>CP129454.1:3147500-4580000 GCA_030445155.1 Quercus variabilis | reverse complement strand
ATTAAATTACTCAAGTGATACGAGACTAATGAGTTCACCATGAAACCTTTGTCTTAGTTTCCTATCAGTTTGTATGGCTTCCTATATATGTTAGCAAAAACGTTATGGCTGAGCAAGTGGGGTGATAACCTTTCAGAGTCACTCATGATTCATGATGCAACCATTATCCCTGAAAGAGAAGAATCAGCATAAGAAAAATGTTCGCATTGCCATTTTACTCAGTTCATCTGAGCTTGATCTCATGATCAGTTCCTTAAATGTTGTTCTTCCCTTTCCCACTTCCATTTTATATATGCATCTCATTTCTTATATAATCTGTTCTAGTCCTTTCCATCCTAAATCTTGGGATGCATACATCATGTAGAGCAATACATGTGCTTGCAATATCTGTTCTAGTTCTTCTTTTTATTCTGTATAGCTTAGCATAGTTGCTGAACACAAAACAAATAAACTGTAAATGTGGCTCATATGCTGGTATCTTGTGTTGGCCCTTTAATGGTGTTTTTGATTCCTCAAATTTCTTTATCTGTTGATTTTGGAAATAGTAAAGCTCCAATTATGCAATAATAAAGATATTACAGAAAAATGGGAAAGAAAAATGCCACACCATGCCTGAGAGGAAGCATTGGATTACCAATTAACTGAAAACAATGCTATTCCCATCAAAGGACACAGATTATTTAAAAACCTTTACAAGCTGGTTGTACCATGCCCATCTTTCATAAGATCTAACCGTCCTCAACTTTGGAAACCTCCAAATTCATATTCTTAAAATTTCTGTAGAGTATAGACTTCACAAATTATTTTAAATTTTTGTACCTTGTAACATTTCATTCTTTGTTTTCTGTTACAAAGTTATTGCTTTAAAATGAGGTGAGAGAAATCTCAAATCTTGGGAGTCACCTTGTCTCTCCATGGTTAGTTCTGTTGTTAAAGCTTGTTGAGCCACTTTCCTGGCCCTGCTAGGTTGGTAATTTTACAGCATGCTCCACTTCTAGAGCCCAAAATCTTATTGTTGGGCTACAATACCAACCATGTCAATGAATTCCTAATTTTTTTTCACACACTGAGGTCAAAAGTTCAATGAAGTTACATTGTCTTTAACTAGTCTTTGCAATTTAGTTTAGTAGCAAGGACATGGAGGGGAGAAAAGGACGATATAGAACTTGCTACCATTTGGATTTGGAAAAGTTATTATAAGAGTTCAAATTTTGTTTCAATATCTTGTGTTCCAGACTTTGAAATGGAGCATAAATTTCACAAAACTTGTGCATGAGGAATAATGTTAGTCTGTCCTCCAAAATAGGTTTTGTACAAGGCAGTACTAGTTTTGTATGTAGTGTAATTATATATTTTCTTCTATTGAGAGTAACAAGGAGGTCCTTGAGAATTCTCACGCATCAAACATGGGGATATTAAAATTTATAAACACACTGACACTTGCAAAGATTCTATTCTCATTGTTGTCTACTTTACCAAATTGCTATTGAATTGCATCACTTGACAAATAACTCTTTTTCTGCAAGAAGATCCCTGGCTCTTGGCAGAACCTTACTCTTTCTTTCTATCAGCACTAGCAAAAGCTTTCTTTTCACTGTTTACTATTATACATCATGTCCCTTCTAGGTGACTGGAGCATTAGATGGAAGCATACTTTGTCAGCCTCTCGCATGTAGGGGGCTCACATATTTGTAGATCCATTTTCTGAATATAAATATTTTGTATGAGATAATTTCCTCTGCATTGAATGGATTAAGAAAAAATTTTGTGTATATTAAAATAAATTAATAATATTTTATCAAATTGAGCAATCAAGTAGATGAGGTGGAAGCAGTAGCTACTGCCTGAGCCTGGGAGTTTTCCCTGGAAGTTGGTATTAACCAAGGTATTTTGCAAGGTGATTCCAAGGTGGTCATGAAATCTCTTGCATACAAGGCGCAACCTTTGGCTTCCTTTAGTACTTTTATTAATGGCTTATTTGGATTGAGGGGGAGTACACACACACACACACACACACACATACTTGCATTCGAACTATTCTTCCTTTTGTTCTGTATAGCTAAGCATAGTTGCTGAACACACAAATAAACTATTAAGGTTGGTCATATGCAGGGTTCTGGGTGGGCCCTTTAATGTGGTGTCTTTGATGCCCCAAATTTCTCTAACTATTGATTCTACAATGAGTAAAAGCTCCAATTCTGCAATAATAAAGAGTTTCAAGATAACTATGAAAGCAAAACGCCACACCAAGTTTGAGTGGAATCACTAGATTTCCAATGGGTAAAACCTAGGTAGAGTTCCTCAAATGTTGTACCTTTAGGTATCCCAGTCAAATTCAACCGTATGATTGCATTAGCCAATAAGTCACATGGTTGAATTTAATTGTCATTAGAAAAGATAACATTGTTTGTACTACATTGATCAATCTTCAATGCAACATGTAATTGACTTCTTTTTTCTTTTTTGGGGTGAGATAAAGATAGAAACAACATGTAGTTGACCTTAAGGTACAACACCTAACTAATTGTATTTGTACCTAAGTTTTGCCCATTTATAAAACAATGCTATTCCCCATCAAAGGAAAAAGATCATTTAGTAACCCCGAAAAGCAGATTGTACCATGCCCATTTTTTATAAGATTTGACTAACTCCTCAAATTTGGAGAACTCCAAATTGAAATTCTTAGAATTTCTGGACAGTACAGAAGATAATATTTTTTTCCAACTTTTGTACCTTATAACCTCCCCCCCTCCCTCCCTTGCTGGTTTTAAAATGAGTTGAAATGTCAAATTTACATGCTTGGTCCTTTTGTTGAAGCCTGTTGGGCCACTTCCCTGGCCTTGATAAGATGGCAATTTTACACCATGCCTTGCTCTTGGAGCCTAAAATCTTATAGTTGGGCTACAATACCTAGCATGCCAATGAACTCCACTCCTAATGTTTCTTTAGACACTGAGGTAAAAAATTTGATTAAACTAATCTTTGCAGCTTAGTTTAGTAGCAACGGCAGGAAGGGGGGGGGAAAGGACAATATACAATCTGCTACTACTTGGGTTTGGAAAAGTTGTTATAAGAGTTCAAGTTTTGTTTCAATGACTTGTGTACCAGTCTTTGAGATGGAGCATAAATTTCAAAATACCTGTGAATGAGGAATGATGTTCCTCCGTCCTCCAAAAAATGCCTTGTACAAGGCAGTACTAATGCTGCATTTTGTGTATCTACATGTTTTCTTTTGTTAAGAGTAACTATTAGGTCCTCAAGAACTTCAATACATCAAAGCATGGGGACACTAAAATGTATCACACACTAATAACACTTGAAAATATGCTATTTTTATTGTTGTCTACTTTGCCAAATTGCTATTCAAATACATGATCATGTGATGTAGCTTAGCTTGGTTACTGGAAGAGAATAAAATTTGAAGTTGATTTGGAATAAATGCGTACATCGCGATCATCTTGTAATTCTTTTGCGATAAGCTTGTTGTGAGCAGTCCTCTTATCAAGCGCAGGATTAGGCGCAATGCAGCGGTTTGCCCTCATGTTCATGTAATACTTTTTATTTTTAACTTTTTAAGTAATAATTGCCCCAAAAAATCTAGGATTTATCTTTGCTTATTTTTAATGATTAAATGTGATTATTGAAAAAAAAAGAATGGTAAGGACAAGGTTGGATTTAGGAGTTTCCTTACCATGTAGAGTGGGAACATAGCTGGATTTATATTAGATGATTTGCTCCTTTTAAATTTCTTTATGGTTTAAATCTACTGGGCAGGAGTATCCTGGCTTTGGCAGACAACTTTGCAAATGAAAATCTAAAGTGGCATGGAACTTGTTTTATTTGTAAATCTAGAGATTGGTGAAAGGTACTCGCTGGTTGTTAGCATTGGCTTAGTACTACTGGTATTAGTCTTTCCATTTAAGGAGGCCTTTTTAAATGTGGTACAAAGAGGGTGCTGGTAATTTTGTTCTTCACAGGTAGCACAGCTGTATCAAATTTTTTGCTCAGGAGAGCGTCTGGTTGGACTCAACTATTATAAGTTTATAACGTTCATTGGAGGCATCAGCAGCAGGTTGATAAGTTTTTGCATCAAACAGGAGGATAGGAGGTTCTCTCAAGCAGCAGTCACTCAAAGATGAAAGTTTGACTGCTTTTTTTTTTTTTTTTTTCTGAATCCCTGATTTCGGTTGGATTGATGTACCTGAATTTTTCCATGTAATTTTGATAGTATTCACAGAACAGTAGATTTACTTTTCCGGAGTTTTGGTTGGCTCTAAATATGTTAATGACGTTTATGTGAGTTGCAGTTACTTGTTCTGAGTAGTCAACTAATCAAGTAAAGGCTTTTGTCTACCCAAAAAAAATCCAAGCTAGCTTAATCTTGTTATACATGTTGCAGTTCTTATAATTGGTGATGATTGAATTTGAAATAATGACTCAACCTATGGGAACATAATACTATTTGATTGGTGAGAACCCTCAAGCTTTTTGTAATAATGACCGAGATAGATTACAAAGAAATGGATCATCCAGGCCCATCTAACAAAACTTTTCAATTTTAGGCTCACGACATCTCCTATTTTAGGCCTAAAACACGATTTCAAGTGATAGGCCCACAAACATATTCATTTTTTGGCCCAAAACCCGTTAACAAGTCATCTAGAAGCAGATTATTATTTTGTAGGCAATGCATTCTTTCCTACTTTCAGGTAAACGAAGAAATTTCTTCCTATTTTCCTCAGGGAAATAATTTACCACGGAGTCAAAGATTCTCTTTCTTATTTAAGTGGAAGGAAATTGTTTTTCCTTTTCTTTATATAAAGTTTAAAAATAATTACAATGGCCGACAAAGTTGGTCATAAATCAAATTCATTTTTTCAAAAGTAAACACTCAAAGGGGGAAAGGAAAATGCCTTACAGCTGGTTAAAGGTAAGTCTCTTGTCTTTTCTTGTCCTCATTTATTTATTAATTTTAACTGTTGCTAGTCAGCAATAGTATTACTGAAAAATTGTTTCCAGTAGCGTGTGTTTTATGAAAATATGTATGAGTGAAAATGCTTACGAGTAAAACAGTGTATAGAAATATGTGTAATGGTATTTAAATATTGAAAATTGTTATTTAAACAATAATATTAAACATTCTCATTATTCACTGGCCAATATAAGTTAAAAGATATTGTTAACCGATACTTTTAAATCAATTGTTTTTTTTTTTTTTTGAAAGCAAATCAATTGTTAATCTCTTATTTAAAAAAAATTTTGATATGATTTTTATGGAAAATAAAAATAACTAGCAGGGAAATAATTTACCACGGAGTCAAAGATTTTCTTTCTTATTTAAGTGGAAGGAAATTGTTTTTCCTTTGCTTTACATAAAGTTTAAAAATAATTACAATGGCCGACAAAGTTGGTCATAAATCAAATTCATTTTTTCAAAAGTAAACACTCAAAGGGGGAAAGGAAAATGCCTTACAGCTGGTTAAAGGTAAGTCTCTTGTCTTTTCTTGTCCTCATTTATTTATTAATTTTAACTGTTGCTAGTCAGCAATAGTATTACTGAAAAATTGTTTCCAGTAGCGTGTGTTTTATGAAAATATGTATGAGTGAAAATACTTATGAGTAAAACAGTGTATAGAAATATGTGTAATGGTATTTAAATATTAAAAATTGTTATTTAAACAATAATATTAAACATTCCCATTATTCACTGGCCAATATAAGTTAAAAGATATTGTTAACCGATACTTTTAAGTCAATTGTTAATACCTTATTTTAAAAAAATTTTGATATGATTTTTATGAAAAATAAAAATAACTAGCAGGAAAATAATTTACCACGGAGTCAAAGATTCTCTTTCTTATTTAAGTGGAAGGAAATTGTTTTTCCTTTGCTTTATATAAAGTTTAAAAATAATTACAATGGCCGACAAAGTTGGTCATAAATCAAATTCATTTTTTCAAAAGTAAACACTCAAAGGGGGAAAGGAAAATGCCTTACGGCTGGTTAAAGGTAAGTCTCTTGTCTTTTCTTGTCCTCGTTTATTTATTAATTTTAACTGTTGCTAGTCAGCAATAGTATTACTGAAAAATTGTTTCCAGTAGCGTGTGTTTTATGAAAATATGTATGAGTGAAAACGCTTATGAGTAAAACAGTGTATAGAAATATGTGTAATGGTATTTAAATATTGAAAATTGTTATTTAAACAATAATATTAAACATTCCTATTATTCACTGGCCAATGTAAGTTAAAAGATATTGTTAACCGATACTTTTAAGTCAATTGTTAATCTTTTATTTAAAAAAAGTTTTGATATGATTTTTATGGAAAATAAAAATAACTAGTATTAAAATATTAATTACTTTTTTCTTTGTTCTTAAAAACTTTTCCAAAATAGTTTGTTAACAATTGCACTTTGTTTTAGAGAATTTCAACTTATAATATCTGCTCCTGATGATAAAAAATTTTTCTAAAATGATTTGTAACAATTGCATCTTTTTTTAGACAATTTTCTAAAATAGTTTGTTAATGATTGCATTTTTTTAAAAAGAGTTTCAAACTATGATGTCCGCTTCTGATGATAGTTTTTTATTATCAAACTAAGACATCAACAGGTTTTTGTTAGAGCAGAGATTGAATTTCAGATCTCTTATTCAACCATAAAATTTTTTATCAATTGAGTTAATGGAACATGCATTAACAATTGCACTTAAGTCATCTTTTAACCTTTCAAAAGTAAACACTAGTCTTTCTTTCTTCCTTTGCAGGTACAAGCACTACAGGAATGCTAACCCAAGAATATAATGGTTTAAGTAACACCAAACATTCTAACATACTAGCTAGCTACTCTCCAAAAATAAGCGGGTACCTAAGAAATTTCTTCCTACTTTCCTCAGGGAATAATTTACCATGGAGTCAAAGATTCTCTTTCTTATTTAATTGGAAGGAAATTGCTTTTCCTTTGCTTTGGAAATGAGTGAGAACGCTACACTCCAAAAATAAGCGTGTACCTAAGAAAGTGTGATAGTGAACGGAAAGACCTTGGTTACTTACCAACAACCAGTCTTCTCAGCTTCCGCGTTTGGGCCACCAACTACGAAATTGTATTCTCTAAAAAAGTTAATCAGACTACAAATATTATTTTCACAGTAGACTATTATATAGTCTTCTTGGCCTCAAAACAACAGCTAGCATTCAATTTCTTCCCTGCCATTCCCATTCTCTCTCAAAAATCCATTCAAAAAAACCTCTTATTTTAATTTTCGTTCACTTTCCTTTGCCTAATTTCATCAAGCTTTCTTTCTATTCTTCCTTTTAGATCTTCTCAAACGTACCAATTCACCATGGATTTTCTGACAAACAAACAAGCGTCCTCTTCCTCCATTACCCGCCAATACAAATATGATGTGTTTTTGAGTTTCAGAGGGGAAGATACCCGCCTAGATTTTACAAGTAATTTGAATGGCATTTTGAAGTTGAAGGGTATTAACACCTTTATCGATGATGAACTTCCAAGGGGAGAAGAAATTTCTACTGAACTTCTCGAAGCTATTAGAAATTCAAGGAGTTCCATAATTGTATTTTCTGAGAACTATGCATCTTCTAAATGGTGTTTGGATGAACTTGTCGAAATTCTTGAGTGTAAAGAGAATGGACAAATAGTGCTACCCGTGTTTTATAAGGTGGATCCTTCAGAAGTACGTAACCAAAGGGGAAAATTTGGAAAAGCTTTAGCAAAACATGAAGTAAATAATACAAAGAAGGTGCAAAAATGGAGGGAAGCTCTAAACAAAGCTAGTAGCATATCTGGATTGATCTACAAGGACGGGTATTTAATTACTACCCTTTCCCCTTTTTTATTTATTTATAATTCTCAATTGTGTGTCTAGTCACAAAATTTTAAGTAAATTTACACCGGTTCCCACCAATTTCTTTCATTGATGGCTTTAATTTTTTTTTGGGTCAAATTATGAAAATATTAATTTTTAATTACTAATCTAGCTGCTACAAAGATCAATGACAAAAACATAAGAATATACAATCAAGATAATCTTATTAATTAATTAGGACTTTCTTCCGCAATATTTAGAAAGTTTTATAAAAAGTACTTAATTATTTTGTAAAAACATCAAAAGTAGGTCCCTAATAACTTGTTTCCTCACATCTATAAAATTTATGTAATTTACTTTTTTGTTTTTTTTTGTTTTTTTGAGGGTGTAATTTACTTTTATTAACAACTAGTGTTATGCATGTGTGATGCAAGGTATAAAAAAAAATCATATTTAAACTAAAGAAAATACTTCAATAATATTGTTAAAAGTGAATTATAAATTAGATAATAAAAATTTACTTAAGTTTCATGGTGAATACACGCCATGTAAAACCAAGTTTAACATAGATTATAAAATCATTTAAAATAAATAATGACACGCATTCTAAATTTCTTGAAATTTATAATTGACTCTTTATCAAAATATTATTTTATATTTTTAAATATTTTGTACTACGGTTTTAATTAAAAGTAAACTATGTTAATAATTTTAATTTATTTATAATAAGCGAAAGGGTGGAATTATATTACGCTACATAGTGCAAACATGACTTGTATAATTAAACTTTTATTATTAAACCAAAAATTTGTGGTAGGCCATTAACATAATATAAAATAAATAATGAAATTTCTCTCAAAATTCGAAAAACTCTTCAGAGTAGAATTTTAATTGGGTAACTTTTATTAAAAAAATTTGAAACATTGACGATATAGTTCAACTTATGGCAACTATGAAATTGTTATAATTTACTTATAATACACCAAATGATCTAAAGAGAAAAAAAGAAAAAGGAAAATATGAACCAAATAAATAAAGAGGAGGGCATCCACTTTTTTTTTTTTTTTTTTTTTTTTTTTTGAGAATAAGGAGGGCATCCACTTAGCACAACTACAATGTAGGATACAATTTTTATTAGTATATAGTATATGGTATGATATAATTTGGACATAAATTATAAATTTTACTTTATTGCAAATTTTTTGGTGACAATAATTACTTGATTGATTATTTTATCATTTTAAAAATTTTATATAGTGTACCAAAGGTTTTATCATTTTACTAACAACACAAATTATACAATTTAATATTTAATTTATAAATAACCAATTTTTTTTACGGAAATTAACCAAAACTTTTAAAGGCATAGGAACTTGGCTCAAAGAGAGTATGTCACATTTTGTAACCCCAACTTTTAGGGTCCAACTTTTGTTATATACGAGTCATTGATTTGCACAATGCGCATAAATGTTTTATAAAAAGATAATATGAATATACCTATTATAATCAGTAAAAAATTTCTCTATTATCAAATGAAAAAAAAATTAATCAAGAACTTAAAAGGTAAAGCATAAAAATAACGGTTTCCATATAATATTTACAATATAGTTAGCTATGTTAGAAATTTGACAAATTTTCTCAATATCGAAACTTTATCTCCCTAATATCAAATCCACGGAACATGTATCTAAAAAAATTTATAAGTTAGACAAAAACAAAAAAATGAAACAACTACTTTCAGGACATAAATACATCAATATCTCAAAATTTTATAAATAAAATAATGTATATAACATAAAAAAATTTCCAAAACCAAACCCTTACAAAAACATGATATAAACCTAGAAGGAACATATATATATATATATATTTTGCTCCTACCTCCTGTCAAAAAAAAAAAAAAAAAGTGTATATATACAAACACTTACAGGATCCACAGTCCCAAAAAAAAAAAAACAAAATCACATCAACAACCAAATTTCTCTCCCTAGTATCCACCTTAGTATCCAAAACACAAAAAACATATCTCAAAATTTTATATATCAAAGAAAAAAAATAAAGAAAGACTTCCAGGACCCAAAACCCAACAAAATCTGGATAAAAAAAAAACCCACAACAAAGTCATAACTTTTAATTTGTAATATCCAAAAAGAAAAATGCATCTAAATTTTAAAAAAATAAATAAATAAATTCAAGACATACCTCCGGCAATATCAAAGTTTGATAGGCTGCAATAGTGGATTATGATTGATCTTGCTAATTCCTCAATATTATAACATGGCTTTACGTAATGATTAAACTATAAAACACGCATGAAAAATATTAAGTTACTAATTATTCAAGTAAACCAGTATGCACATTTAGTAACAAAAAAAAAAGTATGTTGATGCGGTTACGTAGAAACAATCCAAAAATAAAAGTGTAGCATTAATTGCACACAAAAAATTATCAGCCTGTAAGATAAGTACACAACACATCAAACAACTCAAAACTGTACTTTCTTGCCAAACATTATCTATAAAATGGAACTAATACATATCTCTCTCTCTCTCTCTCTCTCTCTCTCTTACACACACACGTTAAAATTTAGAGAAAATTCAATTATATTTTAATTGAATTTTAAATTTTGCGTTATGTGTTTTATTTAATTTTTTATTTTGTGCAAAGTAAATTATTGAGTGTAAAAATCTAAAAGTCCAAATCTAATTAGATTCTAAATTGGATATCAATTGAAATCCATTTAATTTTTAATTAGATTTCAATTAGAGTCCAATTTTCTGCCACGTGTCCATCTAAATTTTTAATTTTTGTGGTAAGTGAATTATTAGGTACAAAAACCAAAGAGTCTAAAACCAATTAAATTCTAAATCATATATATATATATATATATATATAAAGCTAATACCATGTAATCTCTTCTAAAAACAATGTATAATTTGAACTGTATAATTATGATTTTTTAAAATTGTACCTGTGGGGCTAGGAAATTGTGCAACCTTGGCCCACTCCAAGCCAGACCCAAATGGCCCAATCCGAGAAAGGATGACTATCCGAGGCCAATTTGGGGAGAAAACTCTTCTTTGGATCCACGCCGAGGACCCCCTCGTCCTCGACATACTGAGGATAATTGTAGGGGGGGACAAACCCAGAGCAAGTTGTCACCTCAACACTTAATACGTTCACCTAACCCTTCTGGCCGTATTAATGAGGATGCAACCCCCGGGTAGGGCTACATCGATCAGGGTGAACCACTTGAGCACGGATACAACCTATGATGAGACAGGCAGTCAGAGGAGAGGCCAATGAATGATCAACAGAAGGAGGAAGAGAGTAATATATAAGGGATACGAGCAAAGTATAAAGGGGGAGAGAGAAAAAGAAAAGAAAAGAGAGAGGCCTGGGAAACAAGCCTCCTCGGCCAATTGAGCATCCCTCAGTTGTAAAGTGGTCTAAGTGTCCTTTCAATAAGATATAAAATAGTTCCGGCCCGGTGAAGGCCGGCCAGTGCCTAAACCTTCGATCCACTCTCTACAAATTCATTGTTTCGGGTTCGTTGGGCCTTCAACTCATATCTTTTGGGTTTGGGCTACAAAAACCGACCTTACAATTGGCGCCGTCTGTGGGGAGGATTAGTGCACTGGCCGGCGCAATCGGCGGTCGTTCTAAAGGATCACTTTGCAGAAAGTTGGCGGTGTATCAAAGAAAAAAAAAATCGCAGAAAAGTAGAAGATTTAACAGCAAAAAAAAAAAAATGATATTATTTCGTAAGAAGAAAAGTACAAAATACAATCAGAGGCTTAGGAAGGCGTGCTTTACAAACAAATTTACAAGCTAATCCTACAATCAGAGGCCCAGGCGGACCGATCCTAGAACTAGCTAGAGGGAAGTGTCAACCTGTGCTCTTATTGGGGTCAAGAGAATGGGATAACTTAACAATAAGAGGGGGGTTGGGGGCTGAGGCTGGCTCGCTTCAAGGCCACCAGCAACTCCTTGTCCGGTGCGGCGGAGCTTGAACAAAGTGAGGAACAGATGCAGGCGCACCGAGACACCCTTCCTCATGATGTTCCCTTGAGTCTCTCCAACCCTCACGAGCGTTGGCCGTAGGAGACGGCAATGCTCGGGCACCAGCTCTGAAGAGAGACATTAGGTACTTCAACGACATCCCTCCGGGCCACCATGCATGGCACCATCGGGATTACGCCTAAACTCTGCCGCGCCGGAAACATAGAAGGGGCTGCGGTCACGACGGCCCTTGGCCCGGATGTCCTCACACCCGCCCAAAGCTGCTACATGTCCTCCAACTCCGGCCACAATCCTGACGGGGTTATTGAAGGGGCTAAGGAAATTGAGGGGACGCGTTTCTAATTGCGTTTGGGAATTCATGGAGTGTGAAGAAACCTTCCCCCCGAAGAGTCTTATATAAGGGATAAATGTTGGTGGGAGTTAATTCACGCAGAGTTCGAAAAGAGAGTTGTCAACAGTGCTAATCACGGAGCCACCAAATTTCGAGGGGCCGTAGACCGCTGGATGTGTGCTAATTCACAAGGACATTAATGAGGGCGCGTCTCGTGCACCGAAACGTCAAGCGTAGAAAACGAATCTCCAAAGGACGCCTCGCAAATGAAAAAGATGGGACTCGAACGGGATGCGAAACAGAACGCCACGTGTAGGGTCATAATCCAGCCCGAAGAGGAATCATCTCCAATGAAGCGGTCCGAAGGCAAACCCCTACCTACAGAAAAATAGAAGTGATAGACAGAACCAAGGCATTGCATGGTCCTCGGACTCAGGCCTATGGGAAAACTAATCACACCATTATATCTGGGTACTAGACAGAACCAAGGTATTGCATGGTTTTCGGACTCAAACCTATGGGGAAACTAGATACTTACAGAAAAATAGAAGTGATAGACAGAGCCAAGGCATTGCATGGTCCTTGGACTCAAGCCTATGGGAAAACTAATCACACCATTATATCTGGGTACTAGACAGAACCAAGGTATTGCATGGTCCTCGGACTCAAACATATGGGGAAACTAGATACTTACAGAAAAATAGAAGTGATAGACAGAACCAAGACATTGCATGGTCCTCGGACTCAAGCCTATGGGAAAACTAATCACACCATTATATCAGGGTACTAGACAGAACCAAGATATTGCATGATCCTTAGACTCAAACCTATGGGGAAACTAGATACTTACAGAAAAGTAGAAGTGATAGACAGAATCAAGGCATTGCATGGTCCTTGGACTAAAACTTATGGGAAAACTAATCACACCATTATATCTGGGTACTAGACAGAACCAAGGTATTGCATGGTCCTCGGACTCAAACCTATGGGGAAACTAGATACTTACAGAAAAATAGAAGTGATAGACAGAACCAAGGCATTGCATGGTCCTCGGACTCAAGCCTATGGGAAAACTAATCACACCATTATATCTGGGTACTAGACAGAACCAAGGTATTGCATGGTCCTCGGACTCAAACCTATGGGAAAACTAGATACTTATAGAAAAATAGAAGTGATAGACAGAACCAAGACATTGCATGGTCCTCGAACTCAAGCCTGTGGGAAAACTAATCACACAATTATATCTGGGTACTAGACAGAACCAAGGTATTGCATGGTCCTCGGACTCACACCTATGGGGAAACTAGATACTTACAGTAAAATAGAAGTGATAGACAGAACCAAGGCATTGCATGGTCCTCGGACTCAAACTTATGGGAAAACTAATCACACCATTATATCTGGGTACTAGATAGAACCAAGGTATTGCATGGTCCTCGGACTCAAACCTATGGGGAAACTAGATACCTACAGAAAAATAGAAGTGATAGACAGAACCAAGGCATTGCATGGTCCTCAGACTCAAGCCTATGGGAAAACTAATCACACCATTATATCTGAGTACTAGACAGAACCAAGGTATTGCATGGTCCTCGAACTCAAACCTATGAGGAAACTAGATACTTACAGAAAAATAGAAGTGATAGACAGAACCAAGGCATTGCATGGTCTTCGGACTCAAGCCTATGGGAAAACTAATCACACCATTATATCTGGGTACTAGACAGAACCAAGGTATTGCATGGTCCTCGAACTCAAACCTATGGGGAAACTAGACACTTATAGAAAAATAGAAGTGATAGATAGAACCAAGGCATTGCATGGTCCTCGGACTCAAGCCTATGGGAAAACTAATCACACCATTATATCTGGGTACTAGACAGAACCAAGGTGTTGCATGGTCCTCGGACTCAAACCTGTGGGGAAACTAGATACTTACAGAGAAATGAAAGCGTTAGACAGAACCAAGGCATTGCATGGTCCTCGGACTCAAGCCTATGGGGAAACTAACCGCTCAGCTACATCTGGGTACTAGATAGAACCAAGGTATTGCATGGTCCTCGGACTCAAACCTATGGGGAAACTAGATACTTATAGACAAATAGAAGTGATAGACAGAATCAAGGCATTGCATGGTCCTCAGACTCAAGCTTATGGGAAAACTAATCACACCATTATATCTGGGTACTAGACAGAACCAAGGTATTGCATGGTCCTCGAACTCAAACCTATGGGAAAACTAGATACTTACAGAAAAATAGAAGTGATAGACAGAACCAAGGCATTGCATGGTCCTCGGACTCAAGCCTATGGGAAAACTAATCACACCATTATATCTGGGTACTAGACAGAACCAAGGTATTGCATGGTCCTCGAACTCAAACCTATGGGGAAACTAGATACTTACAGAAAAATAGAAGTGATAGACAGAACCAAGGCATTGCATGGTCCTCGAACTCAAGCCTATGGGAAAACTAATCACACCATTATATCTGGGTACTAGACAGAACCAAGGTATTGCATGGTCCTCGGACTCAAATCTATGGGGAAACTAGATACTTACAGAGAAATGAAAGCGTTAGACAGAACCAAGGCATTGTATGATCCTCGGACTCAAGCCTATGGAGAAACTAACCGCTCAGCTACATCTGGGTACTAGATAGAACCAAGGTATTGCATGGTCCTCGGACTCAAACCTATGGGGAAACTAGATACTTACAGAGAAATGAAAGCGTTAGACAGAACCAAGGCATTGCTTGGTCCTCGGACTCAAGCCTAAGGGGAAACTAATCGTTCAGCTACATTTGAGTACTAGACGGAACCAAGGTATTGCATGGTCCTCGGACTCAAACTTTTGGGGAAACTAGTTACTTACAGAGAAATGAAAGCGTTAGACAGAACCAAGGCATTGCATGGTCATCGGACTTAAGCCTATGGGGAAACTAACCGCTCAGCTACATCTGGGTACTAGACAGAACCAAGGTATTGCATGGTCCTCGGACTCAAACCTATAAGGAAACTAGATACTTATGGAGAAATGAAAGCGTTGGACGGAACCAAGGCATTGCATGGTCCTCGGACTCAAGCCTATGGGAAAACCAACCGCTCAGTTGTACCTGGGTACTAGACAGAACCAAGGTATTGCATGGTCCTTGGACTCAAATCTATGGGGAAACTAGATATTTACAGAGAAATGAAAGCGTTAGACAAAACCAAGGCATTGCATGGTCCTCGGACTCAAGCCTATGGGGAAACTAACCGCTCGGCTACACCTGGGGGCTAGACAGAGCAAGATCACTGCTTGATCCTCAGATTCAGGCCCACGGGGAGACTTAACTACAACATATCCCAAGTTAGGAAATGATCAAGTCCCACCTAACCCTTGAGACATAAGAGAGCTGCCCATGCATACATACTCTCTACATCTCATCATTGCTGCCACAATCGGCTGACATACAACTCAAGCTAAAATTGTGCCGATCAAAGGAAAGGAGGGAAAGCAGGCAGCGCGTACACAAATAAGCAATTCAAATAAAGGGAGATTAAATTAACATTACAACAATGAGTTCGTAAAAATTGCATGGCAATAGCCACAGTACACAGAGAATGAGCACAACAAAATAGAATGACAACGTGAAAGTAGGGTGAACCGAGACGCCAGGGAGTCTACTCCTTTTGCTCAGGCTGAATGGAGGCAACCCCCGACCCTTCTGAACCTTGGCCTGAGGGGACAGCTTGCGGGGGTATGGCGAGAGCAGTTGCTTCCTCGGCGGTGGGGGCTGGATCATCGGAAGGGATCTCCACTATCGCTTGGGACACCTCCTCGCTCGAATGCTCCCCCAGTTCAACTGCCCCCACCTCTTCAACAATCTCCCCAACCTTAGGGTCCTCAGGGGCGGCCTCGCGGATAACAGGGGGGTAGTACACGTTCTCTGCCTTCCATAGGTCGGACGTGGCCTCCACCCCAGCTTGTTTGAGGGCCTCAGCCTAAACTTGGGAACAATATCGCCTACACACCCCTGGGACTTGAGCCTTATAGGCGGCCTCTACCGAAGCCATCCCATCAGCGTAGGCTGCGGCTTCAGCCTCCTTCTTGGCACTCTCGGCCATCTCCCTGCCATGGTCAGCCTCGTCATTGGCCCGCCGGGCCTGGTCTCTGGCCCATTTTGCTACCCTCTGAGCCCCCTCGGCCTTAGCCACATCAGCTCGTAGGTCAGTGATCAGATCCCTCGCTATCCGCAATTGCTCCTCCGCCTCGCTTAGGCGCCTCGTCTGCTCCATGGCCTGGGTCTGGGCGCCTTCAAAACTAGACAACGCATTGTCCCACTCCTAGGTCACCTCCTTCAGAGCCTCTCGGGCCTTGACGAGGTCAACTTCAGAATTCTTCAGAGTCCCGGTGGCCTGGTATCGCCAGTCGCGCTCCTTTTTAAGGGCCTCCTTCTGGTCTTTTGCCGCCCCCTCCAACGCAAAGATATTTTGGATAGCCTGCCAGAATAACCAACGTGCTGTAAGCCCAATAAAAGAAAAAGAGTTGGAGAAGATCCGAGGCTAAAGTCCTTACCATCTCCACATATCGCTTAAGGCTGAGGAAGACCTGCTCATTCGTCAAAGAGTTGAGCTCCGCCATGTCTGCCAGGAGCAACAGGCTCCTCTCCAGGGCATCGGCCACGCGCGTCCCTTCGCCCTCGTTGAAGTCCCTGAGGGAGGCGTTATCCCTCAAGGGCTCCCCACGGAGCATCGAGGCTGGGAGTCAGGCCTGAGCCTCGGGCGAGGTGGTGTCGGCGACTTGCCTATCCGGACTTCTACCGCCTATCCTCAGCTGCTTGGACGGTCGTAAAGTAGTATCCCCCTCTTACGAAGGCACCGTTTTCTCCTCTATAGGCCCCTTGCCCTTGTCCTTCCTCTTCTTGGGTGCAACAGGCACAGACCGAGAGGGCGAGCGTGTCTGGGGAGGAGGAGGGAGCTTCTGCTGAGCAGAAGTCGACCTAGTCTTCGACGGGGTAGGAGGAAGCTTTTGTTGGGACTTCCCTGGCTGGCCCTCGATCAAGTCCAGCAAGTCGATAGTTGGCTTCCTCTTGTAGCCCATTGTTGGTGGAGGGGCTTTAGAAGTAAGGAGGTCTGCTTCGCTCAGATTAGGGTCACCCAAGTCCCCAGGCGGATCCTCGAACTGATCAAGCTGAGCAAAAACGTCAAACGAGTCCTCCTCCCTCTCTGGACCTTCCTCGACAGCCTCAGTGAATAGTTGGGAAGAAGAGGGGATGGCTAGTGTGACAGCTTCCTGGTCGGAGGACTCCTCGGGAATCAAAAATCCGTCCTCGGTCACAGTAATCCTCTGAAGCCGAGGATCGTTGGTTAGGATGACGTGCTTTAGAACCGGGAACGACTTCTGGGTGGGCGTATACCCCAAGATTAAATGGGCGACTCTAACTTGATTGTCGTCCTCGTTTACGTAAACCGGCGCCCTTAGGGCCTTCTGCAAATCTTCCTGGTTAGTCAAATGGAAGTGGTACTCAAAAGCGTGCAGGTCTGCAAACGGAAAACACCGCCATGTTAGCAAAAAGAAAAAGGGCAAGAAAACTCAAAACCCCTCCTACTCCTACTGCCCCACCTGGTACCCCTTCCGTCGTTGGGCAGTAAAGACCATCATGCCATGCCCCTGACACGATGAGGAAGTCTTTGCTAAGCCCCTTGTTGGACTCAGGGAGGCACTGGATGAGTCGCACCCTGTCGTCTCTCATTTTCAGATAATAAGACTTGCCCCTAAGATGCTGAAGGTTGTAGCACCAATTCGCATCGTGGTGAGTCAACCTTAGCCCCATCTTCTCATTCAGGACGTCCACACAGCCCAAAATCCTAAAGACGTTTATCCCACACTGGGTAGGGGCCAACCGGAAGTGCGTGAGGTAGTCCCTCATCACCGGCCCCATTGGGATCGTCATTCCCCCTTCGAGGAAGGCGGCGATGGGAATTACCACTTCACCCTCCTGCTTATGTAAGCGCCAATTCCCATCCTCACTATATCTCAAGCCCACATTGGCGGGGATCCGGTAGTCAGCAACGAATTTCTCCATCATCTCCTCGGTGTGGACATATTTCTTAAACCTACCCATCCCAATTGACACCTAAAGGAACTAAGAAGAGACAAATGAAGGAGATGGAATAACGGCAAAGAAAGCTCAGAGAGAGATAGAGCAACTTACTGAAAAGAGGAGGAGCTCCTCGGACAGGCTTTTATGCTGAAGATGTGAGAGTGTGGCTAGACTCAGAAAGGACACATGAGAAACTCTTGATTACAAATGAGGAATAGGGAGAAGCGGTTCGTACAGGTATTTATACCCCGAATAGAGGAACAATGCGGGCTTTCCCGCCCATAAATACGAAACGAACCCCCACCGTTGGATGGATAACGCCTCACTAGACGTGGGGAGCACAGAGCCGCCTGAATTTAATAATGGGCACGTTACGTGCTCCGGAACGTCAGCAACGTGCATTGGGCAGGTGAATAGACCCCAATCCTGACAGGGGTAAAGCCGAGGATGTCAAAATCCTACTCCCCGCCCAAGGATGCGTGCAGCAAGATTTTGAGGGGTTATTGTGGGGCCAGGAAATTGTGCAACCTTGGCCCACTCCAAGCCAGGCCCAAATGGCCCAATCCGAGGAAGGATGATTATCCGAGGCCAATTTGGGGAGAAAACTCTTCTTTGGATCCACGCCGAGGACCCCCTCGTCCTCGGCATATTGAGGATAATTGTAGGGGGGGACAAACCCAGAGTAAGTTGTCACCTCAACACTTAATACGTTCACCTAACCCTTCTAGCCGCATTAATGGGGATGCAACCCCCGGGCAGGGCTACATCGATCAGGGTGAACCACTTGAGCACGGATACAACCTATGATGGGACAGGCAGCCAGAGGAGAGGCCAATGAATGATCAACAGAAGGAGGAAGAGAGTAATATATAAGGGATACGAGCAAAGTGGAAAGGGGGAGAGAGAAAAAGAAAAGAAAAGAGAGAGGCCTGGGAAACAAGCCTCCTCGACCATTGGTCGAGGAGCATCCCTCAGTTGTAAATTGGTCTAAGTGTCCTTTCAATAAGATATAAAGTAGTTCCGGCCCGGTGAAGGCCGGCCAGTGCCTAAACCTTCGATCCACTCTCTACAAATTCATTGTTTCGAATTCGTTGGGCCTTCAACCCATATCTTTTGGGTTTGGGCTACAAAAACCGACCCTACAGTACCCATGTATATGCATGAGCTACACACTAGTTAATAATTAAAGCTATCAAAAGCTATAGTAATTGAGGCCATTTTGAAGTTTCAAAAAAAAAAAAAAAATTTGAGTGTGTATGTATTATAATTTGTAAGTATTTAAAGAATTTTATTCTCTCTACTTTTAGTTACCACCTTAGTCTCTTGTTTTAATTTTACCAAAAACCAAATATGGATCAAATAATATTAGTAGTAAATAAACATAAATTAATTTGAATATGATATCTGGGTAATATTATATCGCTAACACTTGGAAACATTTCGGCCATAAGCATAACATTGCTAACATAAATGAGATGTGACAATCAAATCAACAATAACAAAGAATTTGCAAGCAAAACATAGAATGAATAGAGGGAGAGATACAAAAGGGGCAATAAGAAATTTAAATGAAAATTTAAAACAATTGAGGAATGGTTATAGGAAGAATAAGGTTAGAGTGGGATATAATGGAGGGAGAAGTAGAGTTTACAATGAGACGAGGAAAGTGTAACACCACAAGCCCATACCAAGGATTTAGATGCATAACTTGTCTTATAAATAATCAACAATAATATAATGGAACAGAGCGTAATTAAATATCTACAAATAAACTTCAACCCATCAAAATCTTTCCTATGAAATCCATAAAACAAAAACTTTAACAATAAAGTCTCCAAATACAATCTCAAAGAGTTCTACAAATGCCAAACTCACTATCCTAAGAAAATATATTAAAACAGTCCATCAACTAACATAGCTCCAAAAGAAGTCTTCAATCTATGTCTCCAATGATCTACCACCAAAAGATATTTCACTGCTCTAATCTGAAAAGGTGGAGAAAGGGGGGTGAGCTAGAAGCCCAATAAGAGACTACATAACATGAGGATGTCTTTCAAAACAAAACATTAGTATCATTGATAAAATATAAGCTTTACAAAACATTTACAAATAGTTTTAACCATAATATAATATACTTTGTAAATATGTCAAGAATAAAACATTTAACTATAATGCTGAAATCATTAAATAAAATAATAATCACTTTAGTTAGTAAAAATTACACTAAATAGGTAGAAACAATATATTATAACGACAAACAATTTTTCCACTTATAAAGATCAATAACAATATAACAGTAGTTTGATATGGAAAACATTAAACATTAGCCAGACAAAGACCTAAGCTACTAAACACTCGGCGGGTGATTCCCATAGGGAACAATAATACTAACTTCAAACAAGCAACATTGGCTCCAAAAAGCAAATGATAACACTGCACCACACCACAATAACACTACATCGGCCAAAGACCAACACTTAACCTTGTGTTGGCAAAGGTTGCAGACTGTCTAGCTGACCGTTTGAAAACATTCTTACTTTATTACGATATTGCCAATATTAATCATATATCATATAACAAATACTTTCTCAAAAATATAGTTTTGAGTCATTCTTATACAGTTTCAAAGTAATATATAAGAAATAATAAAATTCAAGTATGTGTATAAAGCATGGACAATGGTATAAGTTTTTGGAAACTTCACTTTTGCAATTATATATATATATATATTTACCAAAAGTATATATATATATATATATATATATATATATAAATATACACGTCTTGAGAGACGTCATGTTCTGAAGTCCACTTACCTCTAGTTGTTAAACCAAGCTTCACCTCAACTGTCTGAAACAATATCAACTAGAACCTAAATAAGCACAAGACGACTCAATAAGAATGGATACACTAAGGCAGCAACAAAATATAAATTTCACTCTTAAAATTCGTATCTCACTACTTATTCTGAAACTATAGCTAATCTAGTACTCAATTGCTTTATCAAGTACTCCAAAATCAATACCTAGTAAACAATTCTAATGAGCTGAATATATGAATCTCTATGTTATTTAATTCTCCCAGTACAAGTTGGCTTCCAAATAATCACATGCTTGTAGATCATATAAACCCAAAATAAATATATAGCATCCATAAAATCTCTAACCATAGGACTTAGTATTCTATAGCATGTATTGACAAAATTTTAGGAACTCGAAACCATGTTATAGCTTACCAGGTTCAATAAATCAACACCACTAGTAATTAAGCTGCGTAAATCCCAAATAACAAATCCCCTAAAAGCTAAAATCTGTGATACCTATATAAAAGTGCACATAGACCATCTAAACACCACCCTAGGACATCTACAAGTGATTAACCTATATAGGATGTGATGCTACTCCACGTACATATATGAGGATCTGTTTCACAATCAAATAAAATAATGCAAGTCTAAAATACACTTCCATGATAACTTCTATTCCTAAGCAACTGTTATTATAATTCTAATATTTTCAAGCAGCCTAGAGACGAAGGTTCCTTAATCAAATATGTGTCCAACAATATCAATAAGGCTTGCATAAAATAGATGCTTACCTCAATACGACAAATTTGCTAGATGCCCCTAGCAATGCCATGGTCTTCTATCTTTTCAATTTTGAGAAACCCTAATTCTCTACTCTTAATCTCTTATACGCTAAACACTGATTTCTTTTTCTTTTTCTTTTTTTTTCAAATCTTGCAATCTCTCTCTACCTTTCACATGACTAATTTAAAAGACCCAGTATATATAACTCTAAAATAACACTCCTACTTGGGCTAGAGTTTAAGACCCACTAAAACTTAAATAAGCTTCAGAGACTTTAATTCCGAATTAAACTCAAATTATGGTTGTTTAGATCAGCTAAAACTTTAAAGAATTCTAATAACACTTAAACACCTAATCCGAATAGGTTTCAACCTCTTATCCTTTTCCTTAAATGATAAGAAGACCAAATAGTTAAATATGAATAATCCACAAAAATAACTCTCACATTAAATCTTCTTTTATTTTTTTATTTTTTTTGTAGATATCATGATATAAAATAATATCACCTTCAAAATTAAATAATTCATCAATTTCACTTTAGAAGCAATAAAATTAAATTAAAGTGAGGCTAGTGTTACAGAAAGGTATAAAAATAATGTAATGCTAGAATTTAAGAGATAATGCAGGTAAAAATTGATTAAAAAATTATAGAGATATAATTTTTTTTTTGAGAGAATATACAGAAGTTGAGAAGTCATATATTGCCAAAAGATATATGCTTTTATTATGATTGATAAATTACAATGAGGTTAGAGAATGTGTAAAGTCATGGTGTACTATTGAATATATTAATATTGTAAATATATATATATATATATATATATATATATAATGGTGGTGTGGCTGATGGTATGGCTTAACATAAGTGTAACAAAATTAAATTCTATAATATAGATATAGATATAGATTATATGATATTTTAGTTGTAGTGCACATACTAAACATCTTGAATTTAGTCCTTGTTCTTGTATTTCTATATTCTGTTCTAACTTATTACATACTTTTTATGTTATGTAAATGACAATTGCAGTTGCTCTCAATTTGAACTTATTGAAGATATTTTTAAAGAAATCTCAAGTGCTCAATTAAATCACACGAAATTATCTGTTGCAAAATATCTTGTTGGAATAGATACTCGTGCAAATGACGTCATAAATCGGTGTTTAGACATTAAGTCAAATGATCTTCGCATTATAGGGATCTTTGGCCTTCCCGGAGTGGGTAAGACAACAATTGCAACAGATATTTTTGACAAAATTCGTTATTGTTTTGATGGAAGCAGCTTTCTAGATAATGTTAGTGAAAAATCAAGGACAAATGATGGCGTAATTCAATTACTAGAGACACTTCATGACGAGATCTTAGGGTATCAAAATTTGAAGGTGGGGAGTATATCTAAAGGAATCAATGTGACAATTGAAAGGCTTCATCGTAAAAGGATTCTTATAGTTCTTGATAATGTTGAAAAATTGGATGAGATAGAATTTTTTCTTGAAAATTATGATCGGTTCACTTCTGGAAGTAGAATCATTATAACCACAAGAGACAGACACTTGCTTGATACTCTTACAAGAAATATTCATGTAATGTACTACGAGGTGAAGGAGTTAAATAAACATGAAGCTCATAAACTCTTTTGTCAAGAGGCCTTTGGAAACAATTTTAAGGAAGATTATTCAGAACTGGTCAACAAATTTATAGATTATGCCAAAGGTCTTCCATTAGTTCTAAAAATAATTGGCGCAGATTTGTCTACAAAAACTAAACATGAATGGAAAAGTGCGTTAGACAAATACAAAATAATTCCTAAGGGAGACATTCAAAAAATACTCAAAATAAGCTATGATGGATTGGACCAAACTCAACAGCAAATTTTTCTTGATATTGCTTGTTTTCTTAAAGGATTCTACAAAGATCAAGTTGTAGATATGCTAAGAAACATCAATTTCTATGAACCATCTTATGATATTGCAAGACTTATTGATAAGTGTCTTATAACTGTTACTGAACATAACAAATTATCGATGCATGACTTGATTCAACAAATGGGTTGGGAAATTGTTCGACAAGAATCACCAGATCTGATCGAGAAGCGTAGTAGGCTATTGTGTTATGAGGATGCTCCTGAAATACTAATTGAAAATACGGTATGAGTTGTTTTGATTTACTTTTTTCTATTTTTTCACAAGGGGATTTAGTCATTTTTATTCCTTTCATTTTTTTAATGTTTTAGAAAATATAATTTTATGAGCGAGGCTTTTGTTTAAAGTTTAACAATTTATTATTTTTTGGTGAATTATTTTTACATTGTGGTTTACTTAATGTTTTGTTCAATTAGGGGTCAAATGAAATTCGAGGCATAACAGTGTGCTTGCCTAAACCAAAAAACATGAAGTTGAATCTTGAAAAGATGAGGAATCTCAAATATTTGATTGCTCGCAATGTAATTTGTGAAGAACTTGAATCTCTTCCCAAAGGATTGAGGTTACTTGATTGGAGTGAATTTCCTTTATCTTCCTTACCATCAACCTTTGAGCCTAAAAACCTCGTTGTACTCAATATGCGACGAAGCCACATAAAATTGGACGAGCATTTCGAGGTATGATCATTAGCATTTATAAATTCTTATTAGACTTTTGTTAATGATTTCTCTTAGGGAACAAGTTAAGGTGCATTTTTTTTTGTGGTTAAAACTAAACCATGCATTTAGTACTAAATTAAATAATATTTCTATACATTTCCGATGAACAAAATCGATTTGTGCACTTAAAAAAAGAGTAATGTTACATGCACTACAAGTTTTACAATATTGAGTGTACAAATTGATTAAATTGATGTGTTACCAATCATAAAGAGACAATTCAAATATTTATTTATGATTTAGTTGAAGCCCAACATTTACATTCATTATTACATTAGTTTGTAAATTTTATATTGTAATACTTGTAGTATCTTTAGCATTTTTTTTTTAAATGTTTACGATAATTCGTAATTGAACATGTAGTATTTCTTAATCTATCCTCTTAGCCTATCAATATTTTTTTTTTCTTTTTACTAATAAATTTCAAAAAAATATTTCTTCTTTCTACAGAGGTGTCGATTCGAAACATTGATATATATGGATTTGTCATATTGTAAAAATATTACAAAGGTACCCGACTTATCACTAATTGCCCCAAACATAAAGGAATTGGACCTTAATGAATGCATAAATTTAGTTGAGGTTCATCAATCTGTTGGACTTCTTAAAGAGCTTAAATCCTTGATGCTCTCCGGATGCCAAAATCTTAGAATTATACCAAGAAACCTCAAGTTGAAATCTCTAAAAGTTTTTTATTACTTTGGCTGTGAAAGTCTTGAGCAAGGAACGGAAGCATTGTTTTCATCAATAGAATATCTCATTGGCCTTCATGAGTTAACTATAAATTTAAAAAATGTGAAAGAGGTTCCAAGTAGCATCTCTAATTTAAAAAATCTTACCCAGCTCTTTATGGATGATTGTGACAATTTTCCAAAAGCCATGGACACTCCCGATTGTTTCCCCAAATTAGAACTTTTAAGTATCCATTACAGCAACATTACTACACTCCCTGAAATCAATATCATATTTCCGAAATTAAAAAGGCTTTCCCTTCAACACTGCTGGAAGCTTCGGGAAATTCCAATGCCTCTACCGCATCATGAAGATTTATATATAGAAGGCTGCGGTTCCTTGGATTCACAATTAAGAACAAGATTATTGAGTCAGGTCTCTCCCTTTCTCATAGAAAGAAACAATTTTGTTTAACTTTCCCAAATATAATATATGTTTAAATTTGCTTAACTAAAGTTTCTTTAATTTGCATCAGCTTGGAGAAATGTTTGGGCTTCCACAAAATATGGTATGTTCAAGGGGATCATTGCATCAGGACTCTGTTTCTGAAAAGTGTTGTGATACATCTAAAATGTGTTCTGCACCTAACCTTGTTAATGATGGATATGGATTTCAATTTAACCTTGTCCTTCCAGGAACTGAGATTCCAAAGTGGTTCAACCATCAAAGTGTTGGAAGCTCCGTATCATTCTCGATCAGTTCGAAATCTCAAGCATTTGCTTTTTGTGTTGCTTTGAAAAAAGAATTGAAGGTTGTGGCAAATCGATGTCAAAGTTTTCCTTGTTCTATCTACGTTTTCTTCAATGGTTATAAAGAAAGGTCATTTTTACGTCAATTTTGGTTAGATACATCATCTTCTATATGGTTTCACTATGGAAGCAATAGCTCAATTGACGGCATGGTTTTAGAGGATTGCAACAATGTTAAGCTTTTATTTAAAGTTCCAAAATGGGCAAAATTTACAATAGAAAGGTGTGGGGCCCATGTAGCATGCATCTGTCCTTCTCAGAATCCTGGTGTAGATAAGATGGCCTGCATAAGAATTCATAAAAGTTTAAGAGTGTCCTTTGATGAATACTTAAAAATGTTTTTATGTAGAGTTGCTGCTCAAAACCTCATCAGATTCTCAAAAACCCATTGCCCTCTTTGTGAAATAGCTAAAGATTCCCTTTTACACCTATTTCAATGTTGTCCCTATGCCAAAGGAGTGTGGTATGGGGGTAGATGGGGTTTTCGAGTCGAAATGATCCGAGCTCAAACAGTAATGGAATTTGTTGAACATATAATTGACCCTCCAAGTAAGTTACTTGCAGAAAGAATCACCAAAGATGAGTTCACGCTATATGCAGTAGTGGCAATGAAAATCCTTTGGATGGCACGAGAGGAAGCTTTGGTTTCAAACACTAAACCCACCATAAACCAATTAGTCCATCGTCTGAACAAACAGTATGACTTTTACTTGAGACCACTCACCAAAGAGCAAAACAAGGGAAGTGTTTGGACCAAACCACTTGATCAATTGGTAAAGCTTAATTTCAATGCATCGTGTGATCAAAACAATGTAGGCTTGGCTGTGGTTCTCAAAGATCAAGACGGGAATGGCAGAGCTATCGGACGTGGCATAAACATCAACAACAAGATGGGAATGACATTGGCCAAAGAGGAGCACAAATTGTGGTAGAGGGTACAAAGGTAAACATTCCATGTATTTGATAAAATGTAGAATTTTGAGTGTATATATATAATGGTAAAATATGGTAAAGATTAAACAATTGGATTGCTATTTCTCTTTCTTTTTCGTAGTTGGATGAATCTCCTCTAAAGATACTCTTTATTTTGTTAGCTTATTGTTGAGTATTTATCTTTTAGATTGTTTTGTTTGAATTGCAGAAAACTTCATTGTAAATCCAGCTTGCAAGCCAAATTCTGCTTTGGCTTCATCTTCATTTAAAAATCTGGTTAGATCAAGAACATTTGATGCTTTTTCTTAGGAAGTACATTCTTGCATTGCTTCTTTTCCGAGCTAAATTCTGTTAGCTTCATCTCATGTGCTGTCAGGTGCTTGTTTTGTGAGTGCAGATTTTTTTGTGGCTGAGTCCATTGTGTCACAAGCAGAAGATTCATGAACCAAGGTGTGATCTGCCATCAAGCCCTTTGTAGAATGTGCCAAATGTCAGATTAACAGCTAGAGGCAGACCTTCTGGAATTGCCACTACCAATTGTGACTGCTTCAATGACATGCATGATCAGCCATCCTGCACTTCATCTCTGATACTTTGAGTTTAAAATATGTCTAGAGTAAGAAGATTTAGAGTATTAGAGCAACAAATGTTCTCTGATTTCATCTATTAAAAATTGCATGCTGTGGGTTTTTCAGTTTAATTTTCTGTTCATTTCTTTTTACATAATGTCTATGATTCAACCAACATCATGGATAGTGGTTAGCTTAAAAGAAATATTGTTGCTTTAAGTTAGTGGAATATTTTTATAAAAGGTTGATGATACATTCTTAAATTACTCTCTTCTTGGTTAGCTACCTTACTGAGGCCAATTATATGCATATTGCCTGCCTCTCTAATGAATAAACTTATTTTTTTCTTGTTTTTGTTTATAATATAACCTGGGATTTTTTTTAGGGGACAATAACTTCTTTATTTGAGGAAAATATATGCATATTTTAAATAAGGTATGTCTAAAAATATATTTTATAAGGAAAGTAAAAATTCTCTAATAAAGACCAATAATTTTTCTGTTGTATTATTCATTTTATGTTAATACTATCAAAACCTGTGACTTTTGAATGGAATTAAGTGTTTGTGATATTTGCAAAAACTAAGGGGACCATTGTATTAAATTAGAAGAATTGGGATGTACAATACAAAGGATTATCTATATACATATAATAAATATAAAAAACTTCATTCCTATGGGAGGCAACAGCCACCTTGGCCTCCCTTTGCCTAACTTGTATTGCCCCTGTTGCCTCAGATAAGGTGTTCAGGATGGGACACATGTAATTTCAATTTTTTTTTTTAATATTCTACTTAGGAAGAAATAAATCTTCATCTTCCTTTTGGGGTACTAATGTTCTCTTGCTAAATACTATTCTACCTAGATGTAATATGACTTGAGCATTGTTACAAAACCTTGGGAACTGAGAACTTTGATGATTTCTTCTTGTTACAATCTGGTTTATTGACAATTAATCATCTTTCTATACCAATTATGCAACTGATGAAAAGATGACAGACAGTTTCCTATGCAATAAAATAATGTGTTTCTTGTAACTTTTGCATGAAACTGTTTAGTGTGTGTTTTCCCTAAGGTAATTGTTGGTATTGTAATTTGGTTTCGATCATATGGGAGTAATCAAGTAGTCACTTTGCTCCAAGTTTGGTTTACATTTTCTTCATTGTGAGTTTAGTTAGTATGATTTAAGGCTCTCCATATTGCTGATTTGTTACATATGACAACATATAAGTAAGATCAAATGTAGACTAATACTATGGTTAGTCAAGTTGGAGCAAGTTCTCTGATTTTCTAAAGTTTGAGTTTTGTAATGAACTTCTCAAACTAATGATATTTATTACTTCTTGTCTAGTTGAATCTATGAATTTTATATTCGATCATGTTTGTCTTTTATTTCTCCAACTGTATGCCTAAGAAAGTTCAAGGAAGAATGACTTTACCTTTGAACTTTAGTATCACTTTTTCATACTTGGTAAAACAAATAATTACTTCGGAGTAGGTAATTAATTTGTCATAGGGTTGGTCTTATTTAATGAATTAAGCGGGGGATAACTTTTCTTTCTATCATCATGTCATGTTAAAGGCTAGCTCAAATCAGTTTCTTGAATTTATATCCCTTAGTCTCTGGAGCTCCCGTGTAGTAGTATCGAATAGCCTTCTCACTCTTCCTCTTCACCAATACTCCACTTCTATTTTTCTCTAAATTCTTTGACTTAAAGTCTTCAACATGGATTTTAGATTTCATTGATATTCATATCAAAAATAGCAAGGGCTCCCAAAAATCTTTACAAGCGATTGAGAATCTATATTTTAAATATTACTTAGCTTTCCTCATTGCTTATTTAAAGGAAAAATCCTGTTACTTTGGTCTCATTTAATGTAAGAGTGCTTGTTTTGTCAATGCAGATTGTTATGTCTGACCCAGATTGTGAAACACATAATCAACATGCACTTCACAAAGTAAGCCAAAGTACAGTAATAGCCAATGACAATACCAACAAGTGCATTAAAATATGTTGGTGCCGCCCATCCCTTAATACATCCACCCTGATGTCTCTACTTGTTGGGAGAGCTTCTCAAATTGCCTGGATTGCTTGAAGTTACAAACAGCAGAAATAGCAACAACCAAAATGGTAGCAATGATAATACTCCCACTATGATACTACCCATCTTTCCAGCCATGCTGTTTTATACCTAAGGCAGAGAGAGTATAGCACAGGTTGAAAGTAAAATAACAATGGTGTCCTTATACGCTTCAAAGACATAACTGAGGAGCTTTTTGCAGGTGCCTTTTGGTACTTATTGGCAACATAAACATTCTTTCTATGAATAAAATCAGCCGTATTATCACTAATATCTCCCTTTATGCTTGTTTCAAGAATCACAGCCAGTGCTTTTACTCTACCAGAGTGACTCAAAGCCTGAGAGTTCTCATTCCTCACAATGTCACAGAACCTTTTTAGATCAACAATGAGAGAGGAAATAGGTTTGTCATGCAAGGGCTTCTTCTTTGCGGTTCATAAACAAGGGATGGATGCTGAAGTCGTGGGTCTAATATGAAGTGTAAGCAATTAGTATTTACCAATCAAAATAGCAATGTGACCGCTGAACTCTGTTTATGAAGCAAGGGCTAGGGAAACTAAGATAGGGATCTTTGTTTTATGATGTTTAGCCTTAGGGGTGACACTATTCTGGACAAGTTAACAAGATGCTTAGTGTAGGCCTCTCTTTATGTGTTATTTCATTTTTGGCCATATGTAGATTTTTATTTGATATCCTACTTTGGAAAAATTTAAATTGCAGATTGTGTTACTGTGCCTTTGGTTATTTTCAGGTCGTCTGGATACTTTTGTACTATATTAATGGTATTCTTATCTAATCCTTGATTCTGTTTGAAAATAGGCTATAAAGGAATGTTATTAACCATTTATTTGTAAAATTTGAAGAAAAAGAGAAAGTGCCCCCGTATGGCTTGAGTCAATGAACTCTTAGTCATACCTTTTTTAAATATCAAATTAATTGCGAACTATTGAAACTTGATACTAAATAAAAATGGCTTCTAAACTTGATCTTCATGGATTGCAGCATTCCTTATGCAGCTTGTTGAATTGTTGGTCTATTGATACCTACAGTGTTAGAGGTTGCTCAATGTATAGATTCACCTATTTTGCCATCTTGTGGGTTTATCTGGAAGAATCATAATCATCAAATTGTGCTCCGAATTGGTTGTTGAGGTGTCTTATACTTCCATGAATGCTATTATATGTTTGACTATGTGGTTGGGGGAAGATTTAATAGTTTTTTTAGGCATGTATTAGAATAAATACTTGGTTATGTGTGTAGGTTTGTTACTCCAAATGTGGCTCAGATTAATGCACCATGGTTTGGATTAATATTCAAGGAAGGCTAAAGCAAGTTGTTTGACTCGTCTTGTTCTAGACTTCTATGATAATTGGGTTGCGCTTCTCCTCAGTCCTTGGGAAATCAAGACCATTAGTCACAAATTTTTACTAGGCAAGCAGATTTTCCTCTGGATTATGCAAAATGATAATCAAATGTAGTCTGCTATAGTTTTCTTTGTAGCCTTGCTATGCATATGTGGAATATGAAATATTGCACATGACTTAATTACATTTTCTTTTCTTTCATTACGATAACATCAAAATTTTTGAATTTGCCTTTGCTGTGATCCTTTATGATGATTGGCGTATGACATCTCTATAAAGATTTCTAGTAGTCTATTTGGAGCAAATGTTGTTTAAAATTACTTCATTTTCATCTACTTTCATTTTTTTGGCTCTTCTTGCATTGAACAAAATTCTTAGCCCATTTTGGGGCCATTTGATTTTATTATACGGGTGATAATGACCCAAAGGAAATTATTCCATTGTAAGTGATTATTTTCCAATAAAATCTGTCTCTATAGAATATGCAAGCTCTATATTTTGCGCACTCCTCTTCTTTAACAAAATTCATTATTTACTTCTTAAAAAATGTGTTTGATTGTTCACTTCCTTCGGCTACTCCCCTAGTAAAACGGTTGAGATGAACAAAGAGTATTGTCTTAGATAGGAGTAGCTCCCCATTAATTTGAGAAAATGATTGATGTAGCAGACTTTCGAAGTTTTATTGATTTGAGTCTTTTTAAGTTCCTAAAATTGGGCTGATTTTGCATGGCTTAGTTTAACAAAAGTATGTGGAAGATAGATAGCTATTGAGTTAACTTGTGTGGTGCAACTTTGAGTTTTGTTTGGTTAACTTGTCAGGAGAGCTAGGCCCTTGTTAGAAAGAATCTGATGGAGGATTGCTAGGCTCGACTCTTACCCTATGGGGGGTCGCGGTCTTTGGACTCTAGCTTTGTTGGGCCAAGCCCACAGGGTTAGCCTCATAATTTCCTTCTCCAAAAGGCCATTAATTCATTTTTATTATTAGAGATTCTTCTTCAACGTGCAAGGAAGTAATAACTTTTTATCATTTCTTTTCATATTCTTAGAATTTCTGTACAGTAGACTTCTAAATTTATGTACCTTGTAACATTTCATTCTTTGTCTTCCCTTACAAAGTTATTGGTTTAAAATGAGTGAGAGAAATCTCAAATCCTGGGAGTCACCTTGTCACTCCATGGTTAGTCCTATTGTTAAAGCTTGTTGAGCCACTTTCTTGGCCCAACAAGGTTGGCAATTTTACATCGTGCTCTGCTTCTAGAGCCCAAAACCTTATTGTTGGGCTATAATACCAACCATGTCAATGAATTTCCAATGTTTTTTTCACACATTGAGGTCAAAAGTTCAATGAAGTTACATTGTCTTTAACTAGTCTTTGCAATTTAGTTTAGTAGCAAGAACATGGAGGTGAGAAAAGGACGTTATAGAACTTGCTCCTGTTTGGGTTCGGAAAAGTTATTATAAGAGTTCAAATTTTGTTTCAATATCTTGTGTTCCAGGCTTTGAAATGGAGCATAAATTTCACAAAAACATGTGCATGAGATTTAATGCTCCTCTGTCCTCCAAAATAGGTTTTGTACAAGGCAGTACTAGTGTTGTATGTTGTGTAGTTATATATTTTCTTCTGTTGAGAGTTGTTAGGTGCTTGAGAATTCTCATACATAAAAAAAAAAAGGGGATATTAAAATTTATAACACTAACACTTGCAAAGATGCTATTCTCATTGTTGTCTACTTTGCCTAATTGCTATGAAATGCATCACTTTACAAAGAACTCTTTTTCTGCATGAAGATCCCTGGCTCTTGGCGGAACCTTACTCTTTCTTTCCATCAGCACTATCAAAAGCTTTCTTTTCATTGTTTACTATCATACATGATGTCCCATCTGGAGCATTAGATGGAAGCAAACTTTGTCTGTATTGAATCATTAGTAGAGCCTCTCGCATGTACTGGGCTCACATATTTGTAGATCCATTTTCTGAGTATAAACATTTTGTATGAGATAATTTCCTCTGTATTGAATGGATTAAGGACAAATTTTGTGTATTTAAAATAAATTAATAATATTTTATCAAATTAATCAAGTAGATGAGGTGGAAGCCGTAGCTACTGCCTGAGCCTTGGAGTTTTCCCTGGAAGTTGGTATTAACCAAGGTATTTTGCAAGGTGATTCCAAGGTGGTCATGAAATCTCTTGCAGATGAGGCGCAACCATTGGCTTACTTTGTACTGTTATTAATGCTTATTTGGATTGACGGGGAGGAAGCGGGAGTATACATATATATCGGCCAATAAGTCACATGGTTGAATTTAATTGTCATTCGAAAAGATATCATTGTTTGTACTACATTGAAATCTTCAATGCAACATGTAATTGATTTCTTTTTTTTTTTTTTTTTTTTGGTGAGATAAAGATAGAAACAACATGTAGTTGAACTTAAGGTACAACACCTATGTAATTGTATTTGTACCTAAATTTTTCCCAATATAAAACAATGATATTCCCCATCAAAGGAAAAAGATCATTTAGTAATCCGGAAAGCTGATTGTACCATACCCATTTTTCATAAGATTTGACTAGCTCCTCAACTTTGGAGAACTCCAAATTGATGTTCTTAGAGACCAAATTTTTTCCTCCCCCCCCCCCCCCCCCCCCCGACACACACACACAAAGTATTTTATTGGTTTTAAAATGAGTTGAGAGAAATCTCAAATTTCCATGCTTGGTCCTGTTGTTGAAGCTTGTTGGGCCACTTCCCGGGGCTTGATATGATTGCAATTTTACACCATGCCCTACTTCTGGAGCCTAAAGTCTTATAGTTGGGCTACATTACCTAGCATGCCAATGAACTCCTAATGTTTCTTCTCACACTGAGGTAAAAAATTTGATTAAAATAATCTTCGCAGCTTAGTTTAGTAGTAAGGACAGGAAGGGGTGGAAATGGACAATATACAATCTGCTACTACTTGGGTTTGGAAAAGTTGTTATAAGAGTTCAAGTTTTGTTTCAATAACATTTGTACGAGGCTTTGAGATGGAGCATACATTTCAAAACACCTGTAAAGTGAGGAATGATGTTCCTCTATCCTCCAAAAAATGCCTTGTACAAGGCAGTACTGATGCTGTATTTTGTGGATCTACATGTTTTCTTCTGTTAAGAGTAACTGTTAGGTCCTCAAGAACTTTATTGATCAAAGCATGGGGACACTAAAATGAATCACACACTAATAACACTTGAAAATATGCTATTTTTGTTGTTGTCTACTAGGCCAAATTGCTATTCAAATGGATAACTTGACAAATAACTACCTGTAGAGACTTCTTCATTAAGTTTCTTGCACTACCAGAACCCTACTCTTTCTATCAGCACTAGCAGAAAGGATTCTTTTCACTACTTACTATTATAACATGGACTGGGACCATGTTTGGAAATTATTTCATCCTTACAATTATTTGTTTTCTCACTATCTTATAGATTTTATCTCATGTATCAGGTTGAGAGTTGAGTGAAACTGGTGATACTTTTTGGTTTTTAGCGAGTTCAATTTTTCTTCTGGATCAAAAATGGTAGATTCTATGTCGATGTGCCAAAATTGTGATCAATTTAGTAGTTATATTTATAAGAAAAGAGAACATTTGTATGTTAACACTCTTAGATTCTGTCCATGTGATAATTTTTTTTTTGGATAGGGACCATGTGATAAAAATGTACTGTTATAAACTTTAAGCTAGTAATATTGAGAGGAGTGGAAGTATGCTTTTCTTTTCTTTTTTTCTTTTTTGGTTAAAAGAGTATGCTTTTCTTTTCTTTTTTCTTTTTGGTTAAAAAGTATGCTTTTCACCATTGCTGTGAGTGGCATATATCCTTTCTATTTGTTTTCTTGAAATGACGTGACATTATATACATTTTTATTTGTGAAACACTAAGTAATAGGTCTTATGCAGAATGCTTTTAATGACAATCAATCTCAATGTTAAAACTTTTTTTTTTCATCTGTATTTGATAACGACACACCATGATATCAAAGATTAATTGCTGAAATCATAAAATTGCTGGCCCCATCTTTGTACTAAAGAAAGAGGCAGTAGGGCACTTGGATGTGAGAGTCTATTTTGTTCTGACTCTATGACCACTTTACAACCCAATACAGTTCTTTCTTCAAACTTATCTCATTCCTTATTTATTTCATCTTAAATGTTCTTTCACTCTGCACACCTAATCTTGGTCTGCAATTCTAAATGCCCTAAAATCATGGATACATATCAGGGAGAGTGGGGTCATTGTGATAATAGATATTGTTTAAGTCTCTTGTCCTTTCATTGTTGTTATTGGGACCTCTCATGGCTTGGCCTACCCAATTATTTCCTTTACATATTGGGAGCTTAATTTCCTTTTCTCACTCTTTGAATCTCAACCAACAATTAATCTTTTTTCAAAGCTGGAGCTTGGTCCTTGGAATCAATCTGTTGAGCAGCCAATCATGTACAAATAATACGAGTGCAATGTACTCAGTAACTGTATGTCACAAAACAAACTTTATTATGTAATGATGACTTTATTATTTTTATGGTTCAGTTAAATGCTACGCTGACTATTAACTTTTCTTTTATGTAATAAGACCAACTTTCATTGTCTTCCACCTATGCAACAAAGGTTTACATCAACTTGGATAACCAGCAGGATTACATCCACTGGGATTCTGAAGTGGTAAAAAATAAGAGGACAATATACGAAATTATAAAATTTCTTGAGCAATCAAAATCCCAGGTAAGTTAAAAATCTAAATAAGTATTTGATTAATGACAAAGTTTCATGTAATATACTAATAAAAAAAAATTACTTAGGAAGCGATTTTCTATTGTATGGCTGTCATGAAAAAGGTAAATGCTAAAAATGGATGACATTATATTTCATGCACTGATTGTCATAAAAAGGCTAAAACAATTGGATCTACATTTTGGTGTGAAAGTTGCAAGAAAGAATTTTCTTTTCCAACAATAAAGTTAGTTCTAGTTTATGAAAAAGATTAAAATATATTACATATAAAATATATATTGTAGAAACTTACACATTTGCCAAAAACTTCAGGTACAGATTAGAATTACATGTCAAGGATGAAAGTGACTACACAATATTTGTGGTATTTGACAAGGAAGCAGAGAAAATTGTCCGTATTCCTGCTACACAAGTCTGTACTATAGAAATAAAGGTATAATATTTATAGCTTCATGAAGTTAATGAACTTATCATGATTTTTAAGATTTCCATACATCTTTTGAATATTTGGTATTACGAATGAATCTTTTGATTATTTTTATGTTGGACTTGGCTTTGATGCCAATGATGTTTTGTTTCTAGTTTTTATATTAGATTTTATATTGGCTTTTCATAATATGGATATGAAGTTAGTTTGCCTTCCTTTCTGGTTTGGTTGCATATATAATTATTTTTTCTTGAGGTCTTTTTTTGGCGATGATATGGATCCTAGTTCAGTAATATTTGATAAGATCCATAATTAGTTTGGATTCAGATCCTAGTTTTTTTTAATGCTCAAACCTTTGAATACCGGGAGATCTTATGTACAGTGGTTTGATCAGTACTGTTCTTTATTTTACCTCAGGTAGTATTAATGGTTAGTTGTCTGTTTGTTACCTCAGGAAAATGCCTCTATTGTAAGAAAAGTTATCAGGCTCTTGTGTTTGCAGTTTGCACAATTAATAGGTAACATGTTATTATTGATCAGTCATGATTTATAAGTTGCTTTTTAATTTTTTGGACAGAATTCAAATTAGGGTCTTAGATCCATTGTTAGAATTTTTCTCATTGGGTGAGCATAGGGATACTGTTAAGAGTTCTGATATGAAGTTGGAAGATTCACTAGCATCAATGTTTTGTTAAGCTCACGGGTTTGGAAGATTCAGATGTTTGTGTAAAATGCTGCCTGTGAGGAGAATACCAGGAGACCAATGCTTGTGTTGCTGAAAAAGACTTGGAGCAGTTAACTGTATGCTCCTTTTGAACCTTAAAGTGAGAGGTGTATCAAAACAGTGAGGAAAAGGGATGTTTATAATGCTGAACTAGTTAGGATTAAGCTGAAAAGGATGAAGAAGAGTTTGGACGAATGTTCCATGATGATTAATCACGTGTCAAGGGGAAAAATCAACCAAGAAAGCTTTACAACTAGCTTCAGCCTGTTTAAAATATAAATCAATCTAGCAGGAACAAATTATTGAGCTTGGTGTGACATTTTGTTTGGGATAAGATCCCTCTTCCATTGATTCCTCTAATAATTCTTCAATTTTGATTTAGATGCAAGACAATGATAGGGAATTGGAGGGGTTTCTCGATAATGGTTTCTCGATAATCTGGGTAGATGTTTGAAAGCAATCATTGGATGCGTTGCTTTAGGTGCAGCACTTTAAGGCTCTAATTTGTACACTTAAAAAATATGCAATGAGCGTGAGGGACAGCAGCCAACACTTACGTTGCTTATAATACAACGAAATCAATATGAGAAGGGAAAAACTTGCGTATAATTTCTTAAGTTAGCAATAATTATACAACAAAATCAAAATTGTGCCTTTGATTCCAATTCCAAGACTTCAATTCAATTCAATTCCAAGAATATTATGTATACCTAAACACCACCTAAATAATGATAGCATGTAATACAAGATTCAGAAGTCAGCTTCATCATCCCCTCTTCCTGCCTTTTCCTAATTGTCCAGATTTTATACCATGTTCTTGTTCTTGAAGGAAAGCTAATGTCTTCTCATACTTCTCTGCTCTTTCTTTTTCCCAAGTGCTCTTTCTTTTTCCTTAACCTCAAGTAAGAAAAATGCGTCTTTCCGCAACTCACGAGCTGCCCCCATAGCTTCATGTTTTACTTGTTTCTGCAACTTTCTCTTCTCAGCCTGTTCACGATCTGGATCATAATCTCTACCCTTAACAAAGCTGCAAGACGACATGACAAATTCTCAGTTCCAACCAGTTATTACAAGTAACATTATCTATTGCAACAAAGTTTTAACATGTGGTTAAAAGCAAGGGAAAGAAAATTACCTCTCCTCAAATTTCGGATTCAGCATTTTGATAGGCACTAGCTTTTGCTTCTGCATTAGAAATTGCTGCCCATTTGAAATTGCTGTCCATTTGAACCAAAAAAAAATCTCATTGTTTTGCTTTTCGAACCAGCATTAGCATGAAAAAATAGCCCCTGGTCAATACAAATGTCACAATCAATACAAAGACAATCAAATGATGTCATGCAGCTACATATGTAATAAAAATAGACTTCAAAGTTGACTGCAAATACAGATATATAAGATAGTATAATTCAGCCCCTATTCTCTGAGTGATCCATCAAACATAATGGGATCCCAATACATAGAAAAAACAGTATCAAAGTGCTACAAAACCCAAAAAAATTAAAATAAAGAGAAACAAATTCCACCATAAACACACTCAAAGTTCCAAAAGCAAAGTAAATGAGTTTAAATCGCACACATATAAAGAGTTCTAGCAACAAATCCATCACCCAAAAAATTTAACAAAAACCCCAAACATTCTGTGCATCCAGCAAAAAAAATCCCAAACAAAAAAAAAATTGAACAAAAACCTCAACAAACCCAAACAACAAAAGCCCCAGCAAACCCAATAAAAAACCCAAAATTCCAATCCAGCAATTGCAAGAAAAATCCAAAAAGAGAGAGAGAAAGAGAGCCATAGAGAAGAGAAATACCCTAACTGTTGGCTTGGCCGTACCCGTCGCTGCCGCTGTTGCCGCCTTGGAGCTGACCTGGTGCCTTCGATGAACTTACTCACGTCTGGGTTTAGGATGCAAGAGCTGGTTGCAGAGCCGATGTGGTGGTCTAGGTTCATAAGGGTTAGGAAGGCAAGGGTTGGGTTCGTGGGTTTAGTTTTACGAAATTGAGATTTTCTTTTTGGTGGGGGAAACGGTGTCCTAGCAGATTTTGTTTGTTTTTTCTTTGGGCAAAACAGTGCCGTTTAACCTGTGCCAAGTCATCACTTCATTTCCATTGCAACGGTGTCGTTTTGAACTTATTTGGCCAAAAAAAAAAAAAAAACATGTCAGTAAGATGACATGACAGTTAACAGCAGAAACTAACTAGGGGTTTAGGTTGCAATGTGATTTTGATTTGCAATTTTTTTCCTTATTGGCTCTTGCGGTTACTGTTTTGTTTTGATACCACAATTTAGATAGAGCTCATTACCCGCACCCTTGTCGTACAGACCTTGTCCAACTTTCTAAGTCAAACCAATAAACGCATACATTGGTTGGATTGTAAAATTTTTTGTTTCTTTGAGTGAATTAGTGAAGTATTTGCTGGTTTTCAGTGAATCTATTATTGCTTTAGTAACTTCTTTTATTTAAAGCATTTCTGTACTTGTGAGATTATTACTGGAATTAGCAAGTTGATATTCGACACACGTAAAATATCAAAAGGAGTTGTCATGTTAGGATGATTTAATCAAAAACAAATTATAGGAATCCTTATTTTATTTTTGGTCGAATAAAAAATGCAGTAATTCTTGAAGAGCCCGGCAGGTAGGTATACAAGCTGTAATTTAGTCTAAACTTCTTGTGGCCTTTATATTCATGTTAATGTGATGTTGAAATAAGTTGATGGGATGTGTTATTCTATATTATGTCAATTAAACATTATTTTTCACTTTTCTTTTTGTCATTTTTGTTTGGATTGTGTTTTATGCTATCAATCTTCCTAGAGACTAGTCTATACTCTGTGATGCTATTACAACACCACCCCCCCCCCCCCCCCCCCCTTTTTTTTTAATCGCTATTGCAACCCATTTGATGTCATAAGGCCTCTTTGGTTATATAATTTTGTGAAGTGCAGCTTATCTTTGTTTTGAGATTTTGATAGCACTCTATGGATGATTCATACCTGACCAATTATGTGCACTAAGTGGTTGGCTCCTATTATGATTTATGATTCAAATAGGTGGTTGTATGCAGCAACAGGGGTACTCCATTCTTGCTAAGAATGATGATGAGGATAGATAACATCAATTTTGTGAATGGCGCTTGCAGCAAAAGAAGGAAGGTGTTGTTGTTGGAGTGGTTCCTTTATCCAAGGGAGGTGTTGGATTAATATAAGAGTTCAGCCAACAAATTCCTAGTTTTTAGGAAGAGTTACCAGATTAAGTTATTAAGATTATTATATGTCCAGTTATTTTATTTTATTTTTGTCATTGTAATTATGTTGACAATTAGCTTGTAACATTGTTTTTTTAACAATGAGATTTGAATTCTTGTAATTTCAAATACATATGTAATGTGAATTTGTGTTTTTATTGCCCACTATTATTGAATTCATTGGATGTGGTTGTCAATTTAAATAACACAGTAATTCCCTTGTTCATGACTATGAAACAAAACCATTAACCATAATAAAAAGCTGAGGTAGGTTAATTTTAAGCTTCATTGCTACAATGCAATTCTCACCTTTGCTTTCTATACCATTCTTTAGAAAAAATGCTTTATATACCATTATTGAAAAGAAAAAAAATCACCGAATCAACAAATCTTCTAAATGTATTTGAAGGTTATCATACTAAAATTAAACCATTTCACACCAAGTGTTAATATGCATTTCCACTAAATGATTTCAAATTCAAAGAAACTAAATTAAGATAGGGCATCTTTCTTTTAGTTCAAAAAACCTATACATTACAAGATCATTAAAGCTTTTCTTTGGAATGTAAGCATATAAAATTAGTACATAACTTTCAATGGGCTCCAAGTTAAAATGATTACAAGGAGAATAAATATAATAGAAAGTATCATGACAGTTTTTTGTTGACACCATAACATTCCTAGGGATGGCAATTTTTACCCGATCCGTGGGTACCCGGTCTGACCTGACCCTAATGGGCCGGATTTTACCCGGTTCGATTAGAAATAGGGTCGGGTATGGGTTTTTAAAAAAAAAACCCGAAGTGGGTTTGGGTTAGGTTCGGGTTTTATCAAAAAAATTTGAAACCCGACCTGAAACCCGGCCCGGATAAAACCCGGTTACTCTAAATTACAAAACCCCCCCCCCCCCATATATATATAGCTCTAACTAACCCTAACATCCTCATTTGTTCAGCAGCAGCTCACGACTCCCAGGCCCTCCCTCACAGCGCCTCACCCTCACAGAAGCACACTCAAGCTCTCATTCTCACTCTCATCCATCCTCACAGTCACAGCTGACACCACCACCACTAGCATTAGAACCACCACAACAACCACCAAAATACATACAACATATCCGACCCATGTTGAAGCAAACCCCATATCAAAGCTCACACCCACAGTAGCACAAACAACAAATCCAAAAACAAAAATCCAAGGAAATCTCAAACCAAATCCACCATACACGAAACCCCAATCAAAATTTCCTTGAGATGAACCTAAATACATTTGAAATCAAAATCCAATCCAAACCAAGCACATGCAAGCAGCATCAGATCTTTAATAGCCAAGTCAAATCTAAATCCCCAAACCCACAAATCAAACAAAGAAAAAAAATAGAAAAAGGAAAACCTCCACGGAGGTGGCAGCGGCGAGCGGCATGGTTTGCTTGGGTTCAGGTCTGGCCAAGGTAAGGGGTTAGATTGGAGAGGGCTCTACGACGAGGAATGAAGGAAAACCATGATGGAGGTGGAAGCGGTGAGCGGCAGTGAGACGTCCAGCCGTGGAACTTTGAGAGAGGAAGATGATGAGATGAACCCATGATCTTTCCCAAATAGGCAAACATGTTCTTATGGGGGGGAGAGGAAGATCAATGGCATACGGATGGCACATTGTTAAAATATATTGAATGACAGTCTCATGTATTATTACAGTTGTTACTAATGTGTAATTCCAAGAACACAAAGAAACATACATGTGTAAGTAAAGTCAGAAGAAACAATAAGTGTAAATTTTTTTGGTTTGATAATTGATAAATTCTATAATTTTTTTTTTTTGGGTGATTTGTGATTGAAATGTGGAAAATGAAAGCATGGGTTTTGTGATTTCTGATGTGAAGCCTGAATTTTTTTTTTAATTTTTTTTTTTTTTTTAATTGGGTCAAGGTTTAGGGCCTTTAGATTGGGCCCTAAAGGCAAATGGCTGGACGGGGCCCGTGGGGCCCGCTGGGGCGGGTCCGGGCCCCAAAAAAAATCCAGTTAATAAACGGACCGGGTCTGAGCCGCGGGTCTTGACCTGCGGGTCGGGTTCGGGTATGAAAAAACCCGGCCCGAACTCAACCCGTTGCCATTCCTAAACATTCCATGGGCTCCAAGTAAAATTTGAATAAGTCTGTTAGTACAAAAAGTAGTTTCTCTCAAACTAAAGCTGTCTAAAAACAAATTCACTTTGGTAGATGAAAACCAAAAGGTAAAACAAAGGACTCCTAAAAGAAAGCTAGGCAGCAAGGCTTCAATGTAGAAAGTATAATTGTTTCCACAAATGAAAGCATCATCAGACATATTTTTCAGCTATCCATTGAAATTTCCTTTTGGATTTTTGTAGTTTTGAGACCTCTCTCTCCACATCTGCTCATTTTGCTTCTCTAAAGTTTGAACTTCTTCTGCATGATGATAGAATATCAATACTAAATAATGTATGACTATATGTATTTATATCACACGATTAATACAAAATAGCTTAATTGAAATTTTCAGTTATTAATAAACTTCACAAATGAACTCCAAAATCTCTAAGAACTATCAACAACACGTCCAAGAATGAGTCTTGATGATTACATTAAGCTTTTCTCATGATAATAAGCAAGTTTCATGAAAGCTCTATACCAAAATTCTTTAAAAATGACATTGTCTTTACATTGGGGAATTTTATCAAACAATTGGAGTATAGAATGAACCAGAGTTGTAAAATCAATTGGTCATGAATTCCAAAATAGCCAGTACAAAAATAATTCATGACACATCATTCCATCAAATACTAACCATAATCATCAAAGAGATCAACATGAGTATCAAAGGAAATCAAAGAAAAGCAAATACAAAAATTATAAATAAAAAAAAAAAAAAAAAATCTAGAACACCTATAGCAGAAAATTTTATGGGAGAAGAAAACCTGGGAATTTCATCTGACCGACAGAAAGGAAAAGTGCACTCACCCATTCATTGCTTGAATCATGGAGCAAGCAATATCATCCATGTTGGAGGAACAACATACCTCTCAGATCTAGAACATTTGGATAATTGGATTTCTCATCAAAGCATTTGTCTATCTACGATGTGGAGGCAAGGGATTGTAGGGGGAGGAAACGTGAAGGAGTAGGCTGTGGTGGGGTGATATGGCAATAAACTTATGTCATCAGTTTTTTTTAATGACCTGTCTTCTTCTTACTACCCAATAATTTCCCTTAATTGTGATATCATTATGAATACTGTTTTCATATTAGTTTGATAGGGACACAAAATAAATCAAATAATTTTTGACATATCCATCAAAAAAATCCCATTGCCAATTACATGACTTACGGGGATTGAGCATGTCAAGGAAATCCCATTAGCGGTTATCAAAATTTAACAAATTATTTTGCTTAATTTTTTAATTAAGGAAATAAATTAGCAGATAAAATCATGGTTCATCAAATAAATCAATATTAAAATTGAAAATCATATGCAAAATAATTTCTTCGAACTAAAAATTGAATGAATCATCATCAAAAACAAACTTAGAATGCAAATTTTAAAAGATTGTCATAAAAAGAAAAAACAAATAATTATTAACCTATTATTATTATTATAATTAACATAATCACTAAAGTATAATAGTAACGCTTGGTTTTGTATAACATAATATTTATTACAGGTATGTTGTATTATTCTTTCTATGGTATAATAATGAAAAAAAAAAAAACTTTCGGAGTGCATCAATATCTTTTCAAGAAAATTGTGCCACAACTCTAGCAAGTGACCTATAGAAAAGTTCCTTGATACTCATACCACAAATGCTTTCTTCTACAAGATTCCAATTCTGTATGGCTGAGCAGAGAGACCAATTATTTTTGGCTTTCTTCAGTTGGTGGGGTTACACGAACGATTTTCAATCTTAGTAGCAACTAGCAACAAGCAAGGAAGAAAACTCTTTAATCATTTCTTCTTCATTTGTTTTCAACATGCAAGGAAGTAATATGTTTTTACCATTTCTTTGATTTTTTACGGAATAGTTCCTTTACTTTTATAATTTCTTTTGAATAAATAGTTGAGCAATGCAAATGGCTCATACTTCACCGGTATAAAATTTGAATAGTGTGATTGTTTGGGCTTTGTTTATAGATTTTCAATCCATATGATATGGGTTCTTAGTATGAAGTTTTTGATGAAGAATGATTTTAAGTACTAGATGATTTACCCTGTGATAACATTGTATCATTATAACCAAATACAAGCATTGACGGACTTCTTCTGCATGAGTTTTTTGTTGCTGCCTTATGCCACTGTTGTCAAATTATATCAAATTAAAAATATAATGAACAGAGAAGATTTGTGCAGTACAAACACTTTTTTGGAGATGCTGTGTGAGGTTAATGTGTGTGATGTGGAGGCATTGGTGTTTAGCAGCGGCCAGAATAGCAAGAAGTTACTGTTGCCACTCAAGAGTACATGTTATTTTATAATTATACGATGAAAACAATGTACTGAGGGGCTATATACACGAGCACAACTTCAATATCATATATAGGGGTTGATTTTGTTGATAGAAATGTATAGGGCTTGATTAATATTGCTTTTCCCATATGTTGTGGTAATTTAATTCCAAACTAGTCATTAACCTGTACAATGCATAGGATAGTTGAATGAAAGTTATACACATTCACTTTTATTGGTACAATCATTTGAAACCAATCAAATTTGATAATTCTAAATCAAAATAATTGTTGAAAATATGTATAAATATTAGTCAAATAAACAACATTCATCTAAAAGCCACAATGATATGGTTCAAGCATGTTCCAATAAAAACTCATTTCAAATAATTACAACATATCAATTTCTAGAAAGAAACCTCATCCCCAAGAAAAATGAGCTATACACATCAAACATTGTATTACTTTCTCTTTTTTAAATTATCCACATAAAAAAATAAGTAGACTCCATACTACCTAGAGATCATTACCAATTATCACAATAAAAAATGATATGACCGAAAATAAAGGTGGATAAATACTAACAAAATTATATGAATCACAACAATGAGCTATTATACATTTATAGGATTTGAATACCGCATGATTTAAAAAGAGGTTGAGCTTAAGAGTAAAATGGAGATCCTAGACCAATTAAATATTTTATCAAGTCACTCTACCTACCACTCTCTATGTCCTTAAATTACAAACAAAGTCCATTAAACGCACTCAATTCAAATTCACTAATTCCAAAAAATTTCCAAATATTATTTTCTATACTACAAGCAACATATAACGCCTTATCTACTTTTGACTTCTATCAAGTGCAACAATTTATATTTTGATAATTACTAAACAAATGCAAGAGAATAAAATTTTACAAAATATTTCTTCTTGATAAATCTATTGATATTTATTCCTTTCAAAAAATCTGAACTAGGTGAAAAACTAATCAATTTATACAATGCAAACTATTGGCCTCTCTAAATTGTTAGACAATAAGCTTGCATTTTACTTGTGTAAAGATTCTAATCCCAATCAACATGTGTTTGTTTAAATTATAGACGACTTTTAGCCTATGAACATGGCATCACCTATTCTCATCCCAAACAATATGTATGTCCGTAGTCTTGGCATAAATTACAGCCAACTTTTAGCCTTTGAACATAGCATCGTTTAATGTTAGTTGGTATGAGAAATGTTTTTGGCTTCAAGAATACAATCGACCAAAAAAATTTTCCACAAAAAGCATAAGTCTAGAAATAATCAATTATATGTTGAAGAAAATGCAATTGCTCATTTTTCCTGTTCTATCACAACTCTCGCATCCAAGAAATAGATGTTGGACCAAATGATCTAGATGAATGTCATATTCCCATTTTCCTCATCTCTTTGTTTTTCTCTTGTCAACTATGAACTATCATTTGGCCAACCCTTGCAATTTGAATTACTTCTCTAGTCACCTCTTTCTCTTTTATCATAGTTTAAAATAAAGACTATATAATATTTATGAAGGGAAAAAAATTAAAGATTATATATTACAAAGGGAAAAAAAAAATCATAAAATGAGCCAATGAGCTTTAGGCTTTAGCTCAAATGGCACTTCCCTTTCCTGTTAAAGCAAGGTGGTGTGTAATTTACCAATTAAAAAAAAATGCAAATGGAAATCAAATGAAGAACTTGAAAAATATTGATTCTTTTTTTGAAGAGAAAATTTTTCATTTATGTTAAATAAAGTTCAATATAGCAGTGGCAGTTGGGGTTGTGAGAATGGTGGACTGTGATCAATCCCAAAATTCCTATCAACCAAGTGAACTAAAAATAGAGGTAAAGAATGTGATGCTGCGCTTGCAGCTCCATGAACAAAACTTAAACTTTAACTGCCTAAACTTCTCAGCTCTCTCTTTATGTCCTCTATAATTGTGTCCCCAGTGTACCATTGAAGCTTATGAATATATTACTAAGTTGATTACAGCTGTCATCCCCTTCAAGTATCATTTGAAATCATCACATGTCTCTAGCCAACCTTATAGCTTCCATGGCTGCCATCGTGGTCGAATCCTTATCGTAACACTTATGCTTACTCAATGTTTCTACTGTTGCTCCCCTTGCATCTCGAATGATTACTCCAAGGCTTCCTTAAAGAACACTGCATATTAAAGTTTACCTTTACATACTACATTGAATTTATAAGGTTTCCAACTGAAATTTAATTCAATTTTTAAATGTATAATGCTATTGATATATTAGAAATTAAACATTGCATGATTTCATTCTTGTGAAGTGTGAAAATTCCTAGAAAATATTTATTCCATTTAATCATCTGTTTCAATAAAATTTAGATAGAAAAATAAAAATTAAAATGAAGCATTTTTAGAAGTTTTTTTTTTTTTTTTTTTTTTTTTCCTGAATCAATAACCTATTGCCTTGTATCGTAAAACAACAAAGGCAAAATCATAATAAATAAGTAAGAATAGCTATAAACATTGAGAGAAAATATGAGTTTCAATTTTAGGGTCTGTTTGGATACCGCTTATTTTGCTGAAAACTGAAAATTTATTGCTGAAAATACTGTAGCAAAATAATTTTTAAATTATGAATAGTGCTATGGGACCCAAGATTTACCTAGAAATCTGTGTTTTCACAAGTTTGGCTGGGTCGTGAACAATGCCATGGGACCTAGCCAAAAACGCAAAACACAACTTCATTTCTTAGCAAACGCACGCTTAATATATAAGTTTCAAGATTGTAGTTTTACTGTTTTAAACAACACTAATGAGCTAAATCATATAATAATGGGCATAATGCATAACCTAGTCATTGTCAACATTGTATTAAAATTAATAAAATATTTAATTAGGATGAATAAGAGGAAGCTTGACTAAGGGCCCGTTTGGATTGAGGGAGGAAGGAAGGGGAGTAGAGTAAAGTTTACTGAAAATAAGTTAGATTTAGACCAAATTTATTCTACTCTACACTCTACTCTCCCTTCTTCCCCCTCAATCCAAATGGACCATAAGTTCCACCTGAAAGCTCTCTCTAGCTTTAGATTGTACGTGCCAATTCAAGAAGAGAAACGAATAAGTTGATAGAAAAACAAAGAATCAAGTCAACCTGTCAATTGACTTCAAGGGGGGGAAAAATAAAAGGCTAAAGAATTGGAGTTCAGAAACATATAACGAGAAAGGATGCTTGCAAGACAATTAAAGAATGATCATTTAAAACACAACTCCTACAAAATGATATTAACTCAACAAAGCAATTAAAATTTTACTTTTATTAATATCCGAATTGATGCATTGTTCAAAAGAGTAGCATATATTTTTTTTAATAAGCATGGAGGTGAAATCTTCCAACTACATACTATATTAAACCTAATTTATTGAAAATAATAAATCTTTACTATGCAAATAACAATGTACAATGGTTCAAACAAACGTGCTAAGAAAGGAGGGCAACCCATCCAAACACCCTCCACTTTGTCAGCCATATTTGCACCTGACCTAATGATGTATACAAAAGAAATAGTTCTAAACTAAGAATTGAAAGAGTGAATTCAACAACCAAACCAAGGTAAGTGAGATTTAGGAGATTGCTATCAAAAGCCTAGACTACTCTTTGATTATCACCTCTACAATAATGTTCCTTAGCCTAGTCTTGATTGCCAATTGAGCTACTTCCCTCGTCACCCACCTAGCTACCATCATTGCTTCTATTTTAACTGGAAGAGCTTTGTTCAAGGGAAATAAAACACACCCAGAGTGATCCTTGGCCATAGTTCCTATTCTAGTTCATTTTTACCACATTAACGACACACCAAAAAGACATATCTAACGGTTCCAATATTTTGGTAGGTCCTTAGAGTCTGTAGGGGTCATTTCATTGCTAGCTGTAGGTCAACACCCTTCCCCTGCATATGCAGGGATGCAAATTTTTTTTTTTTTTTTTAAAATCAATCTAGAGGTAGATGTTCATATTTATATAGATATAACAACCATCATTAATTAACCAAATCAACTAACATGTGTAACCCAATTCACGAAGGCCCATTGCCCATGAAATAGGTGGGGTTGAATACCTTATCTTCTTGGAATAATTGTTTCTCTAGTGAATTAGTGATTCAATTGGAACAAGTTTTTTATTTCAATACATTATCTTCCATGCTTAATTTATTTCAATATGAAAACTTCATATTTTGGGAAAATTAAAAAGAAAGAAACAAAAAACAGAGGAAATCTTACATTCTTACTACACAAATGGTGGTAAGCTTTTCACACCCTGCAAATCTCTTAGAGGCCATTGGTCGAACACCTAGCAGATATAGCCATTTGATTTTCCACATAATCTTTTTGCATCAACGGGGTAAGTTTTTAACACCTGCAATCCATGAACCATAGCATTACAATTAAATGCAAAAGGTTAAATGATAAGATTAAAAAAAAAAAAACAATGATGTTTGGAGCTTTATACAACAAATTGAACAATAAGTTGTAAGTTTTTTCCCGCACGCTACTCCAAAATCCCAACCATTGTCTTTAAGCTTCTCTTGCCCTACATTATGTGTTGTTCTTCCTGAACAATTCCACTCACTTCTCTCCATGAACTTGAGTTCAACCCGCTTCTAATTATAATATACTAGTTGAAAGTGGAACAATACCATGTTTGTGCTACAATTATGGGAGATGAACACAAACCAACTCTCTAAATTCCTTCAAAAGTAATTGTCATCTTAAACACCTTGTCATAAAATTTTCTATGGTTATACTCTTTCAATCCAATCTATTTAGTAACAAAAACTTAAGGGCAAACATCAAGACAGGGAAGGACACTAAAAAGGCACAATCAATACTAAATACTAAATAGAGAAACAAAGAAAGATAGTTATGTTGTGGACTTTAAAATGAAGAAAGAAAACAGAAAGTCCAAGTTGAATTTGAGGTAAAGAAAAAGGGAAAAAACGAAAAAGAAAAAAAAAAGCATGACATGACCGCTGATATGATTCAATAGAAGCATAGCAACAATAAATGTTTCGCTTCAGTTTTTAGATATATATATAGATATAGATTATGGTATGGTGGGTGCACATGGGCAATATTGTTATATTGTAAGGTATTCTGTTAATTCAGATTGATAATCAGTACTAAATGGCTTCTCCTTTGCCTTTCATAAACAAAAGGGGGGGGGGGGGGGGGGGGGGTGTTGAAGTCATGGCTTTAATCTGAATTGTGCAAATGATTTGTATTTTTACCAATTAAAACAATTATGTGATTTGCTGAATTCTTTTTATGAAAAGAGGTATGGGGAAACTAAGATAGGGAGCTCTATATTTCGATGGCTACTTATTAATGTTTAGCCCTTAAGTGCCACTGTTTTGGAAGAGCCAACAAGATGCTTGGTGTAAGCCTTATTTTTTTTTTTTTTTTTTTTTTTTTGTATATTTTCTTTTTGCTTTTGGCCATATGAACCTTTATATCATATTCTACTTTGGAAGAATTTATATTGAAAACTGTGTTAGTGAACTTTATCTTATTTTCAAGTCACCTGTTTACTTTTATACCTTACTAATTTTATACACTATAAACAAATGTTGATCATCTTTCATTCGTAAGAATTTGAAGAAAAAGAGCATTCCACAGTCATCTAGAGTTCCACAAAATTTGAGTTTCATGACAACAAATTTACTGCTTTGCTATTCCTGAACTTGAGTCATCCAGCTACTTATATATCAAACTAATTGTGTATTCATGAACTTGCTTCTTACATCTGAAAACATTTTACAATGAAACAAATGAGCCTTTTTTTTTTTTTTCTTTTTTTCTTTTTTTGAGAAAGAACAAATGGAGCCTTAAACCATGTTGTATTGATTTTATAAATAATAAAAAAAAAATCATAAAAGAAAACATTGCTTATGGTCCAGTATTTGGAATGATAGGAAACAATGGATTTCTGTGTAAGTATCAGCCTACCATACTAGAAAGTATTGAATAGTAATGAAAACTTTGATTCAGATCCAATCAATTTGAGACCCACGACAAGCTCTCAAGGAATTTTTTGTTCGTCTTTCTCTTTTAATAGTAGGATTATAATTCGTTCATATAATGCGGTGTAAGATTTGGGGGCTGAGAGGCTAAAGCAATGTTTTCCGTTAACAAATTTGCTCAATCAAGTGTTGGGTGAACATTAGGCGAAACATTCAAACCAACAACTTTTTGAATATGCTTGATTTCGTTCAATTGATCTTCACTTCTTGACAGTTAAACTCGCACAGTGAACAATTTTCTTCAGATTTCAACCTCCCTTACACCAAATTATTACAATGATCTTGAAAAACAATTACAAAGAAACCTTTTCCTTACAAAGAAACTTTTGTCATAAAATTTAGCCCACACCTAAAATCTTAACAAACAAATATCATTAATTATAAAAGATTCATGTGACTCTCAATGATCCAAAGCTTATATAAGAATAAACCAACTCCACTATACATTAACTAAACTAATGATTTAAATTCACGTAATTGTGAATTCATTGCAACATAAAAATATACACTTAATGATGCACAATTATAAAGTCATCTTATTGATGCCCAAATTAACCTCATCTTTTAGCATAACAATTATTTTTACCTAGAAAATCTATGTTGCGTGCCATACAAAATGGTATTGCTAATTTGCTATATGGTACGTAAAGTACCACTTTCATTCATCTATAAATTTTTATAAGCTCTTTTTATACCATAAACAGTTCCTTTTGGATTGGACTTTGGAGCTAGTTCTGAACACGAACCACGGTACTGTCTCTAGGTTTCTGAGGCCTACAAGGCTAAACAATATTGGACCGATCAAGTCCAGTATGTCCTACCACGTCCCTCATTGCATACCCGTTGTTGGGCCGGTTTGTTTAGTCCTCCAATATTGACTCAGAAATAAGTAATAACAATGAACAAAAAAACTGAAACAAGATAAATAAGATTAAAAAATAAATATAAAAGATTTAGAAAATAAAGAAAATAAAAAATATAGATTGTATATGTGCAACATATGTTGGGGATTTCAATTTCAAGAGGAACAATGAAAGAACAAAATGAACATAACAAGTAAATAGAAATTATGATTGACTTGGAGGCACAATTGAATATTATTCTTAGACAATATTTGTCTCCACACACAAGTTGCTAAAGGGTTACTACAAATTTGTCTCCAAAATATAACCAAGTTTATTAGGTTCTACAAATAGCAATTTTGGAAAACATCCACAAAATTTCTTATGTTTTGTTAGGTTTTAAGTTTGTAGTGTTAGCAAACCATGACAAAAAGTAAGTATTACTGAGTTAGAATGGTGTACTTTCAAGTCCAAGACAAAAAACTCAAGTTTAGGATGAAAAAAAATTGAGTTGCAATCTGGTCCTCTCGATTCCTGTTCGATTGCTGTTCAATTCCTCTCGATTGGTTAGAAGTCGCATATTAGCGAAAAATCAACAAACGTAAAAAACCCATAACTTGTCTGTTTAAAGCCCAAATTACGATCCATTTTTTCCAGCATTTAAAGAACATTATAAGCTAACCCTAGATAGGGTTTTTAGAGATTTTTAGAGAGAAAAGAGTGCATCTTGTGCCTCCAATTGTAGATCTAGGGTTTTTGTACCCAAAACTCTCCAAAGTTTTCTACCGGCAATATTCCTTGAAGAATCTCAAGATTCAGTGTTGAAAAGTTGCTACTACAAAAATCAACAAGTGAAGGTGATCTGAAACCTTTGAGTGAGATCTCAAAGTCACAAGTAAGGGTGCTTGTGCTAGTGTAAATCCAAGAAGAGAAGGAGTCCGTAGGTTCGAAACTTGCACGTGGTCATGTCAGTAAGTTACTACATAAGGTAGCAATAGATTTAAAATTAAATTTGATTATAAAAACTTCAATTCTCTCATAGTGGATTTGGTTTACCTTAAGGATAGCAAGGTTAAATCATCTTCAGGTTTTTACTTTGAAATGGTTCGTTTCATTGGTTTTCCTTAGTCATCATATCATGATGTTATTTACTTTTCTACATCTTTGTATGATATGATTTATTTTTGTTTAACCTAAATCTGAAAATTAATCTAAGTAATCACTTGGTTAATATATTAGGTTAAACAATCTGGTATAAAAGGTCTAAACGAAAATACATGTTTCTAAGAAACTACTTGAGGGAGAGAAAAAAATTAGTTATTAAATGAACATGAACCACTTTTTATTCCCTAGGGTTATAATCCTTCAAAAGGTACCAATAAAGAGTTACAATATTTTATAAAATTGTTCACAAGGCTCAAAACCTTTTCAAATGTTCAGAACAATAACTAGAAAATTCTGCAGAAATTCAATTTTCATGTGTCTCGATCAATTGAGAGGAATTGAGTATTAATCAAAAGTTCTTTTCAATCGATCCAAAAGGAATCGAACATCGATTGAATCAGGAAGACGCTCCAGGATTATTTTCCTCATCATTTCGATCGATCAAGCAAAAGCTTTGACTGATTGAAAAACATGAATTTCAAAATTTCATTTAGAAAATTTCAGAACTTAAATATTCAATTTATCACAAATGAAATACTCTTCAAATTTAGATTATTATTACAACCTATCCTTATATACCTATATATACAACAACATATATGGGAGTATTTTATGTTTTGATTCTTTCACTCTGATTCTCACACAAAAATCATACAAAAGCTAATTATCTGAATATATTAAGAGGATTCAGAAAACTAGTTATTGTTTTTTTTTTCTTGTCAAAAATACTTCTAAATTAATTAACCAACAACTTAAAAATGGGGTTAAAATAGTAAATTGGCAAAAAAAAGTTAGTTATTATTTTTTTTACTGTCAAAAATACCCCTAAAATAGTAAATTGACAAAAATAATAAATTCCTACTTCTATGTTGAAATATCTTCATGCTTCTAATAAACTCTTACTTTTACGTTGATTTAAATTCTTACTTCTACTCACTAACTCCCTATAAAATATGATCACTTTTTTTGTTAGTTTTAAAACTCTTCCAATCTACAAAACTCACCTTTTTTTTTTTTTTTTTTTTTTTTTTGGTGATTGGAAAAAGTAGAAATCCCAAATTATAATAATTGCAAATTATTAATAATTACAAAAAATAAATAAATAAATAAAAGAGCTCCTGAGCACGCATGTGAACGCGAGCTCAGAGGCTAGTTATTATTATTGTTGTTGTTGTTGTTGTTGTTGTTGTTGTTTGTATATTTTAAGAGGATTCATAAAGTTAGTTATTGCTTTTTTTTCCTGTCAAAAATACATCTAAATTAATTAACCAACAAATTAAAAATGCGGTTAAAATAGTAAATTGGAAAAAGAAAGTTAGTTATTACTTTTTTTGCTGTAAAAAATATCCCTACCTAAAACTTAAAAATGGGGTTAAAATAGTAAATTGACAAAAATAATAAATTCCTACTTCTACGTTGAAATGATTTCCTGTTTCTAATAAACTCCTACTTTTACGTTAATTTAAATTCCTACTTCTACTCACTAACTCCCTGCAAAATAGAATTACTCTTTTGTTAGTTTTAAAACTCCTCCAATCTACAAAACTCATCCCAAATAATCTTTTTTTTTTTTTTTTTTTTTTTTTTTTTTTTTTTTTTGTGATGGGAAAAAGTAGAAATCTCAAATTATAATAAATGCAAATTGTAGGGGCTCCTTTTTCGGAAGTGCGCCCCCGACAATAAATTTGTAGAGAGTGGGGCAAAAGGTTTGGCTCCGGCCGGACTCTCGCCGGTGCTCCTTGCATTTTTCCTTTGTCGCTCTTCGTTTGAGGTTGCTCCTCGACTGGCGTCCGAGGAGGCCCCCCTTTCACCAGAGGGGCTCTTTTCCTTATATACTCCTTATAGTTTGATCTTGACCCTACAGCTGTTGACCATCCAGGCCACTGCCTCTAGAGCCTGTCCCATCAGACAGGTTCTTCACCATGCTGTGGGTTGTGGCCTCCAAGGCTGCACTGCTCAGGGGTCTTGTCACCATCAATGTGGCCTGGGGAGTCGGGCAAACTCACTAAGTGTGGATGTGACCACCTATTCTGGGTTTGCCCCCTACCTAGGATTAGACTAGGTGTGCCGAGGAAGGGCGTGTCCTCGGCATGGGTCCGAGAAGGGCTAAGACCCTTTGGACGACTATCTGGGACGATTGTCCTCCTCGGCTTGGGCCTTGGGCCTGCCTAAAGGTGGGCCGGGGATCCCGGGCCCACGGGCCCCATAATAGCCCCTCAAAACCCTGCTGCACGTTTCCTCGGACGGGGAGAAGGGTTTTGTAAACCTCGGCCCTTATGTTCCGGAAGGCCTTCAGCTGGCTGGTTCTTCCTTAAGTGGCCGGATCAGCACTCAGACTCTTCAGCAGGTAGTTAGTTTCTCCACAGGACTAGGTCTTTGGACCACGCAGCACCTTGGCTCTGTCGTAAATAGCTAGCTCCCCATAGGCTTGAGTCCGTAGACCATGCAAGACCTAGGTACAGTTGCTGCCTTCAGAACAAGTGGCCAGCTCCCCGTAGGCTTGGGTCCGAGGACCATGCAAGTCCTAGGTACAGTTGCTGCCATCGTTTGGTAAGTGGCTAGCTCCCCATAGGCTTGAGTCCGTAGACCATGCAAGACCTAGGTACAGTTGCTGCCTTCAGAACGAGTGGCCAGCTCCCCGTAGGCTTGGGTCCGAGGACCATACAAGTCCTAGGTACAATTGCTGCCATCGTTGGTAAATGGCTAGCTCCCCATAAGCTTAAGTCCGTAGACCATGCAAGACCTAGGTACAGTTGCTGCCTTTAGAACGAGTGGCCAGCTCCCCGTAGGTTTGGGTCCGAGGACCATGCAAGTCCTAGGTATAATTGCTGCCATCGTTGGTAAGTGGCTAGCTCCCCATAGGCTTGAGTCCGTAGACCATGCAAGACCTAGGTACAGTTGCTGCCTTCAGAACGAGTGGCCAGCTCCCCGTAGGCTTGGGTCCGAGGACCATGCAAGTCCTAGGTACAATTGCTGCCATCGTTTGGTAAGTGGCTAGCTCCCCATAGGCTTGAGTCCGTAGACCATGCAAGACCTAGGTACAGTTGCTGCCTTCAGAATGAGTGGCCAGCTCCCCGTAGGCTTAGGTCCGAGGACCATGCAAGTCCTAGGTACAATTGCTGCCATCGTTGGTAAGTGGCTAGCTCCCCATAGGCTTGAGTTCGTAGACCATGCAAGACCTAGGTACAGTTGTTGCCTTCAGAACGAGTGGCCAGCTCCCCGTAGGCTTGGGTCCGAGGACCATGCAAGTCCTAGGTACAATTGCTGCCATCGTTTGGTAAGTGGCTAGCTCCCCATAGGCTTGAGTCCGTAGACCATGCAAGACTTAGGTATAATTGCTGCCTTCAGAACGAGTGGCCAGCTCCCCGTAGGCTTAGGTCCGAGGACCATGCAAGTCCTAGGTACAATTGCTGCTATCGTTAGTAAGTGGCTAGCTCCCCATAGGCTTGAGTCCGTAGACCATGCAAGACCTAGGTACAGTTGCTGCCTTCAGAACGAGTGGCCAGCTCCCCGTAGGCTTGGGTCCGAGGACCATGCAAGTCCTAGGTACAATTGCTGCCATCGTTTGGTAAGTGGCTAGCTCCCCATAGGCTTGAGTCCGTAGACCATGCAAGACCTAGGTACAGTTGCTGCCTTCAGAACGAGTGGCCAGCTCCCCGTAGGCTTGGGTCCGAGGACCATGCAAGTCCTAGGTACAATTGCTGCCTTCAGAACGAGTGGCCAGCTCCCTGTAGGCTTGGGTCCGAGGACCATGCAAGTCCTAGGTACAATTGCTGTCATCGTTGGTAAGTGGCTAGCTCCCCATAGGCTTGAGTCCGTAGACTATGTAAGACCTAGGTACAGTTGCTGCCTTCAGAACGAGTGGCCAGCTCCCCGTAGGCTTGGGTCCGAGGACCATGCAAGTCCTAGGTACAATTGCTGCCATCGTTTGGTAAGTGGCTAGCTCCCCATAGGCTTGAGTCCGTAGACCATGCAAGACCTAGGTACAGTTGCTGCCTTCAGAACGAGTGGCCAGCTCCCCGTAGGCTTAGGTCCGAGGACCATGCAAGTCCTAGGTACAATTGCTGCCATCGTTGGTAAGTGGCTAGCTCCCCATAGGCTTGAGTCCGTAGACCATGCAAGACCTAGGTACAGTTGCTGCCTTCAGAACAAGTGGCCAGCTCCCCGTAGGGTTGGGTCCGAGGACCATGCAAGTCCTAGGTACAATTGCTGCCATCGTTTGGTAAGTGGCTTCATCCCCGAGTGTAAGGACATAGTGTTCACCTCTTTGGGCAACTCAGTCTCACATCGGATAGAGGTCCCTTCCATTAACCCCTTGTAGGCTGCTGGGGCAAGAGTTAGTATACCACTACTGCACAGTTGCCTTCAATAGGAGTTCATCCTCGGATCCGAGAACTTTGCTTTAGTGTGAAGACGTCCACGGGTCATTTTCTGGGAGCTGTTTTTCCTCGGGTCGGATTGTGACTTCGCACGTGGGGCTGATCTTGCCTCTGGTTCGTGTTCCTCGTCTTTCTGGTTTACGAGGCGTCGCTTGGCCTTCCGCGCTCCGTGTTTGACGCTTCGGTGCCCGTAACGCGCCTCCATTAATGCCCTCGTGAATTAACACGAATCAGGCAGCTGGCAATCCCTTTGGAATTGGGTGGGAATTAATTCCCTTTGACAATTCTCCCTTCGAATTCCGCGCGGCTCAACTCCCACCGGTTTTCACCTTCCATAAAAGGCGTTCTGGGGGGAGTGTTTCTCCTCATTCCATGAATCTTCCACCACGAACAGAAATATACACTTTCGCCTCCCTGAGCCCCTTTGACACCGCCACCAGGGTTGTGACCACAGTTAGGAGGTCTGGAGTTAAGGGCCGCTGTGACCGCAACCCCCACTGGGCTGCCGGCGCGGCAGAGTTTAGGCGTAACACTGGCAGGGCCTTGTACTGTGGCCAGGGGAGACGTCGTTGAAGTACCTAACGCCCCTCCCCAGAGCGCACCTCCGACGAAGGAGGCATGCAAACTCCCGTCACGGCTGGTGCCCGAGCATTGCCGTCTCCGACGGTCAGTGCTCGTGCAGTTTGGAGAGGGTCGAGGAAGCATCACGAGGGAAGGTGTTCTGGGGTCCCTGGGTCGGCTCCTTACTTTGTTCAAGTTTTGGCTTGAAGGCGAGCCAGCCCCCAGCCCCCCTTCCCGTGCTTTTACTGTCTAGTTCTCCCATTCTCTGGACGCCGGTAAAAGCATGGGTTGACACTTCCCTCATTCCTGATATTAATTCTTTGCGAGCCTCTTGCCCGGCCAATTCCAAGACCGGTCTGCCTAGGCCTCTGATTGTAGGATTAGTTGGTAGAATTTTTTGTAAAACATGCCTGTCTGAGCCTCTGATTGTATTTGTAACTTTTCTTTTATGAAATAATAAAGATTGTTGTACTTGTAATCTTTTCTGAAATAATAAAGAACTTTTCCTTTATTTGCTGTTAAATTTTCTTTTCGTACTGCAATTCTTCTCTTCTTTTCCTTTTTTTTTTTCTTTTTTTTTTTTTTTGCGCCGCCAACTTTGCATAGCAACTACTTTGGAACGACCGCCGGTTGCGCCGGCCGGTGCTCTAACCCTTCCTACAGACGGCGCCAATTGTAGGGTCTCCTTTTTCGGAAGTGCGCCCCCGACAATAAATTTGTAGAGAGTGAAGCAAAAGGTTTGGCTCCGGCCGGACTCTCGCCGGTGCTCCTTGCGTTTTTCCTTTGTCGCTCTTCGTCTGGGGTTGCTCCTCGGCTGGCGTCCGAGGAGGCCCCCCTTTTACCAGAGGGGCTCTTTTCCTTATATACTCCTTATAGTTTGATCTTGACCCTACAACTGTTGACCATCCAGGCCACTGCCTCTAGAGCCTGTCCCATCAGACAGGTTCTTCACCATGCTGTGGGTTGTGGCCTCCAAGGCTGCACTGCTCAGGGGTCTTGTCACCATCAATGTGGCCTAGGGAGTCGGGCAAACTCACTAAGTGTGGATGTGACCACCTATTCTAGGTTTGCCCCCTACCCAGGATTAGACTAGGTGTGCCGAGGAAGGGCGTGTCCTTGGCATGGGTCCGAGAAGGGCTAAGACCCTTTGGACGACTATCTGGGACGATTATCCTCCTCGGCTTGGGCCTTGGGCCTGCCTAAAGGTGGGCCGGGGATCTCGGGCCCACGGGCCCCACACAAATTATTAATCTTTACTTAAAAAATAGAATAGCCTTTGAGCACATACTCAAAGGCTAGTTATTATTATCATTATTATTATTGTAAGTTGTAATATTAGAATTTTTTTTTTTGAGAAACATAATATTAGAATAAAACTTACGATGTATAGATAGAAAAGATCTTAAGGCCTTATTTGTTTTGGGCTTATTCAAAATTTGTGTTTGCTGTATGTGTTTGGTTGGAGATTTTTGTTCCATATGTTTTGTCTGGTCCTTGGGCTTATTTGAGATTTTATTCCATCTATTTCGTGGGTAACTGAAGGGCATAGCCGGGTTAGTGTTTGGACCAGGCCACCGATCAATGGATAAATCATAAACCTTAGTTTTGCCTTTGGGGCAAGATGCTGGCGTAAATGGACTTTTTAGTCTTTATATTTTAGAGTTATTTTTATTTAAGTTCTTATATTTTTATTTTGTCATTTTTAGTCCTAAAATTAAAAATACGTTTCATTTTGATCCTTCCCATCACTCAGTTAACGGAAATATTCTATGTGTCACAGGGTGCATTGTTGACACAGTAAATATTGACATGATAAATAAAATAATAATAAAAAAATTTATTTGTTATTTAATAAAGTAAAATTTTTAGGTAGTCTTGGAATATAGTAAAATGATGCTCTCTCACATTCATGATAAATCTCACCATGAATTTAATGAGCGGATCTTACCATAAATGTAAGAGAATAAAGTACCATTCTCCGTATCTAAAAATTACACATTAATAAATACCAAGTAAGCATAAAATAATAATTAAAAAAAAAAAAGACTTTTTATGTTTTTTCTAAATTCTTTTAAAATAAAATAAGATAATTAAATTAAAAAAATTTATTCTTTTCATTATTTTTTAACTTGTTCATGTTCTTTGAGTTCATCCTCAGAACATGAAAAATATTCTTAGATCAATAAGAGTTAAACTTTTAATCAAATAAATAAATAAATAAAATAGGAGTTAAACAAAATTACATTTTATCAAGCAATTTCTTGGCAATCAAATGCAACAAATTTTCATTTATTACAAACCCAGAAAAAATTCACACAATCAGAATAAAAACTTCAACCCAAAACTTCCTTCAAAATCTGGTTCCCCCAATGCTCCTAAAACATTCTCTAAGCTTCCTCTCTCTGCCAAAACTCAAAGCTTCCTCTCTCTCTCTCTCTCTCTTCCAAAAAACGGAGATCTCTCTCTTCCAAAACAAGTTCATGGCCGAAAGCTTCGAGCTCTACCTCCTTGCTCATCGCCACCGCCACCACCACAACTGGTTGTGGTGTTTTTTTTTTTTTTTTTCTCTCTCTGACTGACCCATTCTCTTTATCTCTTGATTAAACCCAACTTGGTTAATATATTAGGTTAAAAAATCTGGTATAAAAGGTCTAAATGAACATACATGTTTCTAAGAAACTACTTGAGGGAGAGAAAAAAATTAGTTATTAAATGAACATGAACCACTTTTTATACCCAAGGTTATAATCCTTCAAAAGGTACCAATAAAGAGTTACAATGTTTTATAAAATTGTTCACAAGGCTCAAAACCTTTTCAAATGTTCAGAACAGTAACTAGAAAATTCTGCAGAAATTCAATTTTCATGTGTCTCGATCAATTGAGAGGAATTGAGTATTAATCAAAAGTTCTTTTCAATCGATCCAAAAGGAATCGAACATCGATTGAATCAGGAGGACACTCCAGGATTATTTTCCTCATCACTTCGATCAATCAAGCAAAAGCTTTGACTGATCGAAAAACATGAATTTCAAATTTTCATTTAGAAAATTTTAGAACTTAAATATTCAATTTATCACAAATGAAATACTCTTCAAATTTAGATTATTATTACAACCTATCCTTATATACCTATATATACAACAACATATATGGGAGTATTTTATGTTTTGATTCTTTCACTCTGATTCTCACACAAAAATCATACAAAAGCTAATTATCTGAATATATTAAGAGGATTCAGAAAGCTAGTTCTTGTTTTTTTTCTTGTCAAAAATAATTCTAAATTAATTAACCAACAACTTAAAAATGGGGTTAAAATAGTAAATTGGCAAAAAAAAAAAGTTAGTTATTGTTTTTTTTACTGTCAAAAATACCCCTAAAATAGTAAATTGACAAAAATAATAAATTCCTACTTCTACGTTGAAATGTCTTCATGCTTCTAATAAACTCTTATTTTTACGCTGATTTAAATTCCTACTTCTACTTACTAACTCCCTATAAAATATGATCACTTTTTTTGTTAGTTTTAAAACTCTTCCAATCTACAAAACTCACTTTTTTTTTTCTTTTTTTTTTTGTGATTGAAAAAAGTAGAAATCCCAAACTATAATAATTGCAAATTATTAATCTTTACAAAAAAAATAAATAAATAAAAGAGCTCCTGAGCACGCACATGAACACGAGCTCAGAGGCTAGTTATTATTGTTGTTGTTGTTGTTGTTGTTGTTGTTTGTATATTTTAAGATGATTCAGAAAGTTAGTTATTGTTTTTTTTTCCTGTCAAAAATACATCTAAATTAATTAACCAACAAATTAAAAATGCGGTTAAAATAGTAAATTGAAAAAAGAAAGTTAGTTATTGCTTTTTTTGCTGTAAAAAATATCCCTACCTAAAACTTAAAAATGGGGTTAAAATAGTAAATTGACAAAAATAATAAATTTCTACTTCTATGTTGAAATGATTTCCTGTTTCTAATAAACTCCTACTCTTACGTTGATTTAAATTCCTACTTCTACTCACTAACTCCCTACAAAATAGAATTACTCTTTTGTTAGTTTTAAAACTCCTCAAATCTACAAAATTCACCCCAAATAATCTTTTTTTTTTTTTTTTTTTTTTTGTGATAGGAAAAAGTAGAAATCTTAAATTATAATAAATGCAAATTATTAATCTTTACTCAAAAAATAGAAGAGCCTTTGAGCACATACTCAAATTATTGTAAGTTGTAATATTAGAATATTTTTTTTTTTTGAGAAACATAATATTAGAATAAAACTTACGAATTATAGATAGAAAATATCTTAAGGGCTTATTTGTTTTGGGCTTATTTGTTTTGGGCTTATTCAAAATTTGTGTTTGTTGGATGTGTTTGGTTGGAGATTTTTGTTCCATATGTTTTGTCTGGTCCTTGGGCTTATTTGAGATTTTCTTCCTATATTTCGTGGGTAACTGAAGAGCATAGCCGGGTTAGTGTTTGGACCAGGCCACCTGATCAATGGATAAGCCTTAGTTTTGCCTTTGGGGCAAGATGCTGGCGTAAATGTATTTTTTAGTCTTTATCTTTTAGAGTTATTTTTATTTAAGTTCTTACATTTTTATTTTGTCATTTTTAGTCCTAAAATTAAAAACGCTTTTCATTTTCATCCTTCCCATCACTCATTTAACTGAAATACTCTATGTGTCATAGAGTGTATTGTTGACATAGTAAATATTGACATGATAAATAAAATAATAATAAAAATTTTATTTGTTATTTAATAAAGTAAAATTATTAGGTAGTCTTAGAGTATAGTGAAATGATGCTCTCTCCTCTTACATTCATGATGGATCCTACCATGAATTTAATGAGCAGATCCTACCATAAATGTAAGAGAATGAGACTATCATTCTCCTTATTCTGAGAGTACCTAAAAATTACGCATTAATAAATACCAAGTCAGCATAAAATAATAATTAAAAAAAATTTATGTTTTTTCTAAATTCTTTTAAAATAAAATAAGATAATTAAATTAAAAAAATTTATTCTTTTCGTTCTTTTTTAACATGTTCATGTTCTTTGAGTTCATCCTCAGAACATGAAAAATATTCTTAGATCAATAAGAGTTAAACTTTAAATCAAATAAATAAAATAGGAGTTAAACAAAATTACATTTTATCAAGCAATTTCTTGGCAATCAAACGCAACAAATTTTCATTTATTACAAACCCAGAAAAAATTCACACAATCAGAATAAAAACTTCAACCCAAAACTTCCTTCAAAATCTGGTTCCCCCAACGCTCCTAAAACATTCTCTAAGCTTCCTCTCTCTGCCAAAACTCAAAGCTTCCTCTCTCTCTCTCTTCCAAAAAACGGAGATCTCTCTCTTCCAAAACAAGTTCATGGCCGAAAGCTTCGAGCTCTACCTCCTTGCTCATCGCCACCGCCACCGCCACCACCACAACTGGTTGTGGTGTTTTTTTTTTTTTCTCTCTCTGACTGACCCATTCTCCTTATCTCTTGATTTTGCTCAAACCCAAACCCAAACCCAAATGCCTTAAGCTCCTCGCTCAGATCGGTGCCTTGCTCTCTCTCTGTGGCTCAGATCGATGTCTTTCTCTCTCGGTGGGTCTCTCTGTCTCAGACCGGTGTCTCTCCCTCCCCGATTCCCCTTTCTGCTCGCCCCTCCACAACCTTCCATAGCTTTGATCTCGGTTTTGAGTGTTATACCTTAATGAGGTAGGGAAACCAAATGTTATGGGATTTGAATACTCTTTCATTGAGCTCCTTCAGTTAATATCATTCTGTATAGTTTCACTGTGCCAACAGGTTTTATTATGACTTATATTTTTCCAATTGGGGAAAGCTAATAATACTCGGTTAAATAGGAGTGGAATTTCAAGGTGAGAGGAGGTGTAATGCTTCTGTTAAAGCCGTATGAATAGAAGAAAAAGTTGTAGATATTTTTATTAGGCTTAAAATTGAATTTTGAAGAAAGACCTTTGGGTGTCTCTATAGTTTGCTTAATATGCATTTGCGGTGCAGTTTATTTAGTGTAGCCAAGTAATCTGTAGGATAATGAATTATAAACAAATAAAGATCTTGATTTTGGGTGCTTAATATTCTATAATCATTACTTTTTGTAATATATGCCATAGCCAACTTAGACATGATGAGAAGCATGTCTTATTTTGCAATAGATTCAGTAATTTATCTTTTCTTTGTTGTAATGGTGTCTAATTTTTTCATCATATGGGTAAATTTTAGATTCCCTTTTAGTATATACATGTAATTTATTGTACATTGAATTAAAAGAGATACTTGTAAACATCACTTCATGTTTATTCTCTTTTCCCTGCTTGTGTGTGTCTTGTGTGCCATTTGTATATACGTTGTTGCAGATTCTTATTTAGTTTAATGGCCTCAAGGGCCAGCTAATCTGATATGTTACGATAGCTAATGGTAGCTTGAGCATTAATGGCAACAGGATGTTGCAGCTATTACAAAGTTGGCTATTAGGGAGTGTCTCCAGTATGCAAGTAATTGATGCCATCTACTTATCTTATAAATAATTTATGCATCTACTTTTTGGGTACATGATGATGCACCTTGTTGCTAGTTCTTCACTGTTTTATGTGTAATTATAACGGTCCTTCAGCTTCTCAAAGTGTGGATAGAAGTAGGATCCAGCATATTTAATAGCTGATATATAAACTTGAGATTTCTTAATTTTGTTTGAATAAATTAGAAACAACTTATGCAAAAGGCATCAAGTCTTCTAGGCTAAGATTTGTAGGCACTAATATGAACCTTGAGTATCAACAGGGACATAATGTCTAACGAGGCAATTTGGAAAAATTAAGATGTCATGGTGCATTCATATAAAAAGGAGGTCTTTTACTATCATGAGCAAGGAATTTTCTTTTAGATGTCTAACAGTGTAAATAAGAAAATGCTACTGTTATAAGCCTATTCATATATGTCCCAAAACATTACATCAATCATCTGGGAAGTCTAGGGTATGACAAATATAGAGGCAATTGTATTTGCTGTAATAGCTACCATGTAGTTCTTTTTTCATGTTAATCAGAAAGTTCTTTGGATATGGAGACCATTTGCTCCTTTATAAATGCAAAGCCTTTCATTTTAGTATAATATTGTCTCTCCAATTTTTTTTTTTTTTTCTTTTAAAGAGCTTTCATCTAGTGCTTCATGACCCATTAGGCTGCTTTAACCAAAAAAACATTCTGAAGATATTTCATTAAGCTTGTTCAGTGTCTCTTCCTCCAATGTGTGCATTGTGTGAAGGCTTATTTTCTTACATGTAATCATATCATAAATTTTTTGCTTATGTGCAGTTTCGTAAGCTTTTTTACATCATTAATAGGTACTCTGTGTTGTTTTAAGTCTTTTTTATTTGACAAATAATTATTTTATTGATTGTTCATTTTGTACAATTTGAATAGGTTTGCATCTCAGAGTTCCATTATTTTTTCTGCATTATCTCAAATGCTGGTTCTTGTATTTTCTACCTTTTCATTTATTATCTCAAATTCTGCTACTGCTGTGTTCTACTTTTTCCTTTATCAAGTGATTTTTTTCTAAGCATTTTTTCAATCGCTTTATGACAAATCTGATTTGTACCCCTATGTTGTAGTAGTATTGTCTCTCCAAAATTTGATTCAGGAGGTCAAGGCCTATGCTTATGGCCTAAGTGGAACCTTCATTGGCTGGGGTATCAGAATTAAAATCTTCTAGTGTTGAGAAATCCTCGTTTACCACATCAAGGTACATGTCCAGATCGTTGGCAATAAAGGTATCAATAACTTGTGTAACATCATGCCAACCCTAAGATGACATTTTTTTTTTTTATATGTACCAGTACAAACCTTGGAGGCTTGGATTAACTAAAATGGCATCTCCAGCTTTATTAAATCATTAGCTGGCAAACAATGATGGAGGTGACATGATCACAAGATCAAGTATACTTGATGGAGATATGTAATTGAGGATAGTATAAGGACTGATTCAACTGAAAATCTCCAACTCTTCAATACTAAATGCTCCACGTGAACTTTGAGTCTTTGACACAATTTATATGCCCTGCGATGAGTCATTGTCTAAAAGCATAACCCTGCGCATTGCAATTATTTTTTTTAAATTTGATAAGTAAAAAGATGTATATTCAAAGAGCTACCTCATGAAAAGATGCATTGCAATTATATTATCAATCCTTTTGCCACAGATATATATATATATATATATATTTTTTTTTTTTTGAGAATCACACAGATATATTTGTTATGCTATATATTTGAGATTGTTATATTTATTTTAAGTTGAGGATTGAGCTGTCACTAATGATATTGATAACTTTCACTTATGTAATCCACTATATATGTAGAGTTGCATCCTTGAGGCACAGGCAATATAACTTTCATTTGACAAAAATAGGGTTGCAATGGCATTGTAACCTACCCCATCTGTAAGTTTACATGGGTAATTGTGTAACATGTTAATTGTTTCAATTATAGTTCCAATTTCCAAAAGCTCGGATTCTAGATAATTCGAATTTCCAGTGAACTATACTTGGCATGTTGTCGGAGGATTATTTATGTCATTAAGGGGTTAATGTAGATGTTCTTATCAATGTGTTTTAATCCACACTGCATCCTGCTTGTTGCTAACTGAAAGGACAAAGTGTTTCACTTTTGGATTCTATACTGTCGATGGTACATCAAGCTGGGACATAGTTTGCATATATTACTGCACTAGATGCACCTACACCCATGGAACATGCACAAACTCATGCCATATATGCGCTATATTTTGTCTCTTATTATGTGCAACATTGTTCGGCCCTTCCAACCTGAAAGAAATCTAAATCTCCCATGTTGTGTAAATTTCATTAGGGTTTAATTAGATCTGAATCGTATCTTACTATTCCATAGGTGCTTGCAGCTTTTGCATATTTTGATCTCTTTATGTTATTAGAACTTGACACTATGGTTGATATTAACAATTCCCCTCTTTGTTCTAAATTATTCGTGATCAAAATGCCTTTTTTTAAATTAAAAAAAAAAAAAATTGTGTCTATTTCTTTGATGATTGCAATTTAGTTTGAAAAACATGGAGTTCTCTATAAAAAATTTTATTTCTCTTTTGTTGAATACTTTTATGATATATGGGTTTTATTCTTTAGGTGGAGAAATATATTTCAAATCTGAATTAATGGTTAATTTTTTGTCATGATGTGAAATTTGACTTGTTTATCTATGAAGTTGCAGTTTGAGATATGGTTTTTATCCTATTGGATTAGTCTAAGGAACATTGGGAATATGTGACTACAAAATTTTTCAGTAATATGCAAAGATTCTGGACTTTAAAATGAGGCATAAAGATTGTAAATTTTGAAAATGAGATATAAATTGAAGACAGTAATCTTTTCTTGTGCTCATTTCTATCCAAAAATGGGTTGGGTAGAACAGGCTATCTGAATAAGTCATTTTTTACTGCTAACCTAGGTGGTTAGGTTATTAGAAGCTTGGATGCATTGAGAAACTTACTTGATTTTAAGATATAAGAAAGAATTTTTGGGGTATGAACATAGGTTATTTGATCTCTCTTGCTCTCTCTCATATCATGACTCTAACATCTCTTCCATCAAAAAAAAAAAAAAAGACTTAACATTTATTAGATTGCTATTTTCTTTTTCTTGGTCATTTAAATTCTGTTAGCCTTTATGGTTTACTTCTTTGACCTTTTTATCATCCTCTGGTCCTTCCACTTTAACCTCTAGTCTGGGTTTAAGTTCTTTGTGTATAAGGTTGAATTTTGTACTTAAATTAAATGATATAAGTATACGGAGTCTGATATGGCCAGAGTGGCAGGAGGTTTTGCAAAGAATACAGTAACCATGGAGACCATGATTCAATAGTCAAGTATGAGCAGTTTGGTTAAGTGGGTTAATTCTGATCCACCTACAACCATATTGCACCTGGTGGTGCAATGTTCAGAACTTGAGGTAACCCTTCTTTCTAAACTTTCCTTCCAAGTGGAAAGTTGATGGTCTTCTCAAGAAGATAGTGAGAGCTTCTTTAATGCATGATCATCTGATGTAGCTTAGCTTGGTTTCCGGAAGAGAATAAAATTTGAAGTTGATTTGGAATAAATGCGTACATCGCGATCATCTTGTAGTTCTTTTGCGATAAGCTTGCTGTGAGCAGTCCTCTTATCAATCGGAGGATTAGGTGCAATGTAGCGGTATGTCCTCATGTTCATGTAATACTTTTTATTTTGAACTTTTTAAATTATAATTGCCCCAAAAAATCTAGGATTTATTTTTGCTTATTTTTAATGATTAAATGTGATTATTGAAGAAAAAAGAATGGTAGGGACAAGGTTGGATTTAGGAGTTTCCTTACCATGTAGAGTGGGAACATAGCTGGATTTATATTAGATGATTTGCTCCTTTTAAATTTCTTCATGGTTTAAATCTACTGGGCAGGAGTAACCTGGCTTTGGCAGACAACTTTGCAAATGAAAATCTGAAGTGGCATGGAACTTGTTTTATTTGTAAATCTAGAGATTGGTGAAAGGTACTCGCTGGTTGTTAGCATTGGCTTAGTACTACTGGTATTAGTCTTTCCATTTAAGGAGGCCTTTTTAAATGTGGTACAAAGAGGGTGCTGGTAATTTTGTTCTTCACAGGTAGCACAGCTGTATCAAATTTTTTGCTCAGGAGAGCGTCTGGTTGGACTCAACTATTATAAGTTTATAACGTTCATTGGAGGCATCAGCAGCAGGTTGATAAGTTTTTGCATCAAACAGGAGGATAGGAGGTTCTCTCAAGCAGCAGTCACTCAAAGATGAAAGTTTGACTGCTTTTTTTTTTTTTTTTTTTTTTTTTTCTGAATCCCTGATTTCGGTTGGATTGATGTACCTGAATTTTTCCATGTAATTTTGATAGTATTCACAGAACAGTAGATTTACTTTTCCGGAGTTTTGGTTGGCTCTAAATATGTTAATGACGTTTATGTGAGTCGCAGTTACTTGTTCTGAGTAGTCAACTAATCAAGTAAAGGCTTTGTCTACCCAAAAAAAATCCAAGCTAGCTTAATCTTGTTATACATGTTGCAGTTCTTATAATTGGTGATGATTGAATTTGAAATAATGACTCAACCTATGGGAACATAATACTATTTGATTGGTGAGAACCCTCAAGCTTTTTGTAATAATGACCGAGATAGATTACAAAGAAATGGATCATCCAGGCCCATCTAACAAAACTTTTCAATTTTAGGCTCACGACATCTCCTATTTTAGGCCTAAAACACGATTTCAAGTGTTAGGCCCACAAACATATTCATTTTTATGGCCCAAAACCCGTTAACAAGTCATCTAGAAGCAGATTATTATTTTGTAGGCAATGCATTCTTTCCTACTTTCAGGTAAACGAAGAAATTTCTTCCTATTTTCCTCAGGGAAATAATTTACCACGGAGTCAAAGATTCTCTTTCTTATTTAAGTGGAAGGAAATTGTTTTTCCTTGGCTTTATATAAAGTTTAAAAATAATTACAATGGCCGACAAAGTTGGTCATAAATCAAATTCATTTTTTCAAAAGTAAACACTCAAAGGGGGAAAGGAAAATGCCTTGCAGCTGGCTAAAGGCAAGTCTCTTGTCTTTTCTTGTCCTCATTTATTTAGTAATTTTAACTGTTGCTAGTCAGCAATAGTATTACTGAAAAATTGTTTGTAGTAGCGTTGGTGTTTTATGAAAATATGTATGAGTGAAACCGCGAATGAGTAAAATAGTGTATAGAAATATGTGTAATGATATTTAAATATTGAAAATTGTTATTTAAACAATAATACTAAACATTCCCATTATTCATTGGCCAACGTAAGTTAAAAGATATTGTTAACCGGTACTTTTAAATCAATTGTTAATCTCTTACTTAAAAAAAGTTTTAAGTCAATTGTTAATCTCTTATTTAAAAAAGGTTTTGATATGACTTTTATGGAAAATAAAAATAACTAGTATTAAAATATTAATTACTTTTTTCTTTGTTCTTAAAAACTTTTCCAAAATAGTTTGTTAACAATTTCACTTTGTTTTAGAGAATTTCAACTTATAATATCTGCTCCTGATGATAAAAAACTTTTCTAAAATGATTTGTAACAATTGCATCTTTTTTTAGACAATTTTCTAAAATAGTTTGTTAACGATTGCATTTTTTTAAAAAGAGTTTCAAACTATGATGTCCGTTTCTGGTGATAGTTTTTTATTATCAAACTAAGACATCAACAGGTTTTTGTTAGAACAGAGATTGAATTTCAGATCTCTTATTCAATCATAAAAATTTTTATCAATTGAGTTAATTGAATATGCATTAACAATTGCACTTAAGTCGTCTTTTAACCTTTCAAAAGTAAACACTAGTCTTTCTTTCTTCCTTTGCAGGTACAAGCACTACAGGAATGCTAACCCAAGAATATAATGGTTTAAGTAACACCAAACATTCTAACATACTAGCTAGCTACACTCCAAAAATAAGCGTGTACCTAAGAAATTTCTTCCTACTTTCTTCAGGGAATAATTTACCACGGAGTCAAGGATTCTCTTTCTTATTTAATTGGAACGAAATTGCTTTTCCTTTGCTTTGAAAATGAGTCAGAACGCTACACTCCAAAAATAAGCGTGTACCTAAGAAAGTGTGATAGTGAACGGAAAGACCTTGGTTACTTACCAACAACCAGTCTTCTCAGCTTCCGCGTTTGGGCCACCGACTACGAAATTGTATTCTCTAAAAAAGTTAATCAGACTACAAATATTATTTTCATCAAGCTTTCTTTCTATTCTTCCTTTTAGATCTTCTCAAACGTACCATTTCACCATGGCTTTTCTGACAAACAAACAAGCGTCCTCTTCCTCCATTACCCGCCAATACAAATATGATGTGTTCTTGAGTTTTAGAGGGGAAGATACCCGCCTAGATTTTACGAGCAATTTGAATGGCATTTTGAAGTTGAAGGGTATTCACACCTTTATCGATGATGAACTTCCAAGGGGAGAAGAAATTTCTACTGAACTTCTCGAAGCTATTAGAAATTCAAGGAGTTCCATAATTGTATTTTCTGAGAACTATGCATCTTCTAAATGGTGTTTGGATGAACTTGTCGAAATTCTTGAGTGTAAAAAGAATGGACAAATGGTGCTACCCGTGTTTTATAAGGTGGATCCCTCAGAAGTACGTAACCAAAGGGGAAAATTTGGAAAAGCTTTAGCAAAACATGAAGTAAATAATACAAAGAATGTGCAAAAATGGAGGGAAGCTCTAAACAAAGCTGGTAGCATATCTGGATTGACCTACAAGGACGGGTATTTAATTACTACCCTTTCACCTTTTTTATTTATTTATAATTCTCAATTGTGTGTCTAGTCACAAAATTTTAAGTAAATTTACACCGGTTCCCACCAATTTCTTTCATTGATGGCTTTAATTTTTTTTGGGTCAAATTATGAAAATATTAATTTTTAATTGCTAATCTAGCTGCTACAAAGATCAATGACAAAAACATAAGAATATACAATCAAGATAATCTTATTAATTAATTAGGATTTTCTTCCGCAATATTTAGAAAGTTTTATAAAAAGTGCTTAATTATTTTGTAAAAACATCAAAAGTAGGTCCCTAATAACTTGTTTCCTCACATCTATAAAATTTATGTAATTTACTTTTATTAACAACTTGTGTTATGTATGTGTGATGCAAGGTATAATCAAAAATCATATTTAAACTAAAGAATATACTTCAATAATATTGTTAAAAGTGAATTATATATTAGATAATAAAAATATACTTAAGATACATGGTGAATACACACCATGTAAAACCAAGTTTAACATAGATTATAAAATCATTTAAAATAAATAATGAAATGCGTTCTAAATTTCTCAAAATTTATAATTGACTTTTTATCAAAATATTATTTTATATTTTAAAATATTTTGTAATATGGTTTTACTTAAAAGTAAGCTATGTTAATAATTTTAATTTATTTATAATAAGCAAAAGGGTGGAATTATATTACGCTACATAGTGTAAACATGACTTGTATAATTAAACTTTTATTATTAAACCAAAAATTTGTGGTAGGCCATTAATATAATATATAATAAATAATGAAATTTCTCTCAAAATTCAAAAAACTCTTTGGAGTAGAATTTTAATTGGGTAACTTTTATTAAAAAAAATTTGAAACATTGACGATAGAGTTCAACTTATAGCAACTATGAAATTGTTATAATTTACTTATAATACACCAAATGATCTAAAGAGAAAAAAAGAAAAAGAAAAATATGAACCAAATAAATAAAGAGGAGGGCATCCACTTTTTTTTTTTTTTTTTGAGAATAAGGAGGGCATCCACTTAACACAACTACAATGTAGGATACAATTTTTATTAGTATATATTATATGGTATGATATAATTTGGACATAAATTATGAAATTTACTTTATTGAAAATTTTTTTGTGACAATAATTACTTGATTGATTATTTTATCATTTTAAAAATTTTATATGGTGTACCAAAGGTTTTATAATTTCACTAACAACATAAATTATATAATTTAATATTTAATTTATAATTAACCAATTTTTTTTACAAAAATTAACCAAAACTTTTAAAGGCATAGGAACTTGGCTCAAAGAGAGTATGTTACATGTTGTAACCACAACTTTTAGGGTTCAACTTTTGTTATATACGAATGTTACATGTTGTAACCACAACTTTTAGGGTTCAACTTTTGTTATATACGAGTCGTTGATTTACACAATGCGCATAAATGTTTTATAAAAAGGTAATACGAATATACCTATTATAATCAGTAAAAAATTTTCTCTATTATCAAATGAAAAAAAAATTTAATCAAGAACTTAAAAGGTAAAGCATAAAAATAACCGTTTCCATATAATATTTACATTACAGTTAGCTGTGTTAGAAATTTGACAAATTTTCTCAATATCCAAACTTTATCTTCCTAATATCAAATCCACGGAACCTTGATTAGACAACTACTTTCAGGACCTAAAATACATCAAAACCTTGATTAAGGGGGAAAAAAGTCACCTCTAATACCTAAAATGTAGAAAACTTATCTCAAAATTTTATAAATAAAATAATGTATATAGCATAAAAAAATTTCCAAAACCAAACCCTTACAAAAACACGATTCAAAACCTAGAAGGAACACACACACACACACACACACATATATATTGCTTCTGCCTCCTGTCCAAAAAAAAAAAAGTGTATATATACAAACACTTTCAGGATCCACAGTCCCAAAAAAAAAAAAAAAAAAAAATCACATCAACAACCAAATTTCTCTCCAAAATATCCAAAACACAAAAAACATATCTCAAAATTTTATAAATCAAAGAAAAAAAAAATAAAGAAAGACTTCCAGCACCCAAAACCCAACAAAATCTTGATAAAAAAAATTATAAAAAAAACCCACAACAAAGTCATAACTTTTAATTTGTAATATCCAAATAGAAAAATGCATCCATTTTTTTTTTTTTTTAAATTCAAGACATACCTCTGGCAATATCAAAGTTTGATAGGCTGCAATAGTGGATTATGATTGATCTTGCTAATTCCTAAATATTATAACATAGCTCTACTTAATGATTAAACTATAAAACACGCATGAAAAATATTAAGTTACTAATTATTCAAGTAAACCAGTATGCACACTTTTTTTTTGAGAAGGAAAAAAAAAAAAAAAAAAAAAGAGTATGTTGATGCTGTTATGTAGAAACAATCCAAAAATAAAAGTGTAGCATTAATTGCACGCAAAAAATTATCAGCCTGTAAGATAAGTACATAACACATCAAACAACTCAAAACTGTACTTTCTTGCCAAACATTATCTAGAAAATGGCACTAATACATCACACACACAGACACACACACACACACAATTTAGAGAAAATTCAATTAGATTTTAATTGAATTTTAAATTTTGCATTATGTGTTTTATTTAATTTTTGATTTTGTGCCAGGTGAATTATTGAGTGTAAAAATCTAAGAGTCCAAATCCAATTAGATTCTAAATTGGATTTCAATTGAAATCCATTTAATTTTTAATTAGATTTCAATTAGAAACCAATTTTCTGCCACGTGTCCATCTAAATTTTTAATTTTTGTGGCAAGTAAATCATTAGATACAAAAACCGAAGAGTCTAAAACCAATTAAATTTTAAATCATATATATATATATATATAAATAAATCTAATACCATGTAATCTCTTCTAAAAATAATATATAATCTAAACCGTATAATTATGATTTTTTAAAATTGTATCCGTGTATATGCATGGGCTACACACTAGTTAATAATTAAAGCTATCAAAAGCTACAGTAATTGAGGCCATTTTGAAGTAAAAAAAAAAAAAGTTTTTTGAGGCCATTTTGAGTGTGTATCTATTATAATTTGTAAGTATTTAAAGAATTTTATTCTCTCTACTTTTAGTTACCACCTTAGGCTCTTGTTTTAATTTTACCAAAAACCAAATATGGATCAAATAATATTAGAAGTAAATAAACATAAATTAATTTGAATATGATAGCTGGGTAACGTTATATCGCTAACACTTAACTTGGAAACATTTCGGCCATAAGTATAACATTGCTAACATAAATGAGATGTCACAATCAAATCAACAATAACAAAGAATTTGCAAGCAAAACATAGAATGAAAAGAGGGAGAGATCCAAAACAATTGAGGAATGGTTATGGGAAGAATAAGGTTAGAGTGGGATATCATGGAGGGAGAAGTAGAGTTTACAATGAGACGATGAAAGGTTTAAAAATAATGTAATGCTAGAATTTAAGAGATAATGCAGGTAAAAATTGATTAAAAAATTATAGAGATATAAGTTTTTTTTTTTTTTTTTTTTTTGAGGGAATATACAGATATAAGTTGAGAAGTCATATATTACCAAAAGATATATGGTTTTATTATGATTGATAAGTTACAATGAGGTTAGAGAATGTGTAAAGTCATGGTGTACTATTGAATATATTAATATTGTAAATATATATATATATATATATATATATATAAAATGGTGGTGTGGCTGATGATGTGGCTTAACATAAGCATAACAAAATTAAATTCTATTATATAGATATAGATATAGATTATATGATATTTTAGTTGTAGTGCACATACTAAACATCTTGAATTTAGTCCTTGTTCTTGTATTTCTATATTCTGTTCTAACTTATTACATACTTTGTATGTTATGTAAATGACAGTTGCAGTTGCTCTCAATTTGAATTTATTGAAGAAATTTTTAAAGAGATCTCAAGTGCTCAATTAAATCACATGAAACCACTTGTTGCAAAAGATCTTGTTGGAATAGAGACTCGTGTAAATGATGTCATAAATCGGTGTTTAGATATTGAATCAAATGATGTCCGCATTGTAGGAATCTTTGGCCTTCCCGGAGTGGGTAAGACAACAATTGCAGACGTTATTTTTCACACAATTCGTTATTGTTTTGATGGAAGCTACTTTCTAGAAAAGGTTAGTGAAAAATCAAGGACAAGTGATGGCTTAATGCTTCATCGTAAAAGGATTCTTATAGTTCTTGATAATGTTGAAAAATTGGATGAGATAGAATTTTTTCTTGAAAATTATGATCGATTCACTTCTGGAAGTAGAATCATTATAACCACAAGAGACAGACACTTGCTCGATATTCTTACAAAAAATATTCATGTAATGTACTACGAGGTGAAGGAGTTAAATAAACACGAAGCTCATAAACTCTTTTGTCAAGAGGCCTTTGGAAGAAACAATTTCAAGGAAGATTATTCAGAACTGGTCAACCAATTTGTAGATTATGCCAAAGGTCTTCCATTAGTTCTAAAAATAATTGGTGCAGATTTGTGTAGAAGAAATAAACATGAATGGAAAAGTGCGTTAGACAAATACAAAAGAATTCCCAATAGTAACATTCAAAAAATACTTGAAATAAGCTATTATGGATTAGACAAAACTCAACAGGAAATTTTTCTCGATATTGCTTTTTATTTTAAAGGACTCCACAAAGATCAAGTTGTAGATATACTAAGAAGCATCTATCTCTATGAACCAGATTATGATATTGCGAGACTTATTGATAAGTGTCTTATAATTGTCACTGAAGATAACATATTATCGATGCATGACTTGATTCAACAAATGGGTTGGGAAATTGTTCGACAAGAATCACCAGTGATCGAGAAGCGTAGTAGGATATTGTGTAATGAGGATGCTCCTGAAATACTAATTGAAAATCCGGTAAGAGTTGTTTTGATTTACTTTTTTTTTTTTTTTTTTTTTTTCACAAGGGATTTAGTCATTTTTATTCCTTTTATTTTTTTAATGTTTAAGAAAATATAATTTTATGAGAATGGCTTTTGTTTAAAGTTTAACAATTTATTATTTTTTGGTGAATTGTTTTTACATTGTGGTTTACTTAATGTTTTGTTCAATTAGGGGTCAAATGAAATTCGAGGCATAAAGGTGTGCTTGCCCAAACCAAAAAACATGAAGTTGAATCTTGAAAAGATGAGGAATCTCAAATATTTGATTGTTTGCAATGGAATTTGTGAAGACCTTGAATCTCTTCCCAATGGGTTGAGGTTACTTGATTGGAATGAATTTCCTTTATCTTCCTTACCATCAGCCTTTGAGCCTAAAAACCTCGTTGTACTCAATTTGCAACAAAGCAACATAAAATTGGATGAGCATTTCGAGGTATGACCATTAGTATTTATAAATTCTTATTAGGCTTTTGTTAATGAGTGTTCTTAGGGAACAAGTTAAGATGCATTTTTTTTTTTTGTGTGGTTAAAACTAAACCATGCATTTAATACTAAATTAAATAATATTTTTATACATTTTCAATGAACAAAATCAGTTTGTGCACTTAAAAAAAAAAGAGTAATGTTACATGCACTACAAGTTTTACTAGATTGAGTGTACAAATTGATCAAATTGATGTGTTACCAATTATAAAGAGACAATTCAAATATTTATTTATGAGTTAGTTGAAGCCCAACATTTACATTCATTATCATATTAGTTTGTAAATTTTATATTGTAATACTTGTAGTATTTTTAGCATTTTTTTTTCTTTAAAAAAATGTTTACAATAATTCGTAATTAAACATGTAGTATTTCTTAATCTATCCTCTTAGCCTATCATATATATTTTTTTCTTTTTACTAATAAATTTCAAAAAAATATTTCTTCTTTCTACAGAGGTGTCGATTCGAAACATTGACATATATGAATTTGTCATATTGCAAAAATATTACGAAGGTACCTGACCTGTCACTAATTGCCCCAAACATAGAGGAATTGGACCTTTATGCATGCATAAATTTAGTTGAGGTTCATCAGTCCACTGGACTTCTTGAAGAGCTTAGATGGTGGAATCTCTCCGAATGCCAAAATCTTAGAATTATACCAAGAAACCTCAAGTTGAAATCTCTAAAAGTGTTTGATATCGAAGGCTGTCAAAGTCTTGAGCAAGGAACGGAAGCATTGTTTTCATCAATAGGATATCTCATTGGCCTTCATCAGTTATTTATAAATTTAAAAAACGTGAAGGAGGTTCCAAGTAGCATATCTATTTTAAAAAATCTTAGGCTTCTCGTTATGGAAGATTGTGACAATTTTCCAAAAGCCATGGATACTCCTGATTGTTTCCCCAAATTAGAATTTTTAGGTTTCAGTCACAGCAACATTACTACCCTCCCTGAAATCAATATCAGGTTTCCGAAATTAAAAATGCTTTCCTTTCACTACTGCTGGAAGCTTCGGGAAATTCCAATGCTTCCACCACATCTTGACCATTTATACACAGTAGGGTGCGGTTCCTTGGATTCACATTCAAGAAGAAGATTATTGAGTCAGGTCTCTCCCTTTCTCATAGAAAGAAACAATTTCGTTTAACTTTCCCAAATATAATATATGACTAAATTTGCTAAACTGAAGTTTCTTAATTTGCATCAGCTTGGAGAAACGTTTGGGCTTCCACAAAATATGGTATGTTCAAGGGGATCATTGCACCAGGACTCTGTTTCTGACCTTGCTGATGATCAATTTCAGTTTGACCTTGTCCTTCCAGGAACTAAGATTCCAATGTGGTTCAACCATCAAAGTGTTGGAAGCTCTGTATCATTCTCGGTCAGTTCGAAATCTCCAGCATTTGCTTTCTGTGTTGCTTTAAAAATAGAACTGAAGGATATTGTGGCAAGTCGATTTGAAGAGTTATGTTGTTCTGTCCACATTTTCTTCAATGGTTATAAAAGAAAGTTAGATTCATGGGAAATTTGGTTAGATTCATCATCTTTTATGTGGTTTCACTATAGTAGCAATAGCTCATTTGACAGCATAGTTTTAGAGGATTGCAACAACGTTGAACTTCTATTTGAAGTTTCAAATTATGATCCAAAAAAGGCAAAAATTACAATAGAAAGGTGTGGGGCCCATGTAGCATGCATCTGTCCTTCTCAAAATCCTGGTGTAGATAAGATGGCCTGCATAAGAATTCATGAAAGTTTAAGAGTATCCTTTGATGAAAGCTTAAAAATGTTTTTAGGTAGAGTCGCTACTCAAAACCTCATTAGATTCTCAAAAACCCATTGCCCTCTCTGTGAAATAGCAGAAGATTCCCTTTTACATCTATTTCAATGTTGTCCCTATGCCAAAGGAGTGTGGTATGGTGGTAGATGGGGTTTTCGAGTCGAAATGATCCCAGCTCAAACTGTAATGGAATTTGTTGAACATATAATTGACCCCCCAAGTGAGTTACTCGCAGAAAGAATCACCAAAGATGAGTTCACGCTATATGCAGTAGTGGCAATGAAAATCCTTTGGATGGCACGAGAGGAAGCTTTGGTTTCAAACACTAAACCCACCATAAACCAATTAGTCCATCGTCTGAACAAACAGTATGACTTTTACTTGAGACCACTCACCAAAAAGCAAAACAAGGGAAGTGTTTGGACCAAACCACTTGATCAATCGGTAAAGCTTAATTTCGATGCTTCATGTGATCAAAACAATATAGACTTGGCTGTGGTTCTCAAAGATCAAGACAGGAATGGGAAAGCTATCGGAAGTGGCATAAACATCAACAGCAAGATGGGAATGTCATTGGCCAAAGAGGAGCACAAATTCTGGTCAAGGGTACAAAGGTAAGCATCCCATGTATTTGATAAAACGTTTCTATGGGCTGAATGAATGAACTCACCTCTTTCTTTTCTAGAGAGGAGTTTCAATGTGTGTGTGTGTATATATATATATAATGGTAAAATATGGTAAAGATTAAACAATTGGATTGTTATTTCTCTTTCTTTTTGGTAGTCGGATGAATCTCCTCTAGAGATACTCTTTATTTTGTTAGCTTGTTGTTGAGTATTTATCTCTTAGATTGCTCGGTTTGAATTGTAGAAAACATTATTGTAAATCTAACTTGCAAGCCAAATTCTGCATTGACTTTGGTTTCTTCTTCATTTGGTAATCTGATTAGATCAAGAACATTTGGGGCTTTTTCTTAGGAAGTACATTCTCTCATTGCTTCTTTACCAAGCCAAATTCTGTTAGCTTCATCTCATGTGCTGTCGGGTGCCTGTTTTGTGAGTGCAGATTTTTTTTGTGGCTGATTCAATTGTGTCACGAGCAGAAAATTCATGAACCAGGGTGTGATCAGCCATCAAGCACTTTGTAGAATATGTCAAATGTCAAACTAACAACTAGAGGCAGACTTTCTGGAATTGCCACTACCGATTGTGACTGCTTTAGTGACATGCATGATCAGGCATCCTGCACTTCATCTCTAATACTTTGAGTTTAAAATATGTCTAGAGTAAGAAGATTTAGAGTATCAGAGCAACAAATGTTCTCTCATTTCATCTATTAAAAATTTCATTTTGTGGTTTTTTCAGTTTAATTTTCTGTTCATTTCTTTTTACATAACGTCTATGATTTCAACCAACATCAATGGATAGTGGTTAGCTTAAAAGAAATATTGTTGCTTTAAGTCATACTTAGTATAACCAAGCTGCTTGTCTTGTGATGTTACTCTCAAAGTAAGGGGCTGCACCTTGTTGGTGGTAGAGGAGACGTGATTGGTCAAATTTATAATTCTCATGATGATATTTCAATCTTCAATTCTTTTTCATCGTAAATGCATACATATGTGAAATTTAGCATTCATAAATTATTGAGTTACATATTGATTTCTTTTATTATTTTCCTCTTCTGTTACGACATTAGCAGCAATTATTCTTTGGCTCTGCCTTTTGTGGAGACTCCTTAGAAGATTGGCTTTCAGTGTCACTAGAAAGGTTCCTAAGTCCCTACATGCAACCCATGTAGTTGAGTCAATTTGTTATCATTTACTTTCTGCTCAGCTGCGTATGCCATTTTCAACATTCTTTACCTATATGAGGATTGTTTTATCATCTTTATGAGTTACAATGAGTAAATGGGAAATATGCTGAATTTTAAATGCTTTCATTTTCTTGTAATGCAATACATCAATGTAGAATGTATTTAATTTTTAGGGCATTTTTATGTTGCAATTGTAGAAATGGACCCCATTTACGTGTGTTATAAGGTTGTTGGTGGGTGCAATTGTAGAAATGGACCCCATTAACCACATCATCTAATAAACAAAATCACATAGAAAATGCTTATGTGTTGTGAAATATATTAAATAACCAAATAGGAGGACTATATTTCAAGAAGCTAATTTGGGTTTTGAAAATTTGATTCAGTGCTTTGAATAATTGAAAATTACCAAACTTGATAGAAAATATTTAACAAGGACAAAAGCTGATAAGGTAAACTGTTAACTTTATATCCTGATATTTTTATTTGTGTGAAGCAGCTTTATGCTTAAGAAACGTGCAAACTTGTTTGCAAAAAACTTAACCAGTGAGTGAAAAGGCAAAGACAAAGCTGCAATTTCAATTCAAGTATCTGATTGCCCTCACTCCAACTTCTTAGTATTGGCTTAGACCATTGAGGTATGCTTATGAGTATGGTATGTTACTCTGCTTGGGATATTCTTGAATTAAACAAATGAAAATCTACAATTATAATTTGCCTTCTTGCAATTTGAACTAAAACTTATTTTCAGCTTTAGGTTGTAGAACAGTCACCTTACACAAGTCCTATCAAAAGTGATTTGTCTACGGACAAAATTGATTGCAGCTTACAAAATAAACATTACTACATATTTTGAAAATCTTATCGTTGAATTGCATGTTCGTTACGATCTTAATACACATGTCAAATTTTGTGCTAATCAGATATTATTTACTATATAATCAATAAGTTTATATTTTATGCATAATTTTGAACTACAAAAATTTGCAATTTAAATAATTTGTTGATAACATAGTTATTGATCTTTAGTTTTCTAGAAATTTTGCAAATATGGAGGATATAAAAATAAGATGTAATCCAATGGTGAATTTGTCAAAATTCACCTCAAATAAAAAGATATTTAGTAAGGTTACAACTAATTTTGTAGCTAAGTTTTGTCCATGTCTACAAGTTGGCTTGTAAGTGGCCTGGATGGAACTATATGTAGCCTGGTCACAAGATTGTTAGTGCCTGGGCCAGGGCATGTATATCTTAGCGGAAGCGGGAACCCAAAATTTAAGACATTAACTTCTTTATATCTACAGTGGAATATTTTTAGAAAAGGTTGATGATACGTTCTTAAATTACTCTCTTCTTGGTTAGCTACCTTATTGAGGCCAATTATATGCATATTGCCTGCTTCTCTAATGAATAAACCTTTTTTTTTTTTGGTTTATAATATAACTTGGGATTTTTTTTAGGGGGACAATAACTTCTTTATTTGAAGGAAAATATGTGCATATTTTAAATAAGGTATGTCTAAAAATATATTTTATAAGGAAAGTAAAAATTATCTAATAAAGACCAATAATTTTTCTGTTGTGTTATTCATTTTATGTTAATACTATCAAAACCTGTGACTTTTGAATGGAATTAAGTGTTTGTGATATTTGCAAAAACTAAGGGGATCATTGTATTAAATTAGAAGAATTGGGATGTACAACACAAAGGATTATCTATATACATATAAGAAATATAAAAAACTTCAATCCCATGGGAGGCAACAGCCACCTTGACCTCCCATTGCTTAACTTGTATTGCCCCTGCTGCCTCAAATAAGGTGTTCAGGATGGGACACGTGTAATTTCATTTTTTTTTAATATCCTCCTTAGGAAGAAATAAATCTTCATCTTCCTTTTGGGGTACTGTTGTTCTCTTGCCAGATGCTATTCTACCTAGATGTAATATGACCTGAGCATTGTTACAAAACCTTGGGAACTAAGAACTCTGATAATTTCTTCTTGTTATAGTCTGGTTTATTGACAATCAATCATCTTTCTATACCAATTATACAACTAATGAAAAGATGGCAGACAATTTCCTATGCAATAAAATAATGTGTTTCTTGTAACTTTGCATGTAACTATTTAGTGTGTGTTTTCCCTAAATTTTGGTAATTGTTGGTATTGTAATTTGGTTTCGATCATATGCGAGTAATCAAGTGGTCACTTTGCTCCGAGTTTGGTTTACATTTTCTTCGTTGTGATTTTAGTTATAATGATTTAAGGCTCTCCATATTGCTGATTTGTTACATATGACAACATATAAGTAAGATCAAATGTTGACTAATATTATGGTTAGTTAAGTTGAAGCAAGTTCTCTGATTTTCTAAAGTTTGAGTTTTGTAATGAACTTATCAAACTAATGATATTTATTACTTCTTGTCTAGTTGAATCTATGAATTTTATCCTCGATCATGTTCGTCTTTTATTTCTCCAACTGTATGCCTAAGAAAGTTCAAGGAAGAATGACTTTACCTTTGAACTTTGGTATCACTTTTTCATACTTGGTAAAACAAAAAATTACTTTGAAGTAGGTAATTAATTTGTCATAGGATTGGTCTTATTCATTGAATTGAGCGGGGGATAACTTTTCTTTCTACCATCATGTGATATTAAAGGCTAGCTCAAATCAGTTTCTTGAATTTATATCCCTTAGTCTCTGGAGCTCCTGTGTAGTAGTATCGAATAGCCTTCTCACTCTTCCTCTTCACCAAAACTTCACTTTTGTTTTTCTTTGAATTCTCTGACTTAAAGTCTTCGACATGGATTATAGATTTCATTGATATTCATATCAAAAACAGCAAGGGCTCCCAGAAATCTTCGCAAGCGATTGAGAATCTATATTTTAAATATTACTTGTCTTCCCTCATTGCTTATTTAAAGGCAAAATCCTGTTACTTGGTCTCATTTAATGTAAGGGTGCCTATTTTGTCAATGCAGATTGTTATGTCCAACCCAAATTGTGACTAGCCAACACATAATCAACATGCACTTCATAGAATAAGCCAAATAACAGTAACAACCAGTGACAATACCAACAAGTGCATTAAAATATGTTGGTGCCGCCCATCCCTCAATACGTCCACCTTGATGTCTCTACTCGTTGGGAGAGCTTCTCAAATTGCCTGGATTGCTTGAAGTTACAGACAGCAGAAACAGCAATAACCAGAATGGCAGCAACGACAATACTCCCACTATGATGCTACCCATCTTTCAAGCCATGTTGTTTGAAAGTAAAATAACAGTGGTGTTCTTGAACACTTCAAAGACATAACTAAGGAGCTTTTTGCAGGTGCCTTTTGGTACTTACTGGCAACATAAACATTCTTTCTATGAATAAAATCAGCCATATTATCACTAATATCTCCCTTTATGTCTGTTTCAAGAATCACAGCCAGTGCTTTTATTCTACCAGAGTGACTCAAAGCTTGGAAGTTCTCATTCCTCACAATGTCACAAAACCTTTTCAGATCAACAATGAGAGAGGAAATAGGTTTGTCATGCAAGGTCTTCTTCTTTGCGTCTCATAAACAAGGGATGGATGCTAAAGTCGTAGGTCTAATCTGAAGTGTAAACAATTAATATTTACCAATCAAAATAGCAATGTGACCGCTGAACTCTGTTTATGAAGCAAGGGCTAGGGAAACTAAGATAGGGATCTTTGTTTTATGATGGTTCTTATGATGTTTAGCCCTGGGGTGGCACTGTTCTGGACAAGTTAACAAGATGTTTAGTATGGGCCTCTCTTTATGTGTTCTTTCATTTTTTAGCCATATGTAGATTTTCATTTGATATCCTACTTTGGAAAAATTTAAACTGCAGATTGTGTTACTGTGCCTTTGGTTATTTTCAGGTCGTCTGGATACTTTTGTACCATATTAATGGTATTCTTATCTAAGCCTTGATTCTGTTTGAAAATAGGCTATAAAGGAATGTTAATAATCATTTATATGTGAAATTTGAAGAAAAAGAGATAGTGCCCCCGTATGGCTCGAGTCAATGAACTCTTAGTCATACCTTTTTTAAATATCAAATTAATTGCGTACTATTGAAAACTTGATACTAAATAATAATGGCTTCTAAACTTGATCTTCATGGATTGCAGCATTCCTTGTTGCATTGTTGGTCTATTGATACCTACAGTGTTAGAGGTTGCTCAATGCGTAGATTCACCTATTTTGCGGTCTTGTGGGTTTATCCGGAAGAATCATAATCATCAAATTGTTCTCCAAACTGGTTGTTGAGGTGTCTTATACTTCCATGAATGCTATTATATGTTTGACTATGTGGTTGGGGGAAGATTTAATAGTTTTTTTAGGCATGTATTAGAATAAATACTTGGTTATGTGTGCAGGTTTGTTACTCATGTGGCTCGGATTAATGCACCATGGTTTGGATTAATATTCAAGGAAGGCTAAAGCAAGTTGTTTGACTCTTCTTTTTCCAGACTTCTATGATAATTGGGTTGTGCTTCTCCTCAATCCTTGGGAAGTCAAGACCATTGGTCACAAATTTTTACTAGGCAAGCAGATTTTCCTCTGGATTATGCAAAATGATAATCAAATGTAGTTTGCTATAGTTTTCTTTGTAGCCTTGCTATACATATGTGGAATATGAGATATTGCACATGACTTATTACATTTTCTTTTCTTTCATTACCAGAACATCAAAATTTTTGAATTTTCCTTTGCTGTGATCCTTTATGATGATTGGCTTATGACATCTCTATAAAAATTCCTAGCAGTCTATTTGGAGCAGATGTGGTTTAAAATTACTTCATTTTCATCTACTTTCATTTTTTTGGCTCTTCTTGCATTGAACAGAATTCTTAGCCCGCTTTGGGGCCATTTGATTTTATTATATGGGTGATAATGACCCAGAGGAAATTATTCCATTTTAAGTGATTATTTTTCCAATAAAATCTGTCTCTATAAAATATGCAAGCTCTATATTTTGAGCACTCCTCTTCTTTAACAAAATTCATTATTTACTTTTTAAAAAACGTGTTTGATTGTTCACTTCCTTCGGCTACTCCCTTGGTAAAACAGTTGAGATGAACAAAGAGTATTGTCTTAGACAGGAGTGGCTCCCCATTAATTTGAGAAAATGATTGATGTAGCAAACTTTCGAAGTTTTATTGATTTGAGTCTTTTTAGGTTCCTAAAATTGGGTTGATTTTGCATGGCTTAGTTTAACAAAAGTATCTGGAAGATAGATAGCTATTGAGTTAACCCGTGTGGTGCAACTTTGAGCTTTATTTGGTTAACTTGTCAGGAGAGCTAGGCCCTTGTTAGAAAGAATCTGATGGAGGATTGCTAGGCTCGACTCTTGCCACATGGCGGGTCACGGACTTTGGACTCTAGCTTTGTTGGGCCAAGCCCACAGGGTTAGCCTCATAATTTCCTTCTCCAAAAGGCCATTAATTCATTTTTCTTATTAGAGACTCTTCTTCAATGTGCAAGGAAGTAATAACTTTTTTTCATTTCTTTTCATATTGTACAGTATAGACTTCTACATTTTTGTACCTTGTAACATTCCATTCTTTGATTTCCCTTACAAAGTTATTGGTTTAAAATGAGGTGAGAGAAATCTCAAATCCTGGAGTCACCTTGTCTCTCCATGGTTAGTCCTGTTGTTAAAGCTTGTTGAGCCACTTTCCTAGCCCAGCAAGGTTGGCAATTGTACATCGTGCTCTGCTTCTAGAGCCAAAAACCTTATTGTTGGGCTATAATACCAACCATGTCAATGAATTCCTAATGTTTTTTTCACACACTGAGGTCAAAAGTTTAATGAAGTTACATTGTCTTTAACTAGTCTTTGCAATTTAGTTTAGTAGCAAGAACATGGAAGTGAGAAAAGGATGATATAGAACTTGCTACTGTTTGGGTTTGGAAAAGTTATTATAAGAGTTCAAATTTTGTTTCAATATCTTGTGTTCCAGGCTTTGAAATAGAGCATAAATTTCACAAAACCTGTGCATGAGGATTAATGCTCCTCTGTCCTCCAAAAATAGGTTTTGTATAAGGCACTTCTAGTGTTGTATGTTGTGTAGTTATATATTTTCTTCTGTTGAGAGTTGTTAGGTGCTTGAGAATTCCCATACATAAAAAAAATGGGGATATTAAACTTTATGATACTAAAACACTTGCAAAGATGCTATTCTCATTGTTGTCTACTTGCCTAATTACTATGAAATGCTATCCTCTGTCCTCCAAAAAATGCCTTGTACAAGGCAGTACTAATGCTGTGTTTTGTGTATCTACATGTTTTCTTCTGTTAAGAGTAACTATTAGGTCCTCAAGAACTTTATAGATCAAAGCATGGGGAAACTAAAATGAATCACACGCTAATAACACTTAAAAATATGCAATTTTATTGTTGTCTACTTCGCCAAATTGCTATTCAAATGGATAACTTGACAAATAACTACCTGTAGAGACTTCTTCATTAAGTTTCCTGCACTAGCAGAACCCTACTCTTTCTATCAGCACTAGCAGAAAGGATTCTTTTCACTGCTTACTATTATAACATGGGCTGGGACCATGTTTGGAAATTATTTCATCCTTACAATTATTTGTTTTCTCACTATCTTATAGATTTTATCTCATGTATCGGGTTGAGAGTTGAGTGAGACTGGTGATACTTTTTGGTTTTTAGCGAGTACAATTTTTCTTCTGGATCAAAAATGGTAGATTCTATGTTGATGTGCCAAAATTGTGGTCAATTTAGTAGTTATATTTATAAGAAAAGAGAACATTTGTATGTTAACACTCTTAGATTCTGTCCATGTGATAATTTTTTTTTTTTGGATAGGGTCCATGTGATAAAAATGTACTGTTATAAACTTTAAGCTAGTAATATTGAGAGGAGTGGAAGTATGCATTTCTTTTCTTCTTTTCTTTTTTGGTTAAAAAAGTATGCTTTTCTTTTCTTTTTTCTTTTTGGTTAAAAAGTATGCTTTTCACCATTGCTGTGAGTGGCATATATCCTTTCTATTTGTTTTCTTGAAATGGCGTGACATTATATACATTTTTATTTGTGAAAGACTAAGTAATAGGTCCTCTGCAGAATGCTTTTAATGACAATCAATCTCAATATTAAAACTTTTCATTTTTATCTGATATCATAATGATAAAAAGTAAAGGCAAATTTACCATCCTTTCTCTATGATATTGTGTTACAATATGTCAATATCTACATTGAATGATTTATTTGATAACGACATACCATGATATCAAAGGCTAATGGCTGAAATCATAAAATTGCTGGCCCCATCTTTGTACTAAAGAAAGAGGCAGTAGGGCACTTGGATGTGAGTCTATTTTGACTATATGACCACTTTACAACTCAATACAGTTCTTTCTTTTTACTTATCTCATTCCTTATTTATTTCATCTTAAATTTTCTTTCCCTCTGTACACCTAATCTTGGTCTGCAAGTCTAAATGCCCTAAAATCATGGATACATATCAGGGAGAGTGGGGTCATTGTGATAATAGACATTGTTTAAGACTCTTGTCCTTTCATTGTTGTTATTGGGACCTCTCATGGCCTGGCCTACCCAATTATTTCCTTTACATATTGGGAGCTTTAATTTCCTTTTCTCACTCTTTGAATCTCAACCAACAATTAATCATTTTTCAAAGCTGGAGCTTGGTCCTTGGAATCAATCTGTTGAGCAGCCAATCATGTACAAATAATATGAGTGCTATGTAATCAGTAACTGTATGTCACAAAACAATCTTTATTATGGCATGTGCTCACATAAACTGTTATTTTATAGGGTGAGGGTGAAACAAAGCTTGGTATTGCACCTACTATAGCGGCAGAAGCAAAAAGCATGTGTTGCTATTATTATGGTCTCATTTTAGCTAAGTTCATGATTCAAATCATTTCTTGCTCAGGAATTTGGATGCTAATTGTTGACATATCATAGTCATTTTTGAATTTCATAAAATAATATGTGCTTTTTTTCTTTCCCTGCCTTTCACCTCTCCTTTCCTATTTCAGTCAGTATAAGAAAAGATTTGAGACTTTCAACCAACTAGAGTGAGAGGAGGTTGGCACCTCTCCTATGTCCCAAAGGGCCAAAAGACCTGTCTTTTGGTTCACTGGTTCATATAATCAATATGTCCTTGACTTCCCAGATGCTCAATTTTGGTGAAAAATGAAAAATAATTTGTAAAATTGACCCCACATATGATAAAGGATGGACCGCTAGAAGACCTTTAAAGCTTGTCCAGGACCACTTGGGATGAATCCTGGACCGTGCCTTGACGCTACTATGCACCACGTATCTCTTTTAAAGTGCTAGTATTAGTGTATTTACACATGCAATGTTTTTAAAGCAAAGATAAAATGATCAATGCAGAGAATTTCAATGGAAGATTAATCATTATTGCAAGTTCTGGGCATTGCTTTCGGTTTTGAGCTTTTCCATTTGGTTCAAGTCTTAGCCCTATTCTCTTATAGCATCTTATTCATTTCAACCCATATTATTATCCCTAATGCTTGGGGTCCCATGTGTAGAAGCAGGACAAGATCAACAGCATAGACACAAAATCTGTGGTGATGCTCTTAATATCAGATCTAAGGACACAAAATCTTTAAAAAATACATGATAATTATTGATGTGACATATTATAATTGCTGCATAATAAAATAGTTACAATGATAACTTTGTTATTATTTCCTATCTTAACAAATTATGAAAAATCATTATGAAAAAAATCTTCGCCAAACATTACTCATTGACGGGTTGAGTTTTGAATCATGATGATTAGAGCAGTTTGACTTGGTCCATCCATTTTGACCTTAATAAATGCCAATACTGTAGAAACCTGAGCAGTAAATGACATGCTGCCATGCCAAAAGCCTTATCCTCCCACCTCAAAACTGCAAATAATGAAAGCCTTTCACTGATTACTGATTCAATATTAAAAGTCTAATTGTATGGCCCAAATGTTATCAAAACAGAATAGTATGGGCAAATGAGATTTGCTGATATCATATTAGAGACAGCCTGTCAAGTTATGGCAACTAGGAACCACAAATGCCAAGGACATGCATTGTAATTACCAATCTGTCCTTCATTTGATTATGATTTCAATGACTGGATTATGTTTTTGGGGGAAAATTATATTTTACTAACACAATATTTTTCAACAAAGAGAAAACATTGGGTCCGAAACTGGCGTAAAACCAGTGTTTTACGCCAGCCAATGAAATTACGCCACGTCGCTCACAACTAAAAAAAAAAATGTGACCTTGAAAAAAAAACATTTCAATATCAAGCCAAGTTACCAAACATATCAAACACAAATAAATAGAAAATCAACCCAGCAAAGCCAAGCCATAGCCAGCCACCACCCACAACCCATTAATCAAACAAACCCACGATCCAGCCTGCCACCACCAAAAATCAACCCAAAATAAAGAAATTTTGGTTTAATCAATGCGAAAATGAATTTACTTGAGGTGTTTGGCTTAAAAATGCAGAGAGGGAGAGCTCAAAACAGAAAAAAATGGAGGATTTACGGACCCAACCACCGCGATCCACCGCCACAACAGCTAGCACCATCACGATCTGCCACCACCATCTGAAGCCTTAGGAATCAAAACCACCACCATCGAAGATAGAGGGACAAAAGAATGGAGAGATGCCTAAGAGAGGGAGGAAAGTGACGAGAGTTGTCTGAGAAGAGAGAAGCGTGCAAAGAGAAAAGAGGAAAAAACAAAAAGGAAACGGGAGAAGGACAACAGTCATATGAGAGAGAAAAGGGCAAAAGAGAATAAAATAATATTAAATATTATAACATTCTTGGCTTATATGGATTCTTTAAGTTGTGAGCATGTTCACACTCTGACATGGCGTGGTCTCATTGACTGGCGTAAAACACTGGTTTTACGCCAGTCCAGACCCAATGTTTTCTTTTTATGAAAATGCTAGTCGTTAACCCGTGCGATGTATGGAAGAGTTAAGCAAAAATTTTAAATTTTCACTTTTGCTTATAGTTATGATCACTTGAAAATAAAAGTTACAATTGAAAAAGGGGGAAAAATTCTAATACCAATGATAAGTCCAACACCAATAATAATTTGGTATTTCTTTGCTATCAATAATAATTTGTCACACCTAAAATTTATGCTAAAGATGACATTAATATATAATTATTCTCAATACCCAAAAAATCATACTCAATAGGAACAATATTTTTTAAAAAAAGATTAAAAAAATTGTTAACAAACCTGGAGTTGCAGTATTATATGTTATTAAAAATGTAAAGGGAATAATGTAAATAATCTAATATAAAAAGATTAAAGAAATTTTTAACAAAATTGGAGTAGCGGTATTATAAGTTATTAAAATGTAAAGGGAATAATGTAAATAATCTAATATCACTTAACCTATTTTATAATTTTAAAAAATCAATCAATGAGCCCATAAAAAAAAAAAAAAAAATCAATCACAGAGTACCGCAGAAAAGGAAGTGACATTGGGATGAGGGTGGGAAATTCCTTGAGTAAAATGAAGTTTTATTCCTAAAATTGCATAAGTCCGATCCGTATTTTCCTTTTTTTTTTCTTGCTCTACTGTTTTTTTAGTTCTCTCATCTTTATTTCTTTGTAATATTTTTTTACTCTTATCTTGAATTGTTCTCATCCACACATTTAAATTATTTTTACTTTCCCAATACCTTGACTTTTCTTCCCCAATGGCCATAAGTTCAGATGTTCTTTTCTTCATTCTCATCCTCACAAATCTCTTCCTCTCCCTCTTTCTCAGTCTCTTCATTCTCTTTCCTCACAAACAAATTAGTTTCAATCACACAAACAATAAGAATGCAAGATTGTTTTTACATATTACGTCATCATCGTTCTCCTTTCTTCAACAATAGTGATAAGGTGTTGTGAGCCTGTAAAATACTACCGAGAAAAAAAAAAAAAAAAAAATCTTCCTTGATTTCTTTCCTAATGGCCACATGTTCAAATGTTCTATTCTTCATTCTCATCCTCACAAATCTCATCCTCTCCCTCTGTCTCAGTCTCTTCATTCTCTTCCTCACAAACAAATTAGTTTCAATCATAGAAACAATAAGAATGCAAGATTGTTTTTGCATATTACGACGTCATTGTTTTCCTTTCTTCAACAATAGTGATAAGGTGTTATGAGCCTGTAAAATACTACTGAGAGAGAAAAAAAATACAAAAAAAAAAAAAAACAAAACAAAAATCTTCCTTGTTTTCTTTCCCAATGGCCACATTTTTAGATGTTCTATTCTTCATTCTCATCCTCACAAATCTCTTCCTCTCCCTCTGTACGTCTCAATCTCTTCCTCACAAACAAATTCGTTTCAATCATAAAAACAATTAGAATGCAAGATTGTTTTTACATATTACGTCGTCATCGTTCTCCTTTCTTCAACAATAGTGATAAGGTGTTGTGAGCCTGTAAAATACTACTGAGAAAAAAAAAACAAAAAACAAAAATCTTCCTTTTTTTTATTTGTTATTTTTTTATTTTCATATTTTCTTTTCTCAACATCAGATCTTTTGTCATCCTTATTGTATATTACTGTACTTTTTTGCAATGATCTAAGTTTTAACATAGTAGGCATACTTTTTTGCAATGATCTAAGTTTTAACATAGTAGGCATTTCAGGGGCATTTCAATTCTTTTGAGTTTCTATTACAAATATTGTAATACATTTCTTGATATATCCTATTGTCACCCTAATACTTCATCTGTATTTAAAACCCAATTTTTTTTTTTACTGTACAATTTATTTCTTTACCATACATTTTAGAAAAGGTATCTGACCTTTAAATTTTCTTTGACACTTTGCTTTCTAGTGTTACTGAAAAGAGAAGTCCTTGCTAATAGTAGAAAAATTTCATGGAGAAATTTGTTTCAAAGTTGTCCACAGGAAATAAATTTCGGAGAGAGGGAGGGAGAGGAAAAGAAGAGTGTACAAAGATAAAGATAAAAGAAAGAAGTGATGTTTAATTTATAACTACTATCAAACATTGTGTCTATAGTTTAGTATGGGCAGTTGGGCTTTTAAGGGGCTTGTATGTGTGTATATAAGGCGAAAAAAGTCAAAATATTTTGTAACTATTGTCCAAAGAGACAGAACATTGTGTCTCTAATTTACTATAGATGAATGAATACAATGGTTCTAAAAAGTGAAAATATCACTAAAGCTTCCATCAAATGAAAAGACACAATTGTTTTAAATGTACATGTGGCATTAATTTATGTAGTCACATGGCGTAATGAGAAATGATCAACAAAAAGTCAAACGTTTCGGCTATTAGTTATTATTAGTCGCTAACCCATGCGATGCACGGGAATAGCTATTGGATGAGTTTCAGGAGAGAGAGAGAGAGAGAAAAAAAAAAAAAAAAAAACATCATTTTTGAGTAGGAGTAGTAAGCAAAAATGCATGAAATTTATACTAAAAAAATTAATATTAAAAGAAATAGCACAAAATGTTATTAGTAAGACAAAAGAAAAGAATAAATAATAGATAGAATATTGCATCTCTAGTTTATTTTTGTTGTATATATAAGTATTTATAAGATAGGTTGTAATATATATACCAAAAAGTACCTATTGAAAAGTCATAACCATTCAAATTAAATATACCAAAAGTTGCCTATTGAAAAATCATAACCCTTCATACCAAAATGTGCCTTTTGACCGAAAATGTTCCTATTGAATGAAAAGGTGTCTATTGACCTAAAATGTGCATATTGAATAAAAATGTGTCTATTGATAAAAAATGTGCTTATTAAAAAATGAAAATACACAACTGTACGATGTTTTTAAATATATACATAGCATAAATTTATATAGTCACATGTTGCAATAAGGAGTGGTCAACAAAAGGTCTAACGTTTTGATTTTATATAATACAAGCTTCATTAGTGTGGAATCCACCCTTTTTTTTTTTTTTTTTCCAAATTTGACACATCCAAATATTGGGCTTATGCTCCAATTTTTTGAAATTATTAACAATAGCTCTCATAATACTATTTCAATTATCAATTAATAATGAGTCCCTTGATGAATTAGTAAAAAGGCTAACCAATAACTAAAGCGGTAGCCAAACCAAAATTGAGTCTAATAAAATAGATTCAAAATATTTGACTCTACTATATTGACCAAATTTTCTTTATTCATCAAACCCATACACCTTTGCACATAAAAGGCCAAAGCTATGGTATTAGCATTAATGACATGTTTAACTGTCATTTACATCCATGCGATCTTTCATAACATATCCATGTATAGCCAAATACACAGCTAATGTATTGAACAAAAGATGTTAACCATACATACATATATATATATATATCTCATAGATTGCATGCCATTAACTCCTGCCATTACAATCTTGCACATAAAATTCAAGAATCATACCTTTTATAATCAAGGGTGGCTCCAAGTCCAGCCAAGGGGGTTCAAATGAACCCCCTGACCTGGTTCCCAAAAAAAAAAAAATTATATATAACATAAAAGAAATTTTTTTTTGGCCCCTACAATAAAAATTTGAACACCTAGACTTTAAATTTTTTGTTAAACCCAAATGAAATAAGCTTGAACATGATTCTTAGTTTTTTTTATGTCCAATCAAGTAGTTTGATAGGTGCTCTACACATTTCCAAGTCCAAGAAATCTTTTACTGCTTACTTCAATTCCAAGAGAGTGACCACATGTATATTTATAAAACCATACACTTCAAAATCAAAAGTTTAACAGCGGAGTATTTATTTTTCTTAGTTTCACACTTACTCCTAGCCCTACTCCTAACTATGTTACTATTTTTATTTATTCAATTGATATAACTTATAAATATAATAAGTTATTATTAATTTGATAAAAATGTATGATTAGTTATTTAAATTTTATTTGTTTATGCATCCAATGATTTTTGTCTTAAGAATCTTTAAACTGTTAATAAATTTTTAGACTATTGTATACTATAGTTGTATTGTATATAATGTGAAAGTTATCTATACAGAAAAAACCATAAAAAAAAAAAAAAAATCATCTTATATTTTTACTCGCGCCTACCCTTACCAATAAATTTCTGGCTCTGCCATTATTGACCCCCTCTAGAAAAAAAATCTTGGAGCCACCATGGTTTATAATGAAACCCATTTCTTTCTTTTTCGCCATTAACCCGAATCGGCACAAGGCTTGGGTCATCAAACTGTTCGTGGTTTCACGAAATAAAAGAATTAATGGCTTCCAACTTAGATATGTATTCTCATCAAAAACATATGGCCAATAAATCAATCAGAGGGTTTCACGCAATAAATAAATACATATAAGTCGCCCAAAGAATCCACCGGATAGTAACTCAAAACCAATTTGATAGTTTCATATATACTTCTCTATATCAAAGACTAATAGCAACAATATATAACAACTTTTGACAATTTGTCTTCCTTACAAACTCTATTTACTGTATTCGTTTTATTGTTGTACTCTGAGATTGTCTAAAGTTTTTGTTTGAAAAAGGAATAATATTAGAAAAGAATAAACCAGTTACGTTACTATGCAATCCCAATATCAAAATCAATATCACCACCTAAAGTAATATTAACGCAAATATGAAAATAAATCGCACAATAACATATACTTAGAACTAACGCAAATCCTTTGAGTTTATGATACAAATACTGTGCTACGTTAACACTTTTTATTTACTATACATTTGAGGAGAGGTATTTGACCTTTAAACTTGTTTTGGAACTTTGCTGGCTGGTGTTATCAAAAAGAGAAGTCCTATTGTAAATACTAAATTTCGGATAGAGAGAGAGAAGGGAAAGAAGAAGGTTCAGTAAGAAAAATATAAAAAAGAAGTGATGTTTTATTTATAACTACTGCCCCAAGAGTTGTGTCTCTAGTTTATAATAATAGCCTTTTTTTTTTTTTTTTTTTTTTAAGATGAACGTTTAAATGAAAAGATACAATTGTTGTGTTTTTAATCATAGAAGTGGCATTAATTTATGTAGCCACGTGGCGCAATGAGGTATGGTCAACAAAAAGTCAAACGTTTCGGCTATTAGTTATTATATAGATGTATGAGTGAAACCGTGAATGAGTAAAATAGTGTATAGAAATATGTGTAATGATATTTAAACATTGAAAATTGTTATTTAAACAATAATACTAAACATTCCCATTATTCACTGGCCAACGTAAGTTAAAAGATATTGTTAACTGGTACTTTTAAGTTAATTGTTAATCTCTTACTTAAAAAAAGTTTAAGTCAATTGTTAATCTCTTATTTAAAAAAAGTTTTGATATGATTTTTATAGAAAATAAAAATAACTAATATTAAAATATTAATTACTTTTTTCTTTGTTCTTAAAAACTTTTCCAAAATAGTTTGTTAACAATTGCACTTTATTTTAGAGAATTTCAACTTATAATATCTGCTCCTGATGATAAAAAACTTTTCTAAAATGATTTGTAACAATTGCATCTTTTTTTAGACAATTTTCTAAAATAGTTTGTTAACGATTGCATTTTTTTAAAAAGAGTTTCAAACTATGATGTCCGCTTCTGATGATAATTTTTTATTATCAAACTAAGACATCAACAGGTTTTTGTTAGAGCAGATATTGAATTTCAGATCTCTTATTCAGTCATAAAATTTTTTATCAATTAAGTTAATTGAACATGCATTAACAATTGCACTTAAGTCATCTTTTAACCTTTCAAAAGTAAACACTAGTCTTTCTTTCTTCCTTTGCAGGTACAAGCACTACAGGAATGCTAACCCAAGAATATAATGGTTTAAGTAACACCAAACATTCTAACATACTAGCTAGCTACACTCCAAAAATAAGCGTGTACCTAAGAAATTTCTTCCTGAGAAATTTCTTCCTACTTTCCTCAGGGAATAATTTACCACGGAGTCAAAGATTCTCTTTCTTATTTAATTGGAAGGAAATTGCTTTGCCTTTGCTTTGGAAATGAGTCAGAACGCTACACTCCAAAAATAAGCGTGTACCTAAGAAAGTGTGATAGTGAATGGAAAGACCTCGGTTACCAACAAGGCAACAACCAGTCTTCTCAGCTTCCGCGTTTGGGCCACCGACTACGAAATTGTATTCTCTAAAAAATTTTATCAGACTACAAATATTATTTTCACAGTAGACTATTAATATAGTCTTCTTGGCCTCAAAACAACAACTAGCATTCAATTTCTTCCCTGCCATTCCCATTCTCTCTAAAAAATCCATTCAAAAAAACCTCTTATTTTAATTTTCATTCACTTTCCTTTGCCTAATTTCATCATGTTTTCTTTCTATTCTTCCTTTTAGATCTTCTCAAACGTACCATTTCACCATGGCTTTTCTAACAAACAAACAAGCCTCCTCTTCTTCCATTACCCACCAATACAAATATGATGTGTTCTTGAGTTTCAGAGGGGAAGATACCCGCCTAGATTTTACGAGCCATTTGAATGGCATTTTGAAGTTGAAGGGTATTCACACCTTCATCGATGATGAACTTCCAAGGGGAGAAGAAATTTCTACTGAACTTCTTGAAGCTATTAGAAGTTCAAGGAGTTCCATAATTGTATTCTCTGAGAACTATGCATCTTCTAGATGGTGCTTGGATGAACTTGTCGAAATTCTTGAGTGTAGGGAGAATGGACAAATGGTGCTACCGGTGTTTTATAAGGTGGATCCCTTGGAAATACGTAACCAAAAGGGAAAATTACGAGAAATTTTAGCAAAACATGAAGTAAATAATATAAAGAAAGTGCAAAGATGGAGGGAAGCTCTAAGCAAAGCTGGTAGCATATCTGGTTTGACTTACAAGGACGGGTATTTAATTACTACCCTTTCACTTTTTTTATTGTTATAATTTTCAATTGTGTGTCTAGTCACTAATTTTTAAGTAAATTAACACTAGTTACCACTAATTTTTTTCATTGATGGCTTTAATTTTTTTTGGGGTCAAATTATGAAAGTATTAATTTTTAATTACTAATCTAGTTGCTACAAAGATCAATGACAGAAACATAAGAATATACAATCAAGATAATCTTACAAATTAAATAGGACTTTCTTCCGCAATATTTAGAAAGTTTTCGAAAAAGTACTTAATAACTTTGTAAAAACATCAAAAGTAGGTCCGTAATAACTTGTTTCCTCACATATATAAAATTTATGTAATTTACTTTTTTGTTTTTTTGTTTTTTTGAGGGTGTAATTTACTTTTATTAACAACTAGTGTTATGCATGTGTGATGCAAGGTATAAAAAAAAAATCATATTTAAACTAAAGAAAATACTTCAATAATATTGTTAAAAGTGAATTATAAATTAGATAATAAAAATTTACTTAAGTTACATGGTGAATACACACCATGTAAAACCAAGTTTAACATAGATTATAAAATCATTTAAAATAAATAATGACACGCATTCTAAATTTCTTGAAATTTATAATTGACTCTTTATCAAAATATTATTTTATATTTTTAAATATTTTGTACTACGGTTTTAATTAAAAGTAAACTATGTTAATAATTTTAATTTATTTATAATAAGTGAAAGGGTGGAATTATATTACGCTACATAGTGCAAACATGATAATTAAACTTTTATTATTAAACCAAAAATTTTTGGTAGGCCATTAACATAATATAAAATAAATAATGAAATTTCTCTCAAAATTTGAAAAACTCTTCGGAGTAGAATTTTAATAGGGTAACTTTTATTTAAAATTTTTGAAACATTGATGATAGAGTTCAACTTAGAGCAACTATGAAATTGTTATAATTTACTTATAATACACCAAATGATCTAAAGAAAAAAAAGAAAAAGAAAAATATAAACCAAATAAATAAAGAGGAGGGCATCCACTTAGCAGAACTACAATGTAGGATACAATTTTTATTAGTATATAGTATATGGTATGATATAATTTGGACATAAATTATAAAATTTACTTTATTGCAAATTTTTTGGTGACAATAATTACTTGATTGATTATTTTATCATTTTAAAAAAATTTTATAGTGAACTAAAGGTTTTATAATTTCACTAACAACATAAATTATACAATTTAATATTTAATTTGTAATTAACCAATTTTTTTTTTACGGGAATTAACCAAAACTTTTAAATGCATAGGAACTTGGCTCAACGAGAGTATGTCACATGTTGTAACCACAACTTTTAGGGTTTCGACTTTTGTTATATATGAGTCGTTGATTGCACAATGTGCATAAATGTTTTATAAAAAGGTAATACAAATATACCTATTATAATCAGTAAAAAATTTCTCTATTATCAAATGAAAATTTTTTTTTATCAAGAACTTAAAAGGTAAAGCATAAAAATAACCGTTTCCATATATTATTTACAATATAGTTAGCTATGTTAAAAATTTGAAAATTTTTCTCAATATCCAAACTTTATCTCCCTAATATCAAATCCACAGAAAATGTATCTAAAAAATTTATGAGTTAGACAAAAAAAGAAAAAAAGAAAAAAAATGAAACAACTACTTTCAGGACCTAAAATACATCAAAACCTTGATTAAGGGGAAAAAAAAAAGTCACCTCTGATACCTAAAATGTAGAAAACTTATCTCAAAATTTTATAAATAAAATAATGTAAATAGCATAAAAAAATTTCCAAAACCAAACCCTTACAAAAACATGATTCAAAACCTAAAAGGAACAAATATATATATATATATATATATATATATATATATATATATATTTATTTATCTAAATTGTTTCTACCTCCTGTCAAAAAACAAAAAAAAAAAAAAAAAAAAAAAACAAAACAAAAAGTGTACATATACAAACACTTTCAGGATCTGAAGTCCAAAAAAAAAAAAAAAAATTTCAAAAAAAAAAAAAAATCACATCAACAACCAAATTGCTCTTCAATTTTTCACTACGTGTCCATCTAAGTTTTTAATTTTTGTGGAAAGTGAATTATTAGGTACAAAAACCAAAGAGTATAAAACCAATTAAATTCTAAATTATATATATATATATATATAAAGCTAATACCATGTAATCTCTTCTAAAAACAATGTATTATTTGAACCGTATAATTGTGATTTTTTAAAACTGTACCTGTGTATATGCACAGGCTACACACTACTTAATAATTAAAGCTAACAAAAGCTACAGTAATTGAGGCCTTTTTAAGTTTCAAAAAAAAAAATTGTGGCCATTTTGAGTGTGTATGTATTGTAATTTGTAAGTATTTAAAGAATTTTATTCTCTCTGCTTTTAGTTACCACCTTAGTCTCTTGTTTTAATTTTACCAAAAACCAAATATGGATCAAATAATATTAGTAGTAAATAAATATAAATTAATTTGAATATGATAGCTGGGTAACATTATATCGCTAACACTTAACTTGGAAACTTTTTGGCCATAAGCATAACATTGCTAACATAAATGAGATGTGACAATCAAATCAACAATAACAAAGAATTTACAAGCAAAACATAGAATGAATAGAGGGGAGAGATACAAAAGGAGCAATAAGAAATTTAAAACAAAATTTAAAACAATTGAGGAATGGTTGTAGGAAGAACAAGGTTAGAGTGGGATATAATGGAGGGAGAAGTAGAGTTTACAATGAGAAGAGGAAAGGTTAAAAAATAATGTAATGCTAGAATTTAAGAGATAATGCAAGTAAAAATTGATTAAAAAATTATAGAGATATAAGTTTTTTTTTTTTTTTTGAGGGAATATACTGATATAAGTTGAGAAGTCATATATTGCCAAAAGATATATAGTTTTATTATGATTGATAAGTTACAATGAGGTTAGAGAATGGGTAAAATCATGGTGTACTATTGAATATATTAATATTGTAAAAAAAATATAAAAAATAGTGGTGTAGCTGAATGTGGCTTAACATGAGCGTAACAAAATTAAATTCTACGCTTTGACTTTTATATATTATTATTGCTATGGATATAGATTATATGATATTTTAGTTGTAATGCATAGACGAAACATCTTGAATTTAGTTTGTGTTCATGATTTTCTTTTTTCTATTCTTACTTATCACATGCTTTTTATGTTATCTAAATGACAGTTGCAGCTGCTCTCAATTTGAATTTATTGAAGAAATTTTTAAAGAGATCTCAAGTGCTCAATTAAATCACATGAAATTATCTGTTGCAAAATATCTTGTTGGAATAGATACTCGTGTAAATGACGTCATAAATCGGTGTTTAGATATTAAATCAAATGATGTCCGCATTGTAGGGATCTTTGGCCTTCCCGGAGTGGGTAAGACAACAATTGCAAAAGTTATTTTTAACACAATTCATTATTGTTTTGATGGAAGCAGCTTTCTAGATAATGTTAGTGAAAAATCAAGGACAAATGATGGTGTAATTCAATTACAAGAGACACTTTGTTATGAGATCTTAGGGTATCAAAATTTGAAGGTGGGGAGTATATCTAAAGGAATCAATGTGACAATTGAAAGGCTTCATTGTAAAAGGATTCTTATAGTTCTTGATAATGTTGAAAAATTGGATGAGATAGAATTTTTTCTTGAAAATTATGATCGGTTCACTTCTGGAAGTAGAATCATTATAACCACAAGAGACAAACACTTGCTTGATAATCTTACAAAAAATATTCATGTAATGTACTATGAGGTGAAGGAGTTAAATAAACATGAAGCTCGTAAATTCTTTTGTCAAGAGGCCTTTGGAAGAAACAATTTCAAGGAAGATTATTCAGAATTGGTCAACAAATTTATAGATTATGCCAAAGGTCTTCCATTAGTTCTAAAAATAATTGGTGCAGATTTGTATGGAAGAACTAAACATGAATGGAAAAGTGCGTTAGACAAATACAAAAGAATTCCCAAGGGTGACATTCAAAAAATACTCAAAATAAGCTATGATGGATTGGACCAAACTCAACAGGAAATTTTTCTTGATATTGCTTATTTTCTTAAAGGATTCCGCAAAGATGAAGTTGTAGATATACTAAGAAGCATCAATAACCATGATCCATATTATGATATTGAAAGACTTATTGATAAGTGTCTTATAATTGTTACTAAAGATTACAAATTATCAATGCATGACTTGATTCAACAAATGGGTTGGGAAATTGTTCGACAAGAATCACCAGAAGTGATCGAGAAGCGTAGTAGGCAATTGTATTATGAGGATGCTCCTGAAATACTAATTGAAAATACGGTATGAGTTGTTTTGATTTACTTTTTTCTATTCTTTTCACAAGGGGATTTAGTCATTTTTATTCCTTTTATTTTTTTTTTAATGTTTAAGAAAATATAATTTTATGAGCGTGGCTTTTGTTTAAAGTCTAACAATTTATTATTTTTTGGTGAATTGTTTTTACATTGTGGTTTACTTAATGTTTTGTTCAATTAGGGGTCAAATGAAATTCGAGGCATAAAGGTGTGCTTGCCTAAACCAAAAAACATGAAGTTGAATCTTGAAAAGATGAGGAATCTCAAATATTTGATTGTTTGCAATGGAATTTGTGAAGACCTTGAATCTCTTCCCAATGGGTTGAGATTACTTGATTGGAATGAATTTCCTTTATCTTCCTTACCATCAGCCTTTGAGCCTAAAAACCTCGTTGTACTCAATTTGCGACGAAGCCACATAAAATTGGATGAGCATTTCGAGGTATGATCATTAGTATTTATAAATTCTTATTAGGCTTTTGTTAATGAGTGCTCTTAGGGAACAAGTTAAGGTGCATTTTTTGTGTGTGGTTAAAACTAAACCATGCATTTAATACTAAATTAAATAATATTTTTATACATTTTCAATGAACAAAATCAGTTTGTGCACTTAAAAAAAAAGAGTAATGTTACATGCACTACAAGTTTTACTAGATTGAGTGTACAAATTGATCAAATTGATGTGTTACCAATTATAAAGAGACAATTCAAATATTTATTTATGAGTTAGTTGAAGCTCAATATTTACATTTATTATCACATTAGTTTGTAAATTTTATATTGTAATACTTGTAGTATCTTTAGCATTTTTTTCTTTAAAAAAATGTTTACAATAATTCATAATTAAACATGTAGTATTTCTTAATCTATCCTCTTAGCCTATCATATATATTTTTTTCTTTTTACTAATAAATTTCAAAAAACTATTTCTTCTTTTTACAGAGGTGTCGATTCGAAACATTGATATCTATGAATTTGTCATATTGCAAAAATATTACAAAGGTACCTGACCTGTCACTAATTGCCCCAAACATAGAGAAATTGGACCTTCATGCGTGCATAAATTTAGTTGAGGTTCATCAGTCCATTGGACTTCTTGAGGAGCTTAAATGCTGGTATCTCTCCGAATGCCAAAATCTTAGAATTATACCAAGAAACCTCAAGTTGAAATCTCTAAAAGCGTTTGGTATCCATGGCTGTCAAAGTCTTGAGCAAGGAACGGAAGCATTGTTTTCATCAATAGGATATCTCATTGGCCTTCGTCAGTTAACTATAAATTTAAAAAACGTGAAGGAGGTTCCAAGTAGCATCTCTATTTTAAAAAATCTTAGGAATCTCCATATGGAAGATTGTGACAATTTTCCAGAAGCCATGGATACTCCTGATTGTTTCCCCAAATTAGAAGTTTTAGGTTTCCATCACAGCAACATTACTACCCTCCCTGAAATCAATATCAGGTTTCCGAAATTAAAAGGGCTTTGGTTTGACTACTGCTGGAAGCTTCGGGAAATTCCAATGCCTCCACCACATCTTGGATATTTATACACAGTAGGGTGTGGTTCCTTGGATTCACATTCAAGAAGAAGATTATTGAGTCAGGTCTCTCCCTTTCTCATAGAAAGAAACAATTTCGTTTAACTTTCCCAAATATAATATATGACTAAATTTGCTAAACTGAAGTTTCTTAATTTGCCTCAGCTTGGAGAAACGTTTGGGCTTCCACAAAATATGGTATGTTCAAGGGGATCATTGCACCAGGACTCTGTTTCTGACCTTGCTGATGATCAATTTCAGTTTGACCTTTTCCTTCCAGGAACTAAGATTCCAATGTGGTTCAACCATCAAAGTGTTGGAAGCTCTGTATCATTCTCGGTCAGTTCGAAATCTCCAGCATTTGCTTTCTGTGTTGCTTTAAAAATAGAACTGAAGGATATTGTGGCAAGTCGATTTGAAGAGTTATGTTGTTCTGTCCACATTTTCTTCAATGGTTATAAAAGAAAGTTAGTTTCATGGGAATTTTGGTTAGATTCATCATCTTTTATGTGGTTTCACTATAGTAGCAATAGCTCATTTGATGACATAGTTTTAGAGGATTGCAACAACGTTAAGATTCTATGTGAAGTTTCAAATTATGATCCAAAAAAGGCAAAAATTACAATAGAAAGGTGTGGGGCCCATGTAGCATGCATCTGTCCTTCTCAGAATCCTAGTGTAGATAAGATGGCCTGCATAAGAATTCATGAAAGTTTAAGAGTGTCCTTTGATGAATACTTAAAAATATTTTTATGTAGAGTTGCTGCTCAAAACCTCATCAGATTCTCAAAAACCCATTGCCCTCTTTGTGAAATAGCTAAAGATTCCCTTTTACACCTATTTCAATGTTGTCCCTATGCCAAAGGAGTGTGGTATGGTGGTAGATGGGGTTTTCGAGTCGAAATGATCCCAGCTCAAACTGTAATGGAATTTGTTGAACATATAATTGACCCCCCAAGTGAGTTACTCGCAGAAAGAATCACCAAAGATGAGTTCACGCTATATGCAGTAGTGGCAATGAAAATCCTTTGGATGGCACGAGAGGAAGCTTTGGTTTCAAACACTAAACCCACCATAAACCAATTAGTCCATCGTCTGAACAAACAGTATGACTTTTACTTGAGACCACTCACCAAAGAGCAAAACAAGGGAAGTGTTTGGACCAAACCACTTGATCAATTGGTAAAGCTTAATTTCAATGCATCGTGTGATCAAAACAATGTAGGCTTGGCCGTGGTTCTCAAAGATCAAGACGGGAATGGGAGAGCTATCGGACGTGGTATAAACATCAACAGCAAGATGGGAATGACATTGGCCAAAGAGGAGCGCAAATTGTGGTAGAGGGTACAAAGGTAAACATTCCATGTATTTGATAAAATGTTTCTATGGGCTGAACGAATGAACTCACCTCTTTCTTTTCTAGAGAGAATTTTGAGTGTATATATATAATGGTAAAATATGGTAAAGATTAAACAATTGGATTGCTATTTCTCTTTCTTTTTTGTAGTTGGATAAATCTCCTCTGAAGATACTCTTTACTTTGTTAGCTTATTGTTGAGTATTTATCTTTTAGATTGTTTTGTTTGAATTGCAGAAAACTTCATTGTAAATCCAGCTTGCAAGCCAAATTCTGCTTTGGCTTTGGCTTCATCTTCATTTAAAAATCTGGTTAGATCAAGAACATTTGATGCTTTTTCTTAGGAAGTACATTCTTGCATTGCTTCTTTTCCGAGCTAAATTCTGTTAGCTTCATCTCATGTGCTGTCAGGTGCTTGTTTTGTGAGTGCAGATTTTTTTGTGGCTGAGTCCATTGTGTCACGAGCAGAAGATTCATGAACCAAGGTGTGATCTGCCATCAAGCCCTTTGTAGAATGTGCCAAATGTCAGATTAACAGCTAGAGGCAGACCTTCTGGAATTGCCACTACCGATTGTGACTGCTTCAATGACATGCATGATCAGCCATCCTGCACTTCATCTCTGATACTCTGAGTTTAAAATATGTCTAGAGTAAGAAGATTTAGAGTATTAGAGCAAAAAATGTTCTCTCATTTCATCTATTAAAAATTGCATGCTGTGGGTTTTTCAGTTTAATTTTCTGTTCATTTCTTTTTACATAATGTCTATGATTTCAACCAACATCATGGATAGTGGTTAGCTTAAAAGAAATATTGTTGCTTTAAGTTAGTGGAATATTTTTATAAAAGGTTGATGATACATTCTTAAATTACTCTCTTCTTGGTTAGCTACCTTATTGAGGCCAATTATATGCATATTGCCTGCCTCTCTAATGAATAAACTTATTTTTTTTCTTGTTTTTGTTTATAATATAACCTGGGATTTTTTTTAGGGGACAATAACTTCTTTATTTGAGGAAAATATATGCATATTTTAAATAAGGTATGTCTAAAAATATATTTTATAAGGAAAGTAAAAATTCTCTAATAAAGACCAATAATTTTTCTGTTGTATTATTCATTTTATGTTAATACTATCAAAACCTGTGACTTTTGAATGGAATTAAGTGTTTGTGATATTTGCAAAAACTAAGGGAACCATTGTATTAAATTAGAAGAATTGGGATGTACAATACAAAGGATTATCTATATACACATATAAGAAATATAAAAAACTTCATTCCTATGGGAGGCAACAGCCACCTTGGCCTCCCTTTGCCTAACTTGTATTGGCCCTGTTGCCTCAGATAAGGTGTTCAGGGTGGGACACATGTAATTTCAATTTTTTTTTTTAATATTCTACTTAGGAAGAAATAAATCTTCATCTTCCTTTTGGGATACTGTTGTTCTCTTGCTAGATACTATTCTACCTAGATGTAATATGACTTGAGCATTGTTACAAAACCTTGGGAACTGAGAAATTTGATAATTTCTTCTTGTTACGGTCTGGTTTATTGACAATTAATCATCTTTCTATACCAATTATGCAATTGATGAAAAGATGACAGACAATTTCCTATGCAATAAAATAATGTGTTTCTTGTAACTTTTGCATGAAACTGTTTAGTGTGTGTTTTCCCTAAGGTAATTGTTGGTATTGTAATTTGGTTTCGATCATATGGGAGTAATCAAGTGGTCACTTTGCTCCAAGTTTGGTTTACATTTTCTTCATTGTGAGTTTAGTTAGTATGATTTAAGGCTCTCCATATTGCTGATTTGTTACATATGACAACATATAAGTAAGATCAAATGTAGACTAATATTATGGTTAGAAAAATGTTAGCATTGCCATTTCACTCGGTTCATCTGAGCTTGATCTCATGATCAGTTCCTTAAATGTTGTTCTTCCCTTTCCCACTGCCATTTTATATATGCATCTCATTTCTCATATAATCTGTTCTAGTCCTTTTCATCCTAAATCTTGGGATGCATACATCATGTAGAGCAATACATGTGCTTGCAATATCTGTTCTAGTTCTTCTTTTTATTCTGTATAGCTTAGCATAGTTGCTGAACACAAAACAAATAAACTGTAAATGTCGCTCATAAGCTGGTATCTTGTGTTGGCCCTTTAATAGGGTGTTTTTGATTCCTCAAATTTCTTTATCTGTTGATTGTGCAACTAGTAAAGCTCCAATTATGCAATAATAAAGATATTACAGAAAAATGGGAAAGAAAAATGCCACACCATGCCTGAGAGGAAGCATTGGATTACCAATTAACTGAAAACAATGCTATTCCCATCAAAGGACAGATTATTTAAAAACATTTAGAAGCTGGTTGTACCATGCCCATCTTTCATAAGATCTGACCATCCTCAACTTTGGAAACCTCCAAATTCATATTCTTAGAATTTCTGTAGAGTATAGACTTCACAAAATATTTTAAATTTTTGTAGTTTGTAACATTTCATTCTTTGTTTTCCCTTACAAAGTTATTGCTTTAAAATGGGGTGAGAGAAATCTCAAATCCTGGGAGTCACCTTGTCTCTTCATGGTTAGTCCTGTTGTTAAAGCTTGTTGAGCCACTTTCCTGGCCCTGCTAGGTTGGCAATTTTACATCATGCTCCACTTCTAGAGCCCAAAATCTGATTGTTGGGCTACAATACCAACCATGTCAATGAATTCCTAATTTTTTTCCACACACTGAGGTCAAAAGTTCAATGAAGTTACATTGTCTTTAACTAGTCTTTGCAATTTAGTTTAGTAGCAAGGACATGGAGGGGAGAAAAGGACGATATAGAACTTGCTACCATTTGGATTTGGACAAGTTATTATAAGATCAAATTTCGTTTCAATATCTTGTGTTCTAGACTTTGAACTGGAGCATAAATTTCACAAAACCTGTGCATGAGGAATAATGTTATTCTGTCCTCCAAAAATAGGTTTTGTACAAGGCAGTACTAGTGTTGTATGTTGTGTAATTATATATGTTCTTCTATTGAGAGTAACAAGGATGTCCTTGAGAATTCTCACACATCAAACATGGGGATATTAAAATTTATAAACACACGGACACTTGCAAAGATTCTATTCTCATTGTTGTCTACTTTGCCAAATTGCTATTGAATTGCATCACTTGACAAATAACTCTTTTTCTGCAAGAAGGTCCCTGGCTCTTGGCAGAACCTTACTCTTTCTTTCTATCAGCACTAGCAAAAGGTTTCTTTTCACTGTTTACTATTATACATCATGTCCCTTCTAGGTGACTGGAGCATTAGATGGAAGCATACTTTGTCAGCCTCTCGCATGTAGTGGGCTCACATATTTGAAGATCCATTTTCTGAGTATAAATATATTGTATGAGATAATTTCCTCTGCTTTGAATGGATTAAGAACAAATTTTGTGTATATTAAAATAAATTAATAATATTTTATCAAATTGAGCAATCAAGTAGATGAGGTGGAAGCAGTAGCTACTGCCTGAGCCTGGGAGTTTTCCCTGGAAGTTGGTATTAACCAAGGTATTTTGCAAGGTGATTCCAAGGTGGTCATGAAATCTCTTGCATACAAGGTGTAACCTTTGGCTTCCTTTAGTACTTTTATTAATGGCTTATTTGGGTTGAGAGGGAGTACATATATATATATATATATGTATGTATGTATACACACAAAAACTTATCAAAAAATATGTATACACACACACACAGACACACATGCATTCGAACTATTCTTCCTTTTGTTCTGTATAGCTAAGCATAGTTGCTGAACACACAAATAAACTATAAAGGTTGGTCATATGCAGGGTTCTGGGTGGGCCCTTTAATGTGGCGTCTTTGATGCCCCAAATTTCTCTAACTATTGATTCTACAATGAGTAAAATCTCCAATTCTGCAGTGATAAAGAGTTTCAAGATAACTATGAAAGCAAAACGCCACACCAAGTTTGAGTGGAATCACTAGATTTCCAATGGGTAAAACCTAGGTAGAGTTCCTCAAATGCTGTACCTTTAGGTATCCCAGTCAAAATCAACCATTTGATTGCATCAGCCAATAAGTCATGGTTGAATTTAATTGTCATTAGAAAAGATAACATTGTTTGTACTACATTGATCAATCTTCATTGCAACATGTAATTGATTTCTTTTTTCCTTTTTGGGTTGAGAAAAAGATAGAAACAACATGTAGTTGAACTTAAGGTACAACACCTAACTAATTGTATTTGTACCTAAGTTTTGCCCATTATAAAACAATGCTATTCCCCATCAAAGGAAAAAGATCGTTTAGTAACCCCGGAAAGCAGATTGTACCATGCCCATTTTTTATAAGATTTGACTCACTCCTCAACTTTGGAGAACTCCAAATTGATATTCTTAGAATTTCTGGACAGTACAGACCACAATTTTTTTCCCAACTTTTGTACCTTCTAACCTCCCCCCCTTCCTCCCTTGCTGGTTTTAAAATGAGTTGAGAGAAATGTTGAAGCCTGTTGGGCCACTTCACTGGCCATGAGAAGATGGCAATTTTACACCTTGCCTTGCTTCTGGAGCCTAAAGTCTTATAGTTGGGCTACAATACCTAGCATGCCAATGAACTCCACTCCTAATGTTTCTTCACACACTGAGGTCTTAGTTTAGTAGCAAGGGCAGGAAGGGGGGAAAAGGACAATATACAATCTGCTACTACTTGGGTTTGGAAAAGTTGTTATAAGAGTTCATGTTTTGTTTCAATAACTTGTGTACCAGGCTTTGAGATGGAGCATAAATTTCAAAATACCTGTGAATGAGGAATGATGTTCCTCTGTCCTCCAAAAAATGCCTTGTACAAGGCAGTACTAATGCTGTATTTTGTGTATCTACGTGTTTTCTTTTGTTAAGAGTAACTGTTAGCTCCTCAAGAACTTCCATACATCAAAGCGTGGGGACACTAAAATGTATCACACACTACTACACTTGAAAATATGCTATTTTTATTGTTGTCTACTTTGCCAAATTGCTATTCAAATACATGATCATGTGATGTAGCTTAGCTTGGTTACCGGAAGAGAATAAAATTTGAAGTTGATTTGGAATAAATGCCTACATTGTGATCATCTTGTTGTGAGCAGTCCTCTTATCAAGCACAGGATTAGGCGCAATGCAGCGGTTTGTCCTCATGTTCATGTAATACTTTTTATTTTTAACTTTTTATATAATAATTGCCCCAAAAAATCTAGGATTTATCTTTGCTAATTTTTAATGATTAAATGTGATTATTGGAGAAAAAAGAATGGTAGGGACAAGGTTGGATTTAGGAGTTTCCTTACTATGTAGAGTGGGAACATAGCTGGATTTATATTAGATGATCAGCTCCTTTTAAATTTCTTTATGGTTTAAATCTACTGTGCAGGAGCAGCCTGGCTTTGGCAGACAACTTTGCAAATGAAAATCTAAAGTGGCATGGAACTTGTTTTATTTGTAAATCTAGAGATTGGTGAAAGGTACTCGCTGGTTGTTAGCATTGGCTTGGTACTACTGCTATTAGTCTTTCAATTTAAGGAGGCCTTTTTAAATGTGGTACAAATAGGTTTCGGGTGATTTTGTTCTTCACAGGTAGCACAGCTCTATCAAATTTTTTGCTCAGGAAAGAGCATCTGGCTGGTTGGACTCGACTATTATAAGTTTATAACGTTCATTGGAAGCATCAGCAGCAAGTTGATAAGTTTTTGCATCAAACAGGAGGATAGGAGGTTCTCTCAAGCAGCAGTCACTCAAAGATGAAAGCTTGACTGCTTTTTTTTTCCCCCCTGGAATCCCTGATTTTGATTGGATTGATGTACCTGAATTTTTCCGTGTAATTTTTGATAGTACTCACAGAACAGTAGATTTACTTTTTCGGAGTTTGGTTGGCTCTAAATATGTTTATGGAGTTCATGTGAGACGTAGTTGCTTGTTCTGAGTAGTTGACTAATCAGGTAAAGGCTTTGTCTGCCCAAAAAAAATTTCAAGCTAGCTTAATCTTGTTATACATGTTGCAGTTCTTATAATAGGTGATGATTGAATTTGAAGTAATGACTCAACCTATGGGAACATAATACTATTTGATTGGTGAGAACGCTCAAGCTTTTTGTAATAATGACCGAGATAGATTACAAGGAAATGGATCATCCAGGCCCCTCTAACAAAACTTTTCAATTTTAGGCTCACGACATCTCCTATTTTAGTCCTAAAACACGATTTCAAGTGTTAGGCTCACAAACATGTTCATTTTTATGGCCCAAAACCCGTTAACAAGTCATCTAGAAGCAGATTATTATTTTGTAGGCAATGCATTCTTTTCTACTTTCAGGTAAACGAAGAAATTTCTTCCTATTTTCCTCAGGGAAATAATTTACCACGGAGTCAAAGATTCTCTTTCTTATTTAAGTGGAAGGAAATTGTTTTTCCTTTGCTTTATATTAAGTTTAAAAATAATTACAATGGCCGACAAAGTTGGTCATAAATCAAATTCATTTTTTCAAAAGTAAACACTCAAAGGGGGAAAGGAAAATGCCTTGCAGCTGGCTAAAGGCAAGTCTCTTGTCTTTTCTTGTCCTCATTTATTTAGTAATTTTAACTGTTGCTAGTCAGCAATAGTATTACTGAAAAATTGTTTGCAATAGCGTTGGAGTTTTATGAAAATATGTATGAGTGAAACCGCAAATGAGTAAAATAGTGTATAGAAATATGTGTAATGGTATTTAAACATTGAAAATTGTTATTTAAACAATAATACTAAACATTCCCATTATTCACTGGCCAACATAAGCTAAAAGATATTGTTAACCGGTACTTTTAAGTCAATTGTTAATCTCTTACTTAAAAAAAGTTTAAGTCAATTGTTAATCTCTTATTTAAAAAAAGTTTTGATATGACTTTTATGGAAAATAAAAATAACTAGTATTAAAATATTAATTACTTTTTTCTTTGTTCTTAAAAACTTTTCCAAAATAGTTTGTTAACAATTGCACTTTATTTTAGAGAATTTCAACTTATAATATCTGCTCCTGATGATAAAAAACTTTTTTAAAATGATTTGTAACAATTGCATCTTTTTTAGACAATTTTCTAAAATAGTTTGTTAACGATTGCATTTTTTTAAAAAGAGTTTCAAACTATGATGTCCGCTTCTAATGATAGTTTTTTATTATCAAACTAAGACATCAACAGGTTTTTGTTAGAGCAGAGATTGAATTTCAGATCTCTTATTCAATCATAAAAAATTTTATCAATTGAGTTAATTGAACATGCATTAACAATTGCACTTAAGTCATCTTTTAACCTTTCAAAAGTAAACACTAGTCTTTCTTTCTTCCTTTGCAGGTACAAGCACTACAGGAATGCTAACCCAAGAATATAATGGTTTAAGTAACACCAAACATTCTAACATACTAGCTGGCTACACTCTAAAAATAAGCGTGTACCTAAGAAATTTCTTCCTACTTTCTTTAAGGAATAATTTACCACGGAGTCAAAGATTCTCTTTCTTATTTAATTGGAAGGAAATTGCTTTTCCTTTGCTTTGGAAATGAGTCAGAACGCTACACTCCAAAAATAAGCGTGTACCTAAGAAAGTGTGATAGTGAATGGAAAGACCTTGGTTACTTACCAACAACTAGTCTTCTCAACTTCCGCGTTTGGGCCACCGACTACGAAATTGTATTCTCTAAAAAAGTTAATCAGACTACAAATATTATTTTCACAGTAGACTATTATATAGTCTTCTTGGCCTCAAAACAACAACTAGCATTCAATTTCTTCCCTGCCATTCCCATTCTCTCTCAAAAATCCATTCAAAAAAACTTCTTATTTTAATTTTCGTTCACTTTCCTTTGCCTAATTTCATCAAGCTTTCTTTCTATTCTTCCTTTTAGATCTTCTCAAACGTACCATTTCACCATGGCTTTTCTGACAAACAAACAGGCGTCCTCTTCCTCCATTACCCGCCAATACAAATATGATGTGTTCTTGAGTTTCAGAGGGGAAGATACCCGCCTAGATTTTACGAGCAATTTGAATGGCATTTTGAAGTTGAAGGGTATTCACACCTTTATGGATGATGAACTTCCAAGGGGAGAAGAAATTTCTACTGAACTTCTCGAAGCTATTAGAAATTCAAGGAGTTCCATAATTGTATTTTCTGAGAACTATGCATCTTCTAAATGGTGTTTGGATGAACTTGTCGAAATTCTTGAGTGTAAAAAGAATGGACAAATGGTGCTACCTGTGTTTTATAAGGTGGATCCCTCAGAAATACGTAACCAAAGGGGAAAATTTGGAAAAGCTTTAGCAAAACATAAAGTCAATAATACAAAGAAGGTGCAAAAATGGAGGGAAGCTCTAAACAAAGCTGGTAGCATATCTGGATTGACCTACAAGGACGGGTATTTAATTACTACCCTTTCACCTTTTTTATTTATTTATAATTCTCAATTGTGTGTCTAGTCACAAAATTTTAAGTAAATTTACACCGGTTCCCACCAATTTCTTTCATTGATGGCTTTAATTTTTTTTGGGTCAAATTATGAAAATATTAATTTTTAATTGCTAATCTAGCTGCTACAAAGATCAATGACAAAAACATAAGAATATACAATCAAGATAATCTTATTAATTAATTAGGATTTTCTTCCGCAATATTTAGAAAGTTTTATAAAAAGTACTTAATTATTTTGTAAAAACATCAAAAGTAGGTCCCTAATAACTCGTTTCCTCACATCTATAAAATTTATGTAATTTACTTTTATTAACAACTTGTGTTATGTATGTGTGATGCAAGGTTTAATCAAAAATCATATTTAAACTAAAGAATATACTTCAATAATATTGTTAAAAGTGAATTATATATTAGATAATAAAAATATACTTAAGATACATGGTGAATACACACCATGTAAAACCAAGTTTAACATAGATTATAAAATCATTTAAAATAAATAATGAAATGTGTTCTAAATTTCTCAAAATTTATAATTGACTTTTTATCAAAATATTATTTTATATTTTAAAATATTTTGTAATATGGTTTTACTTAAAAGTAAGCTATGTTAATAATTTAATTTATTTATAATAAGCAAAAGGGTGGAATTATATTACGCTACATAGTGTAAACATGACTTGTATAATTAAACTTTTATTATTAAACCAAAAATTTGTGGTAGGCCATTAATATAATATATAATAAATAATGAAATTTCTCTCAAAATTCAAAAAACTCTTTGGAGTAGAATTTTAATTGGGTAACTTTTATTAAAAAAAATTTGAAACATTGACAATAGAGTTCAACTTATAGCAACTATGAAATTGTTATAATTTACTTATAATACACCAAATGATCTAAAGAGAAAAAAAGAAAAAGAAAAATATGAACCAAATAAATAAGAGGAGGGCATCCACTTTTTTTTTTTTTTTTTGAGAATAAGGAGGGCATCCACTTAACACAACTACAATGTAGGATACAATTTTTATTAGTATATATTATATGGTATGATATAATTTGGACATAAATTATGAAATTTACTTTATTGAAAAATTTTTTGTGACAATAATTACTTGATTGATTATTTTATCATTTTAAAAATTTTATATGGTGTACCAAAGGTTTTATAATTTCACTAACAACATAAATTATATAATTTAATATTTAATTTATAATTAACCAATTTTTTTACAGAAATTAACCAAAACTTTTAAAGGCATAGGAACTTGGCTCAAAGAGAGTATGTCACATGTTGTAACCACAACTTTTAGGGTTCAACTTTTGTTATATATGAGTCATTGATTTACACAATGCGCATAAGTGTTTTATAAAAAGGTAATACGAATATACCTATTATAATCAGTAAAAAATTTTCTCTATTATCAAATGAAAAAAAAATTTAATCGAGAACTTAAAAGGTAAAGCATAAAAATAACCATTTCCTTATAATATTTACATTACAGTTAGCTGTGTTAGAAATTTGACAAATTTTCTCAATATCCAAACTTTATCTTCCTAATATCAAATCCACGGAACATGTATCTAAAAAATTTATAAGTTAGACAAAAACAAAAAAAATGAAACAACTACTTTCAGGACCTAAAATACATCAAAACCTTGATTAAGGGGGAAAAAAAGTCACCTCTAATACCTAAAATGTAGAAAACTTATCTCAAAATTTTATAAATAAAATAATATATATAGCATTAAAAAATTTCCAAAACCAAACCCTTACAAAAACATGATTCAAAACCTAGAAGGAACACACACACACACATATATATTGCTTCTACCTCCTGTCCAAAAAAAAAAAAAAAAGTGTATATATACAAACACTTTCAGGATCCACAGTCCCAAAAAAAAAAAAAAAAAAACCAAAATTAAAAAAAAAAAATCACATCAACAACCAAATTTCTCTCCAAAATATCCAAAACACAAAAAACATATCTCAAAATTTGATAAATCAAAGAAAAAAAAATAAAGAAAGACTTCCAGCACCCAAAACCCAACAAAACCTTGATAAAAAAATTATAAAAAAAACCCACAACAAAATCATAACTTTTAATTTGTAATATCCAAATAGAAAAATGCATCTATTTTATTATTTTTTTTTTTTTAAATTCAAGACATACCTCTGGCAATATCAAAGTTTGATAGGCTGCAATAGTCGATTATGATTGATCTTGCTAATTCCAAAATATTATAACATGGCTCTACTGAATGATTAAACTATAAAACACGCATGAAAAATATTAAGTTACTAATTATTCAAGTAAACCAGTATGCACACTTCGTAACATAAAAAGGGTATGTTGATGCTGTTATGTAGAAACAATCCAAAAATAAAAGTGTAGCATTAATTGCACACAAAAAATTATCAGCCTGTAAGATAAGTACATAACACATCAAACAACTCAAAACTGTACTTTCTTGCCAAACATTATCTAGAAAATGGCACTAATACATCACACACACAAACACACACACACACACACACAATTTAGAGAAAATTCAATTAGATTTTAATTGAATTTTAAATTTTGCATTATGTGTTTTATTTAGTTTTTGATTTTGTGCCAAGTGAATTATTGAGTGTAAAAATCTAAGAGTCCAAATCCAATTAGATTCTAAATTGGATTTTAATTGAAATCCATTTAATTTTTAATTAGATTTCAATTAGAAACCAATTTTCTGCCACGTGTCCATCTAAATTTTTAATTTTTGTGGCAAGTAAATCATTAGGTACAAAAACCGAAGAGTCTAAAACCAATTAAATTTTAAATCATATATATATATATATATAAATAAATCTAATACCATGTAATCTCTTCTAAAAATAATATATAATCTAAACCGTATAATTATGATTTTTTAAAATTGTATCCGTGTATATGCATGGGTTACACACTAGTTAATAATTAAAGCTATCAAAAGCTACAGTAATTGAGGCCATTTTGAAGTAAAAAAAAAAAAAAGTTTTTTGAGGCCATTTTGAGTGTGTATGTATTATAATTTGTAAGTATTTAAAGAATTTTATTCTCTCTACTTCTAGTTACCACCTTAGGCTCTTGTTTTAATTTTACCAAAAACCAAATATGGATCAAATAATATTAGAATTAAATAAACATAAATTAATTTGAATATGATAGCTGGGTAACGTTATATCGCTAACACTTAACTTGGAAACATTTCGGCCATAAGTATAACATTGCTAACATAAATGAGATGTCACAATCAAATCAACAATAACAAAGAATTTGCAAGCAAAACATAGAATGAAAAGAGGGAGAGATCCAAAAGGGGCAATAAGAAATTTAAATGAAAATTTAAAACAATTGAGGAATGGTTATGGGAAGAATAAGGTTAGAGTGGGATATAATGGAGGGAGAAGTAGAGTTTACAATGAGACGATGAAAGGTTTAAAAATAATGTAATGCTAGAATTTAAGAGATAATGCAGGTAAAAATTGATTAAAAAATTATAGAGATATAAGTTTTTTTTTTTTTTTTTTGAGGGAATATACAGATATAAGTTGAGAAGTCATATATTACCAAAAGATATATGGTTTTATTATGATTGATAAGTTACAATGAGGTTAGAGAATGTGTAAAGTCATGGTGTACTATTGAATATATTAATATTGTAAATATATATATATATATATATAAAATGGTGGTGTGGCTAATGATGTAGCTTAACATAAGCATAACAAAATTAAATTCTATTATATAGATACAGATATAGATTATATGATATTTTAGTTGTAGTGCACATACTAAACATCTTGAATTTAGTCCTTGTTCTTGTATTTCTATATTCTGTTCTAACTTATTACATACTTTGTATGTTATGTAAATGACAGTTGCAGTCGCTCTCAATTTGAATTTATTGAAGAAATTTTTAAAGAGATCTCAAGTGCTCAATTAAATCACATGAAACCACTTGTTGCAAAAGATCTTGTTGGAATAGAGACTCGTGTAAATGATGTCATAAATCGGTGTTTAGATATTGAATCAAATGATGTCCGCATTGTAGGAATCTTTGGCCTTCCCGGAGTGGGTAAGACAACAATTGCAAAGGTTATTTTACACACAATTTGTTATTGTTTTGATGGAAGCTACTTTCTAGAAAAGGTTAGTGAAAAATCAAGGACAAGTGATGGCTTAATGCTTCATCGTAAAAGGATTCTTATAGTTCTTGATAATGTTGAAAAATTGGATGAGATAGAAATTTTTCTTGAAAATTATGATAGGTTTACTTCTGGAAGTAGAATCATTATAACCACAAGAGGCAAACACTTGCTTGATACTCTTACAAAAAATATTCATGTAATGTACTACGAGGTGAAGGAGTTAAATAAACATGAAGCTCATAAACTCTTTTGTCAACAGGCCTTTGGGAGAAACAATTTCAAGGAAGATTATTCAGAACTGGTCAACCAATTTATAGATTATGCCAAAGGTCTTCCATTAGTTCTAAAAATAATTGGCGCAGATTTGTATGGAAGTACTAAACATGAATGGAAAAGTGCGCTAGACAAATACAAAAGAATTCCCAAGGAAGACATTCAAAAAATACTCAAAATAAGCTATGATGGATTGGACCAAACTCAACAGGAAATTTTTCTTGATATTGCTTATTTTCTTAAAGGATTCCGCAAAGGTGAAGTTGTAGATATACTAAGAAGCATCAATAACCATGATCCATATTATGATATTGAAAGACTTATTGATAAGTGTCTTATAATTGTTACTGAAGATAATGAATTATCAATGCATGACTTGATTCAACAAATGGGTTGGGAAATTGTTCGACAAGAATCACCAGAAGTGATCGAGAAGCGTAGTAGGCAATTGTATTATGAGGATGCTCCTGAAATACTAATTGAAAATACGGTATGAGTTGTTTTGATTTACTTTTTTCTATTTTTTTCACAAGGGGATTTAGTCATTTTTATTCCTTTTATTTTTTTTTTAATGTTTAAGAAAATATAATTTTATGAGCGTGGCTTTTGTTTAAAGTCTAACAATTTATTATTTTTTGGTGAATTGTTTTTACATTGTGGTTTACTTAATGTTTTGTTCAATTAGGGGTCAAATGAAATTCGAGGCATAAAGGTGTGCTTGCCTAAACCAAAAAACATGAAGTTGAATCTTGAAAAGATGAGGAATCTCAAATATTTGATTGTTCGCAATGGAATTTGTGAAGACCTTGAATCTCTTCCCAATGGGTTGAGGTTACTTGTTTGGAATGAATTTCCTTTATCTTCCTTACCATCAGCCTTTGAGCCTAAAAACCTCGTTGTACTCAATTTGCGACAAAGCCACATAAAATTGGATGAGCATTTCGAGGTATGATCATTAGTATTTATAAATTCTTATTAGGCTTTTGTTAATGAGTGCTCTTAGGGAACAAGTTAAGGTGCATTTTTTTTTTTTTTGTGTGGTTAAAACTAAACCATGCATTTAATACTAAATTAAATAATATTTTTATACATTTTCAATGAACAAAATCAGTTTGTGCACTTAAAAAAAAAAGAGTAATGTTACTTGCACTACAAGTTTTACTAGATTGAGTATACAAATTGATCAAATTGATGTGTTACCAATCATAAAGAGACAATTCAAATATTTATTTATGAGTTAGTTGAAGCCCAACATTTACATTCATTATCATATTAGTTTGTAAATTTTATATTGTAATACTTGTAGTATCTTTAGCATTTTTTTCTTTAAAAAAATGTTTACAATAATTCGTAATTAAACATGTAGTATTTCTTAATCTATCCTCTTAGCCTATCATATATATTTTTTTCTTTTTACTAATAAATTTCAAAAAAATATTTCTTCTTTCTACAGAGGTGTCGATTCGAATCATTGATAAATATGAATTTGTCACGTTGCAAAAATATTACGAAGGTACCTGACCTGTCACTAATTGCCCCAAACATAGAGGAGTTGGACCTTTCTGTATGCATAAATTTAGTTGAGGTTCATCAGTCCATTGGACTTCTTGAAGAGCTTAGATGGTGGAGTCTCTTCGAATGCCAAAATCTTAGAATTATACCAAGAAACCTCAAGTTGAAATCTCTAAAAGGGTTTGGTATCCGAGGCTGTCAAAGTCTTGAGCAAGGAACGGAAGCATTGTTTTCATCAATAGGATATCTCATTGGCCTTCGTCAGTTAACTATAAATTTAAAAAACGTGAAGGAGGTTCCAAGTAGCATCTCTATTTTAAAAAATCTTAGGCTTCTCGTTATGGAAGATTGTGACAATTTTCCAAAAGCCATGGATACTCCTGATTGTTTCCCCAAATTAGAATTTTTAGGTTTCCGTCACAGCAACATTACTACCCTCCCTGAAATCAATATCAGGTTTCCGAAATTAAAAGGGCTTTCGTTTCACTACTGCTGGAAGCTTCGGGAAATTCCAATGCTTCCACCACATCTTGGATATTTATACACAGTAGGGTGCGGTTCCTTGGATTCACATTCAAGAAGAAGATTATTGAGTCAGGTCTCTCCCTTTCTCATAGAAAGAAACAATTTCGTTTAACTTTCCCAAATATAATATATGACTAAATTTGCTAAACTGAAGTTTCTTAATTTGCATCAGCTTGGAGAAACGTTTGGGCTTCCACAAAATATGGTATGTTCAAGGGGATCATTGCACCAGGACTCTGTTTCTGACCTTGCTGATGATAAATTTCGGTTTGACCTTGTCCTTCCAGGAACTAAGATTCCAATGTGGTTCAACCATCAAAGTGTTGGAAGCTCTGTATCATTCTCGGTCAGTTCGAAATCTCCAGCATTTGCTTTCTGTGTTGCTTTAAAAATAGAACTGAAGGATATTGTGGCAAGTCGATTTGAAGAGTTATGTTGTTCTGTCCACATTTTCTTCAATGGTTATAAAAGAAAGTTAGTTTCATGGGAATTTTGGTTAGATTCATCATCTTTTATGTGGTTTCACTATAGTAGCAATAGCTCATTTGATGACATAGTTTTAGAGGATTGCAACAACGTTAAGATTCTATGTGAAGTTTCAAATTATGATCCAAAAAAGGCAAAAATTACAATAGAAAGGTGTGGGGCCCATGTAGCATGCATCTGTCCTTCTCAGAATCCTAGTGTAGATAAGATGGCCTGCATAAGAATTCATGAAAGTTTAAGAGTGTCCTTTGATGAATACTTAAAAATATTTTTATGTAGAGTTGCTGCTCAAAACCTCATCAGATTCTCAAAAACCCATTGCCCTCTTTGTGAAATAGCTAAAGATTCCCTTTTACACCTATTTCAATGTTGTCCCTATGCCAAAGGAGTGTGGTATGGTGGTAGATGGGGTTTTCGAGTCGAAATGATCCCAGCTCAAACTGTAATGGAATTTGTTGAACATATAATTGACCCCCCAAGTGAGTTACTCGCAGAAAGAATCACCAAAGATGAGTTCACGCTATATGCAGTAGTGGCAATGAAAATCCTTTGGATGGCACGAGAGGAAGCTTTGGTTTCAAACACTAAACCCACCATAAACCAATTAGTCCATCGTTTGAACAAACAGTATGACTTTTACTTGAGACCACTCACCAAAGAGCAAAACAAGGGAAGTGTTTGGACCAAACCACTTGATCAATTGGTAAAGCTTAATTTCAATGCATCGTGTGATCAAAACAATGTAGGCTTGGCCGTGGTTCTCAAAGATCAAGACGGGAATGGGAGAGCTATCGGACGTGGTATAAACATCAACAGCAAGATGGGAATGACATTGGCCAAAGAGGAGCGCAAATTGTGGTAGAGGGTACAAAGGTAAACATTCCATGTATTTGATAAAATGTTTCTATGGGCTGAACGAATGAACTCACCTCTTTCTTTTCTAGAGAGAATTTTGAGTGTATATATATAATGGTAAAATATGGTAAAGATTAAACAATTGGATTGCTATTTCTCTTTCTTTTTTGTAGTTGGATAAATCTCCTCTAAAGATACTCTTTACTTTGTTAGCTTATTGTTGAGTATTTATCTTTTAGATTGTTTTGTTTGAATTGCAGAAAACTTCATTGTAAATCCAGCTTGCAAGCCAAATTCTGCTTTGGCTTTGGCTTCATCTTCATTTAAAAATCTGGTTAGATCAAGAACATTTGATGCTTTTTCTTAGGAAGTACATTCTTGCATTGCTTCTTTTCCGAGCTAAATTCTGTTAGCTTCATCTCATGTGCTGTCAGGTGCTTGTTTTGTGAGTGCATATTTTTTTGTGGCCGAGTCCATTGTGTCACGAGCAGAAGATTCATGAACCAAGGTGTGATCTGCCATCAAGCCCTTTGTAGAATGTGCCAAATGTCAGATTAACAGCTAGAGGCAGACCTTCTGGAATTGCCACTACCGATTGTGACTGCTTCAATGACATGCATGATCAGCCATCCTGCACTTCATCTCTGATACTTTGAGTTTAAAATATGTCTAGAGTAAGAAGATTTATAGTATTAGAGCAAAAAATGTTCTCTCATTTCATCTATTAAAAATTGCATGCTGTGGGTTTTTCAGTTTAATTTTCTGTTCATTTCTTTTTACATAATGTCTATGATTTCAACCAACATCATGGATAGTGGTTAGCTTAAAAGAAATATTGTTGCTTTAAGTTAGTGGAATTTTTATAAAAGGTTGATGATACATTCTTAAATTACTCTCTTCTTGGTTAGCTACCTTACTGAAGCCAATTATATGCATATTGCCTGCCTCTCTAATGAATAAACTTATTTTTTTCTTGTTTTTGTTTATAATATAACCTGGGATTTTTTTTAGGGGACAATAACTTCTTTATTTGAGGAAAATATATGCATATTTTAAATAAGGTATGTCTAAAAATATATTTTATAAGGAAAGTAAAAATTCTCTAATAAAGACCAATAATTTTTCTGTTGTATTATTCATTTTATGTTAATACTATCAAAACCTGTGATATTTGCAAAACCTGTGATATTTGCAAAAACTAAGGGGACCATTGTATTAAATTAGAAGAATTGGGATGTACAATACAAAGGATTATCTATATACATATAAGAAATATAAAAAACTTCATTCCTATGGGAGGCAACAGCCACCTTGGCCTCCCTTTGCCTAACTTGTATTGCCCCTGTTGCCTCAGATAAGGTGTTCAGGATGGGACACATGTAATTTCAATTTTTTTTTTTAATATTCTACTTAGGAAGAAATAAATCTTCATCTTCCTTTTGGGGTACTGTTGTTCTCTTGCTAGATACTATTCTACCTAGATGTAATATGACTTGAGCATTGTTACAAAACCTTGGGAACTGAGAACTTTGATAATTTCTTCCTGTTACAATCTGGTTTATTGACAATTAATCATCTTTCTATACCAATTATGCAACTGATGAAAAGATGACAGACAATTTCCTATGCAATAAAATAATGTGTTTCTTGTAACTTTTGCATGAAATTGTTTAGTGTGTGTTTTCCCTAAGGTAATTGTTGGTATTGTAATTTGGTTTTGATCATATGGGAGTAATCAAGTGGTCACTCTGCTCCAAGTTTGGTTTACATTTTCTTCATTGTGAGTTTAGTTAGTATGATTTAAGGCTCTCCATATTGCTGATTTGTTACATATGACAACATATAAGTAAGATCAAATGTAGACTAATATTATGGTTAGTCAAGTTGGAGCAAGTTCTCTGATTTTCTAAAGTTTGAGTTTTGTAATGAACTTCTCAAACTAATGATATTTATTACTTCTTGTCTAGTTGAATCTATGAATTTTATATTCGATCATGTTTGTCTTTTATTTCTCCAACTGTATGCCTAAGAAAGTTCAAGGAAGAATGACTTTACCTTTGAACTTTAGTATCACTTTTTCATACTTGGTAAAACAAATAATTACTTTGGAGTAGGTAATTAATTTGTCATAGGGTTGGTCTTATTTAATGAATTAAGCGGGGGATAACTTTTCTTTCTATCATCATGTCATGTTAAAGGCTAGCTCAAATCAGTTTCTTGAATTTATATCCCTTAGTCTCTGGAGCTCCCGTGTAGTAGTATCGAATAGCCTTCTCACTCTTCCTCTTCACCAATACTCCACTTCTATTTTTCTCTAAATTCTTTGACTTAAAGTCTTCAACATGGATTTTAGATTTCATTGATATTCATATAAAAAATAGCAAGGGCTCCCAAAAATCTTTACAAGCGATTGAGAATCTATATTTTAAATATTACTTAGCTTTCCTCATTGCTTATTTAAAGGAAAAATCCTGTTACTTTGGTCTCATTTAATGTAAGGGTGCTTGGTTTGTCAATGCAGATTGTTATGTCTGACCCAGATTGTGAAACACATAATCAACATGCACTTCACAAAGTAAGCCAAAGTACAGTAATAGCCAATGACAATACCAACAAGTGCATTAAAATATGTTGGTGCCGCCCATCCCTTAATACGTCCACCCTGATGTCTCTACTTGTTGGGAGAGTTTCTCAAATTGCCTGGATTGCTTGAAGTTCCAAACAGCAGAAATAGCAACAACCAAAATGGTAGCAATGATAATACTCCCACTATGATACTACCCATCTTTCCAGCCATGCTGTTTTATACCTAAGGCAGAGAGAGTATAGCACAGGTTGAAAGTAAAATAACAATGGTGTCCTTATACGCTTCAAAGACATAACTGAGGAGCTTTTTGCAGGTGCCTTTTGGTACTTACTGGCAACATAAACATTCTTTCTATGAATAAAATCAGCCGTATTATCACTAATATCTCCCTTTATGCCTGTTTCAAGAATCACAGCCAGTGCTTTTACTCTACCAGAGTGACTCAAAGCCTGGGAGTTCTCATTCCTCACAATGTCACAGAACCTTTTCAGATCAACAATGAGAGAGGAAATAGGTTTGTCATGCAAGGGCTTCTTCTTTGCGGTTCATAAACAAGGGATGGATGCTGAAGTCGTGGGTCTAATCTGAAGTGTAAGCAATTAGTATTTACCAATCAAAATAGCAATGTGACCGCTGAACTCTGTTTATGAAGCAAGGGCTAGGGAAACTAAGATAGAGATCTTTGTTTTATGATGGTTTTTATGATGTTTAGCCTTAGGGGTGACAGTATTCTGAACAAGTTAACAAGATGCTTAGTGTAGGCCTCTCTTTATGTGTTATTTCATTTTTGGCCATATGTAGATTTTTATTTGATATCCTACTTTGGAAAAATTCAAATTGCAGATTGCATTACTGTGCCTTTGGTTATTTTCAGGTCGTCTGGATACTTTTGTACTATATTAATGGTATTCTTATCTAATCCTTGATTCTGTTTGAAAATAGGCTATAAAGGAATGTTATTAACCATTTATTTGTAAAATTTGAAGAAAAAGAGAAAGTGCCCCTGTATGGCTTGAGTCAATGAACTCTTAGTCATACATTTTTTAAATATCAAATTAATTGCGAACTATTGAAACTTGATACTAAATAAAAATGGCTTCTAAACTTGATCTTCATGGATTGCAGCATTCCTTATGCAGCTTGTTGAATTGTTGGTCTATTGATACCTATAGTGTTAGAGGTTGCTCAATGTATAGATTCACCTATTTTGCCATCTTGTGGGTTTATCTGGAAGAATCATAATCATCAAATTGTGCTCCGAATTGGTTGTTGAGGTGTCTTATACTTCCATGAATGCTATTATATGTTTGACTATGTGGTTGGGGGAAGATTTAATAGTTTTTTTAGGCATGTATTAGAATAAATACTTGGTTATGTGTGCAGGTTTGTTACTCTAAATGTGGCTCAGATTAATGCACCATGGTTTGGATTAATATTCAAGGAAGGCTAAAGCAAGTTGTTTGACTCGTCTTGTTCTAGACTTCTATGATAATTGGGTTGTGCTTCTCCTCAGTCCTTGGGAAATCAAGACCATTAGTCACAAATTTTTACTAGGCAAGCAGATTTTCCTCTGGATTATGCAAAATGATAATCAAATGTAGTCTGCTATAGTTTTCTTTGTAGCCTTGCTATGCATATGTGGAATATGAAATATTGCACATGACTTAATTACATTTTCTTTTCTTTCATTACGATAACATCAAAATTTTTGAATTTGCCTTTGCTGTGATCCTTTATGATGATTGGCGTATGACATCTCTATAAAGATTTCTAGTAGTCTATTTGGAGCAGATGTGGTTTAAAATTACTTCATTTTCATCTACTTTCATTTTTTTGGCTCTTCTTGCATTGAACAGAATTCTTAGCCCATTTTGGGGCCATTTGATTTTATTATACGGGTGATAATGACCCAAAGGAAATTATTCCATTGTAAGTGATTATTTTCCAATAAAATCTGTCTCTATAGAATATGCAAGCTCTAGATTTTGCGCACTCCTCTTCTTTAACAAAATTCATTATTTACTTCTTAAAAAATGTGTTTGATTGTTCACTTCCTTCGGCTACTCCCCTAGTAAAACAGTTGAGATGAACAAAGAGTATTGTCTTAGATAGGAGTAGCTCCCCATTAATTTGAGAAAATGATTGATGTAGCAGACTTTCGAAGTTTTATTGATTTGAGTCTTTTTAAGTTCCTAAAATTGGGCTGATTTTGCATGGCTTAGTTTAACAAAAGTATGTGGAAGATAGATAGCTATTGAGTTAACTTGTGTGGTGCAACTTTGAGCTTTGTTTGGTTAACTTGTCAAGAGAGCTAGGCCCTTGTTAGAAAGAATCTGATGGAGGATTGCTAGGCTCGACTCTTGCCCTATGGGGGGTCGCGGTCTTTGGACTCTAGCTTTGTTGGGCCAAGCCCACAAGGTTAGCCTCATAATTTCCTTCTCCAAAAGGCCATTAATTCATTTTTATTATTAGAGATTCTTCTTCAACGTGCAAGGAAGTAATAACTTTTTATCATTTCTTTTCATATTCTTAGAATTTCTGTACAGTAGACTTCTAAATTTATGTACCTTGTAACATTTCATTCTTTGTCTTCCCTTACAAAGTTATTGGTTTAAAATGAGTGAGAGAAATCTCAAATCCTGGGAGTCACCTTGTCACTCCATGGTTAGTCCTATTGTTAAAGCTTGTTGAGCCACTTTCTTGGCCCAACAAGGTTGGCAATTTTACATCGTGCTCTGCTTCTAGAGCCCAAAACCTTATTGTTGGGCTATAATACCAACCATGTCAATGAATTTCCAATGTTTTTTTCACACATTGAGGTCAAAAGTTCAATGAAGTTACATTGTCTTTAACTAGTCTTTGCAATTTAGTTTAGTAGCAAGAACATGGAGGTGAGAAAAGGATGATATAGAACTTGCTCCTGTTTGGGTTCGGAAAAGTTATTATAAGAGTTCAAATTTTGTTTCAATATCTTGTGTTCCAGGCTTTGAAATGGAGCATAAATTTCACAAAACATGTGCATGAGATTTAATGCTCCCCTGTCCTCCAAAATAGGTTTTGTACAAGGCAGTACTAGTGTTGTATGTTGTGTAGTTATATATTTTCTTTTGTTGAGAGTTGTTAGGTGCTTGAGAATTCTCATACATAAAAAAAAAATGGGGATATTAAAATTTATAACACTAACACTTGCAAAGATGCTATTCTCATTGTTGTCTACTTTGCCTAATTGCTATGAAATGCATCACTTTACAAAGAACTCTTTTTCTGCATGAAGATCCCTGGCTCTTGGCGGAACCTTACTCTTTCTTTCCATCAGCACTATCAAAAGCTTTCTTTTCATTGTTTACTATCATACATCATGTCCCATCTGGAGCATTAGATGGAAGCAAACTTTGTCTATATTGAATCATTAGTAGAGCCTCTCGCATGTACTGGGCTCACATATTTGTAGATCCATTTTCTGAGTATAAACATTTTGTATGAGATAATTTCCTCTGTATTGAATGGATTAAGGACAAATTTTGTGTATTTAAAATAAATTAATAATATTTTATCAAATTAATCAAGTAGATGAGGTGGAAGCAGTAGCTACTGCCTGAGCCTTGGAGTTTTCCCTGGAAGTATAGGAGTCTTCATACCTATGCTGCTTCTGGCTTATGGATTTCTCATTTTGTGGAGAATATATTGCCCTAGAGGGATATCAGAACAACATTTATTGCATAAAACAGTGCAAGATAGCTCTGCAGCTGGGTTCTCCTCTGAGCTTCTAGCAAGTGCAAGTAGGTCATCCTCTAAAGAAAATGTAAAATTACTTTTTTTCTCTTTGTAAGGAAAACATTGCTAAAGTATGTATGAATTCGGAACAAAAAATAGTGTTGTTAGGGTATGGGGACAACTGAATGTGATTTTTAAAACTGATGAACATATTTGTAACCACATTTTTTCTTGTTTAGGATTTGTTTCTGAATCTGCAAAGTTCGGCACGTCAAGTCTTCCAGTGTGTCGGTCTTATACTTTCGAAGAGTTAAAAGAAGCTACAAACAACTTTGATAATTCTGCCTTTATGGGAGAAGGCTCATATGGAAAGGTACTGTCTAAAACTTCTAATATGCTATAAAAGTATTTATGAAATGTAGGGTAAATATCACAGTGGTCATCTTTGTTTTATCAAGCTTTTAAATGGTAACTGGTTAAAGAAGGTGCATATTTAGACAGCTAAACCCCATGTCTTAAGATTTCAAGTACGCTTTAATTGATGCCCTCCAAGTCACAATAGTCATGGTTATAGGGGATGAGACATTTGGTTCCTTATTATTCAGAAGAGAGTAAAGGTTGTCAGCCTTACGATTCGAATTATGTTCTAAGTAACTGTTACTGTAGCCTTAAAAGTTCATGGTGACATACGCAATTTTTTTTTTTTTTTTTTGGCTTTTATGAACAATTGCAATTGCATAGCCACTTGTTTTTGGTTTCTGAGTGCCTTCTTCTGAATTTTGGTAGTAACACCAAGGTAAAAAGTTTATGCAGCCACATATGGCATATGACATGTGACTCATTTGGTGGCATAAAAGGTAAAATTTAACCCCAAAAAATCATTCAGTGGGATATGCTTGGTTGTGGTAATATTTGATGACATTATATGTCATAACTATTATGTATTTTGCTACTTCAAGCTAGATTGCCATTATATTAAATTCATTGGAAGGACTTGAAATACGTGAGCTTTTACTGTTAGGCTGCCATCTTAGTTGAGCACATTTTTCTCATTATGAAAGTTGAATGTTACTATGTGAGTGCTTTTACTCAACTGTCTAAGCTTTGATTTCCATCATATCATATTCTCTTAATCTCTCTCTCCTTTGTCTTGCAGCTTTACAAAGGAAGATTAGAGAATGGGGCCCTAGTTGCTATTAGGTGTATGCCTTTGTCAAAGAAATATTCAATTTGAAATCTTAAACTCAGGTTGGACCTGCTTGCAAAGCTTCGTCACCCACATTTGGTATGCCTTTTGGGGCATTGTGTTGATGTTGGTGGAAGAGATGATTTCAGCATGAATAAAATCTTTCTCATATCTGAATATCTTCCCAGTGGGAGCTTTTGTACTCATCTTGCGGGTAATTTTTAAAGACTTAATAAGAAATGTTCCTGCAGGAAATAGGATGTTTAGGTTTATGCAATTTTATGCAGCCCTCCTTTCTCTTTTTTGTGTCTGTGTGTGTGTGAGTTCCAATACTTGATATCCAATATCAAACCTTTGTTACTTTAATCTTTAGGCAGGGCTGTTCAATATGCAGCTTCACTTTTTATTTACAAATCCTTCAAATTAGTTTATATTCTTCTTTTAAAAATATTCAGCAATCAACTATCCTCACAGAGAAAATTGCACTTGTTTTAACTAAAATAGGGGTTTATAAATGAATAGAACATCCATGGGACTTGGTCTTCCCATGTTTGTTTGCAGCACTATACAGTTGTGCATTACATTCTAAGTATAGCTGCTTTATATTTGTAGAGAATAGCTATGGAAAGGTTTTCAATTGGTCAGAAAGATTGGCAATTCTAATCAGTATTGCCAAGGCTGTGCATTTCCTCCATACTGGAATTATTCCTGGTTTCTTCCGCAATCGACTGAAGACAAATAATATCCTGCTCAATGAGCATGGGATGGCAAAGTTGAGTGACTATGGATTGTCCATTATCTCAGAAGAAACTGACAAATGTGGGGTAGGGCTTCTAATTTTTATTGATTGATTGATTGATTGATTGGCTTTGCACTAAATTCTTCGTTGTTAGTGGTTATTGACTTGTGCCCTTCATTTTCAGGCAAAAGTAGAAGGCTATAAATCATGGTAAGGTTTTTATTAATCACTGCATTTTCTTGATGTAATATACTGATTTTTTTTTAATTTCTAATGCAAATGGAAATGGAACTTCTTGGATTGGCTGGAGGAATTGACCATGAACAAATTCATCCAAGTGCTACCTAGAAATGTCTAGATATTAGTCTATCAAGATTTTAAATCGGATCACTTCTATTTACATTGAGCAGAGAAATTTTTGATAGTCTTTTATTTATTTGGAAGTTCATGAATGCTATGAAATGTATCCTTGCTGAAAGTTTAGCACATTGATCATTGTTGGTTTATATTGTAATGTCTTCAGGCAAATGAAAAACTTAGAGGATGATGTTTATAGCTTTGGATTCATATTACTTGAGACACTCGTTGGACCTTCAGTATGTGCTAGAAGAGACGCACTCTTGCTAAATGAAATAGTATGTGCTGCCATTCTGACCAACTACAGAATATATGTGTATTATATATGAGAAACATTTTCCTGATACTAGATTCCTCATTTTTGCAGGCTTCTATTAACTCCCTGGATGGCCAGAAACGAATAATTGACCCAATTGTGCAAGACACTTGCTCACAGGAATCATTATCAATTGTGCTTTCCATAATGAGCAAATGTATTTCTCTCGAGTGATGTAGCCGTCCCTCTATTGAGGATGTACTTTGGAACTTACAGTATGCAGCTCAAATCCTGGTGATCATAGATTTGACACTGCATCGCCTCAATGATTTCTCTCTCTCTCTCTCTCTCTCTCTCTCTGCATGGAGCTGCTTTTCCATTTCATTGCTGATGTAGAAAGGTGTAGCCAACTTCTGAGGCTATGTAAACACATAAGTGTGCCTCAATCTGGGCAGAGCTCATAGTAATTGTTTGTATTTAACTGTAATTGTAATTTGATTGACAGAACTAGTTGCTATGCTAGTTTAATGGTTTTCAGCAACTAGGGAATTACTAGTTCCAAATGAAAGGTAGAGCTCTTTTCCTTGACAAACTTGTACATGAATTACAATATTTGTCTATTAGAATTGAAATAGCTTTATGAGCAAAATCACAATTATACAAGGGTAATCCATGTTGTGGTACAGTCCATTGAGGAAGAATGTGAACAATCTATATTCATTTTTCTTTTGCTAGTGAAATAATATCCATCTTGTTAAAGGGAAAGCATATTTGTGTGGCACAAATCATTTAAGAAAATCAATCAGCCTCAAAACAGCTAGAAGTTTCTATTCCAACACAAAAATGGGGTGAAAACAATCTTGTCCGTTTGGATACAGCTGAAAATTAAAAACACTGTAACAAAATAATTTTTAAATGTGTGAATAGTATCGTGAGATCTATTTTTAATAAAAAAAATTGCTGAAAAGTGAAAGTTATAGGTTCGTGAACAGTAACCGCGGTACTCCCTCACACGCCTTGAAAAAAAAAAAAAAAAAAAAAAACGTAGAACAAAAATGCAAACGCCACTTTCAGTAGAATCCAAACGGGCATTGTTTTGCGTTTTACCTTTTTTTTTTTTTTTTTTTCAAGGCGTGTGAGGGAGTAACGCGGTTACTGTGCGGCTACTGTTCAGTGTTCAATGAACAATAGCCGCACTTGTTGACTTTTTGTCCATGAACGGTGCACCGTGCACTGTTCACAGACCCACAACTTTCACTTTTCAGCAACTTTTTCATTAAAAATGAGTCTCACAATACTATTCACACATTTAAAATTATTTTGCTACAGTATTTTCAGTTTTCAGTTGTATCCAAATGGACCTTATAAGTCATATTTTTCAAAGAATGTACAAGATTCTATATAAGAATTTACACAACTCTGTATATTTGACATATAAAATTTTTTATATAATGTAAACAATTTTGTACATTGAACATACACAATGTTTCAAAAAATATACACAATTTTATATATTTAACTTACACAATTTTTCAAATAATGTACACAATTTTATACAATAAACGAATATATTTTTTCAAAGAAACATACAAAATTCTATAGATTAAAAATATACAATTCTCTAAAGGAATATTCATAATTATGTACCCTACTGTTGTTATAAGCTTTGTCAACTAATTACTACTCTACTATTGTGAAAAATTGAAAATTAAAATTTAGGTACTCATGAAATACGATGACGTGAATTAATCGCAAATCGCAACAGATATCTTTCATTTAAAAGCCAGGGAGGGGACCCATTAAAAATTTAAAAGCCACTCAGTAAATAAAATCTTCTCAATCTTCAATAGTAAAAAGTAAAACTCAGCTTATCTTTCTCTTAAAACTAAAAACAATAAAACTCGAAAATAATTAAAAATAAAAACAATAAAACTCGAAAATAAATATCAAACAGCAGTACCAACGGCTAGAACCAAATTTAAATAAGCCCTCATCACCTCACCGACCTTCAAATTTCCTATACCTATTCGTATTCCTTGAGGGTGTCGGAAACAACAACCATTGTTGAGTATAAAACAACCTTGAAAGGCAAGACAGAATTACATAGTCACCCTTTTAGAATTCATACCTTGTTGAGTTTCTGTTTGTTTTCTGATACGTTCTTCAATTTGAAGAACAAGGGGCAAGGGTTTGACAGAGACACAAGATTACTGGGGATCCAAAGAGACTGATACTTTGAAGTTTATTCTTCTTCATCATCAAGATTCTGAATCAAACTTGACAATGGCGGCACTGAGCATTGAAAAAGACTTCGGGGTTCCAAACAGAAAGAGACTGATAATCAAGTCACGTATTACTGTTCCTAATGCAGAAACAGAAACCGAAACACTCAAGGTAACAGTGAAGAAGAAGATTGATCATCATCATCTTCAAGATTCCAAGTCGATCAAGAACTCTGATTATCGTGAGAGCGTTAGGAAACTATTGGCAGAGGCCTTTTCAAGAGTATCATCTGAAACTGATGAGATCATATCACCAGCTTTTGACCCGGTTGAAGTGGCTGCTGCAGTAGAGTCTGCAATGTACGAAAGAATTGGGTGGTCTAATCCAATCAAGAAGGCTAAGTATCGATCCGTCTTGTTCAATCTCAAAGACCCAAAAAACCCGGATTTGAGGCGAAAGGTTGTTCTTGGAGAGATCAAGGCGGAGACCCTTGTAACCATGAGTGCCGAAGAGATGGCCAGCGAGAAAAGACAGCGTGAGAACATTCAGATAAAGTTGAAAAAGTTGAAGAGGTGTGTGCATGATGCTGATGAAGAAGATAAGGCCACCACTGACATGTTCCAGTGCAGCCGGTGCCGCGAGCGCAAGTGCACCTACTACCAGTTGCAGACCCGGAGTGCCGATGAGCCCATGACAACTTATATCACTTGCGTCAAATGCAACAAACGCTGGAAGGTTTAACTATATTAGGCCTCTAGAATTGATTCTGAGGAACACTAGTACTCTTGAAAAGAATTATTATTAGTCAAGATTTTTAGTTTTGTATGTCAAGATTTTTTTTCTCATTTATCAAGTTTTTATTTTTAATCTTCTCGTCTGATATGTTGTTCTAATTAAACTGTTTGATTTTCTTTTCTTCAGCTTTAGCCATTGATATATCATATGATTGATCAAGGTGATACATATAGAAGTTTATCAATGTGTGCTTAATTATTTCACATTTTTTCATGTTTGTATGTTTGAGTGTGTGTATGTATATAAAAAAAATAGCACATGATTATTGTTAGAAATTTTAGTTAGTGTAATTCTTATTAGCACTCACAATAATAAGAAATATAAACGGCCAATTGATCATCTTAATTAAAGTCATTTTTTCCTTTTGAGTTTTTTCTAATATTTTGAATAGTCATAAGCCCATAAAATTCTTATAAATTAAATATTAGGATATAACAAAACTATACTACATCTACAAGATGGCATAAAATTGATAAAAATTAAATATAACAAAAGCATTATAAGCAACCATAAAATAAATAAGATTAATTTAAATCCAATCAAATTCGACTATTGTGGTAAAAAAATAAATTAAAGTTGAAAGAAATCATAAACCATAAGAAATATAAATAGAAATCGATCCAAAGCATAAATTGGTATCTAATTATTTAATATAGAACTAAAAAATAAATAAAAAGGAAAAAAAGAATTTTGTACTTCTCAAGATTCGCTTTACTTCAAATAAGAAAACATTTTTTTTTTAAAGTAAGAGGGGGAGCTAAACTATGCCAAAGAATAATGAGTTTTTTGTTAATTTTTATTTAATTTTCACCTCAAATTTTATTTGTTTTCTATTCTAGGCTTTTTTTTTTCTTTATTATGGAAGATTTGTAATGGTGTATAAATTTCGGTAGTTTTGTGTTATAATTCCTAAGCACAGGTTCTCTCTTTTCATCCTTTGGTTTAACTTAAATTTGGTTTACTATTTAGTTGTTTTTAGAGGTGACAATTTGAGTTTCACAAAACATTTGGATAGCATTTCAATGAGCTATGTGACTATTTGATTAATTGCCTAATACAAACATTAGGTTTTATAGATTGCACAAAAATTATTGCAATGATTTTGTAACCATATTTGAATATTATTGGCATAATTGTATGCATGTACGACCACAACAATTTTTTTTTTTAATTTTTTTATAAGACCACAACACAACAATTATTAAGACAAAAGGAAACCACATTTACGCCAAAGAAGAATGGAAACTATCATAACTATGGTTTGAGATTCTTACAACAAAGTAGCCAATTCACCAATTGTTTATAATTGATGTTAGAAATACTGAATGATTGTATTGTATTTCATAATGAAAGAATGTACATAGATGCCTTTATATAGGAGGCATATGTGTGCAGTACAAGTAAATATGTGTGCTATACAAGTAACCTAACTGGGCCTAAAGCCCACAACACTATACATGTTAACAGCCCCCCTCAAACTCAAGGTGGATGTGAGACCAACTTGAGGTTGTCAACCAAAGTACGAAGGCGTCCCTTAGGATGTGACTTGGTGAAGATATCTGCAAGTTGATCTTTAGAGGAGACTGAGATCAGCTTGAGAGCACCATGGACAAGATGAAAACGGATAAAATGACAATCGATCTCAATGTGTTTAGTCCGTTCATAGAAGACATCATTGTGAGCAATATGAATAGCACTCTGGTTGTCACAATAAAGAGGAGTAGCAGAAGATGTAGACACACCTAAGTCTTTGAGAAGTCATCGTAGCCAAAGAAGCTCAAATGTGATATCAGCAAGGGCACGATATTCTGCTTCAGTACTAGAGCGGGCCACATGAGTTTGTTTCTTACTTCGCCAAGAAATCAGAGAAGAACCAAGAAGAAAGCAATAACCAATGGTGGACCTGCGATCAGTGGGGTCTCCTGCCCAATCAGCATCAGAAAATGCACGAAGAGTAAGAGGAGACTGAGCAGAGTAGAAAAGACCATGGAAGAGAGTGCCCTTTAAGTATCGAAGAATGCGCAGAACAGCAGCATAGTGAGTCGATCATGGAGCAGACAGATACTGGCTCACTTGGTGAACAGCATAGGAAATGTCTGGACGAGTGACAGTGAGATAAACCAAGCTGTCAACCAAGCGTCTGTAAAGAGAGAGATTAGATAATGGTTTCCCCCCTGAGGGAGTCAAATGCGCATTAAGCTCAACTGGAGTGTCCACAGTTTTGCTATCAGTGAGTCCAGCGTGAGACAAGAGTTCAGAAGCATACTTGGCTTGAGTAATATAAAGTCCATCTGTAGAATGAGTGATTTCAAGACCCAAGAAGTAGCTGAGATATCCAAGATCTTTCATCTCAAACTGCTGACTGAGAAAAGTTTTGAGTTCTTGAATGCCACTGAGGTCATCACCAGTTATGATCATATCATCCACATATAAGAGAAGTAAAATAGTGCCTTTGTCAGTGCGACGAAGAAATAAGGCAGAATCATAGTGACTGGCCATGTAACCCAAGTGAGAGATGGTAGAGCTGAATTTGGCAAACCAAGCTCGTGGAGCTTGCTTAAGGCCATAAAGTGCACGTCGAAGGTGGCAAACCTTGTTTGAGTCAACAGAGAGACCAGGAGGAGGTTGCATATACACTTCTTCACTTAAATCCCCATTAAGAAATGCATTTTTGACATCCATCTGAAAAAGGTCCCATTTACTGGCAGCAGCAACAGCTAAGAGGGCACGGACAGATGAGATACGAGCAACCGGAGCAAAAGTCTCTTCATAATCAATCCCATACTCTTGTGTAAAACCTTTTGCAACAAGACGAGCTTTGTAGCGCTCAATGGACCCATCAAAGCGAGTCTTAATCTTGTAGATCCACTTACAACCAACCACAGATTTCCCAAAAGGAAGTGTCACCAAATCCCAAGTATGGTTTTTAGATAATGCATCAAGTTCCTCTTTCATTGCAATCTGCTATAAAGGGTCAGTGGAAGCCTCACGATAGGTGTGAGGCTCGTGTAGTGTAGCAAGAGCAGTGTAACAATGATAGTCAAGTAAATGTGCAGGAATAGATCTTACCCGAGTTGAGTGACGAGGTGGAATGTCTTGTGCAAGATCTTCAGGCGAAGCAGGAGCAGGAGACCCAAGCTCAGGATTGGGGTTGGGTAGCACGTCTTCAACCTGTTCATCTTCCACCTGTTCATTGAAGGGTGAACTAGGAAAGGGATCAGTGATATCTAGTGGTTGGATAGAGAAGTCTACAGCAACAGAATCAGGAGCAATTACAGGAGGATCAGGAGCAGCTACAGAAGGAATATGTGTCTCATCTGGAAAAAGATCTAAGACAGAAGAGGAAGACAAGGAAGCACTGAAATGAGAAAGTTCGACAAAGAGGCGATGTTCCCAAACGACAACATTACGGGAGACACGAAGACGATGAGAGACAGGATCATAACACCTATACCCCTTTTGAGTTTCGCCATAGCCAAGAAAACAACAAAGCCTTGACCGAGGCTCAAGTTTGTTATGCTCATGTGGCTGAAGAAGAACGAAACAAGCAGAACCGAAGGAGCGAAGGTGGTGATAGTCTGGAGGTGACCCAAAAAGGCGCTCATATGGAGTTTGATTTTGGATAACTGGACTCGGAATGCGATTAATAGTATGAACAACATGCAGAGCAGCTTCACCCCAAAAAGGAGCAGGAACTTTAGCAGAGAGAAGGAGAGCACGAACAGTGTCAAGAATATGACGAAGTTTTCGTTCGGCTCTACCATTTTGCTGAGAGGTACCTGGACAAGTTAGTTGATGAACAGTGCCATAGGAATGCAAAACAGCTTGAAAAGCATATTGAGTGTATTCAAGAGCATTATCAGATCGAAAAATTTTGATATGTCTGGAAAACTGAGTTTCAACCATTTTTGCAAAATTAGAATATACTTCCAATAATTCAAAACGATGTTTCATATTAAAAATCCAACTATAGCGAGAGTAATCATCAACAAAGACAACAAAATATCTAGACCCACCAATACTAGAGACAGAGGAAGGCCCCCAAACATCAGAATGAATAAGGTCAAAGATATCAGTGGATATGGATTCACTAGTATTGAAAGGTAAAGCTGGTTGTTTTCCTAACTGACATGAAACACAATCAAAATTTTCTATGGACACTGAACCTAACAAACCTCTAGAAGCCAATTGTTGTACCCGAGAGGAAGATGCGTGACCAAGTCGAGCATGCCAAAGTGCAAGGGAAGGAGTGGAAGAAACTGCAGCAGCTGTAGCAATAGAAACAGGAGCGACAAGTGGAAGACGAAGGTTGTCCACGGGAAACATTCGCCTAACTCTGGGACCGGTCCCAAGCTCCTGTCCCGTCCTAGGATCCTGCACAATGCATCCAGAATAATCAAAGGTAATGCGATAACCCAACTCAGCTAATTGTCCCACAGAAAATAAATTGTAAGAAAGGTCAGGAACATTAAAGACTCCAGGAACCGAGAGGTTGGAGGTTGAAACTGAACCTATATTATGACCAGACATTGTGGAACCATTTGCTGTGCGAATATTAAGAGGGTGCGGTGCAGGTTTAAGGTCAGAAAATAAGGACGAGTGAGGTGTCATGTGATTGCAACAAGCAGAATCCATAAGCCAAAAGGAAGGAGACATACCAGATAAAGCTGAGAGAGAAGAGGAATAAGATGCATTACCAACCATACGAACGACATTGGCGATGATATTTATAAGATCATCTCTGGAAATGGAGAAAGTGGATCCAGAAGACTGAGACTGTGCAGAAACAGGAGCCATGGGTTGGACACTCTCAGTGTTAGCAACTGTAGCAGCAGAAGTAAAAACAACTGATTTGTTGCGCTGATAGCAAGTCTCAATATTATGGCCAAAATGTTTGCAAAAATTGCAAAAATGTTTGCTGGAATGTCGGCTATGATTATTGCAACAAGAAGAAGACCTGTCCTTATTCTTCATTTAGAAGCAAAATTTGCAAAAACGGACTGCAAAAATGAAATCTACGCGAAAAACTGGGTAAGGAGCACCTGGACTGTAAAAAAGTCAACTCTGAAAAGTCAACGGTCAACGGTCAACGCACGTCAGCTCACTGGGATGACATCAGCAAGATGACGTAAGCATCTGACATTTGCTGATGTAAGCGGCTGACTGTGATGACGTCAGCAATGACGTCACCTAGGGCTGACGTCAGCAGATGAAGATTTGGCGCGTGGCAGCGCGTGTCGGCGCGTGAAGAATACTGACGGCGCGTGAAGAAGACAGACGGCGCGTGGAGCGCGTGATCTGATGCGCAGATTCTTTGGGCGGCGCGTGAGGGCGCGTGGAGCTTCCGATGGTGGTCAGGTTTTCACTAAAAGGTAGATCGGCGGTGGACGATCTTAGTGATGTCTGCAAAAACACAATCGGAGCTAGATACACAGCGGAGACGGTGGTTGCAGTGGTCTGTGTGGTGCGGGACTCCTTAACGACGGCGGCTGCAGTTCCGGAACCTGAGGACAACGGCTGAGAGACGTCGTAGGTTCAACGGTGAGTGGCTGCAGTGGCTGTTGTGACGGCGGAAGCGATAAGGGTGGAGTAACACCAAGAGAGACAAGACTGCTAAAAGAAAGGTCAGAGCAGTGGCTCTGATACCATGTTAGAAATACTGAATGATTGTATTGTATTTCATAATGAAAGAATGTACATAGATGCCTTTATATAGGAGGCATATGTGTGCAGTACAAGTAAATATGTGTGCTATACAAGTAACCTAACTGGGCCTAAAGCCCACAACACTATACATGTTAACATGTTAACATGTTAACTATACATGTGACTATTTGATTAATTGCCTAATACAAACATTAGGTTTTATAGATTGCACAAAAATTATTGCAATGATTTTGTAACCATATTTGAATATTATTGGCATAATTGTATGCATGTACGACCACAACAAATTTTTTTTTTAATTTTTTTATAAGACCACAACACAACAATTATTAAGACAAAAGGAAACCACATTTACGCCAAAGAAGAATGGAAACTATCATAACTATGGTTTGAGATTCTTACAACAAAGTAGCCAATTCACCAATTGTTTATAATTGAAATATAAACCGAAAAACTAAAATTACTTAAAATAAGAATTTTGGAATGTGATTTTTATTAATTTAATTTTAATTATTTCATTAAATTATTTAATAATATATATTATTTATTTATTTATTTAGTAATATATTATATATATAATATTTATTTATATATTTACGAAAGTGGACTTAATGGACCATATATAATATTTATTTATATATTTACAAAAGTGGACTTAATTGACCAAAGTGGACCGAAGTAGACAGAATTGAGTCGAACTAGATAGACCAAGTGGACAAAAATGGACAGAAATGGACTGAATGTGACCTAAGTGGACCTAATGGACTGAATTAGACCTAAATGGATTGAACAGGACCGAACTAGACCGAATAGAGTAATTAGACCATGATGGACCGAAATAGACTGAATAGGACCAAAGTAGACCGAACTGGACCAAATAGAAGATTAACTAAAATATTTGTATATTCAGATGTTATTAATTATATGGCTATGTGATTTGTGATATAATTAATAATTTTAATATGAAAATTGTATATAAAAAAATCCTTAAAACGCATAACAGCATTACCGATTATGCATTTTTATGTCAAAAATTACCGATTATAACGCATAAAAACGCATAATATCAAAAATTATTTATTGGGAAAGTAAGAAGAAAGCAACATATGTTCAAGGGTCATGTGTAATGCACATGAGACCCTTAGACATTATGTGGCAATTGCAGCATACCAATTTCGAGGGCAAAGCTTGGTCCAAAAATTAGCTGAATACATACAATTCAAAAGAAATCAATACTTGTATTAATTAACCCTAAAATTATGGTAACATTAAATAAAATCAACAATTATTTATTGGGAAAGCAAAATGAAAGCAACATATGTCCAAGGGTCATGTATAATGTACATGAGACCCTTAGACATTATGTGGCAATTGCAACATACAAGTATACAGCAAAATCTTTCCCTTATTTATTTATGATTCTCACAAATTTAGTTATTTATTTGTCAGTAAGATACAAACCTATATCATGAAATTAGAGATAGAAATTTTAACAATGCAAAAGTTGCAATATGGTCTATTTTTTTCTTATAAAGATGCCAATATGCAATACAATTGTATAGTGGCATGCACTTAGAGGGGGGAAGAGAAAGAAATAGAGCCACCAAAATTACTCAAGTAAACTTTCACCAAAAGGAGACTTCTCTAAATAAACCAAAAAGAGGGGGGGGGGGGGGGGGGGTGGGGGGAATACCCTATGACTCTCACCTACAATCGACCAAAGACTCATTTATGAAAAACAATAAAGAAATGCCAAAGTTGTTGACAGTGCGTGGGGTTATAATTTTTAGGAGAAGTTTTACTACTTAAAATTTTGAATTTGATCTAAGAAAAAATGGATGTAGAACAACAATACATTTATTGATTATATTGAGTCATCTAATAGGCTCTATGGCTGAATAAGTCCCTAGAGAAATAGGCTCAGTGGCTGAATAAGTCCCTAGAGAAGAGAGGCTGAGACCGTTTTTATACGGGAAGGGAATAATTGGGATTCTGTTTTCAATTGTAATTCGTGATAGTAGCGTGAGGGTATTAGTCTTTTGCGGCTAAACAGATTCTAATAGAGTTTTATAAAAATAAAACTAAAAAAATAATTAATTAATGATGTGAAAAAAAATAAATAAATAAGAACAAAAGGGGTCGTGAAGAATTGTAGCAGGGTCGGTTTTTTCTTTGATAACAATGTGTTATATATAGAGGCAGCCATAGCCTGAAAGTAGGCTACGTATTAGCCTAGAAGTAGACTTCCAAGTTCCTGAAATTGGGTTGATTTTGCATGGCTTAGTTTAACAAAAGTATAAGGAAGATAGATAGATATTGAGTTAACCTGTGTGGTGCAACTTTGAGCTTTGTTTGGTTAACTTGTCAGGAGAGCTAGGCCATTGTTAGAAAGAATCTAATGGAGGATTGCTAGGCTCGACTCTCACCACATGGGGTCATGGACTTCGGACTCTAGCTTTGTTGGGCCAAGCCCACAGGGTTAGCCTTATAGTTTCCTTCTCCAAAAGGCCATTAATTCGTTTTTATTATTGGAGATTCTTCTTCAACATGCAAGGAAGTAATATCTTTTTATCATTTCTTTTCATATTCTTAGAATTTCTGTACAGTATAGATTTTTAAATTTTTGTACCTTGTAACATTTCATTCTTTGTTTTCCCTCACAAAGTTATTGGTTTAAAATGAGGTGGGAGAAATCTCAAATCTTGGGAGTTACTTCGTCTCTCTATAGTTAGTCCTATTGTTAAAGCTTGTTGAGCCACTTTCCTAATCCAACAAGGTTGGCAATTTTACATCGTTCTCTGCTTCTAGGGCCCAAAATCTTATTGTTGGGCTATACTACAAACCATGTCAATGAATTCCTAATGTTTTTTTCACACACTGGGGTCAAACGTTCAATGAAGTTACATTGTCTTTAGCTAGTCTTTGCAATTTAGTTTAGTAGCAAGAACATGGAGGTGAGAAAAGGACAATATAGAACTTGCTACTGTTTGGGTTTGGAAAAGTTATTATAAGAGTTCAAATTTTGTTTCAATATCTTGTGTTCCAGGCTTTGAGATGGAGCATAAATTTCACAAAACTTGTGCATGAGGATTAATGCTCCTCTGTCCTCCAAAAATAGGTTTTGTACAAGGTAGTTTTAGTGTTGTACGTTGTGTAGTTATATATTTTCTTCTGTTGAGAGTAACAAGTAGGTCCTTGAGAATTCCCATACATCAAAAAAATGAGGATATTAAAATTTATAACACTTAACACTTGCAAAGATGCTATTCTCATTGTTGTCTACTTTGCGTAATTGCTATGAAATGCATCACTTTACAAATAACTCTTTTTCTGCATGAAGATCCCTGGCTCTTGGGAGAACTTTACTCTTTCTTTCCATCAGCACTATCAGAAGCTTTCTTTTCACTGTTTACTATTATACATCATGTCCCATCTAGGTGACTGGAGCATTAGATGGAAGCATACTTTGTCTCTATTGAATCATTAATAGAGCCTCTCGCATGTAGTGGGCTCACATATTTGTAGATCCATTTTCCGTGTATAAATATTTTGTATGAGATAATTTTCTCTGTATTGAATGGATTAAGAACAAATTTTGTGTATATTAAAACAAATTAATAATATTTTATCAAATTGAGCAATCAAGTAGATGAGTTGGAAGCAGTAGCTACTGCCTGAGCCTTGGAGTTTTCCCTGGAAGTTGGTATTAACCAAGGTATTTTGCAACATGATTCCAAGGTGGTCATGAAATCTCTTGCAGACGAGGCGCAACCTTTGACTTCCTTTGGTACTTTTAATAAAGAGTATCAAGATAACTACGAAAGCAAAATGCCACACCAAGCTAAGAAGCATGGGTGCGTTTCGGGACTCGGGTGCAGGTGCGAGTACGGATGCGGGACTCGGTAATTTTTGAAAAAGGTGGATGCGGGTGCGGCGGGACTCGGCGATTAAAAAATTATTAAAAATATTTTTATATAGTGAATTTAATATTTTTATATAAAAAAATCAAATAAATGGTAGAATTTATTATTAAAAAATAATTATTTATGATTTGTTTTTAATAAATCAATATTTTTGGTAATTGTAAACAAAAAACCACATTTCAAGAAGGTTCCTTTACTCATTTTTCAATTCCCAAACTCACCCACATTAAATATTTGACTTTACCACCACCTTAATTTATATTCAGTTACTACATTTATTATTCTTCCAGCTTTTTTTTTTTTTTTTGATGTCTTCTCATCTTCTTCTTCCTTCTCTCTTTTTTTTTTTTTTTTTCCTCTCACAAGGCCACATGAAGTAGAAGAATGGCAGCCACTGCCCATTTTGTCCTATTTCGGCCGGAATCGGCCGTATTGGCCTGTTTCGGTGACCGTTTCGGCCGGAATCGGCATGTTTCGGTGGCCATATCGGTCGTATCGGATTCCATTTCCGCCGAAATCGGCCCGTTTTGGCCCGAATCTGCGCGAATCTGGCCGAGCCGAGCAACCAGAGAGCACAGAGAGAAGACAGAGACAAGCGATGGAGATTGGAGTGAGGGAGGGTGTTTGGAGTTTTTGGACGAAGTGAGCGATTAGAGTGAGCGATGGAGTTTTTGGAGATCGGCATGGAGATTGGAGTGCCGATATGGCCGAAACAGTTCGAATTGGCGCGAGTCGGCACGATTTGAGCCGCGTCGGCGCAAGTCGGCTTCGCCACGTGGCAAGACGCGGCTCGACGCGGCACGGACGCGCGGTCAGCGGTGTCCGACGCGCGTTGCCGCGTCGGGCCACATCCTACGCGGGTGCGGCGCCATGCTTTCCAGACACCAAGTTTGAGTGGAATCGCTATATTTCCAACGGGTAAAACCTAGGTAGAGTTCCTCAAATGTTGTATTTTAGGTACCCTAGTCAAATTCAACCATATGGTTGCAATGGCCAATGAATCACATGGTTGAATTTAATTGTGACTGGGAAAGATAACATTGTTTGTACTACATTGATCAATGCAACATGTAGTTGATTCTTTCTTTCTTTGTTTCTTTCATCTTCTTCTTCTACATTTTTTTAAAGATAATGATAGAAACAACATAAAGTTGAATTTTATTGGGAAACTTAAGGTACAACACCTAAGTAATTGTACCTAAATTTTGCCCATTATAAAACAATGCTATTCCCATCAAAGGAAAATTTCAGGAACCCCTAAAAGCTGTTTGTACCATGCTCATTTTCATTAGATTTGACTAGCTCCTCGACTTTGGAGAACTCCAAATTGATATTCTTAGAATTTCTGGAAAGTACTGACTTCACAAAAAAATTTCAACTTTTGTACCTCATAACCTTTTTTCTCCCTTACAAAGTATTTTATTGGTTTTAAAATGAGGTAAGAGATACCTCAAATTTCCATGCTTGGTCCTGTCATTGAAGCCTGTCGGACCACTTCCCTAGCCCTGATAAGATGGCAATTTTACACCATGCCTTGCTTCTGGAGCCCAAAGTCTTATTGTTAGGCTCCAATACCTAGCATTCCAATGAACTTCTAATGTTTCTTCACACACTGAGGTAAAAAATTTGATTAAACTAATCATTGCAGCTTAGTTTAGTAGCAAGTATAGGAAGGGGGAAAAGGACAATATACAATCTGCTACTACTTGGAAAAGTTGTTATAAGAGTTCAAGTTTTGTTTCAATAACTTGTGTACCAAGCTTTGAGATGGAGCATAAATTTCAAAATACCCGTGAATGAGGAATGATGTTCCTCTGTCCTCCAAAAAAATGCCTTGTACAAGGCAATACTAATTCTTTGTGTATCTGTATGTTTTCTTCTGTTAAGAGTAACCGTTAGGTCCTCAAGAACTTCCGTGGATCAAAGCACGGGACACTAAAATGAATAACACACTAATTACACTTTAAAATATGCTATTTTTATTGTTGTCCACTTGGCCAAATTGCTATTCAAATGGATAACTTGACAAATAACTACCTGTAGTGACTTCTTCATTAAGTTTCCTGCACTAGCAGAACCCTACTCTTTCTATCAGCACTGGCAGAAAGGATTTTTTTTTTCACTGCTTACTATTATAACATGGATTGGGACCATGTTTGGAAATTATTTCATCCTTACAATTATTTGTTTTCTCACTATCTTATAGATTTTATCTCATGTATCGGGTTGAGAGTTGAGTGAGACTGGTGATACTATTTGGTTTTTAGCGAGTACAATTTTTCTTCTGGATCAAAAATGGTAGATTCTATGCTGATGTGCCAAAATTGTGATCAATTTAGTAGTTATATTTATAAGAAAAGAGAACATCTGTATGTTAACACTCTTAGATTCTGTCCATGTGATAAATTTTTTTTAAAATTTTTTTTGATAGGGACCATGTGATAAAATTGTACCATTATAAACTTTAAGCTAGTAATATTGAGAGGAGTGGAAGTATGCTTTTCTTTTCTTTTTTTCTTTTTTGGTTAAAAAAGTATGCTTTTCTTTTCTTTTTTCGTTTTGGTTAAAAAGTATGCATTTCACCATTGATGTGAGTGGCATATATCCTTTCTATTTGTTTTCTTGAAATGACATGACATTATATACATTTTTATTTGTGAAAAACTAGTTATAGGTCCTACGCAGAATGCTTTTAATTGACAATCTCAATGTTAAAACTTTTCTTTTTTATCTGTATTTGATAACGACACACCATGATAGTAAAGGTTAATTGCTGAAATTATAAAATTGCTGGCCCCATCTTTGTACTAAAGAAAGAGGCAGTAGGGCACTTGGATGTGAGAGTCAATTTTGTCATGACTCTATGACCACTTTACAACCCAATACAGTTCTTTCTTCAAACTTATCTCATTCCTTATTTATTTCATCTTAAATGTTCTTTCCCTCTGTACACCTAATCTTGGTCTGCAAGTCTAAATGCCCTAAAATCATGGATACATATCAGGGAGAGTGGGGTCATTGTGATAATAGATATTGTTCAAGTCTCTTGTCCTTTCATTGTTGTTATTGGGACCTCTCATGGCCTGGCCTACCCAATTATTTCCTTTACATATTGGGAATTTGGGAGCTTTAATTTCCTTTTCTCAGTCTTTGAATCTCAACCAACAATTAATCTTTTTTCAAAGCTGGAGCAGGGTCCTTAGAATCAATCTGTTGAGCAGCCAATCATGTACAAATAATATGAGTGCTATGTAATCAGTAACTGTATATTACAAAACAAACTTTATTATGGCATGTGCCCACATAAACTGTTATTTTATAGGGTGGAGGTGAAACAAAGCTTGGTATTGCAACTACTATAGCGGCAGAAGCAAAAGCATGGGTTGCTATTATTATGGGCTCATTTTAGCTAAGATCATGATTCAAATCATTTCTTGCTCAGGAATTTGGATGCTAATTGTTGACATAACATTGTCCTTTTTGAATTTCATGAAAAGAGATGTGCTTTTCTGTCCTTGCCTTTCACCTCTCCTTTCTTATTTCAGTTTGTATAAGAAAAGATGCAAGGCTTTCAACTTGGTCTGTAAATGAATCAAGCTGTTTATGAGCAGCTTAGCTTAACTTGAAAAAGTTTGTTTATGTTCATTTGTTTAAAAAATAAGCCAAGCTCAAGCCTTAAGTTTAGGCTCCATTATTAAACAAGCCAAGCTCAAACAAAATAATGTGTTTGTAAACAAGCTTGTGAACACGAGGGCTCGATTTAACTATATATAATATTATATTTTTTATGTATACTTGTTTAAAAATATATTTATGTAAACTTGAAATTAGATTGTAGAAGTTTGTAAGCAGGTTCATATGGTATTAAATTATTATTTGTAGCTTATTAATGATATAAACAATATATTCATTGTTAAAGGTTTTACACTATATAGGAAAGAATAAGTTAATCAAGTAACTTGTGAACAAACTCAAGCTTACTCAACAAGAAAATGAGCCAAGCTTGGGCATAAAATCTAATTTAATAATAAGCTTAAGCTTGGCTTATGTTCAAAAAAAAATTAAATGAACAAACTTGAACATTTAATACTCAGCTCGGCTAAACTAATTTACAGCCCTTTCAACCAATTAGAGTGAGAGGAGGTTGGCACGTATTCTATGTCCCAAAAGACCTGTCTTTTGGTTCATTGGTTCGTATAATCAATATCTCATTGACTTCCCAGATACTCAATTTTTGTGAAAAATGAAAATACTTTGCAAAATTGACCCCACATATGATAAAGGATGGACCGCTAGAGGACCTTTAAAGGTTGTCCGGGACCACTTGGGATGAATCCTGGACCGTGCTTTGACGCTACTATGCACCACATATCTCTTTTAAAGTGCAAGTATTAGTCTATTTACACATGCAATCTCTTTAAAGCAAAGATAAAAGGATCAATGCAGAGAATTTCAATGGAAGATTAATCATTATTGCAAGTTCTGGGCATTGCTTTCGGTTTTGAGCTTTTCCATATGATTCAAGTCTTAGCCCTATTCTCTTAGAGCATCTTATTCATTTCAACCCCATATTATTTTCTCTAATGTTTGGGGTCCCCTGTGTAGAAGTAGAACAAGATCAACAGCATAGACACAAAATCTGTTGTGATGCTCTTAATATCGGGTCTAAGGACACAAAATCTTTAAAAAATACATAATAATTATAGATGTGACATATTATAATTGCTGCGTAATAAAATAGTTATAGTGATAAATTTGTTATTATTTACTATCTTAACAAATTATGAAAAATCATTATGAAAAAAATCTTTGTCAAACATTACTCATTGACAGGTTAAGTTTTGAATCATGATGTTTAGAGCAGTTTGACTTGGTCCATCCATTTTGAGCTTAATGAATGCCAGTACTGTAGAAACCTGAGCAGTAAGTGACATGCTGCCCATGCCAAAAGCCTTATCCTCTCACCTCAAAACTGCAAATAATGAAGGGTTCACTGATTAGATAGTGACTTATTACTGATTCAATATTAAAAGTCTAATTGTATGGCCCAAATGTTATCAAAACAGAATAGTATGGGCAAATGAGATTTGCTGATATCATATTAGAGACAGCCTGTCAAGTTATGGCAACTAGGAGGAACCACAAATTCCAAGGACATGCATTGTAATTACCAATCTGTCCTTCATTTGATTATGATTTCAATGATTGGATTATGTTTTTGGGGGAAAATTATATTTTACTAACACAATATTTTTCAACAAATTCTATAATTTCAGAAGTTTTTGATTAAAGAGTAAAGGTTAAGAGGGATACAAATTCAACCTATAGTTTAGTTTAGTTCAAATTGAATATACCGCTTTTTAAAAATTGTACTATCAAGTTAAACCTCCAATCCTCCTCAAAAAAAAAAAAAATGTTAAACCTCCAATCAAACTTACAAACCAAACCCCCAAATTAAATTTTAAAAAAATTAAGATTTAAATTGATACAATCTTAAAAGTTTGGGATTCAATGTGATACTAACAAAATTTATTAAGTTCCATATACTTATAGGTTTGAGCTTTGAGGCACTAGAACTGTCCAATCACCTCCCATGCTCTCCACAGTGGTCGTTAAACAAACTTCATAATGGGGATGAAGAGGATTACTAGAGGATCCAATTTAGGGGCAAGAATTCAGGATACAAATGTTCCCAAAAGTGCAAACTTACAAATTCACATTACATGGAACCATAATATTTGATGCCTCTTGAGATCCATTTTAGGAAGCCTCAAAAGCAAACAAAACTTCACTGTCTCTCTCATGTAATGTAACATCATATAGGCACATGCATGCACAGCACAGGCCAGGGAGCCTTGAGTAATCCGGTAAATATCATTTTCCAAATAGAACTCTCAAATCTAACTTATAAAATAAAAATAAAAAGAACTCTCAAAGCCATTTTGGTATTTTTGAAAAGTTAGACATGACCAAAGATCAGTACAATAGTACATATTACAGGCAAGAATAGAAAGAGAAGAGTAATGTTATGACTTATGAATCAAAATTTATTTATTTTTCCACAATAATTATCCTAACTTATTAAGTAGTAAGTTAATAAGTTGCGATTAAAGTGCAGATTTCAGTTAGCTCAATTAATAAATTTTTTGTTGTTGAAAAAAAGATTTAAGGTTTGAACCTTACCTACACCAAAGCAGATGAAATTCTATCATATCTACAATTCTACATTAAAAAAAATAATAATTACAATTAAAGTAAAATCACTTTCACATTCACCTACTCATCACAGCATGCCTCATCAATAACTATGAAAAGAATTATAAAATTTGTCGTGTGACTAAGCTTTATATCAGAAAATTCAACTTTCTCCTAGACGAACTGTTAAAGTCTAGGACAAACAAACAAGCAAAGTAAGTGCTTGACTACGTTTTTCAGTTGTCATTTTAACTGCTTCTATATAACGCACTAGCTTGTCACTTTGCTTTGGTCACTGCTCAATGAGAGTGAGAATTTACACTTGCAATAGTGCTACCAATGAAGACCCAGATGCCTTACTGCTAAAGAGAGAGAGAGAGAGAAATAGAGAGAGCACGCAATCTCCAAGATATAGCACCATGTGGAAGCACTAAATGCATTAAAACCAACCAGGTACCCCACCTCTCAAATCACAAATTTTACATCAAAAAAACATGGAGTTACTGTTAGTATTCCCTGGTTGTTGGCACTTTGCATTTGTTCACTTAGTATAGGATCACTTCCACAAATCATTTTCATGTATGTTTGTTATACATAATACATGTTTTCCTTCATGGGTTTTCCTTACCTTCCTTGAAGCATTCAACATATATCTCATTTGATTAGTTTTGTTTATCAATCTGAAACTTCAATATCTGTTTTCACCTGTTTCTCCTTCGTAAACTCTGCAAAACTTGCTCTTTGTTTTTGGTTAGCACTGTGGAACTTGCTCAAGGATTCAACTTTGACTAATTTAAAGGTAAAGTTGGCAACTTCTCTATGTGTGCTGCTTTAATGGATTTTCCTTTAAAGCATGGAATAGATAAATTTTGAATATCAGCCGCCTCTGCTTGATATTTACAAGGTCAATCTCTGTTTCACTGATAAATTTTTGACTTGTTTTGTGCTATAAAATGACAGCTATTGGTCCATGAAGCATTGACAAGAAAAAGAGTTCAATGGGGTGGTGTTGCTTGTTTTTGCTTTTCTGTTTTACATGGAGTTTCTTTGTTCTTGGTACTTATCCATTACAGTCTTCTCAAACCCAAGTACTTCAGCAGCTTAGAAAGCACTTGGAGTACCCTAATCAATTGGAGATTTGGAATAATCGTAGCATAGATTTTTGCTATTTATCTTCATTTCCACAAGTAAATATCACATGCCAAGACAACTTTGTCACAGAACTCAGAATTGTAGGTGACAAGACTGCCAAAGTTAGTGACTTTCATGGGTTTGCAATTCCAAAACAAACTTTATCAGAAAACTTCTCTTTGGATTCTTTTGTGGCCACCCTGGCAAGGCTAACCAATTTGAGAGTTCTTAGTTTGGTATCTTTGGGCATTTGGGGTCCACTTCCAGACAAAATTCATAGACTTTCTTCACTTGAATATCTGGATTTGAGTTCAAATTTTCTTTTTGGTTCAGTTCCTCCTAAGATATCTACAATGGTGAAGCTTCAAACTCTTAAACTAGATGACAACTTTTTTAATGATACTGTCCCCAATTGGTTTGATTCATTGTCCAATCTGACAATTCTAAGCTTGAGGAACAACCAGTTGAAAGGTCAATTTCCATCTTCAATTCTAAGTATCACCACTCTCACTGATCTTATTATGTCTAGCAATGGCATGTCTGGGAAAATACCACATCTTAGTAGCTTAACTAGCTTACATGTGTTGGATTTGAGTGCCAACAAGTTAGATTCTGTGCTACCAAAAATGCCTAAAGGAGTGGTCATGGTTATCCTTAGCAACAACTCCTTCTTTGGTGAGATTCCTCAGCAGTATGGCCAATTAAGTCAGCTTCAACTCCTTGACTTGTCATTCAATGTACTTAGAGGCAAACCTCCTTATGCAGTTTTCTCTTTGCCTAATATCAGTTTCTTGAATATAGCATCAAACATGTTAAGTGGGTCACTTCCGGACCATCTAAGCTGTGGAAGCAAACTTGAGTTCATTGATATATCTAATAATAAGTTAATGGGGGGATTGCCTTCTTGTTTTAACACTAATTCAGACAAGAGAATTGTAGAGGTTGATGGGAATTGCTTATCCTTTAATACAAGGCATCAGCATGTTGAATCATATTGTATGGAAGTCTACATGAAGAAACAATCCAAAAGAAAAAATGCAGGAATTTTAGTTGGTTTAATTATAGGAGTCTTCATACTTATGATGCTTCTGGCTTATGGATTTCTCATTTTGTGGAGATTATATTGCCCTAGAGGGATATCAGAACAACATTTATTGCATAAAACAGTGCAAGATAGCTCTGCCACTGGGTTCTCCTCTGAGCTTCTAGCAAGTGCAAGTAGGTCATCCTCTAAAGAAAATGTAAAATTACTTTTTTTTTTTTTTTCTCTTTGTAAGGAAAACATTGCTAAAGTATCTATGAATTTGGAACAAAAAATAGTGTTGTTAGGGTATGGGGACAACGAAATTTGATTTTTAAAACTGACCACATTTTTTCTTGTTTAGGATTTGTTTCTGAAGCTGCAAAGTTCGGCACGTCAAGTCTTCCGGTGTGTCGGTCTTATACTTTCGAAGAGTTAAAAGAAGCTACGAACAACTTTGATAATTCTGCCTTTATGGGAGAAGGCTCATATGGAAAGGTACTGTCTAAAACTTCTAATATGCTATAAAAGTATTTATGAAATGTAGGGTAAATATCACAGTGGTCATCTTTGATTTATCAAGCTTTTAAATGGTAACAGGTTAAAGAAGGTGCATATTTAGACAGCTAAACCCCATGTCTTAAGATTTCAAGTACCCTTTAATTGATGCACTCCAAGTCACAATAGTCATGGTTGTAGGGGATGAGACATTTGGTTCCTTATTATTCAGAAGAGAGTAAAGGTTGTCAGCCTTACAATTCGAATTATGTTCTAAGTAACTGTTACTGTAGCCTTAGAAGTTCATGGTGACATACACAAATTTTTTTTTTTTGGTTGCTTTGTGAACAATTGCAATTGTATAGCCACTTGTTTTTGGTTGCTAAGTGCCTTCTTCTGAGTTTTGGTAGTAACACCAAGGTACAAAGTTTATGCAGCCACATATGGCAAATGACATATGTGACTCATTTGGTGGCATAAAGGGTAAAATTTGACCCCAAAAAATCATTCAGCGGGATATGCTTGGTTGTGGTATTATTTAATGAAATTATATGCCATAACTATTATGTATTTTGCTACTTCAAGCTAGATTGCCATTATATCAAGTTCATTGGAAGGACTTGAAATACATGAGCTTTTACTGTTAGGCTCCCATCTTAGTTGAGCACATTTTTCTCATTATGAAAGTTGAATATGAGTGCTTTTACTCAACTTTCTAAGTTTTTATTTACTTCATATCGGATTCTCTTAACCTCTCTCTCCTCTGTCTTGCAGCTTTACAAAGGAAGATTAGAGAATGGGGCCCTAGTTGCTATTAGGTTTATGCCTTTGTCAAAGAAATATTCAATTCGAAATCTTAAACTTAGGTTGGACCTGCTTGCAAAGCTTCGTCACCCACATTTGGTATGCCTTTTGGGGCATTGTGTTGATGTTGGTGGAAGAGATGATTTCAGCACAAATAAAATCTTTCTTATATCTGAATATCTTCCCAGTGGGAGCTTTTGTACTCATCTTGCAGGTAATTTTTAAAGACTTAATAAGAAATGTTCCTGGAAGAAATAGGATGTTTAGGTTTATGCAATTTTATGCAGCCCTCCTATTTCTTTTTTGTGTCTGTGTGTGTGTGAGTTCCAATACTTGATATCCAATATCAAACTTTTGGTACTTTAATCTTTAGGCAGGGCTGTTCAATTTGCAGCTTCACTTTTTATGCACAAATCCTTCAAATTAGTTTATATTCTTCTTTTAAAAATATTCAGCAATCAACTATCCTCAGAGATAAAATTGCACTTGTTTTAACTAAAATAGGGGTTTTTAAATGAATAGAACATCCATGGGACTTGGTCTTCCCATGTTTGTTTGCAGCACTATACAGTTGTGCATTACATTCTAAGTATAGCTGCTTTATATTTGTAGAGAACAGCTATGGAAAGGTTTTCAATTGGTCAGAAAGATTGGCAATTCTAATCAGTATTGCCAAGGCTGTGCATTTCCTCCATACTGGAATTATTCCTGGTTTCTTCCACAATCGACTGAAGACAAATAATATCCTGCTCAATGAGCATGGGATGGCAAAGTTAAGTGACTATGGATTGTCCATTATCTCAGAAGAAACTGACAAATGTGGGGTAGGGCTTCTAATTTTTATTGATTGATTGATTGATTGGATTTGCACTAAATTCTTCGTTGTTAGTGGTTATTGACTTGTGCCCTTCATTTTCAGGCAAAAGTAGAAGGCTATAAATCATGGTACGGTTTTTATTAATCACTGCATTTTCTTGATGTAATATACTGATGTTTTTTTAATTTCTAATGCAAATGGAAATGGAACTTCTTAGATGGGCTGGAGGAATTGACCATGAACAACTTCATCCAAGTGCTACCTAGAAATGTCTAGATATTAGTCTATCAAGATTTTAAATCAGATCACTTCTATTTACATTGAGCAGACAAATTTTTGATAGTCTTTTATTTATTTGTAAATTCATGAATGCTATGAAATGTATCCTTGCTGCAGGTTTAGCACATTGATCATTGTTGGTTTATATTGTAATGTCTTCAGGCAAATGAAAAACTTAGAGGATGATGTTTGTAGCTTTGGATTCATATTACTTGAGGCACTTGTTGGACCTTCAGTATGTGCTAGAAGAGACGCACTCTTGTTGAATGAAATAGTATGTGCTGCCATTCTGACCAACTACAGAATATATGTGCATTGTATATGAGAAACATTTTCTTGATACTAGATTCCTCTTTTTGCAGGCTTCTATTAACTCCCTGGATGGCCAGAAACGAATACTTGACCCAATTGTGCAAGCCACTTGCTCACAAGAATCGTTATCAATTGTGCTTTCCATAATGAGCAAATGTATTTCTCTCGAGTCATGTAGCCGTCCCTCTATTGAGGATGTACTTTGGAACTTACAGTATGCAGCTCAAATCCAGGGAACTGTTAGTGGTGATCATAGATTTGACGCTGCATCGCCTCAATGATTTAATGATTTTTCCCTCCCTCTCTCTCTGCATGGAGCTGCTCCTCCATTTCATTGCTGATGTAGAAAGATGTAGCCAACTTCTGGGGTTATGTAAACACATTAGTGTGCCTCAATCTGGGCAGAGCTCATAGTAATTGTTTGCATTTAACTGTAATTGTAATATGATTGACAGAACTAGTTGCTATGCTAGTTTAATGGTTTTCAGCAACTAGGGAATTACTAGTTCCAAATGAAAGGTAGAGCTCTTTTCCTTGACAAACTTGTACATGAATTACAATATTTGTCCATTAGAATTGAAATAGTTTTATGGGCAAAGTCACAATTATACAAGGGTAATCCCATGTTGTGGTACAGTCCATTGAGGAAGAATGTGAACAACATATATTCATTTTTCTTTTGCTAGTTAAATAATATTCATCTTGTTAAAGGGAAAGCATATTTGGTGGCACAAATCATTTAAGAAAATCAATCGGCCTTGAAACAGCTAGAAGTTTCTATTCTAACACAAAAATGGGGAGAAAACAATTAAGAAATATTTTTCAAAGAATGTACAGGATTCTATATAAGAATTTACACAACTTTGTATATTTGACATACACAAATTTTTATATAATGTAAACAATTTTGTACATTGAACATAAACAATTTTTCAAAAAACATACACAATTCTATATATTCAATTTACACAAATTTTAAAATAATATACACAATTTTATACAGTAAAATAATATAATTTTTCAAATAAACGTACACAAGTCTGTAGACTAGAAATATACAATTTTCTAAAAGAATATTCTCAATTTTGTACCCTACTGTTGTTATAAGCTTTGTCAACTAATTACTACTTTACTATCGTGAAAAATTGAAAATTAAAATTTAGGTACTCGTAAAATACGGAAATTAATAGCAAATCGCAGAATAGAGATTTTTTTTATTATTTTATTATTATTTTTTTCCTAAGAACGCAAAATAGAGATATTACTTATTAGATGTAATAAGTGATTTCATTTGCAAGGAAGGGGACCCATTAAAAATTTAAAAGCCGCTCAGTAAATAAAATCTTCTCAATCTTCAATAGTAAAAATTAAAAATCAGTTTATCTTTCTCTTAAAAATAAAAACAATAAAACTCGAAAATAATTAAAAATAAAAACAATAAAACTCGAAAATAAATACCAAACAGCAGCACCAACGGCTAGAACCAAATTAAAATAAGCCCTCATCACCTCACCGACCTTCAAATTTCCTATACCTATTCGTATTCCTTGAGGGTGTCGGAAACAACAACCATTGTTGAGTATAAAACAACCTTGAAAGGCAAGACAGAATTACATAGAGTCACCCTTTTAGAATTCATACCTCGTTGAGTTTCTGTTTGTTTTCTGATACGTTCTTCAATTTGGAGAACAAGGGGTAAGGGTTTGACAGAGACACAAGATTACTGGGGATCCAAAGAGACTGATACTTAGAAGTTTATTCTTCTTCATCATCAAGATTCTGTATCAAACTTGACAATGGCGGCACTGAGCATTGAAAAAGACTTCGGGCTTCCAAACAGAAAGAGACTGATAATCAAGTCAGGTATTACTGTTCCTAATGCAGAAACAGAAACCGAAAAACTCAAGGTAACAGTGAAGAAGAAGATTGATCATCATCATCTTCAAGATTCCAAGTCGATCAAGAACTCTGATTATCGTGAGAGCGTTAGGAAACTGTTGGCAGAGGCCTTTTCAAGAGTATCATCTGAAACTGATGAGAGCATATCACCAGCTTTTGACCCAGTTGAAGTGGCTGCTTCAGTAGAGTCTGCGATGTACGAAAGAATTGGGTGGTCTAATCCAATCAAGAAGGCTAAGTATCGGTCAGTCTTGTTCAATCTCAAAGACCCAAAGAACCCGGATTTGAGGCGAAAGGTTGTTCTTGGAGAGATCAAGGCGGAGACCCTTGTAACCATGAGTGCCGAAGAGATAGCCAGCGAGAAAAGACAGCGTGAGAACATTCAGATAAAGTTGAAAAAGTTGAAGAGATGTGTGCATGATGCTGATGAAGAAGATAAGGCCACCACTGACATGTTCCAGTGTAGCCGGTGCCGCGAGCGCAAGTGCACCTACTACCAGTTGCAGACCCGGAGTGCCGATGAACCCATGACAACTTATATCACTTGTGTCAAATGCAACAAACGCTGGAAGATTTAACTATATTAGGCCTCTAGAATTGATTCTGAGGAACACTAGTACTCTTGAAAAGAATTATTATTAGTCAAGATTTTTAGTTTTATATGTCAAGATTTTCTTTCTCATATATCGAGTTTTTATTTTTAATCTTCTCGTCTGATATGTTGTTCTAATTAAACTGTTTGATTTTCACTTCTTCAGCTTTAGCCATAGATATATCATATGATTGATAAAGGTGATACATATAAAAGATTATCAATGTGTGCTTAATTATTTCACATTTTTTCATGTTTGTGTGTTTGAGTGTGTGTATATATATATAAAAAATAGCACAAGATTATTGTTAGAAATTTTAACTAGTGTAGTTCTTATATATTAGCACTCAAAATAATAAGAAATATATAAAAGGCCAATTGAACATCTTAATTAAAGTCATTTTTTCCCTTTTGAGTTTTTTCTAATATTTTGAATAGTCACAACTCACAAGTCCATAACATTCTTATAAATTAGATATATTAGGACATGACAAAACTATACTAAATCTACAAGAAGGCATAAAATTGATAAAATTAAATATAACAAAAGCATTATAAGCAACCATAAAATAAATAAGATTATTTAAATCCAATCAAATTCGCCTATTGTGGTCAAAAAATAAATTCAAATTGAAAGAAATCATAAACCATAAATATAAATAGAAATCGAACCAAAGCATAAATTGGTATCTAATTATTTAATATAAAACCAAAAATAAATAAATAAATAAAAAGGAAAAAAATAATTTTGTACTTCTCAAGATTCGCTTGACTTCAAATAAGAATTTTTTTTTTTTTTTTTAAAGTAAGAGGGGGAGCTAAACTATGCAAAGAATAATGAGTTTTTTGTTAATTTTTATTTAATTTTCACCTCAAATTCTTTGTTTTCTATTCTATGCTAGTTTTTTTCTTTATTATGGAAGATTTGTAATGGTATATAAATTTGGTTAGTTTTGTGTTATAATTCCTAAGCACAGGTTCTCTCTTTTCATCCTTTGGTTTACTATTTAGTTGTTCTTAGAGGTGACAATTTGAGTTTCACACAACATTTGGATAGCATTTCAATGAGCTATGTGACTATTTGATTAATTGGGACAAAATGGGCTTTTGCCCTTTTCGGACAAATTAAATAGCCTTATACCCCCCTTCTCAAACTAATTAAAGAAATGCCCATCTTTTAAAACTGGACTTACTCAAAATCGAGTTAAACTCTATAGTAACGTTTTTAAGGATATATCTATAGTGACATTTTTAAGGACCTATAGTGGCATTTTTTTAACTTGACTTCCATGAAATCGAGTTATAGGTAAAAAAATTGCCTATAACTCGATTTCATGGAAGTTGAGTTAAAAAAGTCACTATAGATCTTTACAACGTCACTATATGCTCTTTAAATCATCACTATAGGGCATCAGAATTTTTTTTTTTTTAACTCGATTTATCATAAATCAAGTTTTAAAAGAGATGCATTTTCCTAATTAGTTTGGGAAAGGGGGTATAAAACTATTTTAATTTGCCCGAAAAGGGCAAAAGCCCATTTTTTCCTGATTAATTGCCTAATACAAACAATAGGTTTTATAGATTGCACAAAAATTATTGCAATGATTTTGTAACCATATTTGAATATTATAGGCATAATTGTATGCATGAACGACCACAACAATTTTTTTTGATAAGACCACAACACAACAATTATTAAGACAAAAGGGAAATCACATTTACGCCAAAGAAGAATGGAAACTATGGTTTGAGATTCTTACAACAAAGTAGCCAATTATTTATAATTGAAATATAAACCGAAAAACTAAAATTACTTAAAATAAGAATTTTGGAATGTGATTTTTAATATATAATATTTATTTATTTAGTAATATATTTTATTTATATATATATATATATACTATTTATTTATATATTTACAAAAGTGGATTGAATATACCAAAGTAGACAGAAGTGGACCGAACTGGATGAATAGACCAAATGAAATAAAATAGACCGAAAAGGATGGAATGTGACCAAAGTGAACCGAATGGACTGAATTAGACCGAATAGGACCGAACTTGACCAAATGGAGTACGTTGACCGAAGTAGACCGAAATGACTGAATGGGACCAAAGTAGACCGAACTGGACCGAATAGAAGATAAACTAAAATATTTGTATATTCAGATGCTATTAATTATATGGCTATGAGATTTATGATATAATTAATAATTTTAAAATGAAGTATTCTTCAATGTCATTGCTCTTGGATCTCCTCTAAAATTTAAATCTTGTCACAATTTCACAAACCAACTAATTGAAAATTTTATTACATTCAAAAATTCATTAACATGAAGGAAATAATATGTGTGTGTGGGTGTTTACAAAATTGACCAATTATTTTCAATAACCTATCAAGGTGAGAGAAGCTAACGTACCTAAAACCTTAACATATTGAGCACCAAGAACCTAGGAAAAAAAAGTAGGACTTGAATTTTGGGATGTTTAGGGATCAAAGAAAAATTGAGGTGGATAAGATGGGTAGAGAGGGATCATGTGGCTATATAATTATTTATGATTCCACATTGAGAATTTAATGGAGAAATGAAGAATTTAAGAAACCAAAATGTTATGGGGGAGAGAGAGAGAGATGAAAATTTTTCTACATTTAAGAATTATAAACAGGTTTTTGGGTGGATACTTCAATGGATCGGTAATGTTGTTAATTCTAAAACTGATATACACCACTTATTATGCGTTTTTTTTTTTTTCTTTTTCTTTTTTTTTTTTTTTTCTTTTTGGCCACTGCACATTAATGGGCACTTTTTGAAATTTATATAGACTACAACCAAAAAAGTGATGTCCTTTTTATTGAAGGAAATTAAGAGGTATATGCCATAACTACGTTTGAACATGTGTCCACCTTTGAACACGTGTCACCACTTGACTAGGTCTATGCACTATATAGATTGGACCTAAACCAAGTCATTTATTTAAAAGGAGGGTTAGAATACACAATCAGTTTTTTTTTTTTTTTCTAAAAAAAAATGATTTTTTTTTATAAGATAATACACAATCAGTTTTAATTAGACCCTTTTGGATATACACCATTGTAAGTTTCTTTAAAAAACCTTTTCCCCTCTCTCCGTATGTGTGTGTTAAAAATACTTAGTATTCTCAAAACAAAAAGTTTTAATTAGTGTTAAATACCCCATATTTGTAATTTGTAACATATAGTATGGTGGGAAAGATGTAACTTTTTTTTTTTTTTAGAATACTAAATATTTTTAACACACACACATGAGGAGGAAAAATTATTAGATACTCCCAGAGTAGCATAAATGCGTACTCCTCTCTCTCACATAAATGGTTGGTCCCACCATGAATTTAATTAGTAGGACTCACCATTCATGTGAGAGGAGAGAGTACGCATTTATGGTACTCCGAAAGTACACAATAATTTTCCCATGGGGAGAGGGGAAAAGTTTGGAAAAATGTAACTTGTGTTTACCAAAAAAAAAATAAAGTTATAGGTTCCTGTTAGCTCAATTGGTAAAATCTCTGATGGTTAAATAAGAGATCTGGGGTTCAATCCCCGCCTACACCAAAAACCGATTGGTATCTTGGTCTGATGATAAATAACATTATCAAGAGCGAACGCCATAGATTGAAACTCTCTCAAAAAAAAAAAAAGTTGTAATTTGTAATAGATGCACCATTTATTTTATAGTTAAATATAAATTAACTTTTTTGAGTAGGATGGAGCCTAATTGGTAGAAAATTAGTGGAATAATTAATATTTTACATTTAAGATAATGTGTATATATATGCTCTTTATATATATATATATATATATATATATATATATATATACTCTGTTGATATCACATTTAAAATAATCCATTTGATGTAGTGGACAACATCCTTTTATGTTATGACTAGTCGCTAACCCATGTGATGAACAGAATAGTTAGCAAATGTTAAATAAATAAATATATATATATATATATATATATATTCACTTTTTTCAATGCTACAATTAGTTAGAAAAGAATAATAATCAAATCAATACTTGATAAAATGAGGTAAAGAGATAATTAGAAATAAAGACAAAGTTAGTTATTCAAAAATAAATTATAAATAATAGCAAAAGAAATACAATCAAATTAAAGAATTAAAATAATACAAAAACCAATTGGACAAAGAGAAAGGGGATCTGTTAAACGAAATCGGATATCTATGGGCTGAAACTTTACTTGGGAATGCATAATCCAATCTATTCCAAACCTATTGTGACTAAAATTTCAACTAAAATTTTTGTCAAATATGAAACACATAAACAACCCAATTTCAAGGGCAAAGCTTGGTCCAAAAATCAGCTGAGTACATACAATTCAAAAGAAATCAATACTTATATTAATTAACCCTAAAATTAGGGTAACATTAAATAACATCAACAATGATTTATTGGGAAAGTAAAAAGAGAGCAATATGTGTCCAAGGGTCATATGCAATGTACATGAGACCTTTAGACATTATGTGGCAATTGCAACATACCAATTTCAAGGGAAAAGCTTGGTTCAAAAATTGGCTAAGTACATATAATTCAAAAGAAATCAATATTTATATTAATTAACCCTAAAATTATGGTAACATTAAATAACGTCAACAATTATTTATTAGGAAAGCAAAAAGAAAGCAACATATGTGTTAGAACATATGTGATTCATTTATTAGGAACATATGTCACTACTTTATGTAATTGGCTAATTTTTTGACAAAACGCGCTTTACTTGTATTTGGGTAGATCTAGGATGTGTTTAATACTTTAAGAAACAGTGTTTTAAGATCAAGTGTTGAAGACATGCAAGTCTGTCCAAGTTTCAAGCTAAAAAGTGTCTGTCATTAAAGCTCGATAGCTAGCTATCTATCGAGCTTAAGAAGCTGTTCCAGCCCCATGGCTTGACAGCTTCTCAATAGCAACTCAACAAAGAGGCATCTGTCGAGGTTTATGAAAAACAGAATTTCAGATCTATTTTAACTCTAATCCGTGATTATGTGTTTGGGCTTTTTTTTTTTCACAACCCTAGACATATAAAATGATTATTTTAAGAGCCGTCAAAGAAGACACAAGTTGCACAAGTACTGAGCAAAGTTTGTTCAAGCAAATTGTGACCGGAGATAGAGTTTTGCCCTAATTCATCATTCTTGTGAAGAAGTTGCTGTGTTTGTGCACCGTAGGGTTGTGTAACCAAGCATCTTCTTGATCTTCATTGTGGATGAATTGAAGAACTTTACAGCCAACAACCTTCTCTAGTTGGTGATTGAAGTCTCGTACTGGGATTCGCGCAATTAGTTAGTCACGTACTGGGAGCCATGCATCAAAAGGAGAAATTGCCACTACAGAACAAGTCCAATTGGGTATTGGGGTAAGGGTTCAACTGTGAGTTGGTATAAGGTACTGAGATTCCTTTACTTGTAACCGCTTGTTGTGATAATAATGGAATTTCAAGAGTGGTGACTTTAAAATCACCCAGTGGGGTTTTTGCCATGTTGGTTTTTCTCATTTGTGAACAAATCACCGTGTCAATTTATTTTCCGCTATATAATTAGTTTAATTGGTGATTTGTTTATGCTACCACGCGTTTGTATGTTAATTTGATTAATTAATTAAACTTGTCTAATTAATCAATTAATTCATCACAAAGGGTCAATTCATTTTTGACCTATCAATATGTCCAAGGGTCATGTGTAATGTACATGAGACCCTTAGACATTATGTGGCAACTGCAGCATACAAGTATACAACAATATCTTTCCCTTATTTATTTATGATTCTCACAAATTTAGTTATTTATTTTTCAGTAAGATACAAACCTAAATCATGAAATTAGAGATAGAAATTTTAACAATGCAAAAGTTGCAATATGGTCTATTTTTTTCTTATAAAGATGCAAATATGCAATACAGTTATATAGTGGCATGCACTTAGAGGGGGGAAGAGAAAGAAATAGAGCCACCAAAATTACTCAAGTAAACTTTCACCAAAAAGAGACTTCTCTAAATAAACCAAAAAGGGGGGGGGAAATTACCTTATGACACTCACCTACAATAGACTAAAGACTCATTTATGAAAAACAATAAAGGAATGCCAAAGTTGTTGACTGTGTGTGAGGTTATAATTTTTAGGAGAAGTTTTACTACTTAAATTTTTGAATTTGATATAAGAAAAAATGGATGTAGAATAACAATACATTTATTGATTATATTGAGTCATCTAATCAACTCTGTGGCTGAATAATTCCCTAGAGAAGAGAGGCTGAGATTGTTCTTATAAGGGAAGGGAAGGGAATGGTTGGGATTTTGTTTTCTATTGTAATTCACAATAGTAGCGTGAGAGTAGTAGTCTTTTGCGGCTGAATGGATTCTAATAGAGTTTTATAAAAATAAAACTATTAAAAAAAAAAATCAATTAATGATGTGGAAAAAATAAGAACAAAAAGGATCGTGAAAAATTGTAGCGGGTCAGTTTTTTCTTTGATAACAGTGTATTATATATAGAGGTAGCCGTAGCCTGAAAGTAGGCTACATATTAGCCTAGAAGTAGACTTCCAACTATACTATACTACGGATTGTGAGGGCGGGGTTAGGAGTATAGCGTAGTAGACTTCTAAAGTATATATGAACGAAGCAACAATGGTTTGGACTACAAAAAAAAAATATATATATATATATATATATCTGTGTGTGTGTGTGGATTACGGCTAAAGAGGAAAAAAATAATTAATGATGTGGAAAATTGTGAAGAAGTCAATCAAAAGTCAAAGGCTTCAATTATATATATATATATATATATATAAAAGCTTTACATTAGATAAATTATTATAAATAAACCAATTGTGTATATACTTTAATATATAAAAACTTTTTTTTTTTGAAAAAATATCTATGTAAACTTAATATATTGGATATGATGTGAAACTTAACTATTCATTTATTAAAAAAAAAAAAAAAGTGAAACATGTAAGCTTCAAAGATCAGCTTTTAAACATAATATCATATATTAAACCTTTTGAATTTTGCATTCACATGTCTTTTTTAGGGTGAGTAAAATTGTTAGCAAAAAGTATTTAAATTCTTTAGAAATTAATCAACCTTTTTAGTATTTAGGACTGCTTTCAATAAATTTAGGGATGTACTTCTTTTTTTTCTTTTTTTCTTTTTTCCCAAAACTACAAACGATCTACTGTGCATAATCCACAATTAATAATAAAAATTTTGTAAATGGTAGGTCAATTTGAAAGTGATAATTGCTCTAATAAAAAAATTAACACATTAAGAAGTTGTGAAAAATTGGGCGTTTATAACCTTCTAAGATGGAAGGGGAAAAAAATGCTTTCCACCAAAAGTATATGATGGCCTAAAGGCTACATTAAATTTCTCCAATTTTGAATTATTGGAAGATTTCAGGGGTAAGCTCGGTAATTTGCACTTTGCTTAATAGGGCAGCTGAACGAGCTTTTTACCGGGAAAACGAAACGAATTATAACTGAAAAAACTGTTGGTTTCCTATTTGACCAAAACACCCTTTGCTAAATTTCATTATTGCTGTATATTCAGTGCAATCCCACTGCTATTTTTTCCATAATACCATGGGTAGATTTTAACCTCCAGTTCAAGAACCCAAGATTCATAGTTAGCCTTAGATTTTAGTTCCACAATTACTCCCAGTTTTCACATAGGTTTCATTTGCTTTCATGAAAGAATTTCCATGGTAGCAGAGAACACAAAGCCAGCTTTTTCATGGCCAAAACAAGAAACATGAAGAGCTCCTTCATAACTGAGAACCCATCACCATTCTTTCACTACTTGCTTTCACTTTCTCCATTGGCTTCCCTTGTCAACTCCCCAAAGAAAAGTCCAAGAAACCACAAGCTTTGTACACCCCAAAACCTCTCACTCTTCTTTCTTTCTCTCATACTTTCCTTCACTTTCTTGGGTTTTTCCATTCTCAGCTTCTTGCTTGTTTCCCAAGCTTCCTCCTCTTCATGTCATCTCAGCTCTTCCTCGTCACCATTTTCATCTACTTCTCTCAAGTCTTCTGAGTACTCTCCGATTAACTTGGTCTCTCTTTTATCAACAATTTCGGATGATGAGGATGAGCCAAAACTGTCAAACAGTGTGATGGTGCCATTACCGGCTCATGGGGTTGTTAGGAATAATGTTTCTGAGGAGGAGAGAGAGTTCTGGGAGCAACCAGATGGGCAGGGGTACAAACCATGCTTGGATTTTAGTATTGGGTATAGGAAAGCGTCTCCGAAGATTTCAAAGGAGAAGAGGAGGTTCTTGGTGGTGGTGGCCTCAGGGGGACTAAACCAGCAGAGAAATCAGATTGTTGATGCTGTTGTTATTGCAAGAATTCTTGGGGCTGCATTGGTTGTGCCAGTCTTGCAGGTTAATCTGATATGGGGCGATGAAAGGTAAAAGAGAAAGATGTAACTAAGTTTGATGTGTTTAGTACTTTAGTCCTTTGAATGTTTATATTTTCTGCACTCGTTTATTGTGACATATGAATAGTAACATTAGTAGATTAAAGTATTGGTCAACTCTTAATGTCTAGAGGAATTCATGGTTCATAAATTTTTTCCTAATGAAATCCTTCGTTATCTCATCAAAGCAGCAAAAGTTTTATGTTTCTAGCTTTCTATCACACATTTGACTTGTTCAGCATGATGTCTATACAATTTTTACATTTAATTATTAGAATTGTCCTGTTTTGAAGGATATTATGTATGGAAATCAATTTGTCAATTTGTTTTTGTAATAACTGCAGTGAGTTTTCGGATATATTTGATGTAAAACATTTCAAGAGGACTTTACAAGCTGATGTACGCGTTGTATCATCTCTTCCTTCCACTCATTTGATGTCAAGGCAGACCATTGAAAACAAGATTCCTTATGATGTTTCTCCGCTCTGGATTCGAAACAGTTTCTTTAGACAAGTAAGGAATTCTTTGTTGATGGAAATTCCATCTGCTGCATTTTATCATGATTTAGCTGCTAAGGTGAGGTTAGGACTGGAAAGCAATTTTTAAAAATTACATATAGTTTACACTTATAACTTCTTAAAATTGTATTAATTCAAAGAAATTTCACCAACGAAGTGTTAGTAGGTAGAATGCGAATTCAGAATTGAAGATGCACTCATTATAAATTTTTTTTTTCATATAGAACAATCATTTAGATATATGTGCGTGCATGTGTGCCAGTTGTTCTAGTGGCTCTAAAAGTCATTCATATTTGAGTTTCCCTTGAAATACATTTGATGGATCATGCAGCTAAATGAAGAGGGTGTTCTGGTGTTGAAAGGTTTAGATTCTAAACTCTCAAAGAATCTTCCATATGATCTGCAGAAGCTCCGATGTAAGGTACATGGAAATCAATCTCCATTAAATTCATATCAAACAATCATCAGTGTAGTTCTATAGCCTAATTATGTCCCATTTCATCTTCATATTGCAGGTAGCCTTTCATGCATTAAGATATGCAGCACCAATTAGGGAGCTTGGAAATCGGCTTGCAAGGAGAATGTGGATTGAAGGCCCATTCATTGCCCTCCATCTCCGGCTAGAGAAGGATGTGTGGGTCAGAACTGGATGTCTCACTGGTTTGGGCACAGAACATGATGACATCATCACCAAGGTTCGGGAGTCTCAACCCGAATACCTGACAGGAAGGTTAAACATGACCCACACTCAACGACGACTTGCTGGACTATGCCCCCTAAATGCATTAGAAATGGCAAGGTAAATCAGAAACTCATAACTGCATATGTATAATCCTTGATAAAGATTTTTAAGACTATAACTGGAGAGAATTTTAACTGTGCTGTTATTGCAGGCTCCTAAAGGCTCTAGGAGCACCCGGAAGTGCACGGGTATATGTTGCAGGGGGAGAGCCATTTGGGAGAAACAAGGCTTTGCAGCCACTTGTGGCAGAATTTCCAAATGTTGTGACAAAGGAAAAGTTGGCACAAAATGGAGAACTTTCACAGTACATTAACAAGTCCTCAGCTCTGGCTGCCATTGACTACATTGTCTCCCTGAGCAGCGATGTCTTTGTACCTTCCCATGGTGGAAATATGGGACGAGCAATGCAAGTAAGTGACCAAGACTTCCAATACTAACTACTTCCATGAAGAAGTCCTATTAGTATCAGCTCATGTAAACCCTGGTAAAATAGTAGTTTCCAATTATAACTTTAGCCCCTTATTGCAGAAAACAAAATGGATAGTACAATCTAGTTTGATGGAATGATAATTGCTAAAGACAGTAAAATATACTTTGATAGAACTGATAATTGCTAAATGCAAAGTTTCCATTTTATATTGTTGTTATGTAACTTCATCCCACAAATCATCAATCTGGATAGGCATCTGGATTGCATCTGATTAGTGGCGACTAGAAGTCTGACATTATGTCATAATAATATTTATGTCTGTGGTGCAACTGCTAAATCTGTGTTAATTTATCTCATTCTTTCTGTATTGCATTTTTTACTTAACAGGGTCATCGTGCCTATGTCGGGCATAGGAAATATATAAAGCCAAACAAGCGATCCATGCTTCCTTTTTTCGATGATACCTCCATTTCTGATGCAGAATTCAGAAGCATCATGAGGAAACTGCACAGCAAATCTCAGGGGCAGCCTGAGATGAGAGCTAACAGGAGGGATAGAGATGTGATTGCGTATCCCATACCTGAGTGCATGTGCAAACACAAAACAGGCATATTTTGAAGCATCTTAATGAGTAAATTTGTTCCCTTTTCTTTTGGGAATCTCAATGAGTATACTCATTTGTAAATCATTTCATATAAATTTGTAAGATTTTTGTTCATCCATCAAATCACTACTAGCATTATGTTCAGTACTATATTGTTTGGACTAATGCTGAAAGCCCAGGAAACAGCCGCAGCGCCACATTAACCTCTTTCACTTATAGGCTATCGTGTCGAGGTTGGTATTTCTTCTTTGCATTATACAAGCATAGATGCAACGTACATGGATGCTATGTGCTATGATGAGGCTGCCCAAAGCTCTTTTGAAGAATAAGAAAGCCATTATCTCTGATTTTTTGCAAAATAAAATGATTGTCATTTTTGTTTTCGAAAACCTCCTACATCCTGCAAGGCTGGAGTAAATGATTTCTTTAAGAAAATGGATCTCTGTCACACATAAAACCAGTGTACACCAAGATTAAAACATAAACCATATCTAGAAAATTAACTGTTAACTGAAAGAGAGGATACAAATCCCCAATACTTATTCTTGAAACACCACAAGCAATGAACCGTGCAAAACATAACAATCAAACTCATCAAGGAAAGGAAAAAGCTAAAAGTTAGATGACTAAGAAGTAAGATCACAATTGAGTCCTTCCTACTGTCATTCATTCCTTCCAACTTTGGCTCATTGATTGCTGTCCAATGTTTAACTCGATCTCCAAAGGTTTGGAAACAAAGTATGGCATAGTTTTCAAAATCATCACTATATTGTATATGCAAAATGATGTAACAATTCAAACTCAATTTATTATTAAGCAAGATTAGTATTTATATAAATTTCAAATGTGTAAAAAATAAAAATTGCATACACAATCCTGCAATTCAAGAAGCTGTCATACTTATCTTGAAGAGCTTTTGGTAAGTCAAAGTGGAATAATGTCACAAAAGGGATTATGCCTTCACAAGATTAAAACATTAAATAAGTATAAATTGAGAGCAATGGCCTTCAAGATGTAGTATTAGAATAAGTGGTCATTCAAAGTACATTTTAAATTGCGTTCTTACCATTATGGAGTAGTCCATTGATAAACTTCTGTAGAAATCAATGCCTCGGAGTCCCCTCTGCAAGTTTTTTGATGAAGAATATAATGGTTGGTAAAGATGTTTTATAAATATTTTTCCTTTTGGCTAATTATCATTATAATTTGATAGGTTTTTTTTTTTTTGTTTTCCTTTGTATGTTTTCTCCCCTTATTAAAGACAACAATGCTACAGACAGAGTACATTCCACCAAATAAAAAAATTAAAATAAAAAAGACGACAAAGAAGACAGTGTGGAAAGAGAAATTCAATTTCCTTGTTCCACTTTTCTGAGGTTGTACAGGTTTTAATCCTTTTATTATGCAGCAATTTGATCGTATGAGGTTGGATCATACCATAGACTCAAATCTTAAGCAAGGGTATTTCAGATTAGTTCAGTGTTGAATATGATTACCAGCAAACAGGACAGGTTTTAGCATTCTTACCATGTTTCTAGTGATAAACGTCCAAAACCTCAGAAGCTAATTAGCAAGAACTGATTTTTTTTTTTTTTCCAAAGGCAAATACCAAGGGAGATGCGAGTTGACAGCAAATTTTCCTCCCATATGACATTCACACAAATTAACAAAACATTAAATCAATGCTTGTCTCAAAATTGTACTATAAATTTTGTATTATGAAGTTCAAACGAAGACATAAGTGAAAAAGTGAAACTACCACAATCATGCTACTCAAACAAGACATTGGCTCATTACTTACTCTTGGGACTTGTCATGGAGGTTAGTTAGTTTCAAGATTCCAATTCAAGGTAAAACAGATGGAGTACCAATAAACTCTTCTTTAATGCGATAAAAAATAAATAAATAAATAAATAAATATAAGAACTCATTCATGCAGTGCCTGTCACACAGTATTAGCCCTTCCAAAAAATAGTAAATCTGTAAAGACGAAAGTCACATGAACTGATTCACTTTTTCCTGCCAACTGCATATATAGTCACCCAAAATACTACATTTATAGGTTATGCAGTTCAAGTGCATTCCAGTAGGTTCTAAAAATAAAGTAAAAATAGTTCAACGACAGAACTAAAAATCCTAATGTAGTGACCCAAAAGGGAGGTTTTGCATTCAATGGAATCCCACTTCGTCTAGGGAAGCACATGAAAATGTGTTTATAAGGAATAACCTCCATTCAATGTGAAGAGGCCTTTTCCCCCACTACTGTGTGCTTTGGGGGAGAACAAAACCGTGAAGGGTATGGGTTCCAAAACGGATAATATCTACACAGTTGAGGTTGGGCCATTACAGATGGTATCAGAGCCATGCTTTAGTCGGAAGTGTGAGCCCCACACGCGAGGACACGTGTGCCCGTAAAGGTTGGATTGTAGTGACCCAAAAGGAGGGTCTTGCATTCCATGGAATCCCGCATCGCCTAGGGAAGCACATGAGAATGTGTTTATAAGGAATATCCTCCCTTCAATGTGAAGAGGCCTAATAAGCTTAGTTTACTTGCAATAAGCAAAACAATGACTGCGTATGTGACAAAACCTTTATCAACTCTGATGATATTCACCATTTTCATACCACTTGCAAAAATTCCAACAAGGTGTGCTAAAATAAAATTACAAATGATCTCAAAAGGGCACAAACCATCATTCGTTTTGGTTTCTTCACAAAACTCAATCTAATTTACTTAAGCGTTCTCTTCTTCCTCACCATCTTCTCCAGCAACTTCTCCCTCTTCTTCTCACAACTCTTCATAACCTTCACCATCTTCTTTGAGTCCACCATATACACTTTGTTGCGTTTGAGACTGCAATAGTCTCTCTCCATTTTCTTAAAAAATGACACCATATTGGCAGGCCTTGTAATATTTGTGATAATTCTTATTGGAAATGACTGACTTGGAATGTGAAATTATAACAACGCTTGAGACATTTCGAGTTAGCTAGTTTTGTAACTTTGGTATGAATATAAATGAAGAGAAACTTAAAACATCAGTGGATGAGTAGAGTGAAAATTAATTATTTCTGCATATGATTGGCTTATATGTAGCTTTCCCAGTTTCAGCTGTATCATCATCTTCTCTTTTGCTGCATGATTGGCTTATTTATCTTCAACTAGATCTTTTCAGTTATTGCAATTAAAAATGGGCAAAAAATAGTAGTCATAGACAGTGGTTTGCTTCTCATAAGTCATTTTCATTGTCTTTTTTTTAAATCCGAACGATTTGCTCATATAATCGCCAATTCAGGCATCGAGCCTGCCAAAGAAATACATCAGCGGACCATGACCACAGTGTCAACCAACCATGGGCTTCCAGTGGGAATGAACGAGTCCATCATAATGAAAATCAATTGGCACACATGGAAACAATATAAAAAGAAAATTTTAACAAAAAGGAGCATACAAATTTCCATTCTCCATAGGCTACTACATTAAATAATTAGATACTAATGAAGTGACAATCTTTGCTGCTGAAACCTTTTCTTTTCCCAATGCAAAATGAATCCATCACAAATACCAACAGTAATTCACGCCTTTTAACTGCATTCTATTCATTCAATCTCCAACCTACAATTTTTCTTATGTCCAAATCCTGACATCCTTTCATTTGTATTGAGCTTCCTTACCAAAATCTTACATTTTACAAAGTAAGGAAAGAAAAACAAAGAAGTCGTCGGTAGAAGTTCAGTAAGGTTGTTTCCTAGATTGCAAAAACTATATTACAAGTTAGTTGTCAGAACTGCAACTCTAGGCCTATCATGTGATTCACATTACTTAGTTACAGTAAGTACTTCAAACATGGACAGAATACTAGTATTAAGCTAATGCCGATCGATCCCTGTATTGAGCTTGTGTGAAGAGCGAGCAGCAACTATATGTTTCAGATGTAAAGCAGCCAAGAGCCTAGGCCAATTCGCGCCAGGTGAATTGTCAACTTGAAACTCAAGAAGCTTTTGCTGTTTCCTGTAGTAATCTTCCAGTGCCTTGCTCTAGGGAGAAAAAGACAATACTTTCATCAGAACTCATCCCAAGAAGGCTTGCAGTCAGAGACATGGAAATCAACAAGATAACAATTGCAATTGGAAGAATAAGAGTATAACAAGGAGTTCAAACTAGTAGACTATCAAGAAGAATAAAAACCAGACAGGAAGTGTTGATATATCAGTATCACATTTGAGACATGACATTGCACAGCCTAAGTCAATTGACTTTCTGAAGGAAATTAGCCATTTCAAAACATGCAAATTTGAGGATGTGTTATTACAATTCGGATATAAAAAAAACTCAAGAGGTGGGATATACTCAAACTGTACGTCCCCAGAAGTTATTTCTGTTCTTTCTCTTTGAATAACTAAGAGGTCACTTACCATAGTGGCATCACACTAAGAAAGAAAATAACAGAAGGTACAAATTTTCTTAGAGAACAGGAAATTTGATTTGCCTCACTGCCTAATGTAGAGATAGGTTTTTGGTGTCCCATTTCACATTCCACTATGGGATGTGCAAATTTGTGACTGGACCAAAAATAGCAGGAACCATCCCAAGTAATACAGATAAAAACAAGATAATGCCAAGCTGGATATTCACGATTAAGTACTACAGATCAGGAAGAATCTACCAATATAAGGAAGCACCAAAATATGAGAATTGAAGACTACCTGCTTTGCATACTGTTCGATTCTTTCCCTCGAGGTACCGTCTGCATCACAATTAAGGATTTTGGTTGAGTAACATGCAAGGACATATCAGAAACTTGTTTCCCTCTTGAAACTCAATTTGGGGAGGGAAAAGGGGGATACTACCTCCATGGTGCTTCATGAAGCCATCCTCCATGGATTTGAAATTCACAACCAGATCAATCTTGCCAAGTTGGTCAAGGATCTCCTGTGACAAAAATTAAGAGTTCATGGCAGCATTAGTGTCTGTGTTATCATCAATTCGGTTATTTCTTATGAGGTGCAAACATGCCCTATGAAACACAATATCTCAACCAGCACTAACACATCTATAATTACATAAAGTCTGTAAATAAATCCATAATTACACCCCCTTCATGTTGAACAATAACAATTTTTCTGGGAACCTAAAAACATTTAACTAATCTGACAAAGTCAGGTACACGCAATGAATGAAATCTGCATGAAGTCCATCAAAAGAAGGCAAGTTTCTCTGATAAAAAGACTTACAGCCTGGATTCTTGAACAAGGAATTCCATCGAGTATAAACCCACTTTCACCTCGGGAATACCCATCTTCCAACCTCTTTGACAACAGCCGAAATAGTATAACCTCTGGAACAATTGCCCCTCGATTGACAGCATTTGCAATCTATTTTCAGAAGATGAAAAAACACATAGATAAACATAAAGTGAGTGTGCTATTGCATCAGTTCCAAATCCAATAAAGGTTGATTCCACTTCAAATTTTTTTTCTTTTTTGGGAAAAATTTCCTAGTGCATCTGTGAGTTTATCATACCTTTAATTTAATAAAAAAAATAAGCACAGTAATTCCCATTATGCTAACATTCATTGAAGGTATGAAATCCTCAAAAAATTTACAATTATATAATAATGATAATGCAAACATGGAATAATTTCTTTAGAATAGTCATAAATTAGAGAAACTAATTTTTTCCAACTTGGTTCACTTATTCATTGCATCTTAAATTGCGCAATGCATCTTTACATAAACAATTGTAAGTAATTTCATAACCGATAACTCGTAGCCTCGCAATTTGCATAACTAAACTTTTGGATAATTAATTTGGCATAATTAAACTAAAATAATTAGAACTGCATTATCTAGGAGCCAACTTGCAATCATTTCTTTAAAGCATGCACCTTTAACAGCAATAACAAAATTAGGATAATAATAATAAATAATAATGTGACAAGTCATGATAATTTGCACAAAATTATTCATAAATCCCAAAGATTATATTCAACAACAATTTTAATAAAATTAGTATTAATATAAATATATCATCCCAAAGATTTTTTATAATTTTTATGTAATTTCCCAAAAGAAATTATTCAAGAACACAAAAAAATACTTTAAAAAAAAAACAAGAAAAGGGTATTTGTGTAATTTAACATGACATATTTCATCATTCTGACTCAGCTCGCCAATGATATAATTTACCGCGACTTTCAAATATACATTTAAATGACCAAAATGCCCTCAGTCCCAAATCTAATTTACAGCTTCACACCAAGAAACAGAGAAAGAAAGCAAAAGAAACTTGAACTGAGAGGAGAGTGGACCTGTTTGTAGAGAGAAGAGCGAGGGTTGAGGTCTTGACAGACGAGGGTAGAAATGGAAATGTGAGGGACTTCAAGAAGCTTGGAGATCCTTCGTGCGAACACGTGCCTTTTGGAGCTCGGATTCCCTATGAAAGACCACTGGACCGGGTTGGTTGGAACAAAGGCCTCCGATTCCGACATTGGAATTGGACCGTAACGAGGCGGCAGCTTGTAGTTGTAGTAGTAGTAGTCATCGTCGGGTTGTGGCTGAGCTGCTGTGGCGGAGTTGGAGTAGAATCGGCTCACAAAGAAGTCAGTGAGTCGGCTGAGTAGCGGCGGCGTCGCCGTTATTGCGGCGGCTTTGGTGGCGCTGCTGCGGCGTAGTTCGATCATGGCGCGAAAGTGAGAGAGAGAGAGAGAGAGAGAGAGAATTTGAGAAATAACGAAAAAGTGGAAATGAGTGATAGGTGTGAAAATGGCCTTACTATTATTGGATTTTTACATAAAATGCCATCGTTTCTTGGTTCTTGCGCGCCATTTCTTATCGGAAATTCCTTTTTTTTTTTTTTAAATGGAAAAGGTTAGAAATAAAATATATTTGTTTTTTTTTTTTTATGGGAATAAAATATATTTGGAGAGCCTTCTTGTTCTTATCTTATATTATTAATTAATCTTTTTCTCTTTTTTTTTTTTTTTGGTGAATATTATTCAATATTCATGAACTATAAATAAATGTTACTTTATTAAAAATAAATAAAAAAATTAAATGAAGGACGAAGTGATTTCTTTTGATGACTATAAAACTTTTAAAAACGTACAAAAGAGTTATTATTATTATTATTTCATTTAAGGGTAAATCATATTTCAATCTTGTATTTTATTGATGACTTTTTAAAATTAAATGTGTGTTTGACTCTAAATTAAAAAATTAGTTTATTTTACTATTTAGCTTATTTTTGTTACTATTTATAGGTCTTATTACACTTTTTAATACTATTTATGGGTTTTACTGTACTATTTCAACTAACTTTTACCTTTATCTACAATACTTTCATAAAAAAATAATAATAAAATTAAGTTTCAGCAAAATAAGCGATTCTCAAACAAACCCTAAATTAACGTACTTTTATAAATTTTAAATCAAATTAATTTTATAGAGAAGTTATTGATGTTCTTATAGCTTAGCAAAAATGGGAGCTATTCAGAGTATTGATTTCCTCTTTTTGTATGGAAAATGTGTTAGCTTTTAGTTAAGCATTCTTGTAATAGAATGCTTAAACACAAAACGACATTATGTGCTGGCATTGTTTTCATACATCCCTCCTTTCCTTGTTTGTTTCATGTTCAAATCTTTCATTTGCTTGCTACTTGGAAGTGATACGTGTGCTTATTATATTTGAACATTATTTTCCTCTAAACCACACGATATCGCTTTATTTAAATATTTTCCAATATCAACTTAAGTACAACAAATTTATGGTTTAATTGAAATATATTTTTGAGTATATAATTTCACTTAAATATTTTCCAATATCAACTTAAGTACAACAAGTTTATGGTTTAATTGAAATATATTTTTTAAGTATATAATTATTTCAGCATATGATTGGCTTATATTTAGCTTTCCCTGCTTCAGCTGTATCATCATCTTCTCTTTTGCTGCACGATCGGCTTATTTATCTTCAACTAGGATATTTTCAGTTATTGCAAACAAAAATTGGCAAAAATAGTAGTCATATACAGAGGTTTGCTTCTCATACACCATTTTCATTGTCTTTTTTAAATCCGAATGATTTGCTCATATATAATCGCCAATTCAGGCATCGAGCCTGCCAAAGAAATACATCTAGCGGACCATGACCACAGTGTCAACCAACCATGGGCTTCTAGTGGGAATGAATGAGTCCATCATAACGAAAATCAATTGGCACACATGGAAACAATATAAAAAGAAAAAATTAACAAAAAGGAGCATACAAATTTCCATTCTCTATAGGCTACTAAATTAAATAATTAGATACTAATGTAGTGACAGTCTTAGCTGCTGAAGCCTTTTCTTTTCCCAATGCAAAATGAATCCATCACAAATACGAACAGTAATTTGATCCTTTTAACTGCATTTCTATTCATTCATTCTCCAACCTACAATTTTTCTTATGTCAAAATCCTAACATCTTTTCATTTGTATTGAGCTTACTTACCAAAAATCTTACATTTTACAAAGTAAGGAAAGAAAAACAAAGAAGTCGTTGGTAGAAGTTCAGTAAGGTTGTTTCCTAGATTGCAAAAACTATATTACAAGTTAGTTGTCAAAACTGCAACTCTAGGCTTATCATGTGATTCACATTACTTATTTACAGTAAGTACTTCAAACATGGACAGAATATTAGCATTAAGCTAACGCCAATCGATCCCTGTATTGAGCTTATGTGAAGTGCGAGCAGCAACTACATGTTTCAGATGTAAAGCAGCCAAAAGCCTAGGCCAACTCGCACCAGGTGAACTGTCAACTTGAAACTCAAGAAGCTTTTGCTGTTTCCTGTAATAATCTTCCAGTGCCTTGCTCTGGGGAGAAAAAGACAATACTTTCATCAGAACTCATCCCAAAAAGGCTTGCCGTCAGAGACATGGAAATCAACAAGATATTAATTGCAATTGGAAGAATAAGAGCATAACAAGGAGTTCAAACTAAAAGACTATCAAGAAGAATAAAAACCAGACAGGAAGTGTTGATATATCAATATCCATTTGAGACATGACATTGCACAACTTATCAATAGACTTTCTGGAAGGAAATTAGCCATTTCAAAACATGCAAATTCGAGGATGGGTTTTTACAATTCGGACATAAAACAAACTCAAGATGTGTGATATACTCAAATTGCACATCCCCAATATTTATTTCTTTTCTCTCTCTATGGATAACTAAGAGGTCACCTACCATAGTGCCTTCATACTAAGAAAGAAAATAACGGAGGTTCCAAATTTGTTAGAGAAAACTGGAACTTTGATTTGTCTCACTGCCTAATGTAGAGATAGGTTTTCGGTTTTCCATCCCATTTCATATTCTACTACGGGATGTGCAAATTTGTGACTGGACCAAAAATAGCAGGAACCATCCCAAGTAATACAGATAAAAATAAGATAATGCCAAGCTGGATATTCACAATTAAGTATTACAGATCAGGAAGAATCTACCAATATAAGGAAACACCAAGATATGAGAATTGAAGACTACCTGCTTTGCATACTGTTCAATTCTTTCCCTCGTGGTACCCTCTGCATCACAATTAAGTATTTTGGTTGAGTAACATGCAAGGACATATCAGAAACTTGCTTCTCTCTTAACATTCAATTTGGGGAGGGAAAAGGGGGATACCGTTACTACCTCCACAGTGCTTCATGAAGCTATCCTCCATGGATTTGAAATTCACAACCAGATCAATCTTGCCAAGTTGTTCAAGGATCTCCTGTGATAAAAATTAAGAGTTCATGGCAGCATTAGTGTCAAGTTGTGTTATCATCAATTTGGTTATTTCTTATGAGGTGCAAACATGCCCTATGAAACACAATATCTCGACCAGCACTAACACATCTATAATTACATAAAGTCTGTAAATAAATCCAAAATTACATCCCTTTCATGTTGAACAATAACAATTTTTCTGGGAACCTAAAAACATTTAAATAATCTGACAAAGTCAGGTACACGCAAAGAATGAAATCTGCATGAAGTCCATCAAAAGAAGGCAAGTTTCTCTGATAAAAGACTTACAGCCTGGATTCTTGAACGAGGAATTCCATCCAGTATAAACCCACTTTCACCTTGGGAATACCCATCTTCCAACCTCTTTGACAACAGCCGAAATAGTATATCCTCTGGTACTATTGCCCCGCCATTGACAGCATTTGCAATCTATTTTCAGAAGAAGAAAAATGGAAAATACACAAAGATAAACATAAAGTGAGTATGCTATTGCATCAGTTCTAATAAAGGCTGATTCCACTTCAATTTTTTTTTTCTTTTTTGGGAATATTTTCCAAATGCATCTGGAGGTTTATCAAAGCTTTAATTTAATAAGAAATAAGCACAGCAGTTCCCATTATACTACATTCATTGAAGGTATGAAATCCTCAAAAAAAAAAATTACAAATATATAATAATAATGGATAAACTAACATGGCATAATTACTTTAGAATAGTCATAAATTACTTTGTTTATACATTGTTAAAAAAATAAAAATAAAAATAAAAATAAAAAATACTAATTTTTCCAACTTGGGACACTTATTCATTGCCTCTTCAATTGCACCATGCATCTTTACATAAACAATTGTAAGTAATTTCACAATGGATAACTCGTAATTTGGCATAACTAAACTTTTGGATAATTAATTTGGCATAATTTAACTAAACTAATCAACCCTATTTTATAATTAGAACTGTATTATCTAGGAGCCAACTTGCAATCATTTCTTTAAAGCACCTCTAACAACAAAAACAAAATTAATAAAATAACAATGTGACAAGCCATGATATTTTGCACAAAATTATTCATAAATCTATCCTCACTTTCCAAAGATTTTATACAATACAACAATAATATATATATATATATATATATATTAAAAGCAAAATTTAATTAGATTTTCAATTGAATTCTCAATCTTGTGCCCCATCTAATTTTTAATTTTTATACCACATGAATTATTGAGTGTAAAAATCGAAGAGTCCAAATCCAATTAAATTCCAAATTGGAGTCCAATTTTTGCCGCATATCCATCTAATTCTTTTAATTTTTATGACAAATAAATTATTCGGTGCAAAAACCAAAAAATTTAAATTCAATTAAATTCTATATTTTATATATATATATATATATATATATATATATTTATATTTATATTTATATATATATATATATATATATGTGTGTGTGTGTATAAATTGTTTTCACTTACACTACACGGGTAACACACTAGTTAATAATAATATAAATCTATCCTCCCAAAGATTTTATTTAATTCCCCAAAATAAATTATTCAAGAACACAAAAATACTTTTTTTAAGAAAAAAGAAAAAAAAGAAATGGGTATTTGTGTAATTTAGTAAGGCAGATGTTTTATCATTCTGAAAAAGTGCTTGAAACAGCTAGCCAATGGTATTAACTTACCGTGGCTGTCAAATATAATTTAAATGACCAAACTACCCTCAGTCCCGAATCTAATTTACAACTACACACCAAGAAACAGAAAGAAAGAAAGCAAAAGAAACTTGAACTGAGAGGAGACCTGTTTGTAGAGAGAAGAGCGAGGGTTGAGGTCTTGACGGACGAGGGTAGAAATGGAAATGCGAGGGACTTCTAGAAGCTTCGAGATCCTTTGAGCGAACACGTGCCTTTTAGCGCTGGTGTTCCCCATGAAAGACCACTGGACCGGGTTGGTTGGAACAAAGGCCTCCGAGTCCGACGACATTGGATTTGGACCGTAACAACGCGGCGGCTTGCCGTTGTTGTTGTAGTAGTAGTAGTTGGAGTCGGAGTAGTCATCGTCGACGGAGTCGGATTCGGGTTGTGGCTGAGCTGCTGTGGCGGAGTTGTAGTGGAATCGGCTCACAAAGAAGTCTGTGACTTGGCTGAGTAGCGGCGCCGCCGTTATTGCGGCGGCTTTGGTGGCGCTGCTGCGGCGTAGTTCGATCATGGCGCGAAAGTGTGAGAGAGAGAGAGAGAGAGAATTTGAGAAATAACGAAAAAGTGGAAATGACCTTACTATTTTGTGATATTTACATAAATTGCCATCGTTTCTTGGTTCGTTAAATGGAAAAGTTAGGAATAAAACATATATTGGTGGAGAGCCTTCTTGTTCTTATCTTATATTATTCATTAATCTTTTTCTTTTTCTTTTTTAGGTGAATATTATTCAGTATTCATGAACTATAAAGAAATGTTACTTTATTATAAAATAAAATATATAAAAATTAGATGAAAGACGAAGTGATTTCATTTGATGACTATAAAAATTTTAAAAAACAAAATAATTTTTATTATTATTTTATTTTAGGGTAAATCATATTTCAATCTTGTATTTTATTGATGATTTTTTAAATGTATTGTATTTCAATCCTTTCTCCAAAAAAAAAAAAAGATAAGTAAAACAAATTTATGATCTAATTGAAATATATTTTGAAGCATATTATTTCATTTGAAATTTTTATGTTTAATTTGAAATCACCTTTAAATATGCAAAATGTAAAATATGCAAAGCAGACACAGAACAATTGGCAGCAACATCTTAAAAAAAGAAAGAAAGAAAGCACAAACCCCAAAGAGAAACATAAATCTTATGCCATAAACTACTTAGTCATACAATTAACTCAAAGGCCTCAACTTTAGGGATATAAGAGAGTAATTCACCAATAAGACAAGAAACAATCAAACACCCAAGTCTCACATGCCCTGCTTGAGCATTGATCGAACCCTCATTGGAAGACCATAAAGCCGAATAAACCCAGCAGCATCGGCCTGATCATAAATCTGGCTGCTCTCAAAAGATGAAATATCTTGCCTATACAGGCTATAAGGGCTCTTGCGGCTAGCTACAAAAACTGAACCTTTGTATAGTTTGAGTGTAACTGAACCTGTTGTAGTCTCAGTGATTTTTTCCATAAATGCATCCATTGACTCGCGAAGTGGGTCAAACCATCTGCCTGCATAAACTAGCTCAGCATACTTGAGTGCAAGTGAATCTTTAAGTTGCATGCTTTCTCGATCAATTGTTAAAGACTCCAACCCCTGTACAGCCTCGAAGAGGATTGTCCCACCCGGAGTTTCATAGACTCCACGGCTCTTCATACCAACTAATCGGTTTTCAACCATGTCAATTCGGCCAATTCCATGCTTCCCACCAATCTCGTTGAGTTCAGTAAGTAGAGACGCAGGCGATAGCACCTTCCCATTAACTGAAACAGGAAGACCCGACTCTATCCCAATTTCAATATATCTACAGGAAATGAAGGCATAGAAAAAAAGAATTAAAGAAAAAGGTGGAATAGAAAATAATAGATAATGATACAGAGGGGTTAAACTAAAAATTCAATAAGGAAGCTTACTCAGGTTTGTCCGGTGCCTCTTCTGGGTCCACAGTCAACATGTACATATCCTTCTTAGGTTCGTTTGCTGGGTCTTCCAAAATATCACCCTTTAAAGTCATGGAAATGAAACTCATGAGTGAGTGAGAGAATTAAAAGGTGACCATGAGAGCAAAAAATAAGCTTATTTCCTACAACAGTTTCTGAGCAACTGACATAAAACAAAGAGCTATACTAAGATTGCAATTTCAGCAGAAATTTGACAAGACAAAACAGGAAATGGAGAGGTGAATGTTACCTCGTGGCTAAGGTGCCATAGGTTCCTATCCCTGCTGTATATGGATTTCTTTGTTACTGGTACAGGTACATTATGCTTCTTAGCGTATTCAATAGCATCTTCTCTCCCTGTAATATCCCATTCCCTCCAAGGAGCCACAACATTTAGCTTGGGATTCAGAGCAAAGAATGTGAGCTCAAAGCGAACCTGAATACACAAAATAGCAAGCGAGACTGTGTCAGACAAAAAAACACAACACAATGGGTCATAAAATTTGGAGCTCAATCATGAGGCATGCCTGATCATTTCCTTTTCCAGTGCATCCATGAGCGACAGCATCAGCTCCTACTTCTTTGGCAATATCCACCATGGCCTGTTTTTTAAATATATCATTACAAAGATTTAAAATTTATCAGATGGAAAAAGAAATTTCATGATGCCTTTAAAACACAACTGATGACAAGAAGCTCAGAAACGAAAAGGCTTCCTTGAACAAAAATAATATCCATTTTTATTTTATTTAAATTACCCAAAAAAGTACCAATAGGGTATCTACACTCAACTTTATCAGAGACAACAAATGGAAATAAAAACAGATGATAGAAAAATCAAGAACACTTCTAAAAGAGCTGCAAACTGTATTATTAATTTCTCTTGAAAAATCTGCATGCTTGCCATATTTAAACCTACTAAACACAACAAACTTCAAAGTAGGAGCTCACTTTTGCAATAACAGGGCGAGCCATCGAGGTTCCCAGCAAATATTTCCTCTCATAAATTGCACCAGCTCTCAAGCAAGGAAAAATAAAATCTCGTACAAATTCCTCCTTCAAGTCCTTCACCACTAACTGAGAAGCCCCACTGGCTTTAGCCTTTGCTTCCAACCCTTCCAATTCCCCAACACCCTATAAATTTGGCATTTCAGATAGGCACACAGTCAATACAAATGCAACTGGTCAAGTGGGAATGAAGGATACCATCTAAAACTAATTGTGCAGGAAGACTAAATAAGTAAAGGAACTTTGAGCAAGTAGATGTTGCTACTTAACATACCTGACCAACATCAGCAGTAAAGCAAACAACATCACAGCCATAGTTCTCCCTGCAAGGGAAAGGTTTGTTAAAAAATATATCATGGGAAAACAAATAATTCAAATGCATTAACCAGCACCATGAAACATAAAAAACAGAAAACTGCATGGAGCATGGAGCTAATATTTAATCAGGCACAAAAACTGCTGTTTTATCTGTAATTCAAGAAGACACATTCAAGCATGAAATATTAAAAACAGAAAGCAGGCAGCATCTATAGTTCATCACTACCAGAGTAAACAGCAGAATACTTATAATGAAGTCATCCCCAACCACTACCTAACACAGTTAGTCAGTTACTAAAAACTGCTGTTTTATCTCCTCCAAACTCACTGGCTATCTCTCCTCATAAAATAAATATTTTAAAACTACCAGTCCTGGATTGCCATCAAAGAGAGCATGAGTCTAATTTCATATTTTAATCAATTGTATTCCAAACATACCAATCTAAAACTGAAGAACCCTGAATACTTGTACAGTGGAAATATAATTAGGGGAATGTTCCAAGCCACAAAATAGGGGACTATAAAACATATAACAGTAGACATACCTTAGCCATGGGACTATGACTGATGTGTCTAAGCCACCACTATAAGCTAGAACGACCTTATTCAATTTGCCACGCAACCCTGTACCCTTTGTAGCTTCAGAAATTTCCATCTCTCTATCACTCTGCAAAACTGCTTGAATAACTGCATCTCAAGAGCAAATAAGCTAAGTATGTCCCAAAAAATAAAAATAAATAAATAAATAAAGTTATAAGCCAAACTAAACAGGCTAGCATATTCATTACTTAAGGTTTTAACATTTAAGCACTTAATTATCTCATTGCAAACTAAGTCATGATAGCTAGCAAGCCATCAATACAAAAACACTACATGAAAAAGAATGAACAACAATAGAAAGTATTAACTGATATTGACTTCTCTAAAGAGAAAATCTATTGGGCTATATTCCAAACAAGAATATTTCAGAAACAAGTATTCCAAAACAACCTCACCTTGATTTTTACGAAAATTAGTTATATTGCCACCATTACTAATAGTAGCAACAGCATGACCACGGAGCTCACTCGTTCTAGCCACCAACTGTAAAAAAATCCAAATTAATCACATTACTTATACAACAAACATTTATTTAGAAAGACACAGAGAATAAGTCTAGTGACAAATTTTTGGTGACATATTGCGTTCACTGCGTAGAAAGTGGTGTCAATAGTGGGCCAAACTGAAAGTGATGTTGCATCAATCACATCTTTGTAAGTTTTAAGGTAGACACTGGCACTGCTCTTAAGTTTTAAGGTACAATTACCTCGGATGCTGAAGACAACTTCCTTGGGCAGCTTACTTTATCATTAAACTGCAATGACTCTGTGATTGGAATCAGTTACAGCATAATCTCAGAGATTCAATTTCTAATAACAAAACCCAAACATTGCAACCCAAACATAATCTCAGAGATTCAATTTCTCCATTCTCTTTCAGAGACTTAATTTCAAATAACGAATCCCAAAAATAACACATGCAATCAAACTATTTGAAACACAAAATACTCCATCCCAACATTCCTCAGCAAAATACAATCCTATCTGTGTAGTAAATTTTCTATATAGCTTCACCAAAAAAAAAAAAAAAAAAAATGAAATCTTTCAATTCGAATAGTGGAAAAGATACAATTTTGGGGGCCAAGAAATTATAACAAAAAAGTTTTGCAAATAACGTGCAAATACAGAATGTGTTATTGAATCATGCAAATAAATCTCATAGAACAAAAAATAATAATAACAAAAGATACAATTTTGGGTGCCAACAAATCATTTTTTTTACAAAACAAATTGAGCCCAGAATTATTAAACAAACAAACAAAAAGGTTTTCAATCAACATGAAAATACAGAATGTTATTGAAACATACAAATAAATCTCACAGAAAACAAAAACAACAAAAATAAAAGATACAATTTTGGGTGCCAAGAAATCATTTTTTTCACAAAACAATTTGAACCCAAAATTTTTTTTTTAAATTATTTTCAATTAACATGCAAACACTGCATGCGATTGAATCATGAAAATAAATCTCAAATAATAAAAAAAATCAAAGAAAAACTGAAAAGCCCAGAACATGTACCTCTCTTTGGTACTTGAAAAGCAAGGCTGCTGGGTGAGCATGAAGAAATAGCTTTGAGCTGAGCCATTTCTATCTCTCTCTCTCTCTCTCTCTCTCTCTCTCTCTGATTGTTTGGGTGTGCGCGTTTCAGTCTCTGAAATCAGTGAGTTGTGTGGACCCGTGTGTTGTGTTTTGTGGTAGCTACAAGCTAGGGTTTTAGAAGGGCGCGAAAAGCATAGAAGGGAATTGAGAAAACGGTGTCATTTTGTGAGGGCTTAGTGGCACTTGTCTGCCACCAACTATGGAAAAAAAGAGCCCACTGACAGAGAAATCATATCATATTATACTATATTATATATAATAAAAGTTGAACTTAGTTGCTGGAGTTGGAGTTGTACCACATAATTTCATCAAATTGTAAAAATTTTATTAAATTTTTAAATTTTTAAAGAACTAAAAAGAAATAGTATACTACTAGGACTCTAATTCATTCTTATCATTAAATAAAATTATATTAACATGATTTTTTTATTTGTTATGATATATTTTCTTAAATTAAGGAATAATATTTAACATGCAAAAATTTGATTTAGATAATATTTATCATCTAATTAACATTACTTTTTTATTTGTTATGATATATTTCTTAAATTAGGGGATAATATTTAACCGATATTGTTAGTATAATTTCCAAGGTAAATAGACAATACACGGGCTAAGAAAATAAGGAATGCATTTGAATCCTTGATCCTTCTTTTATATTTTTACAATGGGCAAAACTTAGGTACACATTAAGTTTAACCCGACCCTTTTAATATTTCTTTAGCTTTTCATTCTTTGACTTTTTAAGATTTCAGATCTGCCCACCAATGGAAGATTAATATTTCTTTGGCCTTTTATACAAACCCTCTCCTCTTTATTACTTACCCAGCAGTGGCAATCCACTCTTCCTCTCTCAAAAAAAGTTTCTTCTCATTATCGATCAACTAATCATAGGAAAAAAGGGGCAAGGCCATTAACCAAAAATTCAGGCCATGGATTTATAAAGTGAACCCAGATCAACGGAAATATGATAGAGAGAGTGAATCACTGTAGAAATTATAAGAGAATGAGAATTATTAGGAAAAAGATATGTATTAGAAAAAAAACTGTCACGTTTAAACAAATAACAAAACGTAAAAATGACATCACTTAGGATGCAAGTTTATCCAAAACAAGAAACGAAACAAAAATGTCATAGAGATAGAATGAAATAAAAAATATTGACATCAACGTAATGTAAAATAAATAAATAAACATGAATGATGAAGACATTAAGAAAATATGATAGATTTTATTTATTTATTTATTTAAGTTATAATCAACATAGGAATTTAAAGTTATCCAAATAAGTAATAAAGGAATAAAAAAAAAGTTGATAAAAACAAATAAGATATTATTTTTGTAGGGGCTCCTTTTTCGGAGGTGGGCCCCCGACAATAAATTTGTAGAGCGTGGGGCAAAGGATTTGGCTCCGGCCGGCCCTTCGCCGGTCTTCTTTAGACTTCTCGTTTATTTGCGCTACGCCTGGGGTTGCTCATCGGCTGGCGTCCGAGGAGGCCCCCCCTCCTACAGGGGGGCTCTTTGCCTTATATACCCTCTTTGGCTCGATCCTGACCTTACAGCTGTTGGCCATCCGGGCTAATGGCTCAGGACTTGTCCCATCAGACAGGTCCTTTCCCATACTGGGGGTTGCTGCCTCTAGGGCTTCTCAGTGAAGGGTCTTGTCATCATTAATGGGACTTGGAGGGCCAGGCAGAATCGTTAAGTGTGGATGTGACCATCCACACTGGGTCTACCCCCTACCTAGTTTAGACTAGGTGTGCCGAGGAGGGGTGTGTCCTCGGCTTGGACCTTGGAAGGGCTAAGGTCTTTAAGCCGACCGTCTAGGGAGATCGCCCTCCTCGGCTTGGGCCCTGGGCCTGCCTAAAGGTGGACCGGGGATTCTGGGCCCTCGGGCCCCACAATAGCCCCTCAAAACCCTGCTGCACGTACCCTTGGACGGGGAGGAGGGTTTTGCAAACCTCGGCCCCTATGGTCCAGAAGGCCATTGGTTGGCTGGTTCTTCCTTGAGTGGCCGGATCGACCCTTAGGCTCTTCATTGGGCAGTTAGTTTCTTCACGGGAATAGGTCTTCGGACCAAACAGTACTTTGGCTTTGTCGTAAATGGATAGCTCCCCGTAGGCTTGAGTCCGAGGACCATGCAAGACCTAGGTACAGTTGCTGCCATCGTTTCCAAGTGGCTAGCTCCCCATAGGCTTGAGTCCGTAGACCATGCAAGACCTAGGTACAGTTGCTGCCTTAAGTACGAGTGGCCAGCAGCCCGTAGGCTTGAATCCGAGGACCATGCAAGACCTAGGTACAGTTGCTGCCATCGTTTCCAAGTGGCTAGCTCCCCATAGGCTTGAGTCCGTAGACCATGCAAGACCTAGGTACAGTTGCTGCCTTAAGTACGAGTGGTCAGCTCCCCGTAGGCTTGAGTCCGAGGACCATGCAAGACCTAGGTACAGTTGCTGCCATCGTTTCCAAGTGGCTAGCTCCCCATAGGCTTGAGTCCGTAGACCATGCAAGACCTAGGTACAGTTGCTGCCTTAAGTACGAGTGGCCAGCTCCCCGTAGGCTTGAGTTCGAGGACCATGCAAGACCTAGGTACAGTTGCTGCCATCGTTTCCAAGTGGCTGGCTCCGATCATGGGGACACAGTGTTCACCTCTTTGGGCAACTCAGTCCCACGTCGGGTAAAAGTCCTTCCCTTCAGCCCCTTTGAGGATGCGGGAGCAAGAGCCATTATACCGCTACTGCACAGTTGCCTCCAGTAGGAGTTTGTCCTCGGATCCGAGGACTTTGTTTTTGGCGTGAGGGCGTCCACGGGTCTTTTCCAGTGAGCTGTTTTTCCTCGGGTCGGCTTGTGACCTCGCACGTGGGGCTGATCTTGCCTCTGGTTCGTGTTCCTCATTTTTTGGTTTACGAGGCGTCGCTTGGCCTTCCGCGCTTCCTATTTGACGCTTCGGTGTCCGTAACGCGCCTCCATTAATGCCCTCGTGGATTAACACGCAGCAGGCAGCTGGCAATCCTCTTGGAACTGGGTGGGAATTAATTCCCCTTGACAATTCCCCTTTCGAATTCCGCGCGGTTCAGCTCCTGCTGGTTTTCGCCCTCCATAAAAGGTGTTCTGGGGGGAGCGTTTCTCCTCATTCCATGAATTCTCCCCCACAAACAGACGTATACACTTTCGCCCTCTTGAGTCCCTTTGATACCGCCACCAGCGTTGTGACCGCAGTTAGGAGACCTGGAGCCAAGTGCCGCCGTGGCTGCAGTCCCCACTGGGCTGCCGGCGCGGCAGAGTTTAGGCGTAACACTGGCCGAGTCTCTCATGGTGGCCAGGGGGGACGTCGTTGAAATACCTAACGTCTTCCCCCAGAGCGCATCTCCAACGAAGGGGGCACGCGAACTCTCATCATGGCTGGTGCCCGAGTATTGCCGTCTCCGACAGTCAATGCTCGTGTAGTTCGGAGGGGGTCGAGGGAGTATCATGAGGGAGGGTGTTCCGGGGTCTGGGGGCTCCTCACTTTGTTCAAGCTTTGATTTGAAGGTGAGCCAGCCCCTAGCCCCCCTTCCCGTGCTTTTACCGTCAAGTTCTCCCATTCTCTTGACGCCAATAAAAGCACGGCTTGACACTTCCTTCATTCCTAACATTAATTCTTTGCGAGCCTCTTGCCCGGCCAGTTCCAACACCTGTCCGCCTGAGCCTCCGATTGTAGGATTAGTCGGTAGGAATTTTTGTAAAACATGCCTGTCTGAGCCTCTGATTGTATTTGTAGCTTTTTTCTTTTATGAAATAATGAGGATTGTTGTACTTGTGATCTTTTGTAATCTTTTCTGAAATAATAAAGGACTTTTCTTTTACTTGTTGTTGAGTTTTCTTTTCGCACTGCCATTCTTCTCTTCTTCTTTTCTTTTGCTTTCTCTTTTCTTTTGCACCGCCAACTTCTGAGTAATAACTGCCTTAGAACAATCGCCGATTGCGCCGGCCGGCGCGCTAACCCTTCCCACAGACGGCGCCGATTGTAGGGGCTCCTTTTTCGGAGGTGGGCCCCCGACAATAAATTTGTAGAGCGTGGGGCAAAGGGTTTGGCTCCGGCCGGCCCTTCGCCGGTCTTCTTTAGACTTCTCGTTTATTTGCGCTACGCCTGGGGTTGCTCCTCGGCTGGCGTCCGAGGAGGCCCCCCCTCCTACAGGGGGGCTCTTTGCCTTATATACCCTCTTTGGCTCGATCCTAGCCTTACAGCTGTTGGCCATCCGGGCTAATGGCTCAGGACTTGTCCCATCAGACAGGTCCTTTCCCATACTGGGGGTTGCTGCCTCTAGGGCTTCTCAGTGAAGGGTCTTGTCATCATTAATAGGACTTGGAAGGCCAGACAGAATCGTTAAGTGTGGATGTGACCATCCACACTGGGTCTGCCCCCTACCTAGTTTAGACTAGGTGTGCCGAGGAGGGGTGTGTCCTCGGCTTGGACCTTGGAAGGGCTAAGGTCTTTAAGCCGACCGTCTAGGGAGATCGCCCTCCTCGGCTTGGGCCCTGGGCCTGCCTAAAGGTGGACCGGGGATTCTGGGCCCTCGGGCCCCACAATTTTTATCTAAAAATTTATTGTAATTTTTTTTAGTTAAAAAAACTACTGCAATTTACACAATCGCAACTTCTAAGCCTAATTTTTATTATATAATAACAAGTATATAGTATATAATATATGATAAAAAAATGTTAAATGTTTATCCAGAAAAATAATAAGAACAAAATATTTGATTTATCACAAAAAAAAAAGGTTAAATATTAAAAATTGAAAGTTCAATAGCTAAGGCGGTAGCCCTAGGTGAGTTATTTTTTTGATGAATAAAAGAGGGGGGGGGGGGCACCATTATGACTCACCCCTTGGGTGTAACCATAAAAGCACTCCCTGCTAGAGAATGTTGGATTGAATCATAGCTACTGTGATCTGGGATGACCACAAACCTTACCCTAGCACCATGAGAAAGCTGGTAGCTAAGAGCTAACTGCAAAAGGATTCCCACACTCCTCCCCAAGTGCCCACCCTAGGTGAGTTTGGTGGAATGGATTGATGGTTTTGGTTCAAACCCTGAGAGGAGAGCTTGGGCAATTATGTAATGATATTTATAAATATTTCCAAGAGAAAATAATTGGGGTGCTATATATGCATACAATATATAAAAGCCCCTTATTTTTAATTATGAATTAATAGTACAAATCTGGTTAAATTATAAATTGCAATGTCTAATTTTACCCAAAATTCAAGTCATTCATATAACTTTTAATTTGTTCATTTCAATTTTCTACCCTATAACTTCTATTTGTTTTAAGTGTGGTCATTCCATCCACTTCTCATTAGAGGATTTGTAGTTAAGCGTCCCAAAACAACATAGTTTTGGTATTTTTGAATTTTCAAAATAATGTCGTTTTAAGGACGCCTAAGGATATTAGGTGGTTGTGACAAACTTAACACAAGGATTACATCGAATAAAAGTAAAAGTTATCATATTGAAATGAATAAATTAGAAGTTACAAGACTAAACTAAATTTATGACAAAATTAGATGATGTAATTTATAATTTAACCTAACAATTGTATGTAATGAAAATAGGCTTTAAATTCAAAAAATTTGTGAGCCAATTGAAACTTTAATAGAGTTTCATATGGATTAAATTATCAACATACAAAGTTACAAACATATATTGAGATATTTGGGCTAAGGATGGCATGTAATGCATTTTCAATGGTACAACAAAATTCTATCATATTTTCATAACATTGTTTTGAGTTGTTGTAGCCCTAGAACTCAAAAAGATGTCCAAGTGTGTGGTACGCTAATTTAGAATGTCTAGGGACATTTTGAATTTTTAGTGTACAAATTTCCTTCAATATTAATATTAATTATCACCATTGTTCCTATAATGGTTTATGTCAAAAACTTTATCTTAATTAATTACTTTATAGAACTATAGAGATGGAGATACTATCTTCTTAAAAAAAAAAACTATAGAGATACTATTCTCCTTTATTTTATTTGACTGATATCACAAACTATAAAAAATACTTATTTTAAACATGCATAAAGCATAGCTTTCTATTATGTTCCTGAGATAACAACAATAGGCTGCCCATTGTTTCTCCAACTTGCAGCATATTGTGGTTTCCTCAGAAACAAAACAAACAACAATGCTTTATACCTTCGAACTTTATGTATCATATATATAAAGTATTTTCTATTGTTTGTAAAATCAGTCGTATAAGAAGGTGGGACAATGGCATCTCTAGGTTGGTTTATGTCAAAAATTTATCTTATTGATTATTCTATAACCTGTGGTAGATTTATTTCTCGTTTTTTTCTTAACCAACTATAGAGATACTATATGACTGATTTTACAAACTATAGAAAATGCGTAGTTTCAAAGCTATATAGCATTTGTTTTTTATTCTGTTTCTGAGAAAACCACAATTTGCTGCCCACAGATTCTCCACCTTGCATTTTACTACTTATTCTTGTATTGTGGTTCAGTACTATCACTTTTGCAGCTGAGATAGCAACAAACTTGCTTCAAAAAGTCCCCTAAATGTGCCTCCTTCGTAAAGTTAATGGGCCATTAGTTGCAGTCTTGTAGACCAACTTCAAAAACAAGAAAAGCTAAGTTCCAGGTAGCTTAGGCGCTCATAAGCGAATATTTTCATTACTCCTAAGTCCTAACCAATGCGGGACTTGATCAAAGAGGACTCTTTCATTGGACAATGGCCTATGGGAATGAAGGTCTCTTTTATATTCTCCCATATCTTTGATTTGATGGTGTATAAGAAAAATGGTCTTGCCCCTTGGCCTCTCAACAAAAGATGGTTTTTTAGGTTCAATCCAGAGGCAGAGAAGGAAATGGATTTTGTGTTGGAAAAAACTACTCTTGGACTGTATAACCACCCATATATGATCAAGAAAAAGAGAAGAAAATCTAGATGCTTTCTAGTTGGAGCCTGTCATGTCACTTGCATGAATATCATTGCACTTTTCCTGACTTCAGAAAAAGACAAAAAATATAAATAAAAACCTGCACCCTTCATGAATTTGTTGCTGCATACATCCATTTCAATGCACAGCTAAAAGTGATAAATAGTCTTAACCAATTATTAACTCTGATTCCATTTTCGTTCTAGCTTCTTTTGGAAAATTAGTAGGTATGCTCGGAGTATGGCTGATGTGGTACTCTGTACAAATTAAAACAAGTTAACCTGATAAAAATTTAACTTATTCATATGACTTTTTTGAACTAGTGTCATATTGTTTGCATTAATTGATTTGTTTTCATTGATGTGGAGTATCACATTAGCTGTACTCCACTAGTTCAGAGATTGAGAGCAAATTAGTAAATCAAGGTGATATTCTTAAATAGTACTGCATAAATACAGGAATTGCAGGCCACTCTTAAATAGTACAATGAAAGGGAAAACAGAATTGCATTAGGTTTTCTCTACCATGCTAGAATTCCTGTGTCACAAAAAATTTTGACATTACAAATAGAGATAGTGCAAACTCTCCTTAGTGAAAACTTGGCTGTCACATATCACATCTCATTATTCAAAAGGTATTTTACAGAAAACCACAATTGTTTTTTATCATGGTTGTTGAGTTTGATCAATAAGGAATAGACTTTTTGAGCAAAGATAATTGATAAACAGTTAAACACAGACCATTCTGAATTCTTATTACTTCAAAATTCAATAGACAAAAGATTACTTAGTTCAAAATCTGACACCACCTATATAGTAGTCTCAAATCTAAAAGAAAATAATTTAAAATTATGAGACATATTACTAAAGGAAAAGTTGCTTCAACAGAAGCCATTGGTAACAGATATTCAGTAGATGTTACAAAAGATATTTATCGGGGTGGGTATAGTATTAAGGATGATATGATAGATGTTGTAGTAATGAAATTCAATGCAGTTATGTACCACATTCCTAGGTAATATCTTAGGCAAACAATATTTTTAGAATAATTTTATGAAAATAAGTTTAGTGAATCCAAGATTATGGTCTGAAAGTCTAACTACTTGTCAAAAGATCTGTATAATAAAAAAGCAGCTAGTAAGAAAATCATGTTGATCATAATATTTCTTGAAGAGCTGCAATACATTTGCCTAAATTATCTTGTGAGCTAGTTGATGAAAAACTGATAGTGACCAAGTTTCCTGTCCCAAATAATGAAGCAAATTACTTAAAAAAGAAATATATTTACTTTTGTCTTTTTATATATCTCTTGACTTATGAAGCATTAGCTAGACTTGCACTGCAACATGTTAATTTTTTCCACTTTCAAATATGAACCTGAGCAAGCAGTTTACTTCTGCAGGCTGAAGCTCAATTCAAGAAGATGCAAGAAATAGTGGATACTGATTCCCCAAGGAATTTTCTTAGGTAATGTGAGAATCATTTTCTGCAATCTCTCGGCCTTTGAGCAGAGCAATTGCAGTTGCAAGTCTAATAATGTCCTGTTCAAAACCGTACTCATGCATGATTTTATTAACTCAAGCAAGGATCTTGATTTCCTAAGGCTCCACAACTTGTCTTATAAGCATCCAAGTAATGCTTTATTCAGCAGGCTTCACAATTGATGTCCTGCATATTGCCAAGCTCATTAATCTCCTATGGTGGCAATTTTTGCAATGGAATTACTTTAACAATCCTGTTCTTTCTGTTTCTATTTGACCTTCATGCAGACCTTATCCTCCATCTTCCCTAAGGTCCCTTTCAAGCAGCTTTATGTTTGTCTTAATTATTGATAATAGGACTAATAGTATATTTACACCAAAAACTGAAAAATAATAGAAGAATAGGAAGATAAAGTAATATTAAAACAAGAATAGAAATGGTTATAAAGATAAGAGAGGTAGGCCAAACCATCATAACAACCTCTATAGGTGTGGTCTTATTGTTCTTCATACACTAACAGAGAAAAATACAATAGAACGAAAGACTGAAACAGAAGTCACCTATTGCAAACCATGACAATTCAACTTGAGGGTTATGGTTCCTCCTCCCCCTCTAGAATTGAACTCTCAACCTTTTCTCTTTTTAGATGTGGGCGAGTCAATTTGAGTAGACCAAAACAATCTGCACTCCATCAAGTCAAGCAAACGTGATTGCAAATGCTTATTCATCTCCATGACATGCTTTGTCATTCTTGTGGCCCACATCCGATTCTCTATACAAGTTTCCACCTTCACTTGCATGGCTGCTGGTGTTCGTTTTTTCTGCCCCAATTCCAAGACACAGAATGAGTGCATTGTCAAAAATTAGTCTACTTCACATATAATGTGCTAAAGTTAGTTCTATTGGGTAATTTAATGGTATATCACTTTTCTGTGTTACACTTAATTGTCTGTGCATTTGTCAACATTTGCTTTAACAGAGTGGGAAAGACCTCCAAATCAGATATATGCTGCTGCAATGAATCAGTGCTTTGGAAGTCAAGGGAAGTCTGCTTTTCTTCAGAGGAATGACCTAAGGAAAGGAGATTGAGTGTTCCCTTGAATGAGTTGGCTGGCTGAGGAAACTTCTCAAGTAATGAAACATGGAACTGGTTTGAAACTCTCTGATTTTTTGATATGGAAAGCAGTGAGGACTGCGGAATCACTGTCATATTAGTTACTGCCCCTGCTTATTGATGAAAACAACAATCTTAGCCATGCAAGATCAGTGGTTATTTGTTAGAAGATAGTATGACATAAGAATATACATATTCATACATAAAATTATTTCCTTGTTCTAACTATTCACATTAAAGTATTTGTAGAATGTATCTATACAAATGTGGGCATATGTGATATATGTAAAGACATGTGCATGTAACCGTCTCTCACATGTAAGACAAAAATGCACCTCTTAGATGATGTAGGCAAAGGGGTGAGGAAACTACTTGGTTACTAAGAGTTTTTTTAATAAGGTTATCAAAAAATAATAATAATAATAATAATAAGTATTTGTTTACTAAGAAAATCAGAGGACAATTTTTTTTTTCTATGTTTGGATTTCCCATCATGCATAACATGTTTGATTATGCTACTCTAGCTAATGCATGTGAAAAATAAAAGCATACATTTCCCGTTCAAATTATTTTTTTGTGCTCATTAATTGAAAATTGGTATTTCAGGATTTTCCCATTACTCCAATTCATCAGCGACCAAATACCACATAGGCCAAATGGATGGATAATTTTTCAACAACATATAATTTTACAGATCCAAGTGAATAGCAAACTCCCTCCTGAGTAAAGGATAATAAAAGACAAAACAGATGTTGAAGGTTGTGCTTACCTTTTCCATGATTGAATCTTCGGATAATCACCTGGTTGATTACATCCCACTTGCAAATGGTGCAGTCCTCAGATGCAGATATCAGACCCGATTCACTGAAGGTCAATGCAGTTATGGCTCCACTGTGTGAATGGGAACGTAAACTGATTATATTACTACACGAGTTTATACGAATTAAATATCTAGAAAAATGGCCAAGCAAAATGAGTATAGTAGAGGATCACAATTTAACACTCATTGGTTATAGACTTATAGCATCTCTATGCAGGTGTGTGTTTATCTTCAAACGACATGTGAACTGAAGTTTCCAAACATGGGTTCCAAAAGCCAAAGAACCAGGTTAAGTAAAGATAGCAGGAGCCAGTTTGTCACCAATTCAGTCTCCATAGATAATGTCAAATCAACAAAAAAACCCGGTTGAAATTGCCAAAGTCATTGTACTAATTAGGAATCAAACTATTTCATGTAAATGAGATTCAAAATCACTAGGTTTGTCAACTATTTATTCCTTTGACAGAAGGAGATTTAATCTCCATTTAGTAACTGGAAAATTCAAGCACCATACATTACTTGTGTCCATTTAGCACAACTGGTTGGGGTTCTTCAACAACGAATTGTTCCTCCAACAGTCCAACATCAAGCTCGTTGACAAAAATTCTTCCATCTACACTTCCACAGAACAAGAATTGCACTTCTGGGTGAAGAGCAATTGCAGTTATTGCTAGTGGATACACTTGAGTTTGTATAAGCCTTCCTGAGACAAAATCCCAAACCTACGAGATACGACATTTAGTCAGCTATAGTAAGAAGAAAATTCAGTGTTCAAAGATATAATTCCTAAGAGTCAGAACCATGATGCACATAGCTTGGTCACCTTGCAAGTGCCATCGAGGGAGCTTGATACTAAAACTGAAATTGAGCTTCCTGATGTGGTCAATAGACCAGTAATACAAGATTTATGCTCTGATGAGTAGTGTAACAAAGAATGCAAGCTTCCAGAATCCTCCGTGTCTAGCAAGCTTCAATCAAATTAATTAGAGTAATTCGTTATTGCAAAGGCTTCAAATCTTTTGTCCTTTTTATTTTGTGTTGCCTACAGAAATTAACAATAGAAAAAGAATTCAGCATTACCTAATTACAGACCAAACACAGATCATACCATCATCTGACCCGGAAATGAGAAGAGAATCATCATTGGAAAACAGCAAGCAATTTAAAGATTTGTGATGAGCATGCCAAGTCTTGAGCAATCTTCCATTGGCAATCTGAGGATTACCTTAACCACATCAGAATCTAAGGAGAGAGTATTTTATTCATTTTATCTCACATTAGAATTGAAACAGTCATTGCGCCAAAGATTGACAAAAATGAAGAAAAATGGATACTATATAGTTGCTGAACATAGAATCAATGTAAAGAAATTGAGCAATGCTATGGACACAAGGCTAAACATTGATTTTTAGTATGCATCAATCAAAATAGGCCACTTCAAAAGTCGTGAAAAATTTTGTGTCTCTAGACTTATGGAAAGAAATTTACCATATGAAATTGGCTTTTTTGACTTCTCATTAACAGGAAAGAATTTTTTTTTTTTTTTTTTTTTTACAAAGAACGATTGAACAAAGCAACTTGATAGAGTTCTTACTAACCTCCCAAAAATAAGCATTTCCAGAAAGTGCCCCACCGGCAAGATATAGGCCATCCTTTGTGCAAGAAAGTGACCCAATGGCCTCCGCTGGGTAACTCCGAAGAGGTGACTGAGGCTGAAGATTAGGAAATTTAAGTAAACAATTAACCAAGCAAAGCTTTCTATTGTAAAACAGAGTTCTAAAGGAAAAATATGCAAGAAGCTTCACTTAATAATTATTTGGTTTTTTTGTCTCTCATTTTTGAAGTTTCAGATTGGGGTTACAAATATATGGAATTGTAAAATACAAGTGAAGTCCAGCCAGAACTTCAATGAAAAGCTTCAAACTGTCAGATGAATATCTAGCAAGTATCAAACTTAGTAATGACGGTTTGTCCTGATGTAACAAAACATTTTCTAGCAATAAGTGAATTCTATAAATCACCTAATCCATTTTATTATATTAGGCTCATTAGATTTTCTTTTCTGTCAATCTCCTTTATGCATTTTTTTTCAGTAACCATATGCATCATATAAGACTAGTACATATACATGAACAGACATCCAAAACTACCCTACATAATGCGTAGTCAGATTAAGTGAATAGTAAAATTTGAGAGAAGCATTTTTAACAGATAAAAGACATACAGTGAAGAACAAACTTAGTTACATATTTGGAATATCAAGCAAGCAAGCCTTTGCATTACCCAAATGATCAATGGTGGTCCAATATTAATGACGCCTGATTTATCAAAGGATGTTTAAATTTTACAGCTATAATCAATCGTTCAATGACTGAAATAAGAAGACAATTTTTGGGAAATAGGGAAATACAAAAAATTCAAGCATATTGGGAAGCATATAGCTATGCCTAAATATACACACACAAACATAAATCATAATACACCAATTCTCTCCAGAACCACAGACACGGGAATCTTGTGCACAATTTGTAGAGACTAATTCCTATTTCCAATTACCCTGACAATTAATCTACACAATCCTAATACATCAAGTGCAGAAGAAGGAACCTTGTGCATAGATTAATTCCTATTTCCAATTACCCCATAGGACAGTAATGAAAGATACAATTTTTACATTCTAAAAAAAGAAAAATGGAAACCCATTTGATTAAATTCATTTGGAGATTGAGCTGACCATCATTTACCTTATTCAATGCCCACGTGAAGATAGCTCCTCCACCAACAGACCCATGTTTGTGAATCTGAGAAGCTACAAGGAACTGCTTTCTCAAGCACACAAGCCCATGAGAAGGTGAAGCACAAGTTGGTATGTGAAGAAGATGATCCCCAGTGTCCATATCCCATATTGTTATGCCTATTCCCATGCTCTTGTCACTGCAAACCACCAAAGCCTCCTTATCCTTATCCATCTCAGCTTGTGTGTGTGTGTATCAGTATGACTGAATTAAGACTAGAAACGACTACGACATATAAAGAATGATATATAGGAATTGTGAACCTTTGCATGCAAGGAGTTTGTTTTGTTAATCTGGGGACGTGCATGGTTTGTGTGACGCATGGCATGCTGATTTGTGAAAGAGACAAAAGTAGTTGAAGAATTTTGTACTTTTTGCTCTCTTCAAACACGTGGGAAGTGAGAGATGGGTCAGAGCTGGCTCTTATGCAACTGTTCTACATGCAAATACTGACGTGTAAATGTAAGCTATGCCAATAAGGGCATGCCACAACAGGCCTGGTGGGTTTAGGAACTAATGCGGGAAGCAAAAGACTTTTTTCATTTATTTATATTTTTTAACTTATGACATCTATTTTTAACGATAACTTTTTATCATCAAACTAAAACATTAACTGATTTTTTGTGTAAGTAAAGATTGAATCTCAGGTCTCTTATTCAACCATCAAAAATTTTTTATATATATAGTTTTATTTCTATATGCAATATATGTATATATATATATATATATATTTGCAGCCACAGTGCAAATTTTGTACGTGTAGGTAGTTTGCCATGAAAAAGTATTTTATTTCAAATGATATCGTGTCATCTGTATTAAAATCTAATAAGCAAGAGATATGTGTACAAAAATAATTAACCACTAACACATGTTTTGTTTTTTTTTTTTTTTTTAATTTTTATATACAAGATATAAATTATACTCTAGAATAATCTAAATGTATATGTGTGTGAAACTCTTTTGTGGAGACTTGAACTCTGGCCCTTACCCCCATATACTTATGAAGTGACCATTACACTAAGGATGTACGGTGGTAACACATATTTTTCATTTGTTAGTGAGTTAATTATTTTTTGCTTACATATCTTATATATATTAAATTTTAATACTATAAATATAATATCATTTAATACCAACTACCTTCTCGTCTAATTGTGTGCGACAACTAACAACAATGAGATTAAGTTATTATAAATGATGACAATTATCACCGCACACTTTTGATGTGGTGGTTGTCGCTCTATAAGTATAAGTGCTTGTAGGGTGTGGAGCGTAAAGACCTGAGTTCAAATCTCTAGGAGAGAGTTTCACATACATATACTTTTAGATTAAGTTATAAATGAAATTCTATCTTATTATTAAAAAAAATGAAAAAAAAAATAAAAAAAAAAATATGACAATTTAAACCAATCCAACGGATACGGTTTGACTATTTATACTGAAGCGGGTTGCGAGAGTGAGTATTGGGGAACCCACCTAATATTTTATTGGTTTTTCATATGGTACATAGATTTTTTTAGCATTCAAACTTTAAATTGACGAGGTCTTTCCTTGCTATATTATTGAATTTACTTTTATATGCTATCATTTAAATTTTTTATTATTTTTAATTGTTGCAAGGTTATATTTGAATTGTTTTTGTGCTTCTCTAATGCTTGAATTGTTTTATTATTATGTTTTGAAATTTTTAGAACTTTATTTTTTTATTTTTATCTTTTATGAGTTTTAGTTTAATGTATAACTTACTGTTTTCTCAAAAAAAAAAAAATGTTTATTTCACGTTGATTGTGCGTGTTAAAATTTTAGTCTTTATAACTTTAGATTACTACTACAACAAAAGCTAAGCCTTTTTGTAATTATATTCTAATTATGTAATATATTATAAGTCTAATTAAACATTTTCTTTCCCTAACAAATTTTATTGACTTTCACATGAATTTACCATTAATAATTTTTTATTATGAAAAAATTATAAGTACTATTCCTCGTGTGCAGTAAATTACGTTCTCTCAATAAATCTAAACTCATCAAGATCAATGATTCAATGGCCAAATATTGGCCACACACAAACACCTTATCGAGAAATCTAATAAGTTTCCAATAAAAAAAAAAATCTTATTAATTTTAAGAAAAATGATGACAATATTGATATACCTGACTTGATGGATATGATGCATTGTGTTCGTTCTGTACTCTTATTGCCACGTGTATCAACTTCTTTGGTAACCATAACATGACATTCCTCCCTTTGCGTGTTGGGTGAGCTTACTATTATTTGGCGTTTTGCTTAAAAAGTAAGTTGTACTTGAAAAGAAAAAAAAAAAAGAAAAAAAAAGAGCTTTAAATTTTGTATGTAATTAAATAAATACATTAACATCGCAAATATTTGGTGGGATAGATATTGTACAAGTTTTTCAATTTTTGTAAGTTGGAAAAGAAGAGTCAGAATTTAAGTATTTTTTTGAAGAGGATTTTATACATATATATACACTTAAATTACACTATAATATAATTTGATTGATTTATTTCTTAGACTAAAAAAGAAAAAGAAAAAATAATACAAAGTTTAACTATAAAATTGGTTATAACCATAAACTACAAACTTATTCAATATATTTTTTTTTATCAGAGGTGGATCTTGATAAATTCACTATTGAATTACTTTTTCTTCTTATATTCTTTATGTTTGCAAAATTTCTAAAAAATTAAAGATTAATAGCTATATTATCAATAAATAGTTTAAATTGCAAGTGTTTATAATTTAAAATAAAACTTAAAATACAATCTTATAGATCATATAGTAAATAATATCTTATTTGATACAAAATTTGACATGTATATTAAAAACGTAAATAAATACTATTCTCCGTGTGCAGTAAATTACGTTCTCTTAGATAAATCTAAACTCATCAAGATCAATGATTCAATGGCCAAATATTGGCCACACACAAACACCTTATCGAGAAATCTAATAAGTTTCCAATAAAAAAAAAAATCTTATTAATTTTAAGAAAAATGGTGACAATATTGATATACTTTACTTGATGGATATGATGCATTGTGCTCATTGCGTATTCTTATTGCCACGTGTATCAACTTCTTTGGTAACCATAACATGACTCCCTTTTTGTGTTGGGTGAGCTTAGTGTTATTATTATTATTTGGCGTTTTGCTTAAAAAGTAAGTTGTACTTGAAAAAAAGAAAAAAAATAAAAAAGAAAAAGTGCTTTAAATTTTGTATGTAATTAAATAAATACATTGCCATTGTGTACATTTGGTGTGATAATCATTGTATAAGTTTTTCGGTTTTTGTGAGGTAGAGGGGCAGAGTCAAAATTTAAGTATTTAGAATAAAGTTTTATACATATATACACTTAAATTATAATATAATATAGTTTGATTGATTTCTTTCGTAGATTAAAAAAATAAAAGAAAAAATAAGACAAATTTTAACTATAAAATTAGTTGTAACCTTAAACTACAACCTTATTCAATATTTTTTTTTTATTAGAGGTGGATCTTGACAAATTCACCATTAAATTACTTTTTCTTCTTATACCCTTCATGCTTGCAAAATTTCTAAAAAATTAAAAATCAATAACTATATTATCAATAAATTGTTTAAATTGCAAGTGTTTGTAATTTAAAATAAAGCTTAAAATATATTCTTATAGATCATATAGTAAATAATATCTTATTAGCACAAAATTTGACATTGTATTAAGAACGTAAAGAACTTGCAATCCAAATATTAGATTTTCGAAATATGTAGTTAAATAAATACATTACCATTGCGTACATTTGGTGTGATGATCATTATACAAGTTTTTCGGTTTTTGTGAGGTGGAGGGGAAGAGTAAGAATTTAAGTATTTAGAATAAAGTTTTATACATATATACACTTAAATTATAATATAATATAGTTTGATTGATTTCTTTCTTAGATTAAAAAAATAAAAGAAAAAATAAAACAAAATTTAATTATAAAATTGGTTGTAATCTTAAACTATAACTTGATTTAATATATATTTTTTTTTATTAGAGGTAGATCTTGACAAATTCATTATTGAATTACTTTTTTATCTTATACCCTTCATGCTTGCAAAATTTCTAAAAAAATTAAAGATCAATAGCTATATTATCAATAAATTGTTTAAATTGCAAGTGTTTGCAATTTAAAATAAAGCTTAAAATATAATCTTATAGATCATATAGTAAATAATATCTTATTGACACAAAATTTGACATGTGTATTAAGAGTGTAAAGAACTTGCAATCCAAATATTAGATTTTCGAAATATGTAGTAATGTAAATAATATTGAGTAAAGTTGTAACCTTAAACTACATTTATTGTAACTAAATTTTGTCCAAAAAAATACACACACATCCAAATAAGTTAAATTTAGCAAAATAGTTATAAGTGGATTGACGCGATATAATCTTGTCATGATTACATATGGTTCAGCTGTTACAGTGAGGTTTATGAACGCTATATGTATAACATGAACCATGATACTAAGTAAAATTTGTCGTTAGGCCATTTTGAATATATATTACTATTAGTTTTTTTAAAAATCTTTTCTCCTCTCTCCGTGTGTGTGTGTTAAAATATTTAGTATTCTAAAAAAAATTTAAAATATATCATTAATAATTTTCCAAAAATACACAATAAGAAGTAATAAATGTTTAAATGTACGCCAACTTTATGATGATTGTGTATATTTTTCTTGGTATTTGATCATAATTTAATTAACTCTTGTATAAAAATATATAATTAAAAACCAAATTTTTTTAATTAAATGGCAAGATGAGTCATGTAATAGTAATAGATAACCAATTACAATCTGTCACATAAAACAATTATGGTAAAATATATGTGAAAGTTCCTGGTACCAAATTATTCCTTCAAAAAAAGTTATGATAACACTTGCTAGCTTAAAATAATAACAATTTTAATACTACACACTTTTATAAAGATACTTTGTCACAATCGATTTGTTTTAACTTTTTACATGATAGATTGGGATCGATAGGGAAAAAAAATAATGATTTCACGTGATGGTAACAAACATTCAATCACAACCAATCACATAGGACAGTTGTAGCAAAATATGTATTGTAGAGATCATTTTTGCCGAGATGATCAATAGCTTGCTTGTAATCCTTGGCTCAGAATCCCACATCGAAAGAATACCCCCCCCACTTTCCCACTTATAAGCATGAGCTGAAGTGGGGAGTGTACCATTAGCCTGGCAAAAATGATCTCTACAACAAAAGGGCCCTTTTGTTTTGTGGCGGAGAACCATTTTTGCCTCTGTCCGAGCAAGCGTTGCACTTGTACTCGGTGTTAGCTCAGAGCCCCACTCGTCCCACAACGCTAAGAAACCCCCCCCCCCCCCCCCCCCCCCACTATCCCACTTATAAGCATGAGCTGAAGTGGGGAGTGTACCATTAGCTGGTACACTCCCCACTTCAGCTCATGCTTATAAGTGGGAAAGTGGGGGGTATTCTTTTGATGTGGGATTTTGAACCAAGGATTACAAGCAATCTATTGGTCCTCTCGGCAAAAATGATCTCTACATGTATAAAAGGATGTTGTATTAAATTATTTATTAAAAAAATAAAAATAATATATATATATATATATATATATATTTAGAGTATTTTAACATATGACATCCGTTTCTAATGATAGCTTTTTACTATAATTAGTATACCAATCAATTTTTAGTGTAAATTTTAATTTATGACGCTGGCATAGCTTTTCAACAATTTAAAAAAAGAAAAAAAAAATCTACAATTTGGAAAGAGAGAGTAACAAATCTGGACCGTCGATTTGCAGGACTCATCAGAAATCTCTGCCACCGTCACTGTCGTCTAGGTTCTAATAACTAATAAAACAGCCTATGGCTGAAAGTTAGTTCGTCAAACACTTCACTTTCACACTCTCTTATCACATCACTTTTCAAAAAGATCTCTGACACAAGCACTTAAATCCAGACCCGATTACCCGAACAGAAAATATGGGTGGTAATATTCTCAATACTCTTCTCCTACTTCTTCTCCTTCTTGCTCTGAAATTTTCGTAATCAATGTATGTTAGAATGTAAAGTTCTGAAATTGGTCTCTATCAAAATCCAATTTTGATTCGAAAAAAAATGGTCTCAGGTGTGGAACCGGGTACGGGTCAGAATTTGTGGCTGGCTACTGACCCGAGCAAGAGATGGGGCGAGCTCTTCTTCCTCTTCTACACTCCTTTCTGGCTCATTCTGTGTTTAGGCATTGTCGTTCCATACAAACTCTACGAGGTTTTGACTATTTATTTTTTGTTTTTTTTTTGTTTTACTAATTTTTAGCTTGCTGTTTGGTTACTGCAAAAAGTAGGAAACACGGCATGAAAACAACAAAAACAATAGTCAAAGAAAAAGGGTAGTTGTATTTTTACAATTTTGTTACTTGTAGATGTTCAGTGTAGCTGAACAATTTAACTTCATCCATTAATATCGTTTGACTTTTTCTTTTTTACTTGGCTGGAATATAGTTCTTACCATCCATAAGATCTGCAATTTTGTCCCTGATTTTTTTTTTTTTTTTTTTTTAATTTTGTTGTAAGCAAAAATGAAAAAAAATTATATTTGGATCTAAGCACGAAATTTAGTGGACAAAAATTAAATTTGGAACAAATTTTAGTGACAAAAATTGTACAATACTTTTTTTTTTTTTTTTTAAATGGTTACCTTAATTGCATTTTACGTATGCGTGAGAACGGTAGTAATGTCTATCAAAAAAAAAAAAAGAAAAAAAAGAAAAAAAAGAAAGAAGAGAATGGTAGTAATGTGTTTTTAATCTTAAAATATAAAATGACTTCTCTTTCTCTTTCTCTTTCTTTAACAAACTATCTGTTATGCTTTGTGTAAAAAGTTAATTTTGGTAATTGACAGAGCTTTACAGAATTGGAGTACCTACTTTTGGGATTGGTTTCAGCGGTTCCTTCTTTCTTGATACCAATGCTCTTTGTTGGGAAGGTAAATTCTTTAACTTTTTCAATCATTTTTTACTTTTTCTATTAATGGAGAAGTCCATGAAGATTGTTGGGTTGCATATCATTGTGATTTGTGTCATGTCTATTAGCATGTATATACTATATTGTCCGTGTATTATATTTGTTTTGTATAGATTAAAGTATTCAGCTTTGTTCTTGAAATGGAATTTTAAATAAAATTGTTGAGTTAGCATGGACCATGATGGGTGTATCCAAACTATATTGTAAGCTTTCATTTCCAAAAAATGTTATGAACTTTAATTGACTATATTACCTGAGTCTTTTGTAATCCATGTGAATTGGGAACTGATGGCTATTTTTATAAAGTGCAGTTGGGGAGAGTTATTAGTTGCTCAAAACATGGTTTATGTGCTAATTATTTTTCTTTTTGGGATTTTTTTTTGCAGGCTGATAGCTTTTTGCCTTTGAAGGATCGTTATTGGGTCAAGGCAAGTGTTTTTATGGTGTAACACTTTACTTATAATAATTATGAAAGGTAATAGAACGATGAAAATTGTTTCGGGGTCATGGATCTTCTGGATGATGTGTGCTTTGTTTTCACCATATTTATGCTGAATTTACGGTCAGTTGCTTAGTCTTTTTTGTGTATTCCTAACCTTTTATTGCATTGATAGAAATATGTAATTTTTAAATACATGCTTATCATTCATTCTGAATAATTGGTTTATGACTTTGCTGATAAGAATTGTGTCCTTACATAAAGCTGAAAGTTCTTTATGTGGCCGCTTGGGCCAGACCTGCTTTTGATTATGATTTTGTTTAACCTAAAAACACCAAGTCCTCAAGATGTTTCTAATATAAAATTGTTTGTTGCACAGGCCCTTACCATCTTTACTGTACCCATGGAGTGTTAGTCATCACTTAGAACATGAATGTTGAATAACTTTATTTTTATGGATTACTGTAGTGTTTGAGCCATAAGTTCTAATTAATGAAAAATAAAGCAATGCAGGAGTAATATTGCCAATGTATTTTTTACTTCACACAGAGCTACAAAAACTGTCATTTGAAATTTGAAGAGCTGCATAAGCAATGTAATCTCCAAATGTTGTTCTTGTGAGATGAACTTATAACAATTGTCCTGCTTTTTAATCATCTTTGCTGTCTTTGTTTCATTTTCTTATTACTAGCAAAGCCTGTGATGAACTTTTCTTTTTGGTGGTCTATACAGCACTTCTTTGACATTTGAATAGGTCCTTATCTCCCTCTACCTAATTATAATGTCAATCCAGTGGCCTTGCATATCTACCTCTCAATATGATAAACTAATTTTTTATGGGTATTTATTCTTGACCTGGAAGACAAACTTATTTTTGTTGCAGGCCAGTTTATGGATTATACTCTTTAGCTATGTAGGGAATTACTTTTGGACCCACTATTTCTTCACAGTTTTGGGAGCTTCTTATACCTTTCCATCATGGAAGATGAACAATGTAAGCATTGAAACAAGAAACATTCAATAGTTAGAACCAAGAAATGCTTAATAGTTAAGACTACATGCTATCATTTCTAATCAGATAATTTGTTTCCTTGCAGGTACCACACACAACTTTCCTTCTCACACACGTTTGCTTTTTATTTTATCATGTTACATCAAACATGACACTTCGCAGACTACGGCATTCTATTGCCGACTTGCCAGAGAAAATTCAGTGGATTTTTGAGGCTGCATGGATTTTGGCTCTTTCTTATTTCATAGCATACCTTGAGACTTTGGCTATTTCTAATGTATGTGATAAAAAGGTTTTTGTTTCATTGTTATTATCAATTTCCTTTGTCTAAGCTTACTTAAACTCTGAATATGTTGCTTAAACTCTGAATATTTTTATTACTCTTTTCATTACTATTATGAAAGTCTGAATCTCTAGGGTGAACGTATAAATAAGTCTCCCTTTGTCCTTTCTAGAAAAATTGACAACAATTATTGCAACATGATGAGACTCGTAAAAATTTGAAGTTTTGAAAATTTGACAACATTTATTGTAGAATACATGTGGCTGACCTTGACTAATTTGTTAAGGATCCGTAGTTGACCCCAAACAAATTTGGGACTAAGGTTTGGTTGTTGTTGTTGTGATGCACTTCATTTCTTTTCTCTTTCTGAATGTTTCCCTTCTGAAGAACTAATTACATGCTGAACATATCTGGGCCACGAATGTATGATATAAAGTAGTGGTAATGATGTTTCTCTTTTCTTTTCTTTTTTTTTTTTGATAAAACGGTAATGATGTTTCATGTTGAATATGTGCAGTTCCCTTATTATCAATTTGTGGACCGAGCATCCATGTACAAAATTGGCTCCTTGTTTTATGCCATCTACTTCATTGTAAGCTTCCCTATGTTTCTGAGGTAAGAATTCTAATTTACAATTACTGGTGATTTCCTTCTCTTTTGCACTTGTATTGTTGTATTAAGTATTAACTAATGCAATGCTTTACTTATAAAAATATAGTTGTATTAACCGATTAAATTGTCAGAAATAAGCATTTGTTCAATGTGTTCACATGTAAGAGTGCAAACTCTAAGTTTTCCTCTTATCTTAGGTTAAAGAATACCCATAGGGTTTTTAAATGTATTTATTGTTCTCTTGTATATACATTAGTTTTCCTGATGCCAATTCAACTACATGTGCAGAATTGATGAGAAACCTAGCAAACCATGGGACCTACCGAGAGTGGCGGTTGATGCCCTGGGTGCTGCCATGCTAGTTACAATAATACTTGATTTGTGGCGCCTCTTTCTAGGACCTATTGTTCCTGTTTCACATTCAAAACAATGTCTTCAACCAGGACTGCCATGGTTTCCAGGACATGCCATTGAAACATGACTGATGAATTTGCAGAACAGGGACATGGATTAACTTCCTGTCATCTTGCTGATGCTGTAATGTTTTTTGTACCAACTAGATCATTGTTGCTTTTTTACATTTTTAGGATATGTGAAAAAATTGTATGGGCAAGCAGTAAACAATCAAGTTCACTATTGTTGTGATTTATCTCAGCCCAGTCTATTTTGATTTGACACTAAAATGATGAGGATCTTCTCTGCTGTTCATCATCAAACTAAAATTAAATTTCTCTCATTTTCTCTTTAATATTATTATTCTTTGTTCGTTTGAGTTTCGGATATGGTCACTGACTGAATGCATGAATGTGGATAATAGAAAAACATACAGAAGGTTTTAATGACTATCAAAGGAAGCAATATTTAAATTTACTAAAATAATTTTTTTAAATTTATTATTTCAAATATTTAAACTAAATATTAGTATAGAGTTATGAAAAGTCATGCATGCTACATACACAAACACATTATTGATATTATCAATTTTATTTTTATATTAATACAATAGGAATGATGCTCAATTTTTTAAAAACAGCCCTATAAAGTTCCAGATAGGATTGCAAGAAAAATAATATTGCAACAGAAATGCATTCCAAACCCAGTGATTCAAAAATCTTGCAGAAGGCACAACAATTTCAGTGAAAATCCACAATAAGAAAAGAAAAGTAAAACACTAATTTTAGATTCAGGCTAATTTTAGAAAAGTAAATCTGAACCAAATCAATTACCTTCAATGAAACTAAACAAAAACAACAATTAATAATAGCTCAAAGCTTTTAGATTCAGACAAATGTCTTCTCAATCTTTAGTTCGATTGAATTGAATTACAATAAAAGTATTTTGGGTAACAAATAATAGATGTCTTCTTTATTCGCCCCTTAACCAAAGCCCTATTTTTATCTTGTTATTGACTCGGCCAAGAGCCAAACCCCAAAAAAGGAATCATGTTAGCCATAAGGCCTATTATTAGATTAACAATTTAGTTTCTCCATTTAGTTGTCAATAAAATCCTATTTTTACACCATAAAATTTTGAAAAAAAAAAACAAATTTTTTTTTTTTTTTGGGTCAAGGTAGAGTCATTGAAGGAATTAAACTCTCAAAATGTTCCTTCACTGAAACGGAAAGTGTATCCTAAAGGCAATGGACTTTAAAAACCGTTACTTTCATACCACAAGGGTTAGATCATTTATACATATACACTCACATACAAATAAAAACCACGACATAAATTTGGAGTAAACATAAGAATCACTAGAGCACTCACATCGGGTTTGTATAATAGAAAAAGAAACACATTTTAGCCGATCAAGCCTAAAATTTATCTATATCAAGTAATACAAAGTTGCGTAAAAATACTCGATTAGCAATTGCTACAATTTCCGTTTATAATTACACTAACACTACTCATTTTACATATAATTTTTTATTCCTTATTTACGTATCTTGAGGATGAAGGTAGAGAGTGAATAACAATTGTTGTGTGTGAAGAAAAAGAAACAATTAAAAGAAAGACAAAGTTTGGCTTCAAAATTTGTTATAGTTTAAGGCTATAACCCTACTCAATAAAATAAATATTATTACATATTTTGGCAATCTAACCGTTGAATTTCATATTTTTTATGCTCTTAATATACATGTCAAATTTTGTATCAATTGTATATTATTTACTATATGAACTATAAACTTATATTTTATGCATAATTTTAAACTAAAAAAACTTGCAATTTAAACAATTTATTGATACTATTTTATTTTTTAGAAATTTTGTAAGTATGAAAAATATACGAAGAATATGTGATTCAATGGTGGATTTGTCAAAATTCACCTTCAATAAAAAGATATTGAATAAGGTTGCAGCCTTAGACTATAACCAATTTTTTAGTTAAACTTTACCCTTAAAATAATAAAAAAAATTAATATTTTAATAAAATGTAGGGTAAAATAAATAATACGTAAACAACAATTTTCGCACGAGCAAATAACAGTCTTTTATACATAAGACTTTTATAAAAAACAAACAAAAACGACACACCGTTTACACCAAATTATCCACACGTGGGAGGGAAACATCTTGAGTGGCACACGTGTTATCTTGTTTCTTAGAATTTTAGACCAAAAAAGATAAAATCAGTAAGATAATAGCATTGATATTTATATATTTCTCAACCTTACAAAAAAAAATCTCACAGCCTCTCTTTCTTTCCATTTCCCGCTCCAAAACCAGAGCTCTAAATACTTAAAACCCTCACTCACTCACTCACTCAAAGTGCTATAAAATCTCTTAGGGTTTCGTTTTTTTATTTTATTTTTTTGGCGCTTCGAAGTTTCGAAACCACATGAAATCGGCGTTTCGTGATGGTTTTGCTCCGTCGAGTGCACTGAGCTCGCATCAGAGAATGGCTGCCTTCGGAGCTCTCTCGCTGTGTCCGTACAGCCTCTTGTGCTGTCCGAAGTATACGACGAAACGTTTCGTTTCGTGCTCGGTTGGTTCTCATACTAGTAGTATAGGTAATACTATGCTTTGAATTTGCTATAGTGTTGGTTTTGTTAGTAATGGTTAGTTTATGTTTGGTTGCTGAGAAAAAAAAGAAAGAAATAAAATGTAAAACAAAGAAGAAGAAGTTTTGTTTTGTGTTTGTGTTGGATTTAATGTTAAATAATGGAAAATTTACCAAATTTGTGATTGTTTAGTGTTCGTAGTAATTTGAAGTTCGTGATTGATTACTGAGAAAATGGAAGAAAGGAGAAAGGTTTTATGTTGTTTTGCATTTGAGGTTTGCATTGAAAACATTGCTTGATTTTTCTTTTTGAGCTGTGATATTAGATGAGAACTATAAGTGTCTATGTTTTGGTTACTGTTTTTGCACATTTTCTTTGAAATTTGAACTTGCTGAGAAAATGGAAGAAAAGGGAAGTTTTGTGTGGTTTTTCGTTCAAGCTTCACATGGAAAACATTGCTTACCTTTCATTTTTAGCTGAGAATGGTGAGAGCTATAAGCTTCTATGTTTTTGTTGTTTTGCACATTTTTTTAGTAATTTTAAGTTGCTGGGAAAGTGGAAGAAAAGAAAAGTGTTTATTTTGTTTTGCACTCACATTAACTTAGAAAACATTGCTTGCTTTTCTCTTTTTGAACTGAGATATTTGAGAACTATAAGCATCCAATTGTAAAGTTCTTGTTTTGATTGTTCTTTCTTTGTATTTTTAAAATTGGGATTAAGAACTAGCTTTGGTTTGCATATTTGTGTAAATTTAAAATCTAATCCCAAATGAAGAATTATAATGAGAATAGCTGTATTTTGGTTATTGTAATATCTGTTATTTGTTTTATTTTTAAGAATTGGCATCTTTTTTAAATCCTGTTTCTTCTAATATTAGTTTAAATGCCGACCCCAAAATTTTGGAACTAAGGCTTTGTTGTTGTTGTTGTTGTTCTTCTTCTTGTGTTAGATACACGTAGATCTAAAGTTCCGCGTAAAAGATCGGGAAAGATGGATGGGCCAAGGAAAAGTATGGAAGACTCGGTTCAGCGCAAGATGGAACAATTTTATGAGGGTTCTGATGGCCCACCCCTCCGTGTTCTTCCAATTGGTGGACTGGGTGAAATTGGGATGAATTGCATGCTTGTGGGAAATTATGATCGATACATACTGATTGATGCTGGTGTCATGTTTCCAGAGTAAGCTTTGAACACTTGTCTGCTATGGTTTTAAATCCTGAAGAATTGCATCTTGGTGATTACTGATTATAGTTTGCTATCTAAAGATTTTGTTTCTTATGGAGGATTTGTCCCCAAAAACTAGTCATAACTTTAGTTGCTTTAAGGGGTTACCAGATTTCAAATTCTGATCTAAATTGTCAAATAAATCCCCTCTTCTTGGCTACATCTACTATGGAGGAAATTTTACATGACAAGGGAAATTTTCTTCTAAGGACTTTCTTTAGTTCCTGGATGCCTTGAGTTTTTGTTAATCTTTATTGTGGTTTTACTTAATTTTTCTTTTTTATATTTGCCTGCTCATTTCCTTTGTATACTTCCCGTGTACGTACTAGGGTTGTGCCTTTTGTGCTTTTTCATTAATGGATTTTTATTAATTATAAATAAAGAATTAGAGGAAGCAGTTTTCCACTTGCACTTTGGAGTAGTTGTTATATTTTACTCTGAAAACTTCTTTTTGCTGATTTAGCTTTAACTGAATGTATTTTCTAATGTATTGACATCATTCTTCTCACTTGTATTTCAGCTATGATGAACTTGGAGTCCAAAAAATTGTACCTGATACCACATTTATCAAAAGATGGAGTCACAAAATCGAAGCAGTTGTTATAACACATGGCCATGAAGATCACATTGGTGCGTTGCCTTGGGTAAAGTTTCCTTCTGCTTATTCATCTTAAAAGATAAAGAAATTCCTTCTGCTTCTTGGAAATGATATTTTGACTGAATACTGATGGATCTAGTACTTGGTTATTTATTTTGTTGAGTCTATTAAGTCTTTATTGCAAAGTCTTTGTAATGGCGCATGAGGCCAAATCGTTTCTCATGTTTTATCATTGATGAATTTGGAGGGACACTGCATTGGTACTTGCATCCGGTGAGAGGGGAAAAATTGGTGCCTTGGCTGATGGCTTGCAGTTGTAGGGCATCTGATGGGCTTCAACAAAGACTTCTGACAACAATTAAACAATCTTCATTGTTTAATTGTAGGACCCAGATTCATTGCCATTGGCTAATTGGGATGGAATTGTCATCAAACCTTAAGGATACATTTGGCATTGTGCATTGTTTAAGTGATGTCCTCCTTTGTCATTGTTAACTACACTCCTTATTTCTACCATCGCAAAGCTGTGTGCGTTCATTTAATCTTTTTATGTAACACTCTGTTTATTATTTTCCTTTGAGATAATCTCAGATTATTAAACTAAGGAAAGTACGAAAAGATAAGCAGGCCTATCTCTCTCTCTTGTATTATTGCCACAAAAGAATTCCTGAAGTAAATTTTACCATAATGTGATGATTTACCTTTAAAATTTTTACTTTTATGTATTTAGTTATTGTTTCAAGTTGCCTAGCATTTATCATTTTCCTTTTCTTTATAATGCAGGATAGAAGCCTTAGTGGCTTTGATACCTATTTTGTTGTAGGATCTTTAGGAATTCAACACTAAGTTAGGGTTCTTGATGAGATCTTGAAGGGTTTTTGATAGGGTTTGATGTTTAAGGGTTTAGGTAGGGTTTGGTAATAAAAAGATTGGATCTTGAATTAAACAGTGAATAGAACAAGAAATAAAGAAAGATAAACCCTAGGCAATCACAACTAGGAAGGAGACCTCAAAGCTTTCAAATAAGCTATTGGAATTTTAGTGAATTCAATTTCTCTATATCTCTATTTTATTGATTACATGAAAACTATTTATCAAAAATTGATTACATGAAGACTATTTTGTTGGATAAATTATTTTATGAAGCCATCCTCTCATAATATGTGAGACCCACACATCTATTTTAGTATAGGGTAAATCAGGTAATTACCAAAGCACCCCTATTTTAGTTTAGTAACTTGTTGATCAAAATCTTCTATTATTATTTATCAAGTTTGCTTCTGGTTCTGCCAAAATGCAGTAGAAAATTGTGTTGAAACTTGACTTCCAATATATGTTTTTATTTGTAATGTTAACTCAATCTATTTAGAGAGAGAGAGAGAGAGAGAGAGAGAGTCTGCAAAGTATATAACCAGATATTAATGACTCACATGGTTTCTGAAATAGTCATGAAGGAAACTGAAGAGCCTCCAGAACTGTATTAGACCAAGAAGCTTTTGAAAATTAAATGATTTATTTTTCTTCTTCTTATCCTTCTCTCTCTCTCTCTCTTTAAACTTTAGGATTGAACTTTTAAGCATTATGCTCTTTATGTGTTTCTGCTGTTACAGATTTTTCACTAGGTTTAATGCTGTATAAACAGGTAATTCCAGCTTTGGATTCTCGTACACCGATATTTGCATCTTCCTTTACAATGGAGGTACTTTTCATGGGATTTAATTTCATATAAATATAAACACACACACACACAAACATAAATTTTATGAATGTGCTGCTTTCCAAAAACTTGATATGTCAACCAATAATGATTTTCCTGTAAGTTAAATATAAGTCACTGTTTCTGGAGCCTTTTCTTCTTGTACACTTGGGTTGTGTAAATATTTGTTTCTGTTCATCCTAGTACAGAAAGGTAATACTTTTTATTTTTCAACAGCTTATTAAAAAGCGTTTAAAGGAGAACGGGATTTTTGTTCCTTCTAGACTTAGGGTATTTAGAACACGGAGGAAGTTTGTGGCTGGGCCATTTGAAATAGAGCCTATCAGGGTTACCCATTCCATTCCTGATTGTTGTGGATTAGTTCTTCGCTGCGCTGATGGTACGATTCTTCATACTGGGGACTGGAAGGTAAAACTAACTTATATATGCTTTTTCCTCTTCTTTACTTTCATTCTCAAGGTGTATGAGAGTTTATGTTCAACAGATAGATGAAACACCGTTGGATGGTAAAGTTTTTGATCGTGAAGCTTTAGAGGAACTTTCAAAAGAAGGAGTAACATTGGTAAGTCACTTGGATCTTTTTTATTATATTTTTCATATTTTTTATGTTGATACATTACATATAAAAGGAAATTCATCAGGTTTCACTTTGGGGGAGAGGTATGGGTTTATGAGTTGGGCGGTTAAGAGGCAATATAACCATAAAATGAGTGTAGTGGAAATGAGAATGTTAAGATGGATTAGTGGGAATATATGGAAAGATAAGATTCGAAATGAGGACATCCGTTTAAAGATAGCAGTAGCTCCTTCTGATGAAAAGATGAGGGAAAATTGCTTGAGATGGTTTGGTCATGTTCAAAGGAGAGCAAGTAATGAACTAGTAAGAAAGAGTGAGTCGATCCACGTTGAGGAACGGAAATAGCCAGAGGAAAGCCGAAAATAACACTGGTAGAAGTAATAAAAAAAAGACATGTCAATTAGGGAAGTAATAGAGAGCATGACTTCAAGTAAGATAGAATGGAGAAAAATAATTGATGTGGTCAACCCAATCTAATCTGTCAAGAATCCATAGCCAACTCCAAATTTTGGGACTAAGGCTTTTTTGTTGTTGTTGTATGGGTTCACAAGGGCCAAAACACTAAAATATGAGCTCCATGTGTTAGTTGCCTTATGAACCAATTGCATTAGTCCCCTTTTGTGAGGTCTAGTTCCAGGTGTCCACTATTTACCCTTAGAAAAACAGGCTCTACCTTTTTGTGCTAATAGTAAAATCATCAGTAGGTATTCATGTTGTCAATGCTATTGGCGAGTAATATTTTCTAATCCTGATATAGTTTTATTGGCTGAATCTTTGATTGTGATTTTTAGGAAGCTCAAGAGTTCCCTTCCATTAATGAAATTCCTTATCCAGAAAAAAAAATGCTAGTACCTTATTTGGATTATATGAGACTTGTATGGCTGCCTTCTATATGGAGTGGAGTTTTTCACAAACATAGGGTTTTTGTGTGTCTAGAAATTGTACTCAAATTTTTCTAAATTTCTCTCTTCTTTTGCAATCTTGTGGTTGAAAGGTTTAGACTGGCATCTGATGCCTTGTATATCTTGTTTTTGCTCTGTCCTTAGTGGTTATAATGCCTTTGTTTTTGTTAGTCTTCTCTGTTTGATTAACCGATGTTCTCTTTGTAGGATTTTGTCTATATATTGTGTTAATGTGGAAATAACTAAATGCCATTTCAGTTTACAGCTTCATTTAAACTATCCACAAAGAATAGAAGCAAATGAAAAATTAGCAATTAATGTACATGACTTTGCAGATGATGAGTGACTCAACAAATATTCTCTCTCCTGGAAGGACAATTAGTGAATCTGTAGTGGCAAATTCATTGTTGAGGCGTATTTCTGAAGCTAAGGGAAGGGTAATTACAACTCAGTTTGCATCAAATATACACCGCCTTGGAAGTGTGAAAGCTGCTGCTGATTTAACTGGCAGAAAATTGGTACGTTCTCCCCAGCTCCTCTAATGTCATGCAATTGTACTTTTCTTTGTTATAACACTCTGCACTCTTGTATTTTCAAGATAGAATGTGTCTTAGAAGTTGTGATATAATGATTTGCGATAGGTATTTGTTGGGATGTCCTTAAGGACATATTTGGATGCAGCTTGGAAGGATGGAAAGGCACCAATTGATCCGTCAACTCTGGTAAAATATCACATATAAGATTTCTTCTGTCCCTTAGCCTGTTTTCTTTTAGTTGTGGCTACACAGTTCTCAAGTTTGCAAGTTTTTATGTGGTGTGACACTTTTAAAGGAATAGAACAATTAAGTGCTCAATAGTCAATTCACTTTATGTTAGAGTTGTGAAAAAATTGGCTTCCAGCCATCTGCTATATTTGGCTGGACAGAATTAAACTAAATTCATCTCAACTCAAAACTGAATCCCAATGAAGTGTGGTTGTTTATGTGAATCCTTCTTTGCCATTTAACTGCATCAGGGGTGTAATTGCTGAGGTGTTGCATAAACATGTTGATCAAATTTGAACCACTGTTGTTAGTGTCAATGTAATAACTTTTTGATCAGAGGTATCCATAGGATGCAAGTTCGATCCAACATGTTAGATCCAATTTCTTCTTCCACCTTTGTTGTACTCTTTATTTATTTATTTATTTTTATAATAATTTTTATCACAAATTGGCAATAGGGAGGCTTGAACCTCTAACCTCACCTTTGTCATACTTTTTTATCATATCCTTTTGTATGGCACTCTGAAGTCTAATTAAAAGGGGAGGGTTGTGATGATAGATTAATGACTTGTGTAACAAATTTTGTAATATGTAATGAACATGGGCCGACCCCAATTTTTTGGATTAAGGATAATGTTAGTTATTAAAAAGAGAAGAAGAAACAGTCCAAAGGTCTGGAAGTGTAGCAGCCTCGATTTATGGCTATTAAACACTGGCTCTGTAACTAAAGGTTCAACTGAACTAAGTTTCAGTTCAAGTCTTTGTCCGAATTTCATTATGATGAGATTAATTATGGGGAAAGAACAATACTGACATATAAATCTGTCTGCCAATGCTAATCATCATATACAAATCTACATTAATATCAGCATTGTTCATATTGCTCCTTTCATTTATAAGTTTTTCATCAAGCTCTTGATTTTTTCTGTCCTCCACTCTTTCTAATTTATAGGTGAAAATTGAGGATATTGATGCCTATGCTCCAAAGGATTTGTTAATTGTCACAACTGGCTCTCAAGTAAGTTATTCTAGTTGCCCTTGGTGGCTGCCTGGTTCCATTGACAGCATTATATTTATTGGACCAATTTAGCTGGCATATCACTATGTTGTATATTATATGTCAGGCAGAACCACGAGCTGCCTTAAATCTTGCATCATATGGAGGTAGTCATTCTCTTAAACTGAGCAAGGAAGATGTAATATTGTACTCAGCAAAGGTAACAACATTTCACAGAACTGTAACCTGCTTTCAGAATTCTGTATACATTGAGAAAATTCTTTTCTGATTTTCTCTGTACATTTTTTTTTGGTTATTTAATGAAAATTTTGAAAAACAGATTTACAGATGTTTTTACTTTGATTGGCCAGAAAGTGTTTAAAGTACAAAATATTTTGCACAATCACTTAGGTTACGTTTGAGAGTTCATAAGAGAATGGAATGAAATGATCATAAAGGAATGGAAAGGAATGAAATGTATTTAAGTAAGATAAAGGAATGAAATGGAATTAAGTAACCTTGATTGGATGTTTTAAAATAAAGGAATGGAAATGAATGGAATGTAAGTAATCTTGTTTGGGACTAACATGGAGGGAATGAAATGAAATTATTTTATGACAATATTAGTATTTGACCCCTTCTAATAGAGAGGAATGAGTGTTCTCTTATACCAATTTCATTCCCTCTCACTTAAACTCCCAAACAAGGAAATGGACTTTTCATTCTCTTCATTAAAACTCCCAAACAAGGGAATGGAAGAATATTATAAAATTATTCTTTTCATTCATTTCCATTCCCTTCTCCCAAACTAGGCCTTAGAAAAAGTTTAAAAGAGGGTGTTATATATATATATATAAAACCTTATGATGTTCCATTTTGTTTTTGTTTTCTTCTTTTATGTTCTTCCTATCAGAAAAGAACAGTGCAATCATTTTTAGAAAAGGAACATTGCATTGTGTTGATGGTTGACCATGTTGAATATGTTCATATTGTAACTCCTACAAGTAGTCTGGTTTTAGGTTCAAGTATTGGTTCTCTACTATCTTCTTTGGTGATAATTACTTCAATCAATTAATTACAAATCTTCCCAGCTATAGTCTTTAGAATTCTGATCTTTGGGGATTTCATTATGGTCACATTTAGATCTTCTTTCTAAGCTTCATTACATAGTCAAGTTAATAAAATTGTATCTGGTTTTAAATACCTTTAGGTAATCCCTGGTAATGAATCTCGAGTGATGAAAATGTTAAACCGGATATCAGAGATTGGATCGTCAATTGTAATGGGGAAGAATGAGGGCCTACATACATCTGGTCATGGATATCGAGGAGAACTGGTAAGTTTCATTGTCAGTTTTCAAAATTTGAATTTTCCTGCATTCTTGTATTTTTATTATTTTTTTCTAATCTTCTTAAACATTTTTTTTTTTTTAATTATATAGAGAGCAACAAAAATCAGATATCTTATAATCATGTTATTGTCATATCAATAATAGGATTACTCAAAGAAAGTAGACATGGTTAGGTTTTCTTGGGTTTCACTTTTTAAACACTTCTCTCTTTTCTATTTTATGATGACTAAATTTTCAAGAGAATTAGTTGCATATAAATAAGCCTGTAGGTTAATTCTAGGTCCCATGGGTGAGACCTAGTCAGGCCTAATAAATAATTTATTATGTACAGGCCTTGTTTCCATTACTCATGAACTAGATGCATCTGTCTTATTGCTCTGTCTTGCATATGATGAGATACTAATGAAATATGAAATGTATTTCTGCAGGAGGAAATACTTCAAATTGTGAAGCCACAACATTTTTTGCCCATACATGGAGAACTCTTGTTTTTGAAAGAGCATGAATTACTTGGAAGATCAACTGGTATTCGACACAGTTGTGTAAGTCACTGCTTTGTTATTATATCTAGTTGATAGGTTAGTAGCTTAGCATGATGAAATGGATTCAGCTGGAAACTCTGACCGGCTTAGCTTCTAAATTTATCAGGCTTTGGTATGATGAGATTGTCTTTTAACAGTTTTACTACGTAAGCATATGGAATTAAGTTGGGACTTTAACTGGGGCAATGACTTTTCTGCTGGAGTTGAGATTGGAATGAGATTATGCATCTCATTATTGGCTAGATTGAGGATCAGTAAGGTTAATCATACTTTCAGCAAGATCAGTAAGGTTAAGCTATTGGGTTTGTTGTCACATTGAGTGTTCCTTAAGTTAACCTTCCCCTTTTACAATTGAGAGCTTAATATCATGCATATGAACATGCTGCTTTTGTACTTTTTTTTTACTTAGCAGGGAGCTTTGTCACAATGGGCTTTAGTTTTCCATGACCTATTTTAATCTTTTTTTTTTTTTTTTTTTGGTCAAGTATGACCTGTTCTCATCTTTTACATGGATAAAAAGATAACCCCCTTTTGCTTGTCTTTGCTCACTAAATTCATATATATATATATATAGAAGCTTCCATCCAACTATATGTCTGTAAAATGTAAATTCTATGAACCCATGAGTCAAGAGAATTGTAGAACAATAATTTAGGGAAAAAAAAAAAAAAAACTTTTCTTAGTGCTTGGCTTTTATTAGGGTTAACAAGTCCTCATGTCAGAATTTCATATTAAAGTGGAAGGGAAGATTGTCCTGTGTAATTACTTTGGTGTATAGCATGCCTATTATGATGCAAAATACTGGTTAGGATTCTATTGATGTTACAATATACACATTTCATGTTATTTATAATACAATATGATGAAAAAAATTTAACGTGACTTAATTATATCAGGTTATAAAGAATGGGGAGATGCTTGGGGTCTCTCATTTGAGAAATAGAAGAGTTCTTTCTAGTGGTTTCACTTCCCTAGGGAAAGAGAATTTGCAGGTTAGTGATCAAGGGTTTTGACTTGCCTATAATGAAAAGTTATTCTAGAAAATTCTTAGAGATCTAGTCTTGTATCACAGTTGATGTATAGTGATGGCGATAAAGCATTTGGTACATCATCAGAACTTTGCATTGATGAGAGACAAAGAATTGCATCAGATGGCATTATAGTGGTCAGGTAGTCCTCTTGGATCTTGCGGTACAGTTCAATATCATTGTCATCTATACAATGGCATCCTTATAACTCTCTTTTACAGCATGGAAATTTTACGCCCTCAAAATGTAGATGGTATGATAGAGAATAGCTTGAAAGGGAAGATAAGAATCACTACAAGATGCTTATGGCTTGACAAAGGGAAGCTTTTAGATGCACTCCATAAAGCCGCTCATGCTGCACTTTCAAGCTTGCCTGTGAATTGTCCTCTATCCCACATGGAAAGAACTGTGGCTGAGCTATTGAGGAAGATGGTAAGGAAGTACAGTAGTAAAAGGCCTGAAGTCATTGCCATTGCTCTAGAGAACCCTGCAGCAGTTCTTTCTGATGAGGTAAATGCAAGGCTATCTGGCAAATCCCATGTTGGTTATGGAACATCAGCATTGAGAAAAGTGGTTGATGGACATTCAGAAGAAAATCAGTCCAATAGGATGCACACAGAAGACATTGCCAACATACAGTTAGAGCACTCTTTACAAAAAAATCTGAAAGGTCTCTCTCTCTCTCTCTCTCTCTATATATATATATATATACGTGTGCGTGTGCATGCGTGTGCGCGTGCGAGAGCTCGTTTGTGGGTGGATTGGTCTACATGTCCAGTTCATGTGTGCCGGAATCTATTCATGCATGCAATTTATGGAATATGTTTCAGTGCTTGGGGGATGCTTGCTACATTTCCTGCTAATATTAGTAAAGTTTATTTGCACCATCAGATCAAGACATGATTTAATCTACTCCAAGATGATGCAAACACTACTTCTTTTGTGTTTTTGGAAATCATTGGAAGTTTTAAACTTATGGGGGACTCAACAAAAGTTCCATCTGTGGGGCTTCGTATGTTGCTGCACAACCCCAGAATTTTCAATTTTTGAATTTTGGAAGGTGACAATACATTGGTAGAGTTATTCTTCATCCCCATGTGCAGTCCATTACATAAAAACGCTTAAAACAGAGAATTGATAATTTGAGATTTCTGCATTTATATGTCCGTACTTATATACACACAAATAAAGTGCCTAGTGCTTTGAGTTTTATAAGGTTAATATTTTTATATTGAACATAAAATTTTCAATTAGTAATTCAAATCACATCATTCAATATACTTAACCTTGCTTGCTCCAAAACCACAGTTCTTAGGAGCTTGGCTGGTTACTCCAGCAGTTTAACCATTCAGCCAGTGTATGACAATAATGGATCAATAGCATCATGCTAATATAATTTTGATGTGGTTGTTTCTGGGGTGGCTGCCACTAGAACTATCTACCATGTAACTGTACCTAATTTCAACTACATATTCTAACATTTCCACACACAATTTCATAATTCTCTTTGGAGGTTAGAATTTGAGATGGGTGCATAGTATCATTGCTCTGGAATATTTTTGTTCTTTATACTCATGGTGGGATTGTGACACATAGGTTAATTCGTAAACTCTGGCACTGGCAGTGGTTTTTATTGTGATCTTTTTTCCTCCCATCATACATGATCCATGTAGGTGAAGGTAACGAACTTGAAAGACTACTACCCGAGGAAGACACCATAGCTTCAAGTTCCAGCTTAGCAGAGAGGCCGTTCTCCAATTCTGAGGATTCAGATGATTTCTGGAAAGCATTTGTTACATCATCGTCACCTGTTGATGTAGTGGCAAAAGATAACAATGGTTTCGTTCCACAATCAAAACATGTCTCAATGGTTGAGAAGGACAGTGTTGAAAGTGATAAAGATGAGTCCTCAAAGCTGCCAAATTCTTCCAAGCCTGTAAAACGAAATAAATGGAAACCTGAGGAGGTTAAGAAGCTAATTGATTTGCGTGGAGAATTGCATAGCAAATTCCAAGTTGTGAAGGGAAGAATGGCCCTTTGGGAACAGATATCTGGAAGCTTGTTGTCTGATGGGATCAATCGAAGTCCAGGACAATGCAAATCTCTATGGACATCTCTGGTTCTGAAATATGAGGTTTGTTCTTGCTTCTTTTGGTTATTTTACGTCATTTTGAATTTCTATTATGAATTCTTATCTAGCAATACCTCTGGATGGAAGGTACATTCATCATATGTGTGTGCACGTGATATTTAGGATTGTATGTCCCTATCTTTGCCTACATAATTTTGAGTTTTAAAGCCAATGAGCCATAGCTCATCTGGTACCTTCTTCTCCCACAATAATCGGTCGGAGGGTTAGGTTGTGGTTCAAGTTCCACTAGGTGCTTCACTTACCAATACAGAAAAGAAAAACAAATAAACCAACCAACAAACAAAAAATTGTAGACTTTTGAATATGTTCAGAAAATATGGTTTTGATGACTAAGATTAGAAAATTCTCTAGGATTATGACCTTTGTTGGCCCTCAATGATTGGCAGAGGCTCTCCTTGTCTGTTTTGTTAATGATGGCAACGCCCTCCCATCCTCTCCTGACAGTTAATTAACGACGATATTTTTGTGAACAGGAGAGCAAGAATGGGAAGGAAAGCATGGAGAGCTGGCCTTTTTTTGAGGACATGAGTAAAATTTTGTCTAATTAAAAAGATTTTTGTTTTGAACAGGAGACCAAGAATGGTAAGAAAAGCAAGAAGAGCTGGCCATATTTTGAGGACATGAATAGAATTTTGTCTGATCTTGATGTAATGGCAGCAAAATGATGGGCAGAGAAGGAAACCGTTTTTACCAATTTTTTAGGAGATTCAGCAAGATGGATGTTCTATTAAAATTTGGACAGCTCTGACCACGATGAAGATCCATCAGCAGCATAATAATAATATTATGGATTTATGACGTGGAAGGTCTGGAAGAATTGAGCAACAATAGGTGAAGTAGATTTGTAGGACACACAGACTATGTAAACCAATCAAATGAGTAGCTGAGAAAGGGGAGGGTGACCCAAAGAGAAATTTGAATTTTGGTACATTTGACGAAAATGTATGCCTACACATTGTTCTGTTTTGATGTTTAGGAATACATTGCAACTGCACCATAGTTAACGGTGAAAGTAAAATTTCCTCGAAAATCTTTATTATTCTTTAGTTTATTTTTTGTTGTTGAGAATCTTATTATTCTTTAGTTAAATGGATACATTATGGGTAGTATTAACACATTTATGTGATAACACTTAGTTTTAGGTGGATTCAATCCCATTCTTTTTTGCTTCTTAGTAATTTTGTCTTCTATGTAACACTTGTAGAGTGAAACGATTCGATAGGATATTACCAAAAAATAGAGAAATGGTTTTAATATCTAATTGAGAGTTTAAAATTAGCCACACAATAAATATGGAGAATAAATTGGCAGTGAGAGGACCTCACATCAAGCACAACATTGGCAGTGTGATTCTGGCATTTTTTGTTTTGACTAGAGAATATAATTCATTCATGCTGATTTAGCCCCTATGTATAGGGTTAGACTTTCCTCAAGGAAAATGCTTTATACGGAAATTTGGATCATCAATTTGAATATTTTTTGCTTTTAATATATATATATATATATATATATATATATATATATAAAACCATCTTTAATAATCTATCATTCCTGAGCATTGATATTCGGTACAACATAGGAAATAATCAAAATCTAGTTTGAAATCCGAATGTATATTGAGATACCCATTGATAATCCTCTAGTATCATATATCTCAAAACATTTCTCTTTACACGCATGCCTTGCAAGCATATGAGCTGCCATATTAGTTTGGGTGGAGGATACACCCCCAATGATTTCAGCTCAGATCTGTATGGATGTATCAAATTTGGGTTTATTCCTCAATTAATGAAAGTTCACTAGTATTGACTATCAAAAAAAACAAAAAAAAACATTTCTCTTTTAAATGGTTGAATTCAATTAAACACAACCTCCCTTCATATTCTGTCAAGAAGGGCGAAAATTTGTCATAAAATTTTATGACACAATCTTCTACCAACTAACAGTAGGTTTCTTTTGTCTAATTTGATCTGACCTATACAACTTTGTCATCATTTAATGCATAAATGAAGGTACTCATAAACTCACCAACCCACATAAGAATTTTCAAATGTAAGAGTTGCTCCGATTGCCGGATTCACTTGACTTGAATCAGGTCAGGATCCCAACAAAGACAAATGTAATACCCGAAAAAAAAAGAAAAAAAAAGAAAAAAAAACCTTAACAGGAGAGGTATTTTAGTAAAACTCTATGCGGGGCCAATTTTTATAGTAGTGAGACTATCTCATATGATGTAAACTAAAGAAAAGTTTAGGTTTAAATATTTGGAATTGGGGGTTGAATCTTCAAAGTCTCCATTGTGGCTTTTGCGTTTAATTGTTATACAAACTACCGATTTTTTTTGTAGAAGATTCTTTTAGGTGCAGGCTTATCTCAAGGAACAGTGCATTAATTGTGACTATTGATTCAATAGTCAACTAGATCCAAATCAGTTTCAGTGTTTGAACTATGATTTGACATATATAATTTTGGATAATTTGGCTATGTTTTGGCTTTAATATCCAACTAATGGGAGTTATTTATTAGTACCAAAATTAGTTTTATCTAGAACATCACGAGTTTATTATGTTTCTAGACCCAACTAATAAGGGTTATACATTAGCATGAAACTAGTTTCATCTGAATCTGATGCCAGGTCACGAGGATATAGCGTGACTATAGCCATATAAGATTGTTAAGAATATGAATTATGTTTGAATATAAAAACTATTTTAAGTTTATGAAACTTCCTAGGTTTATTTTGAAACTGATCATATATTATAATTTTTGATATATGTGAAATATTTGATCTTACGTAAAATGTATTATTTTGTCAATCTACATGCTTGTTTCAGGGCTAGTTAGGATTTGGTTAATTATTGATTTGTCAACTCACCCCCATTTTCCCTTCTAGATTCAAATTATGAAGAATAGTAAGTTCTGGAATTTTGGTTGAGAGTACGCTTGAAAGGAGACTATGAATTTTTGAAATAAGATGATCTTGTAATAATTAGTATATCTTTTGTTTAACGATCATGAGGTTTGGATTGTTGTTTTTATTGGTACTTTGGAGATCTTTTGATAATTGCATTATTAATGATGATTGTGGTTTTATTGATGAAATTTTCTTTGATGATAATTTTTAGTTGTTAAGAAGGTCTTGCACATTTGTAGAGTGAAAACTTTATAAGCGTGAGGCCATTGTCACGTGCCATGACAACATATCTTTCCCAATTGATGAAATTGGTAATTGTGCACAAAATTTCAACCAAGAACTATAACATTCTGGATTCTTTGAGCATTCTCTTCTTTAACCTTTGTTTCCAGTAAACACACTATAGATACATTCCCTTTTATTAATCAACCTCTTCACCTTTGTTTCCAGTGAACACATAAAAAGTTTCACAACTTTTGTCTTGTAAGTCGGGGAGAAAAATTAATGGGTCCATGGGATCCATATCTTTACTACTCACAATTCATTATATGACAAGTTATGGTAAAAGTTATGAAATTTTTGTAGTACTAGCATTTCTCTTTGTTTTAAAGGGGTCATTTAGGCCTATCATTCCAGACAAGTACTTTCATAACCGTCCAGCGTAAAGGGTTATGAAATCAAACCCTTAGCTAGCTCAACTCTAGCCTTACCCTCTCCTCTGTTCACAACATTTTCCCTACCCAGTTACCCCCAGACTATTTTGGACATAAAACTTTTTTCTTTAATTTTAATTGCTTAAATTGCAAGCATAGTTACGGGCTGGCAAGCACTGTGAGTGTCACATTTTTCTTCCCATTCGTCATCATGATGCTATTGCTATTGAAGAAGACAGATGACAAAGTTGCAAACGGTATTGAGCTTTGAAAAATAAGAAGAGTAAGGCAGAGCAATTAATCCAAGCAAGCGCATGTTTTATGTTAAAAAAAAGGAAAAGACGACAACATTTTTTTTTTTTTTTTTTTTTGAGAAAGAAAAAGACGACAACATTTGAACGTCTGTATCACTAAACATGTTCCACCAAAGAAATAATGTCACGTCTTTTTTATTTTTTTATCTTTATTTTTTATTACTTTCAAACCCATGGATAAAGCTGTAGAGTCTAGGGAGGAAGGAGATAAAACCAAAAAAGAAAAATAAAAGGGGGCCGAAAGTGGTAAAAGCCTATGAGGGATCCATGTGATCAGATTGAGCTGAAGGGAAAACCAAAAAAAAATGAACCACACGAGTTAGCAGCAGTAAGTGACATTTTGAAGAAACGTTAGTTGAATAATGAATTGGGATAGGTTATATGGATTATAGAGTAATGTTAGAGATATATAAAATGACATAATTTGTGTCACAATTCACGTGGTAGGTTTGAGTGATAAAAGTGTGATGATGAGTTCATATATTGTAGACGACTTTCTTATGATTTATCATGGTTTTAAAAATCAAATTAGATAAAGAATAAAAAAAGAGAGTTGTTCTATGTTTTTAGGTTTGATTAAGATTCACTAATAGTCAAATCAAAAAGCATCATAAATATTATAGGCATTTAATTAATATTATAAATATACAAATATTTGAATTTATTATTTCCATAGATCAATTTATTTATTCTGTTCACATTATTTTGTACAAAATCTTTTATAATGCTATATTATATCAATAACTATAGGTCAAATTTAAACCCATGTAAACTACTAAATCAACATAACCACTAAAATAATGGCTAATTAACGGTGAAGCATTAATGTTCAGCAAAAATAAAAAATAAAAAAAATGGTGAGACGTTAACATCTATTGGTGAAATATCTAAGAGGTGAGATTCATTTTTATTTTCATAATATTTTTATGTACTTGGACAAAAGGGATGCCAGATAATATTTTTGGGTTTTAAGGGTCAACATGTAAACTTTTTGAGGGAGGGCGGGGGGTGGGGCCGTGGGGGCTAGTATATTTTTGGGTCAAAAGCCAGCTAGGTACGTTCCTGTTACATATAGGGATGGCTATAGGTAGATATGGGTAGGGTATGGGTGGTGTAACTTATATAGTGCATTATGTAATAAAAGTCTTGGCATGTATATTAGAAAAAAATGTACAATTAAGTGAGATTCATTATGTAATAAAGACAAAGTTTAGCTATAAAATTGGTTGTAGTTTAAAGTTATAAACTTACTTAATAAAATAAATATTATAACATATTTTGAAAATTTAACCGTTGAATTGCATGTTCTTTACACCCTTAATATACATGTTAAATTTTGTGTTAATCAAATATCATTTACTATATAATTTATAAACTTATATTTTGTGCATAATTTTAAATTACAAAAGCTTGCAATTTTGTAGCTAAAACTACAACTAATTTTGTAGCTAAATTTTGTCAATATAATAAAAGTGTTGCTGTTTGAAGGTAAAATCGTCTTCTTCTGACAAGCTAATAGATGTAAGATATAACCAGTAAAAGATATATTCTTTAGTGTCAAGTGGGGCAAATAAACTTTTTACTGCATTTTAGTACTACCAGTACTACTGCTAGAGAAATTTTGAGGTCAGGGGTGCTGTCTCAGGTTTGTGTTGCCATACTTTTTCTTAGAGTATCAGTTCGTCTAAATTTTTTTTTGTTTATTTTAGTATAATAACTTATTTTCTTTTTATTTTAGATAATTATTTTGTAAAAATACTCATATCAGATTATCTATTATACGTGGGTTAAAGTTAGCTCAGTTAGTAAAGTTTTTTATGATTGTATAAAAGATTTAGGGTTTAATCCTTACTTATTCCAAAAACTGATTAGTGTCTTGATATGATGATAAAGAACTATTATTAGGAGTAGAAGTTATAGGTTAAAACTCTCTAAAAAAAATTTTATCTATTATATACCATTTTTTATTTAAATAATATTTTTCTCACTTTTTTTTTTTTAATAATTATTTCACAACTGTTAATTATAGCACAAATCACATTGACATCATCGCATTGAAGAACATCAAACAAGTAGGTCACTGGTGCCATTGTCATATTCATATTATAACTATTAATTATATCACAAATCACATTGTTATACAATTAAAAAACATCTGAATATGAAAATATTTTGTTTATTTTATATTCAGTTTAGTTTGGTCTAGTTCGGTCCACTTCCAAAAACAAACAAAAAATAATATATATTCTATTAAATAAAAAAATAGTGTATATATATATGTATTTATTATTAAATAAGTTAACGAAATAAAAAAAAAATTGAATTAATAAAAATCAAATTTCAAAAATTCTTATTTTAAAGTAATTTTAACCTTTTCTTTTTATATTTCAATTATAAACAACTGGTTGCTTTGTTGTAAGCATCTCAAACCATAGTTCCCATTCTTCTCAGTCATAAATGTGTTTTCTTTTTATCTTAATAATTGTTGTGGTCGTACGTGCATTCAATGGTATGGCTATAATATTCAAATATGGTTACAAAATCATTTCAATAATTTTTGTGCAATCTATAAACCTATTGTTTGTATTAGGTAACTAATCAAATAGTCGGATAGTTCATTGGAATACTATCCAAATGTTGTGTGAAACAAACAGCTCATATTGTCACCTCTAAAAAACAACAAACAACAAAATGGTAAACCAACTTTAAATTAAACCAAAGTGATGAAAAAAGAAAACCCGTGTTTGTGAATTATAACAAAAAGCCACTACAAATCTTCAACAACAACAACAACCAAAAAAAAAAAAAAAAAGAAAGCCTGGAATAAAATTGAATTGAATAAAAAAGTGAATTTAAGGTGACAATTAAATAAAAATTAATGAAAAGATTCGTTAATTTCGGCAGTAGCTTAATTAGCTCCTCCCTCTTGCTGAATTTTTTTTAAAAATTATTTGAAGTCAAGCGAATCTTGAGATGTATAAAATTCTTTTATTCTTTATTTATGTTTTGGTTCTACATTAAATAATTAGATACCATTTATGCTTTGGTTCAATTTCTATATATATACCTTATGGTTTATGATTTCTTTCAACTTGAATTTATTTTTTGATCATAGTAGTCAAATTTGATTGGATTTAAATTTATTTTATGGATGCTTATAGTGCTTTTGTTTTATTTAACTTCTATCAATGTTACATCTTGTAGATGTAGCCTAGTTTTGTTATATCCTTATATTTGGAATTTTTTTTCTAAATAACAATAAATATTAAAAAATTTAGTTAATTGTCATGTTGCAAAAGAATGTTGAAAACTAGCATCTCGAGTGTTTAAAACTCGAGTTCCAATATAAAAATCAAGTTTTAAGGCTTGATTTGTAAAAAAAATCCAAGAGAAAAACGAGTTTTAAAAACTCGAGTTCAAAAAACGCCACTATAGAGCTTAAAAACGTCACTATAGGGCTTAAAAATGGAGTTATAAAAAATTTAGCAGAAAAACGACGCTATAGGGCTTTAAAACGTCAGTATAGGGCATAAAAACGCCACTATAGGGCACCCGAACCTGATATTCACCGCGTTTGAAAATTTTTTGCAGAAAAACGCCGCTATAGGGATTTAAAACGTCAGTATAGGACATACAAACGCCACTATAGGGCTCCCGAACCTGGTATTGAAAACCTTTGAATTTTTTCAGAAACACGCCGCTATAGGGCTTTAAAACGTCACTATAGGACTTAAAAACGTCACTATAGAGGCGATAAAATTAAAATTTTTTTTTGCATGAAACTCGAGTTTCTAAAACTTGAGATTTATGTAAATGTATCTCAATTTTCTAAAACTCGAGATGTCTACTTTCCCTTATAGTTTCAAGCGTTGCCTAACTAACTATATAAATCATTTTCACATTTATTTTGCCCATTCCCCCTTATATTTGATTTATATGAATGTTATGGATTTATGGCTAGCTATTCAAAAAATATTAGGAAAAACTCAAAGGAAAAAAAATGACTTTAATTAAGATGTTCATTTGTGTGTATATCTCTCTTAGTATTTGGAGTGCTAATAAGAACTAACACGTTAAAATTTCTAACAATAATCATGTGCTATTTTATACACAAAAACACAAGAAAATGTGAAATAAGCACAAAGGTAGGCTGGATGAATTACCTTGATCAATTATATGATTTATCTATGGCTAAAGCTGAAGTTTGAAAAAGATAAAATAAATAAATAAAATGAATAACAGTTTAATTAGAACACCTTTAGAGGTGATTAAATGCTAATTGAGAGAAATTTTTAGAAAATAGATTGTTTAAAGAAACTATAAAATACTGAAAATGATTAAGTACACAATAATTTTCCATAAAATACATATGTTCAAGGTTTTGAGATCAAATCAACATTTAATATTAAATAAATACAAAAAATGAAATAAAAATTGTAAAATATTTATTAGAAAAATATCCATTAAAATTTAAATAATTTTCAAACATATATTACATGAATTAGAAAATAATAATAATATAGTTAATCCTCTAAGTACATGGCATAATTGTATAAAAAATAATAATAATTTCAAATTAAATAAAAATGATTTTGAGATAAGATTAATTACAATAAAAATCTATAAATATATTAATTAGAATAAAAAATTAAAAATAAAATTTATTGTCATGTTCTAAATTGCTAATTGGAATTTTCAAATGTTTTAAAGAATAAATAATTGTATCTTTCAATACTAAACTTAAAGTGATTAGTAGTCTTCTCCAAAACATGAATATATTCCTGGTTAGAAGACGCGAACCACCCACCCCTCGCACGTTAGGCCTCTCGCGCTCACCCACCTCTCGCACACCCCACGTCACAGATTGAACGCACGTTAGGCCATGGTAGCTACATGAAACTCCTCAACCCCATTTCACCCTATTAAAAAAAAAAACACCAATTCTCTTTATCAAGCTCTCTTAAACACTCCTCCTCAAAAAAAAAAAAAAAGCTCTCTTAAACACCATTCTCTAATTTTCTGCCTCTATCATGGGCAAATGTTTCGGTAAGCTTCCGAAGAGCGAACCTCAACCCTCCAACGGAGGCAAAAGAAAAAAGCCGCCCCATGAAATAGGCTTCAGATTGTTGGGAGCTTCAGAAATCAAACTTCTGGTAAGTATAAAAGCTATAAATCTTGATCCTTGAATTAAAGTCAAATACATTTAGCTTTGTATTTGGATGATGTAAACAAAGAGTAGCAATAATTATTCTCAACCATAGCTTCTCAAGAAGTTAGCCTTCTCTAGTTTAATAGGTGGAGCTGGGGATCTTCCAACTGGTGCATGGTCCTAGCTTTTTAAATTTTCCATTATTCTTCTTTAAAATTTGGTAATAAATCAAAATTTTCTGGTTCTGTACTTTCTCTTTTATCAGAGCTCCCAATCCGATGAATCTTTAGAAGATTGCTTTTGCTTCGTATTAGTACCTCCATGGAAGCAGAGAATCAAAGAGATCTGAGAGGAAAATTAAGAATGTGTAAAACTGAATTTCATTCTCATTCAACATAATGATTACAAAGGCTGTTCTCTTTATATATTTGTGCAGAGAAAGCGTGAAACGAGGAAATATAACTCTAAAAGTTTTGTCAACAGACTTGTATACTGCGTCTTCATAAATAAATGTTTTTTGTATAAGAAATGAGATTAATTTTGTTGACAGTTGGTGGCTAGAAGAAGCGACTTCCATGGCTATGCTGTTGCAGATATTCCAGCAGTTTCGCAGAGTGACAGAGAGATGGAAATTCCTGAAGCTACAAAGGGTATAGGGCTATGTGGTGAATTGAACAAGTTCGTTCCAGCTTATGGTGGTGGCTTTACTAACTCAGGCTTAGGCACATCAATCTTATGCCAAGGGTATGTTTCCTGTTGTATGTTTTTTAGTCCCCTGTTTTGTGAGTTTGGAGGAGAGATAGCCAGTGAGTTTGGAGGAGATAAAACAGCAATTTGTAGTAACTGACTATTGCTGTGATGTGCAGTGGTTGAGATGTACTCATTATCAGTGTGTTTGGATGACATGATTTGGGCATTTGGATTTGCATATGGGTGATTAAAATCCAAATAACTTGTTTGGGAAGTTTAAAAAATGCCAAGGATTTGAATTTGACAAATCCACCAAGGATTTAAAAAAAAAAAAAAAAAAAGAATTCACCAAAGATTTTAAACCTTTAAAATGCTTGGATTTGAATAACTCCTAAAATCAATGGATTTGAAATCTCTTGATTTGAAATCTATTAATTTAACATCCAAATCCAAGTTCCCAAATGCAACCAATAAGTATTCTTTACTCTGGTAGTGACAAACTATAGATGCTACCTGCATTTACTTTCTGTTTTTAATGTTTCATGCTTGAACATGTCTTCTTAAACTATAGATAAAACAGCAGTTTTTGTGCCTGATTAAATTCCAGGCTTGAACTTGTCTCCTTTGCATACTTTTTTGAATTATTACCACACTTGAATGGAATGAATTCTGCTTGCTTTCTGTTTTTAAGGTTTCATGATGCTGGTTAATGCATTTGAATTATTTTTTTTCCCATGATATATTTTTTAACAAACCTTTCCCTTGCAGTTTGCTTCACTACTGATGTTGATCAGGTATGTTAAGTAGAAACTGTTAAGGAAATTACACAAAGTAATAATGGAAGAACAAAGTTAACACAAAAGGCAAAACATAAAATAGATAACTTGGAGGCACAAAATTGTTATCCTTAGACAATATTTGCCCCTACACTCTTGTTGCTAAGGAGTTATTGCAAACTTGTTCCCAGGATACAACTAGGTTGTTGGGTTTTATATATAGCAATTCAAGAGAATGATCATAGGATTTCTTATGTTTCTTTGTAACTAACTTTTTGGGAGAGAAAAAGGATATGTTTCAACTAAACATAAGCCTCTATTTATATTCATAGGGTTATATTTCACCAAAAGGCACGTATGAAGAGTTAAAATGTTTCATAAAATTGTTTACAAGGTTTGAAACATTTCAAACATTCAAAACGGTTAATAAAAAATTCTGCAGAAAATTCATTTTTACTCGAAAGCTCTTTTCAATTGATCGAACATGAATCGAGCATTGATCGAACTAGGCTGAGAGACTCTAGAATAATTTTAGTCATCACTTCGATCGATCAAGCAAAGGCTTCGAACGATCACAAATATTAAATTCCGAATTTCACTTAGAAAATTTCAGAACTTGAATTTTCACTTTATTAAACAATATTTTCCAAATTCAAATATCATTATTACAACATATTCATGTATATACCTATGTATACAACAAAAAAGTCTACTTTCTCAAAGTTCCTTTACTTATTTAGTTTTCCTGTACAATTAGTTTTAGCCTTTTAGATGTTATCCTTTATTCCCACTTGACCCGTTGCATTCGTATTAATTGTACGCTTATCTGAAATGCTAAACTTATAGGGTGTCGAGGAATTGGAAGGGTTGGAAACGAATGCTAAAGCCAGTGGAGCTTCTCAGTTAGTGGCGAAGGACTTAAAGGAGGAATTTCTACCAGATTAATTCTCTTGGATTCCTAAATTGAGGCATTTGGGTTAATTGTATGACATGAGATTTATGTTTCGCTTTTTTTCATGCTTTCTTTCTTGTGTAAGTTGGTATTGGAAAATATATTGACAAAACGATATTGTGTGATTTTTTTTTTTTGATAGAAGATATTCTGTGGTTTAAAGTGAAATAATGTTCATATATAATAAGCACATGCTATTTTCGTACCAAGCAAATGGAAGCTTTGAATCTGAAACAAACAAGGTAAGGATATGTGTATGAAAACACACGCTATTTTGTGTTTAAGCATTCTCTATATTAAAAGAGTCATGTTAACGGATGTCCTTAGTGTAATTGTTAGTAAACTATAATAGAAAAATTTTCACACCACTTTCATGCATGGAAAATTTAAAAAACTGTCAACAATATTTATTAGTATTTTATCATTCTCTGAATAAATTTTTTCTAAAAATAGCTCCTAAATCAATACTTTTAAGACATTAGTTAACATTTCTCATATTAAAATGGGTTTATAATTTGAATTAAAACGTTTTTTAAATTATAGATTTTGATTTAAAATTTAGAAAAGTATGTGATTTAATTTTAAATCATAAATAAACTACAAGACTGAAATATGATTTACGCTAATATAAGATAATAATAAAACATAAAAAAAAAAGTCTTCTATTTTTAATTTTTTTATAGTTCATAAATAATGAATATTATTCACTCAAAAAAAGAAAAAAAGAAAAAAAAGAAAGCGGCGCTCCAATATATATATATATATATATTTTAGATAAAACGCTCCAATATATTTTTATTCCTAACCTTTTCCCATTTTTAAATTTTGTTCCAACAAGAAAAGGCGCGCAAGAGCAAAGAAACGGTGGCATTTTATGTAAGAATCTCAAAATAGTAAGGTCATTTACACACCTCTCTCAAAACCCGTTAGTACTTTTTCGTTATTTCCCGAACCAACTTTCTCTTTCTCACTTTCGCGCCATGATCGGACTAAGCCGCTGCAGCGCCATCAAAGCCACCGCACTAACAGCTACGCCGCCACTCCTCCGACTCACTGAATTCTTTCTAAGCCGTTTCTACTCCAACTCCGCCACTGCAGCTCAGCCACAACCCGAATCCGACTCCGACTCCGACTCCGACTCCGACTACTCCTCCTCCGACTCCTCCAACTACTCCAAGTTCCTCACATTTCCATTTATACCCTCGTCCATCAATACCTCACCCCTTGCTCTTCTCTCTACAAACAGGTTTCCTTTCAGTTCAAATTTCTTTTGCTTTCTTTCTCTCTCTCTTTTTGTGTGTGAAGTTGTAAATTAGATTTGGTACTGAGGATATTTTGGTTATTTTAAGTTTCTTTTTAAAGTCACGGTAGTAGGTTAGGTAGTTTTTTTTTTTTTTTTTTTTTTTTGGGGGAGAAAGTAGTATGTTAGATAGTTGAATGATAATAAAATACAGTATCTGTCTTGGTAATATAATATCTATTTTGATCATAATCTATAATATCCATTATTTGTTATTCTCATATTTACACAAATACCCTTTTTTTTTTTTTGAATAATTTCTTTTGGGGAATTTGATAAAAGTATTTGGAAAGTGAGAATAGATTATTATAATTATTATAATTGTTTTTTTTGTTGTTGAATATAAAATTTTGGGCTTTATGTTATGTAAAATCTTTGGAAAGTAAGGATATATTTATGAATAATTTTGTTCAAAATGAAAATATCATGGCTGGCTTGTCACACTGTTGTTATTCAAAATCTTCAATGAAAACCTTTCTCCGTTTATTTTTTATTCTCTGCTAAAGTATTGAATGAAAGCCAAAGAATTTTATAAATTTATTCTAACCGGTCCTTTAATATCATCCATTTATTTATAGTTTTTCATTTTTTTTTTCTCTTTTTAATCTCCAAACTGACCAGTTTTTACGCTATGTACACAGACAATTTACTATAATCCACCTTCTACCACATCATCTTTTATCAACTCAATGTCATTAAATTGGTCACTCACCACGAGCTTGGTGCTTGGATGGCTGTTTGTACCATTTTATCGCGAGTAACTCTACGGACACATAAAATAGTACAATTTGTGCTACAACTCGCTTATGTGGTGAGTTGTGAATAATAAAAGTGTGATGATGAGTCCATGTAACAAGTTATGCTATTTTATGTGCCCTTAGTATTATTCTTTTATCACCTTTTTTTTTTTTGTTGAGAAAAATCACATCTATTAATTAGTTTTTTTACTTTCCTTTAGTTTTTTTTTTTTTTTTTTTTTTTTTTTTTTTTTTGTAAAGCTATAAGCCCATATAAGTGTACTTCTTATCGACCAGGTTCTATTGTTCTTTACTTTAAAATTTATTTTATCCTAGTTAAATTTTTGTTACCAAAACTTGAATAAAAAATTTATTATAAAATCAATAGTTAAAGAAATATTTTTTAATTATACGCTCAGTTTTTTAGTCAAGAGTTATTATCAAGAGTTAAAATTGCTAACTCAGTAGTTAGTTTCTATTTATTTATTTTTTTATTATCATAAACTAGCTCAGCAATTTTAAATAGATAAAAGTCTTTTAGTGGAATAATAAACATGTAACAGGGTATAATTTCTCCCCATGGACCCTATATCCCCTTTCCTTCACCTTTTCCTCCCAAATTGAATTTCAAGAGGGTACAAGTTTCCTTTTTTCTTCAAGGAAAGGTAACAGGGTATAATTTCTCCCCATGGACCCTATATCCCCTTTCCTTCACCTTTTTCTCCCAAATTGAATTTCAAGAGGGTACAAGTTTCCTTTTTTCTTCAAGGAAAAATCACGGGACAAAATCTGAATCAATTCACTATTATTTAATCAATTACAATATTCTCAAGTTTTAAAGAAATTCTCCTTATTTTCTTTATTGACTAATTATTTTTCTCAAAAGCGGCAACATTTTGCTCTTTCTTCATCTGAATCAATTCACTATTATTTAATCAATTACAATATTCTCAAGTTTTAAAGAAATTCTCCTTATTTTCTTTATTGACTAATTATTTTTCTCAAAAGCGGCAACATTTTGCACCCTTTATATATTAGATACATTACCGCCTACAATTTCTAATCCTTAACTTATGCAGCGCACCCTTTATATATTAGATACATAACCGCCTACAACTTCTTTTTTTTTTTTGCTAGGTAATTGGTTATTGCGGGGGCTTGAACCCCCGAGCTAGCGGTTTCAAGATAAACCAGGTACCACTTGGGCATCAAGGCCCGGTGGTAACCGCCTACAACTTCTAATCCTTATGGGAACAAGGATTCTCATGAACATTGATTAATCAACAAACTAACTCCTAATTACAATGAGAGTAGCTTCTTGGCATGTCCCACACGCTCACTTAGTTGGGCTCTAATAGAATGTGGGCTGGACTTTGGTGCCATGCACCCAATAGTCCTTGCATTTTATTCCACCAAAATGCTTAATTGTGATAAAGAATCGAACAGTATGCAAAGCATTTGTCTTTTTGTTATACAAAATGCTGAGTATTGATGTGTTGTTTTTTGGGACACATGCCACTTTTTCATTGAAATGGCTAATTCCCTTCCAGAAAGACAATTGACTTAGGTTGTGCAATGTCATGTCTTATAAGTGATATTGACATAACAACCCTTCCCGTCTGGTTTTTATTCTTCTTGATATTCTTTTAATTTGAACTCCTTGTTATGCTCTTTTTCTTCCAATTGCAATTAATATCTTGTTGATTTCCATGTCTCTGACTGCAAGCCTTCTTGGGATGAGTTCTAATGAAAGTATTGTCTTTTTCTTCCCAGAGCAAGGCATTGGAAGATTATTACAGGAAACAGCAAAATCTTCTTGAGTTGCTTTACATCTGAAACATATAGCTGCTGCTTGCACTTCACATAAGCTCACTACAGGAATCGATCAGCATTAGCTTAGTACCAATATTCTGTCCATGTTTGAATTACTTACTGTAATAAATAATGTGAATCACATGATTGGCCTAGAGTTGCAGTTCTGACAATTGACTTTGTAATATTAGTTTTTGCAATTTCGGAAACAACCTTGCTGAGCTTCTACCAATTACTTCTTTGTTTTTCTTGCCGTACTAGAGATAAGCCCAAAAAAAAAAAAAAAAAAAATTCACAACTGCATCCATATATTTAGTATTTGAATTTTTTTTTGAAAAAAATCAAACATTATAGTTGATTTTCTCATGATCTACAAATAAAATAAAAATTATATTTATTATCTCACAAAAAGACCAATCAAACAGTGACAATTTCATTTTGATAAATTTGGGTCACATATTTATTATATTATTTATTTCCTTTGTTACTTTATCTTTGTCATTTTGTCTTTGTCACCCACTACTAATTTATAATGCATTATATGTCCTTTATTTCTGTTGCCTATTCCCAATATTGCCTTGCTACCACAAACAGTCAAACAGTCAAACGCTTTATATATATCACTGCAAATAAGTAATAAATAAAAAATAAATCTCTGAGACAAAATGAGACTCCCAAGCCCCAAACACAATCACATATTCAAATTCAATTCACAATCATCCTTAGAAAAAAAAAAGGGCTAATTACAACTTACCCACTTGTGGTTTGGTCGTAATTTAAGTTGCCTACCCGTGATTTTAAATTTGACACTTTATCCACCTGAGGTTAACTTAGTTAGGGTTTCGTTACTCACCTTTGTAAAAAATGAGGCTAAACATGTATTTTTACTCCTTTTATGTCTCTTTCCTCTCAAAACATAAAATAATAAGAGAAAATAAGATCAAAAAGTAAGGGTTTTGTAAAAATTAAGAAACCAGAGTTATTGGTGATATAGAAGAAACCAGAAGCTCAATTGAAGGAATTGTTAGTCTAACATGTTGGACATGTTGGAAGTCTGGTTCAATAACATCAAGAGAGTGGGTATACCCATGTTGGAAGTTTGGTTCACTACCCGTGGTTTGAAATTTGACACTTTATTTATCTGAAGTTAACTTAGGGTTCCGTTACCCACCTTTGTTAAAAATGGAGCTAAACATGTATTTTTACTCTCTTTTACTTTCTCTCCTCTCAAAACATAAAATAATAAGAGAAAATAAGATCAAAAAGTAAGAGTTTTGTAAAAATTAAGAAACCAGAGTTATTGGTCTGATATAGAAGAAACTAGAAGCTCAATTGAAGGAGTTGTTGGTCTAACATGTTGGACATGTTGGAAGTCTGGTTCACTAACATCAAGAGAGTGGGTATACCCAATTATGTGGTTGTTGCTTTGGATGAAGAGATTGCCAATTCTGTGAATCAAAATATGTTCTGATGTATAAGAGAGATCCAAATGAAGGTATTGATTCAGTTGCGAGAACTGGAGGGAACCATGCTGTCTGAGGGTTGAAATTTCGTATTCTTTTTTTTTTTTGGGGCTGAATTCTATTAAATCTATAGTTGCTTTTAGCTGGGTAAAATGGATGGCATTGCTCGTGTTTGCATTTTAAAACTTTCTTATTTCAGTCAACACATCTATATATTACTAAAAGCTGAAGCGTAGCATTTAATGTTGCTACACTCACGTTGAGCCACATCAGCAGCCACGTCATCATTTTTTTCTTTTCAATTTTTCTTATAATTTTTTAAACATTTTCTCATTTAAGGTGACTTAATTATTATTTAAAAATTAAAATATCTTTTAACCATTATTTTTATTATTAATTTTCCAAAACTCTCATTTCCTTTTGCCTCTTCATCTCCCCACTACTTTCTACCTTAATATCATTTTTTCTCTACCTTTTCATCTTCGTTTATTTTGACTCTTCTTATTCTCAACATCTTACTATAAATTTGACATTTTCTTTTTCATTTTATGCATAGTTTTCTCACACAAAAAAGGTTAGTTTTCTCTCTCTCTCTCTCTCTCTCTCTCTCTCTCTCTCTCAATTTGTTTTTCATCTATATTTATATTTATATATTACTAAAAGTTGAAGCGTAGCATTTAATATTGCTACAGTCACATTGAGCCACATCAGCAGCCACGTCATCATTTTTTTCTTTTCAATTTTTCTTATAATTTTTTAAACATTTTCTCATTTAAGGTGACTTAATTATTATTTAAAAATTAAAATATCTTTTAACCATTATTTTTATTATTAATTTTCCAAAACTCTCATTTCCTTTTGTCTCTTCATCTCCCCACTACTTTCTACCTTAATATCATTTTTTTCTCTACCTTTTCATCTTCGTTTATTTTGACTCTTCTTATTCTCAATATCTTACTATAAATTTGACATTTTCTTTTTCATTCTATGCATAGTTTTCTCACACAAAAAAGGTTAGTTCTCTCTCTCTCTCTCTCTCTCTCTCTCTCTCTCTCTCTCTCCCTCTCTCTCTCAATTTGTTTTTCATTTTTTGTTTAATTTTTATTTTTATTGCATCAATTCTTTAGGTTGATGAATTTTTGTGTTAATTAGAATTCTACTTTGGGTTGATATAATTTAGTTTTGTGTTTTAAGTTGTTATCTTTTATATTCTCTTTGATTAAATATTATCCTACTACATTATGCATATAGTATATAATAATATAATGTTATTATATTACATAGAATGACTTGGATAATTTGATGTTTATTGCTATATATTTTATTTTTACTCTTTTTTCCTCTCATATTATTTTATTCAACATTTAAATCCAATCATATCCTCTATAGTATTAAATTATGCAGCACAAATCAAGAAAATGGCTAGACACAAACCTGTCTTCCTTTACCATACATTAGAGAAATCAAAATATTTGTGTGATAAAGGGTTATATAATTTATAATTTAGATAGCACCCTTTGAATGTGTCTAGGCCTATAGATTGAGCAATTTGTAGACTTAAAAAGCCATTGAGAATGAACTTTTTGAATCAAGACTAAAAAAATATGAACTGCTATATATCATTTAGATAAAAAACTTTTATCATAGGTACATTAATTTTTTTTTGACACAAATTTAAATTACGCAAACTTAATAATTTTATATTATGTGTTAGCATAGTCTCTGCATCTTCTTCTAAAAAATATTATGTATCATCTTTAAAGGATGTCGACAATATTGATCTTATAGGAAAAGTTACATAAAATATTGAGAAATAAATGTTTTATATTACAATCTACTAATTAAAAATGTTTTTTAGATATTTAAACATTTCTATTTTTCATATCATTGACATGTTTTACAACTAACACGTGTTAACTTAAGTCTTAATATTCTTAAGTTGTTTTGGCAAAAAAAAAAAAAAAAGTTGTCACAAAAGAGGAGTTCATGTAAAGCTTTTTGCAAAATGAAATATTTGTTTTGTAAGGCCACCAAACTTGATAATTTGCAAATGTGGAACCATTCGCAACAATATTTGCATAGTTATATAGTTCCAACTAAAGCAATTGTGTATACTTTAAGTCTTCAAAAAACACACATCTACCGGTGGTTAAACGTTCATCATGGGTAATTTTAACTTTTCATATAATTTTACCTTTACATTTTCATCTATTTTCATTTAGATTTTTTTTTTCAAAAAAAAAAAACTTTAATTTAGATATTTATAAGTAAAAAAATGAAATAATGATTCATGAACTAAAAAAAAAAATTATCTATACATATTTATTTTGTGCGGTTGTAACTTTATATATAATTTTGCATTTATAAATTCATTTACTTTAATTTAGATGTTTATAACTTAATAATGAAATCTATAAACAAGGTAAGTAAAACAGTCATATTTCTACAATTCAAAAGGTTACAACTTCTTTTTTCTAAAAAAGGCCTTTTACATTTCCTTGGAATTATTTTTAAATTTTTTAGTATAAAACCTTTGACATGCCACTAACCTAACCACTTCATACATTAAAAATATTTAAGGCTCATTATTACTTCCATTAATATATTATGGATGTTTTAATTGATTGAGACCAAACTAAAGAAATGCCTTTAATATTTCCTTGAAAATTCAAAAGAAAAAAAAAAAAAAACCCTTTGACATACCACTAACGTAATTATATTTATAACTATTTAAGCCATCCATGATATCTATTTTGATAACCATAAAATTTACAACTAGCACGGGAACATACAAAATAATAAAGAATAAATGAAGGAAGAAAAAAAGAAATGAAATCAAACGTCAATTAATAACCGTTATTTGGAAAATAAAAAGATGGTCAAGAGGAATAAGAAATAAAATAGAGATGGCTATGCAGAGGATATTGAAAACTTTATAGTGCAATAAAAACAACCATTACATTCACTTAATTAAATTAATAATCAACAATTAAATATAATAATACAAAATTTAAACTTAAAGCTAATTAAACTCTAACTAGGGAAATTATATATATATATATATATATATATAATCATAATCTTCATACACAATGAATAGTTTTACCTCTTATTTAATGTCTATGTTATGCAAATCATCAACCAATAAATATATGATAATGTAAAAAATGTTATAGACAAGATCATGAAAAATATGATAAAACTATATATTTTTTTGAAACTCTTTATAAAGTCTAGAGACTAAAATAGTATTTTATCTAAAAAATTATCACGCGCAATGCGTGGGTCTGCGACTAGTATTTAATTAATACTGAACACTCACCTGAAAAGCATCTTCGAGTGGGTGAAATGGATTGCAACAGCTAAAAGTACCGAAATTTCGTATTCTAAGAGAGTTTTTGCAACTCGTGGTTTGATATTGTATATTTGCAAAATACTTTACATTATCTTTATCGAGATTTAGATGTGGGGTCCATGACTGATGGTCATAATAATATGACAGCTTATGGGTATAATGATGTCTTTGATGAACAAGCAATGGGTTGGGTTCAATATGTTCATACAATGCAGATATGAATAACTCTGGTTTCTTCTGCATTAGACTAACCATTCCTTCAATTGAGCTTCAGGTTTCTTAATCATTAGACCAATAATTCTGGTTTCTTAATTTTTACAAAACCCTTACCTTTTGATTTTGTTTTCTTTTATTCTTTTATGTTTTGAGATTGAGAGGAGAAAGACATAAAAGAGAGCAAAAATACATATTTAGCCTCATTTTTAGTGGAAGTGGGTAACATTAACTAAGCTAACCTCAGGTGGGTAAAGTGTCAAATTTAAAATCACGAGTAGGTAACTTAAATTTCGGCCGAATAAGAGGTGGGTAAGTTGTAATTAGCCAAAAAAAAGAAAAAAGAAAAAAAAGAGAGGCTAAAATCCAAAACTTACTTTCAAGTTTTACCATTTTTCATTTCAATCCTCTAAGTTTGGGTTTTGTCATCAGTCCCCTAAAAGTTTCATTTTTTTCTCAATTAAATCTTTGTTAACAATCCGTTAACTGCTACCATTAAAATTAAAATTAAAATTTATTATTTATTTATTAATTTTAAGAAAACATTAATTTAAAATTATTAAAAAAAAAAAAAAAACAGAAATTAGATGAAGAAAAGGCATCTTATTTCAGGCGCAACAAGAGATGTATCTACGGATTCTACTTGCTGAGAAAAAAAATTGTTGTTCCTTGCTCCACCTGACCAATGGAACCACCGAGAAGGATAATGTAGAGCTGGTAGCAAATGTCTGTCCCCTTGAGGTTTTTGTGACTAAATCATACTACTCAAAGTAGTATCTAGATGGTTCCAAGTGGCTTTCTCAGTACATTTTGATGGTAGCAGCAAAGGCAGTGTCTTAGGCATCAGATTCATGTAGCAATTTTCTCATGGTGAGGTGGTATCTATGTATCTTTTAGGCATTAAAAGTGAAGATTTGACATTTTATTTCAAGTGGAGCTGTTGGGCACACTATCAATTTGATTGTTGATTTTCCTCCTTCAATTGCTTGGTCAATGATTTGTGCAATATGATATGTGTGATTGTAATATAAATTTCTTATTTACTCTCAAGAAAGCTTGCATGTTTTGTGGTTGCCCAGATCTAACTCTGCTGTGTTAGACCAAGCTATTTTCTCTCTCTCTCTCTCTCTTTCCCCCTCTTTTTCCCTCTCAGTCTCTCAATATTAGGCTAGGGATTCAGTTTTTTTCTCCAAGGACCAAATACGATGTCACTTAATCTAATTTCTAATTTTTTTTAAATTAACTTTTTCTTAAAATTAATAAATAAATAAGAAAATAAAAATTAAAGAATTGACAAAAACAGTGTTGTTTGGGTAGGATAATGGCAACAACTAATGAATTGATAACAGAAGACTTAATTGAGAAAAAAATGAAACTTATGATTGAAATGAAAAAACTCAAACTTAGAGGATTGAAATGAGAAGTGGTGAAACTTAGAAAGGGAGTTTTACCTTTTAGCCAAAAAAAACAACAACACAATCATAAATTCCCACAACCATCCTCAGCTAAAAAAAAAAAAAAAAACACAATCAGTCAATAACAAACTCACAACACAAACATTATATCAATATTATGTTAGGTTTTGAAGTTTAAGTAGAGAAAAAAAAAACTTGAAAGGGTAGATTGAAATTTTGGGATGGAGGTTGGAGATTGTAGTTGCTGAAAACAGCGGTGGGTTGGGTAGATTAAGCTGCCAGAGGTGCTAAGGGCAGTGGCGGCAACGTGGTTCTGTGGCGGTTAAGGCTAGGAGACCTAATGGTGGCCTGTGACTGCATTGTGCGAAGCTAACCGCTGATTCCAGTCAGTACACTTTCTTAGGGTTTGTTTGGATACCGCTTATTTTGCTAAAAATTGAAAACTTATTGCTGAAAACACTGTAGCAAAATAATTTTTAAAGCTGAAAACACTGTATAGCACTTATTACTGCGTTTTTCCCTGGGCGCCTAGTCCATGAACAGTGTCGTGGGACCTGGACTCCAAAATGCAAAGTACGAATTAATTTCTATGCAAACGCTCTCTCTCTCTCTCTCTCTCTCTCTCTCTCTCTCTCTCTCTCTCTCTCTCTCTCTCTCTCTCTCTCTCTCTCTCTCTCTCTCTGAGAATGGGTTTGTACTTTGTAGGGTTAATGGGTTTAAAAAATAATTTTGGGCTGGGCTTGGGGGGGAGTGGTCAAGGTTGGGCTGGGGGCCGTAAGGGTTGGCTGGGCTTAGAGTAGTATATGTAAGTATTTTTTTTTGGGCCAGGGGGCCTGGGCCCCTTCTGGGTCAGTCTCTACTTGGTAGAATGTAAGATTTTTGGTAAGTAAGCTCAATACCAATGAAAGGATGTCAGGATTTTAACATAAGAAAAATTTTAGGTTGGAGAATGAGTAGAAATGCAGGTAAAAAGCACAAATAACCGTTCGTATTTGTGATGGATTCATTTTGCATTGGGAAAAGAAAGGGATTTAGCAGCAAGAAAATTGTCACTTCATTAGTATCTAATTAATTAATGTAGTAGCCTATCAGAATATGGAAATTTGTATGCTCCTTTTTGTTAATTTTTTCTTTTTATATTGTTTCCATGAGTGCCAATGGTTTTTATTATGATGGCCTCATTCATTCGCACTAGAAGCCCATGGTTGGTTGACACTGTGGTCATGGCCCGCTAAATGTATTTCTTTGGCAGCCTCGATGCTTGAATTGGCGATTATATGAGCGAATCATTCTGATTTTAATAAGACAATGAAATTGGTGTGTGAACAGAAAACCACTGTACATGCCTACTATTTTGGCCAATTTTTTTTGTTTGCAATAAATGAAATGATCCTAGTTGAAGATAAATAAGCCAATCATGTAGCAAAAGAGAAGATGATGATACCGCTGATGCAGGGAAAGCTATATATAAGCCAATCATATGCAGAAATAATTAATTTTCTCTCTACTCATCCACTGATGTTTTAAGTTTCTCATCATTTATATTCAAACCAAAGTTACAAAACTAGCTGACTTTAAAAGTCTCAAGCGTTGTATAACTTCACATTCCAAGTCATAAGTCATTTCCAATAAGAATTATCACAAATATTACAAAGCCTGCTGATATGGTGTCGTTTTTTAAAGAAAATGGAGAGAGATTACTATGGTCTCAAAAGCGACAAAGCGTTTATGGTGGACCCAAAGAAGAAGGTGAAGGTTGTGAAGAGTAGTGAGAAGAAGAGGGAGACGTTGCCCGAGAAGATGGCGAGGAAGAAGAGAACACTTAAGCAAATTAGATTGAGTTTAGTGAAGAAACCAAAACAAATGATGTGTCATGACTTCTGAGATTGTTTGTAATTTTATTTTAGCACACCTTGTTGGAATTTTTGCAAATGGTATGAAAATGGTGAATATTTATATCAGAATTTATAATTTGTTTTTGATTATTTCTGTTCTTTTAATTTTGTCTTGCTAGAGATAAAAAGTTTTTGTCACATACGCAGTCATTGTTTTGCTTATTGCAAGCAAACTAAGCTTATTATTCAGGAAAAAAAAAAAAAAAAAAAAGCAAACTAAGTTTATTAGAATTTTTAGTTCTTTTGTTGAACTATCTTAACTTCATTTGTAGAACCTACTAGAATGCACTTGGAACTGCATTTGGTCACTCAAAATACTACTTTTTGGAAGGGCTAATACTTTGTGATAGGCACATTAGTGAAGAGTTTATTGGTACTCCATCCATTTACCTTGCATTGGAATCTTGAAACCAACTAGGGTCTGTTTGGATACTGTTTATTACTGAAAACTGAAAATTGAAAACATTGTAACAAAATAATTTTTAAATGCGTAAATAGTGCGGTAGGACCCATTTTTAATGAAAATTTTGCTGAAAAAAGAGGTTTGTGAGTTTTGTGAACAGTGCATGAGACCAACTGACAGACGCAAATGCACAATGCAAGCGTTGAAAACGCTATCCAAACTCCACCCTAGTATGGGCACTTTCCCCAGCAGAGTATCCACTAAAGTGATACAATAGAACACCACAGCAAGTAGGACTCTTCCTCCCCTCTACCAAACCATTTTTTTTTTCTTTTGCTGTTGCCTAGGGATTCTCTTCTGAAATCTATCATTTTTCAAATATAAATTCTCTGTACTATTTTTTATGTACCACTATATATTCTACCAATTACAACTTACTATGTAAGATTTTTTTTTTTTTTTTTTTCAACTCTAGTTATTTTATAATGAAAAGCAATACATGATAAGTTTTAATTGGTAAAACATAGAATAATACACAAAAAATAGTATAGAAAATTTGTATTCCATTCTTTACTCCTCTATGTTTTCTTTTTCTTTTCTGTTGTGTTTTCTTCCTCTTTGCCTTCTCTTCTTTAACAATTGACTTTCCTCCTCTTTTTGGTTTTGTCGTATTCTTTCATTTTGGTTCTTCCAATTTCTTCCAACTTCTTTATTCTAAGGTTGAGCTTAGTGGAATTTGGAAGGTGGGAGACTTGTCTTTTATGTGACCACATGTCTTAATTCAATTAGCCATTTGGATTATAATAAAAAAGTGCTTTCATGCTCTCGCGCAAGTAGAAGCAAGTGAGGTCTTGCGTTCCTTCAAGAGTAGTGTGGCCTTCCAGATCGTAAGGTTAGTGTTTGTACCCCCTTGCTAAAGATGGTGAGAGTGGGTTGCCTTACCATGGCAGAAGAGCTTAAGGAACTGTGGAAGAAACTGACGGTTATAGAAGAAGAAGAGGAAAATATAAGTCTGGGTAGCAATAGTACAAAGGTAGCAAAAGAAGCTAGGAAAAATTGCATTGTGATGAAAGTATTAACACAACGCAGTGTTAGTGTGGAAGCCTTAAAGAAAAACACGAGAATGCTATGGAAACCAAAAAAGGGATTACAAGTTTCGGAGATTGAGGACAACTTATACCTTGTTGAGTTTGGATATAGTCGTGACAAGAAAAAAGTGATGGAAATGCGACCATGGAGCTATGAAAAACAACTAGTTCTCATGAAGGAGTTTGAAGGAGAGCTGGTCCCAAAAGAGATATCCCTTCGTTGGTTGCCATTTTGGTTACAAATTTATAACCTCTCGCTCAAGTGTATGACCAATGGGACGGGCTATGCGATTGGAGGAAAGATAGGAGAGGTCTTAGAAGTAGATGTCCTTGAGAAAGGGGTGCAGTGGGGGAAGTATCTCAAGGTGAGGGTAAACATTGATACGACGAGGAAACTTGTGAGAGGAAAGAAGGTATGTGTTGAGGGAGATAGTGGGAGATGGGTGTTCCTTAAATATGAACGATTGCCCAACTTTTGCTATAGATGCGGTATGCTTGACCATGGTAAAAAAGAATGCTCAAAGAGCTCTCCAAGGGAGGAGAATGGGGAGAAGGGAAATGCATAGTATGGGCCGTGGCTGAGAGGTGAACTGGGGAGACGAGCCAACAGAGAAAATGATAGTATGGATGAAAGGAATGAGCTGAACAACAAAAGCAGGGATGAAGGGGCTGGAAGGGAGATGTGGATATTGCCGAGAAAGAATACAGTGCCGAAACGACGAACTGGGGTCAACGGAGAAATGGATGTAGGAAAAAGCCGGTCATTGGGACACAGCCTAAGACCCTGCACCGAAGAGACAGAAACAGGGGGGGGGGAGAACCTAGAGGTGTTACATGAGAATGGCAAAGTCAAATCTAAGGAGGAAAAGCGGACTGACGTGTTGGATGAAAGTAGTATGGGGAATATGGATGAGACAAGAGGGCACGAAGACTCAAACGCGGGGATAAGGTGGGAGATAGCGACGTTTGAGGATACAGTAGATGTGAAAGGGCACGAAAATTTCAGTACAAAAGATGTGAAGGAAGTGGAGGCTCAATTGAACTGGGCTAAGGACAATATGGGCCCATTGGCAATGAGCTTGGACCCAAGTAAGGGCTAGATTTTGGAGGAAGTGGGACCTAGTAGCAAACATTGCAAGAGATTGGCTAGGAAAATCAAAGAAACAAGCCCGAGTGTGAAATTTTTCCCAGCTAGTGTTAAAAGAGAAGGAACTGTACCTCTCCAAGATTTAGATACTAACGCTCTGTGCTCGAAGAAAAGTAAAGGAAAGGGAGTAGAAAACAACCTCTATGTGAGGAAAACAAAGTGGATGGCGGTGTGGCGGTAGCTGTGAGGCAGCACTGCCGAGCTCAATGAGCATGTTAGCTTGGAATTGTCTGGGTTTAGGGTCAACTCCGGCAGTGCGATTGCTCACCTAGGAGGTGAGATCAAAGAACCCCGCCTTGGTGTTCCAAGTTGAAACCAAGGCATAGCCTAGCCGAATCAAGGGGCTTCAACAGAAACTAGAATTAACCCAAGGTATTGTGGTGCCTAATGATGGCCGGAGTGGCGGTCTAGCTCTATTATGAAAGGAAGGTACGGTGGTCCATTTTAAAAGCTGCTCCCATACCCATATTGACATGGTGGTGAAGGAGGATGATGATGAAGGGCAGTGGCGAGCAACGGGTTTCTATGGCCATCTCGACACAGGTATGCAATCTAGTTCTTGGGATTTATTAAAAACTCTTCATTCTTAAGCTGTGTTGCCGTGGGTGGTTTTTGGAGATTTCAATGAAATCCTCCATGTGGATGAGAAACTAGGATGGAAAGAAAGGGAATCAAACCAAATGGAGGCCTTTAGGGAAGCGTTGAACGTCTGTGGGTTATTTGATTTGGGTTTCATTGGGCAAAGATACACATGGTGCAATGGGAGATTTGGTGACCAATGCACCCTTCTTAGGCTTGATAGGATGGTGGCAAACATGGTTGAAGAGCTAAGTTCCCGGATGCTACAGTTTACCATATGTCTATGGCTACTTCGGATCATTGCTTACTTGCTCTCAGTCTTAAGAAGAGTAAACCCAAAAGAAAGAGACAAAAGCGGTTTTTTTTTTGAAGCTATGTTGGCAAAGGAAGGAGGGTGCAAAGAAGTGATCGACAGGCTTGGGATCCATATAGAGAATTGTCGGACCTCCCTATTGAGGAAAGACTAACTAGGTTTTAGAATCAACTAAGGCGGTGGAATCAAACAGTGTTCGGCAATGTGAATAAAAATCTTAGGCAGAAACAATCCCGTCTGCAATAGCTGGAATTGCTCAATTTGCTGAATGACAATGAGATTGAAATCAGGGAACTGAGAATAGAGGTCAATGAGGTACTCACTAGAGAAGAGATTATGTGGAAGCAAAGGTCAAGAGTGGAGTGCTTTAAAATAGGGATAGGAACACAAAATTCTTTCACACAGCAGCCAGCCAGAGACAGAGTAAGAATAGAATTGAGGGCTTGAGGGACTTTGATGGAGTGTGGCATGAAGAAGAAGGCAAAATCGAAGCTATTATTCTGGACTACTTCAAGAATATCTTTACTTCTGACTGCCCTAACAACTTTGATGCTAGCATAGACACTGTTGAAGAGTGTATCGCCCCTGAAATGAACAAGGAGCTGCTTAAGGAGTTCAAGCCAGACGAAGCCAGAAGGGCGCTTAATCAGATGCACCCGACCAAGGTGCCAGATCTCGACGATATGCCCCCTTTATTTTTTCAGAAATATTGGGATATTGTTGGACCATGTGTTTTAGATTGTGTTTTACAGGCTCTCAATTCAGGTATTATGCCTCCTCGTGCTAATGAGACATACATTTGTCTTATTCCTAAAACTAAGAGCCCTAAAAAAATAATCGAGTTTCATCCAATCAGTCTCTTCAATGTGATATACAAGATTATGTCGAAGGTTTTGGCAAACCGTTTCAAGAAGATTTTACCTAATGTTATTAGTGAAGCACAACGTGCCTTTGTTCCAGGAAGGCTCATAATTGACAACGTTTTGGTTGCCTTTGAAACAATGCACACCATTGACCAAAGGAGGAAGGGTAAGGAAGGGCTAATGGCTATAAAGCTAGATATGAGCAAGGCTTAAGACCGGGTGGAGTGGCCCTATTTAGAGGCTCTAATGCAAATAATGGGATTCAAGGATAAATGGGTTTCGTTGATTATGATGTGTGTGAAGACGGTGTCCTATTCCGTTTTAATCAATGGGGAACCTAGAGGCTCTATCACTCCTACAAAGGGGCTACAACAAGGTGACCCTATTTCCCCATATCTATTTCTACTTTACGTTGAAGGTTTATCTGCAATGATAATAAGGAAAGATAGGCTTGGTAGACTAAGGGGTGTTTCGATTAAGAAAGGAGCTCCAAGAATTTCCCATCTTTTCTTTGCGAACAACAGTTTTATCTTTTGTAGAGCTACAGTTGGGGATTGTGCACAAATTGCAGAGGTGCTTTCCACATATGAGAAGGAATCGGAGCAAAAGTTGAATAAAGAGAAGACCTCACTTTTCTTTAGCAAAAATATGAACCTGAATATTCAGGAAATGGATAAGGAAATTTTTGGTGCACAGATTATTCAACAACATAAGAAGCATCTCGGGTTGCCCCCTCTGTTGGGCCGTAGTAAAAAGAAAGCCTTTAACCGGATAAAGGATCAAGTGACCCGAAAAATAGCTAGTTGGAAAGGCAAACTATTGTCCATCGCAGGTAGAGAAATTTTGATAAAGGTAGTTGCGCAAGCGACGCCCACATACACTATGAGCTGCTTTAAATTATCGGACTCACTTTGCTTAGATTTGAATTCATTGATGGGCAGATTCTAGAGGGGTCAGAAGGCAAATGAAAGAAAGCTAGCTTGGCTGTTGTAGGAAAAGCTTTGCTCTCCAAAGATTGATGGTGGGATGGGTTTTAAGGACTTGAAGGTGTTTTACTTGGCGTCGTTAGTAAAACAGGGATGGTGAATCATAAAAAATCCGGACTCTTTAGTTCATAAAGTTTTAATAGCGAAGTACTTCGTGGAGATAACTTTTATGGAGGCTCAAATGGGGAGAAGACCATCATACATCTGGAGAAGTATCCTATCAGTAAGGGAGATTATTAAAATGGGGTCTAGATGGGTGATTGGCAATGGTAGGAGGGTGCATATTTGGAATGATGGATGGATTCCAGTGGCTGACACGTACAAGGTAACAAGCCCAAAAATCTAGATTAAAGGTGGTGAGGAAATGGTGTTGGCATTGATTGACAATGAGAGCAGAGGGTGGAATACTGATCTCATTAGAACCTCCTTTCTACCTCATGAAGCGGAGGTGATCCTTGGTATCCCTTTAAGCCCCATGGCCCCGGAAGACTCTCAGGTATGGACAAAAACACCCAATGGGATTTTTACGGTGAGTAGTGCGTACAAAGTTGCCTACAAGATGTTGAAGGAAGCTAACTCGAAGAATCATAGAGCTAGTTGCTCAGACAATTCCAGAATGTAAGCTCTATGGAAGGCGATCTGGTATTTAAAGTGTCAAAGTAAAATTAAGCACTTTGTGTGGAGAGCTTGTAGGAACATCCTTCGTACCAAGTTCGGCCTAAAGCAGCGAAAGATCATTACAAATGATAAGTGTGACATTTGCAGCGAAAGAGAGACTACAAGACACATTCTATGGAGCCGTGTTATAGCAAAGGACACCTGGGAGGAGCTGAAAATAAGGCATGCCAAGCTGATCCCTCCATTAGAGGCATTTATTGATGTGTTCTGGGGCTACGTGAACATGCTGGTACTAGTGATTGGGAGGTCTTTGCTACTATGACATGGAGCCTCTGGAATAACAGGAATGTCATCATACATGGCGGACAAGGAAAACAGGGGAGAGTGATAGTGCTAGAAGCTCGAAGATATGTTGAGAAATTCCGTGCCCACATGCTTTGTACACCTCCAAAAATTGTTCAGCCCCTGCCGAGATGGTCTCCGCCTCCACCCAACTGGTATAAGGTTAATGTGGATGGGGCGGTCTTTAAAGAGCAAGGGAGTATATGTGTGGGGGGTGGTTATTAGAAATACTCAAGGAGAGGTGATGGGGGCAATGAGCAAGAAAATCAGTAGTCCATTGGGAGCAATTGAGGCTGAAGCAAAGGCAATGGAGGTAGGCATTTTGTTTGCATGGGATCTGGGCCTAAAGAATATTGTTGCAGAAGGTGACTTGTTGGCAGTTGTTCAAGCCCTAAAGGGCATTATCACCCCTGCTATCTCAATCCAAAAGGTAACTGAAGGCATCTCTTGGTGGCTTAAAAAGTTTGACAACTGGAAAATCTCCCATACAAGACGAAGCAGCAATACAGCTGCACACTCAATGGCTAAAGAAGCCAAATCAATTTTAGAAAGTGTAATATGGGTGGAGGACTCTCCCCCTTTTATTTCAGACCAGCTTATGGTTGATGTACTGTCAATGGACATTTGTCCTAGTCTTGGGCTGACTTCTCTAAACTTTATTGGACTCGCGGCTTTGGGTTTTATGCTTGGGCTTGTGTAAGAGAAAAGGGTGACAACAAAATGTCACTTCTATTTTTGTACGCTTATTGCTCCCACCTCATTGGAGTAGCAAGCCACGGGAATGTGTTGGCCTGTTAGTTGGATTAAATTAAGCAGGAATGTTTTTAACTAGGAACACAATGTTGTAGTGGGAACGTTTGTGTTTTTTATTTTCATTTCTTCCTTTGCCTTTTCCTGTGGTTTCTGACTGACACTTCAGTTTTAATTGAAAATGTTCATTTTTAATTGTGCAGAATTCTTCGCATGACAACAAAAGTGATTCAACTTGGAAGATTAATCATCAAAGGAGTGATTACAAGAAATGTTTTTGTTTTATAGGAAATGGAAATAAGCCTATTTGTGGGAGATATTAGATTAGGCAATGAAAAAATAGCTGTTTGTATCAATTTTTCGTAAGTGAGTTTGTGGTTTGGGTAATTGATTGTGAGAAAATTTAGGTTTTGTTTGGTAACAGTTTTTGTTTTCTATTTTCAAAAACTTGTTTTTGGGAATATAAAGAAAAAAAAAATTTCTTGTATTTTTGAAATCAAAAACATGTTTGGTTAGTTGAAATTAAAAATATAGTTTTTTAAAGAAAAAAAATGGAAATTACTAAAATATGTTGTTATTAAGATTTGAACTCTAATGGCAATTCATTAAATGAGATAGATTCATTAAATTAAATGCATTTTTTCATTAACTTTTAAAATTAGAATCTGAAAACAGCATTTTTCATGTTTTTAGTTTCCTTCACAAATTGAGTTTAAGAATAATTTTTATTTTCTATCCATTTTGAGTTGCGAAACAAGTTTTTTGTCTCAAAAATAAAAAATGATTTTTAAAAACAGAAAATAAAGAAAAAAACAATTATCAAACATACCCTTAGTTTCTTTCATAAGTATTTTGTATTTCTCTAAGTGGCCTTTTGCTGGTTAGTTTGGCCAAGAGTTTGATTGAAAGGAATTGTTGTAGCAAGCATTGAGAGGAAATCTGTAGGAAAATGTTAAACTTTAATTAAAAATATATAATTGACTTGACTAGGTGCTAGACTAAGATAACTACTTTTTTTTTTTTTTTTTTTTTTTTTTTTTTTAATTCAGAAAAAAAAAAGAAAAAAAAGATAGCTACTTTTTTCAAAAAAGCCAAAAACGTGTGAGCCTTTTTTTTGAACTTTGTAGGATTGCATTGATGAGGGCTATCTTCTTTTACGCCAAAATATTATTTTAGTTGGTACATTTTGGGCTACCAAGTAATTTGGTTCTCATTTCAATAGAATAGTGAATAAGTGATGTGTTACACTATGAGAAAAAAATTAATTAATTTTTATTTAGAAAAAAAAAAAAGAAAGAAAAAAAGATAGCTACTTTTTTCAAAAAAGTCAAAAACGTGTGAGCCTTTTTTTGGAACTTTGTAGGATTGCATTGATGAGGGCTATCTTCTTTTACGCCAAAATATTATTTTAGTTGGTACATTTTGGGCTACCAAGTAATATGATTCTCATTTCAATAGAATAGTGAACAAGTGATGTGTTACACTATGAGAATTGTATAATTTTTTCTCATTCTAGTAGTAATTAATTTGATTTTTGTTAATTTCAATGGTTTGGATTAGTAGCTTCTAAGGTCTTATAATATCCATGAGATCCTAGGTAGGGACATACATTGGTTGGGTTAAGTGGTTTTTTCAACTCAACTTAACTCACCATGGTTGGTTAAAAAAAATCCAATCCAACTCAACCCATCATAGGGGTCCAACCCAGCTCAACCCTACCAACCCATGTGGATCTGGTTGGATCAAGTTGGACCCATGGGTTGGATATATACATATATATATATATATATATATATTTTTTTTTTTAAATTACTATTATTATTATTATTAAATTGAGCATTAGAACAACACCACCATAAATAAGAGCAAAATTTATAACTAAATAATCATGAACATAACATCAAATAAACACAAAATTTATAGGGAAAACTTATGGTTTGAGTTTTATTTTGAAAGAGGGGCAAACACACTAAATATGAAAATTATATAATATATATTTTTAAAATTTAGATATATATTAAATATAGGTGGGTTGGGTCGGGTTAGACGAATTTGTGAATCTTATGACCCAAACCCAACCCAACTCACCAACCCTTAAAAACCAACCCAACCCGGCTAGTTGGGTTGGATTGAGTCGGTTTTTGCGGGTTAGTGAGTTCGCTGCACATCCCTGATCCTGAGTTCGAGGGAACTGCAAGCACTCAAAGGAATAGTTAGATATTTGAAAAGGTTTGAACACTCTCATTTGTCAAAAAAAAAAAAAAAATTTTTGATTCTTGTTACTTTTAATTTGAAGTCAATTTTGTCTCTACCATCAACTCACTAACAACAAATGTATATGCGGTAAATGAATTGCACAGCATGCTCACTTCATGCCTATGTGGCTACTAAAATTTAAAAAAAAAAAAAAAATTATTTGACATTTAAAGAATACCAACATCAAAATTAAAAAGTAAATAAATTTCTTAATTTTAAAGATAGAAAAAAAAAAGTTTCTCAATTCTTTCTCAACCTTTGTTTAGTTGCCAAGAAAATGAAGGGAAAAAATAGTCAACTCCATTGAAGTCCATCTAACTCCAACCCCAAAAAAGAATCAAAACAATATTTATGAGGAAGCGATTTTGTTGTTCTTTAAGTTCAATAACAGACTCTCTCTCCCCCTTGATATAAATCAAGTTACTTGTTGGTGATGATGAAGTGATTCAGCATATATATCCGTAGTAAAAACAGGGACAAAAATGCCTTATGCCATTTTCGGGAAAATTATATAGCATTATGCCCCTCTTTCCAAACTAATTAGGGAAATGCCCATCTTTTAAAACTCGATTTATCAAGGGAAATGCCCTTCTTTTAAAACTTGATTTTTGATAAATCGAGTTAGGCCCTATAGTGGCATTTTTAAGGAGCCTATAGTAATGTTTTAAGGACCTATAGTGACGGTTTTTAACTTGACTTCAATAAAATCGAGTTATAGGAAATGAAATCGCCCTATAGTGGTGTTTTTTCCCCTATAAATTGATTTCATTAAAGCCAAGTTAAAAAACGTCACTATAGGCTCCTTAAAACGTCACTATAGGGCCTAAGATTTTTTTTTTTTTTTTTTTTAACTTGATTTATCAAAAATCGAGTTTTAAAAGATGGGCATTTCCCTATTTAGTTTGGGAAGGGGGACATAATGCTATATAATTTGCCCGAAAAGGACAAAAGCCCATTTTGTCCGTGAAAACAATATATATGTTTTTTCTTTCCTTTTGTTTTTCTATCTTTAAATTTGAGAGGGGTTTTTTTTTTCTTCCCATTTTGATGTTAATGTTGCATTTTTTAAAAGTTAAATAAATTTTTTATATTATTTTAGTGGCCACGTAGGCATGAAGTATGCTAATTGTGTAATTTATTTACTACGTAGATTATCAAATTAATTGCTACCAAATTTATTGTAACTACAAGATGTGGGGACCAAAATTATATTTCCACCCTACTTTATTTACCACTAGCTTGTAAGCCATGTTTACGCATAGAAACATTAAACATAGTGAAAAGAAATGAAAATCAATAAAAATTAAACTGTTGAAATTACAAAATTCCTAAATTGACACAAGCCTATTAGTATTCCAAATAAGAGAATCAAAACTAAATGAGAAGTTTGTAGAGAGAGAGAGAGAGAGAGAGAGAGAGAGAGAGAGAGATGAACCTTAGTGAGAATGATTTAAAAAAATGAAAGAAACAAACAAGCAAATCCATAAACAATAATTGAACATTGAGAACTAATTACTTAGAGAAGGAGGAAAGGGACCTAAGGTAGAGAATGATGGTGCAGTGAAGACAATATGCTTCTTTAAAACCTTTGAGTAATAACAATGTTGCTTGCTTTGATTTTTTGCTCTAAAGTTTCATCAACAATTTTATGGTTTCCATTAAAGAGAGAGAATTCAAAGAATTTAGTTTTTGTGACAATCCAGTTTCTTCATTATAGCATTTATATAGTTATTTTTATATAAACTCCTTGGGTTTTGCATAGCATTTGTATAGTTTTTTATATAAACTCTTTCGGATTTGCACTAATAACTTACTTGACACTAAAATTAAAAAATTTAAATAGGACACATAGCGTAAAATTGAGAATCCAATTAAAATCTATTTAGATTTATTCTGAGTTTTGGCTTTATATATATATATATATATACACTAGTCGCTAACCCGTGCAATGTACGTGAATAACTACTAGATGAGTTTCAAGAAAAGAAAGAACCATTATTTTTGAGTTGGAGTAGTAAGCAAAAATGCATAAAATAAAATAAAAATGATATTGAAAGAAATACCACATAGTTTTATTAGTTGGGTTGAAAAAAGAAATATTGTTTTAGTTTTTAGTTTTTTTTGTGAGAAGGAATAAGAGAAAAAATTTTGTGTCTCTAGTTTAATTTGTGTCGTATATATAAATATATACAAGGTAAGTTGTAGTATACTAGCTTCATCACACACACGAAGCTCATGCAATGAGGTTTTTTTTTTTTTTTTTTTTTTGTGGTCATATTTTATAGAAAAAAAAACTGTGTTTTTTTATTTTATATATATAATTTTTATTTTAAAAATCTAATTTATAAGTAGATAAAGCAATTTGAAATTTAATAGGAAAGTGATCTTATTTTTTAGGCAATGTTTTGTTGGGAATTAAAGTTGCATTTTTATATGATTGTCCTTTAGTTTTGTCTCTATTTAAACATAGGAGTGTAGGGGCATTTTTGAACTAAAAAAATGAGGAATCCAAACAGGGAAGCCCCTTAAATAATAGTATAGATATAGCAATAGATGCCTAGTAAAAGATCATAACCTTTCAAATTAAATATACGAAAAGGTGTCTATTGAAAAGTCATAATCCTTCATATTGGATATACCAAAAAGTGTCTATTGAAATGTCATAACCCTTCATATTAAATATATATGAAAGGTGCCTATTGAACGAAAATGTGACTATTGACCTAAAAGGTTCTAATTGAATAAAATGTCTATTGAATCAAAATGTGTCTATTGATAAAAAAAATGTATCTATTGAATAAAAATGTGTCTACTAACCAAAAAAGTGTATATTCAATGAAAATGTGCCTATTAAAGGGTCGTAATCCTTTGTATATAAATAGTGGTTCATATTCATTTAGTAACTTTTTCTCAATTTTTTCTCTTTTATCTTTCTTAAAAACTGCAAAAAGTCTGTGGATCATCTCCAAAATTGTTTTTTGTAAAACCCAATAAACTTGATTGTAAATGTGGCTGTTACTTTGAAGTAGTTCATTCATTGCCATAGAAATTAATTATCCAATCAGATTTTTGGCATTTCATTCAATTTTTCATAACTCATTTCCTCTTAATTGTACGATCAATTGATCAATAACTTCAATTTTGAAAAAAATAAAAATGAATAATTGTGGGTACCCTTGTAATTGCAGTCCGGAGTAGACTATGGAAGAAGATGTTGAAAGCATCCCATAGTTGAAGCCAATGTTAAATTTTATTTTACTTTTCTAATATGGATCAGTGGAGTGTATGTCCTTGTTTTCTCCGTGGGTTTGTTTTCTTTCCGCTTCTTGTTTTTCATTTAATTCATGGCGAAATACCCATTTTAGTTCTTACATTTTCACGCGATTTCCACTTTAGTTTTTAATTTATTTTTTTTCACCGATTTTAATCTCTATCCTGGAAAACGCATCTCGTTTTAGTCCTTGACATTACATCAAAGACGGAAATTGCATAACTGTCTAACAGAAAAAATTAAAAATATTAAAATAATGCCCACTTTGTCCACATGGCTTTCCACGTCAGCCTCTAAATTAAAAAAGTTAATTTATTAATTTTAACTAAATAAAAAAATTAAAAACAGAAATAAAAACCAAACCCAGCAAGAACAAGATCAACAAAACACAAACCCAGCAAATCTAAAACCCAAAAAATTAAATTCAAACCCCCACACCACCAAAACATTAAACACAAAAATCAAATCCAGATTTTTGGCCTCCAAACTCAAAACTCAAAATCCAAATTTTCTTATACTTTCTAAGAAACCAAACACAAACCTTAGATCCAAACCATAGAGTTGAAACCAAACCACCTCCAACCTCAGATTCAAAACTATCAAACCCAAACGAAATCAACCACACCTGACAACAAAACCATCTCCTTTCTTAGCCGACGCTACTTTCTTCTTGCTCGTGTTTGCCTGGGATGTGGGTGCTTTCGTGGTGGAGATTGTGGGTCTTGGGTTTTGGGTCTTTGGTCATGGAAATCGTTTTGTAGATCGGTGGGTTTAGGTTTCTTGCTCATTCTCTGTACGAAACTCATCGAAGAAGAAGAATCGTAGCGTTGTTGTTGTTGTTGTTTGTCTTCATGAAGGTCTCTCTGGCTTTGTGTTCTTCATTGCCTCTCACGCCGTATCGCTTCAAGACCACGAGGAAGAACCAGTCTTCGCTGATGGCAACTCGCGCCGTCTCCTCCCACTCCGCTTGTACCGACGTCAAGGTAGACCGAGAACTGGTGCAACGATATTCCAATCTTCAGGCTCAAAATCGATTGGAAGCCCTTGAATTGCAATGATGGGTAAACGAACACGCTTTCGATCTTTCGATGTTAGTGTGGGTGTGATGTAGCCGTGGGTATGGTGGATTCCGGAGTGTTTTGGTGGTGTGGGGGTTCGAAATATGGGTTTGAATTTAATTTTTTGGGTTTTAAATTTGCTAGGTTTGTGTTTTGTTGATCTTGTTCTTGCTGGATTTTAAATTTGTTGTTCTTGTTGGGTTTGGTTTTTATTTTTGTTTTTAATTTTTTTATTTAGTTAAAATTAATAAATTAAATTTTTTTTTTTAAATTTAGAGGCTGACGTGGAAAGCCACGTGGACATAGTAGGCATTATTTTAATATTTTTTAATTTTTTTTGTTTGCCAGCTATGCAATTTCCGTCTCTGATGTAACGTCAGGGACTAAAACGAGACGCGTTTTCCAGGATAGGGACTAAAATCAGTGAAAAAAAAGTTTGGGACCAAAGTGAGAATCACGTGAAAATGTAGGGACTAAAATGGGTTTTTCGCCTTAATTCTTCTGTTTAGTTTGAGCAGTTTTTTTTTTTTAGTTGATTATTTTTTGCTAAATATTGAAAAGATCTAGGAATCAAACCACACAAATATTCAGTATTTTTAAATAATTACGTGGTAGTAATTCATATAGTCACGTGACGCAATAAAGAATGGAAGAATGGTCAACAAAAAGGAAAATGTTTCGGTTTTAATATATATATATATATATATATATATATATATATATATGTTTGGGTCAATGTTGGGTCTACATTTATCATTAAAAGATAACATTATCACAATTGTCTATTTTCGTGAGGCTTTCTCTCTCTCACTTAATTTAACTTATTTATAAATTCAAAAAAAAAAAATTATTTATAATTTTTTTAAAATCTTTGTTGTTTCTAGACCCCCTTAACTTTATCTTTCACCAATTTAGTCCTTAAATTTTGATAATGTAGCCATAAGACCCCTTTAGTTTTTTTTTTCCCCCTTCCAATTTAAACTATTTTTGTACAAATCATTACGGGAAAAAAATAAAATAAAATGATGGGGTCTAATTGCTACAATATAAAAGTTAGGAGATTTATTGATATATTATCAAAGTTTTATGCGTTGAATTGACTAAAATAAAAGTTAAGGGGTAGGGGGTCTATTTGTTATAGTACTAAAATTTATGTACTACATTAGTTAAAATAAAAGTTTAAAAGGTTAGAGCATCCGTAGCAAATGTTTCAAAAAAAAATGCCATTTTGACACCCCAAAAGCCTACTTTATTATTTTACCACATCATTTTACAATATCTCATTTATCAGATGTTTTATCATTCAATTCTATACATTCAATTCTATACATTAAAATAATATTTACTACACATTAAAATAATATATTATCTCCTCTCCATTATCATCAACAATAGCAACAACGTCAACGACACAACCACCAGCCACCAATATCCACTGCTGCAACAACATTGACAGCCACCATCGGCCATTACCCCCACAGCCTACCACCACCATTGCCACTGTCATCGCCCATAGCCCACAGCCCACCACCACCTAAATCAACTGAACCACCACCTGCCTTAAAAAACAAACACAAAACCCATACCACCCCTATGGCCCACCATCACCCATAGCTCACCCATCATATCAGAACTCACCATCATCACTACCATTACAATCCACCTCTACTGCAAACCAACCACCACAATTACTCACCAAAATCAGATCAACCCAAATTGTAGCACAAAAAAAAAAAAAAAAAAAAAACCCACAACCAAAGAGGGGTAAAGTGAGATCGATGAGATGCAGAAGACGATAGAGATTCCTAGTAGTTAGAATTTGATTTGCAAACATGAAACTTAAAGAAGGGATGACTCCTAGAAGGGCTGGTTAGCTTGTGCACATGAATCCGATCTGGGATTTGGGCTACTAGGCTAGGAAGGGACGAAGAAGAACAAGTTTCACGGCGGTTGGGTGAGTCGGACTATGGTAGAGATCAGTGGCAGTGGCAGCTTCAAAGGGTGAGAGAGATTGAGAGGAATCAGTGAGAGGAACAGAGGAAAGAGAGAGGGAACCGGTGAGAGAGAAGAGAAAAGAATAAAGTGAAGAGAGAGGAGAGAGAAAAGAGAATAAAAAATATTAAAATTTATACCATTTCTGTTCGTACCGTCTAATATTTGAGATAGTACTGTAGCCATGTGTTATATTTTTTGAGATTAGAAACATCTGATAAATCTCCGTTTTTGTGTTTGGTGTGCCAAATGTGCCAAATATCTGGCATTTGGCACATCTGCTACGGATGCTCCAACTACTCTTATTAGGGCATTGTCTGTTCTAATGACATCTTTTTCCACAAGAGGCAATCGATTCCTCTCAATTATCAATTTATTATAATAAAAGAAATTATTTTAGTTATCCAAGTGCTGAGCGGCTCCACTTTTAAAAGCTTTTGGGCGGTGATAGTTTCATTACCTATTCCACATTAACCGTATACACTCCTCTAATAAGGCAAAAAACAACAACAAAAAAAAAAAAAACAAAAAACCATTAAATAATCTCCAGCCAGCTATCTCAATTCCTCAGCTACTAAATTCCTTCTTCTCTTACTCCATTTAAAAAAGAAAAAGAAAGAAGACCTTCCATCTCCCCCCAATAAATTTCCCCTATTAAAATGCCAACATAGAAAATGATTTATTCTGGTAAGTGGGAAGTGTTTTTTTTTTTTTTTTTAATTTTTTTTTGAGGAACTAAGTGGGAAGTGTTTGATAGATAAATTTACAACTCACTTTCTGTATCGACTAATAAGATGAAATTACAATTCCGTTTGCGTGCAATGATCAGCATGGTGATTAGAAATTTTCAAAGAGTTAAAGGTCTTGTACAGAAACTTCCATGATAGTGCAATAAAAAAAGCATCAATATGGCACTTAAAAAATTCAATGACTCGCTGTCACACCTAAAGAAAGCCACTTTTAAAGTCTTCTTCTGCTTGCATGCACCCTCTTCCAAATTTTTCATTCACTTTCATGACAACCATTTCATAGTTTTCTTTCTCCTCCCTTCAAATCTTTACAACAGTCTGCTCATAAAATTCTGATGGCTCTTGTGAAAGGAGCCTCATCTTCCTCTTTCACCCTCCGACCCAAGAATTTTGATGTCTTTTTGAGTTTTAGAGGTCAAGATACCCGCCATGGTTTTATTAGCCATTTGTATGAGGCTTTGTGTTTGAGGGGTATTCACACCTTCATCGATGATATGCTCCCAAAAGGAGAAAAAATTTCTACAAAGCTTCTCAAAACCATTGAGAACTCAACAATGTCAATTATTGTATTTTCTGAAAATTATGCGTTCTCCACCTGGTGTTTAGATGAACTCGCCAAGATTGTTGAGTGTAAGAGGAATGACCAAGTACGACCAGTTTTTTACAAGGTGAACCCATCAGAAATACGTAATCAAAATGGAAAGTTCGGGAAGGCTCTAGCTAAACATGAAAAAAACATAAAGGACAACAAGAAGATACAAAGATGGAGAAACGCTCTCCAAGAAGTAGCCAGTATATCTGGTTGGCATTATGAGCATAGGTATGTATTCAAGGGTGGCTCAATATGTTGTCCAGGGGGGTTCATTTGAACCCCCTAACCTTTTAAAAAAAAAACTATAAGTACATGCATACATATATACATACATACATATATATATATATATATAAAATTTTTGCACACCCCGATCACATATCAGCTCAACCTAAAACCAAACAACATAGATCACAAATATTTCTCTCTCACTGATATGATCTCTGATCTCATTCTTATGAATACCATCTCATCTCTCTTCTCTACTGACTATGTCAGTATCTCAGACACTAAAAGTAAAGAGTAGGTGTTTGTGAGTTGTAAGTATCTCTCTCTTTATTGTAAATTTATATTATATGTGTGTGTGTGTGTGTGTGTGAGAGAGAGAGAGAGAGAGAGAGATATACTAATTGTGTGCATTATTTTTATTTTTTATTTGTTATAATGTTATTTGTGAGAATTGTGATGTGTGTGAATGTGTGCGTGTATAGTATAATTAAGAAATAAAAAGGGTTTGTTACATGTGTGTGCATTGTTATTGTGTTATAATGACTTCTTGTTATAAAGTTAGCGATTCAAGAAAAAAAAAAAGTTAAGTTAGTGATTGTTCAAGCATAAAATTGGTTAAATAGACATTTAGTGTATTATTTATGTATGGGATGAGTGTGGCTATGTGGGTCAGTAATAATTAATTCGGTGCGAGTGGGTTGAGTTTTATCATTTAGTTTAAAATATTGTTATAGAAACAATGAAAAATAAATAATGACAATTGCATAAAAATAAAAATGTTATACAAACTTAACAAAATAAAATGGTCACACCTACTCATATTGTCAATAGATAATGACAACTTATAATGAACTGTCACGGTAAAATTTCAAAATATAAAAACTCATAGAAGGAAATTGTAAAATTTCATGTTATTTATGTGTGTTTGTATGTGTGTGTGTATGTGTGTTTGTGTGTCAATAACTCTATATATTCAAGTTCTACTTTTATTAAATTTTGTTTAATTTAAGTTTCTTAATGCTCTGAAAAAAATTCCTAGTGCTGCCACTATATATTCGTTGACAATTCTTGTACTTTTTATGAGTTTGTGGTTTTTATGACCACTAATTTTTGGTCAAATTATGATTTTTTTTTTTTGTATCATCTACAATAGAAGTTAGCTCGAAATCTCAAAAAAAAAAAAAAAAGAAAAAAAAAGAAAAAGAAAAAGCTCGAAATGGTATATTATTATTATTATTATTTTGAGAATTGGTTGAAAGAATAATTTAAATGTACATTACCTTGCCAATTAAATAGGAGTTCAGCTCACATATTATTCATTTAAAATGATTTTGAAAACTTCCTCAATAATTTATTTTTGGGTAAATTACGTATTTGGTCCTTATCCTTTACACCATATTTCAATTTGATCCTAACCTTTCAATTGTGTAAATTTTGTCCCTAACCTTTCAGTGTCATGTCAATTTAGATCCTATTGTTATTTTTTGGATGGAAATTGCTGACATGGTTAACAACCAAAATAAAAAACTAGTTTGTTGCAAAGGATTCGGTCAAAACGTACACCGTGTAAGCCTAAAAATAGTGTGAGAGTTTCCACATGGCATGCACCAAGGCCAAAAGCAATCTTTTCCAAAGGCAAATATCGGGTTTCCGTGACTACTAGGGATTTGTTGACATAATACACGGGCTTTTGCATGCTGTTTTGAACTCTGAGTAACACTATGCTCACCGTATGCTTGGACATAGCTAGATACATGAATATGTCTTCGCCAAGCTCTAGACTAGAAAAATTTGGTGGGTGAGCAAGATAGAGCTTCAAGATTTGGAAAGCACTGTCACATTCCTCGATTCAATGAAATTCCTTCCACTTCCTTAATAGCTAGAAAAAAAAGGGCAACACCTGTCAGTCGACTTGGATAAGAACTAATTCAGAGCTACTATCATTCTTGTGAGCCACTGTAATTCCTTCAGGTTCCTCAATGGACTGAGCTGTTGGATTGCGTTGATTTGGTTGGGGTTAACCTTGATTCCTTAGCAAGTTATTATGTAACCAAGGAACTTCTCGGATCCTACCCCAAACACATACTTAGCAACATTAAGGCATAATATGTGGTGCCTCAATATCTTAAACACTTTAGTGAAATTCCACACGTGCTCCTCCGCCTTCTTATTCTTAACTACCATGTCATCAATATATACTTCCACTATTTTACTGATCTACAACCTAAACATCCGTGTAACCATTCACTTATAAGTTGCCACAACATTCTTCAAACCAAAAGGCATAACCATGTAATGGTAATTACCTTCTGGTGGTATCCTTGGAAGGCATCTAGAAAATTCATCCTCGGATGGTCGTATGTGGCATCCACCAACTGGTTAATCTTCGGGACAAGGAACGGGTCCTTGGGACGCGTTCTATTTAAATATATAAAATCGACACAGGCCCTCCACTTACCATTCTTCTTTTTCACCACCGTGTTGGCCAGTTAATCCAAGAACACTTCTCTTATAGCCCTGGCATGTTTCAACTTCTCCACTTCCTCTTTTACGGCTTCCATGTGAGGTTTGGCTGACATCCTTGACTTTTTCTTCTTGAGGGGATACAAAGGCTATAAACTATAAACTCCCAATCTACCCTGAGCACCCGGTATGGGCTCCATGCAAAGACATCTAAGTTTTGGACCAGTGACAATAGTAACTTCACCAGATCCTTAGTTGGAAGGTTCTTACCCACCTAAAAGTACTTATCATCATAGGGTAAAATGTGGACTTCATCCAATTCCTCTGCACTATTAGCCCCATTGGAATGCTTAGGGTTTTGTGATTGTTATAAAGGGTTTAATTCTAATCACTCCTTCCGCTTGATTTCATGATTGATCGTGGCCACCAAGCATTGCCAAGCTACATTATGATCTCCCCTCACCAATACTATCCCATGTTTAGTAGATAACTCCACCTTTAAGTGCAATGTGGATGGCACGACCCCCTTGGCATGGATCTAAGATCATGCCGAGATCGTTGTGTATAGCAAGAAAGCATGAACCACTATGAAATTCACCATCACCTCCTTCCCTTCTATCACTACGGGGAGCTTGATCTATCCTATGGGCATCACTATCTTCCCATCAAATCCCACTAATGGGGTATTATACTTGGTAAGGTCATTATCTCTCAAACCCAACCCCTTATATAGATCAGCATACATGATCTCCGCCCTACTCTCCTAGTCAATCATAACTCTTTTCACAAGGAACCCTCTAATCCTAATGATCACGACCAGTGCGTCATCATGCAATTGCATCGTTCCTTCAAGGTCATCATCATCAAAAGCCATCTTTTCCTTATTTGACTTGAGCTTTTTCCCAAGGCAGTTAACTGCCTTTGAATCCCACTGGAGAGTAATTCTAAGTATCCCCCCTTCAGTGGCTAGTGCTCACTCTAATTGATGTGTCATGTATGACTTTGATTATGCCAAGGGGAGGAGGCATTGCTCCTCCTCAGCTTCCTAACACTTGTCCTATAGTACTACCCCCTTGACTAACCATATACTCAAATACCTCACTTTGACCAACTGATCCAAGTATTTCTTGAACATTCTGTACTGCTCGATAGTATGCTCATTTTTTCAGTAATAAGTGCAATACATATTTTGGTTCCTCTTGGCTGGATCTTCGCTCATTTTACTAGGCCAGCAAAAATAAGGCTCATGTTTAATCTTCTTCAAAAATTTATGCATAGGCTCTTTGAAAGTGACGTTCACTCCTTCTGCTCTGCTGACAGGGTTTTATCCCCTAGTCTCCCTTCTAGGCCTTTGTTGAAAGCCCCAAATTCGGGATTTCTTCTAGTATTGAAACGCAGTAGGGGCCTTCCTTTTATTTTGTAGCCTATTGTCCTCCAATTTCTTGTGTTCTTCTATGCGCATCATCAACTCATGCATGTTCTCGAGAGGCTGCATGGTCAAGGAGTCCCTTAGCTCGGAATGAAGGGGTGGCCCAGTTTAAAAGTGCTCAGGGCCACATGTTCGTTGTCTCCCTCAATCTCATTATACAGCTCCTAATGCCTATTCGAGTAGGACCAGAGAGTCTCTCCACTCCTCGTGGCCATCGATAGGCTACAATTCTTAACTGCAAGTTACAAATTTGGCTCCAAAGGCTTGGATGAGCTCGGCAAAGTTGTGGATGGATCCCTTCTTCAAATTGTTGAACCATCTCATCGTTGTGGGGCCAAGACTAGAAGGGAACACCTTGCATAGTAGCCCATCATTTTGATAATAAGGAGCCATAAGTTGGGTAAAATGGCTTACGTGCTCCACCAAATCCGTCTTGCTGTTGTACCAAGTGAACAATGGGCGAATGAAGTGTCTTAGCATCTCAGTGCATTCTATTTCCTCGGAAAAAGGTGACTGGACTACCCTCTTTAATGCTTGCGTCATGGCATTCATGGCCGCATTTGGGAACCTATCCTTTTCTCTCCTCAGTGATATCGAATTTCTATCTCTAGACTCGGTTGACCTGTCCTTGGACAACTTAGAATGACTTTGGTGTAATGATCTTCCAGTATAACTGCTTCTCGAGCTATGGTCATGGGACAATCCCTTAGGGGACCTTTTTTGGTGCCTGCTCCAAGCCTCTAACTTCAACTCCCTAACTAGCCATTATAGATTTTTCGGTTCACAGTCCTAGTAGCTTTAGTATGAACCCTTCAGCATGTATGAAATCATCATTTCTCCTGTAGATGATGTTGCATGCGAGTCATCCTGAGTCTTGTGTTCGTTGCGGTCGTGGCGCTCCCTCTTGCACTTTTGTTCCACCAACCTAAAGGCTTGAGATAAGCCCCTAGATTGGTTTCTAACCTCCTTTTCCTGCCTCTATTTCCCTATTTATATCCTTCTCTTAGTGGGGTTGTCATGATGAGAGAATATTCAACATGTCAGTGAGTCCTTCCATATTGTATCACTGGTCAGAGGAGACCCACCCACCTCTTGTTGTTGACATGACTCCCTAGTAACTCGTGTCTGTCGCTGGTTATTTCCGGCGAGCGAATTTCCTGAAGGCATTATCTATTGTTCTTGGTGTATCTTAGGTACTTTCTTATGTGCTCAGATAACTTCCAGTTGCTTGGCGATATGGACCCATATTGGGCCAAGGTTGTCCCAATGTAAGTAGGGTCTAACATAAGTCGAGGACCGGCCCACCATTCTTGGTCCATACAAATACCATTGCTTTTTTTTTTTTTGTTTTTTTTTTTTTTTTTGTTTATCGTATCTTCACCTTTTTTTTCTTGTATTCTTTAAATTATTCTTATATAAAATAAATTAATTATTTTTCTAACAATTGAGCCAGTGATACAATTGCTAAACCAATGACCACCACACCACTTGACGATTTAATGCTTAATATGTTTGGAAAACTATGCCTAAAAGTATGGGTATTTATAAACCTATTCAAACAGCCGAAACCAATTGGCATTGATGCAACCACACAAAAAAATGGATTGACCGATGGAGCTGAACTCAACGAGTGGAGATTAGAGCTCTCTCCAATGCCGATGCAGTGAAGTAGTCAAAGGTGAAATCACAAAATCGATGCAAACTAGAGCTGACCAACATCTACACACACACACACACACACACACACACACACACACACACACATAAATATCTATATATATATATATATATAAACATATCCCTCTCTCTCCCCCCCCCCCTCCTCTCTCATTTCACTCAATATTCATAAATACCTCTCTCTCTCTCTCTCTCTCTTCACCTACTACATAAACCCCAAAGACCAAACCCTAGCGAGTATCTACCACTATTCTCGGTTGTCAATCCGATAAAATTTACCATAGTTTCTTCAACTCATTCAAATCGCCTATCTTCAGCCCATTGGTTGGTTCTTTAATCCTCAGTCAGATTTTAGATCTCTAACCTTGTTTAGTTTGGTTTTTTGTGATTTGATGTTTAGATCTCAAATTTTGATTTTTTGTGGGTTTTGATTTTGTGTTTTGAATCATTGGAGATTTTATGGGTTTGTGAGTTATAGTGGTTGTTATAATAAGAAAATTTTAAACCGGAAGAATTGCCCACTCTGATGGAAAAAAACCACACTGAGACAGGTTGAAGAGCTAACCTCAAGCAATCTGCAATGGTGCCAGCTATGGGGAAACCAACCCCATTAGTTTGATGAAAAAATTGGGCGACAATGCTAAGACTTAACTAAGATAATTTGTGATTAACATAGAGAAAGGTATTTCTAGTTGATTTTAAGGACAACCAGGCCTTCTAAGAGAGATGGGAAGAACAAAGATGAGTAAAAGAGACAAGTGTAGTAATTTTAACATTCATTCTTCAATGCCTTCTCTTCTTATTACAATCAGACTTATACCCTCAAGCTCAACTACTGTAATTAACTTTGTGGGGCCAGAAAATTAGGTAGCCTTGGCCCACTCCAAGCCAGGCCCAAGGGCCCACGCCGAGGATACATGAGGGGTCCGAGGATGAAAGCGCGAGGACTGACCCCCGAGGAACATATCCAAGGAGGGCCCACCCTTGGGCGTCTGAGACCTCGGAAGAACACAAGTACCTCCCCACCGAGGGGGACTCCTTGAATATCCAAGGAGGAGAGGGCCTAGTGCCACGCGTCGGCGACAGGAGCACGGCGAAGGGGCAAGCCTTAGGCGAGTTGCCACCTCTGCATTAAATGCGCTCACCTAACCCCCCTGGCCGCATTAATGGGGATGTAACCCCTTGACAGGGCAACATCGATCATGGTGAGCCACTTGAGCACAGATAAGGCCTTTGATGGGACGGACGGTCAAAGGGAAGGCCAATGGATGATCAATAGAAGGAAGAAAGGGATAGGAGGGAGAGAACTATATAAGAAAGGCGAGCAAAGAGTTTAAGAGGGGGAGGGATTTTGGGAGGTCATTCAAGGAAAAGGACATAGAATGGCTCCTAGGCAATGTTAGTTTGAGGAGGGAGAACCTCTTCGGACGAGGGCCGAGGAGCTACCCTCAGTTGTAAATTGGGCTTATTATCCTTCAATAAAAGAAAGTGGCTGGTGCTCCGTTGTTAGCCTGTGAGCGCCTAACCCTTCAACCCACTCTCTAAAAATGTATTATTGGGGAACCTTCCTAAACTAAGTCCCTACAAACTCTATTATAACTAATTTTGATCCCCCTACCAGTTGGCTTAGATAATTAACTACCTACAACTTCCAAGCCATGTGCTTAATACAATACTTTTTTTGATGAAGTGCTTAATACAATACTAGCACAAGCCAAAAGTACAATTCCCATCCCATCTAACTATTATGCCAATTAGAAAACTTGGCAACTATTACAAAATTACAACCCATATCCCTAACAAACAACCAAACCAACCAAACCAACACCCATACCTAAAAGCAAAAAATATTTTCTTAACAAAAAAAAAAAAAATGCTAACATAAGGATAGTTATTTATATATTAGTACATGTCGCTTACTTTAATTGTTAATATTTCAAATTTAACGCACACACAAAACATCCTAAATATGGTTTTTCTTCATATTTCTATTTTCTAGTCTAACTCATTATTTGTTTTAATGTTGTGTGAATGACAGTTGTAGTGAGTTCAAATTTATTCAAGAAATTGTTGAAGAGATCTCAAGTTTTAAATTAAATTGCACACCATTATCTGTTGCTCGATACCCAGTGGGAATAAATTGTCGCATAAAGACCATTCTTTCAGATATTGAATCAAATGATGCTCACATGATAGGGATTTATGGTCCTGGTGGAATAGGAAAGACAACAATCGTAAAAGCTATTTTCAACCAAATTTATGATCATTTTGATGGATTTTGTTATCTAGAAAATTTTAGAGAAAAATCGGGGACAAATGATGGTGTAATTGAACTACAAGAGACACTTCTTTTTGAGATCTTAAAGGATAAAAATTTAAAGGTGGGTAACAAATATAGAGGAATCAATATGATAAAGAAAAGACTTTCTTTTATGAAGATTCTTTTAGTTCTTGATGATGTGGATAAATGGGTCCAAATTGAAAATTTGCTTGGAGGATGTGATTGGTTTGTTTCTGGAAGCAAAATCATTATAACAACAAGAGACAAGCACTTAGTAGCTACTCTTGGAAAATGTTTTTCAGCATATGAGGTTAAGGAATTAGATCAAGATGAAGCTCTTGAACTCTTTAGTATGCATGCCTTCCAAAGCAACAAACCCAAAAAAGATTATTTGGAACTTGCAAACCAAGTTATACAATATACCAAGGGACTTCCATTAGCTCTAGTAATAATGGGTGCTGATTTGTGTGGAAGAACTAAACTTGAGTGGAAAAGTGCAATAGATAAGTATAAAAGAATTCCCAACAAAGAAATTCAAAAGGTACTCGAAATAAGTTATGAAGAATTGGATGAAACTGAACAAGATATTTTCCTTGATATTGCATGTTTCTTTAAGGGATTACCAAAGAAGTATGTCATGGATATACTGGATTCTTGTGATTTAAATCCAATTTATGGAATTCAAAAACTCATTGATAAGTGCCTAATAAGTGTTGATCAATATGACAAATTGTCAATGAATGACTTTCTACAACAAATGGGTAAGGACATTGTTCGACGGGAATCACCACAACTACCTAGAGAGCGTAGTAGGCTATGGAGTTATGAGGATGTTCTTGATGTACTATCTGAAAATAAGGTATGCATCATTTTAATTCATTTTTCAAATGGCATACGTAATGATTGTTTTTTCTTCCATTTAAGTGTGGAAGAAAATTTAAGTTATTTAATTTTTGTTTAAATTTACTATCACTATAATTCCTGTTGTGTAGTGTGATTCACTTAATACTTTGTTTAATTAGGGGTCGGAAAAAATTCGAGGCATAATGATTCGCTCACCTGAGTCATCAAAGATTCAATTAGAACCAAAATGTCTTGAGAAGATGAAAAATCTCAAGTTCCTTATGGTTAGTAATGTAGATATTTGTGGAGATCTTAGATATCTTCCCAACGGATTAATAGTGCTTGATTGGCGTGGATTTCCTTTATCTTCCTTACCATTCAATTTTCATCCTCAAAAACTCACTGTACTTAACATGCCAGAAAGTCGGGTGATATTGTACAAGCTTCTCGAGGTATAGTTTTTATTTATTTATTTATAAATGATTATACCTCATCAATTATTTAAAATATATTTTAACATTTGTTGAAGATATTTTTTATTTATTTATTTTTCTACAGACGATACAATGCAAAAGCTTGACACATATGAATTTCCAATCGTGTCAATACATTAGGGAATTGCCCGACTTATCATTCGCCACCCCAAACATAAAGCAATTGAATCTCTGTGAATGTATAAAATTAGTCAAGGTTCATGACTCTAATGGATATCTTGAAAAGCTTGAAAGTTGGGACCTCACAGGGTGCGTTGAACTTCGAATTCTTCCAAGCTGCATCATGATGACATCTCTTAAATTTTTAATTCTTTATGAGTGCAAAACAGTTGAGAGGTTCCCTGATATTCCACAAGAAATGGAAAATTTAAAGTTTCTAAGTTTGGCATACACTGCCATTAGAGAGCTTCCTTCATCATTTGGGAATCTCATTGGGATTGAGCGATTGGATATAGGTTCCTATATCTGTTCATGTCATCTTCCAAGTAGCATCTATAAATTGCAATATCTTCGCAAACTCATTCTTCATGGCAATGTCCAATTTCCAATGGACGTGGAGAGCGGTAGACAAGCACTATGCAACTCTTATGGTGGCTTTTCAAAATATCTAATGTCGAATTTTTTTAAATATTTGACTTCTTGTTTCTACATGCCAGAGAAATGTTTATTATCAAAGAGTGAAAATTTGAACCTCCGAGATGGCATTATGAGATTCAATGGATTAAATTTTCTTCTAATTCAAGATTTCAAGTACCTTAAGAAAATTCCAAAGCTTCCAGAAAGTATAAGATCTGTGCATGCATCAAATTGCATCTCGTTGAATTCAAAATCATTAAGAAAATTATTTCTTCAGGTACCTCTCTCTCTTAAAGTTTTAAAGAAACAATTTTGTTTACCTTTCCGAATACATACTTTACCAAATTTAGTAAACTTCCAATTCTCAAATTTCCTAATTGCATGCAGTTCAGAAGAAATTTAAGGCTTCCACCAAATATGAAATGTTCATGTGTGAAAGGCAACGTATTAGTGGATTCACATTCACATCAAATTGATTACTCTTCCCGGCTCCCCCTCTCCAAATTAGTCCTAATTGAAGAAGAGTTACGTCCAACCCTAGATGCGTATCTGATTGATTTTGGAGAGAGATATAATATTATAGTGCCAAAAAAGAAGATTCCAAAGTGGTTCAACCATCAAAGCATTGAAAGTTCCATATCATTCTGGGTTGGTCCAGAATTTCCAACATTTGCCTTTTGTATTGCTTTTCATCTAGTCTCGTTGAAGGATAGTTTTGCTAATAATGATAAGTGCAATTCTCTTCATGATGATATAATCAGTTGGATTTGTGTTGTCAACATTTCCATAAATCATCATGAGCTACCTTTCATGCCGCAGCCTATTTTTCAATGTTTGAAGTGTGATCATTTGTGGTTTTATGGTGTACCTCATAGCCAATTACAACAGAAATTTGGGGACTTGATGCAAGATGATTGGAATCATGTTAAGGTTTCATGTAAAATCTCTCATTGGACAAGTGAATTCGGAAATTTCGCTCCTGTCATTGCAGGTATGGGGGCACATGTGGAATGCATTAGTCCTCCTCAAAATTCCATTGCCATCCATAACAAGTCTCAAAATGTTGATGACAACTCTGACATTGCACCTTTACTACCTCCTGTCTCCACTTCCGATGGTTCATATATGAACCATGTGAATCTCGGCAAACGCAGACGCTGGAGAACTTCAACTTCCTCTAATCCCTAATGACAAAAGGTGTCATTCTTGCACATCTTATTCAAGGCTTCCAATGGATATAGCTAATGGATTTGGCTTAATCTTGGGTTTCCTAAATTTGGGTATCGACTCAACTGATGGTGATGTGTTTGAGTGGGTTCTTTTTCAATGGTCCATCCCTCCATAAAAAATGACGCCATCTTCAATCCATAGCCACCATTAAAGAAATTGAGAATCTCTCAATCACTGTTTGAAAAAATATGCCTAGGTACTATTATTCCATTGAAACTATTTTCCTTTGCATCATCTTAATTCGATTTCTTTTATGTTGTAAAATGTTGGAGTATGTCTCCCTCTTTTGCTTTGTTTGATTTTCATCTTTGGTGGTATTTGTCACTTCCCATTCTTTCTTTTACTAGTTCAATTTGAGAGAAAATTAACACAAAGAAAAAGCAGAATTGATGGTCATTTAATTTGTTGTTGAATTCAATTTCTTGACATGGTACAAGGGTTTTCAAAATTACTTGAGAAAAATGCACTAAATTTATCAAGTTAATGGACGAGTAAAGTCAAAAAGTCTACGCTTTTTTTGACTCACAAAGATCAACATCTAATGGACATAATCAAGGATTACTTGCACTTATTAAAATTACTAGTATGTAACCCATGCTTATGCATAGGAATAATAAATAGTAGTGGTGCATGTTAGCTTGGTTTATAAAACATATAAGATATTAGTTTAATTCGGACATTTGGAATTACTAAAATAGTTTTTTCTTGCAATTTTAATGATATTGGTTAGGCCCGGTTTCTCATTGCACCATCATTATGTAACTAGCTTGTAACCTCATGCATATGCATGGATATACTTTAAAGATACATATTAAGATGCATAGTATAATAATTTTACATTATAATTTAAATATTATTGATAGTCTTTCTTTTTTTTAACTTTTTAAAAAGTCTTGTAAGAATGTTATTATGTAGAAAATGTAAATTGTCAATTTTTTTTTTAAATATTATAATGTTCATTAATTCTAGACTATATGGTTTTTGTACGCAATAACTCACTTGGATGGATATTTATGATATGGTCTCATATTTAATTCCAAAATTTAGGACATGTGGCGCAAAATTAGACTTCAATTGTAAAATCTAATTGGATTTTCTCAAAACTTTATCTATTAATATATACTAGTATGTAACCCTGTGCTACCGCACGAGATTGGTTAATTGTAATGATGCTATTGGCCAATTTTTTTGTTTTTGTTTTGTTTTTGTTTTTTTGGGTTTATCACACAAATGATAGAATTAAATCAAACAATGAAAAATATATATTGAATTTTATTATTTACTTAATGCTATTGGTCTTCTTCTTCTTTTTTTTTTTTGTTTATCATACATAGGATAGTATTAGATAAAACATTGAATTAAAAAAAAAAGAGAATGTTGCATTTTATTATTTAAAATATATAAAGGGACATTAATGGAACTTTTTTCAAAAGTTTCTAATAAAATTGGACATGAATAGCGTATTGGAATCAGAAGTGTGTTGCAATTCACAGTTTTTAGTGGAGATGCCATCAGATAGCACTTTTCCCCTATAGGCATGTCTAATACACTGTTCTTGAGTTTAGTTTGAGTACGTTTTAAGCCGAAGTCAATATTGTTGTCTCTTTTAACACTTCAAATTGCCATTAAGCAGTTTCACAAAATTAAAATTTACAAAACATTTTACCTTCTTGTTTTTTCAACATCCGAAGTTAAATGTTTCTATTAAAATCCAAAAATTCACCTAACTAAAAATCATATATACATATCTTTCATCAATTGTTAATAACTTGACAATCTATTTATGCACCAAAATCAATGACTAACTTGAAAGAAGAGAAAGATTACATGTTAGCATAAACTATCACTTCCATAAGCATCATTAATCAAAGATTAAAATGAGACTATAATTCAAAATAATTCCAGCAGTTGCCTTTGTCCCAAATTGTAAGCTTCAATCTTCTCCCACCAATTGTGAGCAATTTAATCTCAAAATCCATAGCTGAAAATGATTAAAACAATAATCTTGCAAAATTGTGATGATAAGATGTTTATCTTGATAGATTCAGTTTCCACATTGAGCATTATAAATGGAGGTAACTTAACACCAACATTTAAAAATCAAATTAGACACATAGCACAAAATTAAACTACAATTAGAAATTAATTTGATTCGATTTGAATTCTAAAATTGAACTTCAACTTAATATAATATATATGATTATATTTTTGTCCACTTTTAACAAATTAACAAAATCTTAATCCAGACACACTAAAAACTATTAAAAAATAAGAACTAATCATTGAGCTTGGAATCTTCTTGGAGGCGCCAATGAAGTGCTAATGTATGAGAGTATGAAGCAAGGAAGAGTGGGATTGAATATTGTGTTTGAACCCGGCCTTGCTCTGAGAAATCTGTAAGGAGGAGAGGGTAGTGTGTGGATCTAGTTGGTAAAGGTTGAGAGAGGAGGAGATATGGGATGACGATATGGAATTAGGAGGAGATGATGTTTTACTTTTATAGTCTTTCTCGTTGGACTCCTTGGTTCTAGTTGTGGGATTAGAAGAGCTCCAGACTCAATTGAGATCACCTATAAAAGTGTGCAGGTGAGATGTTCTTGCTTAGGCCAATGAGTATTATCATTATGGTTTTCTTGACTTCCGTGTTAAATGTTAATGCATCATTTATTTGGATACAAAAATTAGAAAATTTAAATAAGATACATGACACAAAATTGGAGTCCAATTTATAATCTCCATAAAAGTGTGCAGGTGAGATGTTCTTATTTAGGCTAATGAACATTATCATTGTGGTTTTTTTGGCTTCCGTGTTAAATGTTAATGCATCATTTATTTGGGCACAAAAATTAGAAAATTTAGATAAGATACATGACACAAAATTGGAGTCAAATTTATAATCTAATTAGATTTTTTTTTGAGTTTTGGTTAGGACAAGTGGGGCAAAATTGAGAATCCAATTGAAATCTAATTGAATTTTCTCTCTGCTTCACCTATTATTATATATATAGAGAAATATATATATATATATATATATAAAATTTTTGTGCCAAATGAATTGTTTTTAGTTATAAAAAAAGGCTCATAAATATAAAATCATTCAAACTCTCTCTTCTTCTAATTTTATATATAGTGTTAGATATATTATTATGTTTTTTATGATTTATTTATATTGGACTCCTCATTTTCTACTCTAAATTAACTTATTGGGCACAAAAATTAAAAAAACTTCGATTAGATGGAACACATGCACTACAAAAAACGCTAGCTAACTAACTTGAACTAACTAACTTGGTTCAAAAATTTAAAATTTTTTATTAGATGGAACACATGGCACAAAATTAGATTCTAATTGAATTTCAATTTAAAATCTAACTGGATTTTCTCTCAGCTTTACTTATTAATATATATAGATGACTTATAAACTTTAATTGTTTTTAGTTCTACAAAAAAAAAAAAAAAAAGCTCATAAATATAAAATTATTCAAAATTAAGTTTTTTTATGGTTTACTTATATTGGACTTCTCATTTTTTTACACTAAATTAACTCATTTGGTACAAAAATTAAAAACTTAGATTAGATAGGACACATGTCACAAAATTAAACTCTAATTGAAATCCAATTTTTATATTGAATTAACTCACTTGGCACAATAATTTTAAAACTTAGATTAGATGGGACACGTGGTGCAAAATTAAACTCTAATTGAATTCCAATTTGAAATATAATTGGATTTTCTCTCAGCTTTACGGTTTTACCTATTATATATATATATATATATAGATTTTGAAAATAATTATTAGATACTACATATACAATATCAATTTATAATCACTGCCCGTGAAATTCTACTAAATACAACATAAAACAAAAGAATAAACTGATCCAATAATATCTCCTAAATTAAATGGGAATAGATACATAAGATCGTTCAGCTCAATAACAATTTGTTACTTTCAAGATCCTAGCATACAAAATATTTGAATAGAAACAGTATAAAAAATATGGTCACTAGTTTAGAGAAAAAATAACAAAAATCTAAACAATTTAATTTTTATGGAAAGTTAACAAACAATTTAATTAAATTTTCTTTGAGCATTGGTTATATATATACATACATATATGCACACACACACACACACACACACATACATACATACATACAAACATATATGATTAGGTTTTTTATTTTATTTTTTTAATATTGAACTCCTTGTTTTCTTTATTGAATTAATTCACTTTGCATAAAAATTAAAAAAAAATTATATTAAATGAGAGTTAGGAAACACGTGACGCAAAATTAAACTCTAATTGAATTATAATTTTAACACTAAATTAATTAACTTGACACAAAATTTAAAAACTTAGATTATATGGGACATGTGACATAAACTTAGACTCTAATTGAATTCCAATTTAATCTAATTGAATTTTCTCTCAACTTTTCCTATTATTATTATTATTATTTTATATATATATATATATATATAGATTGGTCATTAATTGAAGATCCACGCGATGTGTGGAAATAAATAATTATTTTATAATTGTGGTATAATGTATAGATTGTTCTATAAAATTTGTTGAAGATAATTTGTTCTCCCTAAAAATTAAACAAATTCTAAAACTATTTTATCTTTCTATCTCAACCAATATATCATTCTATTATTTTGGGTATGTTTCATTGATATTATTCTTTTATGAGATGTCCATATTCTTCAAAATTATGTTATAGTGTGCTATGTTTTTGTAATTTGTTTTTTCTAGGCAACTAAACTTTTTAAGTTGCAAATAAATCATTCAAATAACATATTTTCTTAAAAGAGATTATTATGATAATAAAAAATCATAATAAAATTGCACTTAATATTACTTTAATAATTGATAAGCACGTGCATAGCCAATATTTTTTAAGATATAAAATCAAATTCTCACTTCCAAAATAACTAAACTCAAACAAAAATCAAACCAAAACTATAAGAAAGAGAGAGACTAGTACTTGTGATGAGAAACTCAAAAATACGCCACTAAAACCTATTAACCCAAAATAGAGTTTTAAAAAACACAATGATTCATCAACCTAAAGTAGAGTTGTAAGAAAGAATAAAAATGTGAGAGAGAGGGAGAGAGAATAAAGAATTTATAGAAAATAAGATGAGAAGAAAAATAGGGAAAATAAAAGATTTAGTAATAAACACCAAATTATCCAAGAAAAATAAAAAATTTACAAAAAAAAAATGGATAAAAAGAGAGAAAAATAACCTTTCGTGTGTGGGAAAACTTTGCATAGAATAGGAGAGAGAATTGAAAATTTATAATAAGAAAATGAGAATAAGAAGAGTTAAAATAAAGGAAGATAAAGTGATAGGGGAAGAGTGATATTAAGGAAGTTAGTAGTAGGGAGGTGAAAATGTTAAAGGGAGGGAGAAAGGTTGAAGAAAGTGTAATAATAAGTTGAGAAATTAATGAGAGAGAGAGAGAGAGAGAGAGAGAGAGAGAGAGAGAGAGAGTTGAAAGTACATGGATGATATGGCCATTGATATGGCTCAACAGGAGTATAGTAATAATAAAATCTACACTTCAGCTTTTAGATATATATAAATTAGTTGAACATATTTGTTATGGGGTGTTGAAGGGGCTCACTAGTATTAGTTCTGAAATAGATAGCTTAAGTGAGGATTGTTTGGTCGGGGCAATTATTGGAGGGATGAACAATTGGGGAGAAATGGAGTATGGTGTTTGGTTGAAAGGGAAATGGGGAGAAAATGGTGGGGCCCAAAAAACTCCTTGGTCCAACCAAAAATTAATCTCTCCAAATTAGAGAGAAAAGATGAGTAATTTTGCTCGAGCCTTATCATGTGCTTTTTTACCGACAACTGTAACAGTATCTCTCTTTGAATTTTTTTTTCCTGCTACTAGCCTACCAATGCTATGTTATTTTTTGTTCTGTTATTGTTGTTGTTGTTGGTTTTTTTTTTTTTAATTTTAATATTGAAGTTGTTTCCTACTTCTTTCTTCTTTTCTTTTTATTTCTTTAATTCTTTTCCCTGCTTTTTCAGCGTCATATGTTGTTATTATTTTTCATTTCTCTATGAAAAATATAATAACAAAGAAAAAAAATATAATATGTATAATGTGTTAATTTTTATAAGACATAATTTTATTAATTTTAATTGATAATAAATAATATTTTCCTTATTTTAATGTAATGAGGACATAAGAGTAAATTTATATGAATTACATTTATCGTTCTCTCACTTTTCTTCTTAACCAAAAAAAAAAAGTTTTTTATCCCTCTATTTTTCCACCCCAAAACCAAACACTATGATAGAAAACTAAAATTTCTTCTATTCTCCCACATTTCTATCTTCTCCCCATTTTTTATCCTCCTACTTTTCCACCATACCAACCAAATTTCTATCCCCACTCATAATGACGCTCGTGTAACTCGAACCCATGACCTTGACTCAGATACCATTTGTCAAAGTATGAGCTGTGCCACTCCATCTCAAATCCAATTGGTGATGATAAAGACCCACTCAAATCTTTTATGGCATTCAACGTTGCTCCTTATGGGCCTATTTTTAAAGCGGTTGTAGGGAGTCAAATTGCAGTCCCCTAATATGATGATTGTTATAAAAGATGGGTTTGAATAGGCTTGTGCAATTGAGAACTTAATGCTATATGATCACCTACCTAGACCTTTTCATAGTAGAAAGCCATTTCCCAATGTTGATTTCCCTCTGAAAGCTCAAATAAGTGTGTAAACACATGAGCTTATCCAAACCCCAAAATAAAAATTACAGTTAGATTGCTTTTACTCAAACTTAACAAAGTATGGAATAAAAGTAAATATGTCCAATGAACTGATAATACTACTTTTAGCCATATCCAACCACAAAGAATAATAAAAGTAAAGCTTAAAGAGTAGAGAAGAGAGATGTAAACACAAGATAATACAAAGACGTGTTATCAAAGAGGAAACTGAAGAACCGGCGAAAAACCTCTCTATGACACTCCAAGTCAAAATCGATCCAATAGAGAATAAAGTTGGAAGACATGAATAACAAAAGACCCTCCAAGCCTAGTCTACTTCATGTACTTGAGCTCTCCAAGCTCCTGCTACCAATGGACTTCTTGAAGTCTTATCTTCTCTAACTTTTCGAATCCCGCAATTCAGCCTAATTGCATTTGCCACTAAATGGCTCCTTCCAATGCTTACTAACAGCACCAAAATCTCACTTAACACTCAGATTGGGTGTGGCAAGTGTTTGGGATAAGAACCTCTCAAGGATGTAGAGATGTAGAGGTAGGAGTAGAGGAAAACCAAGGAAAATGTGTAGATGATTGTGGGTATCATAGTCTCTAACTCTCAAGTGTATTTGCTAGGGTTTTCTCTTTAAAAAGCACTCTTTACAATTCGTGGGTAATGAAGATATTTATAGTGTGGGTAAAGAATTTGGTAAAGCACATTATCTTTTTGCCAAACAGAGAGTTTCAAGGGTACCTCGCGAGATGGACCTTCTCGTGAAGTACTCGCAAACTTGACAGCCTAGTGTGACTTTTTAGCTTCTAGTCATGTGCTTCACATGTGGCCTTTCCCAAGTTACTCTTCTCGCAAGCTAGTCACAAACTTCATTGATTCATCTTTGAAGCTTGATTATTCACCAATCTCTTACACTCATCACTTACAAATAAACCCATATAAATACAGGAAAATAGTTGAAGAAATTACAATCAAATTTAGCATGAAATTAGAGCCAACACAAGCTAGTTGGAAATCACAACTTTACACTCTCCAGTCGTTTGTGTGAAATGAACTAGTAGTTAATTTTATCTTGGTTGTATTTACAGAAACGGACCAGTACTTGGCTCCACTAGGATATTTATATAAGCGTGCAAGGATGCTTCTATGCAGTGAGAAATCTTATGCGAGGATCAGCTTTTTTGCTAGTTGGACATGTTTTTAATACATTTCTGCCCAAGATGTTTGCCTTACAACTCAGGGCCACACCCCTACTTTTTAGTCAAACTTCGCAGTCTCTGAACTAACAATTTTTTTTTTTTTTTTTTTTGTATACAATTTTGTTTCCTCTGTTTTGATGTATATTCTTTTTTCTTATGCTAACCTGCTGCCCAAGTTTTTCTATTATAGGAATTTATTTGATCTCACTCTTGTCTTTAAATGTAAAAGTCCTTCTTTGCCTTGGAAGGCTGAGTACTCTGAAATAAGTTTACTGTCTTTTTAATGAAGGACTAAGGGACAAAAAAGGAAGGGGGGGGAGGAGAAGGGGTTGAGCGTAAACGTTTTTGCAGTTGGTGATTCTACTTTTATTCATTCAATACTTATGTTTTTACTTCTTATTGATAGAGAAATTCAGAAGTTTTCAGTTTAGCATATGTATAAAGAAGTATCTAAATTACATACGAGGAGATATACGTTATGGTTATGTTAAGGACTAATGTATGATTATATATGATGAAATTAGTTTTTTTTTTGGGGGGGGGGTGGGGGGGGGGGGGGTGTGGGTTTAAGATCAGATTATATCAGGTCATCTGTTTGCTACACACTTGTTTTTTTATCAATTATCCTAAATAAATACAGATTCTTGAGGGAAACACTGTATTTTTGTAACCTCAACTGTAACAAACTGCAAAGAAGCCAATGTACTGCTTTATTTTTGTTACTTCTGGTTTCTAGCATAAAGATAAGCAATATTCAAACAGATCAAAAAGGGAAGAAAAAACATAAAATAAATTGGTAGTGCTTGGGGTATGTTCTTGCAATACAGAAGTCATCCGAGAAAAAGTGCTTCTAGACAAAGGATGGCGTTTTGTGATAATATTGGAATGATCTGAAAAAAGGAAACTCCCTTCACATAATTTTGCAATATTTAGAAGCCCATGGCTAAAACCCGATTACAAATCCGATTCTTTTTATGTTTCAATTTCAATACCCTATGCTATTAATTGCTTTTTAGACCATAATCCCTGTTAGACCAGAAATGTTCTTTGATCTTCTCCTGCCTGCCTCACTTGTTCAAGACTTGATTAAGTGGTTGAGGGAAGTAGGTTGATAGTGATGTATTGGAGTTTGAGAAGGGGTTTGGTGTGGGTAATGCTGCACGTGGGAGAGCAATTCATAACTAGGTAGTTAATTGTAATTCTTTATGGATCCCCATTTTGTTAAGTACAAATTGGAGTCTATCACCTTACGTGAATGTTAATAAAGTTTGGTTTAAGATTATTAGTCTTTTTTGTCAGAGGTTGCCTTTCGAGATTCGTAGGCTGCTAGATTTATTAGACCCAAATTATTATTTCACCATCTTGAGGGTGTTCTTTGTCATCATCAAAAAAAAAAAAAAAAAAAAAAAAAAAAAAAATCTCCCCAAACACACACTGGAGCTCTATAGACAACTACACCAATTACAAAATACAAAATCATACATCTCCTTCTACTATACATGAAACAAACATTATCTTCAAATTAAGATCCAAGCAGCCATAAATATCAACGTAAACTCATCTCAACTAGAATTTATTTATTTTTATTTTTTTGATTATAAGGAACATCCTCATGGTATGTGGTTTCCCCTCCGGGGTGGTCCGTTGGATGGAAGGTACATTTATCATATGTGTGTGCCCGCGTGATATTTAGGATTGTATGTCCCTATCTTTGCCTACATAATTGGTTGGAGAGTCAGGTCATGGTTCAAGAGCATAACATACCAATATAGCAAAGAAAATAAACAAACAAAAATGTTTTGTAGACTTTTGAATATGTACAGAAAATATGGTTTTGATGACTAAGATAAGAAAATTCTCAAGGATTATGACCTTTGCTGGCCCTCAAATAATTCGCCGGGGTTCTTCCTCTGTTTTGTTAATGATGGCAACACCTTCCCATCCTCTCCAGATGGTTAATTAACAACGATATTTTTGTGAACAGGAGAGCCAGAATGGGAAGGGAAGCATGGAGAGCTGGCCTATTTTTGAGAACGAGTAAAATTTTGTCTAATTAAAAAGATTTTTGTTCTGAACAGGAGAACAAGAATGTGAAGAAAAGCAAGAAAAGCTGGCCATATTTTGAGGACACGACGACCTTTCAGCAAGATGGATGTTCTATTAAAATTAGGACAGCTCTGACCACGATGAAGACCATCAGCAGCATAATAATAATCGTATTATGGATTTATGGTGTGGAAGGTCTCCAGTGATGTGGAAGAATTGAGCAACAATAGGTGAAGTAGATTTGTAGGACACAAAGACTGTAAATCAATCAAATGAATAGCTGAGAAAGGGGAGGGTGACCAAAAGAGGGAGAAAATTGAATTTTGTTACATTTGATGAAAATGTACCCTATACATTGCTCAGCTTTGATTTTAGGGATACATTGTAAATGCACCATAGTAGTTAATGGTGAAAGTACAATTTCACCCCAAAAAATCTTTATCATTCTTTAGTTAAATAGATACATTATGGGTAGTATCAACACATTTATGTGATAACACTTGGTTTTAGATGGATTCAATCTCAAATTCTTTTTTGCTTCTTAGTAAATTTGTCCATTACACTTGCATTTGAAAAACCACAATCTTAAAAAATGATAAGCTTGAATGTAACAATTCGAATGATTCGTTAGTGAAAATAACTATAATAGAAAGAATATTACCAATAAAAATAGAAATGGTTTCAATATCTAATTGAGAGTTTAAAAAATTAGCCACACAATAAAAAATGAAGAAAATAAATTTGGCAGTGGGAAAACCTCACATCAAGAACAACAACTCCAACCTCTAGTTTCAACCTCTTGGCAATTGGCAGTGGCCAACTTGAGAATATAATCAATTCATACATGCTAATTTAGCCCTCTACATAGTACATATACGGGTTATACTTTCCTCCAAAGGAAAAAGTCTTATATGGAAATTTGGATCATAGTTTCCTGCAAAAGAAAAAGCCTAGGAAAAAGCCTTACAAGGAAATTTGGATCATCAACTTGATATAAACCATCCTTCAATCAACTATGACCATATTGATAATTTCATTGATATAGGGTATAACATATGGAATAATTATCTTCTAGTTTATTCATAAAAATAAAATTAAAAAAAAAAAAAATTCCTTATTGATTATCCTCTAGCATCATATATATCTCAAAAAATTTCTATTCAAACATAGCTTCCCTTCATGTTTTGACAAGTCAGACAAAGTTTTATTATAAATTTCTGGAAGTGGAGTGATTTTTCGGAATGTTTCATTACCCACATCAAATGCCAAAATGTTAACCAGGTGCATTTGATTATTGCTGAAACCCAACCAATATAGAGTACCATTCAAACATATTGTTCCATGTCCAGAATGATATTTGTATTGCGGGCAATCATTAATGATCTCCATGAATTCCAAGGGGAACATGTCCAGAATGATATTTGTATTGCGGGCAATCATTAATGATCTCCATGAATTCGAAGGGCTACCTATTGTTATTACCGCAACCTTGACTTTAAAAACTGGTAATTTTTCACAAAAATCTTGAAAGATGATAATCACTTAATATTGCTTTATCAGAAGTACAATATCCAAATCCAATTTCATAAATACTCCTCTTCTTGTATCAATTAAGACAAGAATGGCGAGAATAACATCTTACACACATGAAAATCATCATTATCGGTTAAGAAGATTAAACCATTAATGAAATATTCAAATTGTCAAATATAGATTGATGGAAGATATTTTTTTTTGTCGTCAAAGTCTTTAACCCACCTCCTATTTGTAAACAAGATATGTCAAAGGAAATCATAAATTTAGAAATATCATCGTCATGAGAATCAATATTAATTCTAAAGTCTGTTTTCTTTTTTTATTATATACAAGTAGCCGAGTTCCTTTCGGTGCCACTTGTTATTAGTTTCCTCCAATATTTCAAAGAGAGCTCAATTGGTTGGCACAATGTATAAAAAATATTTTTCAATAACTTTCCTTATAAAAAATTGTAATCTTTATTCTATTTTATAAACAAAATAGAAAGACAAAGTAGTATAGTAATTTCATTATATCATATGTGTTTGCAAACTTGAAATTGCATGATATAGTGACTCATACAAATACATATGTTTCATGCCTACTTGAGAATGTAAATATTGTTTGATATACAAAAAATGCAAATATCCTTCCATTATTTTTGGCTAAAATGCAATAGTCATCCTTTACGTTTCACTAAAATTCATTTCAGTCCTTTAATTTATTTTCATTCATTTTAGCCCTTTAAGTTTCAAATATATTCAATTAAGACCTCTCTATTGTCCAAATTTTTAATTTTTTTCTTCAAAATTTTTAAATTAAAAAAAAATCCAATTAATGATTGAAAGATATTTTCCAATTTAAAAAAAAAAAAAAAAATTAACGGAAATTGACGAAGGCCTTAATTGAATAAACTCAAAACTTACATGATTGAAATGAATGAAAACAAAGTTAGAAGACTGAAATAAATTCTGGTGAAACTTAGAGGGTGGACTTCGCATTTTAGTCTTTTTTTTGTAAATATTTTTTGATTGTGTGTAATTAAATTTATTTCTTCTTTTGTTGGATTTGTTTCAATTGTTGCAAAAGCAACTAAATTTGAGCAAGAATTACATATTTCAAATCAATTGTTTCTTATATAAATCTTAGAAAAATGACATCAAAAGTTCATTATACTTAATAACTAATGCATCAATAAAAATAATTAATATAACAAAATACATGTATTATCCTATTAGTAATCTTTTTAATTAAATAAGAAAAAAATGATGGTTCCATATATATGTGTGGGTGTGTGCACGTGTGCATGTTGTGGGGGGGGGGGGGGGGGATGAGCTAAAGAAGACTGGGCCTAGTTTAGAGTAAAAAAGGGCCCATTGAAGCACTTCCATAGAAGGTTCAAGCCCAAGTAATCCGAGGAAAGTGTAGATCTGAAGACTAAGCCAAGGAAGGAAAAAGGCTTGAAACCTTAGGAGAGAGGACTAGGGATTGTCAAGCCATGCCTAGGATGACAATTGGTGAAAGGAATAGTAATTAGTTTGAGCAAGATTTAGAGGAAGCTTCATGACAAAGCCACTGTTCCCTTCGCGTTAACTACACTATACAAACCAACCATGCGGCATTAATTGCTGAATGACCTCTCTGAACAGTGTCCCAACAGCATCACAACCTCAAAAGGAGGAGAGGAGAAGGATGAGACAAATATCTTGCTTGAAGAATCATCCATTCTACAGGTGAATGGTTGATATGGAGGCACCAAAACTATAAATTGGAAAAGATCCCACATGTTTTGAGAGGGGTTTTTCAAAAGAGAGAGAGAGAGAGTAAGGCCATTGTAAACACTCAAGAAAGCCTTACCTTGTACTTGTCACTTAATAGGAACTCTCCTTATTTTGAGGAAAGTGTAATAAATGAAGAGATACTCCCTGTCTACAATCTGTCTCAGTCCTAAAGTTTATTTTCTTTACTTGAGCCTTTTTTGTATTTCTTAACTATTAGTCCAAAGACCTATCTCTTACAAATTAATTGTCTCGGATAAAGGCCCAACCTAAATTGGGTTTCTCTCTCTCTCTCTCAAAATGAAATTAGATTCATTTTTTTACCATGTATCACCTTACTTAATGTAAATTAACACTCTCTTTTTTTTTTTAATAAAAAGAATAATAAATTCTCATCTCTTTTAATATGCTAAAATTTTCCCACATATAAAATTGACCTTGTTTTGATTGTAATTAATTCAACAAGTTCTATGTTAAATTTGTCTTTATGCTAATATATTGAAGTTATGATTTGGCTTACTTTCAGTACTTTTTTAACTGAATATGTCCATTTGTTTTAAATATATAATGGCAAAGTGGTAGTGAGTTTTAATCTTTACATTTTATTTAGTTAGTGGATGATGTGACAATTTCTCATTAAAATAAAAGGAGATTTCAGTTAAAAAAGTATTTGAGGTAAGTCAAACCCTTAAACTTATTAGGTGATTCTATTTTAAGGAAGTTGCAACAGTGTGTTTGATAAATTAGAATTTATTAATAAAAGGCCACATATGAGTAAAAAAAATTAATAAAAAAGATTTATAATATAATAAAATATAAAAATAATACAATAGAAAGTTAACAATAAAAACTATTGTAATGATATTCAAATATATAATATAACGATACTTGATTATATTAAAAAAAAAAATACTATTCTTTTTTTTTAAATTCTTAGATTGCTTTACTAACAATATTTTGTATATTTGTTTTTTCAAAAGTAATCTTTTCAAGTTTCAACATTAAAAATAATGAAATATTACTTTAAATATTTTAAATTAGCCATATAATCATTAAAAATGAAACATTAACTAAATTTAAATACAAAAAAAAAAAAAAAATTGATTAGTAATTTTGCATTTTAAGAAACGATAAACTTTTAAATATTTTAACTACATTGAAATACAAAATTACTAATTAAATGTGAAAAAAAACCACATTTAAAATTGTCATTTTAAGCCTCAAACTATATTGAGTTGTCATGTATATATCAATACACTATTAGTGAGGGTATTAAGAAGGAAAGAAATTCCAACAAATTTGGCCTCTTTACCCAGATGATGGTACATAGGTAATATGATTCTCCATGTTAAATGATGTGACATAGATATACTTTTAAATTTGTGATATTTAATTTAAGTAATAAAATATATTCATTAAAAAAAAGGGATAAAAACAATACAGGGCGGACTTTTTCTTGATTATGAGACAAGTTAAGAGCTCAATATATAGAATGCGTGGTATTGGTCAACGGTCAAGGTCATAGATAAAATAATTGCTCAGAAGACTCATTTATTGACTAGAAGGAATTGGTCAGTAGCAAAGAGAAAATAATTGCTCATATCCAGAGACTCATTCATTGACCATAAAGAATGAGTAAGAGTGAAAGACACCAAAAAAATAAAAAGGAAAGGTAATGTAACAAATCATGTTTCAGTAGACCAAGTTGTGTTTCATATGATAGTAAAAAAATTCAAGTCTTTGCCTTGTTGACCGGCAAACACCGTTCCAGATGCTTGATTTTGGCTTTGTTTCCTCGTCTATTCCTTTAAACACTATTCTCATGATAGCAATACATGACCTAATAGCCTTTGGATTCCTCCTTTTGATTTTTTCTTCATTTTGAACACTTCTTCACATGTTTCGAAAACTCACAGAAAGTTCTTCCCATGATCATAGATGGTTCGGCCTCAAAAGTGTATATAAGAATGTGTCATAACAATGTTGTAGTGCAATTCAAGTTAGCAAACAAGCTTGCTAGAACTTGATTCCATTTCTCACAACAATTTTATCATGAGGAAATCTGAAGACCTTGAGCAAGTTTTCCATTACTTTGATGAAGATGGTGATGGGAAAGTGTCAGCCTCAGACTTGAGACACGGTTTGAGTCTTATGGGTGGAAACCTATTTTCAAAAGAGATTGAGGTTGCAATGGAGGCATTGGATTCTGATGGAGATGGTTTCTTGGGTTTAGAAGATTTTATTGGGCTAATGGAAGGAGGAGAAGAGGAAGAGAAGATAAAGGATTTGAGAGAGGCTTTTGCAATGTATGATATGGAAGGTTGTGGCTTTATTACACCCAAGAGTTTGAAAAGAATGCTCAGCAGATTGGGTGACTCAAAGTCGATTGAAGAGTGCAGAGTGATGATCAATCAGTTTGATTTGAATGGAGATGGTGTGCTTAGTTTTGAAGAATTTAGAATTATGATGCTGTAATCATTTTTGACATCCCCTGTGTGATGATTAGATTTTTAATGTGTCAATCATTTTAGGCATCCCCTGTGTGATGATTAGATTTTTAAAGTGTGTATCAACATTTCTTTCAATTCACCAGTTTCTAAAATATACCGTTGCAATGTTGTTTTCAATTGAATTTTATTAGTGTTAATTATTCTTTACTTGTATTATTTCATAGTATAAAGTGTAAAAAGAATTTATTATGATAAAATGGGTGGTATTTCTTCCATTGACATTTATTTCTATGAACTAAATGTTATTACACATTATCCCTCTTCCAGTGTATAGTCTTGTAATCATGTAGGACCCACGTACTATGAGAAGAAAAATGTTATATATAAATGTATAAGATTCGTTCTCTTCATTTACACTTTAACATATGCTATATTTACTTTCTTTTCTTTTTTTTAATTTGATATGAAAATCTCGTTTTAACTTAATTTAATTGTATATGTCTATGCAAAACTCTATATATTAAATACTTGAATCCTGGCCTTCGTCCCTTCTACCCTACAAGAATTTGTATTTGTGAAGTGACTCTCATATCAAAAGTGTGTAGTGATATAAATGCTAAATTAACTTACAAGCTTGACAATTAACCCCTCTCTTGTATAAGTGATCATTAACATCACTTGTAGAGATCACCAAGAGACCACAACTCATGCATACAGTGACACCATTACTAGCTTGGCCTGAGGAATCCGCCGTTCAAATTAAACATATAAGAAAAAAAATAGGGAATAATCGGCCTTCAACTGATCAATAGGCACATCTGCACCAAGAGGTCCAAGACTTAAGTCTTGGACCTCTTGGTGCAGATTTGCCTATTGATCTTGTTCAAAATTTTGTAAAATTCATTGATGAGACAGATTTATAAGCAGATTGCGTTTAAAGGGACGTCATTTTAATATTATCTTATAAATGAAAAATAAATAAATTCGAAAATTGCTATATTTCATATAAATTAAAATAAAAAAGAAGATATTGACCTTTAGGTATAGACCACAGAATAAGTTAAAAGCTATTAAAATTATGATCATAAACTTTTATTTAAAAAAAATCATATATTATGATGTCAATAAAAGACAAACAAAAAACAAAAAAGAGGAGAGAAGGAACTTTTCTACCTTCTAAAAACTTCTTCCCTTGACCACATCAAGATAGAAATAATGCAGGACAAAGTACAATTTCATAGATTAATAGTATGCATAGCTTCAAATTTTCAGCTTGTCTAAGACTATAATTGATACGTAAAAATAAAATCATGGTCAACCCGTTAGCTAATGCCCTCGGACAACTGGAAAAGCAAAGGGATCCAAGGCTGACAGATGCGGATTCATAGCCCTTGGGTATCGTTGCAATGAACTGACGGCGACATGGCTGACGGGGATAAGGCAAGCCGACGACCCCTATGCCAATGGATGTGTGTAAAATTCTGACTTGGCCTCCGCGCGTGGTATTTAAGGAAATTACTCGTATCCCACAATCAGTGTTAGAATCCTATAAGGAAAGGATTCCGCGATCCGCACCCATGAGGATCCCTATAAGCAAAAGACTTCTACTCCAAGGAAAAAGGTCAACCCTCAACTACTATAAAAGCCTAATACTCTCATTTATCGAGGTACGCATGATGAACCCCTCTCTAGCACTCTAGAGTTGAAAGAAGTTCTAACTTGACCTTCGGAGGGTATTTGGCCGGCACCACACCGGTGCTCTCTGTTAGGTCCTCTTTTCTTTGTGCATGTGTCGTTTCGAGGGTACGAGCATTGTGCAACTCATTGTTGATATTTTCGGCATCATCAGTTGGCGCCGTCTGTGGGAAACGCGTAATTAAGCAATATTATCGTTTCTCGGACTAAAGGGTTGCATGGTACTCACTCGCTCAATGGCGACTACTAATGACGTGCAAGGAGAGGAACCACCCACGATTGCCCTCGAGAGACAAGTTCAGATTCTCGGTGCCGCCGTGGAGCGTCTCACCAAACAGAACCTCGACTTGGAAGAACAGCTGCGCCAGAAGGATGCAGCACTAAATGACCAACCAGAAGATCAGGAAGGGACTAGCGCTCCAAAGAAGAATCAGGAGAGACCTGAGGGCAGCCACGCCCCAAGTAGGCCAGAGAGGTAGCATGTGAGCATGCCATCCCTCACGGATGCGACTCCACCACATATTGCTGCCGAGATGCAGGCAATGAGGGAATAGATGGAGGTCATGATGAACGCCCTCAAGGGGCAAGTCTCTAGTGATCTTGACGATCTAGTCAACCGTACCGACTCGCCCTTCATTGTGGCCGTGAACTCCTTCTCCCTACCCCACAAGTTTCGCATGCCGAATATAGATAGCTATGACGGGGTGAAGGATCCTTTGGACCACCTGGAAACTTTCAAAACCCTGATGCATCTTCAGGGGGTAGCAGATGAGATTATGTGCAGGGCCTTCCCCACAACACTCAAAGGCCCCGCAAGGGTATGGTTCAGCCGGCTGACGCCCAACTCTATCAGCTCCTTCAAGGAGCTAAGCGCTCAATTCACTACACACTTCATTAGGGGACATAGGTATAAGAAGTCCACGGTATGCCTGATGAGTATCAAGCAAAGAGAGGACGAGACGTTAAGATCCTACATAACGCACTTTAATAAGGAAGCGCTATCGGTTGACGAAGCCGACGACAAAATACTTGTAGCAACCTTTACAAATGGGTTGCGAAAGGGCAAGTTTTTGTTCTCCCTATACAAAAACGACCCGAAGACCATGTCGGAAGTACTCTACAGGGCTACTAAGTATATGAATGCTGAGGACGCGTTGCAGGCCCGAGAAGAGAAGCCGAGAAAAAGGGAGAGGCAGGAAGATGCACGACCAGACCAAGGGAGAAAGAGGCCCAAAACAGGAGATCGAAAAGACGAAAGGCATTCTAAACCTCCGGGAGGGAGATTCACAAGCTTCACCCCGCTGATTGCCCCAATAGATCAAGTCCTAATGCAAATTAAGGACGAAGGGGCTCTGACCTTCCCTGGAAAGCTGAAAGGGGATCCTAGCAGGCGTTCCAGAGACAAGTACTGCCACTTTCACCGAGATCACGGCCATGACACAGCCGACTGTTACGACTTGAAGCAACAAATCGAGGCCCTTATAAGGCAAGGGAAATTGCAGAAATTCGTAAGCAAGGAAAGAGCAGATCCAGCACCTCTAAAGCACCCCCCCCCCCCGACGAGAAAATGACCGTCCAAGACCTCCCGTTGGTGACATACGAATGATTGTAGGAGTGATGGCTACCGGGCCGTCCAAAAAAGCTCGAAAGACGTACCTCCGAATGGTCCAAAACGTCCAGTTGACGGGTCCAATGCAAAAGGTAGCCCAAAGGGAAAGCCCCGTTATCGAGTTCTCGGAAGAAGATGCGCGACGTCTTCACCACCCGCACGACAACGCGCTTGTTGTCAGCCTACAGGTTGGGGACTACAACTTGCATCGGGTGTTGGTCGACAATGGCAACTCGGCAGACATCTTGTACTACCCGGCATGCCAGCAGATGAAAATCAGCAGGGAACAACTAGTTCCAACGAATGCCCCACTTGTCGGTTTTGGAGGTGCAAAGGTATTTCCGCTGGGCGCGGTCACGTTGGCTGTGACAGCAGGCGACTATCCCCAGCAAATCACAAAGGACGTAACGTTCCTCGTGGTCGACCATTCATCTGCCTATAATGCTATCCTAGGGCAACCCACCCTCAACGCGTGAAAGGCGGCAACTTCAACTTATCATTTAATGATAAAGTTCCCAACGAATACGGAGTCGGAGAACTACGTGGAAACCAGATTGCCGCACGCGAATGCTACGTGGCCATGGTGGAAATGGATGATCACCTCTAAACCATGAGCATAGAAGAGCACCAGAGCACGACAGAGCCAGTCGAGAAGCTTGAGGAAATACCCCTGGACGACTCCAGACCTGACCAGACAACGAGGATTGGAACCCTTGCAAGTCCCGCAATCCGGCAAACACTTACAGCATTCCTCAAAGAGAATCAGGACGTATTCGCCTGGAGTCACGAGGACATGCCAGGAATAGACCCTTCCGTTATGGTGCATAGGCTGAATGTATCACCATCCTTTCCGCCCATCCGGCAGAAGAAGTGGGTCTTCGCCCCAGAACGGGATCAAGCCATAGCCGAAGAAGTCCGCAAGCTATGAGAGGCAAATTTCATTAGAGAAGTCTACTACCCCGACTGGCTAGCAAACGTAGTGATGGTCAAGAAAGCTTCCGGGAAATGGAGGATGTGTGTAGACTTCACCGATTTAAACAAGGCATGCCCTAAAGACAGCTACCCTCTCCCGAGAGTCGACACTCTAGTAGACTCTACGGCTCAACACCAGCTGTTAAGCTTCATGGATGCTTTCTTTGGCTACAACCAAATCAAGATGCATGATGATGATCAAGAAAAAACTTCCTTCATAACCAGCCAAGGCCTATTCTGCTACAAGGTAATGCCGTTTGGTCTAAAAAATGCGGGCGCAACATATCAAAGGCTTATGAACAAGATGTTCGCACGGCAGATCGGGAGAAACGTCCAGGTGTATGTAGATGATATGCTGGTTAAAAGTTGAAGGGAAGAAGATCATTTAGAAGACCTCAGGGAAACGTTCAACATTCTTCGCTCTTACAACATGAGGCTTAATCCAGGGAAGTGTGCCTTTGCGGTGACGGCAGGAAAATTCTTAGGATTCATGGTTTCCCAGAGAGGCATCGAGGCTAATCCAGACAAGATCCGGGCTATAATGGAGATGGAACCACCAAAGAATGTGAAGGAAGTACAAAGCCTCAACGGCAAGATAGCAGCACTAAACAGGTTCGTCTCCAGGGCAACAGACAAATGCTTACCCTTCTTTCGCACGCTAAAAAGGTCTTTCGAGTGGACCACTGAATGCCAACAAGCGTTTGAGGAGTTGAAAGCTTACCTCTCTTCCCCACCACTGTTGAGTCCCTCACAACCAGGAGAAGAACTCTTTCTCTATCTCGCTGTCTCCCCAGCCGCCATCAGTGCCGCCTTGATCAAAGAAGAAGAGAAAGTACAGAAACCTGTGTATTACACTAGCCGGGCATTACGCAAAGCTGAAGAAAGATATCCACCCATGGAAAAACTTGCTTTCGCGCTAGTTACAGCAGCACGCAAACTGAAGCCGTACTTTCAAGCCCACACGATGATTGTCTTAACTGATAAGCCTTTGCGACGGGCAATGAGCAACCCAGAAGATGCCGGGCGCTTGGCACTTTGGGCTATAGAATTAAGCGAGTTTGACATCAAATATCGCCCGCAGACCGCTATTAAGGGGCAAGTCGTTGCAAATTTTATAGCAGAATTCACGAATGGTGAGGACAGGGGGGCAGAAGAATCCCCGTAATGGAGCATACATGTAGATGGATCCTCCAACAAGCAGGCCGGCAGAGCCGACGTCGTACTATAGTCACCCGAAGGAGATACGGTAGAGTGTATGGTCCGCCTTGAATTCTCTACCACCAATAACGAGGCGGAGTACGAAACTTTGATAGCAGGGCTTGACCTCGTAAAAGCAGCGGGAGCTGAAAAAGTGATCGTTTACTGTGACTCCCAAGTCATAGTCAACCAGATAAGTGGGGAGTATGAATGCAAAGGCGAAAGAATGAAGAAGTATCTAGACCAAGCAAGAAGGAGGATGAACGAGCTGAAGGTCAAAATTATACAGATCCCCCGGGGAGAAAACGAACAAGCCGACCGCTTGGCCAAAGCCGCCTCAGCCGAACACATGGCCACCATTAGTAATACACTCTCCTTCACACAGCTCTCTCCACTCATAAATGCTGTCGACGTACAGGAGCTCGGTCCCCAAAACGATTGGACCACGCTGTTAACCTCCTTCTTGAAGAACGGCATATTACCGAATGAGAAGGAGGCGGCAAGAAAATTGAAGGTTCAAGTAGCAAGGTTCGTGCTAATAAGAGATGTTTTGTATAAAAGAGGTTTCTCCCGCCCCTACCTACGATGCTTAGGTCCTGAAGAAGCAGATTACGTCATGAGAGAAGTGCATGAAGGAATCTGCGGAAACCACTCAGGATCAAGATCGCTAGTACACAAGCTAGTACGAACTGGGTACTTTTGGCCAACAATGCAGAAGGATGCCGAGGCTTATGTGAAGGCCTACGACAAATGCCAAAGGTTCAGCAACATCATCAGACAACCACCCGAAGAACTCACCCCGATGACGGCACCGTGGCCATTCACTCAATGGGGGTTGGACATCATTGGGCCGTTCCCTACGGCAATACGACAACTGAAGTTTCTAATTGTCAGCATTGACTACTTTACGAAATGGGTGGAAGCTGAAGCCTTGGCCACCATTACAGAAAAAAACGTACGGAGTTTCGTTTGGCGATGCATCATATGTAGGTTTGGCATTCCAAGAATCTTAGTCTTGGACAACGGAAAGCAATTTGACAACGACTCCTTCAGGGACTTCTGCACGTAGTTAGGGGTACGGAACCACTACTCCTCCCCCGCCCACCCCCAAGCCAATGGACAGGTCGAAGTCACAAACCGGTCCTTGCTAAAAATTATCAAGACCTGGCTTGAGGGGGCAAAGGGCATATGGGCTGAAGAGTTGCCGAGCATACTATGGGCTTACAGGACAACAGCAAGGACACCAACAGGAGAGACACCATTCTGACTAATGTACAGGAACGAAGTAGTCATCCCAGTCGAAGTCGGCCTTACAAGCTACAGGGTGCACAACCATGACGAAAAGAGGAATGACGAGGCCATACGTCTGCAACTTGATCTGGTGGACGAAGTCAGGATGGCAGCAAAACAAAGGCTTGCACGGTACCAAGACCGCATGGCCAAACATTACAACTCCCGGGTCAGACACAGAGACTTCCAAGTGGGAGACCTCGTTCTAAGAAAGGTTATGGGCGCAGCAAAGGACCCCACCCAAGGAAAGCTCGGCCCAAATTGGGAAGGACCCTAACGAGTTACGGCATGGCAAAGGAAGGGCACCTACCATCTAGAGGCACTGGATGGACGGAAGCTACCACATCCATGAAATGCTGAACACTTACGGAAGTACTACCAGTAGAGGCGGCGACACGAAAGCAACAACACCTTTTTTGGGTACACTAAGATTTATCGATTACCTTTTTAAGTATTTGCTACAATAAGCCCGAAGGGCAGTTTCTTCTACTCATGTTTTTGCTACAATAAGCCCAAAATGGGCAGATTTTGTTTTCGAACTACTTTTTATATAGATGCACGGCAATAAGAGGAATTTACTCAGAACTACTGAAGTTTCTACTTACAAATATGAGGTCATTAAAGACTGATAAATTGCCCATCCACAAAGTGGACGAGCTAAAAAGCTGACGGTCTAAAAAATGACCGAGTCCGCAAAGCGGACGAGCCAAATAACCGGCGGTCTAAGAAATGACTAAGTCTACAAAATGGACGAACCAAAAAAGCTGACGGTCTAAAAAATGACCAAGTCCGCAAAGCGGTCAAGCCAAATAACCGGCGGTCTAAGAAATGACCAAGTCCACAAAATGGACGAACCAAAAAAGCTGACGGTCTAAATAAATGACTGAGTCCGCAAAACGGTCGAGCCAAATAACCGGCGGTTTAAGAAATGACCAAGTCCACAAAGTGGACGAACTAAATAGCTGGCGCAAGTCCACAAAGTGGACGAACCAAATAGCTGGCGGTCTAAAAAATGGCCAAGTCCACAAAAGCGGACGAGACAAAAAATTGACGGTCTAAAAAATGACCAAGTCCATAAAATGGACAAATCAATTAAACCGACGGTATAAAAATGACCGAGTCCACAAGATGGACAAAGCGACAAAAATTGACGGTCTAAATAAAAGACTGACGGAGTGCATAAACCAATAAACTCAGCCATTAGACTTTAGACTGGCGGTCTAAAAAAGGTTGAATCTGTCAGTCCACAAATGGACAAGTCTATAAGGCAGATGACCTTGTCACGAGATAATAGGATTTTGCCAAAAATTTCTACAATCATTAAAGCGAAATGATCAAAAAACTGACGAATTTATTAAGCAGACTTACACTAGAAAGCTCAAAGTTTAAACCGACGGTTTAGTAAAACTAACGGTACACTAAACTAAAAGGGCCCACAATCCTGATTTCGTTCTTTCAAATCGAAACATACGAGTTAAACAGGCCAAGCAAAAGTAGCTACATACAAGTAATCAAAAGCGACGGCATTACAAACAAATCAAAGCCTAAAAAGGCATTTAAAAAGCTGTTAAAATATTACACATTGGGGCCCAAGGGGCACTTAATAAAGCTGTTTGCTACATAAATAAAAGAGAAGGGAAAAACATGAGCTACAAAAATAAAAACCGTCACTTAAAAATTCTCTACTTAACAGAAGGGTCCTCTCCGTCAAGCAGCACCACAGGAGGAGTCGCAGCAGTTGTTGGAAGGTTCGCAGCAGGTTGGGCCAAAACAACTCCACTACCTCCATGTGAGGGAGAATCAACCAAGTCGTCAACACCAGCAGTAGCAGCATCAGTAGCAGGCGTCATAGGCTGAGCGTCGTCTAGGGTAATTCCAGATAGGTCCAGTTCAGGGAAAGCTGACACAACTTGTTTGAGACAGTCATCGAATCCCGTGTCATAATAGCCGCCACAAGAATCGATGAAGGAGTCTGACGCTTTGAATTTCTCAACGGCGTCAGCCCCTGCCGTCTCCAACTGTCCACGAAGGGTCGACAGCTCTCCCTCTAGCTGTCCTTCTGACGGCTCGCCTCTTCCAACTTCTCCCTTACCTCTTTCAGCTCGAGGTTAAGTGTGCGCACCGCCTCCTTATACTGAGCCTGCTAGTTTCACATGTTAGCGTTGTGTTTGCTAACACGAGTGACGACCCCCTCCTTGGCCACGCACCGGTCTTGCAGCGCCTTCACACGAACCAAGGCCTAGAAAAAGATACAACCGTCAATTATCAAAAAAGAAAGATTAAGCACGTCGGTCAAAAAGGCTGACGGCTTACCCGCGAGAAATCAAACAAAGCGGACGACCCCAATTCTTCCGTCCCCAGTTGAGCGCAAGGATCTATATCCGTCGGTCTTATAAGGGCTTCAATAGCTTCGACGGAAAAATCCTTATGCGTCAACAGGCTACGGGGCCCCTCCAGGACGGGACCAAAAGAGGTCATAACACCCTTCCCTGCTCCATGGCCTGACTTGGGGGGCAATTTCTCGGGGGGCTCTCTCCTAGGAGTGACGATTGTCTTTTTCGATGGACGAATGACGTCCCCATCAGGTTTCCTTTTCTGGGAACCCTTAGTGACGGTTTTGGGGGCAGACGTAGACGTCGCCTCCCCCTTTGCCTTCCTTTCCTCCCTTTGACGGGCAGCGGCAGCCCTGATCCGTTCCTTAACTACGTCCATCTTTGCAAAAGAAACACATAAGGGAAGCTGACGACTAAAAGTACAAAGAGTGACGTAACGAATAGGTCAAGGAACTTATGGTGACGGGAAAACTCTTCCAATCTGCAAGCTTCAGGCATCGGTTCGGGACCTCCGCAGTACGCGTGAAGAGTGTCGAGGGTAATCAAGTCCCGACACGATCGCTTTCCTATGGGTATCTCCAAAACCTGACGGATGAAATCTTCTTGCTCATCGGTTATTGATGGACGAATGAAGGCTGAAAAAGAATAAGTTGGCTACATTAAATACCTTTTCAAAAAATAGATTGTAATACGTAGCAAACTGACGAGGATAAAAGCTGACGATTAAAACCTGACTCTTTAGCGAACGCCCAAGTATTGTCGAAACAACCAAGGGGTATCGTTTCCCACTCTTCCTGACGGCACATCCAGTCCGTCCCTTTCACAAAAAAGAACCTACTCTTCCAGGCTTTATTAGAATCTGGCATCTCAGACACCAGCCTCAACTCCTTCTCCCTGACGGCAAAATGATACATCCCCTTTGAGGAAGAAAGGTGCCGGAGTCTGTAGCAGTAGAAAAATTCACCCAAGGAAAGCTGACGGTGGCCACCACTTAGATGACCCCACAGCACCTCAGCACTAATAAAGATTCTCCACGAGTTTGGAGCAATCTGACTAATAGATAAACCAAGGAAATCAGCCAGCTGACGGTGTAAAGCCGTCAGAGGCAGTCTCAACCCAGCAGCAAACATGGCATCGTACATGCCAACATCTGCAGTTCTTCCCGTATAACATTTTTCACCCTCCCTAGGCAGATAGATAGGAATATGGTCGGGGATTTGGAAACGGGTGCATAATTCCTTAAAAATTTTAAGTGTCATCTTCGGAAGGAACTTATTCACAGCCCAGTCCTTGGGAAGGATGAAGGGACGACTGCCTCCAGGACTTCCAGAAGTCCCTTCACAAGACTCCTCGTCATCTTCATCCCCGTCACTATTTCTCTCTCCTACTCCAACTTCACCCTCCTCGCCTACTTCTTCCTCCTGGCCGCCGTTTCCCTGACCTCCTACTTCCTCGACGGGAGTATGGGCCGACGTCTCTCTCTCTGACGACCAGGAGAAACTCCCAGACTCACTACCTAAGCCTGAACCAAATACCTCGTCGTAGCCCGCTCCTTCGCGGATCAACGACTGGTCACTCAACGCGTCACTCGACATCTACCTACAAGTGACGGGTGTAAACTAAGCACCTAGGATGACGACCTCACTTTAAAGAAAATAATTAAAATAAAGTGTGCAAAGAAAGAAAAGGAACTTACAAGTTTTTCAAAAGTGACAGTTAACGAGGTGACGAGAGAAATAATGGCAATACTAACGGAGTATGGCGACGGATTAGCTCTCCAGGAATCACCAAAAGCAAATAGGAAGAAATAAGGAAAGGTGGGCCATATATATACATAAGGAAAACGCACGGAAGACGAAGCGACGCCCTCGTCCAGAAGCGGAGCCAACCAAAACTCGCCACATGTCCAAAGCATTTAACTCCAACCGTAATATTTTCTGTCCTAGCTAAAATGAAGGTCAGCAACAAAAATAACTCCATAGCCCGTCAGCTTGAACTGACGGAGATATGGAGTAGGGGGCAACTAATACGTAAAAATAAAATCATGGTCAACCCGTCAGCTGATGCCCTCGGACAACTGGAAAAGCAAAGGGATCCAAGGTTGACGGATGCGGATTCGTAGCCCTTGGGTATCGCTGCAATGAACTGATGGCGACATGGCTGACGGGGATAAGGCAATCCGACGACCCCTATGCCGACGGATGTGTGTAAAATTCTGACTTGGCCTCCGCGCGTGGTATTTAAGGAAATTACTCGTATCCCACAATCAGTGTTAGAATCCTGTAAGGAAAGGATTCCGCGATCCGCGCCCATGAGGATTCCTATAAGGAAAAGACTTCTACTCCAAGGAAAAAGGTCAACCCTCAACTACTATAAAAGCCTAATACTCTCATTAATCGAGGTATGCATAATGAACCCCTCTCTAGCACTCTAGAGTTGAAAGAAGTTCTAACTTGACCTTCGGAGGGTATTTGGCCGGCACCACACCGGTGCTCTTTGTTAGGTCCTCTTTTCTTTGTGCAGGTGTCGTTTCGAGGGTACGAGCATTGTGCAACTCACTGTTGATATTTTCGGCATCATCAATAATAATACTCCCAAATACGATGCAGCAATTTTCACTCTTTTCCTTATAAACATGAAGGAACTTTTATCCCTTTTTAATATAAATTTTTCCCTTTTTTTCTTTAATTTTTCATTTATTTTTACTCATTCCCCTGGAAAAAAAAAAAGAGTAAAAAGAAGCATATTTGGTGTGGGACAAATGGATATTCGAATTTTAACAACACAACAAACACAAAAAAATTTACAACTCTTTTTACAACATTTGAAATTTTGAAGTAATATCGTTACTTTTACTATAGGATTGCCAGTACTAACATTTATTTTATTATATATCAATCACAACCTACTTTTTTCTCAAAAAAAAAAAAAAATCACAATTCCTACTTCTTCAATAATTTTTAAAAATTATGAAATTTATTTTACATCTAAACTTATATAATTTTGACTTATTTTTAAAAAATAATGCTAAAAATATTAAAAATTTTCTTATATAAAATATTAAATGTTTGAAGTACATTTGTAAAGGCTATATAGTAAAATTTGTAATGTTTTTTAAATTTAGTTAGATTTGAGTGATGCAAGAATACTACAAATTAACTTTACAAAATATTCGTTACAAGCTAACGTGTCATTAATCACAAAAAAATCATTCGAACAATTATTTATATTATATTATTTAAGTTAACACAACTCATATTCTTAACCCATTAATTTATAATTTTTTTATAATAAAATTTGCAATAGTTCCACATTTTTTTTTTATTGGAATTTAGAGGTCATAGTCTCCTCCGAAGGAGTTGCAACTTGGAAATTTGGAATGATGCGAAGGCGAGGCCTGTGGAAGTGTAAAAAAGAAGCATAATATGAAACAGAGCTTTGTACCCTTAAAAGCATTAATTTATAATTTTTTTATAATAAAATTTGCAATAGTTCCACATTTTATTTTATTGGAATTAGAGGTCATAGTCTCCTCCGAAGGAGTTGCAACTTGGAATGATGCGAAGGCGAGGCCTGTGGAAGTGTCAAAAAGAAGCATAATATGAAACAGAGCTTTGTACCCTTAAAAGCATTAATTTATAATTTTTTTTATAATAAAATTTGCAAAAGTTCCACTTTTTTTTTTATTGGAATTTACTCAATTTAGAGGTCATAGTCTCCTCCAAAGGAGTTGCAACTTGGAATGATGCGAAGGCGAGGCCTGTGGAAGTGTCAAAAAGAAGCATAATATGAAACAGAGCTTTGTACCTTTAAAAGCATTAAAAAGCCTTAGGAATTTCCGTGGCACACACTGGAAAGTGAAAACAAATCAATGTTCAACACCTAAAATCTTCCTTTTTATATATTTAAGCCTCCTGATCATAAATTGACAACCGTACTTAGAAAGTGATTCGCTTGCAACTTACGCGGTTGTGGCACTAAAATATTCTTTGTGGGAATTTATTGGATAATTCGAGAGTATTGTCATTCTTCTCACATGGCCGCTCTTCATGTGAGAGGCAGAAGCAACGCTCCATTACTACATAACATTTACTCCTATTATATTACTCTCAAAAAAAAAAAAATAATAATAATTTCAACCATACAACTATCATTATTTTTAACTAAGGATGTAACTTTTTTTACAATCAATTTCACAATCTGTTTTAGGTGGTAAATTGTGACTATGCAACATCATTTTCATATGAATCAACCACTAATACACCGATTACATCATGTTGTAAAAAATTGTCACTTGGTTAATAGTTTCTTTAGCAAGTGGGTAAGGGTAAAGGAGGCAATCATAATATAGTAGGCATGGGCAGTAAGGCGAGTTGTTTATGAATAATACGAAGCAATTTGAAAAATATAAATTGTCCATATTGGTTTATTTAACATATAAGCCACACTCAAAATAATATTTTTGATATTTGAATATAATATATACATATACATGCACATATAAAATTTGTTTAAATGAGCATTCATGTGTGCTTTAATCACATGAGCTAAAATAATAAATCATGTGATAAATGGTTCATCACATGAACCACCATGTAATGGGTACCTAATTTGAAAGAATAATTTGTTCATTTGTAAATAAGCTCGTCAAATATCACATTATTATTTAATTTATTGCAAGATACACAATATATTTCATAATAAAAGTTTATTAATTTTTTATATTTTTTTATAACTAAAAATTAATTTACCTAATTAACTTAAATTGGAAAATGGTGTTTTGAATTTAAAATGAGAGTTTATAAAATAAATAAATAAATAAAAGTTATAAAGTTTTATGGTTGCAAAATAGAGTTTACGGACCTAATATAATTTTAACTAAAAATTACAATTTATCAATCATTAGCATAAGTAAAAAAAAAAAAAAAGCTGTCTATTTTTATTTTATGTAAGAAAATATTAAGACAATAAAATAAATAAATTTGAGTTAATTAACATACAATTTAGCTTGGCAGATCACAATATCATCTTTTTATGGAACAAATTAAGAAAGGAAAGAATCAATGCCTGAAAAAGCTACTCCACAACCAAACCCTATTAGTGTGTGAATCTTTGTTATAACTAAATAATAGTGCTAACTCATGCAGCAACCATCATCGTAGAGAGATAGAGATGGAGGAAACGACGGCGTCTCCTCAAACGAATGATAATAATAACAATAATAATATTGCAATGGAATACGAAATAGTGACTATTGCCTCCTCCTCCGGTCCACACCTCTCCGGTTTGCGTTCCGATGGCCTTATTCTCGGCCCCACCACCACCACCACCACCACGTCACCACCTTCTTCCGACCGCGGTTCATGCTCCTCCCCTGGATCCCCCGGTGACCCTATCAATCCTCCCAAACAGCCCTTCGTCATTGGTAATATATATATTGTCATTATACTATATAATACTAATAATTTTATTCTGTTTCGTTTAGTTTTAATGACCGACCAAACAACCTCGGAGAACACAAACTCAAATCTACGTACTTCCTTGTTTTGTTTTTTTTTTGGTTTGTCGTTTTCCGGTTTTGACTTTATAATTTTATATTGGATTGGAAAATTGTGAAGGACATAGCTTTAACTTTTGAATACTAATATTTTCTACATAGTGATTAATGCAATTTATGCTACGTGAAAACACAATGTAATTTTTGTAATTTTGATAAGTTATCATTAAAGGTATTACAAATTTTATTATGGTATTCTTATAATTTTTACAAACTCATGTATATTTCGTGTGGCACCCTTTTTATTTTTAGTAGTTTTATTTATTTATTTTCAATTTTTATTTGCAAATGAGCTTTAACTTAAGTAATACATGATAGTTAAGATAGTAGGTTTAAGACTCACCAGGCTTGGATGTAATACTAAAAAAAAAAAAATATATATATATATATATAATATATATAAATCTGGAAATTTCAGGGGTCTCGGGAGGTACAGCATCAGGCAAGACTACAGTGTGTGACATGATGATTCAACAACTCCATGATCATAGGGTTGTGCTAGTCAATCAGGTGCATATTTTGTATTTTTCTTCTGAACTCCTTTGATTATTCATTACTCATTGCTTGAGTAATCACTTTGTAGTTTTACCTTCATGAATTTTCAAAGATTGTATTTGTTACTTGTTAAAAAGTGATACTATAAAGGAATGAGTTTTTTGAATTTTATAGATGAGAATATTGTATTGAAGGTAACTTAGCAAAGAAGGTTAATAGAATTGAAATCTTATTGCCTATAATGTATTCCACATGTTATAAATCAGTGAATCATAGTAACATAAGAACAGCAGGTAAAATCTTGCTATATTTTGTGTTGTGTCACAGAGTTTCGAATCTCATGAAATTGCCTAATTTTTCTCTATTGGCTCTATGAAAGTTTTCATCTTCTTACCCTCTTGGATGGGATTATGCTCTTTGTTAGTATTTTGAAAAGAGTATATTCTTTTAGTTTCTTAATAAATTTTGTGATGAATTTCGTAGGACTCATTCTACCGTGGTTTAACAGAGGAAGAATCAAAACATGTACACGAGTATAATTTTGATCACCCTGGTAAGTTAATCATGGATTAAGAAAAATGCAGGCTTCGAATAATTGTTGAATGTACCTTCTATTAGTTACAAATTTGTCATTCTATTAAAATATATCTGGTTTCTTTATAGATGCATTTGACACAGAACAACTTTTAGAGTGTATTGGCAAGCTCAAATCTGGTCAGCCTGTTCAAGTTCCAATATATGATTTTAAGAATCATCAGCGATTCTCTGACCGTTTTCGACAGGTAGTTCTTTTGTCTTATGAAAACTATTGTAGTTCCAGTTGATATAGGTTTATACTCTTGTTAGAATTTGCTCAAATATTTGAGGCAATGGCTTTTGTAACGGGCTAATGCAGTTAGAAAAAATTAAAAGTGGAACTGATAATGCAATGGGTGAAACACATATTGTTGTGGATTTTGTAAGCTTACCGGTTATACTTGGTTCTTTTTTCCTTTTATCTAATGCTATCCTTTTAGCAGTTTACTTCCTGTATACTGAGAATCTCTTTTTTCATCTTTCAATGAATTACTTAATTCTTACTGATTCAAAAAAAATTATAAATCAATTCAATGGTCTGCACTATTGGCCAACTAATTCAGAAATAATTGAATCTTTTTTCTTTTCTTTTCTTTTTTGTTTTGAGATCTCAATTTTAAGTTTGAGGAAACTTTCATTTTCTTTTGTTTGGTCATACCTTGTCAGGTCAATGCATCTGATGTGATCATATTGGAAGGAATATTGGTTTTTCATGACCAACGTGTCCGCAACTTGATGAATATGAAGATTTTTGTTGATGCAGGTTTCTTTCCTTATATCTTGTTAAACTTTTGAAGCTTTGACTGCTGGTAATCTGGCCTGGTGTCCATGATATAAGTATTGTCTTGGAATTGAACATATTGCTATACAGACTTTTAACTTTGTTACCATTTAGTTGATATCTGGTAGCAAGTTCTGTGCTGTTAACTTTTTTATTCAAAGCACTGTCAACGTGCAAATTTTTTCCTCTCATTAGCTATCTTACTGGCCTTACATTGTTATCTAGATGCTGATGTAAGGCTTGCCCGAAGAATAAAGCGTGACACAGTTGACAGAGGTAGAGATGTACACTCTGTTCTTGAACAGGCAAGAATCATTTTTCCTTTTATGAATTAATTGATACAACATATTGGAACTGAGCACACTGGAAACATCAGGGCTAAGATGGTTCTTGAGAAAACATCTGGGAGGTTTGACCAGGTGTTTAAAAAAATGAAGGAATGTGATGTAGTTAGGCCATGTATGATAAGTGTCATGCAGTCCTACAACCAGAAACAGCATCATATGCATTTCTAAAGGTTTGGAGCCCAATGAACTGCACAATTGGTCGTGATCATGCAGCATAAATTTAGACAAAGCTTGGATGTTGAAGATGATGCATCTTTTTTTTTTCTTTTTCTTTTTTTTAATTTTATTTTTATCAATCAAAAAATACGTCTCCTAAAGTTTTTATTTTATTTTTATTTATTTTAAGTTTTATCTTTACATGCTCCTCTGTGAAAATAGAAATGTGAAAAAGGATAAATGGGCTATTTATGATAGGACTAATTGGAACTGGCATAGGCCAGGGAATAATCAATTATATAACTTATTGTGAAACTAGTTTTCTCCTATTTGCAATTTTGCTTACTTTATGACATATACATATACATATTCATATAAGACTAACAATTTAGTTACTTCAGAACAAGGTAATAGGAATCAAACTCTGCAAACATTCATGTTTTCATTTTAATTTAGATTTAGCAAGTGTAAACAATAATTTGCCTCTTGGGTTGGAATTGAGCTATGGGAATCAAAATATTCTGCTATTAGTACAATTGTTGGAAGGACCAGAAGTGGCAAAAGTTTTCTGAAAGCTTAGTAGCTGTATTTTTCGTTAATGAGCTGTAGTGTTCAAGGATGCATCTAGCTACTGTTTTCTTGCCTGTGGCATTGGCAACATTCTGTAATTGTTGGGTGATAAAAAAATTTCTAAGTGTAGTCTTCTGGGTTTGGAATTTAATTTTGAATGAGATCAATCATTTGTGTGGAAAAATTAGTTTCATAGTGTTTCATCAATTGTGCAGTATTCAAAGTTTGTCAAGCCTGCTTTTGATGGTTTCATTCTTCCATCAAAGAAATATGCCGATGTCATCATACCTCGGGGTGGAGACAATCATGTTGCAATTGATTTAATTGTGCAACATATCCGCACAAAGCTTGGCCAGCATAACCTATGCAAGATATATCCCAATTTGAATGTTATTCAGTCTACATTCCAGGTATTTATCATCATCCTTTTCTCTTCTTTCTGTCACCTTATAGGATAAATTTTTTACAGAACAATGTTCATATCATACTGGACAAAACCAACAAAACTGAATTGACACAAACTTTTTTAATTGATCAGTAAACTACAATTTGACACAAACTAATTAACTTAAAAGATATCAGGAGTGCTCCAGGCAGCAGCCAATCTTTTGTTCACTGCAGTAACCACCTAATATGGTCATACCTTGGTCTGAGTTAAACTGGATGCAACCTCTGAGTGGGTAGTAGTCTGATAAGTTTAGGAGTCGTGAATATTAATTCTAGTGATCATAATTCTAATCAGGTGCATTTAGAGATATAACATGTTCTGAGACAGGAAGATTGGAACAATGATTACCTGGGATAGACTCCACATGCATAGTGTGTGCTTGAATTTCCTACTTTTCTCAAATTAAGCTTCATTATATTTTTCCTTTGTATTTTATATAATGTTAGGAGTGGTTTTACAGATAAGAGGCATGCACACGCTGATTCGTGACAAGGAAATAACAAAGCATGATTTTGTTTTTTATTCAGATCGTTTAATACGTCTGGTATGTAGAGACTGTTTGTCCTGAGGACCTTCAATTCGTATATACATTTGTGTCTAACATATACTAAAAACCATAAATTTTTCAGGTAGTGGAACATGGTCTTGGCTACTTGCCTTTTACAGAGAAGCAAGTAATCACTCCTACAGGTGTGTTTGAGTGCAAGGGGAGAAAAAAATAAGTACAATGAAAATTTCATATTATGGAAACAAAATATATATATATATATATATATATATATAATTCAAGTCGTGTGAGTTTGCACCATGCCTGGCTCAAGCTGGGCCTGTCACTGGAAAAACTGCAATCCTTATTATCTGATTGGTACTTGATACTGCTATATCAAACTCTGCTGCAAATCACTTACAGTATCTTGTCCTATTCCAGGATCAGTGTATACTGGAGTTGACTTTTGCAAGAAATTATGTGGTGTTTCCATTATTCGAAGGTGAGCTTAGAATCTAGCGCTGTTTACTTTTAACCACAGGTTACATTTAAGTGTCAATCTTGATTTTCTTTCTGTTTGTATTTTAAGATTTGGTTATATAAATTCTTTTAACTTTAGGAGCCGGGGGCTCTTTGATATTGGATCAGAATAGAACATATCTTTTTTTGATCCAAGAATTTATGTTTTCTTCAGTCCAAATATTCCATACAAGTAGCAATATGTAACTAGTTTTCTTAATTGTTTATATTTCAGTGGGGAAAGTATGGAGAATGCATTGCGTGCATGCTGCAAAGGAATCAAGATAGGAAAAATCCTCATCCATCGTACCGGTGATAATAGAAAACAGGTGTCACGTATATTTGAAATGTGTATTGATTTTCATTCTTCAAGGTGAAATGGAGTTCCCCCTATATAATTCCTCTCCTTCCTCTTACATCCAGCTTATATATGAGAAGCTTCCAAAAGATATTTCAGAACGGCATGTCCTCCTCATGGATCCAGTTCTAGCAACAGGTGACCTTCGTTACTGTTTACATGCATTTATATTATTCCATTTATCATCTATAGAAAACTATTCTAACTGTTTATTGTCTAAAATTAAGTCTTAAGTTTAAGAACCTATAATCATCTATGGATCCAAGGAAACTAAAAGCATTACAGTACCACTATCAGTTAGTGCATTTCCCCTTGTGAGTGATGCATTTATGTGGCTAAGTATGAGACAGCCTTGTTTGCTTCCTTGAAGGTAATTCTGCCAGCCAAGCAATTGAACTCCTTACACGAAAGGGAGTTCCAGAGTCTAGAATTATATTCCTCAACCTCATCTCTGTGAGTTAGCTTAAGTGCTAGTTACATATTTTTGTCTTTTTGTCTTTTTCTTTTTTCTTTTTTTTCTTTGCAACTAACTTTCCTCAAACTCGATGCTTAAAATGTGTGATTTTGCATTTGTTTTATGACAATATTCCAGGCTCCTGAGGGGATACATCGTGTATGCAAACAGTTTCCATTTCTGAAAATTGTAACTTCAGAGATTGATGCTGGACTAAACGATCAATTCCGTGTCATACCAGGGATGGGAGAGTTTGGCGATCGCTACTTTGGTACTGATGATTTTTAATTTGACCATTGAAGATGGATTGAAAAATATACCATTACGATTTACAAGAACTGAAGCTCATAGTAATTTATTTGCATAGCAGAAGTTGTTATGTTGTCATGTCAGATATGCATACCACTCAAATCAAATGTGGTATACTTATCTATAGGAAATAAGTTTTGGGAAAACAATGAGGAAAGCCATTTTCTATTTTACCTTTTTCCACTTTATCTAATATTCTTTACTTACTAAAATATCTTTTTTGGATTGTGTAGTACTATGTTGGTTGAAACATGAGGAAAGATGAGTGATGGAAGATATAGTTTGAAGGAAAGATTCAATATGAAAAAGAATTAGACTTTCTTTTGGACTAATGATAATCATAGGTAGGTTTGTATGTCTCATGTTTTCCTCTTGTATAATATAGCTATCAGCCCTTAATGGTTTCCTCAGTTAAATAGGTAAAGAAGTCTCTGCCTTGGAACAAAAACTTTTTATTGTTGTAGGGCTGTATGTTTCAGCCCCCCATGAATGATAATATCATTCATGATACGACCACCGTTTCCTCCCTATAGGACTGCCATTAAATGCCCCTAAAATAAACAACAATGCTAAAGAGTTATACATAATGATGGGAAGAAGCCCTAAAATGAGAAATATAGAGATTATATTAAAGGTCTAGCTCAGTGCATTTTGAGGACTCTTTTAAATATTACTTAAATAGTATTTTTAGTTAATGTTCTACATTATAAATTGTTTTATTTAAAATCCATTATTCTTAATTTTTAAGATGATTAATTTTCGTCGGATTTCTATTAATCTAAAATTATTTTGGCCTTCTTAAAAACTGAGGAAAAAAATATACAACTTACATGTTTTAATTATTATTTTTTTTTAATCACTTATTCTCCACACATTTAGGGCCTTTTACTATTAGGCGCCCTAGGTCATACCCTAAGTGGCGAGGCCTTAGGCTGGCCTTGATTATATAAGTTAGGACTGCTCAACATCAACAATCCCAGAATCTTGATTTAGTCAAATCCAAAAGGGTCATTGGCAATTTCACCCAAATGGCAATTGGGATGGTAAGTCTGAGGTTTATAAAAATTTGGGTAATCAAGCTAGTTTCAAGTGTGAAAATTTTCCACCTAGTAAACTTGATTCGATCACATATATAATTCCCTTAAGTGCTCTTGGATATGGGGATTACGTCTTATTCCCAACCCATTAGTGTCTCATTATTTAATTTTTTTGGTTTTAAACATTCAACATTTCTCCTGCTCGTATATGGGGGATTACATCTTATTCGCAACCCATGAGTCTCTCATTCTTTAATTTTGTTGGTTACTTTCAAGTTTTCTCCACCTCTCTCCTGTGTCTCCGACCCTCTGCTAAGTCGTGCAACCACCACCACATGCAGTTTCTTGTCATACGCGGCCATAGCCATAGCCATGCAAAGCCACTGCCCTACACTCCCCCCCCCCCCCCCCCCCCCCAAACACTCTTCATATCTCTCTCCACCGTTGAGCTACAATTTTGTCCACCATCATCAATAAGGTATGAGCCATCTCTATTTGTATCATAATGATTAATTGAGGATGAAACACCCAGCCATCTTTGTACGCCATCATTAACAGGTTAACCCTAATTTATTTGGACAGCTAGTTTTTGTTGCTCTGTTATGTTCTGAATTTTTAGCAAACTAAAATCTTTATTCAACCCCCTCCAAAAAACTAACACCCTACTATTACTCAAAACTCAAAAGTGGAGTGCAATCGATTTCACTTGATTCATCAGTTGGCAGCAAAATGGGAGAGTTTCCCACCTAAAGTATTGGGTCAAGTGGCAATTTGACCCTAAACTTGGGTCCAACCAACTTGTTAGCACCCCGAATATAAGTTGATACAATCTAGGGCTTAGAACCAAAAAGCAACGCCCAACCTAAGAGTATTGTAATTAACCCTACCCAAATCTCCTTTCTCCCTCACCTGCGCTATGATGGTACAAGTAACTTCTTTTTTCTCTTGCAAGAATAGAGTTTCAAATCAAGATTTTATATTCTTTCACTCTTTCTTTTCTTTTAAGTGAGGAGAGAGATTCATATTCTATAATGAATCGAGCAACACCATTAGCCACAAATCTCTTGGCACTAGTCCAGCGTCTAATAATTAAGCTGACAACTCTACTTTAGAAGGGGGGGAAAATCTGATAAATAGTAATTTTGTCTATAAGTTGATAGTACAAAAATTTCGCCTCCATTTTAAGTTCTTTAGCCTCTCTAATTTGTAAGAACACTGCAAAGAATGTCCAAGAATCAATTATTACAATAAATCAAACAATAGATGAAGTTCCCCCCCCCAAAAAAAAAAAAAAAAAAAAAAAAAAAACTCAAAACGAAATTATGACCAGAAAGAAAAAAAATTACATCTACAAGCCACTCAGCGCAAAGTGGCAAAAATCTACAAGCTGATCACGCTCTGCCTATCTGGAGGGGCTACACACTGCCACAAGGAACAGAATGCTGGAATAGTGGCTGCTTCAACCCCTAGGGCAGCAAGGTTGCGACCATACTCCTGGTGAAAATATTTACAAACAAAACTTGTATAAGTCATCCCACATAGTCCATGGTTTGCTACCCAACAACTCATGATTCATTCACACAAATGGAGAGAGATTAAGTACGGTCATACAGTTGATTTTTACCTGAATATCAAGAAACAATTGCATACAAATCTTGCCCGTGTCAGACACATTATTATCCGACACATCTGAGCTTGCTCCAGCTCGTCTTTGAGCCCCTTGTCGGATTCTCTGAAGTGAAGACTCTGTTTTCCTCGCCTGGTCAAGATAGCATAAATTTTAAACGGATAATATTTCAAGGCAAGGGAAATTCTAGGAGACCAAAAGGTTTACAGATGTAATTGGCAATTAGATACTAACCACACTGACAAGATCAGCAGCTAATTCATAATAACGACCAGTAATCTCAGTTGCAGCACCAAGCAGTAGTTCATTCCTAGTTTCCCTTGTCAAGTAAATTGTAGCTCGCTCTCCTTCCAAAAGAACCTGGGAGCAGTTGGTAGTTCAATGTAAAAATAAAAACTCATAAGCAATCCACCATGTTAGTGTAAATGTGAAGCTGACAACAGAACTAGAAATACATAAGTGATACATCCATAGATGAATATAGCCATAGCACTAATTAATGTCCAGTCTGTAAATTTATAAAAAATAAATAAATTTTAAAAAATTAATAAATAAATAAATAATTAAACATTAAAATTTAAAATAAAATTAAAAAAAAAAAAAAAAAAAGGATATTTTCAGAAAGGACTTGGGGATTAGATACTCTAACACCTAGATGCAGAACCTCCCCAAATATTTGTATGCATTCTCATATCATTTGTTGGAACTTTTTTTTTTTTTCATAAGTCACGCCATATTCTGAACTTTTAGTTGTTCTCTTTTAGGTTGCGTAGTTTTTCCTTGTGTCCAAATTCCATATTTTATAATATTGATAAAAGTTATTGGGAAAACTTAGATACAGTATATTAGGCTCCCCAATGTGCTCACTTTTAGCATCTAGGCATGTACCTGGAGAAATTTTCTAGGCACTAAAGGAAATTAAAACAGAAGATAAGATAGTGGGGCTTAGCTGGCCATCACTAACTGAGCAAAAGTCAAAGTTAAAAAAATATTTAAAAAACAAAAAAAGGCTTTGGACTCAGAATCCCAACCCCTTCCATACACAGGTCTTCTTTGGCCCATCCAAAGGCCTCACACAGTTTTTTCTTTTACTCTCTCTCTCCCCTTTCTCTTTTTGTTCTTTTTTTTTTCATCAATTCGGAAACATATTTTATTCAATTTCAATTATATAATCTTCAGCACTATAGTGATTCTATCTTCTTTTTTCATCTCCTTTTTATATAAGTTTATTGTAAAGTCTTTCTTAGATGAATTTATAAAACCTGTATGATTTAAGCTCTAGGATTATAGTAATCCAATGCATTAGATGAAGATGATTTAGGTGTTGTTTGGATTTTGCCAAACTCATATCTCATATCTCAAAAAAACTGAGTTTTGTTAACTCATATCTCAAAATTCGTGGGCCCCATATGCACAAAGTTTGTTTGGCTTATTTTCTAGATGTGAACTCAGTTAACATATCTGAGAATTGTGGGATATGAGTTATCAGTTTTGGAAACTACTTTGGGCTGTTTTTATTTTTTTGAGTTTTGAGTGATGTTAACTCAGTGGCATTTTCCGTAATATACGGCACAATTGGGTCCCACGGAGCAGAGGGTTGTTCCATCTCTGCAGCAACAGATGCTCCAATGGTAGTATTTTCTTCTTCTTTCTTTTTTTTTCTTTTTTTCTTTCTTCTTCACAGACTCACTCCAACAGCATTTTTTTTCTTCCTCTTCATTTTTTTTCTTTCTTTTCTTCTTCACAAAAACACCAAATATAATTTATTAAAAAAAAAAAAAAACCCATGGGTACCGATTTCCATAGCCACCGCTGCTTCAAAATTTCACAAACATCCTCCGTGGCTGCCACCCTCTCCCTCGCCGCCGCTGCTTCACGATTTCATGAGCTCGACCTCCCTCGCCGCAGCTGTTCCAGAGAAAGACGAAGGGAAAGAAAAAAAAAAAAGGTGATCGGCGCTGGGTTGAGAAGGTGGGAGATCCTCGCCGCCACTGCTTCACGATTTCACGAGCTGACCTCCCTCGCCGCAGCTGTTCCAGAGAAAGACGAAGGGAAAGAAAAAAAAAAAAGGAAAAACAAAAGGAGATCGGCGCAGCTGTTCCAGAGAAAGACGAAGGGAAAGAAAAAAAAAAGGAAAAACAAAAGGAGATCGGCGCTGGGTTGAGAAGGTGGGAGATCAAGACCGATCGGCGCCGCCGCTACAAGTGGAGGATCAACACCGATTGGCGCCGTCGCTACACCGATCAACACCGATCGTCTTCTATCTTAGCTGGGTTTGGGTCTGTGTTGGGAGAGTAAACAGGTCAATGGTGACTGAAGGAGAAAATGAAATGAAAGAGTTGAGGGAGGCGGGTAGCCAACCATACTCACTGACATGTGCTCAGGCAGTGGGTCCCACAAATAGTAGAAAATTTTGAGTTATAAGAAGTTGAAAATATGTGCCAAACGGTGGGGCTGGGAAAATTGGGAAAATTGGAAAATTTTAAGTAATGAGTGATGAGTGATGAGTAATAAGTGATGAGTGATGGAAATTGAGTGAAGAGTTAAGAGTGATGAAAAAAAAAAAACCAAACAGGGCCTTAACTTTTAAACTCTATATATAGATAATAACTGCATTTAGAATTTGGCAACTCACTACACTTGAGCTAGTCCCTTTTTGGCACCTCACACCTCAGGCAATGCAAGGCCTTGACGGCTTAAGGTTGCCTTTCGCCTTTGACAACATATGGTAATAAATCATATGGCCTTTTCTATCCAACTTTTTCTTAGGACACAATCAAGGAATCTACCAGTAGATAATCGGATAGCACAGAATTTTTTTTTTTTTTTTTTGGATAGGTAATAGAAGTTTTATTGAGTAGAAAAGTACAAAGTGTTTACTTTAGTAAACCCATTGCACTTGAAACAAATACAAACAAATCAAAGAAAAGATTTAACAGAAATTAAAAAATCAGACATGGTAATACAATGGGTAAAACCCCAAACCCATTGCACAGAAAACATCTAGCTTGGATAAGAGGATAACACAACAGCTATAAATCAAAGAGAATTGCACACCTTCAGGGGTCGCAATACCGCTGACACATAGGGTGAATGTCTGACAGGAAGAGGTTTATTTGTCATCCTATAAGTTGCAGTTATTCCCTTCAGCTGTCTCAAGTCCTACATTTATATTTGAGAAAGAAGTCTTACGAACGAACAAATATTCAGAACTAATAAAACAATAAATAAGTAAATATATGAACAAAAATAATTTAGAACATCAGATATTCACTGGGCCAATCAGCCAGCAGATTAGTTCTATCACTGCATATTACAATCAAGAAAATATATAAAGCAGCAAATAAACATAAGCACACCAACTCCTTCCAAAGTTATTTCAGACAATATCATTGACAAATTATAGCTTACCTCAACAGACTTCTCAACCAGTGCCTCTATTATTGTGTTAATAACCAGAGGCACTAAATCCTCCAATGACTTTCCACCATGTAAAATACTCTGTTTTACCGAATCTAGAACAGCAGCAGAGCATGAAGAAAGAATTTGAAGTACTTGTCCCAGGTAATCACCACAAACCTCCGAGGCCAGGCAATTTATATCATGAATAATCTGTAAATCCAATAACCTCTATCAATACACAAGTAAAACATGATCATCTCATGCATTTTAATTTATATTTTATTCTTTTTATTGAGAAAATTTCACTTGATGAACAAATCACTATATGTCCATGAACCTCTCTCTCTCTCTCTCTCTCTCTCTCTCCAAATGACATGGTGCCTTCAGGTTGAGAACAAAGAGCCACAAAACACGAACCAACATGTAACATATTGATTATAGATGTAAAAAAAAAAAAAAAAAAAAAAACCAAAGGAATATGACATGGTACCTTGTGGTTGAGAACAAAGAGCCACAAATCACGGTCCAACATGTTATGTATTGATTTTCTATAAAAATAACAAAGGAATAATATAAATGTAGTGAAATCAAGATACAATACTTACATAAATAAAATCTTCTGGGACAGCTGAAACAGCCCATTCACATCCAGAGCTGGAGACTGCATTACCCTTCTTCCGGGCAGCCAATCCAGATGACAACCAATTTGAGTATCTAATATACATTCAAAATTAGGCAGTCAATTGCTAATGTATCAACAGAATAGACTCAAAGAAACTTTTTAAGTTCCAAGATAACTGACCTTGAAAGAAGCTGCAAAGATAATTTAAGAAACCTGTCAGCATGAGAGAGGACAAGAACATCTTCTCTCCAGCAGGATCTCAGGCACTCCAGGAGAGTAACACTTTGTTTCAAAGTCAATTCACGAGAATTTCTTTGACCAGAATTTATATTCTGAATAGGGACAAGACTGGTGGTCGTAAGTGCAGAATTTAGATCCCCTGCTATTTCCTGAAGTCTGAGGTAATTGTAGTTATATAAGCAGCCCGCACCATTAAATAATACTTAACCAATTTAATAACAATAGAAACCATACTAAAGTTACAGTGAGTACCTCAAAGAGTAATAAGCCCCAACACTCCATTGCTTCATGAACTCAACATATATAGCTTCTGCTCGAAATTTAGCAACAGCAGATCTGGATGGACAGTAGCCTTGCATGACAATTTGATGTTATAACTACAATGAACAACAAATGATCTTATATGCATAATACATGTAACATTACAGTCGATCACCTGACAAATGTCTTAATAGATTGCATAATAATTTTGTCAAGTTTTTACAATCTTAAGGGCACAATTAAAAGAAAGAATAGGAAGAGGGGGGAGAGAGAGAGAGAGCTGATCAGTACCCTCTAGATAAGCCAAGAAATCTAGGCTTGATTTGTAATTTTTCAAGAATTCTGGAGGTCTTCCTGGAGAAAAAACACCTGGTTTTCCCTTTTGGAGTGCAGAGAGAACCTCTTTTAGAATGGAATTGGCCAAGAAGTCAAACACATGCAAACCAGAGTTTTCTGAAAAGCCCAACAAGCATTACAACAGTCAATAGCATTCATAACCAATAAGTCATAAATCCATACGCACAGAAAGAACAAGTTAGTTAACATGCTATAAGATGAAACTATTTTTCATATTAAATCTATTATACAGAGATTGCAACGGTGTGGAGATTGTCCTGCCAAAGAGGTTAGTGGATTTATTATCCAGTAAAGATGGCTTTTGGAAAATAATGATGGTTTTTATTATTAAAAAAAAATTCTTTATTTTGTAAATTTAAGACCAATGACTGCACCAGTTGGTGATGTCGAGGAGAGAAAAACCAGAGGAACATAGGTTGAGGTTGTGATATGGAACTTCCAATGATAGAGCTTAAGGTCTAAATAGCATCAGATGATGAAGAATTTTCGTAGCCAGCCTAGCATCTATAAGCTTTGTAAGTTGTTGTGCATACAATATATACACTGAAGGCAGAGGGCAATACCTGCAGAAGAAATTTCCAGTAAGAATTTACAGTCTTTCTCAACACATTGTTTAATTTGCTGATAATCATTCTTGAGTTCATCTATTGATGACCCTGCAACAACCGTTGACGCCCCATGCGGAATAATTTTCTGTATCAATGGAGCCACAATAGTTGTACGAAAAATTTCTTCTGCACTTGTAGTGTTATCAATAGCAGCATAAGCGCGTAAACAATTGTAAATTGCATTTGCATCCCGGTGCTCAAGCCCATCTGTGAAACAATGTCCCAAGCTTGCATCTAATAATAGGCTAGCACTCTGAATCCTCTTCTCCATGTTTTCAATAAAAGGCAGGTTCTGTACTGGCATAATATAGAAACGAGATGAGCACAGAATGTATGAGTTCCCAATAGAGCAATTGCAAGCTCAGTCCTCTTTCACTATATTATGTAGGTAAGTGGATTTTGCTTTTTCCTTTTTATGTTATAGTTGCAATTAGAAACATGCAATTGGATGGTAGCAGAAAAGACAATTTAGATACAGCGAGGATCTCACATTTAGAAAAAAAAAAAAAAGCTGGCACATCTATTCAAATGTCAGCCCAAGTTTTACAATTTAACCCCTACAAGAAAACTGAATTCATTCTATGCTATCCCTTTTAAAGAGGCTGAGGCTGTAACCAGCATTTGCATCCCAACAGCTCATCTAACATCTAACAAAATAGCACTTTGAATCCCCCCCACCTTTTTTCTCTCTGTTAAGCATATACATCTTTATCAATAAGAGGCGATAAGAGTAAGGATACGATTTAAAAATGTAAAATACATAAATACTAAGTTATCACTCAACCCTTTTGGTCATAAGTCTAATGACAACACGCTCTCTTGACCTTTTTCTTCAATCTTACACCACACAACAATACACAAACCCCACAAACACAAAAACACAAGATACACAAACACCACAGACACCAACCCTTCTTGGCTCACATGCTTCACATAGCTTGTATACTTCCTTGAGCGTTCCTAGAATCTTGAAAAACACATACATATTCCACCTTAAATGGAAATCTTTGTAAGCTTTTTGAACTCATAATGTTTCAACTAATTATACAATTTTTTTTCTTCTTTTTTTCTTTTTATGATGACGTGGAACCTCCCTAGGGAGTAAACCACGGAAACACGAACCCACCTGCCAGAAACGTGTATCAAGCAGTCTAGAGGAACTCCTAGTTGGGATCGAACCCAAGATGTTTGGGTCTAAAACTCTACTCAAGCTTCCAACCACTAGGCTGCACCTTAACAGACAATGATTAATAGGTAGATTAGTCAAGTATATGGAGACATGGGGAATCGAACCTACCCCTAATTATCAACTTCTCAACTTCTTGGCCATCTTAAATCAATGTAAGCAAATTAATATATATGTTAGCCCCTTAACTGGAAAACCCTCACTCCACTCCTCCGGCCTGCCTGCACACATGTACACAAACACACTAAGCTCCCCCCACCCCCTTTTTCCAACTCCTGGATCTCTCTCGCACACACTAGTCTCCTCTTTCCCCACCTCCCTATCTCTTCCTCTCTGGTCTCTCTCTCACAGACAGTAGACATAACCTGCTATCCTCCTTTGCTTGTTGAAAAGTAAAAACATGTAAAATGCTCAAGAAACAGTAAGATTTCTAATATATTCCTTTCGTAACCATCAGTCTTTCTAAGAAATAAAAGGAGCCTAAGTTCTTCAATTACTTTTCTAGTTTTAGCTAAGAAATGGTAAGTATGCAACAACAAAGCAAGATAAATGTCATAAAAGCTAGTTGGTGAGACAATGAATAATCAAGCTGGAGTATTTAACACAACAATATATTTTTTACAATTTTATTTCCATTTAAGGTTATATACATGGTCCAGCATGTAAATCTTAGTTGTCTTAATGGCTCATCATCTTTCCCCAAGATTCCTTCGTAAAATGACACAACCTTAATTCTAATTTTCTCTTTCATGTTTAAATGTATATGTAACCAAAAATAAATCTAAATGTGAGGGAGAGCAGAAAATAGACCTGTGCATGAGCAATGTAGAACTTCAGCCGATTCATCTCACTAGCAATTCTCTCCAAAAGCATACTCTGAGTCTCTCTCAAATTCATCCCATTCTCAACATGCTGTGCAGAAATCCCATTGCTCATAGAATTCCGCTCTGCCACATTTACATCCCCATTTGACCAATCAGCAGGCACGCTTGGGAGTTCCTTTATTAGTTTTTCGACCTGCACTTATTACACAACATCGAATCCAAGTTACTAAAACTCATACGCAACCAAACTCAGTACAAACCTTGATCTGCAACAATCACATCTAAACCTTCCCAATGCAATTAAAACACACACTAAGCTCAAACTCAATATTCTTTAGCCAACTAAAATCCAAATAAGACTAAAAGAAGATTCAACTCCAATGAAAATTGAAAATATTACACAATGAAGCTTCAATTGAACCAAATTAAAGTGTGATCTAGGTAATCATAAATCCAGATACAAATACATTAATAAACTAATCACTCAGAGACTGAAATTGAATAAAAAATTCACAAATATTAACCCTAAATCACTGCATTTTACACGTATAAATCTGAAAACTAAATCTCACGCCAATTTCTCTCAAATACGATCCAAATAAACACTAAATCACTCACACACACAGACTGAGATGTATATACATACCTTCGATACAACGTGAAAGGTATCGAGCAAAATCTGCAAGGTCTCTTTCGCCGACGCGGCTTCAGATCTCTGCTTCAACCCGTTCTTGAGAGCAACAAGCGAGCGATCGACGGAGGCACGGTACTGCTCGATCTTTTCGCGCAGCTCGAGGAGCGGAGCGCGCATTCGCACGACGGAGGCGTCGACGTCGACCAGCTTGGTGCTGAGGTTGACGAAGTCGGCGTAGTCGCGGTTGATGAGGTCGATGAGCTCGTGGTTGAGCGCGGCGCGGTGCGACTCGAGCTCGGATCGGAGCGTGTCGAAGGGGACGAAGGTGCGGAGCTCCGAAATGTAGGATTCGGAGTCGAAGTTCGGGGAGAGGAAGAGCGAGGGCTTGAACCATAGCGGGTGAGAGTCCAGCGGGTCCGAGAAGAAGTCCGTCGCGGATCTCGGTGGCGCTTGTGCCGGAATTGGATCCGCCATTTCGGATCCCGGTTTTGCTTCTTCTTTTTTGGTTTCTTTGATTTTGTTTGTTGTGTTTGGTTGGTGAGAAAAAACCGTGAGAAAATTGGGTTTCTCTCGAAGACTAATGAAACTGAGAATTATACTATACAAAATGTTTTAGTTGGAGACGAAGAAATATAGAAGTAGAGTGTGTGAGAAGTGAGAACTACTTGCATTACTATTTTGCAAAAAAACAAAACAAAACGTTGGAAAATCCCATCTAAACCGTGTATATCATGGGACCCACGTGAATATGACGTAGATTCATTTGTTTGGACGGTCTATATTTAATTGGGAAGAAAAAAAAAAAGCCTAAATATCCCCAAACTTAAAAATTCCTCCAAATTATTCCCAATATCCCGCACGAAGCGCAGTGCAATTTGATAAATTTTGTAAGAAATTATTTATGACTTATTAATTTCATGAATATTATAGTTGTTAGTTACACTTATTTTATGGGGTTTTCTACTAAAACTAAATTTAAACTAAATACATTGAGGGAAAAATTCATCTAATTCATGCAATCAAGAAATATCATCAATCATAGTGAAATTGTCACCTACAAACCTGTTGGTTCCTATGTATTTTTTTTTTTTTTTGTATTATTTATGTTTTATATATCAATTAGCTATTAAAACTTCTAGAATTTCATGATACAATAATAAATAAATAAAATAATGCCATAGTGATGTAATAATATCAAAAAACCAAAAATATAAGTTGGTACATAATATGAAAAAAAAAAAAAAAAAAACTAAATAAATTACAATGCTACATAAGTAATACCGTATACATAAAATCTAAACAAAATATTTAAAACAAATATAATATTTTGAAAATTAACATACCTCTCAGAAAGAAAAACAAAGACATTGTGAGAAAACTATGGAAATTTAATTTTTAAGTCCCATGGAAATGGAGATTTATATTGGACAAATGTGGAGACAAATAATATTTGTCAAATTCATTGAATTTGACTCTTGCCATTCTACATTGAAGTTAGTCTTATGCAGAAAGTTGAAAAGTTTCTTTTATTCCTACATCTCTCATGATTTTTTAGATTCATCCATATCAATTTAAAGCATGTAAAGTTATAAATGTATACAAATTCTTTGAATTTTATTCCTATATTTTCCATGACTTTTTAAATCCATCCGTATCAATTCAAAGTATGTAAAGTTATAAGTGTATACAAATTTTTTGAATTTTATTAATATATTGAAATAAATGCATTTGTAATTACTTAATAGTTTGACATAAATGTTAAATTTAGATGATGGAAGTCTAAATGAAAAGGATGTCATATAATGTGTCACTTAACAGAACCTTATACTTTCCCACGTGAAATTTTTGCTTTTATATATATATATATATATATATATTGACTATGTAGTAGTAATGTCTACTCTTGTTTGAATGATTTACCTATTCAATATCATTTTTTTCTCAAAAATTATAAAAATAAAAAACCTATTCATATAAAAAATTTTTGTACATTATGAAGTGTTTCGTTCTAAATTTTATTTGATCATAAATCTTAACGAAAGCTACAGTGTAAGAATGTATACGATTTGTTTCATTTTTATGTCGCGCTTTTAAGTTGAATATAAATCTCATAAAGAACTATGATTTAAGTGAATTTATTTCATATGATTCATTTCTTTCTATTCTAATTTCTTTAAGGCACATGAGTTAATAATATATCATTTCTTCATGCTCTAATTTCTTTAAGGAATATGAGTAAATCACAAATCTCATGTAGAGGCATGTGTAACAATTCATCGTATTTTCATATTTGTTTCACCATTGAGTTGATTCTAACGCTCCACATTTTATACTGTTTGATTTGTTGTAAAATAGTAGGTCAACCGTAAAATGTTTTCAAACAATTGTAAAATCTAAGGCAAAAACATGTAAAATATTTTACACTCGAATTGCTCTCTCAAGTCTCAACCACAAGGCCACAACCCTCTTTAACTCTTTCACAATCTCAAACATCTCGCCCCAACGCCACCAACCTTCGTCACCGACTCTTCCTCGCACAAACCCCTATCCTCTCTCCTCTTTTCTCTCACACAACCCCTTGGGAACCTAATATCAAGCAGCGTTCTTGGGTTTTTGGTGGCTGCTGCTCCAATCTCATCGTCACTGGGTTTGATGGATTAGATTTTTAACCAAGCTCTGGGATCATGGGTTTTCCTTTTGGGTTTCAGATCTTTCCCATCAGGATTCGAGGGTTTTTTTTTTTTTTGGCTTTTTGATCTAGATTTTTGGGTAGTTGATGGTTGTGTTTTGGGTGCTTGTTGGCTTGTGCATCTGCACTTGCATTTGGTGGGTTTTGAGAACTAGGAAATTTTTTCATTTTACAGCAACACAAATACTTAAAACTGATTTCCACAGCAATTTCAAGTACACAATCAAACACCATTAAATGAAAATGTTTTCAATGTAAAATATTTTACATCTAAAAACATTTTATATACAGCAAAATGGATGTGTTTATGTCGCATAAGGGCCAAAGCGCCATTTTGTTTTATTGAGGCATTGAGTTCATTCCACTTTGCTACGCACGGCAAGTTTCACTCAATGATCTCTGACACCAAAGAAAAAAAATTCAACAATGAAATGGTTTTGAGGCAATATAAAAATCCCTATACAAAGATTTGACACTGAGCTACACTTTTTAAGTGAAAGATTAACACCACTGACATTATAAAGACCACAATGTTCTTGCTTAGCTCGAATTGATGAGCCAACCATTCAATTTTCTTATGTTAAGGAAATCATTATTCATGATATAATGAGACAAGGTCTTTAAGCAGGCTCTGCATTGCATTTACATAACATATTCATAAAGCCAATTCATAGTATCATATGGTGTAAGCGTCATTGCTTATTGTTCAATTCGAACAAACCCCATAAAGAATGACTACAAATATATGCACAGGGTCCTCTTTCTTTTTCTAAATTTAAAAAAGACAGGATCTTTATGTTGATAGAAAGGAGATGGGGAACAAAACAAAAGCAGTGGAGCCAGGCCAAGACTTTGAAAAGGCTCTCACTCACTTTATTTCCACCATCACAAATCTAACTCAGGAATAAATTATTTAAGAACCTATAATTCATTTTACAGACAAAATGGCTCCCTAGCAAGCCCTAGAGGAGCAGCAAAATTCACCTAAAGCACAGCCTTAGAACCAAGAGCAGAGAATTATAAGGAGAAAAGAACTATTTGTACAGGATAGCCTTCACATGAAGTAGCTGAGAGCCTTTTTTCTTCTAGAACCCCCTTCACCATAGAGTTCATTCCATTGTAAAAGCTCAGTCATGTTCACAGACTCGGAAGAGACACTTGCACATACCTATATCCACATAAAAAGTACAGTACATATATAAAAAAAGGCAATTAAAACAAGCAAAGGAAAATATTGTATTAATTGATATTTAAGATTTGCTTTACCCGTTCATGAGCATATTTAAAGTCATCCATGTTTAAAGGCCGTATATCAGCACTGCCACTCAGAGCTGGGGCAGATCTACCTTCTGCTAAAGCTGCTTCGCGATCCTGTAAGTTTAACATATTGGATCAGAAAAGCTTCGCATCTAGACAAAGAGCACCTGCATAAGATGGTTATGAATCTAAGGGAAGAGGTACATGTTCTTCAGTTTTTCACTTCCATGCTTTACTTCACCTCAATTCTAAGTTTTATTTAATACCACAATCTAAGGGAACAGGAAAATTAAAAAAGTGAAGCCAGTACGTGTTGAACACAATACCACAATCTCACACCATTCTTAAGAGGGGAGATTGTTCTATTTGAAATTGAGCTCATTGGCAAGAAAAGGTTGATGTATACAATGGTTCAAAACCAAATATGCCAGAAAGGAGCACACTACTGGACATTTCGTATATACTAATTTTTAAGCTCATTTTGTATCCAAAAACAATGGGTTGCAATTGACAATTTGAAGGTCGTCATATTCATTGGCATTTTGATCAGCAAACTCATGATATTAGTAAACTGGATTGACAGTAAAAGATTTGGTGCTACCAACCCCAAATAATTTTATAAACATCAAAAGTGACAGTGATGAGAAAACTGTTGAGCAAGAATAAATTTCTAAACTGTCTGTTGATTGGATGGAAGAAACAAACCTTTTTTTCCTTTTCCAATATCTCTTTAATTGGACGGTGTGCAGCAGTTACACATAGATTCTGCAAGATGACAGCAAATATGATCAAAGTCACTCCACTCATTAAATAATAATAAAACCATCAACGACCAAAGAAACTAGTAACAAAAAAACACCTTCAAGTCACTTCCAGAGTATCCATCTGTCATACTTGCAACTGAATCAAAATCAAAACTGGGAGACAAGTCCTCTTTTGCCAGAATAACTTTTAGTATCTTTGCCCTATTTGGAGCGTCTGGCAAATTTACCATCAATCTGTGGAAGAAAACATGCCCAAAGTTACCAGAATGTTGAAATGATATAACCTAGCACAAGAAATGTGCATGCATGTAAGCACAGTAGTTTCTTATATACACATGCATGAGACTTTTGGATCCAGTTTGACATGATGTTTTACCTACGCGGAAGCCTTCGAATGACTGCCTCATCAAGGTCAAAAGGCCTATTTGTGGCTGCAAGTACAAGAACCCGTTCTGTATCTTTTGTCCGTAAGCCATCCCAGTTCACCATAAACTCATTTTTCATTTTACGCATGGCCTCATGCTCCCCTGGATTTTCCCTCCTGCCCAACATGCTGTCAACCTATAAAAAGACCAAGCGAAAAAAACAAAAATTGAGGATATTCAAAATGAAAGTGTATAAAATGCTTACTTCAAATGCAACAAAACTACTATTCAACGTGCAAGGGTATAAAAAGGCAAAGAGCTTACTTCGTCAACAAATACCACACTAGGCGCAATTTTACTTGCTAGTGAGAAAACAGCTTTTACGTACTTCTCACCCTCACCAAACCACTGCAGTAAGGACAAGATTGTGAGTCTAAAATTATGAAATGAAGTCGTTAAAGAGATGTGTCATGATCGACAAGGAAATTATAATTGTTAACCTTAGACGTGATGCTTGACATGGAAATGTTGATGAAGTTTGCACCAGCTTCAGTAGCCACAGCCTTCGCAAGCATAGTCTTACCAGTTCCAGGGGGGCCAAATAATAGTATTCCCTTGCAGGGCTGGAAACAAAAGATGTACAGTGAGATAGTTCTTCTAGACATTCATAACAAAACAAGTTCAATACCATATATTTATACAAGTGTGGTGTTGCACCAGTATGTGTGCGTCAAATCTTAAAGAAGTGTTAAACTACCAATTCTCCCAAAATCTAAAGCAATTAGGATAGAGTCAATTTAATCATTTAACCACATACTTCTAACACTCCCCTTCACATGTGGGCTCCAATTCCCTCTTAATAGGTGATGTCAAACACATGAGATTTTAAATGGGAGGTAGAGTGGAGGAGACAAGGATCAAACTCAAGACCTCCTACTCCGATACCATGTTAAATTACCAACTGTCCATGGAATGTTGCTTATAGCAAATTTATTAAGGAAAAAGAAGCATCCAAGGCCATGATCAAGAACTAAAATATGAAAAACCCAAATTGTAAGGGCAAAGACATAACAGTAAAAATTTTGAAACCTGCACTTTCATGTATGTAGATTACTTATGCAAAGATACATGTTCTTGCTTAAAGCTAACTCATAAATAATAGATCAAGCATATATTATTTTTGCACAGAAAATCAGAAAGTCATAAGACACGATGTTCATTTTTTCAATAAAAGTTCCATTACCTATAAAAAAATGTTACCAAAACTTGGGCAATCACAATGTGGCAAATTTAGGAGTAGAAGACATCAGCTTTTAAAACAACTTATATTTGATAATTTTGGTTAAAATATTTAAATTAAGAATACCAAAAACAAAAGGTGAAAATGAATAAGGTGTCCATTTAACTCGTTTATGATGGAAACAACATCCTAAAAGGAAAAGGTTTCCCTTAATTTAAAACACACACAATATAGAGTTATGAAAGATAAATAAATTGTAACACATCAATCTTTAAATGAAGAAGCACATTTTCTTTGAACTAAGAGATTAAACCTTAGTTAATTGTCCCTTGCAAAAAAGTTCAGGCCTTTGTAACGGAAGCATCACCAACTCCTTCAATGTATCCTTGACATTTTCAAGAGCTCCAATATCATCAAAAGTAACTCCAATGTCATTGGGTGGAATAACATCAGCTAGAAGCCTTTTCTCAAATTCATTTTCTGTTACAACATCCTGATTTCAGCCAAAACAATCAGTTTGATGATCATTAAATAATAGATATACTAAAGAAAACTAGTCAAAGGAATATCTCCTTGCAGGAAAGTGTAATAAGCACCTTAAGTGACTTCTTCAAGCTCTTAGATTCATTCTGGACAGCCTGCAAGATTCTAATGCCGTACTGGATGCTGCCAGAATTGCAATATGGCATTACAACTGTGTAATTTCCATCCAATAACTAATATTTCAGCCAACCACTATTTAAAATGATGGCAGCAAACAAACTATCAATTACCTCTCACTAGACAATACAAGCCTTGCATCAGGATCAGCTTCAGGATTCTGCATAAGATGATGGCTTAAAGCCCACCCAACTACCTTCTCTGCACCTGCAATACACAACAAAATATAATAGAATTTTTAAAAAATAATAATAATGATAATAAAACTGGCAAATCATCATGTCTTGATATAGAAGAGTACAACATACTTTCATTTGTAAGTGTTTGGTCCTTAATGCATAATGTCTCGAGTCCTTCACATTCCATCCCACTCCGACCAAGAACCTACAAATAATGAACAGTAACTACGAGTATCATTTGCAAAACACTGCATGTTAACATACATACATTCAAAATATGAAAAATATTTTGAAAAAACACTAACATACAACGTTCAATTTAGAAAAATATGAAACTACACAGGTACTAACAACACAGGGTTTTCAAATTTAAACTTTTGCAGACTTATCTATAATGCTAAATAACTAAAGCACCAATTTATCAAGTAATAGTATAATTTGTGTTAAAAGCAACAATAATGCTTATGATCTAAAATTTAAGAAAGGCAAAATTGCTCACAGTGCGCAGGTGATTCAGATTTCCTTTCATTTTGAGGGTTTCAGAATCTCGATCCAATTGGTGCTTCCATGATGCAAGAAGTGCTTCATCCTGCAATGATTAATAAGCCTCCATAATATGTTGAGTAAGCAAAGCCAAGTAACTGATGGTAAGGAATCCACTACAACAGACCTGTGGCATGTGAATGGTTACTTTGTTGGGAAAAAGCTTAGTCAGATGTTTTGTCGTCTTTGGGACCTCCTTACCCCTGTCATGCAATCTTCCAAAACTATCCTGAGAAAATAAAAAGGCAGCAACATTAACAATTTCTGTCAGAAAGAACACATTTTCCCAATTTCCATTCTGCAATCTGCACAAGCCCATAAAAATTAAGCTTATGTATGTGCAAGAGAGAGCATAGACATTTTTCATAACATATAATGACAGGTTTTATGCAAAGACATTTATACATATAAACCAATAACTAGTGTGAAAGAAATCCAACTTTCCAACCACTCTCCCATGATATATCATAAACCAGTAATAGCCTAGACCTGCAAAAACTCAATAAAACTAATTGTGGACATGAGTCCCATATAAAATTTGAAGTCAATTCCCAAGATGACCCATAACAACATAACAGTGCCCTTATGTCTTCCCTCTTACTTCAGAATTGCACTTCAGTTATCAAAAGATTGTTCAATATTTGTAATAAAATATAGTTTTTGTACCTCCAGTCAAAATTAGAGCATAATGAAGTAGGCATATCATCATAAGAAAAATAAGGGGAATAAAGCCAAGGAAAAAAGATAGAAAGCATAGAATGAAGAGGTGTGATTGTTCCTCTCACTCAATATTACTCACAATAGACATAAAAGGGCTATAATTAATAAATAAAAAGTTCCTTTGTTTACCAAACCAGTTCTTCTATCCAAAAAGTAAATCCATAACGCTCTTGGGGCTGATGGACCCCAAACAGTGAAAATATAAAAGATTATAGCTCACGGGCCACATCACAATGCATGAAAAGATAATCCACAGTTTCACCACGACTTCTACACATACAGCACAGTCTACCAAAGATACACCTATCCTACTAAGGTTATAAGTTGTTAAAATTTTCCTGCATACTGTCATCCATACAAAAAATGTGCCTCTTCTTGGAGCCTACTGCACCAAAGGCACTTCTAAAGGAAAGACACCATTTGAACATCTCAAAACCTCTTAATAAGAATGGATATTAAACTTACTATTGCTAACTAATCACCTTCAACCTAATCAGGGCATTCCCCCTGGAAATCCGTAGAACATTAAACACAGAGTCTACTGATTCAAACTCCCAATAATTAAAAGCACAAATAAACCTGATATTCCAAGGGGAAGATCACGCCCCCCCCCCCCCCCCCCCAAAAAAAATTCTAATTGTCCAAGTTAGAATTCATCAAGGCCTCCTCAACAGCAAGTGCATATAATTCCAAATGCAGCTCTTTCAACGATTGGTTCACACACCATATTTCATCACTCTTTGGCCATCCCCAATCACAAACTGAGTATAACCAGCAAATTACCCACCCTAATAATCTACATATATTCTTTCATACAACATTTTAGTCATTCTTACTTTGAACAATAGAAGGTTCAGGAAATTACAGTTCAACATCGCTGATTATAATAACACATACATTTCAAACTCCTAACTTAGTAAAGTAAATAGCATAATACATCAGAAATGCAAGCTTCCTTGTCATTAGAACACACATACAACTGAGGATAGAGCCTTTTAAGTGAGTTATCTCCAACCCACTTATCATGCCAAAAAAGAATACGAGTGCCATCACCCACCACTAAGGCCACATGGTTGGAGAACCTCTCCCAAACATCATGAATACCCCGCCATAGACCACATCCGTGAGCCCTTCTACATATTTTAGTAGTCCACCCCCCTTGACCCTCTCCATATTTAGATGCAATAAGCCTCCTCCAAAGATTAGTGCCTTCTCCCCCAAACCTCCATAACCATTTCCTAACAAGGCTTTATTAAAATGCACTAACTTCCTGATTCCCAAACCACCCAAATCTATCAGTAAACACACCTTCTCCCAAGCCACCAAAGGATATTTGAAACACTCCTCTAAAGAGCCCCATAAAAAATTTCTCTGAATACGCTCAAATCTATCAGCCACAGCTACAAGAATGACAAATAATGATAGATAGTACGTAGGAAGGCTGGAAAGAGTACTCTTCACCAGGGTAAGTCTACCCCCTATTGATAAATAAAGACGCTTCCATCCTGAAAGTTTCTTCTCCATCCTTTCCAAAAAAGGATTCCACACAGATGCTGTTTTGTATGGGGTGCCCAACGGCATACCCAAGTATTTCATAGGGATTTTCATGAAAGGGAATTAGGGGCTGCCTGCTCTTTCCTTGAGTTCATTCAATCTCGGATCCCTAGGGGTGGTGGGAGTGACACTTCTCACTGGTGTCTCAAAGGGAATGGCAAGTTTGATACCCGGTCCTATTACAATATCATTAGGGGTGCAGCTGCCTCCAATTTTCCGTGGAAGGGTGTTTGGAAAGCTCAGATCCCTAGGAGGGTGGCATTTTTTGTGTGGACAGCGAATCATGAGCAGATCCTTACGTTGGATAATCTTATGCTTAGGGGGCACATTTTGGTGAATAGGTATTGCATGTGCCATCGGAAAGAGGAAACTGTGGATCATCTTCTCCTCCATTGTCCGGTAGCTCACTCTTTGTGGGTTTATATGCTTCAGATCTTTGGGACACAATGGGTCATGCCAGACTCTGCGGAAAGCTTGGTGTATTGTTGGAGTTTTGGGTTGGGAAATTTAATTCAGACATACGGAATATGGTTCCTAGCTGTTTGATGTGGATTGTTTGGACGGAAAGAAATCAGTGCTCTTTTGAGGATACCGAGAAATCCTTGGTTCAATTACAAGCTCTATGCCAGAAGACTTTATTTGATTGGTCTAGGTGTTGGGGCTTCTCGGATTGCTCCACTGTCTTCAAATTTATTTCTTCTCTTAGTATTGCACTTTAAATTTGTTCTTGTTCTTTGTTGCTGTTTGTTTGTTTGTTGCTTTTCCTTGTGTTCACCATCATGAACACCTTGTATTGGCTTACATTTGTTTTCAGTTTGTTTTAATACTATTCTTATTTCCTATCAAAAAAAAAGTTTCTTTTTGTCCAAAGCAACAAATATTTATGTCTTTCACATATATTAGACAGATGTAGTAGCAAAAGGCAAGCAAAGAACAATGATGATATGTCAATAAATTACAAACATCAAAATCAGAATAAAATTTATGTAAAATTGGAAATGCCTCCATAAAGGATTATGCACCCCAAAAAAAAAAAAAAAAAACCCAGAAAAAACTGATAATACAAGCAGGAAGATTTTTTAACCAAAAAATCTTCATAATCCTAGAAAAATTTATTGAAACTGACCATCCAGGAAGCAGTACCATTATAAGGCACATTTCTGCTTCATAGAGAACAACCCACATTCACAATAGGAAAACATCAACCAAAACTTGCACAACTTCAAGGAAAAATGGAAACCCATGAACTATCTAGAGACTAAGCATTACCGGGAAAGCCAAGTCAAGAAGAGCAGTTTGATTGCTGCCAAATTTTGTGAAAAGAAGACCACCAGGATGTGACTGCAAGAAAAAATATATATGGTAAGAAGAAAACAGATCTACATGAGGAAGCCATAAGAAATGCTTAAAATGCAAGATACAAGCAAAATTCATTGGCTCCCCCACAAATCCAAGGTGTCACTCTACTTGACTGCAATGACCTCTTTATCATGCTTCTTTAGCTTTCTCTACTCATCTGAAATAACAGTTAACTCACCACACCTATTGCTACCCAGGATAGTACATTGCTCTCTTAACCAGCACAATAACAGGTATAAAGGAATGCCGCTTAGATGGTAGGTTTACACCATCACAGTAAGCAGAAAAAATATCGGAGTAGAATGTGCCGAGTAGTTTTCCAAGCAAGTCAGATTTTCAACTCTCTCAGATTGGTATACTCCTAGGCCTTGGTAGGCAGACCCCTCCTGAACCCATTCCCAGACCAAGGCAGTTGGTCCTTCCTCCAGGCATTCCAAATAGACTAGGAGGCATCGTAAAACCTTTTCTTTAGTGTTAACACCTATGCTACTGATATCCTCCTAGCATCAATGAATGACGGTCAGCATTACTACTTTTTAACCTAGTACCTAATATTCATATCGACATAAGTTCCTGATTTAGTAATTGTTAAAAGTAATAATAATTAAATTAAATAATTAAAATTAAAATTAAAATTTAAAAAAAAAAAAAAAAAAAAAAACCCTCAAAATAAGTGCACAAAAAAATAAGTAAAATATTTAGAACTGCAGTAACTAGGTGTAGAAATGCAAAACAGGTATATAAGTCATTTCAAGCAGCATGATCTACATAATGTATAATACAAGTGCCAGAAAATTGTGATAATAAAGGCCAAATTTATGTCATATTCAACAAAGACATAAATGATGTATGTATGTAAGAATATAGACATGCATTATGTTCAATACATGTTGTAAAAGCCTTTGTAATCTTTATTCATCATTTCTATTTTAAAGTTGAGGAAAGATGAAGTTGAGACTCAAGCTGTACCTCATCTCACATTGCATTTAATTATACAAGCATATCAGACTATATAATTGAAGGTAAAATGAAATCCCCAGCATGATTGATAAATTTGTAACAATGCAAACATTACCTTCTCCTTGCGATTGTCAGTATGAGTGTGTGAACCAATGACGACTACGTTATCAGGAAGCTTGTCAAGTTTGCTTCTGAATGTTGAAATTTCATTTCCTACAATGGATTTCTCAGCATCTTTCATAAACAGAATGAAAGGCGAGCTTCTGCTCTCACTTAATACAACCTGGCAATAAGATGTTAAAAGTCATCCACAAGCTAATGAAAATATTATTCATAAAAGAGAATCTAAATAGAATCAATTGTTTAGAACAAGGAAGAAAATCTACCTCAAACAGAGTGTTAATAAGCAACTTGTCCAATTCTTCTACACTCGGGCCATCCGAACGAAGATCAGAAACTAGAGAGAGAGAGAAAGAGAGATTCAACATATAACAATAGAAAATGACGAAAATAATAAGACATCTTATGAGGTCTAAGCCTGTGAAAATGGTGTGACGGTAAAATTTACCATTGCAGAAGAATCCGTAACCTGCCTCACACCGACCTCCAAGATCAACCCCATCTGGTATAGGTTTATCAAACCTAACCCCAACTTTTGACCACGGATTCTCCTCAAAAACTAATACCACCTTTCCACGGGCTCCACTAGACGGGCCCCTACATGTTAAGTTGATAAAGTATGTGTTACAGCAGAACCACCTTAAAAGTTCATGTTGCGCAAAAATAAACACGAAAAAAGGCCATATAATATTAAGTTTAGATAGAAAGAGAGCCTAAGCATGAATTCCCTCAGAAGAATACAAGTGAATAACAAAAACAATCAAATGGGAAAAGAGTATATGAAACTGAAGCATCCAGAAAAGATGATAATATAGCACTGGCAATTATTCACAAAGATTTACCGTGAAGAAGATGCTGCTGTATACATGCCACCAGAAACTGAACCATTAAATTTTACTCTATCACCTGCACATATCATATTTCTAGAAATGAATCCAGAGAAAACAAAAGGAAATCCAAACATCCAAAAAGTATGGAAAACTAGAAATTCACATGCAAAGGCCATTTCTAATATAATGCAAAAAGTATACCTAGTTTAAACAAGTCATTCTTAGATGCCCCAGAAGAAGAGGGTACAGTGTCTGTCTCCATCTTAGGCTGAGATTCCAAGCCAGAAGGAGAAGGTGCATTTGAAGAGCCAGGTATATCTGCTTCACCTGCTGATGGATCCATGCTCGCAGCCAAGTCCATGGGTAAAGGATTTTGTTTGCCACAGTTGCAAGATTTCTCTGCATTATTTCCATCTTTCAGCAGCTCTGCTTCCTTCGAAGATAACCCCTACATGTTTGTTATTAATATTCCAATCAATTAGCCTGATCATCTCTGGTAAATAAACAAACAAAACATCAAAAGAGAAATCAGATAATGAATACAAAAACTAAATAAAATTACAGCAAATCATTGTACCATGCGTGAATGATCAATTTAGTCACTGGGTATCATAAAAACAGCAAGTAAGGAAAGAGGAAGAGCTTAATTCCAGAAATATCAAATAGAAAATAGGTATAACTGTAATTCTAATATCAGAGTCAAGAAAGTAATTTTATCTTACACCCAACAATGAATGGCTATCAAATATGAGCAACTTAGCCCCAAAGTAATTAGCAAGTGCCTTTGCCAACATCTCCTGATATATCTCCGACCCTGTAAAGAGGTTCAAAAACAAAACAAAAAATTGCAGTTCAATTTTCTGGAATGTAAACCACCAATCTAGCCTCAACATCTATTGATATATCTCAAACCCTACACCCTAGAGATTATAATTGGTTTAAAAAATATATATATATGCACAAACCTGCAGGACCAGAGAGCAAAATTCGCGGATTCACAGTAGTAAGCTCCGAGGTATACTTTGCATGTTCTTTATGCTTCAAGTGTATAAATGAAGCTGCAATCAGCACATTTCTTGTGTTCTCACTGCAAGAGTAAAAAATAAAAAATAAAAAATAAAAAATGAAACCACAAGTTATGATTGCAGAATTCAATATTAAAAACCATCCAACATCTTGTCTACCAGTCAGCCAATGGACACACTAAAACTCACTCATATATGTAATCTAGTTAGGAAACAACAACACACTTGGTTATCTACCAATCATTTAATCAGCTAATCTCCACGGTTGAATGAAACCAAATGAATAACGAAAAAAATAAACAAAATGATAAATAAATGGTATCAAGCCCTTGGGCTAAATGGCACACTTCCACCCCCAATAAGCATGGGGCAGTGGGTGAGAGTGGGTGTTTGAATCTAGGAAGCACAGACAAGGACACAAGTACAGGTAAAACACGGCGACACAAGCATTTTCTGAAAAATTATAACATGAGACCATACGACACTGGTTTGACATAAGTACAACACAGGTACGACACCCTAAATTAAGCGTACGTGCTCCCTAGGCTTGAATTTTCTGGGGTGCATGAGTATCTAGTATTTACCTTAAAAAAAAAAAAAAAAAGGGGTATCAGAGCTTAAAAATTCACAACATCAAACCCAAGAAGACTTCAAATAGAAGCAAGTTGTTTTGCACTACAAATTGGCTTCCCAAAATAGATGGTTCACAGAACACTGAAATTAATGTCAAGAGAAATGGATCCCTGCCTCATAGTCCATAAGCTCAACTCATCAAGAGGATATGTCCTAATTCTCGAAACCTGTCTCATGTTGAGGGCAGGAAACAAGAAATATAAGCAAGCTTGTGCTACCTTTTGATTCCCCCACACTGCATTTAGCATGAGATAATCCTTTTGGAGGAAATAAGATCCCCAGAAGTGAATTATAGCCAAAGTAAGTCCATGAAAGAAACCCAATAGCAGAAAATCATATTGATTTGAAAATGTGGAGATTGATTAAATTCTAAGCTTGAAATACCAACATTATTTTTTTGATAAATAAAATACCAACATTATTTGTTTCTTAATAGAAAATAGAAAACTATTATGACAAAGGCAAATGATTAAAGCACATAAATTTGGATAAAGACCATTCATCTCAAAGAGGACAGGAAAAGGGAAGAAATTTCATCATGACATAGTCCTAAGGAAAACATTAAAAAAAAAAAAAAAAAATACCTCCAATATCCAGAAAATCCGCTTCAGAATTTTCAAACAAATGAGATCGAGGCATTATCTTGACAAGATCAGGTGCCTCATTGTAAACCAGGGGCCTCATACCATCCCCTATTTATCTTATTATACTGTTACAATCTCCTCCTACTAAATAAAAGAAATAAATGAACCTTTACTTCATAAGGTAACACACCACTTTCATTTTTAATTTAGACCTAGAATATTAGGTATAAAGGCCACACTACAGCAATTCAAAGCAGCTTCACAACCTACTCCGTTCAATTATAAATAGGTAAAACTTAAGTACAATACCTTAGGTGGAGCACTTTAGGTTTTCCAATTAAATTCAAGCATTTAGTTGCATTGAATTTAATTATCCTTGTAAAAGATAATACTATTTGTTTTTTATTGGTAGGATGGGACAAGGCATGCAGGCTAATGGTGGTTTAGGGATAAGAAAGATTACCACCTTCAATAAAGCTCTCTTGGGAAAGAGGTTGTGGGAGTTTGGGATCAAGGATACATGTGATAGCTTCAAAGTTTGGGGAGGAAAGGGTGGGTTGGACTTCAAAGTTGGGTAGTGGTTCTCATGGTTGTGGTCTTTGGAGGAGCATTAAAATGGGTTGGGAGAAGTTTCACTAGCACATTCAATCTGAAGTTGGAGTGGAGTATCAAGTTTGTTTTGACATGACTCTCAGTGGGGTGATCAACCTCTAAAAGAAGTTGACCCAGTTTTGTACACTATTTCTACTAATCAGGAGGCTCTAGTAGAGTCTCTAATGGTGAGATAGGATGTGGGGACAAGGAGGTGTTGGGATGTGAGATTCTTCCGGGATTTCAACAGTTGAGAGTTGGATTTGGTGGATGCCTTTATTCGTCTTTTGGACTCTCATATTCCTCCCAGTGAAGGCAGAGACTGGGTGAGTTGTTTGTTCTTATTATTATGATTTGCGGGGATCCACTTCTTTCAATTTCCCTAGGAAAGTTATTTGGAGTATTAAGGCTCTCAGACAAGTTTCTTTCTTTGTTTGGACAGCAGCGTGGGGGAAGACACTAGTGATGACCTTGGGAGGAGGGGTTATACCTAAGTGGATTCAAACTGTATGTGCCAGAGTAGTGGGAAGGCAGTGGATCACCTTTTGCTCCATTGCAGTGTAGCCTATCAGTTATGAAGCTTTACTTTAGTTTGTTTGGGGTGGAGTCTCTTGGGTTTTACGTGGGAGTGAATGGACTTTTGTTTGCTTGGAGGAATTGGTTAAGGAAGTACTCTGGGTATTTGGAATTTGGAGCCACCATGTTTGATGTGGATTATTTGGACGGAGCATAACAAACGTACATTTGAGGATTTGGAGAACTTGGAGGACCACCCTTTCGACATATTTGTAGGCACTTTGTTTGAATGGTCTCATACATGGGGATTCACATCTAGTGACCCCATTCTCATGTTTATAGACTCTCTTTCTTATTGAACATAATTTTTTTGTTTTCTTTAGACTACTTTGTGCTTTTTGTAGAAAGTAGTATTTTTTCAATAAAATTATTCTTACTTATCACAATTTATTGGTTAATGCAACCAAGTGCTTAAATTCAATTGGGGAACCTAATATACTGCACCTAAGATGTTGCACCTAAATTTTATCCACTATAAATTAACGCGATTGATTTTTATTCCTCTATTGAGGAAAGATAACTTGAAAGCTATGATTTGATAGCCAAAAGCTATAGCTAAAGTAAAAAAGGACACAAAATAAAGGAATTTTCCATAACGAAAATCTAGACTAACAGGGCCCTTTTCTAGAAGGATTTGTGATATCTTATAATTTTTAGGTTTCTACCCAAGACAAAGGCATCAACCAAGCCACATTATTCCCGAAATCTCTTTTTTTACAACGTTAATTTACACCCATTATTATTTGAAATACAGTAACATAGAAGCATTGGTCTAATAGACAAATCAAGTCAGCCAACAAAAATTTAGTTTCCAGAAACCATAAGACACATTTCAAAATTACGCAATATATGTTATCCACTAGACAAGAGCTGCCTACATAGAACCTGGGGATGGGGGGGCCTACATGAATAAAGGAAATAAGGAAAACAAGTCAAAATATTAAGCAAATCATTACAATTCCCTGTATTTTTTTTTTTTTTTATAAATATTCCCCATAATTAAATTGTACACAACACACAGACATACATATCTAAAAGATTAGAAGAGATATAATTAATCAAGACATAGTAAAATGAAAGAATCATACCTTAAATAATATGGGAAGTTGTCAAATGAAACGTCTAAGTTCCTGCCATCAAGAATGCCTAAGAGAACTTCTTCTCGAAATACCGCACACCGCACAGACATACCCGATGTTGATGTTGGCTGCGAATCCCTCATCCACTCGTTTCTTTCTTCCAAAACCTGTTTAAACATACTTTTGCTCAATTTTAGTGTACAACTAGTTGATCGAGCTAACATCCTGAACAAAGGCCTTAGCAAATCATTCACCCCAGAGAATTTTACATTGCCTGCCTCTATGCCAGAGTCCGGGTTGCAATCATGAGGAGAGTTCCTGTTGGTGGTTCCAGTTTCTGCAGCTTTATCACTCCCGGTGTTTGGTGCCGAGTTGCATTCCAGGCCATCAAGCTCAACCTCTGTGCCATCCTGAACAACGGATTGAGCAGGCACCTCTGTACCCTGGTTGACTTTAGTGGTAGTTTGAGTTGGAGACTTCCAACGTGATAGATCTTGTCTCATGCTGGAAAGGCCCGAAAGGGATGCCAGTATGGAAGCTCCAGCTACAGCTGAAGGATCCCCCGCCCTCCTTTCAAAATGCAGAAGCTTCCCAACACCACTTTGAACCTCTGCACCTTTGGCTGCAACCTCAGGCACGGGATGCTGAAATATCTATGTTGACAAGAATTAAGGTGCCCATGAACAGAGTCACAAACACACATGCATAGCTACACGCAGGAAAACACAAGGAAGAATATAACAAAGAACCGTCCAAGAACCAAAGATAAGGATACATAAGCATGGTTTGCTCCAAACACCACCTCATCACCCGAGTTGAGCATGCAGCTGCTACTCCTCTTGATAGTTGTCCCATTTACTTGCACCAGTCCCTTGCTCCCCATAATTTCTAGCACAGCTGAGTCACTACCATTGCGCTGATCATGTCCAGAAACAATGAGTACTCATACTGCATGTACATATCTCTAAGGCTTTCATCTCCAAAAAGATAGAAAACCAAAGTACTTACACCCAAGTACAATCACAAATACATATATGTGCTTGCTTGTTACTCACTTAATTGTCATCAAAACCATGCCTAATTTCATAACTATCCTACAAAACTTCTAACTATGTAAAATTATACTGATACAAAAGGTATACCTGGGTGTGCTTTATTCTGCATAGACTCCCACTAATAGTGTGATCCTTCAATGATAAACCGCAGTTTCTATTCGACCCAATCACGAAGTTATCAGAGCAAATCGAAATATTCAGATTCTGCGGCATATAATCAAACAATTACCATACAAAAAAATGAAAACCCACTTCCCAACTCAATTCAACCTTATTAAAAAAAAAAAAAAACAAAACAAAACAAAACAAAACAAAAACACAATCCCAACCTGTGCAGACTGTGATAGAAGCTTGCACCACGGGGTCGAAGGCTCGTAGGTCGAAGCCGGGTTTCGCTTCTGATATACACTCCACGAAGAGAGCGAACTCCTCGGCTTATCAACTGTCGAAATCGGATTCGGCGTATCTCCTAAAATAAAAAAAGAACAAAACTTTCAACTTCGAGTTTCGATAATCGTAAAGTTTTGACCGAATCGAAACGCACAGACAAAGAAATGATAAAGCTTTGAGCACAGTGAGAGAGTGATAGAGCGAAACAATGAAGAAGAAAAAAAAAAATAAAGAACTCACCGTCGGCGATCGGAGCATCAACGGCGGTGGCTGGCGCGACCTCGTCTTTCTGAGTACTCACGGCGTCTTCTCCGACGATCGGAGCATTTTCCGACGGATCTGCCGTCGACGGCTCGCACAATTCTTTTGAATTCTCCACCACCGCTTGAGTCGGTTTCTCTCCGCCATTCTCGACCTGAAAATTCCACAACTTTCCGTCAAGAACACAAGCCCTAGACCAAAACGACACCGTACAGATCACAAAAACAAAAAATCGAAAATCTTGAGCGTTGAATTTCATTTCTTTAAAAAAAAATAAAAAAATAAAAAAAAAACCTTTTGACGCTTTGGTGAAGGAGGCTTATCTTCAGAGGAAGATGATCTTTTACTATTGTTGTTGTTGGTGTTACCAGAGAGAGATCCACTTCTTCTTGTTGAAACCATGCCTCTCTCTCTCTCTCTTTCTTTCTCACTCTCTCTCTCTTCTAGTCTTGTTTTTTTGCTTGGTTTTTTTCTTTTTCTTTTTGCCTCTCAATGTTAATGTGAGAGAGAGAAATGACAGAAAAGAGAGTGTGTGAGAGAGAAAGGGATATTATAGGAGATAGATTATAGTATGAACTTTTTTTGGTAAAATTATAGTATGAACTTTATTGTTTTGTTTTTGTTTACCAAAATAAAATAGAACTTTATTGTTTCCTACCAAAAATGAAAACTTCATTATGCAATTTGGTTAATTTGTGTGTTTTTTTTTTGGGTTAAATTTGAATATTTGGGCTTATCTTTTCTTTTCTTTTTTGAAAAATTTCTCAAAAAAGTTCAAAATGACTGAAAATATCCTTATCGTTATCTAGGAGATGAGGACGGATTGCGTTTCAAACGACATCTATAGGCCGGAGTTAGGTAGATGACATGGCACGAGTTTTCTTTTTTTCTCTTTTTTTTTTTTTTTTCAAGTGTTATATCAACATTTTTCATCTGTTATATGATGATAATGATTCTTTTCTTAAGAATTTTGAAGGTGAAAGAGTTACTTTGAGAGTCTTAGTGATGGAATCTTTAAGTCATAATCCGTTGAATAATTGTATCATCGACTATTTACTTGTCTTAGTGTGATGAAGCTTATTTTGAGTTTATTGGATTTTTGTCGCTTCTAATGTTGTTGTTAAGTAGTCCATCGAACTTTCTTCGATTGGACCCATACCAATTTTTCCCTATGCAAATGACAATCCATTGATTTTTGTCAACTTTTGTCATTCCTTTCTCCCATTTCATGTTTATTCATTTCCAATACTTTATACATATACATGGAATTTTTTCAAGTACTCATGGTATATTTTTCTCTCACATGAATGGTGAATCATACTGATTAAATTCATAAGAAAGCCTATTATTCATACGAGATGAGTGAGTGATGTATTATTCATACGAGATGAGTGAATATTACATCACTGTATTTTAGAAGTACCAAACGGTTACTCTCCATCCATTCCATTCAATAGTGACATCTCAAGGCCTTGGCCTTAGGTCCCTACATGTCCCAATTTTTTTTTTTTTTTTAAGGTTTCAACTTTCAAGGCCCTCCACTAAATAGACAAAAGGTCCCAAAATTGTACCCAAGCAAATCCCAAAATGTAGAATCATAGCTAACTTATATATATATATATATATGTGTGTGTGTGTGTGTGTGTGTGTGTGTGTGTGTGTGTGTGTGGAGGGGGGTTTGCATTCTTTCCACATCTTCAATAAGGTTCCTAAATTTTTGAGCCAATATTTAATACAAATGAAAGCCTAAATTGATTATTAAAAAAAAAAAAAATTGTTATGAGTCTAGTATCTGCTATGCTATGCCAAATGCTAAAATAACACACAAAATTCTACTTTTGCTACTTTAATATAGTATTTGACAATACACCCTACATCAAATGTTCCATTTTAACATTACAACATATTAAAATAATATAAACAACTAATAAAAAATTCATTTAATTTCTCTAAAAACACCTATGTCTCTTATCTTTAACTTGTCCCATAACTCATCCAACACTACCAACAACCCACCACATTCACTTCTCAAAATACATCCTAAAAAATAAACAAACCCAAAAAACCCATAACTCGTCAATCAAGAGAGAGAGATCCATCGCCGTGGCATGGTGAGGTGGAGGCGTGGTAAGGCCGAGAGTGTGAGTGAGAAAGGAAAAGAATGAGAAAGGCTGAGAGAGAGAGAGAGAGGGAGAGAGAGATGGAAATATGTGAGGGGAGAGAGAAAGGAAGGAAAAAAAGAGTAAAAAGTTTTAGCATTTCTACAATACAGTTCTACTAACAAAATTGTATAGTTCATCCATACTAAATTTTTTAGCATTTGGAACATTTGGTGTGGGAGGTTTTTTGGTGTGCTAAATGCATAGTTTTAAAAATCGGATCGGATCGTCCAGTTCAACCACAAATTGAGCCAAATTTGGTCCAGTAAAAACTCCTAAAATGGGGAGCAAAAGCAGTTCTTTAATCGTACTAGATTTTAAAAGCATGGCTAAATGCGAAAAATGTAGCATACTTAATACTAATGCTCTTATGATATGTCAAATAAGCATTGAAGATTGCCTAACAACTAGTAAAATAGATATTAACAAAAGCTAAATACAAAAGTATATTAACAAATTTTATCTCATTAGGCCAGAAGAACAGTTGTTTTTATTGTTATTTTGATAAATAAGAAGAACGATTTTTAAATAAAATAAATATACAAACTTAAATTAACAAATATTTAAAAATTAAAAATTTATTAAAACTTATTGTCTTAGACCCCAAAATATATTGAGTTGTCCATGTCATTCAATTTTTTTCCATTATAAGGCACATAATATTTGTCTCTGTTTTTTGAAAGCTTTATTAATTTATGGACTTGTTATAGCCTTTATACTTTTATTATACGTGCATTTGAATCCTCTATTGAACAAAAATGTGAATCCTCAGTTGAATTCCATTTTTTTTTATTGAATAATAATTGAATTTAACTTTATAATTCATTAGTTAATGCAAACACATAATTGAATTTAATGGGAGGAACCCAAGTCACATCATTTAAGAAATTATACTTAAATTGTGTATTTTAAAAATGTAGGCATTAAAATTAAATATTTTAAAATCTAAGCATGATTTTTAAATTAGTCAAATATCTAATAATAATAGGAGAAATTTTTTTATTTATTTATGAAATAGGACAAAGTTTGTCTACAAACTTGGTTGACTATGACTTCAACTAAAAAAATTAAAGTAGCTACATATTTTGAAAATGTAACAATTAAATTGCATGTTCTTTATTTTTTTAACACATGTGTCAGACTTTCACACAAATATTGAGTAAAGTTGTAATCAGACTTTGCCCTTAATAATATAACATTTTTAATTTCCTTGTCGGCTTTGGTTGGTGCATAGAGATTCCTTGCAGCGTGTAGGTTAGCAAACATGTTTGTTTGTGGAGTTAGATAATAGATTGGTGAACTTGTCCAAAGATATGTCTAGGTAACACAATGGTGATATTGTTAAGGGAAATAATTAGTTTAGGCTGCCTAGGTTAGATTGACATTGATATATGAATTATTTAAAAAAAAAAAATCGAGAAGGAGATTTATTTTAAATTATACCATGAGATGTTGAAGTAATGATTTGTTTTTTTAGAAAAAAACACGCATTTACGTTACATTAAACATTTGTTTGACCATTCATTGTTTATTAAGAAAATATTACTTACATCCACAAAGTGGTAGACATATATATATATATATATATATATACAGTGGTGGAGCCAGAAATTTAGGTCAGGGGGGCAAGATTAAAAGACAAGATTGGAAGTAAAAACTTAATCTAAAAAAAATTAATCGATATTAATAACAAAATAAGTAAACAACTATATGTTTCTCAAAAAAAAAAAAGTAAACAACTATATGATAACGTAATTGCTATACAGAATCTAACATAAAATGTAAACTTAAATTTATTTTTTTACATCTAGCTTATTTTACTCAATTGCCCTTGGCGATTTTTTATATTTTGAAACCGCTGCATAATTTATTCACACTTAATAGTTTTGAATATATTTTTCTCAATATATGTGACTAAGCAATCATTCATCACTGATCTCCTATTTGATTGCGTAATTGATTTTTAATTATGTTTATTACTGAAAAAGCTCTTTCAACAGTAGCTATTGTAACTAGTAAGATCTATACCAAAGTCATTAATGAGTAAATCAATGGATATAAAACATTCTTTTTCATTTCTACCATCTTTTTAGCAAGCTATCCAATTCTTTTAACTGCTGAAAACTCTTCAGTGGATTGCATGTCATGGATGTATATCTCAAGTTGGCTATCCAAGAAAGAAACTTGACACATAAAAAAAATTCTACAGGTGGCTTTATCTAGTCTATCAAGTTTACTAAGTGGGATCTATTAATTTTATATATAGAATTATACTAGGAGTAGAAGTCTACTACTATTAGAAAAGTTGAAAAGGTAACGTGAATTCACTTAATTAGGATTTTTTTTTTTTTTTGTCTTTTGTGTAGGAGAGCGGGGGGGGGGGGGTCAAAACATTTGAAAGTTCAGGGGGGGCAGGTGCCCCCCCTCCCTCCGCCCCTGTATATATATATATATATATATATATATATATATATATATATATATATGAGAATTTGGTCTCCCAAGGTTATAAATATGTCCATGTTTAGCTTATTTTCTGAAAATCCTATGAGAATTATTTGTTCTTCCTCAAATATCCTTACGTTCATGAACGTAATTTCAAGCATATTAACCGTTATTTGATGTGGATTCCTACAAACAAATAGTAAAAATTAACAAGATAAAGTTTTCATCCAAACCAGTTTGAAGGAATTTCCTCCAACACATTACATGACGATATATAAAATTATCCATAAGTATTGTTTAAATAAATCTTATGGCTTATAAAATAAGTCACGTGACTTATGTGATTTAAAATATACGTATATGATTTTATTGATTGCCACATCGTAGATTAGAGGAATTCTCGTTCAAGTTAGTTTATAGGTAAACTTTTTTTTTTTTTCAAATTAAGTAAAAAGTCAAATTTTCTAAATCAACAGCTTAACATTTTCAAATAACTTATATAACACCAAAATAATGGTTTCTTTTTTTATGGTTTGACAGAACATAAGGGATAAAAATAAAAAATTAAAGTCAACAAAAATCTTTAAATATGAAGATGATTGTTTAGCAGGGAAAAAAAATAATTTGTTGAAGTTTAGGGAAAATATATGAATTTCATGCAAATTTTAGAAACGTAAACAATATTTTAGCCACTAACAAAAATACAATAGTACTACCCAAAGAGTAGTGGCACTATCCATCATCTCTCTCATTAAAAGAATATTAATTTGAACCCTCATAGGTAACAAATTAGACCTTGAGGATTTTAAAAGTAACATAGTAAAACATATAGTTTAAAAGGTAACAAATTAAATCTTGATGTTTAGGAAAGAAAGAAATTAAAATTTAACTCATTTAGGTAAAATAACATTGTCTTTGAGGTTTAGTATAGTTACTTTTAAAAATATTAAGTTTAATTTGTAACTTTTGAAATACATAATAGGTTTTTTTTACCATAAAAGAATAGAGTTTGACCTGTTACTTTGTAAAACTTTCAAAGGTAATAGTTTGCTTTTTTTTTTTTTTTTTTTTGATTTATTACATCACTCATATTATAGAATTTAAATTATAATATATATGATTCTAGGAGAGGGAATATATATATATATATATAAAAGCACAATGGATCTAGGTGAGGTTTGAGTAACCGTTGAATGTTGTCATGGTCGAGACAGATTGCAGGAAATAATGAGAGTTGTCTACTTGTCTTTTTGCTGGAAACAAACATACGTTACGGTCATGCATGGTTCTACCATATTTGTATACGTGGGACATGCCTAACTTGCGCCACTGAATACAGTTTTGTACTGCCTTCAGAATTTTTGACCAATTGGCCCAAAGCATCACTGACCCACTTTTTCTTTTTCCCCTTATCTTTTTATTTTTATTTTTATAATATATTTTTATAAATCAATAATTGAGAGTGATTTGAATTCAACGTGGACATGAACTTTTTCTAATAAAATATATATATATATATATATATATATATCTATACTACTATTTAAGGGGCTTCCCCTGTTTGGATTCCACATTTTTTGTGCCTAAAATATCCTCATCATACCCACTTACAAGTTTTCAACTACTGGGGATATATATGTAAATTAAAACTTCTATACTTTAAAACCTACAAACTCACGTATGTTTTGCAGTTTCTATCTCTCATTCTTCTTCAAATTCAAGACATTTAGTTTAGCTCTATATCCTCATTTTTTTTTCTTCAGATTAAAAACATTTACTATCAGAGGCTCTAACAAATTTTCAGATTCTATCTTTTGTAAGTTCCTCTTTGTTTTGTTTTCTTTTGTTTATTTATGATTGACTTTTTTTGAGTTCTACTTTTTTTTTCTTATATGTATCACGTTAACTCTCTTTTTTCTTTTTTCTTTTTTCTTTTTTAAATGTTACTTTCAAAGACTCCAACAAATTTTCAGGTTTTATCTTTTGCAAGTTTCTTTTTGTTTTGTTTTGTTTTGTTTATTTATGATTGACTTTCTTTGAGTTCTACTCTTTTTTTTTTCTTATATGTATCACATTAACTCTCTCTCTCTCTTTTTTTCTTCTTTTTTTCTTCATATACTTTACCATTGTACTTCTTAATGAATTGTCGTTTCATGTTGTAGGTATTGTGATCCACTGACAAGGCTGTCTTATGCTACAAAAGAAGCATTCAAAATCATTCGTGAACAATTAAACAGTATGGCTTCCCTTACCTCCTTCTTCATTTTTTTTTTCTTTTTAAGAAAGTTTTGTTTTTTCTTTGACTTCTACTTACGTTAACTTTTTTTTTCTTTTTCTTTTTAAATGGAATTTTAATATTATATTCTTTAAAAAAAAAAAAAAAAAAAAAACCTCATGTTTCTATTTTGAAAAAAAAAAAAAAAAACCTACATTTTGTAAAAAATAAATACCCCGGCCACCCTTTTTTCTTTTTTCAAATTCCAAAAAAAAAAAAAAAATGAAGTTAAACACGATTGAATTCCACTCCCACATTTTACTCCTAACAAATTGCTTGAATTCCACTCTCCCATGTTTTACTCCTAAGAAACTCCTTTACTATCAAATTTAAAAATTTTAACTTCTTTTTAACTTCTTTTGCTTATCTAGATTTTATTTTATTTTATTTAAGTTTCATGCAAAAAAATTATCTACCATGTTACTATTTTGAAAAAAAAAAAAATTCCTACGTTTTGTAAAAGATAAATACCCCGGCCACCCTTTTTTTCTTTTTTCAAATTCCCGAAAAAAAAAAAAAAAAAAAAACCTTAACACGTTTGAATTCCACTCCCACATTTTACTCCTAACAACTTGCTTGAATTCCACTCTCCCATGTTTTACTCCTAAGAAACTCCTTTACTATCAAATTTAAAAATTTTAGCTTCTTTTTAACTTCTTTTGCTTATCTAGATTTTATTTTATTTTATTTAAGTTTCATACTATATCCTCCTTCCTTTTCATCTTCTTCTTCTGGAAATATCAAAAAAAAAAAAAAAAAAAACCCCGAATAGAATATTACTGCACTGGAATAACAAAAGACTTGATTACCTGACCTCCAAGATTATCCGAATAAGTATATGAGCAAATATTCTTCTTTTACTTATCCTATTTTTTAATTTTCTATTTCTTACATTCAATTGCTGCTTTAAAATATTGTATTTGTTTTTGCTCTCAACGTGTCTTACCTACCATGGCTACAAAGTATTCAAGGGTATTTGATGATTGCTTATTATCAGTTTTTGCTTGAACTGGCTACTTTGCTTGAGAAAGTATATTGGTAAGGGCTTTTTCTATTTATTTTAGCGTATAATCAAACACACACCCTTTTTTTTTTTTTTTTTTTTTATGAAAATTTTCTTTTATATATTTTTAAAGGGGATTACGCTACTTGGTAGTTTATTGGTATTGGTGAAAATATGGTGCTTGATTCTCATATTTGTGGGCACTTTAATTTGTTTGTGGTGTTTCAACTTACTTCTTAAAATGGAACAAGTGGTTCTTGGTTTTGGGGACACAGTTTGTTGGAGATGTGTTTTTAATTTAACTTTGTTTTCTTTAAAAGTGATTTTTTTTTTTTAATTTTTTTATTTAACTTTGTTTGCCGTGTAAGTTGTAGAACTGGAATGTGTTTTGAGTTTGTAATCCCTCAAAACACAAACCGTTTTTTTCTTTTAATAGGAATTTTCTTTTATATATTTTTTTTCAAGGATTTTTTTTTTTTTAAAGGAACCGGATATAAAGCTTTTTCTTTGTTTTCATTCATTTAACAAAAAATCACAAAAACGTTTTATTTACCCGAAGCCATTCAAAGTCATGAAAAGTGTGTGCGGACAAAAAGTGTCATTCAAAGCCATTGTTAATTAAAGTTTACTCTTTAAAAAAAATATATTTAATATACTTGGTTTATTCAAAATAATGATAACCTTATATTTAACCCTAACTCTTTTATCTCTTTTAGGTTGACGTGTGCAAATTTTTTTTCAATTGGATTGAGGAGGTATTGGAATAGAATATTAGATAAGTTCGAATGAGATTCAAACCTCATAATACTCATCACACCCCTGGGTTTTTTTTTTTTTTTTTTTTTTTTTTTTTTTTTTTTTGTGTGTGTGATTAGAGAATGTAGTAAATACTTGATTTAACCCTAATTCTTTTATCTCTCTCAGGTTCATCTATACTACTATTTAAGGGGCTTTCCCTGTTTGGATTCCACATTTTTTGTGCCTAAAATATCCTCATCATACCCACTTACAAGTTTTCAACTACTGAGGATATATATGTAAATTAAAACTTCTATACTTTAAAACCTACAAACTCACGTATGTTTTGTAGTTTCTATCTCTCATTCTTCTTCAAATTCAAGACATTTAGTTTAGCTCTATATCCTCATTTCTTTTTCTTCAGATTAAAAACATTTACTATCAGAGGCTCCAACAAATTTTCAGATTCTATCTTTTGTAAGTTCCTCTTTGTTTTGTTTTGTTTTGTTTATTTATGATTGACTTTCTTTGAGTTCTACTTTTTTTTTCTTATATGTATCACGTTAACTCTTTTTTTTTTCTTTTTTAAATGTTACTTTCAAAGACTCCAACAAATTTTCAGGTTTTATCTTTTGCAAGTTCCTTTTTGTTTTGTTTATTTATGATTGACTTTCTTTGAGTTCTACTCTTTTTTTTTTCTTATATGTATCACATTAACTCTCTCTCTCTCTTTTTCTTCTTTTTTTCTTCATATACTTTACCATTGTACTTCTTAATGAATTGTCATTTCATGTTGTAGGTATTGTGATCCACTGACAAGGCTGTCTTATGCTACAAAAGAAGCATTCAAAATCATTTGTGAACAATTAAACAGTATGGCTTCCCTTACCTCCTTCTTCATTTTTTTTTTCTTTTTAAGAAAGTTTTGTTTTTTCTTTGACTTCTACTTACGTTAACTTTTTTTTCTTTTTTTTTTTTATATGTAATTTTAATATTATATTCTTTTTTAAAAAAAAAAAAAAAACCTAATGTACAGGTAAAAAAAGGAAAAAAAAAAACACAACTAAATAGTCAAATTTCTAATATTTTATTCTAGAAAAAACCTCACGTTCAGTAAAAAAAAAAACTACTACTAATGAAATACCCTTAATTTAATAAACTTATTTCTATCTCTAAATCATAAGAAATTGTTTAAAATTTTAAATTGATAAAAATTGAAAACAAAAAAAACCTAATGAGAAAAGCCCACGTTGTATCAAAAAAATTATCTACCATGTTTCTATTTTTTTTTTTAAAAAAAATCCTAAATTTTGTAAAAAATAAATACCCGGCCACCCTTTTTTCTTTTTTCAAATTCCAAAAAAAAAAAAAAAAAATTGAAGTTAAACACGTTTGAATTCCACTCCCACATTTTACTCCTAACAAATTGCTTGAATTCCACTCTCCCATGTTTTACTCCTAAGAAACTCCTTTACTATCAAATTTAAAAATTTTAACTTCTTTTTAACTTCTTTTGCTTATCTAGATTTTATTTTATTTTATTTAAGTTTCATGCAAAAAAATTATCTACCATGTTACTATTTTGAAAAAAAAAAAAAAAATTCCTACGTTTTGTAAAAGATAAATACCCCGGCCACCCTTTTTTTCTTTTTTCAAATTCCAAAAAAAAAAAAAAAAACCTTAACACGTTTGAATTCCACTCCCACATTTTACTCCTAACAACTTGCTTGAATTCCACTCTCCCATGTTTACTCCTAACAAACTCCTTTACTATCAAATTTAAAAGTTTTAACTTCTTTTTAACTTCTTTTGCTTATCTAGATTTTATTTTATTTTATTTAAGTTTCATGCAAAAAAATTATCTACCATGTTACTATTTTGAAAAAAAAAAAAAAAAAATTCCTACGTTTTGTAAAAGATAAATACCCCGGCCACCCTTTTTTTCTTTTTTCAAATTCCAAAAAAAAAAAAAAAAAAAAAAAACCTTAACACGTTTGAATTCCACTCCCACATTTTACTCCTAACAACTTGCTTGAATTCCACTCTCCCATGTTTTACTCCTAAGAAACTCCTTTACTATCAAATTTAAAAATTTTAACTTCTTTTGCTTATCTAGATTTTATTTTATTTTATTTTATTTAAGTTTCATGCTATATCCTCCTTCCTTTTCATCTTCTTCTTCTGGAAATATCAAAAAAAAAAAAAAAAAAAAACCCCGAATAGAATATTACTGCACTGGAATAACAAAAGACTTGATTACCTGACCTCTAAGATTATCCGGATAAGTATATAAGCAAATATTCTTCTTTTACTTATCCTGTTTTTTAATTTTCTATTTCTTACATTCAATTGCTGCTTTAAAATATTGTATTTGTTTTTGCTCTCAACGTGTCTTCTTTTGAGTTCCATTCATTGTTATCCAATTTTTAATGCCCCAGGTTGCAACCATTGTCATATAGAATCTAAGGTGAGTAGGGTTGCTTTTGCATGAAACTTTGAGAGCAAATTATAATAAATGTTCTAAATCAACTCTTAAAAGCAACCATTCTCTATTCTCTTTTTGTTTATAATAAATGTTCTAAATCAACTTCTAAAAGCAACCATTCTCTATTCTATTTTTGTTTTGTAGAAGTTAATTGTTTTCATTCATAATTATTTAAAATTACTATATTTTTCAATTACAAAAATTAAAATGACAACATGGATTAAAGTTTTTTATGTTTTTTTTTTAAAATACTTGATTTAACCCTAATTCTTTTATCTCTCTCAGGTTCATAATTATTAAAAATGACTATATTTTTCAATTACAAAAATTAAAGTGACAACATGGATTAAAGTTTTTTTTGTTTTTTTTTTTTAAAAATACTTGGTTTAACCCTAATTCTTTTATCTCTCTCAGGTTCATGTACGTACAAATTTTTTGGATTGCATTGAGGAGTCATTGGAATGAAATATTAGATAAGTTCGGGTGAGAGACTTTACAAGAATTATTATATGTATTAAACCTCACATAAAGTGATTGTTATCTAAGAAAGTGTTGTAATAAAATTTCTTTCATAATAGAAACTATATTTCTTCTGTATACAATTAACATGTATCTCTTGCCATAAAATTTTCAATTTAAGCTTTTATTTACTTATGTTATGAATGTATAATAAAAATGATAATTGCCATACATAAAATTTGAAAAAAAAGAACAACATCAACAACACCAAAAAGGTAATAACAAAATTAAAAAAAAAAAAAAAAACAAAAAAAAAGGAGAAACGAAAACTTGAGATGTTTAACGTGGGATAGATAGTGGGATTTTTTTAAATAGTACATGGATAGAACATGGGAATATTTTCAAACGTGCACTTTTTCTTTTTTTGATAAACTTTTAAAAAAATAATTAAAAAAATATAAGAATATTGATGGAGAAATTATAGTAGTAGTTTTATAGTAGGAGTCTTTTTTTCCCAAAATATGTTAGTGCCTAAACTAGCCTCTGAGCACGCGCTCACGCGCGTGCTCAGAGGCTCTTCTATTTTTTGGGTAAAGGTTAATTTAGGGTATTTATTATAATTTGGGATTACTACATTCTCTAATCACACAAAAAAAAAAAAAGAAGAAAAACCTAGGAGTGCGATGAAAAAATTATTTTATCACTCATAATACTCATCGCACCCCTAGGTTTTTTTTTTTTTTTTTTTTTTTTTTTTGTGTGATTAGAGAATGTAGTAATCCCAAATTATAATAAATACCCTAAATTAACGTTTACCCAAAAAATAGAAGAGCCTCTGAGCACGCGCGTGAGCGCGTGCTCAGAGGCTAGTAATTATTTAAAATGACTATATTTTTCAATTACAAAAATTAAAGTGACAACATGGATTAAAGTTTTTTTTTTGTTTATTTTTTTTTTTTAAATACTTGGTTTAACCCTAATTCTTTTATCTCTCTCAGGTTCACGTACATACAAATTTTATGAATTGCATTGAGGAGTCATTGGAATGAAATATTAGATAAGTTCGGGTGAGAGACTTTACAAGAATTATTATATGTATTAAACCTCACATAAAGTGATTGTTATCTAAGAAAGTGTTGTAATATAATTTCTTTCGTAATAGAAACTATATTTCTTCTATATACAATTAACATGTATTTCTTGCCATAAAATTTTCAATTTAAGCTTTTATTTACTTATGTTATGGATGTATAGTAAAAATGATAACTGTCATACATAAAATTTGAAAAAAAAGAACAACATCAACAACACCAAAAAGGTAATAAAAAAAAAATTAAAAAAAAAAAAAGGAGAGATGAAAACTTTAGATGTTTAACGTGGGATAGATAGTGGGATTTTTTTAAATAGTACATGGATAGAACACGGGAATATTTTCAAACGTGTACTTTTTCTTTTTTTGATAAAATTTTAAAAAAATATTAAAAAAAATATAAGGATATTGATGGAGAAATTATAGTAGTAGTTTTATAGTAGGAGTCTTTTTTTCCCAAAATATGTTAGTGCCTAAATATAAGGACATGGATGGAGAAATTATAGTAGTAGTTTTATAGTAGGTGTCTTTTTTTCCCCAAAATATGGAAGAGATTTAAAAAAAAAAAAAAAAAGGCAAAAAAGAGAGTAAAACGTGAGATGTTTAACGTGGGATAACAAGTGGGATTTTTTAAAATAGTACATGAATACATGTGTATATATAAAAAAAAAGGACAAAGGAGGGAGGAAAACTTGAGATGTTTAACGTGGGATAGATAGTGGGATTTTTTTAAATAGTTCATGGATAGAACATGAGATATTTTCAAACGTGTACTTTATCTTTTTTTGATAAACTTTAAAAAAAAATATAAGGATATTGATGGAGAAATTATAGTTGTAGTTTTATAGTAGGAGTCTTTTTTTCTCAAAATATGTTAGTGCCTAAACTAGCCTCTAAGCACGCGCTCACGCGCGTGCTCAGAGGCTCTTCTATTTTTTGGGTAAAGGTTAATTTAGGGTATTTATTATAATTTGAGATTACTACATTCTCTAATCACACACAAAGAAAAAAAAAAAAAAAAAACCTAGGGGTGTGATGAAAAAATTATTTTATCACTTATAATACTCATCACACTCCTAGGTTTTTTTTTTTCTTTTTCTTTGTTTGTGATTAGAGAATGTAGTAATCCAAAATTATAATAAATACCCTAAATTAACTTTTACCCAAAAAATAGAAGAGCCTCTGAGCACGCGCGTGAGCGCGTGCTCAGAGGCTAGTATATATATATAAAAACAACAATTAAGCTTCTCGGAGGCTTCTACCCCGGTTATCTCTCCTAAAATCACTCCACTTCAATCTCTGAGAAGTGTATCTAATGAATTTCTTCCTAAAACGGTGTCTGTTATGGTCGTAGCCAATGCATGCTACCTCCACATCAAACTTTCTTCCTCCACTTTTACATAGCTCCCTTGTTAATTTTAGGATAAATTATAAATTACACTCATAAAATTTGAGAGTGTTTGGATTCTATACTTCGAAATTTTAGAATTTAGATTTTACCAATGAAATTTGAAGGTTTTAATTTTACAATTTGACATTTTAGAATTTGAAATTTACCCCCTAAAGTTTAGAGTATTTTTATTTTACTTTCTAAAGTTTAGGGGTATTTGAATTTTACATCCTGAAGTTTCTAAAGTTTGAGTGTAAAATCTAAATTTTGAAATTTAAGGGTGTAAAATTCAAATATCTCCAAATTTTAGGGGATGTGATCCAAATTCTGAAATTTCAGGATTTAAAATTCAAATAACCCTAAACTCTAGGGATGTAATTTATAATTTACCCTTAATTTTAATTGCAAAAGTGTTTTGTTTTTTATTTTTGAGAAAATTTTGGAAATTCAATACATTATGTCAATGGGTTCTTTTTTTGAGCTAAGAAGATAGATTATGTCAATGGGTTCTAACAATGAATCAATTGATATAACCTAAATGAAATAAATGCTACATTGACATATCGAGTAATTTCACAAATCTCTTACTCAAATCCAGAAATAGACATGAAAATATAAGGGAAAAAAAAAAGGATGCTAGTATAGGTTATGCCTAGAAAATAATATCTATCAAAATGCATCATTGTATTTTTCAACAAATAAATCAGATAAATTGATGTGATTGTAATAAAATGACATTAGTCAATCATGTAATCATATGGAAGAAAATGATGCATGATTAAAATAAGAAAATTTCAGAGACGTATGAGCATTGTGTATTCAACATAAATACTGATGTGTATCTATTCATTTTATTTGTTTATTTATAAAAGCGTATCTATAAAATTGGATATAAAATAATATGAACACTGGCCATTTGGCTGCCACATCTCATATTATAGCTCTTTCTTTTTCCTCTAAAACAATTTGGCCAAACTTCACTGGCGGCCGGCATGATCTGACCAACCAATCTTCTCATATTAACCACAATAGTTTCTCTTGCCATTGTGGTTGTGAGGCGCCCTATGTTTTAATTCAAATTGATCTCCCAAAAACACAAATTGAACAAAAAATTATTTTGACAAACAGTTAATTATCTCTCAATTGGTGTCTTAATCAAATGATAAAGAGCTTCCATCAGAAGTGGACATTATAAGTTGAAGCTATCTCTCTAAAAAAAATTGTGACACAAAAAGGAGAGCAAATAATCAAAGTAGAAAAAAATCAATATATCTAACTAAATAATTCATGCTTCATACATAGTTGTAATTGTTAATAATTTATATTATATATATATATATATATATATAACTACTGAATTTTTTCAATATTTTTCCCTTAACAGTTAGAATATGAGTAAAACTAAGATGCAGTTCTTAATTAGGTGTTGTGTCTTAGGAGTTAGATCCTTAATTAATAAATTCAACCTGATTTCATTCAGCAATCAATATATTGTGAAATTTAATTGTCCTTGAAAAAGATAATTTATATATCTTAATTGTCCTCAAAATTAATAGTTTTCGAGACAAATTCATTACTAAAATACTTTGTTCAATAATTGAAGTTCAAGATTGCCAAGAGAGACAGTGACCATCTAAAATATTATATTTATTTTGATACTCATTGTTTCAATATTTTTAAAATTAAAATTTTAAAATACATTTTATAAATATGTGAAAATAGTCTTGTAGGGTCTATATTTGTGGCCCAAACCCCAGAGGTACGGAATATGAGCCCAACAAGCCCAACACAATGAATTTATAGAGAGTGGGTAAAAGAGCTGGGTTGATAGTGAATTAAATAACGTCCAACAAAGGTTCAACCGATAAATAATTGCAAGAACAAACTTGAAACTTGAATCAGTTCTCATCTGAGGAAACAAACTTTCGTTTATATAGTTCTTAGAGCTACAATAGACCTTCCTTCCTCTCTCCTTCTCTCTTCCTCTCTCTCTTTTTTGATCCACCCTTATTAGAGGTCCTTAACATTTATATAGTTTTCTTCTTTTCCTATCTTCATCGTACACTTGTTCTTCATCTAAGCACTCACTTGAGTATCTGTCCCATCAAGTGTCTTTTTTAGTTCTCCATGAGTGGTGGTAGCTGAGGTTGCACTGTTTAAGGTTTTCTTCACATAAATGTGGCCAGAAAAGTTGCTGCAATGCATTTAATGTGGTGGTAGCAGCTTTTCCATAAGATATTTCTTTGTTCTTATCATTTTTATATGTGTATGAAGTTCATCCTTATCGTTGGAACTTTCTAGAAGATTGCCCAAGCCACCTAGGTATTTACTTGACGGTATTCTTCATATCCAAGAAGGATAAACTCCTTGAACGATATTTCTTTATCATTTCCTTACGTAATCTTCTAGCCCGGGACCTTTCCCAAGCATTTGCTCCTCCTCGGACGTACCTACATTTTCAAACAGGGCCTAAGGCCCAATATACAAATTTGGGCTTTTACCCCCATAATAGCTCCTCAAAATTTTAATTTTTTCCCCATATCCGAGGAGGAAAAAATGGGATTTTGATATATCATAGAAAATAAAGGCTAAAACTACCAAAATACATGTGTTTACACGTGTGAGAGCATAGATTCAGGCGCTTCATCATTGTTGTTGACGTTTCAGTATTCACGAAGCGCTATTAATTACTTTAGGCAGCGCTATGTCTTTGACATCCAACAGTGAACTATTGATCCAACGAACGTCATTTTTCCTCCAAATTTGGGTGGGATAACTCCCACACATTTTCTGACCCCTATATAAAGCCTCAAAGAAGATCATCTCTCTTTTACTTCGTAATTTCTTAAGATTTTGTAGTGAACTTTAAACACCCAAGCTCATCAAGCTTTTCCAATCATATGTCTCATTTCTTTAAAAACCCATGAAAATCCTTCCAAGGACTTGAGGATCACTTCCCAGCCCAGTTTGGGTAAGTTCTAATTTCCTCGAAACCTTTGTTTTCTCTTTGGCTAGCTTCCTAGGCCCTCAAACTCTCATTTCCCAATTATTCTCAATATTTCCTTCTTTCTGCTTATCCAATATGGGTAGATTTAAGTATCTGGTCGATAGTCCTGCCTTAATAGAGACATTTAAGGAAACATATGACATACCGCAGGGAGTAAACTTGAGGTATTGTCCCCCGAAAGGATTATTAACCGACCGAAAGGTGGGAGAAGTCATAATCCCTATGATAACGTTCATAGAAGAGGGAATGACTCTCCTTATGGGTCCTGTTACAAAAGATTATTTTCATAACCATAGGCTTCCTCCTAATCAGTGTGCACCTAATGTCTTTAGGATCCTAGGAGCGGTTGATGCTTTGAATCGTCACTTAGGCCTGGAGCTCACTTGGCTTGATGTAGTACATATGTACGAATGTCATAGCCAAAAGGGTGCTGGATATTATCTTAAATCTCGATCCGACATCGTTAGGTTCATCTCCTGTCTTCCTAAGTCTAACAAGGGGATGAAAGAGGACTATTTGATCATTTCGGGCGCGTGGCATGACAGTCTTCATTGCCCAACCCAATCAGAAGAGCCAAGTGGGATATCCTAGATTTAGGTTTCCTGACAATAGATTTAGGGTCTTCATCACTTAACATTGTTTTTTTTTTTCTTTGTATCAATGTCTTTTGAGTTTCTGATTATGGTTAATTTTGTTTTGATGTTAACAGACAAAAGGCACTTTGTTCCTCGGCCTAGTCTGACTAATACTGCTGCACTCAATTACTTACTAAGATAAAAAAAAATTTATAAGTGAAGATGGGTAACTTTGGGCTGTCCATCTCATTCTTGGTTTCAAGCCTCTCTCAAATGTTTTTCAACCGGTCGGCAACGCTATAAGGCAAGGAGACCACCGTATAAATCGAATAGACGTCTCTCGGCCAAATTTCTTAGCTCCTTTCGATCTTGCCCCCATACCACATCCAAATCCGCAGGGTGTGCCGCAACTCATACAGCCAGTTCAACAGGTTCCTTTGGAAGCGGCCACAGAAAGGGAAAGAGTTGCTTTTTCGACCTCTTCACTTGAGGAGCAGATTGAGAAGTTCAAGTTTGAAGAAGAGGCAGCAGGAGAGGTTCAAGTGATTCTAGTTTCGGACGTCGAGGATGAGATTGACAGGCAATCCAGCATCCACCCTCCTGTTTTGATAACTGCCCTTCCAAACGATTCTTCGGAAGAAGAAGAGGAAATGGCAAGCCTAAGGGACCTAATGAAGGCTAGGGACAAAGTGCTTGAGGTCAAACGGACTGATCCCTCTCAACTAGCCATTAATCTTCCTCCACCACCTCCTCAAGTCCCTTCAAATCTCAGCCTACAGCCATTACCAGATCTGAAAAAGAAAAGGCCCATGACAAATACTGAAGAAAGGGAGGTGGTGCCTCCAAAAGGACCTATGTAATAGAAAGTGGTCAGGGACCAACGGAGCAAAAGAGCCTTGTCTACTAAAAGCCGAGAAGACCTTCTTGTTGCTGAGGTGCGACGGGAAAAACACACCTGGTGTCCCAAGTTGGAGTTAGATGGTGCTCCTTTCCCTTGGGATACCTCCGTTAGAAATTATCAAAGGGGAAGGGCAAGTCTCATTGCTGAAGCCCTGGAACAGCCACTTCTCTTATCCAAGGATATGGAGGCTTACAGGCATTTCAGCCAACAAGAACTCTTCCTGTCCCTTAAAAGGGATTAAGCCATGGTAAGTGAATTAATTCACTTCTTCACTCAAAATGTTGATCATTTCTACTCTTTTTTTTTTTTTTTTGCTTAATACTACAATTTTTCATTCTGTTATGTAGATTACACAACAGGTCTATGTGGCCAAGGAGTGAAATAAACACGCTCGCAATGAAGCCCAAGTGGAGGCTTATTCCCAGTCTGAGGTTGAGAAAAGGATAGGTGGCCTTCAGGAGGACTATGATACGCTGTCCGAGCAGCTGAAAGATATGACTAAGCAAAGGAACAGTCTTGATGCAGGCCTTAAAAATGCTAAGAAGCAAGCCGAAGACCAACGCAAACAATTGCACATGATTGAAATCAATCTGGAAACAGAGAGAGAATTGGTAAAAAATCTTCGTGCTGAGCTTCAAAAAGCCAAGGAAACTATTCAATTGGCCAAGAAGAATGCTCAGTTGGCCAAGGAGGCAGTAGAGGCTGAAAAGCAGGCTGCATACAAGCTTAAGGTAGAGAAGACCCAAGTCAGACTCACTAAGGAGTTCTCCGTAGTCTGCAGAGACTATTGCGACATAACTTGAGGTAAAGCCCTTGATGCTGCTGGGGTCCCTCCAGAGTCTGACTTGAGGCAGCCTAGGAGTATCTACTACGACCCTGAAATTCGCGAACTCTCAAGTTCTGACTCTTCTCCCTCCAAACAACTCTTAAAAACCTCAGAGCAACCCTTGGTCGACTAGATCCCTCCTACCCCTATTGAAGCTACCAAAGAGTCTGGTCAGCCTGGTGGTCCGGGCAAGCAAGCTAAGGATACTCAGGACAAGGGTAAAGACTTGGGGAAGAAGAAAACTCCTCCTGAACTTAAAGATCAAGCCCCAGACGCTTTTGCTGCCCAGTTTAGTCAGATTGTTGACCCTTTGGCCCCCCAGATGAAGACTTAAATATTTAGGAGTTTTATTCCATAATTGTACTAGTTTTTTTTTTTTTTTTTAGTTTTAGTTAGTCTTTTTTTTTTTTTTTTTTTTTTAATGTAAGGAATTGCTAAGTACTTTCTTTTAATCAATGAAATTGTTTTCTTTTATTTTCTATATCTTCATTGCACATATTATGAGACTTATTGTTGTTGCAGATAATGCTCAACCGACAGCTACTGTAACTTGCGCAAATTTAACAATAATATCCTACTAGTGACACAAATAGCTTATATGAATACTGGGAAAAATGGATTGTATAAGAATTGTTAATGAATATAAGAAACAATGCTCTACTTAAATTGGTTTTTGTATAACACTTATAGAGAATATTACTGAGCATTGATTCTGAACTAAGTATATGGCCGAAGAGGCCTATCGTAAGTTAGAGTTTATTTAAATATTTCCGAGGCTTTACATATAGTTGAATTTAAGTTTGAATATTAACAAGAAAATTGTAAGGGAGTGTTGAAACACTTATGAAAATCGTAATGGAGTGCCAACTAATCCATATCATTTGGTTCGAGGACTTCAAGCATGATTGGATTTAAGTTTAAACACTTACGAAAATCGTAATAGAGTGCTAACTAATCCATATCATCTAGTTCGAGGACTTCAGGTATGATTGGATTTAAGTTAAACACTTGTGGGAATCATAATAGAGTGCTAACTAATCCATATCATCTAATCTGAGGATTTCAAACATGATTGAATTTAAGTTTAAACACTTAGGAAAATTGTAATTGAATGCTAACTAATCCATATCATCTAGTCTGAGGACTTCAGGTATGATTGGATTTAAGTTTAAACACTTACGAAAATCGTAATGGAGTGCTAACTAATCCATATCATCTGGTCCAAGGACTTCAGGTATGATTGGATTTAAGTTTAAACACTTATGAAAATTGTGAGAGAATGTTAACTAACCTATATCATCTGGTTCGAGGACTTCAAGTATGATTGGGTTTAAGTTTAAACATTTTGCATGAAATCTTTATGCGATAAATAACATTTTGATTAAAGAGAAAACTGAATTAATAATAATACCTTTTAAGGTTGTATACATTCCAGGGGCGTGGTATTACGTAACCATCTAGATCTTCCAAAAAATATGCCTCAATGCCAACCCCTAAGGTAATACAGTATGATCCTTCCCAATTGGGTCCTAATTTTTCCCAAGCTGGATTTTTTGCAGTACCTACAACTTTCTTGAGCACTAGATCACTAGGTGTTAAAGGCCTCAGCTTTACGTTGGCATCATAACCCTGTTTGAGCTTTTGTTGGTAATGTGCCAATTGGATCATTACATTTTCCCTTATTTCTCCAATCAAATCCAAACTCCTCTCTAACAGTTCGTTATTGTTACTCGGACTGAATGAACTGGTTCTCAACGTTGAGAATCTAGTCTCCAGAGGGATAACAACTTCAGTCCCATAAGTCATTGAAAAGGGGGTCTCCCCAGTAGACCTACGAGGTGTAGTCCTGTATGTCTAGAGTACGTGTGACAATTCTTCCACCCATTTACTCTTCGCATCATCTAGCCTCTTCTTCAGTCCATTTACTATGACCTTGTTAACAGCTTCTGCCTGCCCATTCCCCTGGGGGTAAGCAGGTGAAGAATATCTATTCGTGATTCCCAATTCGCAGCAGTAATTTCTAAACGCTTTGCTATCAAATTGAAGGTCGTTGTCTAAGATGAGAGTATGAGGAATCCCAAACCAAGTAACAATATTCTTCCAAACAAATTTCTTTGCGTCAACGTCTTGATATTGGCTAAAGGTTCAGTTTCAACCCATTTGGTGAAATAATCTGTGCCGACCAGAAGATACTTCTTGTTTCCTGCTATTTTAATAAATAGACCCACAATATCTAAACTCCATTGAGCAAATGGCCATGGGGTGGATAATAGATTAAGGATTCCACCTAGGTAATGGATGTTTGGTGCAAACCTTTGACACTGATCACACTTTTTAACATATTCATGGGCTTCTGTTTGCATATTTGGCCACCAATAGCCTTGAGTAATAGCTCTATGTGCCAAGGATCTTCCTCCAGTATGGTTTCTATAGATTCCTTCATGTAATTCTTCAAGGAGCAATTCAGCTGTTTCAGGACGTATGCACAACAAATACGGCCCTGAATAGGAGCGTTTGTACAACTTTTGGTCATTGGATAGCCAGAATCTAGTAGCCTTCCTCCGAATCTTGTTTGCTTCTAACCTTACTTTTGGCAAAGTTTCTTCCTTCAAGAATTGAATAATAGGGTCCATCCAACTTAGCTCAGTTCTGATTTGATAAACTCTGACTACCTCTTCTTTTTTTTTTTTTTTTTTTTAAATTTAATTTAATTTTTTTTATTTTTTATTTTTTATCTCCATTAGTTCGTGCAAGTCTTCAACGAGGATAACCTGAGGCAGATTCTGTACCGAGGAAGATGCAAGCATGGCCAGAGAATTAGCATGTGCGTTACAATTTCTGGGGATATGTAGCAAATTAAAAGATTCGAACTGTGACTGATGACATTTAACTCGGCTCAAGTACCCCTGCATTCTTTCGTCTTTTGCCTCAAACTCCCCTTGTACTTGGCCGACGACTAGCTTCAAGTCTGAGAACATTTTCACGAACTTTCCTCCCATTCTCTGAACCATTGCCATTCCCATCAGTAAAGCTTCATTTTTCAGTCTCATTATTTGTAGCCGTGAAGCCTAGTCTAAGTGATTTTTCAGTAATGATTTTTCTGGGAATATTAGAACTAATCCCATTACAGATCCTTTCTAGTTTGCTGCACCATCTACATATACCTCCCAAAATGAGGGGTCTTTCTAAGAAATTACACCAACCGATTTTTCATCCATGTTTTGTGTTGGTGTTAATTCTTCTAACGAAGGCTCAGTGAACTCGGCTACAAGATCTGCGAGGACCTGTCCCTTTGTGGAGGTGTAAGGCATGTACTTGATGTCAAAAAGCCCCTAAGATAGTACCCCATTTAGCTATCCTCCTCGTGTAATCCGCGCTTCTGAGTACGGTTTTAAATGGAAGTTGAGTAAGGACAACAACTGTATATGCTTAGAAATAATAAGGCATCTTCCGTGTACCAAGTACTACTGCCATGATGGCTTTCTCCAATGGTAGATAACGGATCTCGGCCTCATGCAACGACTTACTCACATAATAAACTGGCCTCTGCACACCCCAGTCCACTCGTATCAACACTAAAGTCACAGCATAAGGAGTCACAGCAATGTAAGCAAACAAGACTTCATCTGGCTCAAGACTGGACATGATTGGTGGCCGAGCTAAATAGTCTTTAAGTTGCTGGAAAGCTAAAGCATATTTTTCAGTCCACTTAAACCCCATCCACTTATTGATCAGTAAAAAGAAAGGCCTACACCTATCTGCCGATCGAGAGATAAATCGGTTCAGAGCAGCAGCCATTCCAGTCAACTTCTGGACCTCTTTGGGATTTCAAGGAGGCTGTAAATTGTTGATGGCTTTTATCTGATCTGGGTTGACCTCAATTCCCCTATGTGTTACCATGTAACCTAAGAATTTGCCTGATCCCACACCAAACAAACATTTGGATGCATTTAAATGCAATTTGTATTTTCTGAGAATTTCAAAAATGTTTCCAAGATCTCTGACATGCTCAAAAACAATCTTACTCTCCACCACCACGTCATTTATGTAAATCTCAATACTTTTACCCAGCTGTGGCTCAAATATCCTCGTCATCATTCTTTGATAGGTAGATCCCGCATTTTTCAAACCAAATGGCATAACTTTGTAGTGGTAATTTCCAATAGGGGTGACAAAGGCAATCTTCTCCTGATCATCTAGGGCTAATGGTATTTGGTGATAACCTTGGAAAGCATCTAGAAAACTCATCCGAGGATGGCCGACAGTTGCATCTACTAACTGACCTATTTTAGGTATAGAAAATGGATCTTTAGGCAAGCTTTATTCAAGTCAGTAAAATCCACACATACTTGCCATTTCCCACTTTTCTTCTTTACCACCACAGTAGTTGCTAGCCACTCAGGATAAAAAATTTCTTTAATAGCTCCAGCTTGTTTGAGTTTTGCTACTTCCTCTCGCACTACGTCAGCATGTTCCTTAGATGGGCGTCGAGGAGGCTGTTTCTTAAGGGTGATCAATGGGTTGACTTTCAGATGGTGACATATGAATTCTGGATCCACTCTCGGGGCTTCGTAAGCATTCCAGGCAAATACATCAATGTTTCTTTTGAGAAACTCCACCAGCTCTTCTTTCTCCTGAAGAAGTAACTGAGACCTGACTTGAAAAAACTTCTCCAGATCATCTTCGATAGTAATTTTTATTAACTCTTCACACATTGTACTCTCGGCTGAATTAGTGATGGGCGATGCCAGAGGTTTTAATTGTTATAAATCCTCTCCATCATGAGCCAAGGGCTCAGTTGCGAGCTTATGTTGGATGGCTGCCACTAAGCATTGTCCCGCCATCGATTGATCTCCCCAGATTTCATTAACTTGACCTTCAGAGTGATACTTAACATTTTGCTACAGAGTAGAGGAAATAGCCCCTACCATATGAAGCCGAAGTCTAGCCACAATTGCAGTATATGGCGAATACACATCCACGACAATGAAATCTACCTCTATGACCTCTGCACCAGTTTGCACGGGTAATCGTATTTGGCTTTTTAAGATAACAACTCTTCCTTCAAAACTCACCAGGGGAGAACTATATGAAGTTAAATCATCAAGTTTTAAGTTCAGCCCCTTATAGAGATCAGGGTACATTATCTTTGCTGCGCTGCCCTGGTCCACCATTACCCTCTTCACATTATACCCTTCAATTCTAAGGGTAATTACTAGAGCGTCATCATGGGGTTGAATGGTTCCAATCTTGTCTTTGTCCGAGAACCCTAAAACCGGTGGAGTACTCACTTTAGCTCTCTTCGGATCATGATTAAAGTCTCCTGTGGATAATCGGGCCACCGACATTACTCTAGATGACCAGGATCCCATTCTCCCTGGTGAGGCAAAGATGACATTGATCGTTCTCAAAGGGGGCCTTGAAGCATCATCCTTTCGAGGTTCCGAGTTCATTTGACTTCCTTGGCCACTAGAGTGATGCAAGAGTTGTTTCAATTTACCATCGCGAATAAGTTGGTCCAAATGATCCCACAGGCTCCTGTAATCCTCTGTAGTATGCCCATGGTCCTGATGGTAATGGCAATAGAGATTATGGTTACGCCTTTTAGGGTTCCTCACCATCTTATTCCGCTATTTGAAGAACGGTTCATTCTTAATTTTTTTCAAAACTTGAGGTACTGGCTCTTTGAATACAGCGTTGACTGCTTGAAGATTTGCTGATCCTGATTGCCCAGCAAAATCCCTACATGGCTTGTTATTACTGTATCTATCCGACCTGAAATCCCTCCTCTCTTGGGGGATAACCTTGTCCTTTCCCTTGCCTTGCTGCTGAGATTCTTCAACTGTCGTATACTTATCAATCCTGTCCATCAGTTGACGCACACTAGTGACAGATTTTTCAGTCAAAGATTTTCTTAAATCATGGTCGGCGGGAAGGCCGAGCTTGAATGTATTAAGGGCCACTTCATCAAAATCCCCTTCCATTTCATTGAACATTTTCCAATACCTATTTGAATACATTTTCAAGGTCTCACCCTCTTGCATGCTCAAGGATAGCAATAAAGTTAAAGGCCGAGCGACTCTTCGGCAGGTGACAAAACGGGAACCAAATGCTTGTGTGAGTTTTTTGAAGGAATTAATGGAATCTGCTTTCAGGCTATCAAACCATCTCATCGCAACTGGTCCTAAACTGGAGGGGAAAACTTTGCACATCAAAGCTTCATCCTTGGAGTGGACGGCCATCCTTTGGTTGAAGTGGCTCACATGCTCCACAGGGTCTGTTCTACCGTTATAGATAGTGAACGTCGGCTGATGAAAATGACGAGGAAGTCTTGCCTCTTCAATCCTACGTGTGAAAGGCGATCTGGAAATTTGGTTCAAGGCCTTGTTCCTAGCATCGTTCCCTACTCCTCTACGTGATGGGCTTTGAGGCTGCCGTTTACAATAATGTTCTTCTTCATAGTAAAAGGATTCACTAACTGGTGTTCGAGATTTCTGTTTATAAGTGACGTCTTGTTCGTCGTCAAAATTATCATCAGAGTACGAAGAAGTCCGCTTCCTCTTTGCATGACGTAACTTCCTTTTTAATTGGTCAGTCTCTAGCTGCATGTTTTTGTTCTTCTCTACGTGAGACACATGACTTCCACCTTGTGGCTGGCTTCGGTCAGTATGCGTAGTATGTACACTACCCTCACGATCACGTCTTTGCTCCAAGTTGAGAAAAGGACCAACGTGTTGAGATGCCCTGGATTCTGCTGGTTGTTGCCCTGGTTTAGCCATCGTCAACTGTTGCTTCCACTCTTGCTCAAGCTCTTCCCACAGACGATGCCAATTGTAGGGTTTATATTTATGGCCCAAATCCCAGAGATACGGAATATGAGCCCAACAAGCCTAATACAATGAATTTGTAGAGAGTGGGTGAAAGAGCTGGGTTGATAGTGAATTAAACAACATCCAACGAAGGTTCAACCGGAAATAATTGCAATAACAAACTTGAAACTTGAATCAGTTCTCATCCAAGGAAACAAACTTTCGTTTATATAGTTCTTAGAGCTACAGTAGACCTTCCTTCTCTCTTCCTCTCTCTTTTTCTCTTCCTCTCTCTTTTTTTCGATCCCCCCTTATCAGAGGTCCTTAACATTTATATAATTTTCTTCTTTTCCTATCTTAATCGTACACTTGTTCTTCATGTAAACACTCACTTAAGTATCTGTCCCATCGGGTATCTTCTTTAGTTCTCCATGAGTGGTGGTAGCTGAAGTTGCACTGTTCAGGGTCTTCTCCACATAAATGCGGCCAGAAAAGTTGATGCAATGCATTTAATGCGGTGGTAGCAGCTCTTCCCTTAGATATTTCTTTGTTCTTATCATTTTTATATGTGCATGAAGTTCATCCTTATCGTTGGAATTTCCTAGAAGATTACCCAAGCTGTCCAGGTATTTGCTTGACGGTATTCTTCATATCTGAAAAGGATAAACTCCTTGGACGATATTTCTTTATCATTTCCTTACGTGATCTTCCAGCCCGGGACCTTTCCCAAGCATTTGCTCCTCTTCGGACGTACCTACATTTTCAAACAGGGCCCAAGGCCCAATATACAAATTTGGGCTTTTACCCCCACAAGTCTAATTAATGTATTAAATTAGATAAAAAGTTTGGATTCTTTTTTTTTTCTTTCTAATTCATGTATCGCTCATTAAAATATTACGTAACAATACATTTTACATTTGCATTTGGCCCCCAAAATGTGCTGAGTTGGCCCTAAACTAGGCCATATTTTTGCAGATCATGAATTTGAGCAAGGTTTAAAAAGAATTGATTTAAAATTGAATTGATATATTCAATAGAAACGACACCATTTAGAATTTGCAAGTTTTTAATTTTTAAAAATTTTATATTTAAAATACTTTACAAAAATATTTATAGAAATGTAGTCATATTTTGCATGAAATGCATTTAACAAGGTTAATATTTCATGATTTTGACATGATCATAGTAGTATTAGTTTAAAAAAAAAAAAAACCAATTCTATTGAGATTAAAGTTATAAAAAAACAAAAATTAAATTGATTGCTTTGCAGAAGTGTCCAGCGAGCAATGGGATATTGAAAGAAATTAATAATTTTTCATAAAGGTCAAAGCTGTCCCTTTCCCACTTAGCAGTTCTAACCTCACAATATAATCTCCACTTTTATTAAACATCTTAACACATATGACATTCTAGAGAGACCAAAGGGAGAAGCATAGAACTTGTAGTGGCAGAGCCATAAAGGAGTTACAGAATATAGATTTTATCCTCTGAAATTTGAGGGTGTTTTTAGATTTTACACCCTGACGTTTTAGAATTTAGAACTTATCCCCTAAATTTTAGGGGTGTTTGAATTTTACTCTGTAAAGTTTTGGGGTATTTGAATTTTACTTCCTGAAATTTCAGAAGTTTGGAGTGTAAAATTTATATTTTAAAACTTAAGGGTGTAAAATTCAAACACCTCAAATTTCAGGGAGTAGAATTCAAATTATAAAACTTCAAGGTACGTCTAAAATCCAAGCCCCTTTAAACTTTTGGGACGTAATTTACAGTTTACCCTTAATTTTAATAGGGAGAATGTTTTGTTTTTTATTTTTGAGAAATTTGTGGACATTCAATGCATTATGTCAATGGGTTCTAATAATTAAATCAACTAATAGAATCTACATTCTCCAAAAAAAAAAAAAAAAAAAAAAACTGATAAAATCTAATATGAAATAAATGCTACATAAGATGCATCGAGTAATTGCACGTCTCTTACTCAAATCTAGAAATAGACATGAAAATATGAGAAAAAAAAAGGATGCTAGTGAAGGTTATGCCTAGAAATTAATACCAATCAAAATGCATCATTATATTTTTCAACAGACAAATTGATGTGATTTGTAATAAAATGATATTAGTCAATCATGTAATCATATGGATGAAAATGATGCATGATAAAAGTAAGTAAATTTCAGAGACGTATGAGTATTGTGTATTCAACATAAATACTGATGTGTATCTATTCGTCTTATTTATTTATTTATAAAAGTGTTTTTTTACAAGATTTATTTATAAAAGTGTATCTATTATATTGGACTGTAATTATACAAATGATGATAAAGGTATTGGATATAAAATAAGTTGAACACTCTGTTCTTTATTACAATCTCATTTGGCTGCCACTCTTTTTCCTCTAAAAGAATTTGGCCAAACTTCACTGGTGGGCATGATCTGGCCAACCAAACTTCCCATATTAACTACAATAGTTTCTCTTACAACAATTGTGGTTGTGGGGAGCCCTATGTTTTAATTCAAATTGATCTCCCAAAAACACAAATTAAGAACAAAATAATTAGTTTGACAAAGGTCAACAACTAAATTGGTAAACAAAAAGGAGAGCAAATAATCAACCTGAAAAAAAAAAAATCAATATTTCTAACTAAATAATTCTTTTTCATGTTTCATACATAGTTGTAATTGTTAATAATTTAGATTTTTAATATATATATATATATAACTACTGAATTTTTTCAAAATTTTTCCGCATTTAAACATGTCGAAAAGTTCTTAATTAGGTGTTGCACCTTAGGAGTTAGAATCCTTAACTAAATTTAATCATGTGGTTGCATTCACCAATCAAACATACGGTAGAATTAAATTATTCTTAAAAAAGATAATATTATCTTTATTGTATTGGTCAATTCAACCATGAAGTTAATTTCAATTGAAAGATTTAAGGAATTATATCTAAAATTTTCCCTTAAAATATTAAATGAATGATATACATATAAACTTTTAAGCAAATGGTTGCAACGAGGTTAGTTTATCATTATCATCTTCAACTTAATTATCACAACTCACACACACAAAGAGGGGAAAATCATTACCATGGGAATGATCTTTCGCTATTTCTAGGATCAAAAGCCCAGCCCAAATCTTTTTAACTGGGCTAGTCTAAAACTCAAAACTTTTCATACACTTGCTTGTCGAGCCAGTAGCACCTGACCATGTAATGCTACAATCTTGATATCAATGCAGATATATAACTCAACAGGAGCTATATAGAAACACAAATTTTCACAACTTTACTAAGATAGGAAGTTGCAAATTGGAGCAATATCTATATAATATGGGCCTATTATAGACACAACTTTTATTATGCACTAATTATATCGCGAGTAAGTCGCAAGTAAGACATCTCGTAGCCTAGCTGCAAAAATGAGGAAGCTAATTTTTATTTCTTCCAAAATTTTACATAAAGAGTTTCGCGTTTCCTTTGTGACTCCTTTGCGAGAAATAGCTTCTTGCGAAACAAGACCTGTGCATTTGAGGCATTTCGCGAGTAACTCGCGAGTACTTCCGGAGTATCCATCTCGCGAAATGAGCGTATTTTCAGTTTTCAAAGGCCATACAATGATAGTTTTTCAAAAACTAAACTTTGACTCCTCCACGCCTCTCTCAATCCAAAACACCATTTTCTCTCAAATCCTAACCAAAACTCAAGGGGATTCAACTCTAAGACTTGTCTAAGGTATGTTTTAACACTTTTTAATCTTTGAATCTTTAGATTAAGCCTTAGATTCTAGGATTTCTAGGGTTGGGGTTATTTTGAAAGGGGTTGGGAAAATTTCAATGACTTGTCAATTTTTTTCATTTTTCTTGATTGGGTTGTGTCTCATTGTGTTTGTTTGTGTTTATGTTGGCCCTAAGTGGCATTTTAACATGTATTTAGGCAAAATTTTCATATGTTCATGCATTGTTTCATATATAAGTGTCATGTATGCATTCTAAGTGTTTAGTAAAATGCCTATAATTTTTTCATTGTTTTGGACTCCATTGAGTAAATTTTTTTTTGGGATTACCATGTTTATGCATGCTTAACATTTTTTGATAATTGGTTGTGTGTTTTACACACTTTGCCCCATGAGTGCTTTGTCATGCATTGCTTATGCATCTCACATGTACACCACAAACACACTTGATGCACACAGTATATCACTTGACATGTTTTGCATTCACTCATGCTAAGTAAGTCCTTTTAGACCTTTAGCAATTATAACTTGTTCTTGTAACTATGTTTGCTTGTATATTTCCATTTTTTGGACTATTTGTTAGTTTTTATGGACTAACTTGTATCTAATCAAGTTTGTTACCATGTTTGTGTATGGTTTGTGTGTTTGTTCATTTTGTAGATGTCTCCTCGTAAGTCAACAGTGAGGAAAACAACAAAGTGTCCTTGCTACTCCCCAGATTCGTTTAGAAGCAATGACGCTAACATGGCCTACATCAATCATTATAAGAATGCTTCGATTGTCTTGGAAAGGAGTGTGGACATCGAGTCCTCAAAGGACACATTTATTTTGGAAGTGTTCAAGGAGAGGACATGGAACAAATTGCTGAATCCTATGGGTGATGTCTTTGAGTGCATCATTAGGGAGTTCTTTGCTAAAGCATTTGTGGAAGGTGACCACATCAACTGTTAGGTAAGGGGGAGAGAGTTCATAGTTTCAAGGGAGTTAATCCAAGAGCTCCTGGAGATTTGACCAACAACTTTAGACACCTCTCTACACTATGATGAGAGGAAAGAGAAACTTTAGCCTCTCGTGCAAGTTCTTGGAGGTCAACTCAAGAAGAAGGCCTTGCACATGATTGAGTTCTCTTTGGAGATGAGAGCCTTGGCCTACATCATGATCTTCAACCTCTATCCGGTGAAGAATTTGACAACTTTGTCACCACCAAGGACTATCTTCCTACATGATCTCTTTACTCAAAAAGAGGTTGATATTTGTGGTCACATCTACCATCTTTTCGTCAAGTTCATCAAGAAGAGAAAGTCAAGGCTAACTCTACCATTCTCAAGTCTTGTCAAGTCTCTAATATCAAGCGTAAGGGTGAAGATTCCAAGTGGTCTTCTGGTCATGCAAAGGGAAGAGCCTATCAGTGAGCAAACCATTATCCAGAGTAAAGCTGACATTCCCGATCCAAGCACCAGTGCATCTCAAATTCCAAGAGATGAAGTTGCAGAAGAAGGAGGCAACATCGATGATGAAATTGAGCGATTTACTTTCGTAACGAAGGATACTCCATAGCCTTCTTCTTAAGCACAAGCCAGAGTACCCATCCGCTTTGATTATATACTTGGAAGGGTAGAAGAAATGCATGCCATGCTGACTTCACATATCAACTACTCCACGAGGCAGTTCACATACCTTCAAGACCAAATTATTGTCATCTCTTCTCGGATCCAAGACTTGGAGGAGAAATCAGAATCGGAGTCCGATTCATTTTAGGACTTTTGGCCATTTTGATCCAAAAGGGGGAGTAGATTAGCTTGAGGGGGAGTACAACCTAAGGGAGAGTAGTAACACCATTGGTTTATTATGGTGGTTTATGTTTTATACTTTTCTAGTTTATGTTTATTTACAGTGCTTTATTTAAAGCTTTCAAGTACTTTAGTTTAAAACATAGTTTTCTTTAGTACTTTGTGTACCTTGGTTTTTATAACTGTTTCTTGATGCTTATAGTTATCTATTGCTTCTTGCCTTAGTTTATTTAATGCATCATGTGGTATGTTGGACATGCAATTGATTATAACATTGCTCTTAACTGCATTACGTGTTTGGATGATCATTTGCTAGTTAAATGTTCATTGTGGTCATTTCCTAATGACTATTCATGTTTGATCAAGTTATGTTTTATGTCTTATATCTCAATTGGTATCTTGATCGCATTTTACTTGTTCTTTATACATGCCTTGTGTTATACTTATCTAGTGCTTAATAAAGTTTATTTGTTATGTGCAAGTGTTTCAGGATACAGGTGTATATGGTTTAAGTGCTTCATAGCTTTTAGATTTAGGTGTGAGTGAGTTTTGCATATGTTCCCAAACTCATGTTAAAGTCTAGAGTCTGTTTAGAGGTCTTGTCATGGAATAGCCAAAGGAGAAGATTGTAAAGTTGTGATTTCCAACTAGCTTGTGTTGGCTTTAATTCCGTGCCAAATTTGATTGTAAATTCTTTAATCATTTCCCTGTATGTATGTGGGTTTATTTGTAAGCAATGAGTGTGAGAGATTGGTAAAGAATCAAGCTTCAAAAGATGAATCAGTGCAATTCGCGACTAGCTCGCGAGAAGCAACCCGCTTAAAGTCCACGTTTGAAGGACATGACTGGAAGCTAAAGAGTCACGCTAGGCTGTCAAGTTTGCGAGTGTTTCGCAAGAAGGGCCATCCTACGAAGTACCCTTGAAACATTCTATTTGGCAAAAAGTTAAGTGGTTTTACCAAATTCTTTACCCACACTATAAATACCCTTATTACCTAAGAATTGTAAGGAGTGCTTTTCAGAGAGAAAACCCTAGCAAATATACTTTAGAGTTAGAGATTGTTATACTTAAAATTATCTACACATTTCTCTCAATCTCTAGATCCTTGAGAGGTTATTAGCTCAAATGTTTACCACACCAAATCTGAGTGTTAAGTGAGATTTTGGTGCTGTTGAGAAGTATTGAAAGGAGCCATTTAATGGCAAATGCAATCGGGCTAAATTGTGAGATCTGGAAAGCTGGAGAAGGCAAGACTCCAAGAAGTCTGTTAGTAGCAGGACCTTGAAGGGCTCAAGTACATGAGGTAGATTAGGCTTGAAGGGTCTTTCGTTATTCGTGTATTTTAACTTTATTCTCTAGTGGATCAATTTCGAATTGGAAGGTTGCAGAAATGTTTTTTGTCGAATTCTTTGATTTCCTCTTTGATAACACATTTTAGTGTTATTTTGCATTTGCATCTCTCTTCTCTTTAGCCCTTTTTTACAAGGAAGTAATCCTCGACCAACATCGAAATGTGGAGATTGATTTGAAAATGTGGAGATTGATTAAATTCTAAGTTTGAAATACCAACATTATTTGTTTCTTAATAGAAAATAGAAAACTATTATGACAAAGGCAAATAAGATATTATTTATCATTCAATCCATAAACTTATTTTTCACGCATAATTTAAGATTACAAAAACTTGAAATTTAAACCTTTAATTGATGACATAAGTATTAATCTTTGATCTGCTTAAATTTTGCAAGCATGAAGGATATAGTAAGAAAATGCAATCTAATAATGAATTTGTCAAAATTCATATACAATAAAAAAAATATAAGAAGAGTTTGAAGTGGTTATTTCCAAATTAATTTAAAGAAAAATTTGTTCAATAAATGTTAACACACACTACCACTCCCTCACAAATGCCAAATTTAATTAAAAAAAAAAAATTAAACCCAAAATTTGCAGAAAAACAAGAACTCCAAGTCCAAGAAATTGTTGGAGATTTGTAAATAGGAACTCCAAGTAACTAAGACTTAGAAAAATGGCCAACATCAACAAGGAGAAGGATGGCTTAAGCATTAGCAGGAAAAAGAAGAAGAAATCTAGAGATAATAGAAAGTGGGTTTGATGAAGAATTATATATCAGAAAATGTTTTGGTTGCCATTTGCTAAGGAGAAGAAAGTAGCAGACAACCGGAGGCGAAGGGAGGGGCTTTGGGTTTGTGCTTTCAGGTGAGGCATTGAACACAATTACCCGGTTTTGTCTAGTTTCCCAGTGGTACTTTCAGATTATGATGGTTATTTCTATGTGATGATTTTCACGGTGAAACTGGGTTTTGATTTATAAAGATTTGGGGCTGTTTTAGTTGTGACATAACACGTATTTCTACCATCTTTTTAATTCATACATATTTTCACAACATTTAAATAACATTACCGATTCTCAAAAAAATAAATTAAAAACATTACCACGTTACCAAACTGCTCTTGGTTTGATATTTGTGAGGGAGTGATTATGTTTGTTAAGTTTATGGTTTTAATGTGTAAAATATGAGGTGGCATCATGTGATTGGAGGTTGATATATTACACCAAACTAGTCGCTAACTCTTGCGATGCATGGGATTGTTTTAAATCAAATGTTAACATTTTAAGGTTTAAGCATTTCTCAAATTTCAATTATTGAAAGCTAAATTGGCTCTAATATAAGATGAAACATGTAATGTTATGAAGTAATATTAAAAATGAGATAAATACAAATATTATGAAGTAATATATTACAATAATCATAATGTCCTCTTACATTTGGTTTAATAAGTATTACAAAAGAACCAGTAAATAGAATAAATATACAATTGTGCTTACATCTTCAAGCTTTATCCAATGCTTTTCAAGAATGTATTTCCTCCCTTTCCTAGGCTCTTCTCTTTTCTCTACTTCTTCAAGCTACTTAATTTTTCGCCAAATTAGTATCAAGTATAACACCAAATTATACCAATTCATCAAAGATTTACAATGTAAAACCAAACACTCTTAATGTCAATAAATTTTATAATAACCCCACCCCAACTATTGAATTATTAAAAAAGTTGAATATTTCTATAATCTTCATGAAAATAAGTATTCCATTGGTTTTCATCATAAAATTCATAAATAAATAACAAAATAGATTATTCACACACACAAAAACTTCAATATATCCAAGTTATAAATAAAATACCAGTACAAATTGTGCTAAGGTGGAAAATGGTACTATCTTTTGCCATATATAAATACAACATGACCTGAGACCTCAAAAGCTTATGTGAAACATGTTTAAATTGTACTATATGGTTTTATTCAAACATAAAGAATACAAAAGCCAAAAATCTAGATATTTAACACATTTGTTTCAAGTTTATGCCAAACCAAAACTAAAGGCATGTCTAATTGCAATTCACAAAGGCTTTGTGGCTGGGTAGTGTTGTCAAAATTTGTGTGGTCTTCCAAACTAAAAAACAACCCGAAATAAATAAATAAAGATGCAGATGATATGTAAAAAGATGGGTATTTAATAATGAAAATTAAAAGGCTGTGTGTTAAAAGGGAAAAAACCCTGGGGGAGAATATAGTGACAAAGCAACCCCGCAAAACTATAGAGGAAATGAATTTATAATTTAAAAAAAAAAAAAAAAAAAAAACAAAGGGAAGGGAAAGGTCTAGAAACCATAAAAGGTGCAAGTTCTAGGGTTTAGAAAGAAGAAAATTGAGGAATAAAATCTCACCTTGGGTTAAATATCCTACCTTTATTTTTTAGAAATGACAAAAACTGAATTAAACTAAATAGTTATTATTATTATTATTAATCAAAAGTGATAGAATTTTATTGAAAATATTCCAAGTGTATAGGTTCCTTAACTCCTTGGCATGATTAGCCAAAGCATTGTCTAACTTATTACACTGTTTAGAAACTGTCCTATAATATACATTTTTTGCATAATACACAAAAGCATGAATATGTTCTAACACATCTAAAATCTCCTTAAAACATGGTTCTTGCAAATGAAACTGTCCTATAATATTGATTAAACCTACAAAATTCTTAGCTTTTGAAAAAGGTGAATGCCATTTTCATTTTGATTAATCTTTTGAATAATAGTATTGACTTTATAGCTTTCTTATTTATGTCCTAAATGCATAGATTTCTAAAAATATGGTAGAAGAGTAAATTGAAAATTGAAATGGGATGGTGAAGCTAATTTAACAATCCCAACTCCTATAAGCTTTTATCAAGATCCAAGACAATTTCAATTCCTAATATCCAAAACAATTTCAATAACACCAAAAGCATATCCCAAAAATATACAAATCAAAAAGAAGAAACAAATTAATAGGAAACAAACACTTACAAAGGGACCATGGATCTTGTTCTGTTAATGCCATCCCTACTAAAACTCTCATTGCCTACAATTGCTCAATGGTGATCTTGCCTACTATATTTGCCATTTATTTCTAAAAAGTCACAAATTTTGGACAATAACAAATAAAAGTAAAAAACTTCTAAGAAATTCATTCAAGCATTGCACAATGTAGGGATGTGTGATTAAATAATGCATATATATTTGTATGTTTCAAGAAGTTGCAAGGGAACCAAAAAAAGCATTGCACAACTTATTATTGCTAGAACTACCAATATAGCAAAACATAACTCTGTTGGTCATAGTTTGGCTAGACACGCTATTAATATTCCAAACTTCTAGTGTGGATGGAGGATGTTCCACCACAACTTTTTTCTATATTTCAGGCTGATTTAGTCGATCTTTTTTAATAATATTATTCATCTTCTATCTCAAAAAAAGGGAAAAAGAAAAAAAGAAAAACAAAATTGTGACACTAAATATGAAAACAAACATAATAAATACAGCAATTTATTTATGTGGTTATGCCCCCAACAACATAGGTTTTTGTTTTTACATCAAGCATATTTTCTAAGCCAAAATGTTATGCCAATCTATCATTATCAAGTACATTTCAAATTGACAAATGACTTGAGGAGGTTTTTTATAATCGTCCTTAATTTCACAACCTGTTAAACAAACTCACAAATTCTTTTTATTTTTTTCTTTAAATATACATTTCTTCATTGCATATGACAAAAATTCCCACAATAGCAACATCAATTCCAAATATGGTATAGTATGGCTAAAGTTAAAAAATGACCGTGGTATGAATGCAGCTTGGGAAATTCTAATGTTCCAAAATGTTATCAATTTATCACAATGACATCCAAATGTTTACCTATGTCCCTTTCCTTCAACCTTTTATTCTTTGCCAAGTAGACATCTTCAGCTTGTGGCCTTGTACTATCACAATCAACTTTATCTACTGCGACATAGTAACTTCCATTGACAGCATCTTGAGGGTCTTGCACCCCTGGAAAAACCATAAGTATATCTTAATGAAAGAACTGAGTGATCTAATCACACTTGGGATAGACTGTGTACAACATTGTATATATTGTATAGCATTGTGCACACCATTGGACAGCATCATTCAATTTTTCGGATAAATTTCTGAAACCATTTGTGATGTGACCCAATCCATCTTGCAATAGTTCTACAACATTATATTACAAATTAATATCACAAACAACTCAACCCTTCCCAGATAGTCTCACCATAACACTATTATGATAATCTTTATTGAAGTTAGATTGACCCATGATGGACGGAAAGCACTTAGAAAGTTTATCCATGACAACTGGTATACTTTGGTCTTGTGTGAGAAGTAAACGTTAATCAAGGAAATGAAGATCTCACCTAGACTTAAATCATGAGATTGAGATTGCCAACACTCATTATGAGATTTATTAATTCCCTTCAACCAAACAAAATAACAGTTTATATTAATTTGTCAGCAACTGCGAGTTCATCAATTTTTTCATAAACACTGTTAGAAATTTAGACCCCTTAAAACAACAATTGTATTAACCTAGTTAATTAGCTAAGTAATTAACTTAGTCAATTTATGCAATTCTAGGTTATCACAAACATACAATCATATCAATAATATAAAGCAGCGGAAATATAAAGAACACAAAGATATGATTACCCAGGAAACCACACGGTAAAAACCTGGGAAGGATTTGACTTAACTATGCTCAAGGTAAATTTGAATCCACTATGCGAAAGAATCGAAGTTCATACAAAAGGACTTACAAGCTCCTCGCTTGACTTCCTAATGTTACCCATCAGTAGAACTTACTGACACGACCACGTGCAAACTTTGAATCCATGAACTCCTTCTTTCTTGTATTCTCCAATCAAGATACAAGCACCCCCGCTTGTTTTTTTTTAAGCTCCAATGGCAGCAACCTTGTTAATCATCAAGATGTAGATAATATCTCTACCTTGAAAACCTTAAGTTTATGTGAAAGAAAGCTCCTCAAGGATCTCACAAGAGATTCACACAAACCGCAAAATATGAGCAACAAAGACTTAGAGAGGTTTGGGTACAAAGCCCTAGATACAAAAGAGGCACTCTCTTCTCTCTCTCTCAAAAGCTCTACAAATGTGGCTTAGGGTTTCCTTTATATAGTGGGAGAAGTAGATCTGAAACCCTAATCCTTAATGGGCTTGGGCTGAGTTGGAAATTCTGCAGAAAAAATATTTTGCTCGAGATTCGATTGATCGAGTCTAATTTTCGATCGATTGAGCCAAACCGAAAGTCACTAATACTTCTGCAGCCACTCGATTCCAACTTTACATAAAACGCCCATACTTTGAGCAAGTCTAAACAAGACTAACAACTTGTTTTGATCATGGTTTGCCAACAATACACGTTAGAGTTTTAAATACATAAAATTCTAAGTCTTTAGAACCTAACAAACTCCCCCTTTGGCAATCCGTGACAAAACACAAATTAAAAGCTCAAAGTTTACAAGAAAAAGCCCTTTACAAAAACAATGCTCATAAACACAAATTCAATCCTAACTACTATCCATCAGTTGCAAGTGTAGACAACAGCTCAATTGAATCAACCTGTATATTCCTGAAACACTCAACGAACGCATAAACGCATTTGTGACATAAAACAGTAAATCAACAAATAAATTTTTGATTTCACATAACACAAAATAAAGACATATACCAATGAAGAACTCATAAGTATAAATCAATAAGAAGTGAAACAAGAAACATATAAATCAAAATAAATTCTGACTCTCCCCCAAAGTTAGATACATCAAAAAGTTTTTATATTCTCCCTTTAAACAAAACAAACAGGTCATCTATGTCTCTCCCTTTTTGTCACGTATTGACAAAGGCTACCTAATCAAAAGGTAGACAAAAAATATACGTAACAAAATAAGAGAAAATAGAGACAACTCCCCCTAAGAAGAGCAACAACTCCCCCTAAGAACTACAAAGGTTAAAAAAAATTTCTCCCCCTATAAACATAAGAAAAACAAAACAAGTTTTGGAAAAAACAGTTTTGGGGAAAAATAAAGGGGGGGTGGGGATAAATAAAAAGACACAAACCAAGTTTAAAAAAACTAAGTTGAGGACACACATGAAGAAAAAAAAAATTTTCGCTTTCAATAAAATGCAAATATGGCACTATGTGACCCATAAACAGTTGCATGAGTAGAGAAAATATTTGCACATTGATTATCCATCATATCTCTTAAGAAAAATATGTTCTATAGTTCACACATAAAAAAGGCATATACTAGAAAGTACATAGCTCAAAAATTAATCAATTAATTTTTTGATCAAGTTGAGTACTCAATGTAGCGAAGTGTATGCATGTTATGTGTGAAAACAATGAGAGATATGACTGCAAAAACTGCAAGATGGATACAGAAAACAATATAATGCATGTGAATCCTAAACACAAAAGATGCATGAAAAAAAATTTGGTCAAAAACATAAAAACTGAAAATTTTTCAGTTTCGATCGATCGAGAATCGATCGAATATCAATCGAGTCAGGCAGACTCAAACCAAAAATTTTAATCGCAATTTCGATTGATCGAAAAACAGGTTCGATCGATTGAAAGTCTGGAAAAATCAGATTTTTGAAAAACAAAGCATTTTAATGCAGAAACTCCTCAAAGCACATTGTTTTATAAAAAAATGCATGAGTATGAAACGAAAAGTTTTTTAAAAACACTTGAATTTAACCTAGATCTTCCAAAATCAATTTGTCCTCAAAGTGCAAATATTAAACACATTTTGCATTAAAATCAAGGAACTTTTAATCTTGGATGACCACAACAAAATCACACACAATATAATGTACCAAGTTTAACAAAGAGAACTTGTGTAGTGTGTGCAACTAGCAAAAGCTTGAGATACATGTGAGGTGATATGTGAATAACAATTAATCACAAAGTCTACAAAATTCATCACATAGAATTTAAAATATACTATCACCTAAAGAGTTACATCATATAACTCCCACGTCTCCTACAACATAAGCTTGCAATCATGTAAATTTCTTGAATTTTGCCTCATTATTTTGTGGATTGACATCAAGCCTAATAGTACACACAAATTTTAATTATGTGAAATGACATCAAGCCTAATAGTACACACCAGTTTTAATTAAGCAATTAAACCGAAGCTACATCTTATGTTCTTTTTGTACATGTGCTACATTTTTTCGAGTACAAAATCTTATGATATGCACTAAGGTGTTCATGATTGGCTAGTGAACAGTGGTGAGATGGTTATTTATGCCTTTCTCAAAAGGATTAAATCCGATAGTCAAATAACATGTGACTTCAAGATCAAGACAAAGTGATTAACAAGCATAAACATCTTTTCCACATAACATGCACTACAAAACTCAAACTAGTAAAGTGCAATAAAATAAGCTCATCCAAACTAAACAAGATACATAAACATGTCATGTAAAGATAAGGTGGCCAACCTTGATTACAAATCCAAGATATATAATACAAAACAAATAACAATTTTTTTGGTTTAAAAACAAATTTCATGACCAAAAACAAAAAGCACACAATGTGCTAGATGAACAATGCAAAACTATGCATGATAGTGCCAAAACTAAGCTATATAGGGTACACAAATAAGAAATATCAATTTCTTAATTAACCCATGAGTACATGTACAAACTAGTACATATTCATACAAAATCAAAAATAGCTTAGCACAAACTATTTAAGTTTCTCCACAATATCAAGCATGTTCTAAATCAAGAGAGAGATATTCTAACTTATGTAATCCTCAAGAAAAATAAAACTAGACACAAAATAAAATATTTTTGTTTTTTTGAAATTTTTCAATGTTTTTGGATTTTTTAAAAAAATAAAAAAACACCTAAAAAAACAAAACAACCAAAAACAAAAACAAAACATGTCCATAATCAATTGAAAGAATTAAATCAGGGACAAGTAAGCAACACTCACCTTGGAGAATATTTTTACACCCATATAGCATGATTCTTCCGCTTTGTAGGTGAAAATTCATGTGAAGCAGAGTGTATTTGAGGAATTACACAAATCTTCTGAGAAATACTGAAATCCTGCAAATTTCTTTCACAAGCTAACAAGCTCAAATTTTTCAAAAGAATATGAAACAATTTATATGGACTTATGGCAGGAGAAATATCATCACATATCCTAGATTGACATACAGAATGCTTAAATTTCAACTTATGACAATTAGGACGAATGTAACCACGAACACTACAAAAGTGGCAAACAGAAACAAATTTAGGAATATCAGTATTCCTAATAGCAAATCTAGTCTCAGATTTTGGTTTTTGCCTTAACAAAGAACAGTTTGGTCTAATATGACTAACAACACCACAAAGGTGACAGGTAGGCACAAAAACAGATTTGTTATGCTCTTTAACAGTAGGTTTAGACATAGATTTAGAAACTTCAGCGTCTACATCAGAATTTTTACCTTTGTCTATCCTACCAAAATAAGTCTTTTCTTTATTATTCCTCTTGAAATGAGGGATATAGATTTTTTCAGTTTTAGGCTTAAGAGAAACAAAAATACTTCTGTCATCAACAGCAGGCTTGGTACTAGTCAAGTTTTCAATTTTAGCATTAGATTCAGCTAACTCTTATTCCAAAATTTTCATCTTCTCATTTTGAGAGGAAATTTTATTTCTCAAAAATTCATTCTTTTTATTAGACTCATCTAATTTCACAATCAAATCCTCTTTTTCAAGATTAGCCAATTTTAACTCTTCTTTAAATTTCTTAGAAATTTTCAAAGATTTAGATAATTCCTTATGAAGAGTTTCAAAAGCATAAAAAAAATCAACAGAAACAATAGTGTCATTTTTATTCAAATCATCACAAATATGAGCAGAAAGACACTTCAAATTATTCATGATAACAGGGGTCAAGGATTAGTTCAGAGATCAAAAGATCTACAACAAGAAGAGCTACCTGCTCTGATACCACTTGTTAGAACTTTAGACCCCTTAAAACAACAATTGTATTAACCTAGTTAATTAGCCAAGTGATTAACTTAGTCAATTTATGCAATTCTAGGTTATCACAAACATACAATCATATTAAGAATATAAAGCAGCGAAAATATAAAGAACACAAAGATATGATCATCTAGGAAACCACACGGTAAAAACCTGGGGAGGATTTTACCTAACTATCCTCAAGGTAAACCTAAATCCACTATGCGAAAGAATCGAAGTTCATACAAAAGGACTTACAAGCTCCCCGCTTAACTTCCTAATGCTACCCACCAGTAGAACTTACTGACACGACCACGTGCAAACTCCGAATCTACGGACTCATTCTTTCTTGGCTTCTCCAATCAAGATACAAGCACCCCTGCTTGTTTTTCTTTAAGCTCCAATGGCAGCAACCTTGTTGATCATCAAGATGTAGATAATATCTCTACCTTGAAAACCCTAAGTTTATGTGAAGGAAAGCTCCTCAAGGATCTCACAAGAGATTCATACAAACCGCAAAATATGAGCAACAAAGATTTAGAAAGGTTTAGGTACAAAACCCTAGATACAAAAGAGGTACTCTCTTCTTTCTCTCTCAAAAGCTCCAAAAACGTCGCTTAGAGTTTCCTTTATATAGGGGGAGAAGTAGATTTGAAACCCTAATCCTTAATGGGCTTGGGCTGAGTTGGAAATTCTGCAGAAAAAACATTCTGCCCGAGATTCGATCGATTGAGTCTAATTTTCGATCGATCGAGCCAGGCCAAAAGTCACTAATTTTTCTGCAGCCACTCGATTCCAACTTTACATAAAACGCTCATACTTTGAGCAAGTCTAAATAAGACTAACAACCTGTTTTGATCATGGTTTGCCAACAATACACATTAGAGTTCTAAATACATAAAATCCTAAATCTTTAGAACCTAACAAACACGTATAACATGCACAAACTATAAGAGATATTATGAGGTAAAAAAAACAAGGCGAAAAACACATTTTAGTCCCTACATTTTGGGGTCATTTTTATTTTGGTCCCTACATTTATATTTTACCACTTTTAGTCCCTAATCCAATTAACGCTTGTTATTTTAGTCCTTACCGTCAGCTAACTAACGGAAAAAGCTGAGGTGGCTAACGGCACATTAAAATAATAATTAAAAAATTTATTTTGGCATTAAAAAATGCCACATAAGCATTTAAATTAAAAAAAAATTAATTTATTAATTTTAACTAAATAAAAAAAATTAAATACAAAATTAAATACAAAAAAAAAAAACACATAAATTGAGATCTAAAAGCAAGAACAATAAGAACACAAATACATATTTAAGAACAAGAATATTTTCCTTTATTTGACATTTTCTCTTTTTTTTTTTTCCTTAGAAAACAAAAACAAGATTAAGCAACAACACAAACAGAAATCCAGTAAGAGCACGAACACAAACACAAACACAAATGCTGACAAATCCAGCACACAAACCCATCAATCCTTCTTCAGCAAAACCAGCAACAAGCCAAAAAAACACAAACACAAATCCAAAGAGCTCCACGGCACAGTCCCCAGAACAACCCAAAAAACACAAACACAAGAATAAAAGGCAGATCCGATTCTCAGAGCACCTCTCACCACCATGGACCAATCCACCACCACCACCACACCTCTCCTTTCAACCCCATGGCGCCACCGTCTCCGCCTCAAAACCTCCCTCTCCTCTGAGCTCTCAGGCGCCATGGGTGACCTCGACACCTACATCCCCATCGTCCTAACCCTCACCCTCGTCTCCCATCTCGACCTCGGCACAACTCTCATCTTCACCTCCCTCTACAACATCACCACTGGTCTCCTCTTCGACATCCCCATGCCAGTCCATTTGGGTGTTGGTTTTGTTTTAAATTTCTGGGTTTGTTTTTTTGTGGGTTTGATGATTTTTCTGGGTGTATGGGTTTGATTTGTTGGAGGTTTCGGTGGAGGATGGTGTTTGGATGGAGGTTTTGGTGGAGGATGGGGTTTGGAGGTGGTGGCCGTGGCATGCATCAAGAAAAGAATCCATTGTTGCACAAGTGGGTATCTGGGTTTGTTTGAGACTTGAGTGACGAAGTTTGTTTAGATTTGGGTTTATGGGTTTATTTCTTTGATTTATTTATGGTTTGGTTTGGTTTCCTGGATTTATTTCTTGTTTTTCTAGATTTGATGGAGTAGATTTGGTTGCTGGATTTGGATTTGGATTTGGGGTTTGCTGGAGATTGGTTTATTTCATGGATTTAGGAAGAACACGAAGAACATCTTCAGTTCTTAGGAAAAAATAATTGAAATTAAAAAAAAAAAAAAAATTAAGTTTTGTTTTTTAATTTATTTTTTTTTGGTTTAAATTTCTGACGTGGCTTTTTATATATAAAAAATTAAAATGCTGATGTGGCATATAAAAATGCCAAATAATATTTTTTTAATAATATTTTAATCGCCTCATCAGTGCCACATCAGTGCCACATCAGCTAATAGAATCTTCCGTCCGCCACCTCAGCTTTTCCCGTTAGTTGGTTGACGGTAAGGACTAAAACAATAGGCGTTTTCCAAGATAGGGACTAAAAGCGGTAAAAAAAAAAGTTAAGGACCAAAATGGAAATCGTGTGAAAATGTAGGGACGAAAATGTGCTTTTCGCCAAAAAACAATTTAACATATGGTAATCAAAATTTAACATACCTCCACTTTTTCAAATTCCAATAGAAGGTTTATCAATTCCAAAGCTAGTCTCTGTTGCAACAATGCAAGAATTAGCTTGGGTTAGGTTTTGAATTATTGAAATTGTATTGTATTTTAACTACAAACCCACAGGAACACTACTATGAAACCAATTAATGTTGTACCTGGAAGGTGTAAATATCTGGGAAAGCAAGTGTGCCTAGGCTTAGGGGAAGGAACAAACATAATATATGAGAATCCAAAATAAGCAACTGAAAATTGAACTGCAAAGAACCAAAGGTCAACGTGAAACAAATATATGAGCCAAAGATGGAAAATATTTGTTAAATAATTTAAACTGAGGAATTTAAAAAATCAAAGAAAAACAACCATATCAATATCAAGCATTTGTTCTTCCTAAATCAATACCAATTAGACCACAATACCAAAACCTAAATCATATTTCCAAATTAAAAAAAAAGAAAAAAGAAAAAAGAGAAATGTTTCCTCTGTTTTCATCATTAAGTAGGCTGCCTTTCCTTTGTTTGGTTTCAATTGAAAAACTTAAAATCAGAGAAATGAGAAAGAAAAAACAAGTGTACCTAGGCATTGGGTATGGATTTTGATTTTCAATTGAAAATAATAACAGGTAGAGAATGAGTTGCATAATAGAGAGAGGAAAACCAAAAGATGCAGTGGCGGCGACCTATGGTGGCGGCGGCGGCGGCGGTGGGAGAATCTGAGTTATGATTTTGGGGGAAGGAAAGGGTGAGTTTTAGGTTTAGGGGAAGGTGATGCTAGCGTGTGAAAAGAGGAGAGATTTTGAAGACGCATCAGTTTTAGGTTTAGGTTTTGAACAAGAATCAGTTTTGTAATGTTTATTTGGTGGGGGAAATAATGAGACTTGGGTGATTGTAGCTGTTGAGTTGTGCTAGAAAAGGTGGAGCCGTTGAGTTGTGGGAGAGGACTGACGGTGGTTCTGGGTTGTGGGGAGAAAATTGAGAGTGAAGATTGGCAAAGAATCGGGTTTGAGAGAGGAGCAATTTTTTTTTTTTTTTTTATATATATATATTGGGTTTTATGTATTATTGGGTTCTAGAGAAAAAAAAAAAATCAGAATTTTTTTTAAATGATTATCTGGTTTTAGAGAAAAAAAAATCAGAATTTTTGTATTTTTTTTTTAATGATGCTGGCGTGATGTGATGCTAGCAAAGGATTCGGTTATATATATATATATATATATAGATAATAAATCAAAGAAAAATAGACTTGGCATGATGATAATAAATATTAAGCTCATTAATGCAGGATGCATTAAAAGTATAAAACCCATCTACCTACATATAGTTTTACATGGAGAATGAAAGAAAAGATGAACAATCATATATAAATTGTACTGACTTATTTGTCGATAGAAAATCAATATTATGAATGAACAATTCAATTTGTTGATTAAAAAAAAAAATCTTTGTTTAAATAGGAATTTCATCATCTGCAGCTTTGAGAACTATCTCGAAGGCATTTTCCACGCATGACTTGAATCTTTGGGGATCCAATAATCCTTTCTCCATTACGGCGCTAATCCTCAGGTTTCCCATATAACTTACTATTGTTATATTAAGGTTCTGCAAAGCCATTTAAAAACAAAACATGTTACAGTGGGTCATAAAATATGATGAATATAATTGAAAGCAAGGTGTTCTATAATTATTCGTAAAGGTGATTGAATTTGAAGAATTTTTTCACATTAAATTGTAAATCATGCTTGTTAATTTGTTCTATACTTTCCGCTGTAAAGACCAAAAAAAAAAAAAATGAACACCAAAGATCTGAGAATAAGTGTAACAAAATCATTATGTGATTGCTTCTAATAATAAGTAGAAAGTTACAACTATCATTCCGTGACTTCGAAAAACAGAATCATTTTTATGACTTGAAAAAAAAAAAAAAAAATCAATGAAAGAAAAGCACATGCTCTCTCTGTTTCATGAGGCAAACATGTCACATCTATACTTCGATATCTATGAGATGGATTATAAAAATTAAAAAAAAAAAAAAAAAACTACAAGAAGGTGGAATTTGAAATTTTATTTTTAACGAAAAATCTTTATAAAATATATTTATTTGTTTAAGGCAAACTAGGTGGTATATAGTATATACAATAGATGAGTGCTATTTCCATAATATTTTTACAAAAAATTATAAGTGGTAAGCTGTTATTAGTTCTAATTTGAATCTATAACTTAAATTATTTTTTTTTCTACTCATAATAACCAATAGTAACCTACCACCTAAAATTTGTTGTGAAAATATTGTGAAAATGTTATAGAAATAACATTTCTCTATATAATAACAATTTTAATTTTACATTTTTACCTGAGGTACACCTAAAACCATGAAGTATAGACCTTTAATCGGATGATTATCCAAAGACACTTGTTCCACTGGCCCGATCACATTCGAAATTGACAAACTGGAGTTCCTTAGTGTCCCATGGACAAATCTAGCGGCTGCCTGCAGTAGTACAAGAATGCCAAAAAGATCTTATAGAGTATGTATTCAAAAATAAATTCAACTACGTTAGAATTGTGTATATGCAAATGTAAGATTAAAAAAAAAACACTTTCACACACACACACACATATATTTATATATATAATAATAAATAACGGCTGTTTATAGTATTATGTAAAAAGTAGATTAATTTGAATTATTTTTAACTAGATAAACAAATGAAATTGGAAAGCATAATTTTTCAAATTCTCCCTTTTTCTAATTTTAGATATGTGATTGAGTCTCTTAAAGTTCATTTATATTGAACTTATTGTATTTTGCACTAAATAATTAACTTACTTGAAATAAAAATTAAAAAGTTTAGATGAGACATATGACACAAAATTAAATTCTAATTGAAATTCTAGTTGGATTTTCTCTTAATTTTGGCTATATGTATATAAGCTTTTTTTTTTTTCAATATTTTTTTAAGGCAAAAATTGTATAACATGAAAATAAAATTACACTTTACCAATATAAACTATACCCCTATTTACATTTATGACTCTAAACTTTTAAAATGCATGATTATCATCCTAAACGGTTAAATTTGAACCATATCGTCCATTGGACTATTAAATTAGACCGAGAAACATGTCAAGTGTGACTCACGTGAACTTTGCATACATGGCATCGCATGAACATACCAAATTTCCCCTCTTTAATCCTTTAAAATAAAATTATTTAACAACTTTAACTCTTATTTTGCAACATAACTTTTGTTTTAAAGGGATTAAAGTGGGTCAATTCAATTTGTTCACGTGGTGCCACATATGCAAGAGTTACATGAGTTGCATGTGACATATTTATCAATCCAAGCTAATAGCCTAATTAATTAACAATAAAGTGCAAAGCGAAACGTAAGTTATAGTTTTTTTTTTTTTTTGAAAACAAGTTATAGTTTAAGATATAGTCATGTATTCTGAAAGTTCATGGTGATAAATTGTAATTACCCTACTATTGATTAATATTAGGTGGCTTTGCAATGTGAAGAAATTGCTTAAAAAAAATTAAATAACTTTTGGATATCAAAATAGAGGTACCAATCCAAGAATATGTGGCTTGCTTATAAGGTATATACTATATACCGAATACAATCCCCATTCACCCCTCCCACCCTTTTTCTACCCATTTTTATTCAAGAAAAGAAAAACTAATTGACATTTTAGTAATGTGGTAGAAAAGTATGATATAAATATCAAATTTTATAAGCAGCAAGTATTAACTATTAACTATGTCCCTCAAAAAAAACAAAAAAAAAAAACAACTATTAACTATTAAACTAAGTATGCCAAGAATTCTGTTGCTCAATATATATATATATATATCTATATAAAAGTACGGTTTTTTAAATTAAAAAAAAAAAAAAAGAGAAAAGAAAAAAAAAAAGAACCAGCATAATTGAATTGAAAATTATCAAATGATTGAAGGTAGAAATAGCAAAAAAGAAAGAGAAATGAAAAGAAAAAAGAAAAAGAACCAACATAATTGTTTTGAAAATTATCAAATGATTGAAGGTTGAAATAGTGAATTATTGGTGATGAATAAGATCATGAATATACCTCAGGACCTCTAAGTTTCTTCATAATCTCCAAAACCTTACCAGTGAGATAAACACCCAATGAACTTCTCTTCTTCTTGATTATCTTGCTTGTTGCCAAAACAAAGTCAAGTGGGTTTGGAGATTTATGGTCCTTATAAAGCTCTGGCATTGGCACATGCAAGAAGGTGAATTGGTTCCCCCATGGCACCTTTGAGTTAGGTTTAAGCATCTCCTCAATTGACTTGTAGCCACTCATTATTCTAGTGTTGAGCAATACCAATGCTGTGGAATGTGATTTAGTAGATTTATTGCTAATCTCTTGCATGTATAACCGGGTGCCGAGGAAAATTATTCCAGTAATTACATCATTTACTGTCTGCACTCAAGAAAATAAAATTTGGTTGAACAATAATTTTACTATAATTTTGAAAATTAATTGTGCATTTTCTATAGATTTTTATAACAAATTAATCTTCATACTTATTAAAAAATATAATAAAAATTAACAAAATTCATTGTATCACAAAAAAATAATTACATTAAAAAACTAAGTCTATAAATATTTCAACAAACTATATGAAGATCAAGAATAATAAATTTGCATGATATATACAAAATGATATCCGCATAAGGTTTTTTTTTTTTTTTTTTTTTTTTTGAGTAAACTAAATTCATAAGGGAACAAAGTAATATCAAACTTTTGCACCTAATGATGCAAATGATCACAAGGTTGACACCAATCTGCGGGCACCTAAGAAATAAAGTATAAAGACCTTGAAGGCTACCAAAAGTAAACTGGTGAAAGACGGGTATATTTTGATTAGGCTTACTAGTAGTTATCATACCTTTCTTTCACAGTTTGCCTTCTATTTAATCTCTTTGTGTGAAAGATTTTCTCCATGATTTACTTAGGATTTGAAATTTGAACATTGGCATGTTATTTGGCTTAATGGATGATATAGCATTGTGATGAGGATTTGATATGTGAATTTTGGCAATCATGATACCTATCAATTGCCTCTAATTCCTAGACCTAACACAACATAAATTCACAATGCCCTAATTTGTCTATGATCTCATAGTTGGCCCATTATAATCTGCAATTTTTTTAAATAACCAATGTGTGAGGTGGTAGGAAAATTTAAGAGTGTTGTAAAATTGTTGTGACTCTAGAAGGACTCTTAAATTTATATTAAACTTAATTATTTATAATGCTGCTTTTAAACGATGTTGTAGCATTGTCAAATAGAATAATGTTTTGCTTTTTAAGTTATATGTGGCAAAATTTTAGATAAATAGTTTTCCTATGTGGCAGCACAACGTTAATTGTAAGAAAAAACTTCTACTATTACATATAGTATATTATATACTTTGTTAACAGATCGGGTCAAAATTGGGTACAAAGTTAGAATTAGATCTAACTAAAATAGTTTATTGTTCCTATTATCCATACCTATCTATTCTTTGTGTGTGGGTGAAGATGGGTTAACAGGTCTAATTTTCCCAACCAACCCTTATCTTGCTTCTGATTTAAAGGCGTCATTGTCAACATATTATCATGGAGGTGAAGATGGCACGGTGGCTAAGAGGGTAATTACCATTTTCAATATTTTGGATGCTAAAACTAGGGTTGTAGGAGAACTAAACCTAGTAATTTTGGATAAGTCTACTTTTGGGGCAATGCCACCTTCGGACTTTCTCCCGTGCTCACATAATTTATCAGACATAGAAAAATTGGACCCAACTCCAAGTTGAAATTCTTTGACCTAAAGTAAAAACAAGTTGACTCATGACTCGACCTTTTTTATGGATTGGTTTGGGTCATCCCATTTCACTTGTGGCTCGACCCATTTTTAAAACAAAATTTTTATTATTATACATGCATGGTGGAGCAAAAAGGGGTGCTTATTAGCTGATAATGTTTAATGCTACTACAAGTGTATCTACATATAATATATGTTATACGTAGACTATAAATAGTGATATAGGGCAAGGTACATATTTGAAATAAGAGGATTAGTGATGCTATCTTGATTGATAAATTTGGTACATATGAAAAAAAGAAAACTATTAAATACTTTGGGAGTACCATAAATGTGTACTCCCCCCTCTCATATTAATTGTGGGTTCCACCATAAATTTAATTAGTGAGACCTACAGTTATGTGAGAAGAGGAGTACGCATTTGTGGTACTCCGGAAATACTTAATAAGTACCCATGAAAGAAGCAGAAAGGTAATGAATTTTTTTTTTTCCAATTTTGTAATATCTAACTCATAACATGTGCAATCTTTCAAATGAGACATCATTTATTAGTAATGAGACACGCATCATGAAATAAGAGGATTATTGATGCTATCTTAACTGATAAATTTCATGCATATTAAAGAAGCAGAAAGGTAATGAATTTTTTTTTTTCCAATTTTGTAATATCTAACTCATAACATGTGCGATCTTCCAAATGAGACATCATTTATTAGTAATGAGAGATGCATCATGAAATTAATTTTTTATGGTGATGACATCATGATATCATTAGTGAATGGTGAACTTGAATTGTTTAAATTGAAGAATCATTTTATTTTTAAAATGTTTTTTTAAGTATTTTATTATTATTTTTCATTTATTTATTTTTTCTATGAAAAAAATAAGGTTCAACCCAATCCAACCCGCTTACAACCCATTAAGGATAAACTGTTTTGACCTGAATCTAATTAACCTGACTCATTTGCCTTGACTATAATTTATTAGGGTGGACAATAAGGGGATTTTATTTAATGAAAGAGTACTATTGTTTTTGGACCAACAAATGAGAATAAGCTAGGGGGCCGAAATAGTCTCTTTCTAAACCTTGGGCCACAAAGAGTTGAATATTACTAGAGATGGGTACCGATCTAGTCAAATTAAAAAACAGACCAAGGGTCATAAGATGGGCAGGAACATCAAATTCTTTAATAAAAGGAAAAAGAGAAGTTATCAAAAGTATCAACAGAGTTTAAGGTGAGTTCAATATTAGAAATTTAAGCTTTATAGTATGTTAAGATTTGGTAATTCTTGAATAAATTTGAATTTTTTATGAGCTATTTGGTTAATTTTTTTTCTTTCAAATATTTATACTCTAAAATAAGAATTATGATTAAATTTTTTTACCTATTCATTAATATTCCTACAAATACTTAGTTATTAAGTTACATGTAAACCACAACACACTCTTAGTATGATAGTCACTCTATAAGTACAAAGTTCTTGTGGGGTGGAGGGATAAAGGCCGAGGTTCATGTCTCATATGTAATTCACATATTATGTAATAAATCACATATGTAATTTTTTCCCTTAAAATAATCATATATGTGATTTGTTTTCAACTAAAGGAATAATATAAAAGCAGTAGGTTTAGTCACATATGTAATAAATTACATATGTAATTTATTTTCCTTAAAATAATCATATATGTGATTTATTTTTAACTAAAGGAATAAAGTGAAAAAAAGCAAGTTTATCCATATTATTATCATGCTGACAAATTTAAATAAACATTTCTTATATATATACTAGTCTCATCACACGTGCGTGAATTTTTTTTTTTTTTTTTTGGTTTAGTGTCATAATTTTCCATGTATAACCGAATTTTCTATAATACTTTTCATATAGTTCACACATCATAGAATGTCATAGAGTTATCAACTCACAATATATTAGTTGATAAAGTACGATACATAATATAATTCATTTGCTAATGTAGTATATAAATTTTGTTTATAGGCCTACCAAATTTGATAAAAACGTTTGACCATTGAGAAGAATTCAATATATTAAACAAAGAGTGCATAACAAGATAGTGTCAATTAGAAATAGGATAAAAGAATAAAGAAGAAACTAAAGAAATATTGTGAGTTTTCAGTTAGAGAGATTTAATGTTATTAGAATTTTTCCTTATGCATACCACTATGTTGAGAAAGAGAAGAGAGGAACAAATCAAATACGAAGTTTTTTTAGGAAGTTGCAATTGGTTTCTCTGTGGGTTATTTATTTATTTATTTATTTTTTTGAAGTGGTGCGGGTAGTTTTCTTTTTATAGAATGTGAGATAGTTGTTATTTTTGATAGGAGCATCGGGTCTTTTTTTTTTATTGATAGGAGTGTGGGGTAGTTTTTTAATTTTAATTTTAATTTTTTTATGGAACATGGGGTAGCTTTTTTTTAGGAATTTGGGGTAGTTATCTAGTGGGAGTTTTTACTCTGTAAGATTTTTATTTTTAATTTTGGGTTTGACTTACCTTCAGTACCTTTTAAACTGGATATGTTATTTTGTTTTGAATATACAATAGCAAGTGGTAGTGGGTTTTAATCTCCACATTTTATTTAGTTAGTAGATGATGTGACAGTCTCTTATTAAAACAAAAAGAAATTTATTTTAAAAAAAGTACTAAAGGTAAACCGAACCCTTTAATTTTTGTCTATTTACAGTTTTAATCTCATTTCTTATGTTTTAGGAATAATGATAAATTAATTAAATTAAGGATATTTTTATAAGTCAAAAAGTTAATACTTAACTTTCCAAATCCTCTTAATATATACAGATATACACACGTCACTAGTAAAAAGAGAGAGCTTTTTTTTAATTATTTAAATATTAAATAAAATTTTAGATGAAAAGTATAGAATACATTGAACAAACATATCAATGATGTTTTAGCAAAAATGCTTTAATCCTATGATCACATTTAATAGGCATATTAGGTCATTAGTTACCAGAAAAACGATATAAAATTGAAATCATTAGCTAATTTGTAATAAAATATACGGATCATACCACTCCAAGCTTGGCCTTAATGTGTTTGATACAATCCATAGAGAATATCATGTTTGATACCATGATTGGCTGATATTCGACTCCTTCAGCCCCAGACCTTATCGGTGTTTGATCATCTTCGACCAATGTACTCTTTAACATGCTCCAACCAAAATCAGATACAGAGTTAAAGCTGAAGGAACAAAGTTGAGACACTCTTCCCCAAACACTTTCTCTGCCACTTTCTAGCTCTGAGCGTTGGTGAGAAGGAAATGTTAAGGGAAGAGAAGGATTATCAGCCCTTTGAAGACAAGAAAGAAGTGCACCCATGAGAGAGTAGCCATCACCAAGCGCATGGTGAAGCTTGAATATGATAGTACCGGCTGCATTGCTTGTTGGATATTTAACTATGTGAATTTCCCATAGTGGTTTGTTCTGTGAAAAATGCTCCATTGCAATGTTTGATATATAATCTTCAAGATATTCATCATATGATGTGGGTAACAAGCCAGTAGGGAAAATAGGAAAATTAACGTGCTCTTCGAGCTTCACCTCAACCCTTTTCCATTGTTTCTCACCTTTTCTATCCTTAACCTGTTCACAAATTCTCACTACTTAGTGCCAGTTTTAAAGGGATTAATGTAAGAACCTTAAAAGGCAGCATCTGAATACCCATTTAACCTTCCATGCATTTATGTTTGTGTATTTCATAAAAGAGGAAAAAGAAGACAGAATCATATTATTTTCCAAGAAAAACAATATTGAGAAAAGTAGATAACATCACCATGATGGAGGAGAAGCGTGTATTGATGGGCAGGAACACATCATTGAGCAATGATATGGTACGCGCTTCGTTGGTTTCAATTGGTACCTCACTTTGCATGACACCAATAACAGATACAGACAAAACAGAGCTGTTGAAGTATTGTGCATTAGGACTCGCAGGCTCTAATCCTTCCTTCAGCTCCATTTTAAATTGACAACAGTTTAGTCGCAGATTTGCGGTGTTAAAAGAGTAGCTAGAATGTTATATTTATATTAAAAATTTAGAGCACTGAGGATAAGTTCCTACAGAAAATAATTTGAAAAAGTGTTTCGCTAAATTATTGAAGTTTATATTAAAGTTTCGTCCAACAACCGGATAGAGTTATTGGTTATAATATTATTGAGGTGGGTCTCCCGTTCCTATTATTAGACCCTCCTCGGATCCTCCCTCGGTCCCTCCTTGTTGCTAAAAGCAGCTGATTGATAGAAATTGTTCAGTACTTTTGAAGGACCACATCATTAATGTTGCTAATTGATAGAAATTGTTCAGTACTTTTAAAGGAGAAATTGTTCAGTACTTTTAAAGGACGACATCATTAATGTTGCTAATTGATAGAAATTGTTCAGTACTTTTGAAGGACCACATCATTAATGTTGCTAAAAGAAGCTGATTGATAGAAATTGTTCACCACATCATTAATCGTTTTTGGATCAAGGCCGTCTGTTAACAGTAGCAGAGTCATCGATCCAAGAGGGAAAAGTACACGACATTAATGCTCAAAAGATTCACGTGAGAAAGCACTGGATCCAATTCAGATTTCTCATATCTGGACATGACCGAGAAGGACCTGTTTAGAAGGTTAGATTTTTAGCAATTGGGATTTTTGGATTGGGTAGCATGGGTAAAACCACACTAGTGTAAAAGAAATTTAACAGCCAAAGAGCGCAGAGGTGTTTCTGATACTGGTATGGATTTTCAATAGGAAGATAAAGATCTACTAGGTAAGATTATGAGTTGCCTCATTGATGAGTTTGGCCACATAGATGTGTTGCCCGATAATTTTGACATCTTAAAGTTTCTACAAAACCTTAAAAGTTTTATTTTAATCTTTACAGAGTACCTCATGTTATTGGATCCGCCGCATTCACTAAGGTTCGAATAAAATTTCAGGCTTCAATGGACATCACCGGTGATGGAGTTATTGTGAGATTTTTTTTTTCCTCAAATGTTTAGGATGCTTTGTCAATTAATTTTGGCACATGGCAGAATATTAACTGGAATGGAGGGCCACTAAATATTGATGATGTGGTCCTTCAAAAGGACTGAATAACACCGAAATTTTAACTTTTACTTTTTATTTTTATTTTTGCTGAATACATTGAAATTTCAATTTGGACAATAATAATGAAGATAAATGAGAAAAGAGAGAAATAGCTTTACAATTATAGAGGTGGTCTTATACAATGATTTAAGGAAAAGTGCTAATCAAATTTGTGTTTATAATCCAAAAGAACTAGTCAAATTGCAATTAGGGTTCCTTGTATTCATTTATAAATTCAAGATCCACCTAATAAATATTACCTATATAAAACTCAGAATATACCCACACAACAAACTCAAATAATCCAATCCTTACAATTTAAGATATCACATCTTAAATGTCTTTATTTTTTGCCAAGATTACTATAACTCAACTAGCGCTTTCTAGTGTTTTGCATGAAGATGTAAATGGCTAAAATCTTTCCACCCTAACTATCGAATTAAGAAAACAGTCTTTGTTTTTATATAAAAAATAAATTTTATTTATTTGAGAATTATTTAAAAACAAAACTAAGTACATATCAAAGCTACAATACAATGTCTAACTATTTTAGAAAAATAAATAGTTTGTCTGTTTTTTTAAGAAAATTATTTTCCTTTGTTATTCACTTTTCTTTTCCTTTCTTCACATATTTTCTCTCTCTTTACAACTTTTTTTTTCTCTCTTTTTCTTTGATATCACTATATATTAGTGGTAATTTTATCTAGCAATGTGTGCTTGGACATGACTTAAAGCATAGTCATGCCTAAGAAAAATAATTTTTTTTTTTTTACATAAGCATATAAGATAAAATATTATTTATAAAAATGTCCAAATGCTTTACATGATTATTATACTTGTTTGTTCATGAAGAAATGTAGATATTATGATATTATCTTCATCTGCAGCTCAGTAATTCAATTTCCATCACAAAAAACCTTCACTCACGTACGTAATATCTCAATAATTCTTGTTTTATCTTCTTCATAGTAATGATTTTAGTTTCTCAATATTCAATATGTGCATGCTAGGGAGGTCAGAGTTAATGGAAACAAACAAGAAATTCCAACAAGTTGGGATGAGGGGTGCTTATCTTTTTAAAGTAATTCTGGTGCCACACTCAAAATCATAACTTTGTCCCCAACTCGCCCATGTGGTGAGTTGTGGTTAGTGGAGGGGTGATGGTGGGTCAATGTGGGTGGAGGGGTGTCCCCACATGGACCCATCATCACCCCTTCGCCAACCACAACTCGCCACATGAGCGAATTGTGAGCAAAATTGTGATTTTCGGTGCGACACCAAAATTTTTCATCTTTTTAAGACCATGGTAGAGACTTTCACGATTTGCTCATGACGTGTACACATTGTTCTCGTGGCATACCTACATTGGCGGTGTATTAAAGGAGATTATTTTGTCGGTTTTGTCCACAAAAGTACACACTCATGATGTTCACCTGTTACTACCAACCCACATAAGTTTGTCTTCTTATTTCTGGAATCTTGAAATGCAGTCATAACTCACAAGAATTAAGTCCTACCTAATGCTCTCTGAAAGGGAGGAAAGAAATACCAAAAACAAAAACCTATAAAAAGTAAAAACAAAGAAGTGGGGTGCAACACAATTAACTGCAATGTAAAGTAACGCTGTTAGAGTTTGGGTGGGTTTGTATGGGCGGTTGGAAAAATGGTGTTTTGATTTTAAAATGAGCATTTGTAAAAAAGTTACGAAAAATTATTGTTGCAAAACAGAGTTTTAGATTTTAAAAATGTTCCTAAAATGCCTAATCAAACAAACCTATTTCCAATTTATTTAGTTAATGTATAACTTAAAAAGGTGATTTAAAGTTATGATTTCAGTTATTTTGTGTAGTGTGTGCACACACACACTATGTGCAATAAATATGCCCTTTTTAAAAACCAGTAAGCCAATAAAAATAAGCTCCCCCCTCCCTTAGGAGCACTCACCCCTTCATCCTTCACGCAGGGATCGGTTACCCAATATAGCCAAAACCCAAGGTACTCTGTGGAAAGTGTTAGAAGTCAAATTAAAATGTAAAGAAAAACAGCAGGAAGAAGAAGAAACAAAGTTGTCGCCTTTGCTTTATCCTTCGAAAAAAAGTATCATTTTGAATACGAAAAACTTGTCCATTGACCAAGATTATCATTGCCTGTTAACAATATTCTTCTTTTTCAGGAAACTCGAGCTTAATGTCCTTTGGTGGTCTTAACTTTTAGATTCTATGGACACAAAGGATCATTATTAAAAAAATAAAAATAAAGCAGTCATGTAATGTTCACCATGTTACAACCAATCTCAAGGATTCTTAATCAAACCAAAAGTTAAGTGGAGAAGCATGCAAACGAATTTAGGTGTATAAATGAATAAAAATAAAAGCATATACGCAAAAAAAAAAAAAAAAAAGTTACTAAAACCATGTAATGATGGATTTCATCCTATTATATGAGTCAAAATAAAGACATGGTAGGAAATTAACATCTTGTGACATGAGTTTCAAAGTGAGTATTATTACTTAAAAAGGAAACAACAAAATTAGTGGACCACGAATAAATTGGGTAGAGAATGACTGAATTTACAAATGAAAATAGCACACAGAAGAAACTTTTATCAAGACAGGGCCTTCATATCAGGATATTACAACAACTTCTTCCATGTTAACTATAAGGTATGGGCTCTAATCATATGTGGTTTACAATGACATCAACGAAAAATCATCTGGTATCAGTGTTACATATCAATGTTTTAATGATTTATTTATTTTTTTAAATTTTTATATATCCAATCATATGTTGCAAGAACTTTATCATGTTTCACTTCAGCATGGTAAGAGAGCACCACTCAACTTAGGTTTCATCGACAGACTCATATGTGTAAGCTTTTCTAGTGTACCTAATTGAACGTAAATGTTGGATTATTTTATTTTTTGGATTTGAAATCAAGATTTGATTTTTTTGGTTCAATTAAATGGTTTAAATTGATACAATTTAAAATTAAGCAAATTACAATAACCTTGTTTGAAGTTTTATAAAAATACACTCCCCCCCTCCCCCCTCCTTTTATGAAATGACACTCCCCTCTCCTCCTCCAAAAAAGAAGTTAGGAAATGACATTTCATCAATTGAGATTTGTATAAATGCAATAGATAAGTTCATGCATTCTCAAACTATACTACCTAAAAAAGTGGAATATTTCTTTAGGAAAGTGAGGTGTGAGAGGGTATGGATTTGTTAAAAGCATTTATCAAAAGCTCAAGGGTGGAAGTTTCATTTCTTGAAATGTTTGGAAGGAGTGTCATTATATGAAATCTCAAGCGAGATTGGTGTAATTTATTCTATAAAATTTCGTGGTTCAATTTGGAATTAACAAAACTATAAGATTTAATTTTAAACCATTTTAAAGTTCATGATTTAATTTTAAACTTCTCAAATTGTAGGTTTGATTTTCTCACATATTCCTTTGTACTCACATCTCTTTTATTCTTTCGGGTCACATCATCACCATTGCATAAATAATTTTCTTTTGTGATTCAGTAAACATGAACAACAAACATATATTTTAATTTTTCAATAAAATTTTTAACCAAAACGTATTGAAAAATGTTAAAGCAATATAGATTTCCAGGGTGTGGTTTTTGATCATATATTTTAATTTTCATATATTTTTTATCCAAAACGGATTTTCATGTTGTTGTGATTTTCATATTGTTTATTTTTACCAATTTACTTGTGGCCTTCACTCAAAGAAAAGGCGAAAAAATTTGTGTGCTTGGTCATGATAACACATAATTTAATGGGACTAGAACAAGTTTTGACGCAAGGATATATTAGCTTGTAAAATTTGAAAACTCATTTGAAATCAGTTGCGATTTGTCCAACATTATATTAGATGCATATATAAGAACAATTCATTAACCTATTTCATTCAAGTGATCTCACTAACCTTTTGTACGCATTCACTGACTCGTAAAGAAAGGGTGACTTCAATTTTATTGAGGAAATTAAGGGTGACTTGAATTTGATGCTTGTAAAATCAGTAATTTAGGACTGTCTACGAGGAAAATTAATTTAGTCCTTTTGGTTATTTGCACTTGAAACAATAGTTTTAGACCAATATTATATTTTTCTTTAAAAAAAAAAGATCAATATTATGCAAACACTCAATGGATAGAAACAACAGTTTTTCATAGGTTTTACCAAATGTTTAATTGTGAATTTAAAATTCATCTTTTCAAAACGCAAATTCATTTTTTTTTAAACCGCACTTTTGCAAATACCTAACCCAAACGAACACATAATCAAGAACTTCTAGAAAATTTTACAATGCAGTCACTAAACCATATATAATTATTATTCATAATTTTAAACAATAAATATAATTATATCACAAAAGTCACAAAAATAATTTCAAGAAAGGAAATATGTCTTAAGAATTAAGATTGTAAGAAATATTGCAAAAATAATTTACTTTTATGATTCTGTAAACATGAACAACAAACCAAACAAAACTGTAATGTATAATGCAAAAAGAATAAAGATTAATTAAATATACTCATAGATTTCTTCTCAAAAAGAAAAATATACTCGTAGAACGGATGAATACATAATGATAAATGCAAACTTAATTAAGGCTAATGTTTAACATTATCTCCTTAAGACAAATTTTGTCTATCACACTATTTCTTCACTGGTGCTTTGTGTTTTTCGACTTGAAAAATACAAAGCAAGGGATTCAATTTCATATTGGAGGTTGCTTCAATGTGGTCAAGGGAATGAAATATTTTAGTATTGGTTGATACCGGTGTACCATTCCGAGACTCATATGTATAAAGACTCACACACACACACACACACATATGTATACACTCACATGTGGGTCTATATGTTTGTGTTTATTTATTTATATATATATATATATATATATATATATATGTATGTATGTATGTATGTATAAACATATAATTTAAAATAGACATATTTTATGAGTCCAAATATTGGCCTAAGTACATTACCCCAATGTATTAGCTTAAATAATAAGTTTTTAACTTTTAAAATATTTGTTAATTGCATTGGCCAAAAAATCAATATCTAGGGATGACAATTTTGCCCCACCCTGCTTGACCCTCCCCTCCTCACTTTGCCCTGTGCGAGTTTTTCTTGCCCCGCAAAGGTGGTGGGGTGAGAATGGGGCAAGATTTTAGACCCGCACTACGGGGCGGGGCGGGGATGGGTTTACACTTTTTAGACCCACCCCGCCCCGCATTAATAAAGTTTAAATTGTAATTTTTTTATACCCTAAAACCCTACTATTTAAACAAAAATATCATTAGCTTATTTTATTTTACCTAACGTGGATTTCTACCTCTTTTTTCTCTCTAGCAAAGTTGGAAATAAGGTACCAATTTTAGCATTTTCTTTTGTCTTTATTAGAAACAATTTTATATACTATTGAATTATTGATTTCATTTATGCGTTTTTCTCAACTTAGATTTCATCATTAACATAATATAATTTTTTTTAAATGAGGTATGAGTCTGACACTTTGAATGTTTGTGTCTATGACATTGTGTGTGTGTGTGTGTGTGAGCATTTGGCTGTTATGAGGTACAAGTTTGAGAAGGTAGCTTTGGTCCAGGTCAATGTTATTCATAATATATTTAATGGTTTAACGACGATATTCAGACCCAAACGTCTCATTCTTATAGACTTTGAAGGGTCATCTAATCTTTGTTGGTATGGCACAGTAAGGCATTTAATTCAATGCTTTAGGGATTTGAACAAATTGGAACAACTTGTACGGCTCTATAAATATATATAGCTCTAGATTAGGTTCAAATATATAGCTTCAGATTTGATCAAAATATATATAGTCCAGATTTGTTCAAATATATATGAACCTAATCCAGAGCGATAATTTGTTCCCATTTGATCAAAATAATATATATATAATCCAGATTAGTTTCAAATAAAAGTAGGGTTCTAAAGTTATATATGAATCACAAATAAAAGTTCCTTCATGAAAATAAAAGCTCTAGATTAGGTTAAAACTCATTGTTTCATTTTATTCATTTTTTTTTTCTTTCCCAATATTTTATATTATCTTTGTTGGAGAAATATAGTTTGTTCATTACTAAGTTACTAAATTAACATCAGGAAAAAAATGACTTCACATTAAAACATTGGTAGCTCCAATCCATCTGGCAGCAATCAATTTCCTTTGATAGTATATGAAGATAATGCAACCCCGTTATCACCTTTGTTGAATATGCCAAAAGATGTCCAAGCAGTCCAACCTAGCACTGAGATAACTGAAGAAGAGGGAAAGTACAAATCAATTGTTTGGAATCATTTTAAGAGAAAGAGAGTTGATGAGAAAGACAAGGTTGAGTGCAATTATTGTAAGAAATTGCTAGTAAGGGGATCCAATTATGGCACTAAACATTTGCATGACCACGTGAAAATATGTCCAAGGAGAAAGTTTCAAGACATTAGGGATATGAATCAAAAATTTTTGGCAAGGGATCAAAATAAAGTGGATTCAATGGCGGGTGTGAATGCTTATAATTTTGATCAAAATGTATCAAGAAATGAACTTGCTTGTATGATCATCTTGCATGAGTATCCCCTCTCTATAGTTGACCACATTAGTTTTAGAAAATATTCAACTTCTCTTCAACCATTGTTAAGGATGGTTTCTAGGAACACAATCAAGAAAGACATTTTAAGCATCTGTGAGAAAGAAAGAGAGAAATCAAAGCATGAAATTGATAAGAATCAGGGTAGAATATCTATTACCACTAATATGTGGACTTCACAAAACAAAAGACGAGGGTTTATGGTTGTAACAGCACACTTCATTGATGGTTTGTGGAGATTACAAAGCCAAGTTATGAGGTACTTTTTAAAAAGTATATATTCATTTTTATGTTTTAATTAAATTCTTTTCAAATGTTTTATGAACTTATATCATTGTTAGTTCTAATTATTTAAAATTCTCATTTAAAGTTTATTTATGTGCCATCTCCACGTACAAAAGAAGTGCTTTCTAGTGTCCTTCTAGATACTTTGTTGGAGTGCAATATTGATAGGAAGTTATCTACTGTGACTATGGACAATTGCAATACCAATGACGCAGTTATAAAAATTATCTTAGATAAGCTTCTACGTGGTGCACTTATTATGTGTGGATCAACGTTGCATATGCGTTATGCAGCACATGTTCTTAATTTGATTGTTCAGGATGGGACATAAGGATTTCACCCCTAAAATCATTTTTTTTTACTTGATATAGAATTCTACTTTAACTTAATATAAATGTATGTGTGTGAAACTTTCTCCTAAATACTTAAACCACAACCCTTGCTCCCTCTCACACACCATGAGCATTTATACTTGTGGAATGCTTATTCACTACATAATGGTATTTGACAAATGACCATATAACATGAATCTCCTCAAAAAATAAAATAGGTTCCAACATAGACCCATTACACTAGACATATAGGCCCTACTTTAAATTTGACCATGGATTGGTTTGGGTTGGGCTTGTGCCTAACCTTCAACCAACCCGACTAGATTGGGTGGGGAGATCTCGAACCTGTAGTTGACAAGTAAGACTACTAGGTTGGGCGGTTCGGGTGAATATCGGGTGGTGGTTAGTTTCGGGTGAAGTTGAAATTCGTGAAAAATTGGCAGAATCTTTTCAAATTCGGCGAGTTCTCACTAGATCCATCCAAGATCTTATGAGATCTAGCAAAGATTTTGTCAGATTTGGAGATATTTCTACCAAATTGTATGGAGAACTCGTCGAATGTAGTTGGAAAATTTGTCGGATCTAGCTGGAAAAGTCTCCAGACTTGATGTTTTTCGATCAGTTTGGGTTTCATGGGTTTTGGAGTATGAGACCCACAACCAACCCGTTCGCAACGGGTTTTTGAATTTCGAGACCTGCATTTGACCGTTAGAGCAGTTAGATCAGGTGGCTGCAAGTCGTGTACGATCGGGTCGGGTGGGTGGTTGGGTTGGACACCCTAAACCTTAAGCATCACATCCATCATGCAACCTAGATTATTTCCACCATTCCTGACATTATTGTCACCATTGTCATCACCACCTTAAATTTTGTCACCATTATGTCATAGCATTAAGATAGGTGTGCTTATGCTACAACCACAACTTGGTACTTGGTATCTAAAATGTCTTTTACGCATTCAATGGATGTTGGGGAGACATCTCTTTAACGAGTAGGGACCCATGTATTAAATTTTTAATTAAAGCAGGATGGTACACATGGCCTAGGACTTGCTTGTAAAGAACAAATAAGTTACCACACACCAATGACTACCCCAATAGGGACTCACCATTTCTAACCTCCCGAAAGGGATATTAGTTTAACAATATTACTATACTTTGATGTTACAATTTTTTTCACAATATCTTATATAGTAAGTTGTGATTAATGTATCATCATATTTATATGAATTATGATTGACAAGATTTATAAGTTCCATATTGTTCAACTAGTAAAATCTCTCATTGCCATAAGTTGAATTTCATGATATCTATTAAAAAAACTAGTTGACATAATTTTTATTGGACAAAGTTTAATTAAAAAATTGATTGTAGTCTAATACTACAACCTTATTCAATATCTTTTTATTGATAGTGAAATTTTGACAAATCTACTATTGGATTATATCTTCTTTTTAAATCCTCCATGCTTGCAAAATTTCTAGAAAATTAAAGATTAATAGCTACATTATCAATAAATTGTTTAAATTGTTAGTTTTTATAATTTAAAATTATGTATAAAATATAAACTTATAAATCACATAGTAAATAAAATTTGATTGACATAAAATTTGACATATGTAATAAAAGTATAAAGAACATGTAATATAATGGTTTGATTTTTAAAATATGTAATAATATTTATTTTATTGAGTAAAGTTGTAAGTTACAACAATTTTGTAACTAAACTTTATCCATTTTTATTATGCACAAATTATAAATTTTTGTATTAATAATTATAAAAAAATCTCTAAATCAATTTTGAAGAAAATTCAAATAATTCATTACATGACAATTGATACATTTACATACACTTTATAATTTAATGTACATGGTTATTTTTTTTTTCTTTTCGAAAAGTAGTTAAGTATAATAGAAAAAAAAAGTTTTTAATGTTAAAATACATAAGGATTTAAAAAGAAAAAGTTACGTAAATTAAACAAAAATTGACAAATTTTGGAAATAAAGTCAGCTTGGTGGTGTGGCCAGCCGAAATCCCAACCGCCGAAGTCACATTTTCCTTGATTTTTTTTTTTTTTTTTTTTGAGAATCACATTTTCCTTAATAAAGTTTGGAAATGGCTTGACACAAGTACACCCATAAAGTTTCTGCTGCCCTTTATTGCAAAGCATTAAATAACTGTTTGAAATGAATTGCCTGAGGTCAAGTCATTTTAACTAAGCCGCTGATGTGTCACATGTGTGGCCTGATCTACGCTAAGGCCGGTGATTTCGTACAAACTTTAGCTTTCTTTCATTCATGTTGAAACGGCAGAATCCTGCCACCAACTAGAATACAGACACGTATTTATTTTTGAGATGTGTTCGTATTTTAATGTGTCGAAGGGTATCTGTCAAAGGACACAAGCTACACTCATATAGTTGATGCTGCCCTTTATTGCAGCATTAAATAACCGTTTGAAATGAATTGACTTAGGTCAGATCATTTTATCTAACCTGCTGCTGTGTCACATGTGTGGCCAGATCTACGCTAAGGCCGGTGATTTTCGTACAAACTTTAGCTTTCCTTCTTTCATATTGAAAAGGCAGAATCCTGCCACCAACTTGTTCCCCTATTTCGTATTCCAAAAAAAAAAAAAAAAAATTGTTACTCTAATTTTTTTAGGTAACGAGCATTAAATGCTTAACTTTTTATTTTTTAATGAAATTTGTGGTAATAAGAGTAATAATATTAGCCTATTATTAGGTGTTGTAAACAAATGTTATTTTGTCATGGTAAAAAGTTACTCTCTTTTTATATAAACTTATTATTTTATAATACACTTTGTATCATATGTTTTATTTTTTAACTACTTTATTAAAAAAATGTATTCTTTTAAATTTAAATTTTATTCTTTCATTATAATTTGTTCCCAATGTAGTCATATTTTTAAATATTCATTTTATTCTAACAATCACATTTTAAAATAATCGTCCTATTTTAAAGGTTAAAATTTTAAAAATATGAATTTTCTTAACAAACATTTATTCTTTTAAAAAGATTATTCTTATAGTCATATTTTTGGAAATTCATTTTTTGTAACAACCATATTTTTGGATTTTTTTCCCCCTTAACAATCACATAAAGTTTTTGAAGAATATGATAGATACAATGGAAACTCATATCCACTTTCATTGAACTAAACAATCAGTCTGTCAAAAACTATATACATAAAACATAAACTAAATTATGAACCTATCGAAACTCATATCAAAAGCTGAAATTTTTTTATAGATGCAATATAAATATCAACCAGTTAAGTTGAAGTTGTTGTTGTTGTTTTTGTTTTTGTTTTTGTTTTTTTTTTGTTTTTTTTTTTTTGAGAAATATTAATGAAAATCAAACTGAAAAACATCTTTCAAATCACGTGGTAGATCTTCTAACCACACATCAAAATCAGCAAATGTTGATAGGCCAAGAATGTATTGACCTCTTTTGATAAATTAACCAATTGATTTAGCCAAGTTAATTAATTAATTTAATTAATATGCAAAGAGCGTAGTAGCACAAATAAATCACCAATTAACTAAATGCAGCGGAAATTAAATTGACATAGTGATTTGTTTACGAATAGAGAAAACCTACACGATAAAAACCCCACCGAGTGATTTTAAGATCACTACTCTCGAGAATCCACTATTATCAAAACAAACGGTTATAAGTAAAGGAATTCTAGTACCTTATACCAACATATAGTTGAACCCTTACCCTAATACTCAATTTGACTTGTTCTGTAATGACAATCTCTTATTTTCAATGCACGGCTCCCAATACGTGACTAACCAATAGATGCGCGAATCCCAATACGCGACTTAATCACCAACTTGAGAAAGATGTTGGTTGCAAAGTTCTTCAATTTATCACACGATGAAGATCATGAAACTCCTTTGTCACAAAACCCTACGGTATACAAACACAGCAGCTTCTTTAAGAGAAAGATGAATTAGGCCAAATTCTGTCTCCAGTCACAATTTGCATGAACAAAACTTTGTTTAGGGTTGTGAGAAAAGTAAGCCCAAACATATACACACGAATTGGATGAAAATCAGCTCTGAAAAATTGAATTTCATAAACCTCGACAAATAGGGTATCTATCGAGCTAGCTATCAAGCATTGGGCTTCAGTAGCTTTTTGAACCTTGATAGATACTAGCTGTCAAGCTTTAAAAACCAGTACTTCTTCACTTGTTTCTTGGACAGTTTTGCATGACTTTAACACTTGAACTTGAAACTATATTCCTTGAAGTGTTAAATACATCCTAGATCTACCCAATTACAAGTAAAGTGCGTTTTGTCAAAAGATTAGCTAATTCTGAAATGACATATGTTCCTAACATCAAATCACATATGTCCTAACAGATGCAACTGATCTACGAGCGAGGGCATAAGCAAGCTTATTACTCTCTCTCTCTTAACATGACAAAAACTACAATTAACATTAGATACTAAACTATGAATATTAGCAATAACATGTCCAAACATAGTCCTGGAAGGCCTGGCGGCAACAATATCTTGAATGACCCATAAGGAATCACCCTCCACCACCATGGACTGAAGACATAGCTCCTTGGCAAAGACAATGGCTCTACTAGCAGCTAAAGCCTCCACCATGTCCACAGAACCCAGGTGCCTAATTTTCTGGCGCAAAGCACCAATGAAGTTGTTTTAATTGAACTAAGCTACCAATGAAGTCCACAAAAAACTTACATATATAACTCATTTCCAATAACATTAACTAACACAGCAAACCCATGGAATTCAACAACCAATAAGCTTGCAAATTCCTTTGATAACAAATGGTACTTAAAGTTATTGCAACAACACAAAATTCAATAACCAATAAGCTTGCCACTTCCTTTGATAGCGAATGGAACTTAAAGTTAACACAGTAACACAGAATTCAACAACCATTAAGCTTGCAACTTCCTTTGATGACAAATGGTACTTAAAGTTAACACAACAACATTGTCAATGACAGCTTCATAAAGAAAAGGAAACAAATAAACCAAACCAAAAGTTTTCATGACTTGCCTTGTAATTAGGGGCAGCTCCACATTAAGTCCAGAGTGGTCACAGGACCATCTTGGCCTGGAAAAAAAAAATTATAATATATAAATCAGAAAAATTTATGATTTTTTTTTAATCTAAAATTTTTTAGGCCTAACATAATTTAAATTTGGAAAAAGTTTGGTAACAAACTTGGTAGACTAAGGTTTCAACTCCATTCCATATTTTTATTATTTGATGTGAATTTTGACAAATCCACCAAATTTTTTAAAACATTATTTGAAAACACTGGCGAGAAGTTTTAAGTCGCGAGAAGCTTTAAGTCGCAATAAGCTTTATTGCAATATATTGCAAGTTTAGAATTCACCTTCATGTTAGTATTCGTTGGATAGATTTGTAAAATATTCTTTGGTGTTCATTGCAATATTGGATCGATCTCAATCACTTAATGCTCCACCATTCTTTTATGGGAGCAACTATGCATTTTGGAAAGTCCGTATGAGAGCACTCCTCTGTGCTATAGATGAGTCGGTATGGGATTTTGTCGAGAATGGGTATGTTAGACTTACGAAACCCAAGTCCAAATGGGACAATGCAGCTCTTGCTTTGGCAAATGCAAATAGTAAAGCAATTAACCCTATTTTCTATGGTGTGTCTACTGATGAATTTCACAGGATATCGCATGTGGATACTACCAAGGAAGCTTGGACGAATCTTGAGACTACCTATAAGGGTACCAAGAAAGTCAAGGACATAAAGTTCCAAATGCTTACCACCCGATTTGAAGAGCTCAAGATGAGTGATGATGAGTCATTTGATTCATTCTATAGGAAGCTCAATGAAATCATGATTGCCAAGCTCAAATCTTGGAGAAAAGATTAAGGATGCAAAGGTGGTGAGAAAGATTTTGAGATCCTTACCGGAAAGCTTCAACGCAAAGGTCATAGCTATAGAAGAGAGTAAATATTTGGATGAGATTAAGATCCAAGAACTCATTGGATCACTCCAAACATATGAGCTTGGACTATCTTCCCATAAGTCAAGCAAATCATTGGCTCTTAAAACTATCACCGAGAGAATGGACGACTCCTCCTCTGAAGATGATTTGGAGAAGGAGGTAGCATTCCTTGCAAAGAACTTCGGTAAATTTTTGAAGGTGAAAAGCAGTGGGAAGTCATTCACCAAAGGAAAGTTCTCATCTCCCAAAAGCAATAGGAGGGAATTCAAGAAGAGAGATGGGAAATCCCCTCAAGGAATTGTGTGCTATGAATGCAACGGTCATGGATATCTCAAGAAAGAGTGTCCCAAATTTCTGAGAGGGAAGGGTAAAGTGTTTGCCACTACACTTAGTGATTCTGAAAGCACAATTTCACACACGGATGAAGAGTATGATAATGAAGGAAACTATAGGGCTTTCATGGCAATTACCTCCGTTAACTCTAAGGATTAGTTGAGCAATTTGGCTAACGAACTTGGTGATCATTCTGAGGGTGAGGTAGTTGAAGAATTAGAAGATGAAGAAGTATGCCAAAATGAAGGGGAGAACAATCTTCAAGAAGTATATGATTCATTGCTAGAAGATTGTGGCAAATATGCCAAGGTTACGAACCATGCTGTGAAAAAGATGAAGAAGATCGAAGAAGAGCATAGGAATACACTTGTGCAACTCAAGGAAGCGAAGTGTGAAGTAGAAGGACTCAAGAGAGAATTGGTTGAAGCTTACTCTAAGATCAAGTTTCTTGAACTTGAAATTATCCAAGCTAATGTCAAGGTTGAGCGTATCTCCACCAAGAAACTTGACAACGTGCTGTCCTCACAAAAGTCTTCACATGATAAGACCAGTTTAAGCTATACTGGAGAAGCAAGCTTTAGCAGCGAACCCAAGAAGGAAGTAAGGTTTGTATTAGCCAAGAATGAAGAGAAACTCAAAGAAGTGAAGTCTGAGATAGAGACCCCTGCTGCTGTAAAAGGAACCATTGGTGCAAAACCAAAGGAAAAAGGGAAGTCACTACTTAAGAATCAAAGGGGGCCTCAAGTGAAGCATATGTGTCATCATTGTGGCGTATAAGGGCATACAAGGCCGAATTGTTTCAAGCTTCATGCACTCAAGAAGGTTGACTCAATGCATGGCCAAGAAGGTTCAAATAGAAGACCAAAGGAAGCACAAGCTAAGGGAGAAAGTGAGGGACATCTCATTGGAGACGTTATGCAAATGTTGAAGAACATCTCACTATGCCTTGCCAGCTTCACACCGAGGTTTGAAAGTTATGTTGGTTGTACCCTGCCATCTAAGGCTCTCACCTACGACGCTCGTAAAGTGTGGGTGAAGAAGGGTACTTATGCATGATCACTTTTTATGCCCATGCATTAATACTTTTGATGTTTAGGATCATAGGTTCATGCATCATGTCATACATAATCCTTTTGTGTCATTGCTTCCAATTTCTTGCATGTTTCTTTTCAAGTTTGTTTTGTACTTGTTGTTTTTGTTGATCTTACTTTACATGTTCTGTTTTTAAGTGTGTTGAAAAATTCAAAAACTCATAAGAAATTGAAAAATCTCCAAAAAGTTTGATCGTTTGTGTTGTGTATATCATATGTGAGTTTGGCATAGTACCTTCGTACTAATGGTGTAGTGCATTTACGAGCTTAGCTTGTTATGTACGCATATCTATCTTTGTGGGAAAAATCTTGAAATCTATGTGTGACTGTTGTAAATCGATTTTCAAGCTTGTCATGAATGATTGGTCAATAGTCTTGATGGTTTTGATACTTGCATAGACTTGTGCCTATATATCTTCCCACACTATTTATGTTTTTGCTTAAAGAACTCACCAAATATAAATCTCAAAATGAAAAGAGATAATGAGCTGCAAAAGTCATCGTACATACTAGTATTTGAATAGGAAAAAGGGAAAGCAACTTTTATTGAAACGTATGGTGCCCAAAAGCCAAAGGCTTACTCTCAATATTGAAATATAAAAAATTTCAGGCACCGATCTCAAAATGAGAAGTACAGTTCAAAAATGATCATATGTTATGAATTGTAAAGAAGCCAAATGAAAAGTTTCTAAGACATGTAATCATTTTTTTGTGGGAGGTTATATATATTCTTTTCTATAATTGAGTGTATGACTTGATTGAATTGATCATTGAAACTTCATTCTGGACTAAGGACTATTCCACATTTGATACTTACACACAACACAGAAGACTTTTGTTCAATAAATGCTTATTTCATTTGTGTGATTGTACATGATCAAATGTGATATGTATGTTCAATCGCTTGTTGATCAAACCAAAATTATTTTTGAGTATTTTATATGTTTTTGAAAGTGTTTTTATATTTTTGTGTTTTAAGTTTGTGTTGAAATTACATTTTTCATGTTTTTCATCAAAAATTTCTTCAGAAGCATTTTCGCGAGAAGCTCGTGACTAAGCTCTTCCCGCAAAAATAGGTTAAGGCCAAACAAATAAACACAAAATTCAAACAGAGACTTTTGCGATTGTCTCACGCCTGTTTCGTAATTAAAGACTTCCCGTGAAAGGTTTTGTGCTTCAAATACATTTTTCGCGAGTATGTAACTCACGAAAAATGCGTGTTTTCATTAGTAAAAATGTGTGTTTACTTGAATTGGGGATTTTCGAAAAAGGGGTTGGGAATCATGATTGTGGTAAAAAAATTTCCAAAATTTTGATTGGGCTATGTCCCATTTGACTTATTTGTGATTGTGTTGGCCCCATGTGGCAATTTTAACATGTATTTAGGCAGATTTTCACATGTTCATGCATTGCTCACATGTTAAGTATGGTGTTGCATATCAAGTGTTTGATAAAATGCTCAAGTGGCATTTTTGAGCTGTTTTGGACTCCAATGAGTTCCAAATTTTGGGATTTACCTTGATTGAACTTGTCTATCATGTTTTGATCATAGGTTGTGTGTTTTACACACTTTGACCCAAATGTGCTTCATCTTGCCTTGCCATGCATCACCTCACTTGATGCACGCACATGCACAGTTGTTATTTTTTGCATTTTAGTGATATTTACATGCTTTAGCACTTATATCATGTTCATTTGACATTGTTGTGTTCTGTTTGAAGTTTTTGTGCCTACGTTTTGGACTAACTTTTCTCTAATCAAGTTTGTGGTCTTGTTTGTGTGTTTTTGCACTTGTTTTGTCTAGTTTATGTTATTTGTGTAGATGTCTCCATTCAAGAGGTCAGCTGTGAAAGGAGGTTCTAGCAAAGGCAAAGAACCAATAATTGATATTGATAACCTCTCCCCAAGGTCAAAGAGAACTTGATCACCGACTAGAGCCTTTGATCCTGACAAGTTTAGAACCTATACTGCATTTCAGGATTATGAGAGCTATTTTAGAGAAGCTCCATTGTTGGTTGAAAGGGCTATTGATCAGGCGTCTCTTCTAGAAACAAAAATCTCTAAATGGTTTGCTACTAAGGATTGGAACTACCTTCTATCCAACCATGATGATGCATACGAGAACATGGTGAAAGAGTTCTATGCTAATGCTATTTTTGAAGGAGATGAGCTCAAATGCTGGGTTAGGGGAAAGAGTTTCTCAGTGACACCGGTTTATCTAGCAGAGATCCTACGCATCAACCGGCCGATGTTTCCAAAACCACCGGTACATGACGACTTGAATTCGAATAAGGAAGTTCTTCGAGAAGCCTTAGGAGATAACTTGGAGTTCTCAGCCAATGGAAAATCAAAAAGTGTGGCATGCCTATCTCCTAAACTGAGGCTACTCACGACAATCATGTTTCACAACCTTTACCCGTTATCAAGCACCGGGTACATGAATCTCGGTCGAGCGTTGTTCCTTCACAATCAGATCACTAACGAAGAGATTGATGTGTGCTCTCATATTTTCCACATCTTGGCAAAAATAGCTGAAAGGATTGCTTTAAGGAATTATCTTCCCTTCTGCCACCTAATCTCAAAAATTTTAAAGCTTAAAGGTGTGCATCCTTCGGCAGATGAGCACCTATACCCACAGCCAAGTCCGATAAACATTCGCATTCTAAATGCTAGTATCGGTCACACTAGAAAGAGCTCCAAGCAAGAGAGCCATGCTTCGGGTTGTTTTAGCTCTAGCTTACGTATGTATGATGAACAACTAAACAACATCATGGCCACTCTCCAAGAGATCAACACTAAAATATCTGGACTAGCTACCATCATGCACTCCTAACACATTTGCTTTGACATGAAGTTCACATCTCTCCAGACTTAGTTGGATCAAATTCAAAGAAAGCTAGAAGAACATGGAGACTAGCTATTCCATGACAAAAGGGGGAGATGATCATTGATAGGGGGAGTGTAGTGATAGGGGTAGAGCTTTGGAGACCAAGCCAGCATAACATTATCTGTTTATATTTACATTGCTTTCTTTTAAAGTTTTAAGTACTTTTTTTTTTTTAATTTCAGTTTAATATTCAATACTTTGTTTACATCACTACTTTGTAGCATTTTTTTAGTACTTTTAGATTATCTTGAGTACTACACACTTGTACCCTTGTTGGATCTTGTATCCTTGATGCAAATACTTCTTGTATTTTCCATTAGTTGTGTGTTGAACATGCAATTGATATGTGCATTGCTCTTTGTTGCATTGCGTGTTCGGATGATCATTTTTTAACAAAATGATCATTGTAGTTATTTTGTAATGATTGTTCTTGTATGATCAAGATATGCTTAATTGTTTTATATAATGTTTATTACCTTGATTGCATTTTACTTGCTTATATACGTACTGTGTTTCAACTTGTCATAAGCTTAATGAAAGTTTTGTTTGTGTGCAAGTGTTTCAAGTTATAGGTATATATATGCAAGTGCTTCACAGCTTCTAGATTAGCTATGAGTGAGATTTACCATTGTTCCCAAACTCATGTTTAAATCTAGAGTTTGTTTTAGGGGTTTTGTCACATAATAGCCAAAGGAGGAGATTGTAAAGTTGTGATTTACAACTATATTGTGTTGGCTTTAATTCTGTGCCAAATTTGATTGTAATTATGTTTAATCATATGTACCTATATTTTATGTAGGATTTCATTGTAAGGATTGTGTGTGAGAGAGAGTGAGAAGACTCAAGGCAAAGTAAAGAGCAAGAAGTTTTCGCGAGTAGCTTACGAGAAGCCTTCCTGGGAAGTGAAGCATGTGCTTAGCACATGATTGGAATGTGAAGAGTCATGACAGGTGGTAACAGCTGGGTTTCGCGAGTGTCTTGTGGGTAAGGCCTTCCTGCGAGATACTTGCGAAACATTCTGTTTTGCCAATTTGTCATTTCTGATGCACCCTATCTCTAACCACACTATATATATCCACATTACCCGCAGATGTTAAGGAGTTCTTTTTTAGAGAGAAAACCCTAGCCACAACCCTTGAGAGTGAGAGATTGTTATAACCACAATTCTCTACACAATCCATTGTGGTTTTTCTCAACTTCTATCTCTCCATTTCCATATTATTGAGAGGTTGATAGCCCAAACACTTACCACACCCATTCTGAGTGTCAAGTGAGATTTTAGTGCTGCTGGAAAGTATTGGAAGAAGCCAAGTTTTGGCAAATGCAATCGGACGTATTGCGAGATCTAGAGAGTTAGACAAGACATGGTTCTGAGAAGTCTTATTGGAGTATGAGCTTAAAGGGTGTTAGGACATATGTGGTTCATTTGTTAAAGAACATATGTCATTTTTTTATGTAATTGGCTAATCCTTTGACAAAATGCACTCAACTTGTAATTGGGTAGTTCTAGATGTTTTTAATATTTCAAGAAACAAGGTTTCAAGATCAAGTGTTAAAGTCATCAAGTCTGTCCAAGAAACAAGCTGAAGAAGTGCTAAATTATTAAATCTCGACATCTTCTCGATAGATGCTCGACACCTTCTATCTGTCGAGGTTTACTAAAATTAGAAATTCTGATATGATTTCTTGGGATCCGTAAATATGTCTTTGGGCTTTTTTTGCTTTTAACCCTAGAAATATAAAAGGATTGTTTTAAGGGCCATTAAAGGGCTCATAAGTTGCACAAGCATTGAGCAAACTTTGTTCAAGCAAATTGTGATTGGAGACAAAATTTTGCCCTAGTTCATCTCTTCTGAAGAAGTTGCTATGTATGTACACCTTTGGGTTTTGTGATCAAGCATCTTCTTGATCTTCATTATGGATGAACTGAAGAAATTTGCAGCCAACAACTCTTTCTAGTTGGTGATTGAAGCCGCGTACTGGGATCCGCGCAATTGGTTAGTCACTTACTTTGGAGTCATGCATCAAAAGGGGAACTATCACTATAGAACAAGTCCAATTGGATATTAGGGTAAGTGTTCAATTGTAGGTTGGTAAGGTACTTGAAATTCCTTTACTTGTAACCGCTTGTTGTGATAATAGTAGAGTTTCGGGAGTGGTGACCTGAAAATCACCCGGTGGAGTTTTTGCCATCAGGTTTCCCCATTCGTAAACAAATCACCATGTTATTTATTTTTTGCTGCATAATTAGTTTATTGGTGATTTGTTTGTGCTACCACACGTTTGCATGTTAAATTGATTAATTAATAACTTGGCTAATTAATTAATTAATTAATTTAATCACAAGAGGTTAATACGTTTGTGGCCTATCAAGTGGTATCAGAGCAGGCACACTCTGATTAGGTTTTAATATTTGCTGTGTTGATCCATTGACCCTTGTTTGTCATGGATAGAGGACAGTCATTAATCATACCTCATTTATTTGATGGCACTAACTATGCATACTAGAAAGTACACATGAGAGTTTTCTTGCAGTCCTTAGATGAGAAAGTGTGGTAAGCTATAGAGATTGGCTAGACCAAGCCAAAAGAAGCTCCGGCCGATTGGGATGAAGTCAAGATCAAGCCAGCAAACTTCAACAGCAGAGCATTGAATGCCTTATTCAGTGCAGTCACTAATGAGGAGTTTAAGAAGATATCCTCCACAGAAACTACAAAGGAAGTATAGACCATCCTCTAGACAACCTATGAGGGTACAAAAGCTGTCAAGGATTTAAAACTTCAAAGGCTCACTACAAGCTTTGAAGAAATAAAAATGGAAGAGGACGAGTCGTTCGATGGGTTCTATGCCAAGGTCAAGGGCATAGTGAACTCAGCCTTCAATCTTGGAAAAACCATTCCAGAACCCAAAATTGTGAGGAAAGTGCTCAGATCTATACCCGAGAGATTCCATGTGAAGATTACTGCTATAGAGGAATCAAAGGATATTGACAAGATTCCTTTGACTGAGCTGGTTGGAAACTTGCAGACCTATGAGCTAGGACTATCAAGGATTGGTAAGTCGGGTAAAGGCAAAAGCATGGCCTTGAAGGCAAAGGGTAGCGACGCAGATGAGTCTTCTGATGATGAAGATTCTAAGATGAAGTCCTACATTACAAGACAGTTCAAGAAGTTTATGAAGAATGCCAATGGAAGGAACTTCGACAAGGACTGCAGGCAATCCAATTCATCTCAGTTCAAAAGCTAAGACAAAGAGAAGAAGGATGCAAGGGATAGCGGTCAGTATACTGTTCCTATACGACCAAAGTGTTTTGGGTGTCATGGATTTGGTCACATGAAGCAAGAATGCCCCATATATCTCAAGAGCATTGGGAAGAGTAAGGAACTTGCTGCAACCTTGAGTGACACTGAGCTTGAAGATGATTCTGACAATGAGGATGACAGAATCTTAAATGCCTTTGTTAGGTTCCAAAGATTTAGGAATTTATGTATTTAGAACTCTAATTTGTATTGTTGGCAAACCATGATCAAAACAGGTTATTTAGTCTTGATTAGACGTGCTCAAAGTTGAAATATTTATGTAAAGTTAGAACAAGTTGATGCAGGATTTAATAGTGCTTCTCAGCTTGGTTCGATCGATCGAAGCTTAGGCTTGATCAATCGAAAATTGGGTCAGATGTGTTTTTTCTGCATAATTTCAACTCAGCCCCTAACTTCTAAAACTTTTAGGATTTTATGTTTTTTCCCTAGGTATATAAGGCAAACCTTAGCCACGTTTTAGAGGTTGCTCATATTGTTGTTTTGTGTAAATTTCTTGTGAGATCTAGAAAAACTTTCCTTTACACGAAGCTTAGGGTTTTCAAGGAGGAGATGTTATCTACATCTTGACGATCAATTCAGTTGCTGCCATTGAAGTTTAAAGATACACAAGCGGGTGTGCTTGTATTTGCTGGAGAATCCAAGAAAGGAGTCTGTAGATTCGGAGCTTGCACATGGTGGTGTCAGTAAGTTCTACTGGTGGGTAGCAATAAGAAGTCGAGCGTGGGGGCTTGTAAGTCTTATTGTATGAACTTCGATTCTTTCAAGATAGTGGATTCAAGTTTACCTTAAGGATAGCTAGGTCAAATCCTCCCCAGGTTTTTACCGTGTGGTTTCCTGGGTCATCATATTATTATGTTATTTATATTTTCGCTGCTATATACTTGATATGATTGTTTGATTGTGATAACCTAGATTTACATAATTTGACTAACTTAATCACTTGGTTAATTAACTAGGTTAATCTGGTTAGGTTAAGGGGTCTAAAACCGTTCAAGTGGTATCAGAGCGGGTAGCTCTTTTGTTTTAGATCTTTTGATCTAAGAGCTGATCCTTGACCCCTGTTATCATGGATAATTTGAAGTGTCTTTCTGCTCATGTTTGTGATGGCTTGAATAAAAAAGACACTGTTATTTCTATTGATTTTATTGATGTATGTGAAACTCTTCGTAAGAAATTATCTAAATCTTTGAAAATTTCTAAGAAATTTAAAGAAGAGTTAAAATTGGCTAATTTTGAAAAAGAGAAATTGATTGTGAGATTGGATGAGTCTAATAAAAAGAATGATTTTTTTGAGAAATCAAATTTCCTCTCAAGATGACAAGATGAAAAGCTTGGAACAAGAGTTAGTTAAGTCTAAATCTAAAATTAAAAATTTGACTAGTACCAAGTCTGCTATTGTAACAGAAATGTTTCTGTTTCTCTTAAGCCTAAAGCTGAAAAAGTTTATATCCTTCCTTTCAAGATGAATAATAAAGAAAAGGCTTATTTTGCTAGGTTAGACAAAGGTAAAAGTTCTGATGTAGACACTGAAGTTGCTGCCGTTGAAGTCTAAACCTATGTAGACGCTGAAGTTTTTGTTTTTATGCCTACCTGTCACCTTTGTGATGTTGTTGGTCATATTAGACCAAATTGTTCTTTGTTGAGGCAAAAACCAAAATTTGATATTAGATTGGTTGTTAGGAATACTGATATTCCTAAATTTGTTCCTGTGTGTCACTTTTGTGGTGTCTCCGGTCACATTCGTCCTAATTTTCATAAATTGAAATTTAAGCATTCTGTATTTTAATTTAGGATATGTGATGATATTTCTTCTACCATAAGTCCATACAAATTGTTTCATATTATTTTGAAAAATTTAAGCTTGTTGGCTTGTGAAAGGAATTTGCAGGATTTCAGTCTTTCTAAGAAGATTTGTGTAATCCCTCAAATACACTCTGCTTCTCATGGATTTTCACATACAAAGCCGAAGACTCGTGCTATATGGGTAAGAAAAGATTCTACAAGGTGAGTGTTGCTGACTTGTCCCTGATTTAATTCTTTCAATTATTTGTGGACGTGTTTTGTTTCTGTTTTTGGTTGTTTTGTTTATTTTAGTTTTTTTTTTAAATCCAAAAACATTGAAAATTTTCAAAAAGACAAAAATATTTTTATTTTGAGGCTTGTTTTATTTTTCTTGAGGATTACATGAATTATGATATCTCTCTCTTGATTTAGAACATGCTTGACATTGTGGAGAAACTTGAATAGTATGTGTTATATAAGTGCTAAACTATTTATGATTTTGTGTGAGTATGTACTAATTTGTACATGTACTCGAGGGTTAATTAAGAAATTGATATTTTTTGTTTGTGTACCCTTTATAGCTTAGTTAAGCACTGTCATGCAGTGCATTTGCATTTTTAATCATTTAGCACAATATGTGTTTTTTGTTTTTGATCATAAATTTTTTTAAAAAACAAAAAGATTTTTGTGTTTTGTATTTCACATCTTAGATTTATAATCAAGGATTGGCCATATTATTTTTACATAACATGTTTAAGTGTCTTGTTTAGCTTTAATGAGCTTATTTCTTACACTTTACTAGTTTGAGCTTTGTAGTGCATGTTGTGTGGGAAGATGTTTATAGTTTTTGATCACATGATCTTGATCTTGAAGTCACATGCCTTTGATTGTCAGACTTAAACTTTTTGAGAAAGGCATAAATAATCATCTCGTCACTGTTCACTAGCTAATCATGAACACTTTAGTGCATATCGTAAGATTCTATACTCGAGAAAATGTAGCACATGCACAAAAAGAACATAAAGTATAGTCTCGGTTTAAGTGCTTAATGTTTAAAATTGCTGTGTACTACTAGGCTTGATGCTAAATCACATAATTAAAATTGGTGTGTATATTATGAGGCAAAATTTAAGAAACTTACATGATTGCAAGCTTATATTCTAGGAGATGTTGGAGTTATATGATGTAACTCTTTAGGTGATACTTTCTTTTGAATTCTATGTGATGGATTTTGTAGACTTTGTGGTTGATTTTTATTCACATATCACCTCACATGTATCTTAAGCTTTTGTTAGTTGCATATGCTACACAAGTTACTTTTTGCTAAACTTGGTACATTTTATTGTGTGTGACCTTGTTGTAGCCATCTAAGATTAAAAAGTTCCTTGATCCTAATGCAAAATGTGTTTAAAGTTTGAGAAATTGGATATTCTAGAGCTTAAATGTACCCGAATTGGGGATTTTGTTTAAATTGGGCTTAATTGATGAAATTGGCTTATTGATTTGATGTAATTGATCATTATTATCTATTTTCTAACTTGTGAGATGTTCAATTCGTCAATTTATTTCAAAACATTCAGGTGGTTTTCAATTATTTTGGGGTTTTTGTTAGAAACTCTATGCTTAAGCCAATTTTGTAAATTTAAACTTATATTGAACTTAGTTTCACTGTATTAGAGTATGCATCATGACATATTTTTTCATGCATCATTTATGTTTAGGATTCACATGCATTGCATTGATTTCTGTATCCATCTTGTAGTTTTGCAGTCATATCTCTCATTGTTTTCACACATGCATACACTTTGCTAAATTGAGTACTTAACTTAATTTTAAAATTGATTGATTAATTTTTGAGTTATGTACTTTTTAGTATATGCTATTTTTTATGTGTGAACTACAGAAAATATTTTTCTTAAGAGATATAATGGATAATCAATGTGCAAATATTTTCTCTACTCATGCAATTGTTTATGGGTCACATAGTGTCAAGTTTGCATTTATTGAAAGAGAGAATATATCTTTTTTATGTATATCCTCACCCTAGTTTTTATCTTTGGTTTGTGTGTTTCCCCCCTCCTAATTTTTTCCCAAAACTGTTTTTCCCAAAACTTGTTTTGTTTTTCCTATTTTTATAGGGGGAGAAGCTTGTTTTTACCCTTTGTTGTTCATAGGGGGAGTTGTCTCTATTTTCTATAGAGTTGAATTTTTTTGTATTTCCTTCATTCTCTATTTCCTCTTATTCTCCGTTGAGTTGTTACTCTTTGTTTGAGTTATCTTTGTCAATATGTGATAAAAAAGGAAGAGATTCAAATGAAATGTGAAAATGTGGGAATATGTGTGAAAAATACAAGAATGTTCTGTTTAGAAGAAGTTAACATTGTTTTTGATGTATCTAACTTAAGGGAAGAGTTAGTTTGCATATTTGTTGATTTACTGTTTTTTAGTCACACATGCGTTTATGCGTTTGTTGAGTATTTCAAGAAATACAGGTTGATTCAATTAAGCTGCTGTCTACACTTGCAACTGATGGACAGTAGTTAGGATTTGATATGTTATGTAAAGGGCTGTTTTATTTGCAAACTTTGAGCTTTAGTTTGTGTTTTGTCACGGATTGCCAAAGGGGAAGTTTGTTAGGTTCTAAAGATTTAGGAATTTATGTATTTAGAACTCTAATTTGTATTGTTGGCAAACCATGATCAAAACAGGTTATTTAGTCTTGATTAGACGTCCTCAAAGTTGTAATATTTATGTAAAGTTGGAACAAGCTGATACAGGATTTAATAGTGCTTCTCGGCCTGGTTCGATCGATCGAAGTTTAGGCTCGATTAATCGAAAATCGGGTCAGATGCATTTTTTCTGCATAATTCCAACTCAGCCCTAACTCCTAAAATGTTTAGGGTGTTATGTTTTTTCTCTAGGTATATAAGGCAAATCCTAGCCACGTTTTAAAGGTTGCTCATATTGCTGTTTTGTGTAAATCTCTTGTGAGATCTAGATGAGTTTTCCTTTACACAAAACTTAGGGTTTTTAAGGAGGAGATGTTATCTACATCTTGATGATCAATTCAGTTGCTACCATTGAAGTTTAAAGATACAGAAGCGGGTGTGCTTGTATTTGCTGGAAAATCCAAGAAAGAAGGAATCTGTGGATTCGGAGCTTGTACATGGTGGTATTAGTAAGTTCTACTAGTGGGTAGTAATAAGAAGTTGAGCGTGGGGGCTTTTAAGTCTTATTGTATGAACTTTAATTTTTTCAAGATAGTGGATTCAAGTTTACGTTAAGAATAGCTAGGTTAAATCCTCCCCAGGCTTTTACTGTGTGGTTTCCTAGGTCATCATATCATTGTGTTATTTATATTTCCACTACTATATACTTGATATAATTGTTTGATTGTGATAATCTAGATTTTCATAATTTGACTAAGTTAATCACTTGGCTAATTAACTAGGTTAATCTGGTTGGGTTAAGGGGTCAAAAATCGTTCAGCCTTCACTGCCACAGTCAATCCTACTGAAGGGATTGTTGAAGATGTGGAAGAAGAAGAAGAATTGGTGGATTCTAAATTTGAGAAGATGGACGATCAAGATGATATCCATAGAGCCTATGAAAAACTTTACAAACTCTTTGAGAAGCATGAAAAAATCTATAGGCTGGCCACCAAAAAGCTCAGTGATGTGGAACTTGATCGTGAAGAGCTTTTCACAAAGTTTGATGAAGCTAATCAAACAATTGGTGCACTGAGATTTGAGAACAATTTCTTGGCTGAGAAGACCAAGAAGCTTGAAGCGGAGCTGTTTCAAGTCAGAGCTCAATTGGAGAGGACTTCAAGTGCAAAACTTAATGAAATGCTCAGCATTCAAAAATCTGCTTCGGATCGAATAGGTTTAAGGTATGGTCTTTCTTCCTCTAATATTGCTTCTACTAGTGTTACTGTTTTTGTTTCTCCTGCTAATAATACTGAAATTGAGAACACTAATTTTAAAACTGAATTAGCTAGTGAGAACTTAGACAATGGTAAATCTATCTTAGGAGCACCTCCTAAGCAGGATAAGAAAGATGTTAAAAACCCTAGGACTAAGAAGGCTAACTCTCAAAAGCTTAAATAGAAGAAGCAGCATCTCTATCATCATTGTGGAGCTACTGGTCATACTCGACCAAATTACTATAAGTGGTTAACCACTCAACAGAGCAACGGCATGATCGCATCTGGAAGTCAAAATCAGCTTCAATCCTCTTTTACTCCTCTTGGTGATCTTCTCAAAGCCCTTATGTTCTTTTCAAACTTGAATGGTTTCAATTCTTCCCCCTCACCGCTGGTTCAAGGATTTAATCAAAGGAAAGGTTCTTCCAAGGTGTGGAAGAAAAAGGATTCTAAGTGATTTTATCACTTTCTTCTATTTTCTTGTTTTTTGTTTGTTGCATTACTTATGTGTTTTGCATTTTTTTTTTAGTCAACCTAGTTTTATGCTTTGTTTTGTTTAACATGTTTTTGTTTGTTTGTTTTCAGTTTTGTTTGTTTTGTTTTTAAAATTAAAAAAAAAATTGAAAAATAAAAAAAATACAAAAACAATGTGTGTTTTGTGTACTTTGGTACCTGTGTACCTTGGATGGCCGTTGAAACAAAGTTTTTTAAACTTTGTATCTTCTGTAACTTAGATGAGCATTCTTATACACAACTAAGTAAGTGAACTTTGTGGCTCTTGTTTGTGATAAGTAAAATTAAGTTATCTCTTGGACTTAACACTCGTATCACTCTTTTTGACGGGTAGAACTAGAAAATCTTAAGAGAAAGGTATAAATAACCATCTCATCACTGTTGCCCGCCAATCATAATATGACACTTGTACGCTTTGACATAGCAAAAGTGCAGTGTCAAAGACAACCGTATGCTTCGACATAGTGAAAGTGCAATGTCAAAAACTTAACATCTTGGGTATTTCTTTTCTCTCTCTTATATGCCTATGCATGAGATGCTAAAATAAAATAAAATATGCAAAGAAAATAAAAAGCAAAAAGATAAAAAAAATGCTTCAAATATTATTGGAAGCGTGTATTCTAGGAGATATGGGAGTTATAAGATGTACCTTGAAGGTGATAGCCCCCATCAAACAATTATGATTGTGTGTGAGTTAAAGTGATTTTCTCATATCTCAAATCGTCATAACATGTATACACATATGCAATCTTGCGAAGTTTTTTCACACACAACACCTAATATTCTTGCTACTCTTGATACATGTGCAAGTACAATGTGATTTGGCCATCACAAGGTTTTACATGTGCTAATGTATACTCACTAAACTGTCTTGACTCTTTTTGAAATATAAAATTAGTTAGACTTGTTTAGTGTGTGTGTGTGTGTGTGTGTGTGTGTGTGTGTGTGTGTGTGTGTGTGTTTTAGGATCTATGTGCTTATATTTTTTTGTTGAGAGATAATTTTGAGAGATTAATATGTTGATTGGATCATTGGTTGAGCTGTATGTCAGATTGCATTCATGTTTGTGTTTTTCTCTTCTCAAAAAATTGTTTTGAAAAGCTGTCTCGACACCTCCTCGATACCTAGCTATCTGTCGAGCTTCTCAAGCTTTTTCTTATCACAATCTCAACACCTCCTCAACACCCGGTGGATCGATCGAGAAAGTTCCTGCCTCATCGATAGCTTCTTAACACCTAATGGATCAATCGAGATTCTGTTCTTTGTCAGGTGCTTCTTGTTCCTCGATACCTCCCGACACCTGCAGCTATTGACATTCATCTTTCTCGACACCTTCCTTGATAGAATCCTCGACACCTCTCGACACATTAGCTGTCGAGGTTTACTGAGGTTTCTATATAAACCCCTAGTGCGATCCGCCTCTCATTTCTCTCGATCTTTCTCTTGATAGCTCTCTCTTTTCTCTCCCAAACACTCTCATCTCACTCCAATCTTGTTCCTCAAAGGTTTCCTTAAGCTTTTTCAAGTTTTTCTACACTTGGTAAACCTCTTATCTCTGCATTCTTCATGGATTTCATGATTTGAAACCTAAGTTTTGGGGTTTTTGAAAAATTTTGGGGTTTTTCAAAATTGTTGAGTGTTTCTTGAAATTTTGGGTTGGGTTTTCATTTAAATGTGATCAAAACCTTATACATAGCATCACATTTGCATTATAATGGTATTTTCATGCATTTAGATGTGTGAAATATGCTTGTGTGCTGGTAGGATTGGATTAGGCTGAGCCCATGATGCTTTTTACTTTGCATGTCACATGTTCATGCATTCCCCATGCATACATACTCTATTTTCAATATATTTGATATATTTGAATTGCTTGGGACTTTTCTGAGTGTTTTTCTCTCTCTCTTTCTCTCTCTTTGTTTAGGTTAGTTGTGTCTATGGTACCTAAACGTAAGTTTGCTCTGTCCTAGAACCCTCTATGTTCTAGGATATCTTCATCTTCTGATTCTACTCCTTTTAACATTCGGTTCTATGATGAGGATGTTCGTAAGGCCTTCTCGCAGAACTTCTTTCGATGAGGTGTTCATTCGGAATGCCAAGTCATTTTGGCGGACTTCGTTGACACTAACCTTCCCCCTGTCATTCACAGTCGGGGATGGAAGTCACTGTGTGACGTCCTGGTCACTTGTTCTCTTGTGCTTATTCAGGAGTTCTACTCCAACATACACGGGATTGATCGTTTAGTATCTCTTTTCTTCACTCGCGTTCGAGGTACACGCATTCCTATCACACCGCAACTTATTGCGAATGTAGTTCGGGTTCCTTGGATAAAGTTTCCTGACTATCCTAGTTGTGAGCATCTGCAGACTATGTCCAAAGATGAGCTCATGTCTACTTTTTGTGAGCGCCCTGCTAACTGGAGTGAGCGTCAGTATACACCATGTAAGTCTTTTGCTAAAGGCCCTCGCTTCATGAACATGGTGATGACCTTTATACTCCATCCACTCTCTCACTATAACTCCATCATAGAGTCTCGTGCTCGGTTTTTTTTTATCTCTTCTTGAGCATCTTATCATTAACTTCCCTTCTCATTTCATTCTCTCTATTATAGATGTTCATTTAGATTCAGCGTCCCGTGATAAGTTTATCTTTCCTTCCGCTATCACGAGGATTTTACGCCATTTTTCTATCCCTTTTCCTGTGTCCGACCACTTCACACACATTTGTGCCATAGACGCCGCTACCGTAAAACGTAGTGCAGCACAGTTTAGGTTGTGACAACCAGATTCCACTCATCCCTCTAGTCCGGCTCCATCTTGTTCAGCTCCATCCACATCCGCTCCCTCTTCCTTTATAGGTGATGTATCACTTGGAGACATCATGGCGTAGCTACAGCGCATGGATGCTTGCCTTGATACACTCTCTATTGAGTTATATCAAGTGAACGTTTGTGTCGGTCGTATTGCACGATGACAGACGACTATGGGTGGCTTTGCTCCTGAGGCTTCTCCTCCACCACCTCCTCTAGTGGCTTTTGATTTTGATGCTAAGGATGATGATGATGATAGTGACGGCGATGACGCTTCGGATGATGGTGGGGATGCTAGCTCTACCGATGAGATGTCTACTTAACACTCTTACCCTTTGTTACTCGTGACAAAAAAGGGGAGTAGTTTTTGATGGATATTGAGAGTAGTCATTCTTAGGGGGAGAGTTAGTGTAGGACATTTTGTTAGGGGGAGAGTGTTAATATGAGGGATGTAGTGAGGATATGATGTATCTTTTTCTTTTCTACCTTATTAGATACTTTGTTCTCGTACATTAGGTCTTGTGACCAGTTTTTACATACATTGTACTTATTTTCTCTATATGTGGATGTATGTTTCTTTCACCTACCTCTACATGTGTTCTTTCTTTTGTATCTTTATATACATGTTTCTTATACTTATATGCAATCTATTATTTCTGTTTCGCACAAAGATGCCTTGATGAGTATTGTTTAAAGTATTTCAGAAATATAGGTTGTCAAAGTCTACTTGCCATAAACTCTCTTCTTGCAAAGTTTTTCAAGAGTTTGTGTTAGGATAGATTTTACTGTATTCAACAAGTGAATATGAGTTGAGTGATTTATAACTTCTCTCATATGTTCATTTGTTTGTTGTGGTTTTGTCACAGATTGCCAAAGGGGGAGATAATTAGAACATATGTGGTTCACTTGTTAAAGAACGTATATCATTTTTTTATGTAATTGGCTAATCCTTTGACAAAATGCACTAAACTTGCAATTGGGTAGTTCTAGATGTTTTTAATATTTCAAGAAACAAGGTTTCAAGATCAAGTGTTGAAGTCATCAAGTTTGTCCAAGAAACAAGCTGAAGAAGTGCTGAATCATAAAATCTCGATACTTTCTCGATAGATTCTCGACAGCTTTATTTGTTGAGGTTTTCTAAAATCAGAAATTCTGATCTGATTTCTTGGGATCCATGAATGTGTCTTTGGGCTTTTTTTTTTTCTTCTAACCCTAGGCATATGAAAGGATTGTTTTAAGGGCTGTCAAAGGGTTCACAAGTTGCACAAGCATTGAGCAAACTCTGTTCAAGCAAATTGTAACCGGAGACAAAGTTTTTCCATAGTTTATCTCTTTTGAAGAAGTTGTTGTGTATGTGCATATTTGGGTTTTGTGATCAAGCATCTTCTTGATCTTCATCATGGATGAATTGAAGAACTTTGCAGCCAGCAACTCTTTCTAGTTGGTGATTGAAGCTGCGTAGTGAGATCTGCGCAATTGGTTATTCACGAACTTGGAAGCCGTGTATCAAAAGGGGAACTGTCACTATAGAACAAGTCCAATTGGGTATTGGGGTAAAGGTTCAACTGTAGGTTGGTAAGGTACTTGGGATTCCTTTACTTGTAACCGCTTGTTGTGATAATAGTAAAGTTTCGGGAGTGGTGACTTGAAAATCACCCTGTAGGGAGTAGAGTTTCGAGAGTGGTGACCTGAAAATCACCCTGTAAGGTTTTTGCCATCAGGTTTTTTCCATTCATAAACAAATCACCGTATTATTTATTTTCCGCTACATAATTATTTTATTGGTGATTTGTTTGTGCTACCATGCGTTTGCATGTTAAATTGATTAATTAATAGAACAAGTCCAATTGGGTATTGGGGTAAAGGTTCAACTGTAGGTTGGTAAGGTACTTGGGATTCCTTTACTTGTAACCGCTTGTTGTGATAATAGTAAAGTTTCGGGAGTGGTGACTTGAAAATCACCCTGTAGGGAGTAGAGTTTCGAGAGTGGTGACCTGAAAATCACCCTGTAAGGTTTTTGCCATCAGGTTTTTTCCATTCATAAACAAATCACCGTATTATTTATTTTCCGCTACATAATTATTTTATTGGTGATTTGTTTGTTCTACCATGCGTTTGCATGTTAAATTGATTAATTAATAACTTAGCTAATTAATTAATTAATTTAATCACAAGGGGTCAATACATTTGTGGCCAATCGAGGGCTTAGGTGCACTGAGTATATTAAGCTTGGAGGGTCTCTTGCTATTCGTGTATCCCAACTGATTTTTTAGTGGATCAATTTACCACTTGGAGGGTGGCGGAGAGGTTTTACGCCGAGTACTTCGGTTTCTTCTTCGATAACACATTGGCGTGTTATCTTGTGTTTGCATTCTTTTTTCCTACTCTTTTAGCTTTTATTTTACTACTGTGTTTTGCTGAATATGGCTTAGAGTAGTTTTATTGTTTGTTCGCTCACATTTACTCTATTCCGCATTAGTTTAAGTTAAAGTAAAATCAAGCGAGTCGTAATCTTTAATTTGAGGGTCTGAACAGCTCTTGTGTTTAAACATAATCGAGCTTTCAATATAAAAAATAAATTTTATTTATTTGAGAATTATTTAAAAACAAAACTAAGTACATATCAAAGCTACAATACAATGCCTAACTATTTAAAAATTATTTAAAAAAGGACCAAGTTTTTGCATTTCATGTTAAGTGTGTGCTCAATGCTTGATATATTCTTTTTCTTATTTGACATGGCAATGCTTTAGATGATGATGATTTTCAAACCACATGCTCATATCTTTTGATTTTCATGATGGAAATGATGGACTATATGTAATTTAAAGTATTTGGTGTTATCTTTAATGTGAGTTATTAAATTCAATAGTGGATTAGTGAAACTAAATAATATGATTCTTATTTTGCTAAGTGGACATTTTTATGTGGTGGTCTTTGTTATTGTCAAGGAAGTTAGTAAGTTATCTTCTTTTTCAAGGCATATAAGCTGCACTTTTGGGAGATCTAGGGTACCATGGAAAAGAAAGAACACTGCCACGGGCCTGAAAACAACTTTATGTTGCTCTTTGGGACCATGATTTAACTTTGCCTTGAGGTTAAAAATGAGATTACATCATACAAAGATACAATTGTATACAGTAATGAAGATTTCCAACCATGAGAAGTGGAAGCATATAAGCATAAAAAAATTATTTTTGTATTTATTTGTATGTAAGTTTTTGATGTTATATTATTGCAATTTTAATGTGGAAATTGTTACTATAAACCTTGATTTATTTGTTCAAATATACAAAATTTATTTATCAATGCTTAATAAGGAAAAAAAAACATATAATATATTAAAATAAATTTCCTGAATTTTCTTATGCATAGCACAGGTTGGCAATTACAACATGTATCATTCGTTTTCCTCTCTCACTTTCTCCATTTTTTTTCTCTATCATCATTTCGGGCTCTTTCTCTTAATCTATATATATATATATATATATATAACCGAAACCTTTGAAACTTTCACAATTTTTCACGTTAGAACAATATTTAAATAAAATTATCATTTTATTTAAATAAAATTATTTTTGATTAGTCCAAACTTAACTATGAGTAAAATTCTATCTCTCTAACAAGTCCAACTTAAATTCAAACTCATCATTATCATTTTTTTTAAACAAAATTATTTTTATGTAATCCAAACTTAATAAGAAGTGAAACTCTATCTCTCAAACAAGTCTAACTTGAACTCAAACTCAAACGTTGATAATTTATTTAACATTTAATGAAAAAAAATTATCTAAAAATAATATCAACAACCAAAGTCTAACTTTAATAAGAAGTGAAATTCTATCTCTCTAATAATTTTATTGACGTGGCCAATAAAATAATATTAAAAAAATTTATTTGACATTTAACGAAAAAAATTTATCTAACAAGTGGTTTACACATGTGAAAAGGAACTAAACTTTGAGTTCATGTACTCTGCGTCTCTACCTAATCTGACCAAGAAAAACAAGAATCCTTATTCTACTAGAACAAGGTATAATAATGGCCATATATAATATGAGTTTTAGTTCCAGACTGAGTCAATAGTGTTTTGAAAGAAACCCTACGTTATATTATATTATACCATATATATATATAACCAAAATTTTTGAATTTTTATTGACCTTTCTAAAACTTGGCACATCATTATCATTTTTTTAAAACAAAATTACTTTTTGAAAACAATATCAACAGCCAAAGTCCAAACTTAACTAGGAGTGAAACTCTATCTCTCTGACAAGTCCAACTTAAACTCAAATTTAAACGTTGATAATTTATCTCCAAATTGGCGAGATTAATCATGAACACTATAAAAGTAGTGCAAACCTCAATATTTTTTTTAAGCCGAGTAGAGATATGAGTTATTCTTCTGTTATTTTCTTTTACTCTACTTTGTTTATATATATATATATATATATATATATTATGGTTTTTCATGTATTTTTTAAAAAGTGATTTTTGTACTTGAATCACCAAACCATACGTCTATGATCGTATATGATTTTTTTTTTCATCGTTTAAAGTTTAGACTCGTTAAAATTTAAAACTTATTGCTTTATGGGTTCATGTATTTTTTTCTTTTTCTTATATTTCTCTTTTGAATAGTCATATATATTGAATGTAACCCATATTTCTCTTATATTTCTTTACTGTTTAGTCATATATATTTTGTTTTCATTTAAAGTTTAGACCCATTAAAATTTAAAACTTATTGCATTATGGGTTCATGTACTTTTTTCTTTTTCTTATATTTCTCTTTTGAATAGTCATATATATTGAATGTAACCCATCTTTCTCTCATATTTCTCTATATTTTAGTCATATATATATATATATATATTAAATAATTTCTAAGCAGTAAATTATCTAATTTTTTAGTATTTTTTGGTCTTTTAGAAGTTTTAATATCTAAATTTTTGAATTATTTTTTTGCATTATTTGAAACTGGCAAATTTTTTTGTGAGTCATTGCATGTTTAAGCAATGGCTTCATCATCAAATTGTAACATAAATTGAAGTCATACAAAAGCATATCATGCAATGATATAGTTTCTTAATCAATTTAAAATTTTATAAAATTATTTTAATCAACCTCACAAATAAATAGGTTTCAATGTATAGCATAAGTTAGCAACTAGTGGGTGTAAATTTGGTCCAGACGAAGTGCCCGTTTGGTTGGGCGTTTTGAGCCCACTTTTACCAAATATGCGCATTTGCAAAATGCTGAGAAGTTATTTGCGTTTGGCTCAGCCCAAAACGCAACTTTTTTCAAAAAGTTGCGTTTTGAGCCAAGGCAAAAAATGGTTCGGGAACGCGCAACAAATATGCAGCAGCAGAGGTCCATAAACAAAATGAAACGCGCATTTTTATCCGTTAGCTCTTGCTATTCACCAAATTACCCTTGCAGATGTATACCTCAGTTCTCATGCTTTCCCTTTTATTTCTCTCTTCTCTTCTCTTCTCTGCTCTGCCGTCAAGCACTGAGCTCTCTCACTCTCACGCTCATCTCTTTTCTGCCCTCTCCGTGGTAAGTCATCCATGAACCCGGTCTACCACCACAATCAACAAAATCAACAAAACCCATTTCAAACCCAACTCAAAATCAAACCCAAAATCCACAGAAAATCAACTCAAAATTAAACCATTAATTAAAAACCCATAACCCAAACCCAAAATCAAAATCAAATAAAAATACAAACCCAATGTTTCAATCATCTTCATCTTCATCATCATCATCATCATCATCTTTTCTGGAGGAAGTGAAAGAGCAGCTTTCGAATTGTCAAAAAAAAAAAAAAAAAAAAAAAAAAAAGAGCTCAGCAGTGGAACAACGTTCTGGAGGAAAAAGAGAAAGGGAAAAAGGAGAAAAGAAAAAGAGATGAAGAAAAAAGTGAAAGTGGAATGTTCTGGAGGCTAGGGAGTGGTAGGGAAAAAGGGAAAAGAAGAAAAAAGAAAAAGAAAAAAGAGAAGGCTACGTGGGTGGAGGAGAAAAAAAGAGGGAAAAAAAAATAAAAAAAAAAAGAAGAAAGGGGAAATGTTATCACAATATTTGTATAATATTTTCACAATAAATTTTAAAAGGTAGGTTATTATTAGCTAATATTAGTGAGAAAAAAATAATTTTTTTAGAAAGAGAAAAAAATAATTTTAATAGTATGTTAAAATTAAAATCTGTATTAATTTTTATCACAATATTTTTACAATAAATCTTAAATGGTAGGTTATTATTAGCTAATATTGCTGAGAAAAAAATAATTTTTTTAGAAAGAGAAAAAAATAATTTTTTTAGAAAGAGAAAAAAATAATTTTAATAGTATGTTAAAATTAAAATCAGTATCAATTATCACAATAATTTTACAATATTTTCACAATAAATTTTAAGTGGTAGGTTATTATTAGCTAATATTAATGAGAAAAAATTAATTTTTCTAGAAAGAGAAAAATTGATTTAAGTATATGAAGTAGTTGATTTAAGTATGAAATAAACTCACATAAAAAAAAAAAAAGTATGAAATAAACTCCCTTATATATACATTGTCTTTTTTAATAATTTATCTCTTAAACTGCCACTTTTATAAGTGCTAGCCAAACACTCAACTTTTTCAAAAAGCACTTTTTAACAGCTTTTACCAAACACTCAGTTTTTTGAAACTCCACTTTTTCATTATGCACTTTTTGAAAACTCTACTTTTTCATTATGCACTTTTACGAAAAGCTGAACCAAACTCACCCGAATTGTAAAACATGGATTTTAGGACCTTTCAATAAGAAACCTCCGCTTCAGCATTTTCCTAATAATTTCTCTTATTCCCAAATTTTACACGACTCTCTCTCACGCGGTCAATGTCTTCTCTTTCTTAGCTGACTCTTTCTTTCATTCTCATTTTTATTTCTTTTTCTTTGGATCTAATCTCACGCTTGAATCCCTCTCTTTCTTTCAGTATATATATTTTTTCTATTATCTTATTTCTCTCATCTCTTCCTCGATCATCTTTCTATTTTGGTGATGAAGTTCTTGTGGTCGTGGGTCAGCAATTTTCAATGAGTTAATGGCAATTGGGTTGACTAGATTTTGGGTTTGGGTTTGGCTGACATGAGTATTTGGAGTTTGATGTGGTGGTTCATGGCAATTTTGTGGTGGAGGTTAGTTTCTAGGCCGATGTGGTTGAATCAAGGCCATCGGGTTTTATTTTGGGATTCTTTGTGAAGAAGATGAGCATTTTCCTTTTAGTTTTCTTGGCTATTGGCTACCAAACAATGAACGGAGATGAGACTTTGTTTAGATTTTCATTGAAGTGTGGACTGTTGAAGTTGAAATTTTTTAACCCACAAATCAATAAATGTTAACACGCGCTACCACTCCCTCAAAAATACCAAATTTAATTAAAAAAAAAAAATAAAACCCAAAATTTGCAGAAAAACAGGAACTCCAAGTCCAAGAAGTTGTTGGAGATTTGTAAATAGGAACTCCAAGTAACTGAGACTTAGAAAAATGGCCAACATCAACAAGGAGAAGGATGGCTTCAGCATTAGCAGGAAAAAAAATGAAATAGAATGGCTTTTTGTTTCACTTTCACACTAGCCATGCGAATCTACCTAACCCATCCTAGAGATTTTTTTTTTTTTTTTTTTTTTTAAATAACATTTAAACACTCTATAAAAAATAAATAAAAAAGCCACAAGAATCCAGAGATAATGGAAAGTGGGTTTCATAAAGAATTTTATATCAGACAATGTTTTGGTTGCCATTTGCTAAGGAGAAGAAAGTGGCAGACAACCAGAGGCGGAGGGAGGGGCTTTGGGTTTGTGCTTTCAGGTGAGGCATTGAGCACAACCAACGGTTTTGTCTGGTTTCTTGGTGGTACTTCCAGATTATGACGGTTATTTCGGGTTTTGATTTCTGAAGATTTGGGGCTTGTTTAGTTTTGTTGTTTAAACAATTCGTATATTCCCAATACTTTATATCCCATATATATTTTTATAATATTTAAACAACCTAGCTTGGTTTGATATTTGTGAGGGGTGATTGTATTTGTTAAATTTATTGTTTTAATGTGTAAAAATATGAGGTGGCATCATGTCATTAGAGGGTGTAAATAGTCCCTTTCGATCCAGGTCAATTTAATATATACACACACACACGTACGTATGTATGTATGTATTACACCAAATAATAAATAAAATAAAAATAGACTTGGCATCATGATAATAAATATTAAGCCCAATAATGCAGGATGCATTAAAACTAAAAGTATAAAACCCATCTACCGACACACAGTTTTACATGGAGAATGAAAGAAAATACGAACAATCATATATAAATTGTACTGACTTATTTATCGATAGAAAATCAATATTATGAATGAACAATTCAATTTATTGATTAAAAAAAAAAAAAAAAAACATCTTTGTTTAAATAGGAATTTCATCATCAGCAGCTTTGAGAATTTTCTCGAAGGCATTTTCCACGCATGACTTGAATCTTTGGGGATCCATGAATCCTTTCTCCATCACGGCGCTAACCCTCAGGTTTCCCATATAACTTACCATTGTTATAATAAGGTTCTGCAAATCCATTTAAAAAAAAAAAATGTTACAGTGGGTCATAGAATATGATGAATCTAATTGAAAGCAAGGAGTTCTATAATTATTCGTAAAGGTGATTGAACTTAATTGAGGAATTTTTTCACATTAAATCATAAATCATGCTTGTTAATTTGTTCTATACTTTCCACTGTAAAGACCAAAAAAATTAAAAAAAGTGAACACCAAAGATCTGAGAATAAGTGTAACAAAATCATTATGTGATTGCTTCTAATAAGTAGAAAGTTACAAATATCATTCTGCGACTTCGAAAAACAGAATCATTTTTATGACTTGAATAAAAAAAAAAAAAAAAAAAAACCAATGAAAGAAAATCACATGCTCATGTCACATCCATACTTCGAAATCTACGAGATGGATTATTAAAAAAAAAAAAAAAAAAAAAAAAAAAAAAACTACAAGGAGGTGGAATTTGGAATTTTATTTTTATCGAAAAATCTTTATAAAAGATATTTATTTGTTTAAGGCAAACTAGGTGGCATATACAAAAAATGAGTGCTATTTCTATAATGTTTTTATAAAATGTTATAGGTGGTAAGCTGTTATTAGTTCTAATTTGAATTTACAATTTAAATTACTTTTTTTTTTTGTCTCACTCATAACAACAAATTTTAGGTAGTGGGTTGCTCTTTGTTATGAAAATATTGTAAAAAATGTTATAGAAATAGCATTTCTCTGTATAATAACAATTTTAATTTTACATTTTTACCTGAGGTACACCTAACACCATGAAGTATAGACCTTTAATCGGATGATTATCCAAAGACGCCTGTTCCACTGGCCCGATCACATTCGAAATTGACAAACTGGAGTTCCTTAGTGTCCCATGGATGAATCTAGCGGCTGCCTGCAGTAGTACAAGAATGCCAAAAAGATCTTATAGAGTACGTATTCAAAAATAAATTCAACTACTTTAGAATCGTGTATATGCAAATGTAAGATTAAAAAAAAAAACACTTTCTCACACACACCACATATATATATATATATATACACACACACATATATATATATATATATATATATAAAATGACAGTTGTTTATAGTATTAAGTAAAAAGTTGATTAATTTGAATTATTTTTAACTAGATAAACAAATGAAATTGGAAAGCATAATTTTTCAAATTCTCCCTTTTTCTAATTTTAGATATGTGATTGAGTTTCTTAAAGTTCATTTATATTGAACTTATTGTATTTTGCACTAAATAATTAACTTGAAATAAAAATTAAAAAGTTTAGATAAGACACATGACATAAAAATAAATTCTAATTGAAATTCTAATTGGATTTTCTCTTAATTTTGGCTATATGTATATAAGATTTTTTTTTTCAATATTTTTTTAAGACAAAATTGTATACCATTAACATAAAATTACACTTTACCAATATAAACTATACCCCTATTTACATTTATGACTTTAAACTTTTAAAATGCATGATTACCATCCTAAACGGTTAAATTTGAACCCTATCATCTATTGGACTATTAAATTAGACCGAGATACATCTCAAGTGTGACTCATGTGAACTTTGCATACATGGCATCACATGAACATACCAAATTTCTCCTCTTTAATCCTTTAAAATAAAATTATTTAACAAATTTAACTCTTATTTTGCCACGTAACTTTTGTTTTAAAGGGGTTAAAGTGGGTCAATTTGGTCTGTTCACGCGGTGCTACGTAATTTATAGTTTTTTTTTTTTTTTGAAAACAAGTTATAGTTTACGATTAGTCATGTATTTTGAGAGTTCATGGTGATAAATTGTAATTACTCTAATATTGATTAATATTAGGTGGCTTTGCAATGTGAAGAAATTGCTTCAAAAAAATTAAATAAGTTTCGGATATCAAAATAGAGGCACCAATCCAAGATTATTTGGTTTGCTTATAAGGTATATACTATATACCGAATACAATCCCCTTTCACCCCTCCCACCCTTTTTCTATCCATTTTTATTCAAGAAAAGAAAAACTAATTGACATTTTTAGTAATGTGATAGAAAAGCATGACATTAATATCAAATGTTATAAGCAACAAGTATTAACTATTAACTATTAAACTAAGTATGCCAAGAATTCTGTTGCTCAATATATATATATATATATATATAAGTAGGGTTTTTTAAATTTAAAAAGAGAGAGAGAGAGAGAGAGAGAGAGAGAGAGAGAGAGAGAGAGAGAGAGAAAAGAAAAAAAGAAAAGAAAAAGGAACCAACATAATTGATTTGAAAATTATCAAATGATTAAAGGTAGAAATAGCAAAAAAGAAAGAGAAAAGAAAAGAAAAAAAAAAAAAAAAAGAACTAACATAATTGTTTTGAAAATTATCAAATGATTGAAGGTAGAAATAGTGAATTATTGGTGATGAATAAGATCACGAATATACCTCAGGACCTCTAAGTTTCTTCACAATCTCCAAAACCCTACCAGTGAGGTAAACACCCAATGAACTTTTCTTCTTCTTGATTATCTTACTTGCTGCCAAAACAAAGTCGAGTGGGTTTGGAGATTTGTGGTCCTTAAGCTTTGGCATTGGTACATGCAAGAAGGCGAATTGGTTCCCCCATTGCACCTTTGAGTTAGGTTTAAGCATCTCCTCAATTGACTTGTAGCCACTCATTATTCTAGTGTTGAACAATACCAATGCTGTGGAATGTGATTTAGTTGATTTATTGCTAATCTCTTGCATGTATAACCGGGTGCCGAGGAAAATTATTCCAGCAATTACATCATTTACTGTCTACACTCGAGAAAATAAAATTTGGTCGAACAATAATGTTACTATAATTTTGAAAATTAATTGTGCATTTTCTATAGATTTTTATGACAAATTAATCGTCATGCTTATTAAAAAATATAATAAAAATTAAAAAAATTAATTGTATCACAAAAAATAAATTCATAAGGGAACAAAGTAATATCAAACTTTTGCGCCTAATGATGCAAATGATCACAAGCTTGACACTAATCTGCGAACACCTAAGAAATAAAGTATAAAGACCTTGAAGGCTAGCAAAAGTAAACTGGTGAAAGACATGTATATTTTGATTAGGCTTACTAGTAGTTATCATACCTTTCTTTCATAGTTTGCCTTCTATTTAATCTCTTCATGTGAAAGATTTTCTCCACAATTTACTTAGGATTTGAAATTTGAACATTAGCATGTTATTTGGCTTAATGGATGATATAGCATTGTGATGATTTGATATGAGAAATTTGGCAATCATGACACCTATCAGTTGCCTCTAATTCCTAGACCTAACACAACATAAATTCACAATGCCCTAATTTGTCTATGATCTCATAGTTGGCCCATTATAATTTGCAATTTTTTTTAATAACCCATGTGTGAGTTAGTAGGAAAATTTAAGAGTGTTGTAAAATTGTTGTGACCCTAGAAGGACTCTTAAATTTATATTAAAATTTTTTTTTATTTGTAATGAGAGGCTTTTAAATGGTGTTGTAGCATTGCCAAATAGAATAATGTTTTGCTTTTTAAGTTTTACGTGGTAAAATTTTAGATGGGCGTTTTCCTATGTGGTAGCATGACCTTAATTGTAAGAAAATGCTTCTACTATTATATATAGTATATTAAATACTTTGCTAACAGATTGTGTCAAAATTGGGTACAAAGTTAGAATTAGATCTGACTAAAACAGTTTATTGTTCCTATTATCCATACCTATCTATTCTTTGTGTGTGGGTGAAGATGGGTTAACAGGTTTAATTTTCCCAATCAACCCTTATCTTGCTTCTGATTTAAAGGCATCATTGTCAACATATTGTCATGAAGGTGAAGTTGGCATGGTGGCTAAGAGGGTAATTACTATTTTCAATATTTTGGATGCTAAAACGAGGGTTGTAGGAGAACTAAACCTAGGAATTTTTGATAAGTCTACTTTTGGGGCAATGCCACCTTTGAAATTTCTCCCTTGCTCACCTAATTTATTAGACATAGAAAAGTTGAACCCAACTCAAAGTTGAAATTTTTGACCTAAAGTAAAAACAGGTTGATGCGTAACCTGGCCTTTTCTATGGACTGGTTTGGGCCAACTCATTTCACCTATGGCTTGACCCATTTTTAAAACAAATTTATTATTATTATTTTTAATATCACGTGACCTCAAACATCTAGTGTTTAAAACCATTGGCCTTTGAATACATATGCATGGTAGAGCAAAAAGGGGTGCTTATTAGCTGATAATGTTTAATGTTACTGCAAGTATGTGCGCATATAATATATGTTATATGTAGACTATAAATAGTGATATAGGGCAAGGTACATATATGAAATAAGAGGATTAGTGATGCTATCTTGATTGATAAATTTGGTACATATGAAAAATGGAAAATTATTAAATACTCCGAGAGTACTATAAATGCATACTCCTCTCTCTCACATTAATTGTGAGTCTCCACCATAAGTTTAATTAGTGAAGCCTACAGTTATGTGAGAGGAGGAGTACGCATTTATGATATTCTGGGAATACTTAATAATTACCCATGAAAGAAGCAGAAAGGTAATGAATTATTTTTCCCCTATTTTGTAATATCTAACTCATAACATGTGCGATCTTCCAAATGAGACATCATTTATTAGTAATGAGACACACATCATGAAATAAGAGGATTAGTGATGCTATCTTAATTGATAAATTTGGTGCATATTAAAGAAGTAGAAAGGTAATGAAAAATTTCTCCAAGTTTGTAATATCTAACTCATAACGTGTGCAATCTTCCAAATGAGACATCATTTATTAGTAATGAGAGATGCATCATGAAATTAATTTTTTATTTTAATTTTTTATGGTGATCACATCATGATATCATTAGTGAATGGTGAACTTTGAATTGTTTAAATTCGAGAATCATTTTATTTAAAAAAAAAAAAATTTACATATTTTATTATTTTTGTTCATTTATTTATTTTTTCTATAAAAAAATAAGGGTCAACCCAACCTGCTTACAACCCATTAAGGATAACCTGTTTTGACCTGAATCTAATTAACCTGGCTCATTTGCCTTGACTATAATTTATTAGGGTGGACAATAAGGGGGTTTTATTTAATGAAAGAGTACTATTGTTTTTGGACCAACATATGAGAATAAGCTAGGGGGCCGAAATATCTCTTTCTAAACCTTGGGCCACAGAGACTGGAAGACTAGAGATGGGTACCGATCCAGTCAAATTAAAAAAGAAACCAATGGATCACGAGATGGGCAGGAGCATCAAATTCTTTAATAAAAGGAAAAAGAGAAGTGTTATCAAAAATATCAAAAGAGTTCAAGGTGAGTTCAATATTATCAATTTAAGCTTTATAGTATGTTAAGATTTGGTAATTCTTATATAAGTTTGAATTTTTTATGAGCTATTTGGTTAATTTTTTTCTTTCAAATCTTTATACACAAAAATAAGAATTAAGATTAAATTTTTTTACCTATTCATTAATATTCATATAAATGCTTAGTTATTAAGTTACATGTAAACAATTATGCTCCCTTACCATGATAATCACTCTGCAAGTATAAAGTTCCTATAGGGTGAAGGGGCAAAGGCTAAGGTTCATGTCTTATATGTAATTTATCACATATTATGTAATAAATCACATATGTGATTTTTTTTCCTTAAAATAATCATATATGAGATTTATTTTTAACTAAAGGAATAAAAAAGAAGAAGAAGCAAGTTTATTCATATTATTACATGCTGAGAAATTTAAATAAACATTTCTTTTATATATATACTAGTCTCATCACAAGTGCGAGTTTTTTTTTTTTTTTTTTGGTTTAGTGTCATAATTTTCCATGTATAACTGAATTTTCTATTATACTTTTCATGTAGTTCACACATCACAAAATGTCATAGAGTTAGCAATTCACAATATATGTAGTTGATAAAGTACTATACATAATATAATTCAATTGCGAACGTAGTATATAAATTTTGTTTATAGGCTTACCAAATTTGAGAAAAAAAAAACGTTTGACCATTGAGAAGAATTCAGTATATTAAATAGAGAGTGTGGAACAAGATAAAGATATTGTCAATTAGAAATAGGATGAAAGAATAAAGAAGAAACTGAAGAAATATTGTGAGTTTTCAGTTAGAGGGATATAATGTTATTAGAATTTTTCCTTATGCATTCCACTATGCTGAGAAAGGGAAGAGAGGAACAAATGAAATAGGAAGTTTTTTTAGGAAGTTGTAATTGGTTTCTCCGTGGGTTATTTATTTATTTATATATTTTTTTTGAAGTGATGGGGGTAGTTTTCTTTTTATAGAATGTGAGATAGTTGTTATTTTTGATAGAAGCATGGGGTAGGTTTTTTTTTTTTTTTTTTTGATAGGAGTGTGAGGTATTTTTTTTTATTATTTATTTATTTATTTATTTTTACGGAACATGGAGTATCTTTTTTTTAGGAATTTGGGGTAGTTATCTCGTAAGGAGCTTTTACTCTGTAAGTTTTTTATTTTTTATTTTGGGTTTGACTTACCTTCAATATTTTTTTAACTGGACATATTATTTTGTTTTAAATATACAATTGCAAGTGGTAATGAGTTTTAATCTCCAACTTTTATTTAGTTAGTAGATGATGTGACAGTCTCTTATTAAAACAAAAAGGAGATTCATTTTTAAAAAGTATTGGAGGTAAACCAAACTTTTTATTTTGTCTATTTATAATTTTAATCACATTTCTTATGTTTTAGGAATAATGATAAATTAATTAAATCAAGGATATTTTTGGATGTAAAAAAGGTAATACCTAACTTTTCAAATCTTTTTAATATATTGAGATATACACACGTCACTAGTAAAAAGAGAAAGCTTTTTTTAATTATTTAAATATTAAATAAAATTTCAGATGAAAAGTATGGAATACAATCAACAAACATATCAATGATGTTTGGATAATGCTAGAGATACAAACTATTTTACAAATTTTTTACAAAATGTTAATGTGGTGAGTAATTGTTAGTAAATAAAAAAGTGATATTAATGGTGGGTCTAGACGAAAACTAATAAAAGGTTGGCTACATTAACATTTTGTAAAAATGTTGTAAAATAGTTTGTGACTGTAGCATTACTCTTGATGTTTTAGCAAAAATGCTTTCATCCTATGATCACATTTAATAGGCATATTAGGTCATTAGTTACTAGAAAAACGATATGAAATTGAAATAATTAGCTAATTTGTAATAAAATATGCTGATCATACCACTCCAAGCTTGGCCTTAATGTGTTTGATACAATCCATAGAGAATATCATGTTTGATACCACGATTGGCTGATATTCGACTCCTTCAGCCCCAGACCTTATCGGTGTTCGATCATCTTCGACCAATGTACTCTTTAACATGCTCCAAAAAAAATCAGATACAGAGTTAAAGATGGAGGAACAAAGTTGAGACACTCTTCCACAAACACTTTCTCTGCCACTTTCTGGCTCTGAGCGTTGGTGAGAAGGAAATGTTAAGGGAAGAGAAGGATTATCAGCCCTTTGAAGACAAGAAAGAAGTGCACCCATGAGCGAGTAGCCATCACCAAGCGCATGGTGAAGCTTGAATATGATAGTACCGGCTGCATTGCTTGTTGGATATTTAACTATGTGAATTTCCCATAGTGGTTTGTTCTGTGAAAAATGCTCCATTGCAATGTTTGATATATAATCTTCAAGATATTCATCATATGATGTGGGTAACAAGCCAGTAGGGAAAATAGGAAAATTAACGTGCTCTTCGAGCTTCACCTCAACCCTTTTCCATTGTTTCTCACCTTTTCTATCCTTAACCTGTTCACAAATTCTCACTACTTAGTGCCAGTTTTAAAGGGATTAATGTAAGAACCTTAAAAGGCAGCATCTGAATACCCATTTAACCTTCCATGCATTCATGTTTATGTATTTCATAAAAGAGGAAAAAGAAGACAGAATCATATTATTTTCCAAGAAAAAGAATATTGAGAAAAGTAGATAACATCACCATGATGGAGGAGAAGCGTGTATTGATGGGCAGGAACACGTCATTGAGCAATGATATGGTACGCGCTTCGTTGGTTTCAATTGGTACCTCACTTTGCATGACACCAATAACAGATACAGACAGAACAGAGCTGTTGAAGTATTGTGCATTAGGACTCGCAGGCTCTAATCCTTCCTTTACCTCCATTTTAAATTGACAACAGTTTAGTCGCAGATTTGTGGCGTTAAAAGATTAGCTAGAATGTTATATTTATATTAGAAATTTAGAGCACTGACGGTAAGTTCCTACAGAAAATAACTTGAAAAAGTGTTTGGCTAAATTACAATTTAGCCTTTATATTTCAGTAGTGTTTTGAAATTAGGAAAATTCTTATTTTGCATTGTGTAAACTTATAAGGTAGACCTATCACTTTTTCTACACTATTTATAATTTGTCACGTGAACGTCTATAATTAATAAAAGATGTGATTTTTTATGTGGTCCTATAATTTTTATGAAATATAATGAAGAATAGAAGAAATTTATATTGAAGTTACATCCAACCACCGGTAGGGCCAGCTCAACAACTTTTGGGGCCTTAGGCAGAAATTTTAAATGAGGTCTTCTTATAATTAAATATTAATCAAATAATATATATATATATATATTGAATTTTTTTTATTTAGAATTTATTTTTCTTGCATTTTGAGATGCAAAATGACTAATTAAGTTTTTGTATTTAAGTTCTTCTAGCATTTCTTTTTCAATTGATAATATAGCTAATTCACTTAATCTTTTTTGTGACATAGTAGACCTTAAAGTCATGACCAATTTAAAGTTTAAACTTGCACAAATAAAAATTAATTTAATATATGATTTAATAAATTAGTGTCACTATAATATAAATGAGTTGACATGATACACATCAAATTATTAATTGATATAATAATTTATAATAATAGATAAAGTGTCAGATTAAAAAAAAAAAGTGAGAAACTATCAGCTACTCCACTACTCCTATCATCTTATGGCTAAGTTTTAAAGAAAAAATGTGTCCTATCAATTATCATGGCAGAGGTCCAAAGAGAGGCAGAACAGAAAAGCTTTCATAGCTGCAAAAAATGTGTCTCATCCCATCAAACAATTGTGCAGTGCAACAATGAATGTGTGAAACAAATATATATATATATATATATATATATATATAATTTAAGTGAAATAAATAGAAGTCTAGAAGACTATGAGTCTTGTTCCTCATAAAAAAAAAAAAAAAAAAAAAAGAAGAAGAAGACTATGAGTCTTCATTTTCGGAAAGACAAAGAAAAAGAGGGGGAGACTGAAGAAGAATACCCATGACTATAGACTGGTACGCTGGAGCCTGGACTCAACAAAGAGAAATTTCAAGCTAAACTGATTGAGTTTATGAAAAAAGATCAAGAATCAAGATGAAGATGAAGAAAAGAAAGGTAAGACCGTAAGAATACTGATGGATAGGCAGAGAGATAAAGAGATGAGAGGTTTTTCTTTTGTTTTTTAAATTTATAATCTCTAATTTAGCATATTTCACGACAATTACGTTGAATTATTAATGAATTTGTCTGCTATTAATTTTGATTTTAGCATATTTCAAGAATGAGTTAATAAATTTGTCACCTACAATTTAATTTTGTTAGTTGAAATTTGTCTATTTTTAGTTTTTCCTTTTTAATCTTTTGCATTTTAGGATACAATGGGACCTTTTTAATGTATTTTATTGACCAATAAACGTGCTTAAAAATTTTTTAAATTAAAATATATAGATAAATATATTATATATAAATTTTTTTTAAACAAATGGGAAACTTTTTTTATTTGAGGTCTTAGATAATTGCATCAATTGCTTTACCTATCCAGCCGGCCCTCACCACTGGATAGAGAAATATAATGGACAGAAGAAATTTGTATTGAAGTTACATCCTACCACCGAATAGGGTTATCGTTGATAATATTATTGAGGTGGGTCCCTTCCTATCATTAGACCCTCCTCCCTCCTTGTCGCTATAAGAAGCTGATAGATAGAAACTGTAAGTACTCTTGAAGGGCAACATCATTAATGTTCAGCAGTGCTCCATTCCAATAATAGCGGTGCTCCATTCTCCATTCCAATAATATTATACCATGTGTCAAAATTAATTTACTAAGCATCCTAGTCACCTAAGAATTAAACAAACAAGTACTTGCTCGCAGTTCGCCTACAGCAAACAATTGCGATGTGTGGGCTATCCATCAATTGTAGGTGGGGGGTGCCCTTTAACCAGGGGCATGCTGAATATTGACTACACGTAGAGGACAAGTCAACACATTAACACAACTTTAATAACCCAACTTGGTTACAGGCAGTTCTGAATTCTGATTGACAAAACGTTGTCTTCACCCGCGATATTCCTTAATCATTTTTTGATCAAGGCCTTCTGTTAACAGTAGCAGATTCATCAAGAATGAACAGCCCTGATTAATTTTTTCAGTAGGAATATCGCTGTCATCCAAGAGGGAAAAGTAGTACACGAGAATGCTCAAAAGATTCACGAGAGAAAGCACTGGACCCAATTCAGATTTCTCATATCTGGGCATGACCGAGAAGGACCTGTTTAGAAGGTTGGAATTTTAGCAATTGGGATTTTTGGATTGGGTAGCATGGGTAAAACCACACTAGTGTAAGAGATATTTAACAGCCAAAGAGCGCAGAGGCGTTTCTGATACTGGTATGGATTTTCAATAGGAAGATAAAGATCTACTAGGTAAGATTATGATGAGTTTGGTCACATAGATGTGTTGCCCAAGAATTTTGACATCTTAAAGTTTCTACAAAATCTTAAAATTTTTATTTTAATCTTTACAGAGTACGTCATATTATTGGATCTGCCACAATCGCTGAGGTTCGAATAAAATTTCAGGTTTCAATGGACATCACCGGTGATGGAGTTATAGTGAGATTTTATTTTATTTTTTATTTTATTTTATTTATTTATTTTTTTCAAATTACTAGGATGCTTTGTTAATTAATTTTGGCACATGGTAGAATATTAATTGAAATGGAGGACCACTGGATATTGATGACATGGTCCTTCAAGAGGACTGAATAACACCGAAATTTCAGCTTTTATTTTTTATTTTTGTTGAATACACCGAAATTTCAATTTGGACAATAATAATGAAGATAAATGAGAAAAGATAGAAATAGCTTTACAATTATAGAGGTGGTCTTATATAATGATTTAAGGAAAATTGCTAATCAAATTTATGTTTATAATCCAAAAGAACTTGTCAAATTGCAATTAGGGTTCCTTGTAATCATTCATAAATCCAAGATTCACCTAATAAATATTACCTATATAGAACTTAGAATATACCCACACAACAAACTCAAATAATCCAATCCGTACAATTTAAGATATCACATCTTAAATGCCTTTATTTTTAATTTGTCAAGATTACTATAACTCAACTAGCGATTCCTAGTATTTTGCATAAAGATGTAATGGTTCAAATCTTTCCACCCTAACTATTGAATTAAAAAAAAAAGAAAAATAAAAAAGAGTATTTGTTTTTATATAAAATAAATTTTATTTATTTGGGAATTATTTAAAAACAAAACTAAGTACATATCAAGGCTACAATACAATGTCTAACTATTTTAGAAAATAAATAGCTTGTTTGTTTTTTTAAGAAAATTCTTTTCCTCTGTTATTCACTTTTCTTTTCCTTTCTTCACATATTTTCTCTCTTTACAACTTTTTTTTTTCTCTCTTTTTCTTCTATATCATTATTGTAGGGACTAAGTTTGAGTACTTCTACTGTTGAGTGAGTGGACTCAAGCCCAGCTAGCCAAATACAATGAATTTATAGAAAGTAGGTTCAAGAACTAGGCCCTAGCAAGTGGGCAACGCCCAACGCAGCGTTTGCCACCATTCGACATAGACGAATGGAAATTATCCTCAAAGGTTTGTCCTCGGCCCAATCCGAGGAGCTTAGTGATAGTCCTTCTTCTCTTTGAATCCCCTTCTTTAATCTGTTTCTTCTCCTTATATAGTCCTCTTCCAATGATTCCTTTCCTCCACTTGTTGATTATCCATGCTTCTTTTTGACAACCCATCCCATCAGCCACCTTACCAGAACTCTCAATGAGTTGCAGCAATCGAGGAAGCACTGCTCAGGGGTCATTTCCCCATTAATGTGGTCAGAATGTTAGTTTTGGGCATTTAATGTGGAGGTGACGGTTCAATCCTGGCTTTGCTCCTTGGCCACCCTTCCACAGTTGATGTGTTGTGCCTGATCTTTCTCCTTAGATGCCCTGGAGGGTTGCTTTTGATGACTTGTTACTTCTACCTCCTATAGTCTTGGCTGGCCGAGGACAGGGTCATCCTTGGCAAGGCCTTTGGGCAATTCAGGTTTTCACACTTCATCCTCAGGCATTTCCTCCTCTTCGGCATGGGCCTTGGGCTAGGTACAAAGTGGGCTGGGGTTGCCAAATTCTTAGGCGCCACAATAGCCCCTCAAAATCCTGCTGTTCGTATTCTCAGACGAGGAGGAGGATTTTGATATCCTCGGGTCTTCATCATGGCTTGCCCAATCTTGGCCTACGTCAATGTTGGAGTCTTTCTGCCTGCCCAATGCACATTTCTGGCGCCTCGATATACGGCGTGCACCCACATTAAATTCTGGCGACTCCATACTCCCCACGTTCAATGGTGTGATGGTAATCAATCGGTGGGAATTTTCTGCCTATGGGCGGGAAACTCTACCTGGTTGTCTTTAAATAAGGATATAAATAATTATTTGAACCGATTTGCCTCCTTACTTTTACATTCAAGAACTCTGGTGCACATACTTTGAATTTGGCCAAACCTCGAACCTAACCAGCGTCCCTCTCCAGCATAAAAAGCCTGTTCGAGGATACTGAGGACCAAGGAGCATTGGAAGGGGCAGGAACTGATAACCAAGAAGCGCCCCAGGATGTGGTGAAGCCTCCTGTTGACTCCCAAGCCACACTTGTTATCCTTCAGGCCCTTCCCGCTGAGGAAAGGTCCTCCGAAGTAGCCCCTCCGAGTCAGGATCCTGAGGCAACAATCAAAACCCCTCAGTAGACCCCCCAGGACAATGTCTACCGAGTTGAGGAAGTAGGCCATCTCGACGGATTATCCTATTTTGACGGCTTGGGCCACTCTGATCTTGTTTTCTTTTTCATTTTATTTTGCCTTTTCTCTTGGTGACATTATAATGAAACTATTTTTTGTGTAATATATCCAATTGTTTGTTTTTAGTTCTTTGAATGATGCTTCTTTTTACTTGTCGTACTTTAATGCTTTGCTCAATACCTTGGTTTTGTCCAGCATTTGGTCTTGCAAAGTAATTAGTTTCCCTATAGGTTTGAGTTCAAGGACCATGCAATACCTTGGTTCTATCTAGTACTTAGGTATTTCTTAAAGTGGTTAGTTTCCCCATAGATTTGAGTCCGAGGACCATGTAAGACCTTGATTCAGTCTAACGCTTCTGTTCTTCTGTAAGTAACTAGTTTTCCCATAAGTTTGAGTCTAAGGACTATGCAATACCTTGGTTCAGTCTAGCAGTTAGGTATTTCTTGAAGTGGTTAGTTTCCCCATAGGTTTGAGTCCGAGGACCATGCAAGACCTTAGTTCAGTCTAACGCTTCTGTTCTTCTTTAAGTAACTAGTTTCCCCATAGGTTTGAATCCGAGAACTATGCAATACCTTGGTTCAGTCTAGCATTCAGGTATTTCTTGAAGTGGTTAGTTTCCCCTTAGGTTTGAGTCTGAGGACCATGCAAGATCTTGGTTTAGTCTAACGCTTTTTGTTGGAAATTTAGACCCCTTAACACACAACCAGATTGAGTAGCCTAGTTAATTAGCCAAGTTGTTACTTAATTAAATTAAGCAATTCTAGGTTAAAACAATCAAACAATCATATCAAGAAAATATAGCAGCAGAATAATAAATAACACATGATATGATCACCTAGGAAAACTAAACCGGTAAAAAACCTAGGGAGGATTTTACCCACCGATCCTCAAGGCAAAACTGAATTCACTATGAAAGAATCGAAGTTTATACAAAAGGACTTACAAGCTCCCCGCTTGACTTCCTAATACTACCTACCAGTAGAACTTACTGACACGACCCCGTGCAAGCTCCGAATTTACGGACTCCTTCTTTCTTGAATTCTTCAATCAGCTACAAGCACCCACGCTTGATATTCTTTAATCTTCAATGGTAGCAACCAAGTTGATCATCAAGATGTTGAAGTAATCACAATCTTGGAAACCCTAAGTTTTGTGTAAAGGAAAGCTCCTCTAGATCTCACAAGAGATTTAGACAAAACAGCAATGTATGAGCAACAATACAACTGGAGCAACTCTCAAAACGTGGTTAGGGTTTTGCCTTATATACCAAGGGCAAAAACATAAAACCCTAAACGTTTTAATGAGTTAGGGCTGAGTTGGAAAACTGTAGAAAAACGAAATCTGATCGATTTTCGATCGATCGAATCTATTCTTCGATCGATCGAGCCAGACCGAAATGCCCCAATGCATCTACAGTCTCTCGATTCCAACTTTACAATAATTAAACAACTTTAAGCACACTTTAACAAGACTAAACATATTGTTTTGATCATGGTTTGCCAATATTACAAATTAGAGTTCTAAATACATAAATTCCTAAACCTTTAGAACCTAACACTTTTGTTCTTTTGTAAGTAACTAGTTTCCTCACATATTTGAGTCTGAAGACCATGCAATACCTTGGTTCAGTCTAACACTTAGGTATTTCTTGAAGTGGTTAGTTTCCTCATAGGTTTGAGTTCGAGGACCATGTAAGACCTTGGTTCAGTCTAACGTTTTTGTTCCTCTGTAAGTAACTAGTTTCCCAATAGGTTTGAGTCCGAGAACCATGCAATACCTTGGTTTAGTCTAGCATTCAGGTATTTCTTGAAATGGTTAGTTTCCCCATAAGTTTGAGTCCGAAGACCATGCAAGACCTTGGTTCAGTCTAACACTTTTGCTCTTCTGTACAGGGTGAAGGAACTTGTCCTCAACTCTAGAATGTTTGCTTCTAGGGTGATGACGGTCTCGGCCTTGCTGCGCTGGAAATGGGTTATTCCTCAGACTAGGCCCTTGGCCCAGCACTGACCTGGACAGGGGTGGCCCGAGTTTCTACCTTATGTGTGACAATGGCCAACCTTCGGAATTTGGTAGGGATTAATGTCGTTGATAATTCTTCCTTCGAACTCTGTGCGGACCAATTCCCACCAACCTTCACCCTCTATACAAGGTTTCCTAGGGGAATCGTCCTTCCACATTTCATGACTCCTTCAGTTAAACAGGAATTCTAAGCCTCTCAACCCTCTAAGCACCTTCGATAACCTTGCCAGGATTGTGATTAGGGCCTGAGGGAATAGGGCGGCCCTGGATGAAGGCAAGGGCAAGGAAGTCAAAGGTATTCCTGCCTTTCGATTGAGCAAAAAAGGTGGTCCTCCTTCCTCAACCAAGAGCCGTAATGGTTGTAGGTCGCGTCAGACCTTTAGCGCGGCAAGGCTTGGGCGTTACCCTGATGGTAGCGTGTCTGGCATTTAGGAGAGAGGTCCAAGAAGAACATAATGCTTTTCTCTAGTATGCGTTTATTCCTGCCCTTCAAGCTGGTAGTGACTCGCGCCCAGCTTGCCCGCTGATGGAGGTTCTTAAGATCACGTCGACTTCGGTGCTTGGGTGTTGCCACCTCCAATGTTTAATTATCATAAGGCATGGAGAGCATTAAAGGAACATCATGGGATAGGGCCATCAGGCGCTTTTGCATCTGCTCCTCTCTTCTCGCCGATACCATCCATACCGGCTCGGGGGTTGTTGGTAGCCTTAAAACAGGCCTGCCTCAGCCTTCCTTTCTAGGGTTAGCTTTTGAACGAGCCCGTTTGGGCCTCTATTTGTGTAGTTGGCTTTAGAACAAGCCCTTCTAGACCTCCGTTTGTATAATGTACCTTTCATTTATTTAATAAAAAGGCTACAATGTTTATTCGCTCTTTTTTTTTTAATCTTTTATTTTTCTGCAATATTCGTTTCTTGAGCAAATGCGTTGTTGTTTGTTTGTTTGTTTTTTTTTTTTTTTTTTTTTTTGATGGGATCCAGAGTCGTTGCCGTTGGCAGGATCCGAAATTCGGAATCATAGGGACAATTGCCTCCTGCGCTTGCTAGCGCACAAGTTCTTCCTACAGACGGCACCAATTGTAGGGACTAGGTTTGAGTATTTCTACTATTGAGTGAGTGGACTCAAGACCAGCTAGTCAAATACAATGAATTTATAGAGAGCAGGTTCAAGAACTAGACCCTAGCAAGTGGGCAATGCCTAACGCAGCGTTCGCCACCATTCGACATAGACGAATGGAAATTATCCTCAAAGGTTTGTCCTCGGCCCGGTCCGAGGAGCTTGGTGATAGTCCTTCTTCTCTCTGAATCCCCTTCTTTAATCTGTTTCTTCTCCTTAAATAGTCCTCTTTCAATGATCCCTTTCCTCCACTTGTTGGTCATCTATGCTTCTTTCTGACAACCCGTCCCATCAGCCACCTTACCAGAACTCCCAATGAGTTGCAGCAACTGAGGAAGCACTACTTAGGGGTTATTTTCCCATTAATGTGACCAAAACATTAGTTGTGGGCATTTAATGTGGAGGTGACAATTCAATCCTAGCTTTGCTCCTCGCCACCCTTCCATGACTGATGTGTTACACTTGATCTTTCTCCTTAAATGCCCTGGAAGGCTGCTTTTGATGACTCGTTACTTCTACCTCCTACGGTCTTGGCTAGCCGAGGACAGGGTCATCCTCGGCAAGGTCCCTGGGCAATTCAGGTTTTCACACTTCATCCTCAGGCATTTTCTCCTCTTCGGCATGGGCCTTAGGCTAGGTACAAAGTTGGCCGGGGTTGCCAAATTCTCAAGCCCCACAATTATATATCAGTGGTAATTTTATCCAGCAATGTGTGCTTGGACATGAATTAAAGCATAGTTATGCCTGAGAAAACTAAAATTAAATTTTTGTTACATAAGCATATAAGATAAAATATTATTCATAAAAAATGTTTAAAAAAAAAAAATTTCCCAAACATACATAATAGTTTGCTAGTTTCAAATTAGATTCAATATTTTTTAAAATTTATTCAATTTAAATGTTGGATTAATTTATTTTTTTTGGGATTGAAATCAAGATTTAATTTTTTTGGTTCAATTGAATGGCCTAAATTGAAACAATTTAAAATTAGGCAAATTATAATAACCTTTTTTGAAGTTTTATGAAATAACACTCACACCCCCCCCCCCCCCGGGTTCTTTTATGAAATGACACTCCCCCCCTCCTCCAAGAAGTTAGGAAATGACATTTCATCTATTGAGATTTGTATAAATGCAATAGATAAGTTCATGCATTCTCAAACTATAATACTTAAAAAAGTGAGGTGTGAGCGGGTATGGATTTGTCAAAAGCATATATAAAAAGCTCAAGGGTGGAAGTATCATTTCTGGAAATGTTTAGGAGGAGTGTCATTTTATGAAATCTCAAGCAAGACTAGGGTAATTTATTCTATAAAATTTCATGGTTCAATTTGAAATTAACAAAACTATAAGATTTAATTTTAAAGCATTTTAAAGTTCATGGTTTAATTTTAAACTTCTCAAATTGTAGGGTTGATTTTCTCACATATTCCTTTGTACTCACATCTCTTTTATTCTTTCGGGATTGCATAAATAATTTTCTTTTGTGATTCAGTAAACATGAACAACAAACATGTATTTTAATTTTTCAATAAAATTTGTAACCAATATGTATTGAAAAAAGTTTAAGCAAAATAGATTTCCAGGTTGTGGTTTTTGGTCATATATTTTAATTTTCACAAATTTTTTATCCAAAACGAATTTTCATGTTGTTGTGATTAGTCATTGTTAGGACATATGTGTTTTCACTTGCTAAGAACATATGTCACTTATTTATGTAAATTGGCTAAATCCTTTGACAAAACGCACTCTCCTTGTAATTGGGTAATTCTAAGTGTTTTTAATACTTCAAGAAACAAGGTTTCAAGATCAAGTGTTGAAGTTATCAAGTCTATCGAAGAAAAAGCAAGCTGAATTGCAAATTCATTAAAGCTCGACACCTTCTCGATAGCTACCTCGACACCTGCTATCTGTCGAGATTTATAATTTCAGATTTTCTGATATGATTTTCTTGGGATCCGTGAATATGCTTTTGGGCCTTCTTTTCTTCAAACCCTAAACATATAAAAGGATTGTTTTAAGAGCCGTCAAGTTGTACACAAGTTGCAAAAGCAGTGAGCAATCTCTGTTCAAGCAAATTGTGATCAAAGATGAAGTTCTTGACCTAGTTTATCTTCTTTGAAAAATTTGCTGTGTATTTGCACCAAAGGGTTTTGTGACCAAGAATCTTCCTGATCTTCATCTTGTAAGATGAACTGAAGAACTTTGCAGCCAACCTCTCTTCCTTAAGTTGGTGTTCTGAAGTCGCGTACTAAGATCCGCACATTGGTTAGTCACGTACTTGGGAGTCATGCATCAAAGGTGGAAATTGTCACTACAGATCAAGTCCAATTGGGTATTGCGGTAAGGGTTCAACTGTAAGGTACTTGGGATTCCTTTACCTGTAACCGCTTGATTTGATAATAGTGGAGTTTCGGGAGTGGTGACCTAAAAGTCACCCGGTGGGGTTTTTGCCGCGAGGTTTTTCCCCATTCGTAAACAAATCACTGTTTTATTTAATTTCCGCTGCATATTTAGTTTTTGGTGATTTGTTTGTGCTTCCACGCAATTGCATGATAAATTGATTAATTAATAACTTGGCTATGTAATTAATTGGTTTAATCACAATTGGTCATTTAGATTGTGGCCTATCAGTCATTATCCATATTACAAAATTACTTGTAGCCTTCACTCAATGAAAAGGCGAAAAAAATTGTGTGCTTGGTGATAACACATAATTTAATGGGACTAGAACAAGTTTTGACGCAAGGATATTAGCTTGTAAAATTTGAAAACTCGTTTGATATCAGTTGCAATTTGTCCAACATTATATTAGATGCATATATAAGAACATTTCATTAACCTATTTCATTCAAGTGATCTCACTAACCTTTTGTATACATTCAATGACTAGTAAAGAAAGGGTGACTTGATTTTTTTTTTAGGAAAGGGTGACTTGAATTTGATGCTTGCAAAATTAGTAAGTTATTGTCTGTCTGCGAGGAAAGTTAATCACGTCCTTTTGGTTATTTGCACTTGAAACAATAGTTTTAGACCAATATTATATTTTTCAATGCAGTCAAATGATAGAAACAACAGTTTTTCATAGGTTTTTACCAAATGCTTAATTGTGAATTTAAAGTTCATCTTTTCAAAACGCAAATTAATTTTTCTTTTTTTTTAAACCACACTTTTGCAAATACCCAACCCAAATGAACACATAATCAAGAACTTCTAGAAAATTTTACAATGCAGTCACTAAACCATATATCATTATTATTAATAATTTTAAACAATAAATATAATTCTATCACAAAAGTCACAAAAATAATTTCAAGAAAGGAAATATGTCTTAAGAATTAAGATTGTAAGAAATGTTGCAAAAATAATTTACTTTTATGATTCTGTAAACATGAACAACAAACCCAACAAAAATGTAATGTATAATGCAAAAAGAATAAAGATTAATTAAATATACTCATAGATTTCTTCTCAAAAAGCTAAATATACTCATAGAACGGATGAATAGATAATGATAAATGCAAACTTAATTAAGGCTAATGTTTAACATGTACGTTTTTAGATTCTTGTAAACTAGATTATTTAACCTAATTAATCAATATATTTGTCATATTTGAACTGTTTTGGGAACTTTTTTGAGTGTTTTCCTCTCTCTCTTTCTCATTCTTTTACGTTAGTAGTGTCTATGGCACCCAAACGTAAATCCACTCCTGCTCGGAACCCTCTACGTTCTGGATCTTCTACTTCTTCTGATTCTGCTCCCCTTAACCTTCGGTTTCGTGATGGAGATGCCCATTAAGGCATTTTCGAAGAACTTTTCTAGACGAGGTGTTCATTCGGAACGCCAAGTCATTCTAGCGGATTTCGCCAACACTGACCTTCTCTCTGTCATTCACAATAGGGGATGGGGGTCACTGTGTGACATCCCGGTCACTTGCCCTCTCGTGCTGATACAGGAGTTCTACTCCAACATGCACGGGATAGATCGTTCAGTACCTCTCTTTTTCACTCACGTTCGAGGTACACGCATCCCTGTCATACCACAGCTAGTTGCAGATGTGCTTAAGGTTCCTAGGATAGAGTTTCCTGACTATCCTTCTTGTGAGCGTCTAAGGACTGTGTCCAAAGATGAGCTCATCTCCGCCTTTTGTCAGCGCCCTGCTGATTGGGGTAAGCATCAATTCACATCATGTTGGCCTTTTGCTAAAGGTCCAAGATTTATCAACATGGTGATGACTTTTGTTCTCCATCCTCTTTCTCACTATAACTCTATCACAGAGCCTCGTGCTCAATTTTTGCTATCACTTCTAGAGCATCTTACCATAGATTTTCCTTCTCACTTCATCCTGTCTATCATAGATGTTTATCTTGATTCGGCATCCTATGATAAGCTCATCTTTCCTTCCGCTATCATGAGGATCTTACGCCATTTTTCGGTTCCCTTTCTTGTGTTCAACCTCTTCACACACATATCTGCCATAGATGCTACTACCGTAAAACATAGTGAGGCGCAGTTCAGGTCGAGACAGCCGAATGCCACTCCTCCCTCCCGTTCGGCTCTATCTACATCTGCTCCTTCTTCCTCTTCGAGCGATGTATCTCTGGGAGATATTATGGCACAGTTGCAGCGCATGGACACTCGCCTTGATACACTCTCTGCTGAGTTGTATCAGGTAAATGTTCGTGTTGGTCGTATTGCACGACAGTAGGCGACCATGGGTGGATTTGCTCTAAAGGCTACTCCTTCACCACCTACTCCAACAATTTTGGATTCTGAGGATGGTGATGATGATGATGATGATGGGGATGCTAGCTCTGCCAATGAGATATCTACATGACACTCTACCCTTTGTCACTCGTGACAAAAAGGAGGAGTAGTTTTGGGGTTATGAGAGTAGTCATCTTAGGGGGAGAGTTAGTATAGGACAATTTTTTATAGGGGGAATGTTGACTTTTCTGAGGGATGTAGTGAGGCTTTATATCTATCTTTTCTTTTCTTACCTTTTAGATACATTGATCATGTATATGAGGTCCTTTAACCATTTTACATACATTGTACTTATTTTCTATATATGTGGATGTATATTTCTTTCACCTCTCTCGTCATGTGCTGTTTCTTTTATATTTTTATACACATGTTCTTTATACTTGTATGCAATCTATTATTTCTGTTTCACACAAGATCCCTTGATGAGTTTTGTTTAAAGTGTTTCAGAAATACAGGTTGTCAAAGTCTACTTGCTATAAACTCTCTTCTTGCAAAGTTTTTCAAGAATTTGTGTGAGGATAGATTTTATTGTATTCAAACAAGTGAATATGAGTTGAGTGATTTATGACTTCTCTTATATGCTCATTTGTTTATTGTGGTTTTGTCATGGATTGCCAAAGGGAGGGATTGTTAAGACATATATGTTTTCACTTGTTAAGAACATATGTCACTTATTTATGTAAATTGGCTAATCCTTTGACAAAACGCACTCTTCTTGTAATTGGGTAGTTCTAGGTGTTTTTAATACTTCAAGAAACAAGGTTTCAAGGTCAAGTGTTGAAGTCATCAAGTCTGTCCAAGAAAAAGCAAGCTGAAGTGCAAAGTTTTTAAGGCTCGACACCTTCTCAATAGCTACCTTGACACCTGCTATCTGTCGAGATTTAAAATTTCAGATTTCCAATCTGATTTTCTTAGGATCCGTGAATATGATTTTGGGCCTTCTTTTCTTCTAACCATAAACATATAAAAGGATTATTTTAAGAGCCGTCAAGTGTGACACAAGTTGCAATATCATTGAACAGTCTTTGTTCAAGCAAATTATGATCAAAAGACGAAGTTCTTGACCTAGTTCATCTTCCTTCAAGAAGTTGCTGTGTATTTGCACCATAGGGTTTTGTAACCAAGCATCTTCCTACTATTCATCATAAAGGATGAACTAAAGAACTTTGCAGCCAACCTTTTTTCCTTAGTTGATGTTCTGAAGTTGCATACTGGGATCCGCACATTGGTTAGTCACGTACTTGGGAGCCGTGCATCAAAGGTGGGAACTGTCGCTACAGATCAAGTCCAATTGGGTATTGGGGTAAGGGTTCAACAGTAGGTTGGTAAGGTAATTGGGATTCCTTTACTTGTAACCGCTTGATTTGATAATAGTGGAGTTTCGGGAGTGGTGACCTGAAAATCACCCGGTAGGGTTTTTGCCGTTAGGGTTTTCCCCATTCGTAAAAAAATCACCGTGTTATTTAATTTCCGCTGCATATTTAGTTTTTGGTGATTTGTTTGTGCTTCCATGCAATTGCATGATTAACTAATTAATTAATAACTTGGCTAATTAATTAATTAGGTTTAATCACAAGGGGTCATTCAGATTGTAGCCTATCATCAACAAACACATTCTTACTTGAGATGAAGTGGGTTGATGAGTTAAACAAGTTTTCTATTATGATGTCTCTATCATAATTCATAAATATAAAAGAGGTGAACTACTTACCAAGTATAACCCAATTTTCTTCAGAAATAAAACCAATTAAAAAATATATACAAAATTGCTTGTGATTGAAACAACAACAATCATAATGGACTATTTTCAGGTGCTCCGACCAATTCATTGTACAAGACTATAAGTGCCTGAAAAACAAATTAATATTTTTTTGATAAGTAAAAATAATAATTATAATGAATATGTACATTGTACATACTCAATTTGTAAAATTTCAGGATGACAGCCATAGTTTCAAAACCAAACTTGATCAGCTAATTCCACTAGTTTAGCCATACCTATACCAAACCAGTGATTAGCCTAAAACTGAAAAAAAATTCAAAAACCAGTCAAAATCAATAAATAGGAGGTTCAAAGAGTGTAATGAAATGGTAATTCTAGTAAATTATGGTCACAATCAAACGGCTGGATTTAGAGAAATATTCAGTCAAAATTTAGTTAAAGTTGGTCAAACTTGGTCAAACTTAATACATGGTCCCGAGACCACTAAACTTTGTGAAATTCATATTTAGATCTTGATCATTGGGATTGAAGAGTATGGTGACATATTGGTGTTGGTGAAATTTGAGAACAATTGGATGATCAGATTGAGAGAACATAGCCATAAAGGTACATAACATATGTCTATCTCGCATCGTTAGATTTGAAATCTAACTGTTGGATTCGAAGAGTGTAATGAAAGGGTAATTCTAGTAAATTATGGTCACAATCAAACGGTTGGATTTAGAGAAATGTACAGTTAAAATTTAGTTAAAGTTGGTCAAACTCGGTCAAACTTGATAGATGGTCCCGAGACCACTAGGCTTTGTGAAATTCATATTTAGATCTTGATCATTGGGATTGAAGAAAATGGTGACATATGCGCCATCCTTAGATTTGAAATCTAACCATTGGATTCAAAGAGTGTAATGAAAGGATAATTCTAATAAATTATGACCACAATCAAACGGCTGGATTTAGAAAAATGCACAGTCAAAGTTTAGTTAAAGTTGGTCAAACCCAGTCAAACTTAATAGATGGTCCCGAGACCACTAGATTTTGTGCAATTCATATTCGAATCTTGATCATTGGGATTGAAGAGTATAGTGACATATTGGTGTTGGTGAAATTTGAGAACAATTTGATGATTAGATTGAGAGAACATAGTCATAAAGGCACATAACATATGTTCATCACACGCCATCCTTAGATTTCAAATCTAACCGTTGGATTCGAAAGTGTAATGAAAGGATAATTCTAATAAATTATGGTCACAATCAAACGGCTGGATTTAGAGAAAGGTGCGGTCAAAGTTTAGTTAAAGTTGGTCAAACCCGGTCAAACTTAATAGATGGCCCCAAGACCACTAGACTTTGTGAAATTCATATTCGAATCTTGATCATTGGGATTGAAGAGTATGGTGACATATTGGTGTTGGTAAAATTTGAGAACAATTGGATAATTAGATTGAGAGAACATAGCCATAAAGGTACATAACATATGTCCATCACACGTCATTCATAGATTTGAAATCTAACCATTGGATTCTAAAAGTATAATGAAAGGATAATTTTAGTAAATTATGATCACAATCAAACGGCTGGATTTAGAGAAAAGCATGATCAAAGTTTAGTTAAAGTTGGTCAAACCCGGTCAGACTTAATAAAAAGTCCCGAGACCACTAGACTTTGTGAAATTCATATTTGAATCTTGATCATTGGGATGAAAAGTATGGTGACATATTGGTGTTGGTGAAATTTGAGAACAATTAGATGATTAGATTAAGAGAACATAGCCATAAAGGTACATAGCATATGTCCATCACGCGTGATCCTTAGATTTGAAATCTAACCGTTGGGTTTGAAGAGTGTAATGAAATGTTAATTCTAGTAAATTATGGTCACAATTACACTATTAGATGTAGAGAAATGCACAGTCAAAGCTTAGTTAAACTTTAGTCAATCACAGTCAAACTTAATAGATGGTCTCAAGACCACTAGACTTTGTGAAATTAGGTTCAATGGGAAGGTTTTCAATGGATTATTGGGTATTGGAATAGTTGTTAGAAAATGTTAATAAAGAAATAATTTTGAAAAATGATGAACATCATGTTAACATTAACTTAGATAAAGTTGATTAGGCAAAATGATGAAATTTTTTATTTTTTTCGCTCATATATCATGTATTATCACTTTTGATTTTAATTAATTTGAATATGTATGTTATAAATATATTTTAATTTGATTTATTTACTTACTTTTGGTAAATATTATTACATTATTGATGATTGAATTGGTTATTAGTTGAATATATTATGAATTTATAATGAATATACCTTTCATATATTTATAATGAATTTATTAGTTTGGTAAATATTGACTAATACCTTTCTTATGACACATGATACAGAAAAATCAAAAATTGATTCACGATGCAATTCACATTTTGATAACTATGAGAATTAGTCAATATTTTGAGTGGAATCAGAACTTTCTCAATTTTTATTATTTTATCGATTTCAAGTTTCAAATGGGTAACATTATGATTTGAGAGTATTTTGAAGCAACAAGCCCTTCGTTGTCTCATTTTTTTTCTTTTTCTTTTTTCTTATAACTGATTTGAAAGTTTTAAGTTTACTTTGGAGGTTTCAAGTTTCTTTTGGTCATTATATAAGTTTAAGGGTATTTTGGTCATTTTGACGAGGTTAATGGTATTTTAATCATTTCAAATATTTTAAAGGAATTTATTTCATTTTAAATATTTTAAGAGGCATTTGGAGGATTTGAGAAAAAAAATCATATTATATCAAAAAAATTTTAGCCACATATTAGTGACGACAATCTTTGTCTTCATTAAAAGATCCCTTATAGCGACGACCTAATTCATTACTAATATATAATATGCTTCCCTCCAATAATTCCCACCACTTTTTGAGAGTGAAAATTTTACCCTCCATTGTATTTAGGTAAATATATTTGCGACGACATGTGTCATCACTAATAGTCTTCTAATAGCGACCACTAATGTGTTATCACTGATAAATAAAGCATATATATAATATACTTACTATATATTTTTGGCCACATATTTGTGACGAAATATAAGGCTGTCACTAGAGATGATTATTAGCGACGATAAATGTCCTCGTTAAAATAAACCTTATTTTAGCGATGTAAATGTTGTCGCAACAAAATTTATTGTCGTTGTTAAAACTTTCCCTCCATTTTCCATAAGTAAATAAAATTCCCTCCATGGCGTTAGCGATGACTTATTAGCGACTACCTTAGTGTTGTCGCTACAATACACTTATTAGCGATGACCATTTATTATCATCGCTAATATTTGCCTAATAGTGACGACTTTTTGGTCATCGCTAAAACATTGGTCGCAAAAAGACCAAAATTCTTGTAGTGGGAGTTATTGTGAGATTTTTTTTTCCTCAAATGTTTAGGATGCTTTGTCAATTAATTTTGGCACATGGCAGAATATTAATTGGAATGGAGGACTACTGGATATTGATAACATGGTCCTTCAAGAGGATTGAATAACACCGAAATTTTAGCTCTTATTTATTTATTTATTTATTTTGTTAAATACACCGAAATTTCAATTTGGACAATAAATGAAGATAAATGAGAAAAGAGAGAAATAGCTTTACAATTATAGAGGTGGTCTTATATAATGATTTAAGGAAAAGTGCTAATCAAATTTGTGTTTATAATCCAAAAGAACTAGTCAAATTGCAATTAGGGTTCCTTGTATTCATTTATAAATCCAAGATCCACCTAATAAATATTACCTATATAAAACTCAGAATATACCCACATAACAAACTCAAATAATCCAATCCTTACAATTTAAGATATCACATCTTAAATGTCTTTATTTTTTGCCAAGATTACTATAACTCAACTAGCGCTTTCTAGTGTTTTGCATGAAGATGTAAATGTTTCAAATCTTTCCACCCTAACTATCGAATTTAAAAAAAAAAAAAAAAAAAAAAAAAAAAAAAAAAAAGGTCTTTGTTTTTATATAAAAAATAAATTTTATTTATTTGAGAATTATTTAAAAACAAAACTAAGTACATATCAAAGCTACAATACAATGTCTAACTATTTTAGAAAAATAAATAGTTTGTTTGTTTTTTTAAGAAAATTATTTTCCTTTGTTATTCACTTTTCTTTTCCTTTCTTCACATATTTTCTCTCTTTACAACTTTTTTTTCCTCTTTTTCTTCTATATTGTTGGGTTCTAAAAGTTTAGAACAATTGGCAAATCGTGAATACACAAGAACATACAAGCTGCAGAAAGAAGATTTTAGAATTTTCCTGGTTTGATAAATCGAAGAACAGGCTCAACCGATCGAAAGTCGTATCTGCAAAATTTTAACTAAGCCTTCAAGCCCATTATGGATTAGGGTTTTAGATTTACTTTTCCCAGTATATAAAAGAAACCCTAAGCACGTTTTTATAAGGTTTTTTAGAGAGAGAAGAGTGCGCCTCTTTTGTATTTAGGGTTTTGTACCTAAAAAACTCTCTCATATTTTTTACTAGTGTTATTTCTTGAAGAATCTCAAGATCCTGTGTTGTAGAAATTGCTGCTTTTTCTAGTCATCAAAGGTGCTAATGATCTAAATCTTCAAGGGTGGTCTTAGAGTCACAAACAAGAGAGTTTGTGATGCTAAACCTTTGAGTGGGAACTCAAAGTCACAAACGTGAGTGTTTGTGTTTTGCAAAGGCTAAAGAAAGAAGTAGTCCGTGGACTCGGAGCTATCATAGGGTCGTAGTAGCAACTTCTCTACTCAAGATAGCAATAGGATGTTAGTAGTCTAAGTCGCTATTGTACAAATTTCAATTCTTTCATAGTAGTTTTATTGTTTTACCTTGAGGATAGTTAGGTTAAATCCTCCTCAAGTTTTTAACCAATTTGGTTTTCCTAGGTCAGCATATCTTTGTGTTCTTTATTTTTCGCACTTTACATTGATATGATATATTTGTGTTAACCTAGATCTGATAATTTGACTAAGTAATCACTTGGCTAATTAACTAGGTTAATCTGATTGTGTTTTAAGGGGTCTAAAAACGTACAAATGGTATCACAGCAGGTTAGCTCTAGTGTTTTAGATCTTTTGATCTAAGGTCTGATCCTTGACCCTTGTTGTCATGGATAATTTGAAGTGTCTTTCTAATCATGTTTCTTCTCATGTTTCTATTGATCTTATTGATACTTGTGAAACTTTTTGTAAAGAATTATTGAAATCTATGAAAATTACTAAGAAATTCAAGGAAAAGTTAAAATTGGCTAATCTTGAAAAAGAGGAATTGATTGTTAGATCAGATGTTTCTAATAAAAAGAATGAATTTTTGAGAAATCAAATTTCCTCTCAAGATGAGAAGATGAAAAGTTTGGAACAAGAGTTAGTTAAATTTAAAACTAAAATTGAAAATTTGACTAGTACCAAGCCTGCTATTGATAACAGAAGTGTTTGTGTTTCTCTTAAACCTAAAACTGAGAAAATTTATATCCCTCCTTTCAAGATGAATAATAAAGAAAATGCTTATTTTGCTAGGTTAGACAAAGTTAAAAGTTCTGATGTAGACGTTAAAGTTTCTAAACCTATGTCTAAACCTACTGCTAAAGGGCATAATAAATCTATTTTTGTGCCTACTTGTCACCTTTGTGGTGTTATTGGTCATATTAGACCAAATTGTTCTTTATTGAGGCAAAAACCAAAATCTGAGACTAGATTTGTTGTTCGGAATACTGATGTTCCTAAATTTGTTCCGATTTGTCACTTTTGTGGTGTCTCCGGTTACATTCGTCATAATTGTCATAAATTAAAATTTAAGCATTCTGTATTTCAATCTAGGATATGTGATAATATTTCTACTGCCATAAGTCCAAATAAATCATTGCATATGCTTTTGAAAAATTTAAACTTGTTGGCTTGTGAAAGGAAATTGCAGGATTTTAGTCTTTTCTAGAAGATTGGTGTAATTCCTCAAATACACTCTGTTCTCATGGATTTTCACCTACAAAGCCGAAGACTCATGCTATATGGGTGAGAAAATATTCTCTAAGGTGAGTGTTGCTTACTTGTCTCTGATTTAATTCTTTCAATTGTTTGTGGACGTGTTTTGTTTCTGTTTTTGGTTATTTTGTTTTTTTGGTTGTTTTTTATTAATAAAAAAAAATCCTAAAACATTGAAAAATTTCAAAAAGATAAAAATATTTTATTTTGTGTCTAGATTTTTCTTTTAGGATTACATGAATTATGATATCTCTCTCTTAATTTAGAACATGCTTGACAAGGTGGAGAAACTTGAATAGTATGTGTTATATAAGTGCTAAGCTATTTCTGATTTTGTGTGAGTATGTACTAGTTTGTACATGTACTCAAGGGTTAATTAAGGAATGGATATTTCTTGTTTGTGTACCCTCTATAGCTTAGTTAAGCATTGTTATGCATTGCATTTGCATTTTTAATCATTTAGCTCAATGTGTGATTTTTGTTCTTGGTCATAAATTTTTTTAAACCAAAAAGAGTTTTGTGTTTTGTATTATAGATCTTGGATTTGAAATCAAGGTTGGCCGTATTATCTTTACATAACATGTTTATGTATCTTGTTTAGTTTTGATGAGTTTATTTGTTGCACTTTATTAGTTTGAGCTTTGTAGTGCATGTCGTGTGGGAAATATGTTTATAGTTTTTGATCACTTTGTTTTGATCTTGAAGTTATATGCTTTTAATTTTTGAATTTGATCTTATTGAGAAAGATATAAATAACTGTCTCACAACTGTTTACTAGTCAATCATAAACAACTTAATGCATATCGTAAGATTTTGTACTCGAGAAAATGTACCACATGCACAAAAAGAACATAAGGTGTAGCCTCAGTTTAAATGCTAAAATTAGTGTGTACATTATTGGACTATATTAAATTCAATCAAATAAAATTTGTGTGTACATTATCTTGGCTATTTTAATAAGTTTCTAATCAAATAAAATTGGTGTATACATTATAAAGCAAATTAAGAAACTTACATGATTGCAAACTTTTATTTTAGGAGATGTGAGAGTTATATGATATAACTCTTTAGGTGATAGTCTCTTTCAAATTTATGTGATGGATTTTGTAAAAATTGTGATTGATTTCTATTCACATATCACCTAACATGTATTTCAAGTTTTTGCTAGTTGCACACACTACACAAGTAAATATTTGCTAAACTTCGTACATTATATTGTGTGTGTTCTTGTTTTGGCCATCCAAGATTAAAAGTTCCTTAATCTTAATGCAAAATGTGTTTAAAGTTTGAGATTTGAGGACAAATTGATTGAAAATCTTGATTTTGGAAGATTTGGGTTAAATTCAAAGATTTTTTGAAAAAAATATCATCTCATACTCATGCATTTTATTTATAAAATATTGTGCTTTGAGGAGTTTCTACATTAAAATACTCTGTTTTTCAAAAATTTGAGTTTCTAGATTTTCGACCAATCGAAGATGTTTCTCGACCGATCAAAATTGAGATAAATATTTTAGTTTGAATCTGCCTGACTTGATTGGTATTCGATCGATGCTTGACCAATCGAAACTGAAAAATTTTTAGTTTCTAAGTTTTTTACCAAATTTTTTTTTATGCATTATTTGTGTTCAGGATTCACATGCATTACATTGTTTTTCTGTATCCATCTTGAAGTTTTGCAGTCATATCTCTCATTTTTTTCACACATAACATGCATACACTTTGCTAAATTGGGTACTCAACTTGATTTAAAAATTGATTGATTAATTTTTGAGTTATGTACTTTTTAGTATATGCTATTTTTATGTGTGAATTGCAGAAATTATTTATGTTAAGAGATATGATAGATAATCAATGTGCAAATATTTTCTCTTAAACACATTGCATGCATATGTCTATGGGTCACATAATGTCAAGTTTGCATTTATTAAAAGTGAGAATATTTTTTTTATGTGTATCCTCACCTTATGTGTCTTTATTTTCCCCACCTCCTAAAGTTTCCCAAAACTTGTTTTGTTTTTCCAATTTTTATAGGGGAAGAAGCTTGTTTTTAACCTTTGTTCTTCATAGGGGGGTTATCTCTATTTTTTATAGAGTTGAATTGTTTTGTGGCCCCTTAATTCTCTATTTTCTTTTGACTTTTGTTGCGTATGTTGTCTATTTACTCTTTGTATGAGTTGTCTTTGTCAATACGTGATAAAAAGGGGGAGAAATAGTTGAAATCTTGAATATGTGGGAATCTTGTTTGTTTTGTTTAGGGGGAGATAAAATTGTTTTTCAAAGGGGGATAATATAAAAACTTTTTGATGCATCTAACTTAGGGGGAGAGTTAGAATTTACTTTTGTTTTTTATATTCTATTTCATATTATTATTTATATGTCTTTCTTCCCACACATGCGGTGATGTGTTTGTTAAGTGTTTCAGGAAAGATAGGTACATTCTAATCAAGACCTTCTACCTTTTCTTGCAACTTCTAGGTTAGGAGTCTTAGGTTGAGATTTGCGAAGTAATTGGGCAATTTATTATATTGTGTTGTTATTGTATTTGAGCATTTCATTTTGTATGAAAGTTTTGTCACGAATTGTCAAAGGGGAAGATTGTTAGGTTCTAAAAGTTTAGAACAATTGACAAATCATGAACACATAAGAACATATAAGCTGCAGAAAGAAGATTTTAGAATTTGCCTGGTTCGATTGATCGAAGAACAGGCTCGACCGATCGAAAGTCGTATCTGCAGAATTTTAATTAAGCCCAAATAGTAGTTCAACCCCATTAAGAATTAGGGTTTCAGATCTACTTTTCCCAGTATATAAAGGAAACCCTAAGCACGTTTTTATAAAGTTTTTTAGAGAGAGAAGAGTGTGCCTCTTTAGTATTTAGGGTTTTGTACTTAAAAAGCTCTCTCATATTTTCTACCGGTGTTATTACTTAAAAAATCTCAAGATCCGGTGTTGTATAAGTTGCTGCCTTCTCTAGTCATCAAAGGTGCTAATGATCTAAAACTTCAAAGATGGTTTTGGAGTCACAAACAGGAGAGTTTGTGATGCTAAACCTTTGAGTGGGATCTCAAAGTCACAAACATGGGTGTTTGTGCTTTGCAAAGGCCAAAAAAAGAAGTAGTCTATGGACTCAGAGCTATCATGGAGTTGTGATAGTAAGTTTTCTACTTGAGATAGCAATAGGATGTTAGTGGTCTAAGTTGCTATTGTACAACCTTCAATTCTTTCATAGTGGTTTTGCTGTTTTACCTTGAGGATAGCTAAGTTAAATCTTCCCCAGGTTTTTTACCAGTTTTGTTTTCCTAGGTCATCATATTTTTGTATTCTTTATTTTCCACGCTTTACATTAATATGATATATTTGTGTTAACCTAAATCTAATAATTTGACTAAATAATCACTTGGTTAATTAACTAGGTTAATCTAATTGTGTTTTAAGGGGTCTCAAAACGTACATATATCATTATATATTAGTGGTAATTTTATCTAGCATTGTGTGCTTGGACATGACTTAAAGCATGGTTATGCCTAAGAAAAATAAAATAATTTTTTTTTTTAAAACATAAGCATATAAGATAAAATATATTTAAAAAAAAAAAAAAAAAAAAAACTCTGTTCCCAAACATACATAATAGTTTGCTAGTTTCACATTAGATCCGATATTTTTTAAAATTTAATCAATTTAAATGTTGGATTATTATTATTATTTTTTTTTTTGGGTTTGAAATCAAGATTTGATTTTTTTCTGGTTCAATTGAATGGCTTAAATTGATACAATTTAAAATTAGTCAAATTACAATAACCTTGTTTGAAGTTTTATGAACTACCCCCCCCCCCCCCCCCCCCCCAAAAAAAAGAAGTTAGGAAATGACATTTCATCTATTGAGATTTGTATAAATGCAATAGACAAGTTCATGTATTCTCAAACTATACTACTTAAAAAGTGGAATATTTCTTTAGGAAAGTGAGGTGTGAGAGGGTATGGATTTGTCAAAAGCATTTATACAAAGCTCAAGGGTGGAAGTATCATTTCTTGAAATGTTTGGAAGGAGTGTCATTTTATGAAATCTTAAGTGAGATTGGTGTAATTTATTCTATAAAATTTCATGGTTCAATTTGAAATTAACAAAACTATAATATTTAATTTTAAACCATTTTAAAGTTCATGATTTAATTTTAAACTTCTCAAATTGTAGGTTTGATTTTCTCACATATTCCTTTGTACTCACATCTCTTTTATTCTTTCGGGTCACATCATCACCATTGCATAAATAATTTTCTTTTCTGATTCAGTAAACATGAACAACAAACATATATTTTAATTTTTCAATAAAATTTTTAACCAAAACGTATTGAAAAAAGTTTAAGCAATATAGATTTCTAGGTTGTGGTTTTTTATCATATTTTTTAATTTTCATAAATTTTTTGTCCAAAACGGATTTTTATGTTGTTGTGATTAGTCATTATCCATATTGTTTATTTTTACTAATTTACTTGTGGCCTGCACTCAATGAAAAGGCGAAAAAAATTGTGTGCTTGGTGATAACACATAATTTAATGGGACTAGAACAAGTTTTGACGCAAGGTCGTTTGATATCAGTTGCGATTTGTCCAACATTATATAAGATGCATATATAAGAACAATTCATTAACCCATTTCATTCAAGTGATCTCACTAACCTTTTGTATGCATTCACTGACTCGTAAAGAAAGGGTGACTTGAATTTTTTTGAGGAAAGGGTGACTTGAATTTGATGCTTGTAAAATCAGTAAGTTAGGACTGTCTACGAGGAAAATTAATCAAGTCCTTTTAGTTATTTGCACTTGAAACACTAGTTTTTCAATATTATCCAAACACTCAATAGATAGAAACAACAGTTTTTCATAGGTTTTACCAAATGCTTAATTGTGAATTTAAAATTCATCATTTCAAAACGCAGATTAATTAATTTTTTTTAAACCACACTTTTGCAAATACCTAACCCAAACGAACACATAATCAAGAACTTCTAGAAAATTTTACAATGCAGTCACTAAACCATATATCATTATTATTCATAATTTTAAACAATAAATACAATTCTATCACAAAAGTCACAAAAATAATTTCAGGAAAGGAAATATGTCTTAAAAATTAAGATTTAAAGAAATATTGCAAAAATAATTTACTTTTATGATTCTGTAAACATGAACAACAAACCGAACAAAACTGTAATGTATAATGCAAAAGGAATAAATATTAATTAAATATACTCATAGATTTCTTCTCAAAAAGCTAAATATACTCATAGAATGGATTAATTAAGGCTAATGTTTTAACATTATCTCCTTAAGACAAATTTTATCTCTCACACTATTTCTTCAGAGTCCAAATATTCTGTCTCATCAATTGTGCTCCACTTCATACTCCACCAATAAAATTTAGACAGCTAACCTTTTTCATTAAATGAGATATCTCATTAAATGAGACAACTGACCTCTCTCATTAAAGTCAGAGTTATCTCATTTAATGAGAGAGGCTAGTTGTCCAAGTTTTATTGGTAGAGCATGAAGTAGAGCACAATTGATGAGACAGAAAATTTGGACTCATTTCTTCACTAGTGCTTTGTGTTGTTCAAGCATTATTCTCGCAAAATACAATGCAAGGGATTCAATTTCATATTGGACATTGTTTCAACTTTCAATGTGGTCAAGGGAATGAAATGATTTAGTATTGGTTGATATTGGTGACCATTTCGAAACTCATATGTATAGAGACTCACATATATATACTCACATGTGGGTCTATATGTTTGTGTTTCTTTATTTATATATGTATGTATTTACTTATTTTCATGTTTATAAACATATAATTTAAAATCAACATATTTTATGAGTCTAAATATTGGCCTAAGTACATTAACCCAATGTATTCGCTTAAATAATAAGTTTTTAACTTTTTAAATATTTTTTAATTGCATTGGCCAAAACATCAATATCAACCAAAACATTTGAAAAATCCTTATTATAGTTGGTATAGGAACTGTATAGCCCTATGTTTTATCTAGTACATTTAAGAGGAGTATTGATATTGGCTTAATTGTTAGTATGGTATATACCGCTGGTACAGTATTGACTTCTTTGATACGATAATCACAACAATGAGTGGGAAGAACAAACAATCGAAATATTTGCTTTGATATATTTCAACCCATTAATCACCACACTTTAAAAATTAAGGAGCCTCTCTCATTTTTAATATGTAAAACCCATGAATATATAAACTCATAAAATTTTAAATTCATTTCCCATGTGGGACACAAGGATTTCACCCCTAAAATCATTTTTTTTATTTGATATAGAATTCTACTCTAACTTAATCTAAATGTATGTGTGTGAAACTTTCTTCTAAATACTTAAAGGACGACCCTTGCTCCCCCTCACACACCACGAGCACTTATACTTGTGGAGTGCTTATTCACTATATAATGGTCTTTCACAAATGACCATATAACATTAATCTCCTCAAAAAATAAAATAGGTTCCAACTTAGACATCACACTAGACATATAGGCCCTACTTTAAATTTGGCTGAAAAATAGCCATCCAAACACTTTATAACAACCATTTTTTTGAACTAGCCTTAATTAGGGTTGACCACGGATTGGTTTGGGTCGGGCTTATGCCTAACCCTTAACTGACCCGACTAGATTGGGTGGGAAGATCTCGAACCCACAGTTGACTAGTAAGACTATCAGGTTGGGTGGTTCAGGTGAATATCGGGTGGTGGTTGGTTTTGGGTGAAGTCGAAAATCGCGAAAAATTGGCGAAATCTCTTCAGAGTCGGCAAGTTCTCACTAGATCCATCCAAGATCCTATGAGATCTAGCCAGATCTGGTGGAGAGATTTCTACTAAATCGTATGGAAAACTCACTAGATCTAGTTGGAAAAGTCACCGGATCTAGCCAGAAAAGTCACCTGACTTGATGTTTTTCGGTCAGTTCGGGTTTCATGGGTTTTGGAGTATGAGAGCCACAACTAACCCATTGGCATCGGGTTTTTGAATTTTGAGACCCGCATTGACCACTGGAGCAGTTAGATTAGGTGGTGGCAAGTTGTGTACGGTCGGGTTGGGTGGGTTTGTCAGGTGGGTGGGTGGGTTGGACACCCCAAGCCTTAAGCATCACAACCATTATGCAATCTGGATTATTTCCAGCATTCTTGACATTATTGTCACCATTGTCATCACCACCTTCAATGTTGTCACCATTTTGTCACAATAACTAATGACATCTTGATCAATATCATTTTTATAATATATATATATATATATATATAATTATATGAATGAACTAAAAAGTTATAAAAAAAAATTGTATTTTTGGCTAATATATTTGCATCTAACCTATTTGTTTAATTAATGTTGAGAGCTGAGATAAATAAATCTAAACAAATAAGTTAGTTTATTTTAAAATTGCTAATTTATTTATTTAAATTTTTTTTTATTCCTTAATAAAATAAACTAAAAACACAAAATTGCTGAACACACAAATTTGAGAGAATAATTCATTTTCTAAAAAATATCATCGTAGGAATAAAACGAAGCATAAAATATAAAGGATAGAAATAGTGATATTTTATATTTTCGACTATATAAGTTTTGTTTGAGTTCCTTTGTGGTTACTTAATTTGCTTTGGTAGAGATATGATGATAAGCAATTACTTTAAAATGCATATATTATAAAATATTGTTTTTTCTTTTAGCATCCACTCGGCAAAAATTCTTTAAAATTAATTTTGTTGTGAATAAATTATTGGTCTTATTTTTTCTTTTAATCCATCTTAATTTTAAATGATATATAGAAAATTAATTTTAAATTAAAGGAGGATGTAATATAGTCATAATATATTTTTTTGTAATAATTTTTTTCTAATTATGATTTATGTCTTGCACATACTTTAAAACTAATAATAATAAAAATTTGAGAATTCATCCTAAAAAAGGTTGAGGAAGTAATGTGGTTTTTTTTTTTTTTTTTTTTTTTTTTTTTTTTTTGATACCAAGCGAAATAGTTCACAGCATTAAGACAGGTTGTTATGCCAACTATTTATTTTATAGAGAAGTGCCACAACCGCAACTTGGTACTTGGTAGTTAAATTGTCTTTTATCATTCAATGATATTGAGGAGACATCTCTTTAATGAGTAGGGACCCATGTTTTAAATTTTTAATTAAAACAGGATGGTACACATGGCCTAGGACTCACTTGTTAAGAACAAATAAGTTACCACACACCAATGACTACCCGAGATGGAAGCAATGTGGTTTTGTTTTGTTTTGCTTTTTGTTTTTGTTTTTTTTTTTTTTTTTTCATACCAAGCAAAATAGTTCATAGCATTAAGATAGGTTGTTATGCCAACTCTTTATTTTATAGAAAAGTGCCACAACCACAACTTGGTACTTGGTAGTTAAAATGTATTTTACCATTCAATGGATACCGAGGAGACATCTCTTTAATGAGTAGGGACCCATGTTTTAAATTTTTAATTAAAGCAGGATAGTACACATGGCCTAGGACTCACTTGTTACGAACAAATAAGTTACCACACACCAATGACTACCTGATAGGGAGTCAACAGTACACTTCCAACCTCCCGAAAGGGATATTAGTTTAACAATATTACATATACTTTGATGTTATAATTTTTTTCACAATATCTTATGTAGCAAGTTGTGATTCATGCATCATCATATTTATATGGATTATGATTGACATGATTTATAAGTTCCACTTAGTTTAACTAGTAAAATCTATCATTGCCATAAGTTGAATTTTATCATATCTATTAAAAAAACTAGATGACATAATTTTTTTTTTACAAAATTTAGATACAAAATTGATTGTAGTCTAAAACTATAAACTTATTTAATATCTTTTTATTGAAGGTAAAATTTTGACAAATCCACAATTGGATTACATCTTTTTTTTTTATATCCTTCATGCTTGCAAAATTTCTAGAAAATTAAAAATCAATAGCTATATTATCAATAAATTGTTTAAATTGCTAGTTTTTGTAATTTAAAATTATGCATAAAATATAAGCTTATAGATCACATAATAAATAACATCTGATTGACACAAAATTTGATATATGTAATAAAAGTGTAAAGAACGTGTAATACAACAGATAAATTTTCAAAATATATAGTAATATTTATTTTATTAAGTAAAGTTGTAAGTTACAACTAATTTTGTAGTTAAACTTTATTAAATGTTTATTATGCACAAATTATAAATTTTTGTATTAATAATTATAAAAAAAAAAATTCTCTAAATCAATTTTGAATAAAATTCAACTAATTCACTTCATGACAATTGATAAAGGCATAAACCATTTACATATACTTTTAATCACATGATACGTATACATACAATTTATAATTTAATGTACATGGTTTTTTTTTTTTCCTTCTTTTTGAAAAGTTGTTTAAGTATAATAGAAAAAAAAAAGTTTTTAATGTTAAAATATATAAGTATTTAAAAAGAAAAAGTTATGTAAATTAAACAAAAATTGACAAATTTTGGAAATAAAGTCAGCTTGGTAGGTGTGGCCAGCCGAAATCCCAACCGCCGAAGTCATCCTTTTCCTTTTTTTATTTTTATTATTATTTTTTTTTATTGCAGCATTAAATAACCGTTTGAAATGAATTGACTTAGGTGAAATCATTTTAACTAAGCGGCTGATGTGTGGCCAGATCTACGACAAGGCCGGTGATTTTCGTACAAACTTTAGCTTTCTTTCGTTCATATTGAAATGACAGAATCCTGCCTCCAACTTGTTCCTCTATTTTGTATCAAAAATAAATAATAATAAATAAATAAATAAATAAATAAGAACTTGATGGAAGGATGAATAATCGAAACACTTTAAAATGCATATTATTTATGTCAATGGTGTGAGACTTCTCTATAAACATTTTCATGCATTATGGCTCAATAGGATCTCAAAAAACCTCCACCACAATAGTTGCACTTAAACTGTGTGTTTTCACTTGATTTAGAAGTAGAACCAGGTGGTTTGTCTAATTTAGTCATAGACTACTAAAGAGGAGCTTCATCATTTGGAACTTCTTCATTAGATGAAGGTGAAGTTTTTGTGCTAGTAACTTCATCCATTGCAAATTCAATAAATTCAATTTAACCTACAAATAATTTGACAAATATATAATAACTATAAACTAAATAAATAAAAAAATCAAACCCAATTCACAACATTACAGCTTATAGAAGAAAAAAAAATTAAAATCAGATCACAGATTCACAATGAGTAATAGAGCATGTGGGAGTATAATGGAGGGTGAAAAACTGAGATTGAAAGCTTTGATTAGTTTGATACCTGAGTTGAGAGTGGGTTGGTGAGGTGAGCTTGAGACTTGAGAGTTGACACGGTGAGTCATGCAAAGAATAGACCAGAGATGGAGAGTGAGTGGCTGAGGCTGTGAAATTGTGTCTTAGGGAGTGATTGAGTGCGTCCGTGAGAGAGGGGAGAACGAAAGCAGAGAGCAGAGAGGGGAGAGGGGAGATGGAGCATAGAGAGTGAGAGTTGAAGAATGAATCGGAGGGCAAATAGTTTATGGTTTTGTTGTTTAAAGCTTAAGTTCAAACGATGCATTTTGTACCCTTTTTTTTTTTCGAATTTCGGCTTGAATCAGCTGATTCAGTGCCAGTACAGCCTAAATCAATCTGTTTCGGTAGTTTCAGCCGATATGACCCGATTTGGCCCGATTCAATGCGTATCAAGAAAAGAAAAAAAAAATACACAAAACAAAACAAAAAATGGATGCGACACCAACACACTAGCAGTGGCATCACTCGCCACACCCCGCATCGAACACCAGTGCGACACCCATTTTGCCTCGTCGATGCTTCATAGTTTCACACTAGCCATGTGAATCTACCTAACCCATCCTAGAGAATTTTTATTTTATTTTAAAATAACATTTAAACACGCTAAAAAAAAGGCAACAAAAATCCAGAGATAGCGGAAAGTGGGTTTGATGAAGAATTACATATCAGACAATGTTTTGGTTGCCATTTGCTAAGGAGAAGAAAGTGGCAAACAACCAAAGGCGGAGGGAGGGGCTTTGGGTTTATGCCTTCAAGTGAGGCATTGAACACAACCACCCAGTTTTGTCTGGTTTCTTGGTGGTACTTTCAAATTATGACAGTTATTTCTCTGTGATGATTTTCACGATGAAACTAGGTTTTGATTTTTAAAGATTTGGGGTATATTTAGTTGTGACATAACATGTATTTTCACAATACATTTTAATTTATATATATTTTCACAACATTTAAACAACGTTACCACATTACCAAACTGCTCTTGGTTTGATATTTGTGAGGGAGTGATTGTGTTTGTAAAGTTTATGGTTTTAATGTGTAAAATATGAGGTGGCATCATGTCATTGGAGGGTGTAAATAGTCCCTTTTAATCCAAATCAATTTAATATATATATATATATATATATATATATATTACACCAAATAATAAAGCAAAGAGAAATAGACTTGGCATCATGACAATAAATATTAAGCCCAATAATGCAGGATGCATTAAAAGTATAAAACCCATCTACCTACATACAGTGATACTGTTTAACATGGAGAATGAAAGAAAAGATGAACAATCATATATAAATTGTACTGACTTATTTATCGATAGAGTATCAATATTATGAATGAACAATTCAATTTGTTGATTAAAAAAATAAAATCTTTGTTTAAATAGGAATTTCATCATTGGCAGCTTTGAGAATTATCTCAAAGGCATTTTCCACGCATGACTTGAATCTTTGGGGATCCAAGAATCCTTTCTCCATTACGGCGCTAATCCTCAGGTTTCCCATATAACTTACTATTGTTATAATAAGGTTCTGCAAATCCATTTTAAATAAATAAAAAAACATGTTACAGTGGGTCATAAAATATGGTGAACCTAATTGAAAGCAAGGTGTTCTATAATTATTCGTAAAGGTGATTGAATTTGAGGAATTTTTTCACATTAAATCATAAATCGTGCTTGTTAATCTGTTCTATACTTTCCGCTGTAAAGACCAAAAAAAAAAAAAAAGTGAACACCAAAGATCTGAGAATAAGTGTAAGAAAACATTATGTGATTGCTTCTAATAAGTAGAAAGTTACAAATATCATTCTGTGACTTCAAAAAACAGAATCATTTTTATGACTTGAAAAAAAAAAAACTACAAGGTGGAATTTGGAATTTTATTTTTATCGAAAAATCTTTATAAAAGATATTTATTTGTTTAAGGCAAACTAGGTGGTATATATAATAAAGGAGTGCTATCTCCATAATATTTTTACAAAATATCATAGGTGGTAAGTTGTTATTAGTTCTAATTTAAATCTACAACTTAAATTACTTTTTTTCTTACTCATAACAACTAATAGTAACATATCACCTAAAATTTGTTGTGAAAATGTTATAGAAATAACATTTTTTTATATAATAACAATTTTAATTTTACATTTTTACCTGAGGTACACCTAACACCATGAAGTATAGACCTTTAATTGGATGATTATCCAAAGACACCTGTTCCACTGGCCCGATCACATTTGAAATTGACAAACTGGAGTTCCTTAGTGTCTCATGGACGAATCTAGCGGCTGCCTGCAATAGTACAAGAATGCCGAAAAGATCTTATAAAATATGTATTCAAAGATAAATTTAAGTACCACCGGCACTCTTGGTGTGATGGTTATTCTACATATACACTAAGATTAGGCTAGAGTAAAATTTCTATCTTGTATCCAAAAAAAAAAAAAATCAACTACTTTAGAATCGTGTATATGCAAATGTATGATTAAAAAAAACACTTTCTCACACACCCCCACCCCCCCCCCCCCCCACCCACACACACACACACACACACACACACACACATATATATAACGGTTGTTTATAATATTATGTAAAAAGTTGATTAATTTGAATTATTTTTAACTAGACAAACTAATGAAATTGGAAAGCATAATTTTTCAAATTCTCTCTTTTTCTAATTTTAGATATGTGATTGAGTTTCTTAAAGTTCATTTATATTGAAATTATTGTATTCTGCACTAAATAATTAACTTACTTGACATAAAAATTAAAAAAATTTAGATGAGACATATGACACAAAATTAAATTCTAATTGAAATTCTAATTGGATTTTCTCTTAATTTTGGCTATATGTATATAAGATTTTTTTTTTTTCAATATTTTTTTCTGACAAAATTTGTATAACATTAAAATAAAATTACACTTTACTAATATAAACTATATCCCTATTTACATTTATGACTCTAAACTTTTGAAATGCATGATTACCATCCTAAACAATTAAATTTGAACCCTATCGTCTATTGGACTATTAAATTAGATCGAAAAATATGTCAAGTGCGACTCACGTGAACTCTGCATACATGGCATCACATGAACATACCAAATTTCCGCTCTTTAATCCTTTAAAATAAAATTATTTAACAAATTTAACTCTTATTTTGCCACATAACTTTTGTTTTAAAGGGATTAAAGAGGGTCAATTTGATTTGTTCACGTGGTGCCACATATGCAGGAGTTACATGAGTTGCACATGACATATTTATCAATTCAAGCTAATAGCCTAATTAATTAATGATAAAGTGTAAAGCAAAACACAAGTTATAGTTTAAGGGAAAATTATTAGGTACTCTCGGAGTACCATAAATGCGTACTCCCCCCTCTCACATAAATAGTGGGTCCCACCATGAATTTAATTAGTGGGACCCACCATTCATGTGAGAGAAAAGAGTACGCATCTATGATATTCCGGGAGTATACAATCCCTAGTTTAAGATATAATCATATATTCTGAAAATTCATGGTGATAAATTGTAATTACCCTAATATTGATTAATATTAAGCAGCTTTGCAATGTGAAGAAATTGCTTCAAAAAAAATTAAATAACTTTTGGATATCAAAATAGAGGCACCAATCCAAGCTTATGTGGCTTGCTTATAAGGTATATACTATATACCGAATACAATCCCCTTTCACCCCTCCCACCCTTTTTCTACCCATTTTTATTCAAGAAAAGAAAAACTAATTGACATTTTTAGAAATGTGATAGAAAAGTATGATATTAATATCAAATGTTATTAGCAGCAAGTATTAACTATTAACTATTAAACTCAGTATGCTAAGAATTCTGTTGCTCAATATATATATATATATATATATAAGTAGGGTTTTTATTTTATTTTTTTAAAGAAAAAAAAAAGAACCAACATAATTGATTTGAAAATTATCAAATGATTGGAGGTAGAAATAGCAAAAAAGAAAGAGAAAAGAAAAAAAAAAACCAACATAATTGTTTTGAAAATTATCAAATGATAGAAGGTAGAAATAGTGAATTATGGGTGGTGAATAAGATCATGAATATACCTCAGGACCTTTAAGTTTCTTCACAATCTCCAAAAGCATACCAGTGAGATAAACACCAAATGAACTTTTCTTCTTCTTGATTATCTTGCTTGTTGCCAAAACAAAGTCAAGTGGGTTTGAAGATTTATGGTCCTTAAGCTCTGGCATTGGTACATGCAAGAAGGCGAATTGGTTCCCCCATGGCACCTTTGAGTTAGGTTTAAGCATCTCCTCAATTGACTTGTAGCCACTCATTGTTCTAGTGTTGAGCAATACCAATGCTGTGGAATGCGATTTAGTTGATTTATTGCTAATCTCTTGCATGTACAACCGGGTGCCAAGGAAAATTATTCCAGTAATTACATCATTTACTGTCTACATTCGAGAAAATAAAATTTGGTCAAACAATAATTTTACTATAATTTTGAAAATTAATTGTGCATTTTCTATAGATTTTTATAACAAATTAATCTTCATACTTATTAAAAAATATAATAAAAATTAACAAAATTCATTGTATAATTACATTAAAAAACTAAGTCTATAAATATTTCAACAAACTATATGAAGATCAAGAATAATAAATTTGGACGATATATATACAAAATGATATCCGCATAAAGGTTTTTTTTCTTTTTTTTTTTTTGGAGTCAACTAAATTCATAAGGGAAAAAAGTAATATCAAACTTTTGCGCCTAATGATGCAAATGATCACAACATTGACACCAATCTGCGGACACCTAAGAAATAAAGTATAAAGACCTTGAAGGCTAGCAAAAGTAAACTGGTGAAAGACGTGTATATTTTGATTAGGCTTACTAGTAGTTATCATACCTTTCTTTCATAGTTTGCCTTCTATTTAATCTCTTTGTGTGAAAGATTTTCTCCATGATTTACTTAGGATTTGAAATTTGAACATTGGCATGTTATTTGGCTTAATGGATGATATAGCATTGTGATGATTTGATATGAGAATTTTGGCAATCATGATACCTATCAGTTGCCTCTAATTCCTAGACCTAACACAACATAAATTCACAATGCCCTAATTTGTCTATGATCTCATAGTTGGCCCATTATAATCTACAATTTTTTTTAATAACCCATGTGTGAGGTGGTAGGAAAATTTAGGAGTGTTGTAAAATTGTTGTGACCCTAGGACTCTTAAATTTATATTAAATTTTTTTATTTATAATGAGAGGCTTTTAAACGGTGTTGTAGCAATGCCAAACAGAATGATGTTTCGCTTTTTAAGTTACATGGTAGAATTTTAGAAGGGCAGTTTTTCTATGTGGCCGCATGAACTTAATTGTAAGAAAAAACTTCTACTATTATATATAGTATATTTAACAAATTGTGTCAAAATTGGGTACAAAGTTAGAATTAGATTTGACTAAAATAGTTTATTGTTCCTATTATCCATACCTCTCTATTCTTTGTGTGGGGGTGAAGATGGGTTAACAGGTCTAATTTTCCCAATCAACCCTCATCTTGCTTCCGATTTAAAGGCGTCAACATATTGTCATGAAGGTGAAGATGGCATGGTGGCTAAGAGGGTAATTACTATTTTCAATATTTTGGATGCTAAAACTGGGGTTGTAGGAGAACTAAACCTAGGAATTTTGGATAAGTCTACTTTTGGGGAGTACGCATTTATAGTACTTCGGGAATACTTAATAATTACCCATGAAAAAAGCAGAATGGTAATGAATTTTTTTTTCCAATTTTGTAATATCTAACTCATAACATGTGGGATCTTCCAAATGAGACATTATTTATTAATAATGAGACACACATCATGAAATAAGAGGATTAGTGATGCTATCTTAATTGATAAATTTGGTGCATATTAAAGAAGCAGAAAGGTAATGAAAAATTTCTCCAATTTTGTAATATCTAACTCATAACATGTGTGATCTTCCAAATGAGACATCATTTATTAGTAATGAGAGATGCATCATGAAATTAATTTTTTAGTTTAATTTATTATGGTGATGACATCATGATATCATTACTGAATGGTGAACTTCGAATTGTATAAATTCAAGAATCATTTTATTTTTAAATGTTTTTTTAAGTATTTTATTATTTTTGTTCATTTATTTATTTTTTCTATGAAAAAAAAATAAGGGTCGACCCAACTCGCTTACAAGCCATTAAGGATAACCTGTTTTGACCTGAATCTAATTAACCTGACTCATTTGCCTTGACTATAATTTATTAGGGTGGACAATAAGGGGATTTTATTTAATGAAATAGTACTATTGTTTTTGGACCAACAAATGAGAATAAGCTAGAGGGCCGAGATAATCTCTTTCTAAACCTTGGGCCACAGTGAGTGGAAGACTAGAGATTGGTACCGATCCAGTCAAATTAAAAAACAGACCAAATGGGTCACAAGATGGGCAGGAAAATCAAACTCTTTAATAAAAGGAAAAAGGGAAGTTATCAAAAAAGTTTAAGGTGAGTTCAATATTAGCAATTTAAGCTTTATTAAGATTTGGTAATTCTTGAATAAGTTTGAATTGTTTATGAGCTATTTGGTTAATTTTTTTCTTTCAAATCTTTATACACAAAAATAAGAATTACGATTAAATTTTTTTACTTATTCATTTATATTCATACAAATGTTTAGTTATTAAGTTACATGTAAACCCCTACACACCTTTAGTATGATAATTACTTTACAAGTACAAAGTTCCTATGAGGTGGAGAAGCAAAGGTTGAGGCTTATGTTTTATATATAATTTATCACATATTATGTAATAAATCATATATGTGATTTTTTTCCCTTAAAATAATCATATATGTGATTTGTTTTTAACTAAAGGAATAATATAAAAGCATTAGGTTTAGTCACAAATGTAATAAATCACATATGTGATTTTTTTTTTTCCTTAAAATAATCATATATGTGATTTATTTTTAACTAAAGGAATAAAATAAAATAAAAAAAAGCAAGTTTATCCATAATATTATCATGCTGACAAATTTAAATAAACATTTCTTTTATATATAGATATATATATATACTAGTCTCATCACACGTGTGTGAGATTTTTTTTTTTTTTTTTTTTTTTTTTTTTAGTGTCATAATTTTCCATGTATAACCAAATTTTCTATAATACTTTTCGTATAGATCACACATCACAGGATGTCATAGAGTTACCAATTCACAATATGTGTAGTATATAATTCAAATGTGAACGTAGAATATAAATTTTGTTTATAGGCTTACCAAATTCGAGAAAAACGTTTGACCATTGAGAAGAATTCAGTATATTAAACAAAGAGTGTAGAACAGGGTAGTGTCAATTAGAAATAGGATGAAAGAATAAAGAAGAAATTGAAGTAATATTGTGAGTTTTCAATTAGAGGGATCTAATGTTATTAGAATTTTTCCTTATGTATTCCACTATGTTGAGAAATGGAAGAGAGGAACAAATGAATTAGGAAGTTTTTCTAGGAAGTTGCAAACTTGCAATTGGTTTCTCCGTGGGTTATTTATTTATTTTTTAATTTTTTGAAGTAATGCGGGTAGTTTTCTTTTTATAGAATGTGAGATGGTTGTTATTTTTTTTAGGAGCATGGGGTCTTTTTTACAGGACATGGGGTAGGTTTTTTTTTTTTTTTTTTTTTTTTTTTTTTTTAATGGAGCATGGGGTAGCTTTATTTTAGGAATTTGGGGTAGTTATCTAGTGGGGAGGTTTTACTCTGTAAGTTTTTTATTTTTAATTTTGAGTTTCGCTTACCTTCAATACTTTTTTAACTAGACATATTATTTTGTTTTAAATATACAATAATAAGTGGAAGTGTGTTTTAATCTCCATATTTTATTTAGTTAGTGGATAATGTAGCAGTCTCTTATTAAAACAAAAAGAAACTCATTTTTAAAAAGTACTAAAGGTAAATCAAATTCTTTAATTTTGTCTATATATAGTTTTAATCTCATTGCTTATGTTTTAAGAATAATAATAAATTAATTAAATTAAGGATATTTTTGAAAGTAAAAAAGATAATTCATAACTTTTCAAATCCTCTTAATATATATAGAGATATGCACTCGTCACTAGTAAAAAGAGAAAGCTTTCTTTTTTTAATTATTTAAATATTAAATAAAATTTCAGATGAAAAGTATATATAGAATACATTCAACAAACATATCAATGATGTTTTAGCAAAAATGCTTTCATACTATGATCACATTTAATAGGCATATTAGGTCATTAGTTACCAGAAAAACGATATGAAATTGAAATCATTAGCTAATTTGTAATCAAATATAATGATCATACCACTCCAAGCTTGGCCTTAATGTGTTTGATACAATCCATAGAGAATATCATGTTTGATACCATGATTGGCTGATATTCAACTCCTTCAGCCCCAGACCTTACCGGTGTTCGATCATCTTCGACCAATGTACTCTTTAACATGCTCCAACCAAAATCAGATACAGAGTTAAAGATGAAGGAACAAAGTTGAGACACTCTTCCACGAACACTTTCTCTACCACTTTCTGGCTCTGAGCGTTGGTGAGAAGGAAATGTTAGGGGAAGAGAAGGATTATCAGTCCTTTGAAGACAAGAAAGAAGTGCACCCATGAGAGAGTAGCCATCACCAAGCGCATGGTGAAGCTTGAATATGATAGTACCAGCCGCATTGCTTGTTGGATATTTAACCATGTGAATTTCCCATAGTGGTTTGTTTTGTGGAAAATGCTCCATTGCAATGTTTGATATATAATCTTCAAGATATTCATCATATGATGTGGGCAACAAGCCTGTAGGGAAAATAGGAAAATTAACGTGCTCTTCAAGCTTCACCTCAACCCTTTTCCATTGTTTCTCACCTTTTCTATCCTTAACCTGTTCACAAATTCTCACTACTTAGTGCCAGTTTTAAAGGGATTAATGTAAGAACCTTAAAAAGCAGCATCTGAATACCCATTTAACCTTCCATACATTTATGTTTGTGTATTTCATAAAAGAGGAAAAAGAAGACAGAATCATATTATTTTCCAAGAAAAACAATATTGAGAAAAGTAGATAACATCACCATGATGGAGGAGAAGCGTGTATTGATGGGCAGGAACACATCATTGAGCAATGATATGGCACGCGCTTCGTTGATTTCAATTGGTACCTCACTTTGCAAGACACCAATTATAGATACTGACAGCACAGAGCTGTTGAAGTATTGTGCATTAGGACTTGCAGGCTCTAATCCTTCCTTTAGCTCCATTTTAATTTGACAACAGTTTAGTCGCAGATTTGTGGCGTTAACAGATTAGCTAGAATGTTGTATTTATATTAGAAATTTAGAGCACTGACGATAAGATCCTACGGAAAGTAATTTGAAATAGTGTTTGGCTAAATTACAATTTAATCGTTATATTTCGGCAGTGATTTGAAATTAGGAAAATTCTTATTTTACATTGTGTAAACTTATACGGTACACCTATCACTTTTTTTATACTACTCACTATTTCCCATGTGCACTGGCGGCGCCAGTTGAGGTCAGGGTGTTTCAGGAACTTCCTGACCTGAAAAAAAAAAATTATATATAATAATTTAAATATTTTTATTTGTTTATCTTTAAAAAAAAAAAAAAATGAACACCCTCAAGCAAAATTAGGAACACCCTTAAAATTTTTATGCCAAACAAATTTTGATCTAAAATCTCAAAAAAAAAAAATTGTAATAGAGTATCTGAAAAAAAATATTTGTAACAGAGCAAGCCCAAAAAACTGAAGGTGAGAGAGAGAGTGTGAAAGAGTGAGAGTGTGAGACAGGTAAAAAACTGAAGGTGAACTTTGATAATTCTTTGAGCTTGAGGTGGATTACTCATGAAACTTCAACCTTCACAATGTTCACATATTTGCAGCACAAAGAGACTGGGTGGCAAAGAGTGTGGTGCCTTATAAAATAGAAGTAAAAACACAGAGGTAGAGAATTTAAAAAGTAGGGGCTCTATTCGGGTAAAAAATGTGGGATTGGGTGGGGGTAGGTGAAATATTAAATGTGCACCCAAGCAAACATGGACACGTTTTTTCTGTTCTGGCCAAGAGTGTCCTTTTAGTAGACATGGCAAAACGGGTTAGAATTTTCTGACCCGACCCGAAAAATACCCGATTCGAACCCGATTTTTTTGACCCGAAGCAAAAACGGGTTGACCCGTGACCCGACCCGTGTTTTTTGCAGGTCAACCCGACCCGACCCGCGACCCGACCTGAACCCGAACCATTTTTTTAAAACTTTTTTTTTTTTGGTAAAAAAAATAGTAAAACTAAGACAATATTGGTTTAATTGTTTATTGTGAACTTTAAAGAAACAATTGATACATTTACATAACTATATGCAAATTAATTGAAAGATTAATGGTTGAACATTCTGTAATGAGTGAATATTTTTAGATATCAAATAGTAAAGTACATGCCAAGATAATCTGGTTACAGTAGAGTTAAAAACATAGATTTAAAATTGTAGACATGTAAGAAATATTTACAAGTGTGAAAATAGTGAAGCTAAAGTATCAAATTAGCATAAATTATGAATACTTAGACCTATTTTTTAATAATTTATGTCCAAAATAAACAGTTTTTCAAAATAAATTATGATATATTCTAGAGTGTGTGTTGCTTAATAATAATATGATATTCAGAAAAGAGACCATGTACGAATAAGTAAGCAATCAAATTTTAAAGTATATCTCAAATTGAAATAGAGTGTCAACCACAACTGATAATAGATTATAAAATTAATTTTCAAGATTGTAAATTTCTTATATATTTTTTTCTTTATCAAATGAGTTATCCAATAAGTCATTTGTAATTTTTTTTTATATTTGGAATGTTGATATTGTGCAGAAATAAAACTTGTGTATTTGTTTTACTTATCTTTGTGTTATTTTGTTTTAGATAGTAATATTAGGATTTGTATAATTTTAAAATTGTTGAATAAGTATTAATAAGTTTAATTGAGTTTATTCTTGATATAAGTAGTGAATTCAAAATAATACATTTTACATTGAGTAATTTGTTGCATAACTTTCCAAATGACAGATATATGTTGTTTTCTATATAAAAATTAAATAATAAAAAATTCATGTGAAAAATACGGGTCAACCCGACCCGACCCGACCCGACCCGAACCCGATTGACCCGAACCCGATTTTGACCCGCTTAAAATGACCCGTTTTTGACCCGTGACCCATTTGACCCGTAACCCGATTGACCCGACCCGAACCTGACCCGACCCGCCCGTTTTGCCATGTCTACCTTTTAGGCCAAAATCACATCAGCTAACAGTTAAAAATAGGATTACCACTTGTTTTAAAAATTAAAAAAAAAAAAAAAAAAAAAAATCATTGTTTAAAAAAAGCACCCAATCAATAGCATACTAACGTTATCGCTTTTTTTTTAGCAAAAAAAAAAAAAAATTGTGTTTTTATTTTATATATATAATTTTTATTTTGACAATTTAATTTATAAGTAAATAAAATAATTTGAAAATTAATAAGAGATAAAGTAATTTAAAAATTAATAAGAAACTTGTACTATTTTTTAGACAATATTTTAGTAAGAGTTAGAGTTGTATTTTTACTGAATTGTTACTGAATTGTTTTTTAATCTTGTCTCTATTTAAACATAAGAATAAGGACATTTTTGAACTAAAAAATAAAAAATTCAAATAGGAAAAGCTCCTTAAATAGTAGTATAGATAAACCACATTGTTCCTTTATTTTCTTTTTTTTTTCTTTTTTTTTTTCTTTTGAGGTTTTTTGATGTATAGAATATAAATTTGTTTTGGTTTTAAGAACTTTTTTTTTCTTTTAAGCACAAACTTCATGCCAGCCAAATCTTGAATTTCAGCCGGTATTTACCGAAACGACCTGAAACACCCGAAATAGATTGAAATTATTCGAAATTTTTTCAAAGTGAAATAGGAACACCTTAGACAAAATTCCTAGAGTCGCCATTGACCATGTGAATATCTATAATTCATAAAAGTTGTGATTTTTTATGTGATTCTAAAATTTTTAAGAAATATAACGAAGAACAGAAGAAATTTATATTGAGGTTACATCCAACCACTGGATAGGATTACTGGTGATAATATTATTGAGGTGGGTGTCCCCTTCCTATTACTAGACCGTCCTCCTTCCTTGTTGCTAAAAGAAGCTGACCACATCATTAACGTTCAGTGGTGCTCCATTCCAATAATGTTATGCCATGTGCCAAAATTAATTTACTAAGTTTAAGTGGGTCTCCCCTTCGTATTACTAGACCGTCCTCCCTCCTTGTCGCTAAAAGTAGCTGACCACATCATTAATGTTCAGTGGTGCTCCATTCCAATAATGTTATGTCATGTGCCAAAATTAATTTACTATGTTTAAGTGGGTCTCCCATTCCTGTTACTAGACCGTCCTCCCTCCTTGTTGCTAAAAGTAGCTGACCACATCATTAATGTTCGGTGGTGCTCCATTCCAATAATGTTATGTCATGTGCCAAAATTAATTTACTATGTTTAAGTGGGTCTCCCATTCCTGTTACTAGACCGTCCTCCCTCCTTGTTGCTAAAAGTAGCTGACCACATCATTAATGTTCAGTGGTGCTCCATTCCAATAATGTTATGTCATGTGCCAAAATTAATTTACTATGTTTAAGTGGGTCTCCCATTCCTGTTACTAGACCGTCCTCCCTCCTTGTTGCTAAAAGTAGCTGACCACATCATTAATGTTCGGTGGTGCTCCATTCCAATAATGTTATGTCATGTGCCAAAATTAATTTACTAAGTTTAAGTGGGTCTCCCCTTCGTATTACTAGACCGTCCTCCCTCCTTGTTGCTAAAAGTAGCTGACCACATCATTAATGTTTAATTAGACAGGTATTAGAAATTTAAGAAAACTATGAAAAAATATCTAAGATACTGTATCTCACACAAAAAGATTATGAAATAGTCTCCTTGTCACTAAGAAAGTTGGGTGCTCCCTTTTCCCTTAAGTTGTGGAAGTTGTTTGTCCCTTACCTAGTAAGGAGAGTGTGTTTTCTCATAGGCATCAGGTGTGTCTCTGGAGCTAGTGATTTTTTTTTTTTTTTTCAGGGTTATAAGGAAACAGATTGTAAACTCTTTTTGCCGAATTCCCCATCATGGAGGATTTGACAAAGAGCTGGAGTAATCTCTCTCTCTCTCTCTGTGAAAGAGAGAACTCGAGATTTATCATTAGCAAGGATCAAAGATCGGGGGAATTCATTTTAGCTACAGAATTCCTAACATCTTGATTTTTGAACATGGAGGCCATGTCAAGAACTTTTAAACAGCTTGGGCGGTATACAAACGGTTTCAAGATTCGACACTTTGGTGAACATAAAGTTTTGTTTGTGTTCAATAATCTGGCCGATGTTGATAGAATCATTTAAAAAGTTTTTTTAGTATATTGAATAGGCACTTAATAGTGTACATCCTCTTTTGTCTCAAAAAGAAAGAACAAAATAAAACAAAATGTGAAAAATAAATTGATCAGGCTGTAAAAAAGTCGAGCTGAGCTTAGTATTAAAAGTATAAGTATGTTCATTTAATTTTATTTTAAACATGAGCCAAGCTCGAATTCAATACCAAACAAGATTGCGTGTTTAAACTTGATTTATTTTCTTGTCGAATAAACTACTTGATTAATTTATTCTTTTTGTGCAAATAGTAAAACCACGACTAAAGTTGTTTACCACCTCACAAATCTATGAAATTTTCCTATGAAAAGACTATTTATATTATCAATAATTACAAAATAATAATTTGATGTCATATGAACCTATTAAAAACTTATACATGCATACAATTTAATCTCAAGTCTATATTAGCACATATTGAGACAAGTATGCAATGAAAAATCTAGAATTATATATAATTAAATCAAGTCTCATGTTTATGAGCTTACTCACAAATACAATATCATATTTGAACTTGGCTTATTTAAAACGAACATACATAAGTTTTTTCTCAAGTTGAACTTGAGCTATCATTGTGCACCCTTAGTGCGATGATCACTTTACCAGTATAAATGCTTGTGGGGTGTGGAGGGAAAGGGCTTAAGTTCAAGTTTCTAGAAGAAAGCTTCACACACATATAGACTTAGATTATGTTAGAGTAAAAATTGTATCTTATAAAAAAAAAAAAAAAAAATTGAACTCGAGCTATTTATAAATAGCTTAGTTCATTTATTTTGGGGGGTTGGGGGGAATGGGACGGCAATCGTCTCCCTAACCAACCCAACAACAGTAAACTAGTGATGTGCTGCGCTGCATGAGTTGTTGGGGTTGATATTCTAGGAATAAATGTTGTTTCCATTCATTTAGGGACATGACTATTGTCCAGTTGGTGGGTTTGATATTCTAGGAATAAATGTTATTTCCATTCATTTAGGTACATGAATCAGTGGTGCTCCATTCCAATAATGTTGCTAGCTTACATAACAACAAGAATAATAATACAAAACAAAGTCATTTAAAGCCAAACTGGATCAGAGACAAGGATTAGCATAGACTCTGGCATTTACCAGCAACAACCCCACCAGATTGAACAGAAAGCACATATCACATAATCATTGGGACAATTTATCAAACAATTGGAATGCACAAATAATGAACCTAAGTTGAGAACTCAATCGACCATGGAATCCTAAAGACCCAACACAAAATTCATTAAATCTACATCATTTGATCAATATCTAACCATAATCATCACAAAAATTCACTAGTATCAAAGAAACTAAAAAACAAACAAACAAACAAAAAAAGTAAAAAGAATTTTACACAGCCAAAAATTCCATGGGCCAAAACATCTTAGAATTTCATCTCAAAGATAAAAATAAAGAAAAACCTGGACTCACCCTATTCATTGCTTGAAAGGATTTGTGATTATTTGGATCTTGGAGTAAATAAACCTCAACCCCGATAGAAACTTGCACGTACCAACCTACGAGGGCCTGAAGAAACGGCCTACAGGGGCCGAGACAACCGCCGGATCATGAACTCGGCGCCGCTCCACGGTGGCTCTAGTTCTACCACCTCTTTCTCTCTCTTCTTTGCCGGTCAGGCCTAGGTCTCTCCTCTCTCTTTTCTTTCTTTTGTGTAAATTATTTAGTTTTTAAACTTCACGTGCTATTCCGTTAGTTTTTTAACGTGGAACTAACTGAAGAATTAATTTGGCAGACGTGCATAATTTAAGGAGTAAATTAACCAATAGAAAAGTTCAAGAGGTGTTTTGACTACTAGTTTAAAGTTTAGAAGGTGTATGGATATTTTTTCCAATGCAAATCCCCTACTTGTTAAACAAAATTAAAGGAAAAATGATAGATTAAACACTAATTTCATAATAAGTTACAATTTAATATATAAGCCTTAAGATTTTGTCAGTTATTATCTATTTTATACGCATTACTCATAACTTCAAATTTCATATATAAACTATGATTAAAGGTAAGTTTTTTTTTTTTTTTTTTTTTCTCTCTCGCAGTGGGAAACAAGAAGTGTGTATTTGAGCTGTAATTTTGGTTTAAATTGAAATATGTAATGAGTAGTTGAAAATTTGATCCATTTTATTTGTAAAATGTGCAGGTCATGAAGATATAATAATAGATGGGAATACAGTGGCGGAGCCACTTGATGACCCCCCACCCCCCAAAAGTTTTTAAAAAATAAAAGTTTTTCTTAAAATATCTTAAATAATTTGATAATTTTTAAATAATCTTATCATTTTGGCCCTCCACACTTGATAATATACATACAAATTTAAGAAAGTATAAAAATAAACATAATTTTCATTTAAATAAAATACAATCTATAAATATATATATATATATATATGTGCGTGTGTCAACAAATTACAATAATTAAACATTCATTATCTTTAAAATGAACACAAGTATTTTAACAATTATTTCAACAAATAAAAGGGAAAAAAATTGAGTTATGAATTACTATATATTACTATTTTACATTTCATACAAATATATATATATATATATATATATTTATATTTATATTTATATATAGTCTCCTAAAGATAAATTTCTAGCTCCACCACTGTAGGAATAGTCGTGTTCTATTATATATTGTTCTAGTGGTGGGTAAATAAATTAAGAATGAGGTGGAGTTTGTTAAAGAAGGGGCTTGTGGGGTCTGTTATATATTCATTATTACTGTGTGAATCGACGGATTTTGCAATTTTAAATTTTGGAATGCCGGTTGGCATGATCTGTTTGTGAACCTTGTTGCTGCAAACTGGATGTTCTTAACTTTAGTATAAAAAGAAAAACCAAAAAAAAAAAAAAAAATTGTTTTTCTGGTGTGAGATTTTAAAAAAAAATATATATATATATATATATATATATATTTAAAATTTTAGTTTATCCCTCATTTCCTTATCAATCTCTGTATAGGTGGATAGGGATGAGTATTGATTTCTTGAGAGTGTGTGGTTCAGATTTGGCCTAATTCGTGTGTTAATGAATCCTATAAGAATGGTGAAACAAGCTTTCTCATGAGTTACTTTTTTTTTCTTTTTTTATGTTTTATGTATCAAAAGTGTTTTTTCTAACCGAAATAATGAGGTGGGTTATGACTGCCTAATGGAGGGGGTTAAGTGACATTTTTCAAACCACGAATAGGTAATATTAAAATGGCCCTATTATAAGTGGTAAACTACAATTACCTCTTTTAGAAATATCATATTAAAGTATCTAATTTCAAAAGTAACAAATTATACCTTGATATTTTAAAAAGTAAAAAATTAAAACTCATAAATTCATTTCGGTAAAACAACATTGTGTTTGGGGTTATATATATATATATATATATATATTAATTATTTTTGAAATAGTAGGGTTTAAATTGTTACTTTTAGATAATATGGTTTTTTTTGGGTTGAAATAATAGGATATAAATGGTTATATATTTTATATAAACCTTAAATGATTAAATTTGTTGATTTACATTATGTTAATTAACTTTAGGATTTACCCTTCAAAAAAATGTTTTAGAACTTAAAATATAATTTATAAAAAAATAAAAAGATTTGTGTCTCCCACATAAATTAATGTAGGGGTCCAAGATTTCAAATTTCTGACCAACAAACTCGTTTTTGTGTCACTGAAAAAAATATTGTAAAACTTCTCGAACTAGACATACAAAGTTACAAACCCAAACACATTAGTGATATGAAGGAACCCAGGTATAATATTACCTCCATTTTTACATTCTTAAAGGAGCTTATTGCAAAAATGAAAAAATCCAATTTTGATCTAACAAACCTTCTTTGTTGTTCATTTTCATGGAAATATTCATGATCGCTGAGGGAATAACGTGTGACACTTCAATCTAATTTCGCAGAATTTGCACTTGTAATCTCCAATCTGATTATATTGTACATCATTTTCAAATTCTTGAAAGTGAGGTATTTTATTAATTTCTTCCAATATCTCAACAATAGTAGTTGTTGAACATCTCTTTGCAAAACCATCGATTTGATATATATATATATATATATATATATATATATATATTAATAACTTTAGCCTTTAATGAATTGGTTTCTTTGTACTAATACCAATATAATCATGCCAAAATCATGAAATATTAACTATGATATTGACATGTTAAACGTATTTCATGCAAAATATGGTCACATTGGTATGAAGTATTCATATACGTAGAGTATTTTAAATATAAAATAAATGGTTTAAAAAATTAATAGATTCTAAATGGTGTCATTTCTATTGAATACCTCAATTCAGTTTCAAACATATTATTTGTAAACCTCGCTTAAATTCACAATTCACAAACATAAGGCCTAGTCTAGGGTAGACTCAACACATTTTCGGGCTAGACGCAAATATAAAATGTATCATTACTTAATATTTTATAAGCAATACATAAATTAGAAAAATAATTCAACATGTTTTTATATAATTTAATACATTAATCAAACTATTTTCATATATTTATAGAATCATATTTTAAAACTTTTAATTCTTTTTTTTTTTTTTAATACAAGATAAAATTTCTACTCCAACCTATTCTAAGTGTATATGTGCGTGAAGCTCTCTCCTAAAAATTTGAATCTCAGCCCTTACCCCTCACACTTCACAAGTATTTATACTTATGGAGTGACTATCACACCAAAGGCAGGTGTGTGGCGGTTAAAAATTTTAATTCTAAAAATATTGAAACAATTAGTATCAGAACAAATATCATGTTTTAGATGCTCACTGTCTCTTTTAGCAATATTGGACTTTAGTTATTGAATAATAAATTTTAGTAATAAATTTGTCTCTAAAACTATTAATATTAATTTTAATTTTGAGAGAGAGAGAGAGAGAGAGAGAGAGAGAGTAATTTTTTTGGAAGATTGAAAATTTTACACTTTTAAGCTACTGCAAACATTGGCGGAGCTAGAAGGCCCCCCTGAGTTTTTAAATTTTTCATTAAGGGTGCTAATAAAATGTTATATTATCAATAAATATGCTGTAAATATTCTACTGTCCCCCTCCCTAAGATTTTGAGTGAGAGAAAAAAAAAATACTACTAGTTTTGCTAATCCTCTCTTAAACCATATTTTGGATTCCCTAAAATTAAAAAGCCAAATAATAATAATAATAATAGATAGAGCAAAACAAAACATCTAGCCCATTCCTGATCCCATGAACCCTCCAAATTCAAATAATAATTCACAAGCCAAATCAGTTTGAAATAATGTGTTTTTTTTTTTTCATATATATGTAAAATAATTGGATATAATTACTTAGCTATTTTTAAAACCTTCACTGATTTGGTTTCCCAAAAAAAAAAAAAAAAAAAAAAAAAAAAAACCTTAACTGATTTGATTCGTTGCTTTACATTACATGACATCATTTAAGTTTTCGAGTTTAAAATAAATTCATAAAAATAAGTGAGTCCCACATATTAAATGAATTTTGGTGCAAATTGAGTAACGCTTGGCCAATGTCCCATAAATGATATGAATATAATTACAGTGAATTTTGCATGAAATATGGGCATGCGTGGTTCACGTGCAAACATGAGTCCCTCGTGCCTTGAATGTAAGAAAGTAAAGTATACCTTGTATTAGATATATGTATCTTATCTCTCACTGCAAGTAGGCCTCATAAATATATACGATACCGGTTATAGATTTCCCTCTCATGTTATGTACTCTTATATGTATTGTTAAGGATAAGAACAAAAAGGTAAAACAAAACAACACAATTTTCGTCCCTTAAGTTGGGAAAGAGGATATTTATGGGTTCTAACTACACAAAAATTTATATTTTTACATTCACCTTCAAGTGCGATGTTGAATAGTGAAGTTACCAAGAAAAATAAAAAGTACTAAAAACCCTTCTACATGATTGTTTCATGTAGAAATTGATTTTAGGGGTCTCTCCAAAAGGCTATTTAACACTAAAAAGTACAGTTAACACTTAGCTGAAAGATTGTAATAAATGCAAAAGAAGTTAGTTCCAAGATGCAGGAAGAGGACCTCAGTTTAGGTTGCAAGAAAAACCAAGAAATGGAGCCAAAATAATTACAACTTACAAGTTGCTAGTTTGGTTAGTCTGGACTTGCAAATAATTAACTACTATAAATACTTGTAGACTTGCAGTACATAGAATTTTTATGATCTTATCATTGAAGAAATGATGATGTACATGATGTGTAAACTCTATATATATATATATATATATAATGAATTGTCAGTTTAACCCAAAATTTAAAAAAAAAAAAAAAATTTATTGGACCAATTTCTTTAAGCACAGGGACCCTAGCCTTGACGGCAACAACTGATACGAATAAGCCATAGGCAACACATTAGGACCTTATTATAGTCCTTGACTCCAAATCTAAAAAGGAAGTAATCCTCGACCAAGTCCAATTTCTAATCAAGATAAACTGCTGCAATTCTCTCCCTTGATTCACTTTAACCTTTAATATATGCTTAGAACTCTCAATACCCATTTGTTCAAATACATCCTCGTTTCACAAAAATAAGCATCCAAATGTGCTACATCCTCAACTTTACGTCTAATATATCAGATACTCCATGATAATACAACATCCTCAAAAACATTAGAAGTCTGGTAAGGGTTTGGGTAAATTTACATGTTTGGTTTCTAACGTTTAAAATGTGTTAATTTAGCCCATAACATTTAGGTGTTGTGTCAAAAGTCAATTTAGTCACTAACATTTTAAATATGTCAATTTAGTTCATAACATTTTGGTGTTATGTCAAAATGATCCCTACTGTTAAGTTACAGATGAAAAATACTGATATTGCTAACGGCTCAAATAAAAAATTATTCTAATGCAACCTCAGTTGCCATGTGGACTACCACGTGTCTTAAAAAAAAAATCCACATGTAATCAACACATATCTTCTTTTCTCGGTTTTTTTTTTTTTTTTTTTTGAGATTCAATTAACACATATGTTCAATCTCATTTTCTCTTGCTACTTTTTCATTTTTCCAATCAAATTTATCTAGAAACGATCACTTAACAAAACAATTCAGAATAAAAAATTAAACTCCAGCCGCCAAGAAAATATCTCATTTTCTTGACATCCAAAATAAAAGCTAAGAACCCAAAATATGCCATTTTATTTTATTTTATTTTTCAAAGAGTATAGTGCCTAACAATAAAACACACTATAATATACTAGTATAATTCAATCTTTATGAAGAAAACAAACAAATGAAAAAACAAAATAGAAGCTTTGCTGATTTTGAGTTCATCAAAAAAAACAGAAGCTTTGTTGTCTAAAGTCTGAACACATTACCCACTACAATGGAGATTACAGAGCTACAGTGAAGATTTCAGATTCATTCATATTAGATGAGAATATAAAAGGGCAAACACTTTTTCAGTCTTTCATGAGAAAGGATTTTCGTCATTGAGTTGAGGAAGCACTTCATGCTAAGGCGGTTGAGAACGTGGTGGATCTCATCAATGGAAATGAGGACATTCCAAATTGGGTCGTAGAGCCAGAACGCATTGAGGAGCTTGGAGGCTCCGTTGTATCCGAAGCTAGCAGTTTAGGAGGACTTTTCTCCTCTCTGGCGAGGTTTCACACAAATGACAATGCAAAGAGAAGTGTTAGTGCTTTTGGTTTGTTTGTCTTCTGCATAAATGCCAAGAAATTGAGATGTTTTCTTGGTGGCTGGGGCTTTAATTTTTGGTTGAGTTTCTTTTTGCAAGTGTTTGTTTTCAAAGAAAGTGCAAAGAAAACAGTGTTAAAGAGAAGTTCTTTGAGATGTAAGCCAGTCAGTATTTTCCAGGCGTCATTTGTCAGGGACCCTTTTGACACAACATCAAAAGGTTAAGAACTAAATAGACACATCTAAAATATTAGGGACCAAATTGATATATGGTAAAAAGGCCAAAGACCAAACATATAGTTTACCCTGAGAGTTTTAATAGGAAAAGTTGGAAAATAGAGATGATAGACTGCAAGTTCTTTAAACGTTTCCACTATGTGAGCACAATTTTTTTAGCACCTACGTTTTCTATAGAAGGAAACTACTAAAATGGCGGGTTGTGATTGGAGTAACATCTCCTTTAAATATGGAAGGTTCACATACCACTTTTATTATGTTGTACCATTACAATAGGCCATGTCAACATCTGAGAAAATGTTATGTACCTAGACTTATTGGGAAGAGAAACAGGGAGAGGGTGAGGGGAAGTTTATACCACGTAGAATATAGATACTGCAACGATCAATATAATATAGTAATAGACACCATTTGCTCGACTGGGACCATAGTCCACAACTAAAAACTTAAATTAAATTCCAACAAACAAAATTTGGAATATAAAGATTCAAAATAAAAATATAAAAAACATTAGCCATGCATAAAGGTCTTCAATCCCTGCAAAAGACTGCAACATCTCCAGCACCAACGCATACAAGTCCAATTCTGCAACAACAATCAGGCGTGCCAAATAAGACATCAATATTCCAAAATGAGCAATTAAGCATACAATATTTCTGTGGTCAAAAGTAGGCAGTGCATACAATGATAGGCCGATCACAAAATAACCCAACAAGTGGCACAAGCATAAATTCATTGGTATAGAAATAATTATTATAACAGTACTTACATATTTTGTTGAAGGCTACAATGTCACAGCTCTGGACATATTCATTAATTGGTTCGACTGTAAGATGTTCCTCAATGAGAGTGTCAACAGACACCAAGTCATCCACAATGGTAAGCATTATCGTCATTTTCTTGATACCATACCCAACTGGTACAAGTTTAGCTGTCACAATCAATAAATCAAAGTCAGAACAGAAACAAAAGATATAATTGGTTAGCTACAGTGACAAGACATCAAGGAACAATGACAAAATCAAGAGAAATAGAATGTGTTGCTTCACTGTCAAGATAACAAACGAATAACATAAATAATAAGAGAAATGAGAGGGGGGAAAAAAAACTATTTCATCATAAACATAAAAACAGGGAAACTTGTAATAAAATTAATGGTAAGAATGACGTGATTATGGAAAATGAAGTTTTTATCAACCATCAGTAAAAAGTTTGATAATTAGTCCTCCCATTAAGATAATTTTTGTAAGAAATGGGAGCAAGACAAAGCCTTTTCCTCGATTACTTTTTAATGTTCAAAATTAACACAAGGAATCACAGATAAAAAACATACATGCTCCCCAAAGCAACCCTTCCATCTGAACACTTCTTACTGCTTCCTCAAGCTTTTTCATATCAGTTTCATCATCCCATGGCTTCACATCCAAAAGAACTGATGACTTGCCAGCTGATAATGAAAATCATAATTAAAAAATAGCTCAAGTTAATGCCAGCGGGAATGAAGATCGGGAGGAAGACACTTCAACATATTTAAAAGCAACATAAGCATCATGAAAATAAGCCAGAAAACTCACACTCTTTCTTTTTGCCGGATGCCTTGACAGCAGCAGCACGTTCCTCAGCAGCCTTCTTCTCCTCTTCAGTCTCTTCACCGAAAAGATCCACATCATCATCATCATCATCCTCAGCAGCAGCGGCCTGAAAAATAATATTTTGACAAGTGTGAGATCAAACTACTTTAGACAAATCTCGGAAGATGAAAAGAAGATGATGAAGGACAACAAGCACTGGTACAATTGCAAGAAAGCATAAAGGAATAGGATATAAGTATTGACCAAATTGACTCAAAAGAGAATATGATTGAGAGGACGGAAATGTGTGAGTATTAACAGCCAAAAGATGATAGAAGGTACTTGCCTTTGTGTCACCAACAGGAGGGGTTGCAATCGCCTCCTCTTCGATGGGGGCAGCTCCCTCAATAATGACACCACACCCTTCTTCAGAAACACCACTAGAATGGAAAATCAATTGAATGAGAAACAGACATTATGGAAATTACTGCATAAATTAGCCCAGAAAATCCAAGTAATTCAAGACAAATGCAAGGAAACAAGGGACAGGGCAAATACAATGCCGATTTTTTTTTTTAAGTGGTAAATACAATGCTGATTTTTTTTTTTTATAAGTGGTAAATACAATGCTGATTTTGAGACAACAATAAACTTATTAATTAACTTACGAGATCCTCAAGAGGGTATCGATGTGAATGTACCACCGAGACACATTAACGAATTCAGCTGATGGAGCCTCGGAGAGTGCTGCATGAACAGTGATATCATCCTTCGAAGCTTGATAGCTGAAAAGAGCAATAGACATTTTAGAAACTACAAAATAAATCCATAAACCAACCGTAATCATCACCTTTAATTAATCATTCTCAAATAAGAATTGAGAAAACAAGTACAGGAAAAACAATGCCAAAAACAAAAGGAAACAAAAGAAAAATGATAGGATGAAACTTACCCTGTAATGTAACTGCGTGTAAGCAGGTAATCGTCAAGCCTCTTCAGGCCAGATGGCGACTTGACATCATAGAATGTGACTGCCATTCTAGCTAAGTATTTGTTTCTACAAGCATATTAGAGGCAGACGACAAAATAAGGGTAAGTGCATATTCACCCTAATGCATCAAACCAAACTTACAGAACAAAAACTGGAAAGTCAAATAAACTAATCCTCCCCACAAAACCAAGCCATCTAGCAGAATTCCATAACATATCATAACTCTGAGCAATTAAAGTGTTTATTAACAAGAAAATTTGACAGCCACAAGCTCACATGCTCCACACAACAAAAATTAGTTAACTGATTATATATAATATAGTTTTATTATAAGTTAGTTCCGTTGCCAATAAAGATCCATTTAAACTAAAAGCACATTGGCAATATTTACACACACAACGATAAAACTTAGGTATAGTTCCTTAAGTGTACCTAAGAATCGGTACCGAAGTTTTTTTATAGATCACATAGTTTTTTATTTGTAAGTTACACGTGCCAAGTAAGACCCTTTTGAGCTAAAAGCTTATTGGCTATATATATAGAGACAAGGATAAATCTTAGGTACAGTTCCTAAGGTATTGTGCCTCGCCTCAGATTACCCAATTGAACTAATACAAAATTGTTTTTTTTCCTCCAATGACATTGACCATGTAGTTGAATTTGTTTAATTGCAACACTACATAATCAAAGAACTGTACCTGAATTCCACCACATTTATATAAAAATCATTAACCCAAAAAATTTTGAATCTGCAAAACTAAATTGAAAGCTAAATTTTGAAACTTTATATCCCATATGGGCTTTACAAGCGAGCATTGATGAATACATACAAAAAACAAACCCATAAGCTTACAGATCAAAAAAAACTTCAAACAAAAACAGCATTTTGATCCCAAAAAAAAAAAAAAAAAACTGACCCATCGAAGTTTATAGGTAGCATATCAGATTTACAATCAATATTAAACACAAACACATACATGGGATCTGAGATTACCGGAGATGAAGGAGCTTGGGGTTGTGTGAGAGAGGCGATGAGAAGATTGAAGAATTTCTAGGGTTTGTAAAGTGCTACAGGAGGGGATGATTTATAGAGTGATGTGTTCGACCCGACCCACAATCTACGAATCGTTTTAAGGACCTTCGAATATTCCCTTGATTATTTGTGTTTTCCCGACCCGACACTAATGGTTGTATGGGTTCGAAGTCTTTTTAATGGAGTTGGGCTTGGGAGGGTTAAGTACTTAAACAGTCAAACCCGACCCAATTATATATTTAAATTACTCAAATATTTGTAATAATTTGAGTAATGCTACTACACACAAAAAAAAAAAAAAAAAAAATTGATAATATTCTTCCAGCAGTCGATTTTACAAGCTTTTTGGGTCCATCACATACATCATTTTTTTACTTGCTGCTGCTACCAATAATCTGCCATATTAGCATGTGTCAAAATTTTGTTTGTCTTAATTTTATGTAATAAATTTATCTTTAAAAAAAAACTAATATTTTTTATAATAATTAAATAATAATAATGTGTCTCTTATTCACTCTCTAGTAATAGATTAGGTTTTCTATATAGTGATTCTCATATAATTTCGGATAATTTCTTGATTATGTTGTGTTGTTTGAAGATTTAGAAGAAATGGAGTAGAAGTGATACAATGTTCAACGAGGAAAAAGTTTATATTTTGAAATTTCCTTTATCCTATAATTTCTATTACGCATTCAAATGATTATTCACATATACTTTTATTAATAGATGACATAATTGTCATTTATATTGTGATTCATTTGAATCAAGTATTCACTTGTTATTTAGGTGTGATATAACCTAAGCCATTTGGTTTGGCTGTAAATGTGGGCTCATAATTCATAATAGATACGCTTCCCTTCACTAGTAGCACATATATTATCAAATTCATTCTAGATTATTCCCTCAAGGTTTTACTTAAATATTGATGGAAGAGTTGCTTCAAGTTAGTACTCAAATGGCAATAACAATTGATACAATTATGACATTGGAGGAATTGTGTACTTCATGACATAGTTAATAATATTAATTTGCACCTAGGTATCAATAATGTGGAGAGGAGAATCATTGAACACACCTTAATTATATAGAATTAAGAAGTTTTCAAAGTGACAAATTGCTCCCACAAAATAAGTCCATAATATTCTCATTGAAGGAAAATCTCAATTTTGCATTCAAGCCATCAACAATTATGATAATCTTGTACGGTGGCTTTTGGTTTGGTTATCTACTACATATAGAGCTAAAATCCTTTTTCTCTAGATGTTCCTTCTATTGGGTAAAAAGATAACTCAACCTTGTGGCTCATAATCTGTGTTAATGTGATATTAACAATTATTTTTTGTTGTAATAACTCCTCCCTTCTTGTTAATGCTTGGTTTCTTGGAGGAAAAAAATTGCATTTGTTTTTTTCTTTGGTGTTCGTTTAATGTAAATTTTTTTTTTTTTTTTTTGGAAACAAAAACAAACATAAAAGATAAAATAGGGAATATAGGGTTTTAAGTTCTAAAAGCACTCTATTATAAAAAAGCCATGCTTGATAAGAAAAACACAAAAACAAAAATAAAAGAATTATTAAACAACATTTCTCTTCTCACATAGAAACGACGTCGTATTTCTGTGAGTGAACGCTGCTGCGAGTGCGAGACATAAAAGAAATAAATTATATACTACTACACAGTGCACAGAGAGAAGGAAGAAGAATTCAGATTGGAAAGAATGCCAAAGAGAACAACCCACACGTACTCAAGCGAGGACGCAGCACCAGATGGACCTGACTCCGATCTCTTCGTCTATTACTGCAAGCACTGTGCCTCTCATGTCCTCATCACAGGTTCTCCTCTCTCTTTCTTTCTCTAAAACCCTCTTTTTAGAGTTCTAAATTTCATCAATTTACCATGTAATACTTCTTCACACACTTCAATATGTGCTCAAAATCAATAAAGAAAGAAGCTTTAACTTTTAATATTGTTGCTGAAGTTTGTTTTTTATAAGATACCCAGTTGCAGAAAATGCCCAAAAGGAAGACAGACAAAGCGTATGTGTTGGACAAGACAAAGCATCTTGCTAGGTTGAACATTAATGATGCCGGAAAAGTTCTCTTGAAGCGGTAATTCAATCATCTATATAGGATTTTAGTGTACCCTTTATGTTGTTTTGAACATATCAAGTATTAGTCCTAAACTTTAATGTTAGTTAAACTTTGTTCATGGGGTGAATGCCACTGGATTACCCGGCTATTAGATATGGCGGGTGGGGTCAGTTGCTTGTAGGTTTTAATGGCTAGGGCGAGTCCAAAGGACTCTTCTTTAGCACCTCTTGACGTTTCCAACAGAGACGCATAGGTTCAAATCCCCCTTCCCTTATTGTAACCATTGATTTATCTACACACAAAAAGTTATTGACATTATAAAAAAAAAAAAAAAAAAAGGGGTTAATTTTTGGCCAGATGTTCCTTTAGACTGAGATATCTGATCACTATCTTATAATTAGAAACGCTATGTATAAAGTAAATAGGATTGACTTGCAATTATTGTACAGCTGCCCATTGGTATGGTCTCTTACAACATGTGCCAAACCATAAGGTTGGAATGGAAATGAGTGTGTATAGGATTTTCTTTTCATTTAACTCATGTTGCTAAAGTTTCTTATGATAGTTCTTTTTGTCTTGAGCTTGTCTATTGAACACGTTGTGTTATTGAATCAATTGAGCATATATAATTAATGGTTTTTTGGAGTTGTAAGTATATGTGCATTAGAACATATGTCATTGTGGATCTTTCTAATCCAGGGGTGAAGGGAAATTGGAGAAGCAATTCCGTATGAACTGTATGGGTTGTGGGCTCTTTGTCTGCTACCGCTCGGAAGAAGATCTGGAAGTTGCTTCTTTTATCTATGTTGTTGATGGTGCCCTTAGCACGGTTGCTGCTGAAACTAACCCACAGGTATAAGAAATAGCAGTATATAGGCTTTTTATCAGCCATCATCTATAGGCTCAAATGTATAAAATAATTGAACTCTAGACCATTTCTTTGAAAATATGTAATTATGCCAAGAAGAGGGATCTTCCTCTCTCTCTCTCTTTCGAGTTTTAACTCTAAAAGTTTAACATTTACTTTTTGGTATTTGCTGTAGGATGCTCCTGTTCCACCTTGTATATCACAGTTAGAAGGAGGACTCGTTCAAGTCGCTATAGAAGTTGAAGATCGTGCCCAACGCTCAGCAATCACAAGTAACATGAATTTATAGTATTAACATGCATTGCTTCTGCAGCACAAAGTTAAATAGAGTTATTTATTATTAAAAAAAAAAAAAGTTGATCTGTTTTGAAGGAAAAACTCGTTCATACTTCTTGCATACAAGTGTTCAATCAAATCATCTAGTTGCTGATAAAATAAGAACTAATATTGTGCATGCAGTTTCTAAATTTTTAATTTTTTCAGTCAATTCATGAGAATTATATTTCAATGAGTGCCTTCTGGTATGGACACACCTTGGGTTTAATACCTTAATAATATTTCTCACAAAATCAACTTGCAAGAATGATCTTTTATTGAAGTTGAAACTGAAGAAAAGACAGTGATCTAGAGACTCTTGTTGGACACTTGACTGCACCAAGCATCATGGCTGGGCTTTTATCTAAAACTTCGAGGCCTTGATAAACATTTTTGACTGTTTGGTGTGACAACTTATCAACAGATGTGTTTTGCCTAATCAGGCACAAACTATACATACCTCCATTTGAGTGTTTCTGTGTTAAGTATGCTTGTACATGTACATGTTTATGTTTTACCTTTGTTCTACAATATATATATATATATACAAGTAATAGAAAGAACACCATAATTGTCTTTTCTGTCAGCAAGTGTATCAGCAACTTAGTCTTGTGTTACCTCTTGCATATCTTACCCACTGACGTCTGCAATAAATCTGAAGGATTTGCCTAATTTATGAAAGAAATAACGTATTGCCCTAACCTGTAATTCTCATTCTTCATGCCAGGAGTGAATGCTGATGATGTTCGTGTTACTGTAGCTGCTCCTGCAGCCCGTGGGGAAGCAAATAATGAACTTTTGGAATTCATGGGCAAAGTATGAGCTGTTTCAACTTAGGCAGTTGAACTTGATCCTTATTTTAATACCCTTTTAAATGTCATGTTAATCCTAAACACGTTTGCTTTTGACCTAGGTGTTGGGTCTGAGATTAAGCCAGATGACTCTCCAACGAGGGTGGAATAACAAATCTAAACTCCTTGTGGTGAGTTAAATCATTTTTCTCTATTGTTTAGGGTGTGGGTCTGTATGCTTATGTGTTAATGTGCTCATATGCTGTTTTGGGTTTTCTAGAGACCGAATTATTTATTTTTCTTATTTTAGTTTCACATGGCAATATGTTAACATCTTCATACTAAATTAATGTCCTACTTTTCAAGATAACCCTGGTCCACAAGCACCCCTATCCTACATACAGTTTGTGCCCCCACCCCAGCCCACCCCCACTCTCCTGAGTTTGTATTTCAAGTTTTTCTGCTTCTAATTCAAGTAGTAAATTCTAATATTCATGGAAAAATGTGACAGATTGGCCTTTTTAACCTCCTCTTTTTTTTTCTTTTTTCTTTTTTTTTTTTTGGATTGTTTTTCCCATACCAAATTAACCGAATGTTTTATAATTAACTGGGTGCATTTATTTAGAAAGCAGCATAGGTGACAATGACATGCAGTAGATGTTTATAAGAGACTTCTTAACTACTTGCATGGTTGTACGACGTAGACATATCACAAGTAAAACTGTCTTATTCTGGGATGTATGCCCTTAATGACCATTTCATGCCAGTACTAGTTTAGAAAAGGCTGCAATAGTTGATTTGTTTTAAGTTCTGTATCTTAACACCTCCCCTCCCCCCACGTTTGTGTATATCTTGCAATAGGTCACATTTCAAGTAAAACCATATGTTTAAGGTTCTTATCTCAGATGTTGAACCAAGTTCAATAACTTATGAAAAATTGTATCAGGTGGAAGATTTGTCTGCTAGACAGGTGTATGAAAAACTTCTGGAAGCTGTGCAACCTTGAAGCTCATTTTGGATGCATATTGGGTTTGAGTCTTGCAACATTCTTTGTTGCATAGGCAAGTTTTGAGCCTGTGTTGTAATTCAACTATACAACGTTGTTATTCAGCTTCATTCCGTTTTAATGATTTTCACTATCCATGTAGGCTTACGATCAAATTAAGTTTTTACGTTTCTTTTTCCCAAATAGCGGGCATCAAATTAAGTTTTTCTTTTTCCTTTTCCCCCAAAATGATGTAGATTTATGAAGGTAGCTATCCCACTAAAATTCAACATCACCCAATTATAATTTATAAATAGGATGGTCAAATACTACGTTAAAAATAAGTAGTTATTGATTGTTTGGATCAGCTATTTCAAGCAAAATACCAAAGACGTCTATAATTAAAGTTCACTGATTTATAAGCGATATGATCTATATATTGTCACATTGCTATGCAAAAATGGATGTAACTATCAAACCGTATTTTCTCCCAGATGACTAGCCATCTTTATTCATTATATCAGGACACTGAATCTGTTTTGCAAGTTGAATTTTTGAAATCGATTCTATTGAGTAATGTTTACCAAAGGTTTTTGATTAAATTCGTTTCTTGCAACTGCTTGGGACAATGAAATAAGGTTCAATGTTGCAGGCCTTGCCTTCACAAGTTTCCACATTTAGCTTTTGTAAAGAATCTAAAGCTCCCTTCTTGAATGGGTAGTTTGTATGGAGAGATTTAAAGTTCATTGATTTGTAAGTGATTTGATCTATATATTGTCACATTGCTATGCAAAACTGGATGAAACTATCAAACCGTATTTTCTCTACCAGATGATTAGCCATCTTTATTCATTATGTAAGGACATGAATCTGTTTTGCAACTTGAATTCTTGAAATCGATTCTTTTGAGTAATGTTAACCAAAGGTTTTTGATTAAATTCATTTCTTGCAACTGCTTGGGACAATGAACTAAGGTTCAATATTGCAGGACTTGCCTTCTTGTCTCACCAAACAGCTACCTTATCTTTACAATCAATTATTGGTCAAAAGCCCCAACTTTTTAACACCAAGGACATCTAGAATAACAATAATTATCTCATGCATTAGATCCGTGCAGTGTGTGGTTTCTATGATTATGAGACCCACAGGCTTTGAAATAGCTTCTGCTGGCACTACCAAATGACCCTTACTAATTTGGCTTGAATTTGAACACTAAAAACTTTCAGACAGCTCAGCTAGTAACCAGTAGAGGATCAAAACAGTTCAAGCATTCATGATAAACAGGACAAAGACAATTTCAACTGGTTTGAAATAAGCTCCAACAACACAATACAAATATCTCCGAAGAGACTCAGAAAATTTAACACTTTATGAAAGAAGGCAGACAAAAAGGTTCTAATGTTACTGTAGTCAACCAAGAAAAAGACTGCTGACAGACTACAACTCTGCATCTCAAGAAGAAGCGCCACTACGTAATGCTCTGGCCTTTGGTTTCTTAGGAGCCAACTGAGTCTCAGGCTGCAAAATCATTGCAATAAAGAAAATTATGTCATACAGATGCAACACAATATTAAAAAATAAATAATAAAAAAAACTACACAAGCAAGTTTTCACACATACAAAAAGAACAAGCACATTAAATTGGTTTCATTCGTCAAGAACTGAAGGAAAAAAGAAAGTAACATATATAGAATTACCTCCTTCTTGACAGGTTCTTCCTTTTCAGATAAAGTCAACTCAATATGGCACGGAGATGACATGTAAGCTGCCAGCCAGATTAAGAAGTAATTATCAAGTTGACACACTTTAATAGAGAAAAGATACACAACTCAGCAGTGGACAAAAAATACTCACGGTTGATTCGTCCATGAGCACGGTATGTGCGACGCCTTTGCTTCTGGGCTTGATTTACCTGGATGTGAGATATGAAAAGCGAATCCACATCCAAACCTTTCACCTAGAGAATAGTTGATAATATGCAAATGTCATTAGCCAACAGAAACAGAACCAGGATAGGAAAATTTACAGCTAAAAAATACAAACCTCAGCATTACTCTCAGCATTCTTAAGTAAATCCAGAATAAACTGTGCAGATTTAACAGGCCAGCGTCCTTGTCCATTTGAATGGCGATTCTTAGCTTGTGCAGTTCGCCCAACTCCTCTACAAAACCGCCGGAAGGGAATAGCTTGTTTGTGGGCCAAAACATCCTCCAAATATCTTTTGGCCTTGGTCAAATGCAACTTTCTAATTGCAAAGGCTGTCTCCCTCGTATTCTGAACATCAAGAGAGGAAATGAATCCAATTACATAAACATTAAAAAACCACTAATGAACCACAAAGAAAACAGAATATTATGCAAAGAGGTTACCCGAAAATGGAATTATATGAATTATAGTTAGAACATATAAACATGTTGACGTTAGAACTTCTAAACGTAATAAATGCATTACAATGAAGAGCATACATTGATACACTTTATCTCAACTTCAGAGTCAACTATATTAATGACTACCTATCATGTCTGAAAGTTAAGGCCTGTATCATGTACCAAAACCATTGACACAACAGTTTCTTTGTGTGAGCATAATTAAGAAAACAGTCAAGAATTCAAAAAGAAAGGTATGACAATGGTGCTTAAAAATTATAAACAAGTGTTATGCTAGACATATTTTTCTATAATGTCTCAAAGAGGAAGGAAGATAACCATTCACAAAACCTTTGAGAAAATGAATGAACAAGATTCTAGATAGAATGGAGAGTTGCTCATCTCATCAACAAAAAGAAGAAATCAAAGGGACCTAAGAGTGCCATTTTACATTTCATATTATCAAAATAAATTCTTAAGAGATAAAGAACAGCATTAGCAGAAAAGGTTCTAATGAAAAACGTTATTTCTGGTCCATGATGCTATGTCAGTTTTCACATTTACATCTCCTTTTCTCATTTGGCTCTCCCCTTTGTGTCCTAGTTTTTAAAATGAACAGATGCCATCTCCCCTTCTTTTCCTGGATGTTACTCCATTTTATTATGAAAATATTCTTTTCTGCATAGGGGGAAAAGCAAGACGTATTTGAGCTAAGATTCACAGAAACATTTCTCAACACTTGACAAGAGAATTGAATGAGTGCCTCTAAAATCAACTCCAAGAATTTAGTATTTTGGCTAACTACAGAATCGGAATGAGTATAACATATATTACTAAACTTTTTAGAAAACTAAGACCTTTAGCCAACAAGCATGCAAGTAGGTTTCCTAAAGTTTAGGAAGAACCCTTAATGAAGGGCAATAAGTCCCTGTCTTTTGCCAGCATTTTAAACAAAGAAAAGAGACAAAAATGATGTTAGGCCTCATCTTATAAATGTTAGGATTTTAATAAATTTTTATATCCGAACAATGCTAGTGACTTGTGCTAAAAAATACATGATAATTTATTTTGAATGAAGGTCACAAGGCAAAGCGATTATGATAATACCATCTAACCTACATCAAATAACCTATGGGTTAAGCCAAATGGCACCACAGCCTATGGGGCAACAGGTTCAAGTTCTGCAGCGAAAATGATGAAAGATGATCATAATTTCCATAAATTGAAATAACAAATCAAGCAAAGGTATAATTAAACAAGCATATACAACACAAGCACTTAAAACAGACACCACACAATCAAAAGAGAAATTAAACAAAGTTGACCAAAGGGTACCTTGAAATGAACTCGGAGATCAGAACCCCTGGCCTTGCAGGCTGAAAAATGGTCAGACAAATAACAATATCAAATTTCTATTATATTAAGATTAGTTGCAGAGATTCATCACCCCAAAAATTTGAATCTCATATTTTATATTTATGTTTAGCAAACATACTTTTTTATCTAGCACAAGATAAAAATGGAAAATCTATAATCAAAATATAATCTTTCTTCATCATCCTAAATTTTCTCAGCTACCGAACAAATACTCCAATAAGATCCAATGAAACTATAGTTAAAAAGTGCAGAAAAAAGCTAAAAATTCACATACACTTGGTGGGGTTGTCTGGCTCCTTCGAGTACTTCACCTGAAAAGTCAAAATAACACATCCCATTAGAAACCAAAACCAAAAAATAAAACGAAACACTTAAATAGCAAAGCTTTGCAAGTTATGGTTATAATTTTTTTTTTTTTTGTTGAAGTATTTCCAAAATGCTTTTAAGAAGCAAAATTTACTTCAAAAAACAAGAAAAGCACTTTCCAAATGCCAAACAAAGCAAAACCCAGACCGATTTTAGCTGAGAAACTAACTCACCATGGTTGCTGGCTCTGTTGAATGCTGTCTTTCCCAAAATCCCAGCCAAAGAGAAAATGCGTTAAGGCGCTCAGAGATATAAGAGAGCATATGAAACCCTAGGGTTTACGTGTCTAGATTTTGTTTGGGCTTGAGTCAGCCCAGTATTGTTTTTGGTATGGGCCTCTGCTATGTTAATGTACCTGGGTCATGGGCTGTCCTTCTATTTATTTCGGCTTTATTTATTTATTTTTTATTATTTTTTATTTTGGAGAGGATTTACCCATCTAATCTTTTTGTGACCATTGGTGGTCTCACAGGTTGTTAGAGGCTCCCTCTAATCTCTAGACGTGAAGTGGTTTTTGCAGCAGAGATTGGTCTACAACAGTGTCACTTCGAAGGAGATTCGCAAAGTGGTATCAAAGCTTTGAAATTGGGTGATATGTTCTCATCCTTTGGCCATTTAGTTTATGTTCACTCCACGAGGAGTTTTTCTTTCGCTCATATTGTTACGCAAGGCAATGCAGTCATACATGCTTTAGCTCAGAGAACAAGACTTTCATTTCCGTTGTTAGTATGAATGGAAGATATTCCATCTGATGTTTTTGCTTTTGTTTCCAAAGATTTTTTCAGGTTAACCCACCTTATTAATAGGTTGGATTAGGGTTGAAAGATCATAACACAATTATTAAATGGGTTGGGTTACGGTTGAGCCATTTAGTTGAATACTCCTACCTCAACACGACACGAACCCGACACGCTAAGCCGAATTGACACCCTAATTGTATTACTTTTTATGTTTTTGTATTACTATCTTGTTCTTATCCTCTAAGTCAAAAACACACACACACGCAAGCTTGGATCCGTTAGGCGTTAGCCAATATTTCACTAAACTCCCCTTAAAATGTGTAACCATATTTCATGTTGTACGAACTCTGACAAAATTCAAAACCTCGACTCAAGTATTCTTCAATTAAGGGTGAGTTTGGTTCAGCTTTTTAAAACTTGGTTTTTTGAAAAAGTGGAGTTTTCAAAAAGTGCAATATGAAAAAGTGATTTTTGAAAAAACTATGTGTTTTGTAAAAGATGTTAAAAAGTACTTTTCAAAAAAGCTGAGTGTTTGGCTAATACTTATAAAAGTGGCAGTTTGAGTTATAAATTACTAAAAATGACAAGATATATATTAAGAGAATTCTTTGTTTTAATTACCTTTCTTAATGCAAGTTATGGACACAATATTTTCACAAAAATTTCCCAATAAAGTTTATATGACAAGTTATTAATGGTAGGAAAAAAAAATAATGTCACTAGTGGATCTAGATGAGAACCAATAACAACTCACTATGTAAACTTTATTATGAAATTGTTATAAAAATATTCTGTCAATAGCACTATTTTTTTCTTTAAAAAAAAGTACTAATTTAAAAAGTTTAGAGATATAATAAAATGTCACAATATTTTTACAATAGTCTTTGTTTTTAGTTGTGGTCAATCCTAGTCTAATATTTTATTAATTTATTTAATTTTAGAGCAACTGCATCAGTCTAGCCAAATTTCTCCGTCTATTTTACACTAAGAATCTACTTTTTCTATTTTACACTACCACTTTTCTAAAACACCTACATCAATTCATCTATTTTACAATCTATTCTATTTAAATAATAATATTTCTATAATATTTTATTATTATTTTATCATTTTCTATGTTCCTTATCTCTTTTTCTTTTGTACTTATCCCATTTCATTTGATCTCATTTTTTCACTCTCATCTCCACTCCTCTGCCATGTATTGTCAAGACTCTCCATTTCATTTGATCTCATTTTTTTACTCTCACGGTCAAATTACAGTCTAGCCAAATTTCTCCGTCTATTTTACACTAAGAATCTACTTTTTCTATTTTACACTACCACTTTTCTAAAACACCCACATCAATTCATCTATTTTACAATCTATTCTATTTAAATAATAATATTTCTATAATATTTTATTATTATTTTATCATTTTCTATGTTCCTTATCTCTTTTTCTTTTGTACTTATCCCATTTCATTTGATCTCATTTTTTCACTCTCATCTCCACTCCTCTGCCATGTATTGTCAAGACTCTCCATTTCATTTGATCTCATTTTTTTACTCTCACGGTCAAATTACAGTCTAGCCAAATTTCTCCGTCTATTTTACACTAAGAATCTACTTTTTCTATTTTACACTACCACTTTTCTAAAACACCCACATCAATTCATCTATTTTACAATCTATTCTATTTAAATAATAATATTTCTATAATATTTTATTATTATTTTATCATTTTCTATGTTCCTTATCTCTTTTTCTTTTGTACTTATCCCATTTCATTTGATCTCATTTTTTCACTCTCATCTCCACTCCTCTGCCATGTATTGTCAAGACTCTCCATTTCATTTGATCTCATTTTTTTACTCTCACGGTCAAATTACATTTCCACCATAAACATCTTCTTCTTTTTCTTCCTTTTCTTTTTTCTCCTTTGTCTCATGGTCAAATCAACTCTCCACCACAAGAGCCAATCTCCACCACAAGCACCGATCTCATAGATCTGAAGAAATCCCTCTCTGTCGAAGCTTGCATGGTTGAATCTCTCTCATCTGATTTCAAGTATTCTGCTACAATTGAGTTTTGTATTTTGGTTTTGATTTTGATTTTGGGTTTAGGTTATGGGTTTTCAGTTGATGGTTTAATTTTAAGTTATTTTTTGTGGATTTTGGGTAGATCATGTTTGATTTTCGTTGTATTTTGGGTTTCCGTTGTTTTAATGGATTTTGGTGGGGGTGGTTTTAACAAGTGATGGTGGTGGTGGTTGGGTGATGATGGTTGGACGGTGTTGGGTGGATGGTGGGGATTTGCATTTTGGTGGTGGTGCTCTTGCAGGTTCTGTGCGTTTGTGTGGGTGTGTTTGTATGGGTGTTTGTGTGTATCAAAGGAAGAAGATGAGGACATCTTCTGATTTATTGAAGGGTAATTTGAAATTGCTCACAGAATCCAAAGGATAGTTGATTCAATGCGCATGGGCTTTTTCCAAAATGGACCTCTAAGCTCCTTTCCCATCCTACGCATTTTCTTCACAAACCCAAAATGCAACTTTTCCAAAAATTTACGTTTTGGTCTCAGCCAAATAGGCTTTGGACATTGGCTTTTTTCAAAACAGGCTTTTTGGGCTAAAAAACTGGAAACAAACGGGCACTAACACCAACTAGTTTCATTCAATATGTGGGACCCACTTTCTTTTTTTTTTCTTTTTTTTTTTCTTTTTTGTGTGTATGTGTGTTTTACTAACAAAAGATTTCTTAGGAAATTCATTAATAAAGTAAATCATTTAAAAAAAAAATTGTAAGAAAATTATCTAAATTTTTAACAATTTTTACAATTTTTCATAAAAGTTTTGTGAAATTGATGATTCTTTTATTTCAACTTCAAAAAGTTAAGTGGTGTCATGCAATGCAACTAATCAAATTAGTTAAGGTTTTAAAATAGAGATATGATATGTCTACAACATTTTTACAACAAATCTTAAGTGGCAAGTTGTTATTGGTTGTTATTGTTGAGGCAAAAAAATAATCTTAGTGTTAGGTTCAAATTTGAACCAATAATAACTAACCACTTATGATTTGTTGTAAAAATGCTATAAACGTAGCATCTCTCTTTAAAATAACTAATTATATCCTATTATTTAATTATTTTACCTATAATAAAAATAACACAGTATTTCAAACTGATTTGACTTGTATGAGTTATTTGAACAGAGTTAAACTAACAAATTATTAATATAATTTCGATTTGTTTACATATAATTTTGACTAAAACCGTATGTTGCAAGAGCATAGTAGTATCTAGTTGGAAGTCCACGAAATGCATGGTCAATTGCAAATTTTTGTGTCGAGATATATATACATATATATATATATATATATATATATATATATATATATATAATTTGTTTTCATGTGACCTTGTTTTGTCATATTAAGTATTTTGAGTTCTTGTACTTTTATTAGTATTACATATGATCATTCTTGTTAGTGAATTGAAAATACTATAAAGTTATTTATAATGGAATTTCAAAACACCAAAATTGTTCTTCAAATTCAAATTATATAATATAAAAACACCGAAATTTTATAATTCACTCAAAACCTAAATTACTAAAAAAAATAAAGAAAGATTATACCACAAATTATTAAATTGAACAATTAAAAATAATGATATTAGTTTTTGTCACCTTAGACCAAAAAATATATAATGGACCGAATTGGACCCTAATGGACTGAAGTGGATCGAATTTAAAGGCATGCATCTGTAACAATCCTAAGCATTAATTTATATACAAGCAGATTTAATTTACATGTTCAAATACATTTTTTTGTAAGCAAGTGACATAAATTTATTGATTTATTGCATAGAGGATGGAAAATATAGCGTTAGAGTAGAGATTTTTTTTTTCTTCCATTTTTAAGAATTTGGTATGCAATTTTTCAGTTTTTTAGTAGCCATTACAAAGCATTGAAAATACTATAATATTTTTCCATTAAAGTTTCGGCTTGCATGCAAAATTGTTTTGTCTGTTGTGTTTCAACAACTTCAGCCAGTTCATAAATTATGGTACAAATAAAGTTGTGTGGGTTTATATATCAACATATTTTGAGCACCCCATATTGCCAAAGTAACCATTTATAACCTATTTTGTTTTTCTATCTGGTTGTCGTGGCCATATACTGTTGTGAAAGGGAGATGCAACCAATTGAGTATGAGTAACGAAGAAAGAGAAAAGGTTGTAATGAGTTCTTTTTAAATTAAAATAGATGAATGTTTAAAATCAATAAGTTAATTTATTTAATATCATGATGACCAAATTAATTATAAATAAATGGTGACATTGCTAGTGATATTAACAATTTGTCCACCTGTGATGAGAGCTGTGGTTTATTTTACACACAAAATAAATAACAATATAGACAGATTGTTAGGGTTCCCTTAGCAATAAAAAAAACATGTTTTGGTTTGAACTTTGGAGTAGAAATAGTTGAAACTTGAAAGTAGCGGAGAAACCAAATGATATGTGCATGTATAAAGAAATAGGTGGGGCATGCATGTGTGAAATTTGTGCAAACACTAAAGCACTAATCTTTTGGGACCCACTAACTAATTAGAGAGAGAAATAGAGAGAGAGAGTTGCATAGACGCCATTACATATATATGCAATCATTACAGCTCTAGTTACTTCCACCTGTCACACTTACACTAGGTTGCACTTAAAAGCTAGAAAGCATAGGTGCAACTCTAGGGCCGCTGCACCCACACTAGACACTTAGCGACACGCCAATTTGCACTAGACATGTCGATTCACTTTTTTTTTTCCTCGATTCATGCTAGTCCAAGCCGATTTGTGCCGAGTCGCACAGATTTAGGCAGAGTTGTGCTAATTCAGGCTGAGTCGCGCCAATTCAACACCGATTTAGGCCGAGTCGCGCTGAGTCTGAAATTAGCCAGAAAAATGGCCAAAATACATGTTAAAAAAATAAAATAAAATAAGAACTTGAGTTGATTTCTTATTTAATTATTAACTTATTATATATTTGTCAAATTATTTGTACGTTAAACAACTTAAATTGAAATTATAGAATTATTTGTAGTTATTATTGCTCTTAAATTGGTATATGTTTACCATTATATGAAAATATATTTAATAATTTGTAAATAAAAATATATTTAATAATTTATTAGTAAACGTATCCCGCCGCATCTACACCCTATTTTTTCAAAAATTGCCGAGTCCCATACCCGCATCCGCACCCGCACCCGCACCCGCACCCAAACCCGAATCTGCACCTGTGCTTCATAGCTTAATATTTTTTTTACCTTTCTTGGGAGAGAAGTGAGAAAAGAAGAGAAAAAAACTAGCGAGTGAAAGTTTGAGAGAGATATGGCGCAACCCGTAGCACTTTCTATGTTTATTCTCCATATGAATAGTTTTGTTATATTTCGATTTGCAAGATTTTCTTAGCAACCTCCCAATACCAATGCCGAGTCTTCGAGAAGCATTTCCTCTAAAATGGATGATTACACTGAACGGTTTGAAATGTTGAAAGCCCAAACCCAAGTTTCGGATCTTGTTCCTTCCTCTATAGTCAACATTTCCATGAAAACTAATAAGGAAAGTCACAGAGTACAAGGTATGTAGATTTCTTGAATAAATTCTTTAGGTTCTTTCAAATTCATTTTTGGGTTTGTTTGTTTGTTTGTTGTATTTTTTTTTTTTTTTTCATTTTTTGAATAAAGTACTTAGGGTCTTTCTTATTCATTATTTGGTTAATTTGTGTGAATATAGTTGGAAACAATATTAGGAATTTTTTTGTTGTGTTTTTTTTTTTTTTGTTTTTTTTTTGTTTTTGTTTTTGTTTTGTTTTGTATTTTTGTTTTTTTTTTTGTTTTTTTTTTTTTTTCATTTCTTGAATAAAGTTGTTTAGGGTTCATTTATTTTCATTGTTGGGTTAATTAATTTGTGTGTGTATAGTTAGAGATGAACTTAGAGGATTATTTCAGTGAAATGAACAATTCTATGCTGGAGATATGTTTGGTGTATATGATGCAAGACTTATAGAGATGTGGAGTGGCATTCATGGTACTCAATCGAATTTCACAGAAATAGTTAAACTCTTCTGTAAAGTTTTCCAACAAAACGTAAAAGGAGTTGTAAAACCACTCATGGTATATATTTTACTTGTTTTAATTTGTATTTAACTTATTAAATTATCAGGCTTAAAAAAAAAAAAAACTTATTAAATTATCAACTGTTTTTAATTAAACCTATAGGACAACATGGTTATTGATGAAGACACAGCCGCTGCATTGAGGGTGGCAGAGGAGAATAGGAAGGCTCAGCTCGCTGGGTTAGGAATATGGAGGTAAAGAAAAATCCCCTACACACCATGTATATATAGGGAAGATTAAGAAGAAGAGAATTAATAAGGTATATATATATATATATATATATATATTTTTTTTTTTTTAATGTTTTAAAAATTGGAACATTTTCTTTCTTAATTAGTGGCTGAATTTTATCTTGCAGGGTGATTACATTGGAGGTAGCAAGTGGACAATTTCAGTATGAAGTTTTATTAGTGAATTTTTTTTTTTTACATCAATGATAGAAATATATTAATAAAAAAGAGAAACAGTATACGAAAGCAGCTTGGTCTAGGAGCTGTAAGACAAAGGCCATGCAAGCCATGCATCATGACTGACAGCTTCTATGAAAAGCAACCAAAACAACAATAAAAAAGTATGAATTGAATAAGACACATTGTGTTTTCGCCAATGGTCTTAGCAAGGAGACAAAAGGAAGCATCAAGCTTTCTGCCTTTGCACAAGATCTTTAACAAGCTTTTGGTATTCCTCCATCAGGTCATTTGCTTGCTTGAGGATCTCCCTTGGATGGGGCTGTGTGTGTTGGAAGTGGATACGTTTCCGTGCAGTCCATATCGCCCATACAGTCATAGCCCATATCTCAAATTCCTTCCCCAAAAATCTCTCCATCATCTGTCTTGTAAGAAGGAAGAAGCTAGTCTCCGAGGAGCTTGTTTTCTGAATTCTACCCCTTACCAGCGCCCACACGTTACAGGCTAGAGGGCATTCCCACAGGATGCGTCCCATTGTTTCTTCATGCTGTCTACACACAATACAGATAGGGTCTACTTGCACTTTCTTTTGAACCAAATTTGCTCTAGTTGGCAGGATGTTAGAGTATGCCCGCAACAGAAAGTTCCTTACCTTAGGAGGTACATTAAGAGACCATATTCTTTTCCACATCTTCCGATCCAACCTGGCTAGGGAGTGCTCTCCTGTTTATGGATGGCTGAGTCTAAGAGCCACTTGATAGGCAATTTCACTGAAAATATATTTGCCTTATTTTCTTTCCATATCAGTCTGTCCCTCGAGGCCACATTACTTATCTTGATCTTTAGTATATCCTCCCTTGTATCCGGTTCAAAGATGGCATGCACCTTACCTCAATCCCATTGGTTTGTAGTAGTGTCAATGAGGTCAGCCACCTTCAGATCCTTATCGGCTCCAGGTTTGAAGTTTGGTGATCGGGGCAACCACTTATGAGTATTGATACCAATCGTTTGTCCATTACCCACCTGCCATATAGACCCTTCCCGTATCACATCTCGTGCCTGCAACAAACTCCACCATACTATAGATGGGTTTGTTCCTAATTCTGCATCCAAAAAAGAACATGAGGGAAAATAGCAGGCCTTGTACTCACGGTAAAACAATGAGTGTGTTTCATGGATAAGGCGTCATGCTTGCTTTGCCAACATAGCTAAGTTAAATGCGTGTATGTCTCGAAACCCCATTTCTCCCTTCCTTTTCGACGTGCATGGTCTTCCCCAATTAATCCAATGTATTTTCTTCTTATCCCTAGTTTGGCCCCACCAATACTTTGATAGAGCAGAGTTTATCCCATCACAGACTAGTTTGGGAATTTTTAAAATGCTTATCGAGTAGGTAGGAATCGCTTGGGCTACAGTTTTGATCATCACTTCCCGACCCGCCTTTGAGATGTGCTTCTCCTTCCACCCCATGACCCTTTTTGTGACTTTCTCTTACAGCTCTTTGAACGTGGGAATTTTTGATTTTCCCCCTACCATTGGCAACCCCAAATACTTCTCGTAGCCATTCATAATTTGTGCCCCCATCAAAACTCGAATCACCTTCTTCACCTCATGTCTTGTATTTCGACTAAAGAAAAGGGACGTCTTCGGGCAATTTATGGCTTGTCCAGAAGCAGCCTCGTACTTGGCCAAAATATCAAGCAATCGATGACATTCCCCTAGAGTGGCTTCACAAAAAAGTAAGCTATCATCGGCGAAAAGGAGATGTGATAATTTGACTCCACCTCGACACGACGTGATGCTGTGCATTTCTCCATTTTTTTGGCTTTCCTCAACATAGAAGACAAACCTTCAGCACGTAGCAAAAAAAGATAAGGAGAAAGAGAGTCACCTTGTTTGATTCCACGGGTCGGACTAATATGTCCTTGAGGCTCCCCATTCATGAGGACTGAGTAAGTTGCCGTCTGTACTGTTTCCATGGCCATGTCCACCCACTATACAGGCAGTCCTATCTTAAGCATTATTTTCCAGAGAAAGCTCCATTCAACTCGGTCATATGCTTTACTAATGTCCAACTTCACTGCTATGTGCCCAATCTTCCCTTTCCGCCGGTTCCGCATATGGTGTAACATTTCAAAAGTTACTGTGGTATTATCAGTGATAAGTCTATTTGGCACGAATGCGCTTTGGGCATCGGATATGACATTTGGCAGAATTGTCTTCAACCGATTAGCAATGACTTTTGAGACCATCCTTGATACCACGTTGGCAAGGCTAATGGGGCGATACTCACTCATGTGCTCAGGTTTATTTTTCTTAGGTATGAGTACTATGTGGGCTAAGTTCATTTTGTGTAGACACCATCCCAAATGCAACACAGACAACACAGCGGACGTGACATCGTGACATTAGGGCCAACAATGTGCCAGAATTTGTGGAAGAAGTATGGTGACATACCATCGGGGCCGAGGGACTTAGACAGATGCATTTGGAAGAGGGCCACCCTCACCTCCTCTTCTGTGTAAGGGAGCATTAACGTGTGACGCATATCATCTGTCACTACCCTGTCGACCTTGTCTATCACTTCAATCATATAAGTAGTGGCAGATGCTGTGAAGAGAGTCTGATAATAGTCCACAGCAATCTCTGCCACTTTATTCTCCTCCGTTTGCCACCTCCCTTCCGAATCAACCAAACCTTCAACATGGTTTTTTTGTCTTCTGTGACTCGCACGCTGGTGGAAAAACCTGGTATTTTTGTTGCCAATCGATAGCCATATAGCTCGGGAACGTTGTCGCCAAAAAACCTCTTCTTGCTGCATGATATCATTGACTTCTCTCCTTGTTCGGTTAATACATTCCACATTAAGTCCATAATTGGAATTAATCAGCTGGTGCAACTCTTGTTGTTTGGCATTCAGGCGTTCTAGTGTATTCCCTAAGGCACCCTGGCTCCATCTCACAAGGTCCAGATGGCATTTCTTAATCTTTTCGAAGAGAAAAATTATTGGGCTCCCAACCGGGTGGGATTGGGTCCACAACCTTTGTATCTGATTTTCACACTCCTTATGGGCCACCCACTTTTCCTCAAACTGGTGAACTCTCCTTCGTCAACGGCCTGATTGAGCAATCTCAGTTTCGAGTAACAGAGGGTCATGATCAGAGTACGAGGCCGTTAAATGTCTAACTTTTACAGCCGAAAACATTTCCCTCCACTTCGGGTTCGCACATGCTCTATCCAAACGTTCCTCCATAAACGCACTCCCTAGTCTGCTATTCCTCCATGTATATTTGTACCCTTGGTACCCCAAATCCGCTAAGTCATAGTGCAACAAAGTGCTTCAAAAATCCTGCATATGCCCCAATGGCATAGGCACCCCACCACCTTTTTCCTCGGAGGACAAGATTTCATTAAAGTCACCAATTCAAACCCACGGCATAGAGGCCCTAGAGTGGAGATGCCTCAACAAAGCCCAAGTTTCTCTCTTCCTTTGATCCTCTGGATGGCCATACACTCCAGTCAAGCACCATTCTACTTGTAAGGAATTCATGATATTTACATCAATATGATTAGGAGAGTAAGTCTGAGTGTCAACCGTAATACCGTCTTTCCATAACAAAGCCAGGCCCCTACTTTGTCGCACACTTGGTACCGCAAGCATGCACTGGTACCTAAGCTCATCTTTAATTGGAATCATCTCATCTATTGACAGTTTAGTTTCCATAAGGAACAAAACTGTGGGTCTCCTTGAACTCACCAAGTCGGCGAGAACTCGAACTGCCGGGCAGTTCCCAAGCCCCTGACAGTTCCAACTTATGATACTCATTACGTCCGACGGTGCTGCTTAGCAGCCACCGCCGATCCTAAATTTTCTGCCATAAGCTTACCCAACGACTTTGCCTCCATCTCTAAGAGCTTCTGCTTCTTGTCATTGTGCGAATCATCAGGAAATGGTACCTCTTGTTGTTTTCTTTTAGGTCCCAGTACTATCTTGCTAGAAAAACTAGCGCTCATGTTGTCGCGGGGAGGCCCAATACGATGCCACATGCCATGCACAGGTTCAATTTTGTTTGTTACATTGTGGCAAGAGGGAAAAGTATTATTTTCAGGGGCTTTTGGAGAGTCAGAAATGTGTGTGGGGCATGAAATATTGGGATGGGTAGGCGTCAGAGCGTCAGTACTACTGTTTGATGGGACAATTGACTTTATGGTGCTAAAGGAGTTTTTCTGAAGGTCCGGTAATGGAGTATGGGCCAGCTGTGGGGGTGGATTTGGTGTGGTTGAGGTTGGGGTGTAGTGTAGATCATGGTCAAGGTCCGTATTATTCGAATGGGTGTTGGTCAGAGCTTCAGTACTACCACTTGATGGGGTAGTTGACTTTTTGGTGCAGATAGAGTTTTCATGAACGTCTGTTGATGGAGAATGGGCCAGCTGTGGGAGTGGATTTGTTATGTTTGAAGTTGGATCATAGTTTAGATTGTGGTCAAGGTCCATAATATACGTGTTAAACAGATTCAGGTTTGATAATATTTCCTTATGTGTCGGGATAGTTTTGGAAGTTTTAGCAGGAGTCACGGTTTCCTTACATGTCGGTGTAATTCCGAAATTTTCGGCAAGAGCCCCGGTATCCTCAGTTTAAGCCGTATAGGGTGGGTTCACTGATGGAGTTGTCGTGGTTTTCGTCGGAGGTGATGGCTACATAGATGGTATAGTAGTAGAAAATGGGTAGTCGTCCATATTGGAAGGATATCCAATGGGGATCCGAGTCACCCAAATCCACATACCTTCCTCGGCAGAGGGGTTGTTCAATGTTTATGCTAATCCGAACTCTAATGTAGCTTCCTCGACATTCCCCAAATGGTGACGCCTTAACTTGTTCAACTCTGCCAATGCTACTGCCTATAGCCATAGCATTATCTTTAGTCATACAACTAATGGGGAGGTTATGGATTTGAATCCATAAAGAACTTGTATCAAACTTTGCGTCGTCCACTGATTCAGAGGTACTTAGTTGATAGAGACCTATCAAATATTTGTCAAAAGACCAGGGTCCTTGTGAGAGAACTTTTTGCGCATTGGCTTTGTGGGTGAACAAGAGTAGAACAGTGTTTGAAGCCAAATCACGGACCTCGAAGTCTTGGATGAATCTCCACATGCTCTTAAGTGTGCGTGATAGCGCCTCCACATTCACACGGCGTTTGGTGAAGAGCTTCGCCACCAGTGCTCTGTTATTGGTTTCAAAAATAGAGGTTAAAGGGATGGTTTGGCGTTCTTTCATGTGGAGGGAGAGGCGAGCACACTAAATTTTTTGAAAATCATATAATTATTAGGATTTTCATTTCATTTTGTTTCGTTTCTTTTGTTTGAGAAGTTGTGGTTTTGGATATGAAGAATTAAATACGTAGTTGTTTCCCTTATGTGTGCCCTTGTATGTGTATGAAGTAAATAGAGTATCGATTGATCTGTTAATCTTGAACTTAGATTCTATAATATTGGAAATAACTATAACTATATAGATTCATTATTACTTTAATAAGTACAAGAATTTTTCCTTATGAAGAAAGTCTAATCTCAATATGTAGGGGTCAATTGCTGCTGCGAAACAAAAATATTATTATTAATTAACTGTCAGGAGAGGATGTAAGGGTGTGGCCATCATTAACAAAACACACAGGAAGAGCCCCTGCCAATTATTTGTGGGCCAGCAAAGGTCATAATTGGAATTTGATTCGATTTTGAGTTCGATGATGCTCATGGTGCTGACTAGGAATTTGAAGGAATGGGACTATTTTTCCGTGTTTATATTATGATGGTATGTAACTCGGGTGTTTAGTTTGTGTTTTCAAACAGTCATTTTCAGTTTTTAAATAACATTTCACACACACATATTTTTACCAATGTTTTTGCAAACCTTGGTTCATTTCTTGTTTCATTTTGAGTTGCTCTAACTTGATTATATTTCAATTGCTTCATAGATTCGACTCGTTCTCTTTCAATTTTTAGCAGCTAATGTTTGTTGAATTGAATGAGAAATTTACTTGTGTTTGATTCTATTCTGAGCATATGATTTCTGTGTGTAAATAGAAATTCAAAGTGATTGATATAGATAAGAGATGAGTTGCCAAGAGCTTTATAGCTCAATTGTCATCTCCTAATGTTTTCAACTAGATGTCCGGGGTCCAAGTTCCCCCTTCTCCAATTTTTGAATTATCAAAAAATGAATAGATACAAGATGAGTGAGAGCGATGGTCTTACTTGCTTAGAATTGTTCTCTTATGACGTTGTTGGTTGAATTTTTAATGATATTTGATTTCACGGCTCAGTGCCAATTTGCGTTGGAGTCTCCCTATTCTCTTAAAATTTCTAGAAGGTCTTAAAAAATTATCTCCCTTTCTAAATTTTATATGGCTAGTAGACTAAAATTCAAAATGTGCATTAGATAGCTGGGGTAATCCTGAGTATCTATGATGAATAGGACCTAATTTTCTTGAAAATCACAATTATGGAATTGGGTATCATTAGCTAAATGCCTCAAAGATACAACATTAGAAAGGATGCTTGTATATTAATAAACCATTAGGGGTGAGGTTTTGGTTTAATGACAAGGACCTTCCACCTAAAGTGACATAGCACAGGTTTGAATCCGGGAATCAAAGTTTCCAAAATTATTGTGGGTAAGGCTAATTATGATATCAAAGATGATTTCCCATTTATTTGTTTACACTATCAACATGCATGCATATATGTTGGTTAATACGTATAATCGGTTTTGTCATCTTAAGCATGTGCTAGAGGTTGATTGCTTAGGTTCAAGTATGACTTGACCTTTTGATTGTCTCCAATCCATTTAGAATATAGGGCAGTTTCATAGGTGTGGGTATGTCTAGAGCACCAAGCATGAACTTGGCACAAGTGAGTTTGAGTATTTTGTGCCAAATTTTTGGGAATCTGTGGAAAATCAAATAAATTATGAGCACTAGGAAGCTTTGCTGATAATCACTCCATGAGAATGATATCTATCAAGCTCCTCACCATCGTTCTTGCCTTCCTTGGGTTATATATTTTGGTAGGTTATTTCCCAAACCAAATCAGGTATATTTCTCTGTTTAGATTTGTGTGTTTGATGTTTACTTTGCACCATTGTATCCTGGTTTTCTGATTGGGGCATCCATGGAATCAAAGGTAATATGCGATCTGGTGTTGTCGCATTCAGGGAAGGGACTATCTTGTTGGAAGAGTGGTTTTGTCTCTAAGGGAGATAAAAGAGTGTCTTTACTAGGAGTATTTAGATAATTAGTTCTTTTGAAAATAAGTATAATAAACCTTAGCCATAGTTTTGAGAGGGTTTCTAAGTTAAACTTCACATTTTCAAAAGTTTCAATTTAAATCCCACACTTTCAAAAACGTTTTAATTCAATAATAAACTTGTTATGCTTGAAGCCATTAATAGAAAATGCATAAACAAAACAACATTGTATGACTTGGAGTGAAAGAATATTTATATATAATAGGCACATGTGCTGAAATAACCACTTGGGGGCATAGACTAGCCTAACTTAGATTACCATAATATTAACAAATGAAAAAAATAAATGAACTAAACATAATAAACGTTAAATACATTTACATTTTGTGTAATATGCATCACATTTTTAATAGGGCAAACCAAGTTGCCCCCTAAATAATTTGATTCATTTGGCTTTAGATTACCTGACATGACTCGGGATTGAATTTTGGAAACTTTGTAAAAGTTTGTACAACATAAGATACGGCCATGCATGGTTCAAAAATAAAAAGGTGTGGGTCCCACATAATTGAATGAATGAGGGATTGAATTACGAATGTTGTAAAAGGTGAATTCAAATTAAACATAAAAAAGTTTCAAATGAAATTATGTGCTAATAAAATATGTTTCATTTAAACCATAAATTTGGTAGTTGTTACAGTTAAATTGATATTTGAAAATATTAAAAAAAAAAAAACAATATTTTGTAGTTTAACTTTAAAGTAAAATAACGTTTTTCTATACTACTAATAAGAGAACTCCCTTATTTTGTTTTCAATTTTATCTTATCAAAATATCCTTATACAAATTCTAAAATAATATTCTCTTTAGTATAATTTTTTTCCTATAAAAAAGCAAAAAATGTTAAAAGATTAATACTACCTCATGTACAAAAGGGGAAAAAAAATGTTATTTTCACCACCCATTTATATTCAAGTGCCACATAAGCTTACCACACATATTTTGTTCGTCCAATAAAATGATGTTATATAATTTTTTTAGCATAAAAAATTTAAATAATTAAAAAAAATTTCTTAAAAAAATGCAATAACAAATGTTGCATCATTTTATTGGACTAACTAAATACATGTGACAAACTTATATGACACTTAATGCGAAATATGAACAAAAAAGCTACTAATGCAAACAAAATATAACTTTTGGAGGTAAAACCCAAAGTCTAACATTTTTCAGCGTGTAAAATCTAAAGACCCCCAAATTTTAGAGGAGCAATTTGCACTTTAACCCAATAAAAATACTGTATTAATGTCAACCAGTTAAAGTGGGCTTCTTCTAAAAAAAAAAAAAATACTGTGATCCTGATTCGCTTTAACCAAAACATATATAATCTTTAATTGAATCGTTCACGTCTACTTTATGTACAAAAGCTGTTATTACAACTAGTTTTAGAGAACTCAATCTCTAAAACTTTACTATGTGTACAACATTATTTTTATTTTTATTTTTTGTTAAATAAAAGAAAGGGGCTTCTGGTTTGGACTTACCATATGCCATGTGACGATTATGGATAGTACCACATTTACCACCAAATCCTTGATAGTGCTATCACTTGAATCGCTCATAAAGTAGGAATGGTAACAGGGCGAGTAAGAAGCAGATTTCTTATTCCCTACCCCGCCCCACTTCCGCTTTAGGGCGGGTGTTTTTTTTCCCTCCCTGTTCTAGCAGATACCTAAGGGTGCCTGCAGGTACCCATCCTGCCACCCCAATTTTTTAAACAACCCCCCCTCCCGGGTGAAATTTGTTGGATTTGGCTTTTAATTTTTCCTTTTATATTTTGCCCTCTAAACGGGGCCAAATTTTAGAGGCCAAACTAAATTGTTGAAATGCATCAATTTACTTGCCAAAATTGACTTTGCTTGCCCAAATCTAATGGTGATCTTGTTCACTAAAGCTCAAACTATTGATCAATTCATCATACACTCATATTTGTTGATTTATAGGAATAAGGAATCACGTGAGGGTTTTGTTGACTTGTGATGACCTTTGAAACAAATTTCATCGAAACAAAAATTTCTATGGCCTATGTGACCCTTGAAATTGAAATTTCAATAGCTTACATGACCCTCAAAACAAATATTTTATCTTTATCAAGGATTGGCAACCTTTGAAAAATTTAAAAGGATAAAAGAGCAATAACCTTTTTTTGAAGGTCTCCCAACCCTCAAAATAAGATTTTTCTCTTTTAAAAAAATAAAAAATAAAAATCACAACCATGCACATAGACTTTAAAGAACCACATATTAAAAAATCTATATTATACCAAAACACAAATATCAAAACAAAATTCAATTCACTTTCCAAGTTACTAAATTCTTCATTTTTGAAGTTTATGTAGACATTTTCACATTAACATAAAGAAACTTAGTATTTTAACTAGATAAAGGAGGGAAAAAAAAGGAAGAAGAAGAAGAAGCGAAATGAATCAATATAAAAACCATGCATGATCAAAATCCTAATCTTAATATTATTCTATTTCAATGCAAAACAACCTGATGTACTAATGTTTAAAAGGTCTTACATTAAGGATTCTGCCTTCTCCTAGTACTTCTCAAAGACTAATGAATAACCACCAACTTCTCTTGCATTAAGAACTGAAAGGAAATAGGCAAACTGATTAATCATGCACTTGTTAAATGGTTGAGGGTTTTGATTGAAAAATTGTCATACAATGAAGTCCATATTGACATGTGATTTTCAAAATGTAACATATTTATGAAAAAGCAAATTAAGTAGCATAGTTAAGTTCATAAATTATTACCTTAACCACAAGTGTATTAACCCTAGCATACTTGACATCCCAACTGAACTCACCCATGCTCCATCTAGTTCCCACCAAGAGAGTCACCATTTTTCTCGAGGTAGTTCAAGCAGTAGTGAATGTCAGCTTCCTAGGATGCCTTCATCTGTCCATAGGATGCAAAACATAAGTTAGCACAATTAATCATTATTAGCATCATTGAGCCATAACTTTCATTATAGAGCTAGGATATCAAGAACTAAGAGAATCACACGGCTTAATTATTTTCTATTTAACTCAGCTTTTGCTAGATAAACATAAATGTACTATTTCCTTAAATAAAAAAATAAAAAAAAAAAGTACTCCCATCTCACTACAACAAATTCCAACAAACGATACTTGCCTTGTGCATCTAGATATACCCAAAGAAAAAAAGTAAGAAAGTATGAGAAAACAAACCTGAAAAGAAAGCTAAGACTGATCAAAGCAGAGCTCAATAACTTAGTCATGTTTATTGTAGTGTTATATAATACAATAGAACATTAAGGACTACTTCAAATATTGACTCTTAGTGTCACATAAGGAATTATGCAATTCAAATCTATCCAAACACAAACTTAAGTTCAAAAATACTGATGAACTACTGAAAGTAAAAGCAAATCACCCTTCTATTTGGTTCCAATTCACAACATTTAAGCTTACTCCCATGAAAAAATAGCAAGATTTGCCAAAACACAACCAGGACATCCAACATAAACAAATTTCAAGCAATTAAACAGAATAATTGCGATAAAGAAAAATAATTCAATTAGAAAATAAATGACGCATATAAATCACTGTACCAATTTAAACTATAGACATGAATAGTTCATTAACACACAAGTACACACACTTACCCACTTTGTTTTGAACTTAATAAGAATTGGCAACAATTGTCGCGTGACTATGATCAATTCATTCTCTGTTTGATAATTACAAATAATATTTATTTGTTTCAATCTGATTTTATTTATTATTGAATCCAATCTTTTCTATCCAAAAAAAAAAAAAAAAGAATCCAATGCCATTTATATATGATATGAATATCCTCAATATTTGGTCTATAGAGCATATATTCAAGAAAATAGTAGTCCATAGAGTGCTGTAATAATTTTTCATAAAAGAAAGGGCAAAACATTAATGAATGTACCCAATTATTATGGTTAAAAAGGTTATGATCTTTCACCATGCTGTTTTTGAGTAAATGATTGTATGTGTAGCCAATGCTACAAAAAAAAGCAATTACAAACCAATTTAGCTAAAGCCAAATATGTAATTCTAACATCTTTCTTCCTACAAGTTGACAGAAAAACCATCATAATGGAACTACAATAACTTACAAATTGTCCACGCTACCTTTGTCAAATGATGTATTTACCATGCATTCAGCCAACGAGGATGAGGGCGAGCATGAACTTGAATCATGTATAAGATCACATACATCTTGCGGTGTCATGCTTTCAAAAATACCATTAGAAGAAACCACCAAAAATCTATCATTGGCATCTAGAGTTTGCCAACCTGTCACTTCAGGCTCAGCTATAACACCAAATCTGACCAAAAAAGAATGAAAATGCAAGCTCCATTATAATTTGCAAGTCTATATAGATGTTAACATGAATTAGACAATAGAACTGACAATTAATCATAACCAAGCAGTTAAGCTCATAGTATAGGACTGTTTGGTAATGTTGTTTTAGTAACGTTGTTTGTATTTTTTGAAAATATTTGTGGGTGAAAAAATATATAAAAATACGTGTAATATTGTTTAAAAACTGAAAACATGTATTTAAACCCTTATATCCAACGGCTCCTTGTTCTTGATGCTGGGTTCCATTGCTTAGCCAGTGGATTTCCTTAAGGTTTTTCCTTTATGCTTGGGCCATCGCCCCATTATCCATTATAAGCCTCTGTTGGGCCGAGATCGTTCTAGTGAGTATCTAGGCCAACGTGACTCAGGGAGTGGGCCCGTTATTCTCAGTCCATACAGATGATTTTAGCATTAATGAGATATAAATGAGAACAAATTTTGTATGAAAAGTATAAGGCTTTAATTCTTTTAAAATCAAATTCTCCACAAGAACTAAATTGGCACCCATATCAAAGTGCAAGGATAATATTTACAAAAAACCAATTTTTTTTCGTAAAAAAAATACTCTTATTCTTTCGATTTACAAACTGTTTCAAACATTGACACCAATATCAAAGTCCAAGGATATTTATATAAACTAAAAAAAAAAATACTTACCCTTCAGATTCCCATTTGAGTTCTCCTAATAATGTTTAGGACACAAATATGTTCCCAAATTATTGATGTGACAAGTTTTATTGTAGTAATATAATTTTCACATAAGCCCATCGGTAAAACTACTTTTACCACGTACTAATAGCAAGAAGCTACCAAGAGGCTATAATAATTCAACTGGCATATAAGAGAATTTAGAGATTTTGGGAATTTGGGCTAGCCCAAAATTCATTTGGGTTGGGCCTCCTTTGTTTACTAACTGTACAAGGCATAGCCCAAACTAGTATATTAAACGAGGGTACTTCCGTAACTTTAACAATTGAAAAAAACCACACCCAGTTCGGAAACACAGAAAAAAGAACGAACTGTGGGAACCCAGTTTGGCTTCGTTGGGAAATCTACAATCTCTCAGAGGAAAAAAAAGAAAAAAAGAAAAAGAAAAACGTGAAGCAAAGTGAAACGTAATGGACTAGTAAGAAACGTTTCTTTTATTCTGTTTCGTTTCTCTTACTCTAACATGAATATTTTCCATTATACTTTTATGCGTATCATTCACTATTCCTTTTATTAATTAGCTTTTTCTTCTTCTTCTTTTTTTTTTTTTGGGTGAATTCAAAGCTGAATTTTATATTTTAGTTCTAAGAGTCAAATTTTTTTAGGGTTTATAATGGTTCAGCTTGTGATTTAATTTCTGAGTTTTGCTTCTGAAACTAGGGTTCCTGAAAATTTGTGCCAAAACGACGCCGTGTGAGAGTTTTTGTTAGCTGGTGAAAAATATTGAAGAGGGTTCAATTGGGTGAAAGAAAGTTTGGATTTTTTTGGCTTTGGTGTGAATAATTAGGGCTTGTAGAGGCTTAAATTTGAAGTTTTTGTGGGTTTTTTTGTTTTGTTTTTGATGGTGTAGGATTTTGGGGGTTAGTAGATAAAGATGGCAATGAATAATAGTAATAACCCAACTAAGAATGTTGGGGGGCCAATCCCTTTTGGTAATTCTGGGACAGTTTCACAGCCCCCACATCTTCTCTCTCAGTCACAACCACAAACACAAGGTGGGCCTCACTTTCCAGGCCACTTTCAGTTGTCTGAGCCTCAAAGTCAGGCGTTTGCTTATGCGCAAGCACAAGCGCAAGCTCAGGCTGTGCAGGCTCAATTCCAAGCTCAGTTACAAGCTCAAGCTCAAGCTCAAGTTCAGGCGCAGACTGTTGCCCAGTTACATGGTGGGAATACTAGTAATGTAGGTGTGTCGTCGCCTCCTGTTGTGACCCCTGTTACTGGGAGTGCCAAGAGGAGTTCCCAAAAGCCGCCTTCTAGGCCTCCGGGTTCATCCAATGCCAACACGGGGTCACCGTATAAGACTATGGAGTTGACACCGGCTGCTCGTAGAAAGAAGCGGAAGCAACCTGAGAAGCAAATACCAGATAAAGTGGCTGCACTTCTGCCGGAGTCTGCTCTCTATACTCAAATGCTTGAATTGGAGACTCGGGTTGATGCTGCTTTGGCAAGAAAGAAGACTGACATTCAGGAGTCCCTTAAAAGCCCTCCCCGTGTTCAGAAAACACTCCGGATTTATGTCTTCAACACCTTCACAAATCAGACACAAACAAGTCCTGATAGCACGAATGCAGAACCCCCTTCTTGGTCCCTTAAGATGATTGGGAGGATATTGGAGGATGGAAGGGATCCTGTGGTGGCTGGAATGATGCAGAGACCAAGCTCTTCTTACCCAAAGTTTTCAGCATTTTTCAAGAAAATTACCATATACTTGGACCAGAACCTCTATCCAGATAACCATGTAATCTTATGGGAGAGTGCTCGCTCACCTGCTCTTCATGAGGGATTTGAGGTGAAGAGAAAAGGGGATAAGGAATTCAATGCGATAATAAGACTGGAAATGAATTATGCACCAGAGAAATTCAAACTTTCACAGGCTCTGACTGAAATTCTTGGAATTGAGATAGAGACCCGCCCAAGGATTATCGCAGCAATTTGGCACTATGTGAAGGCTAAGAAGTTGCAGAGCCCTAATGACCCTTCCTTCTTTACATGTGATCCACCTCTTCAGAAAGTGTTTGGGGAAGAGAAAATGAAATTTGCCATGGTAACACAGAAGATATCAGTGCATTTGACGCCTCCACAGCCTATACATTTGGAGCATAAAATCAAGCTTTCAGGAAATTCTCCTGCTGGCAATACTTGTTACGATGTGCTGGTTGATGTGCCTTTTCAATTGGAAAAGGAAATGTCTGCCTTCTTGGCAAACATCGAAAGGCACAAAGAGATTGATGCCTGTGATGAATTGATTTGTGCTTCTATAAAGAAGATCCATGAGCATCGTAGGAGGCGGGCTTTCTTTCTTGGGTTTAGTCAGTCTCCAGCAGAATTTATTAATGCCTTGATTGCTTCTCAGAGTAAGGATCTAAAGCTTGTTGCTGGAGATGCTAGCCGTAATGCAGAAAAAGAGCGCCGTTCTGATTTCTATAATCAACCATGGTAAGCTTCTGTTCTGTTTCTTGTTATTGCTATTTGTGTGTAAATGTGTTAGAAACTGGCTTCTTCTCCCAAATGAAGCCTGCCAATGGAATATGGTTTTTTTTTTTTTTGGTTTTGGTTTAATGTGTGCCTACAACTAAGAAAGTTTCAACTAAGAGAGATGAAAATTGAAATATATATAAGCATTCAAATTCAATGACCATTGTTTTCTTACAAATTTCTTAGACAATTATGATAGAGGCTTACCTAGCTTCCCCTTGGAATCTGATCCCTATGTCAGGTGTATCTGATACCAGTATTCTCTTTTTACAAATAAAGTTCTCCATGTGAACTTGAGAAATGATTGTAACTTAACAAAATGATAAAAACATGAGAAAGGATTGTAACCCACAATCATATCCCTTTCAGTTTTGCAGCATAAAGTATATTTGATTGAATGAATTTTAATATCATATTTGCATTTGCTCTTCCTTAAAAAGAAAAGAATTGCAAAGTAAATGTTCTGAAAATTTCATTTTAGAGACTCTGATCAACAAGATAAAACATTGAATGAGAGGTTCCTATGAATATCAAGCCCTGTGTCTTTTTTAACAGAAGTTGTAAATACTTATCAAAATAATTTTGTGCCTACTCTATTGTAGTTTGATGGTTGTGCTGAAAAGAATCATATCGATTGCTGTTTAAAAAAAGTTGTACTGTTATTTGCAGTGCCTGTAACTTGTGTAGTTCGAGTTGATAGTTCATAGGTAATAGATGCCAACTGGTCACAGTGCTTGATGTTCATCAGTTTATGGTCTCCACGCCTTTGGTTTTCCATGTTTACTTATTCATTCTAAATATAAAATCAACAAAAGATAATGTTCTTGTGTTAGTTTACCTACAAAAACAAATCAAATCTGCTTTGACTTATGATATAGCCACAAAGAAATAAGGTTAAATAATGATAAGTAATTTTTTGTGTCCACCTGATATCTTCCCTTTTTTATATTTCTTCCATGAAAAGCATTATATAACAGTCTTCTGAATTTCTATTTGTGTTTTTGGTGAAATCTTCAGGGTTGAAGATGCTGTTATTCGTTACCTGAACCGCAAATCTGCTGCTAGTGATGCTCCTGGTAGCACTTGAGTGAGGATTTGTTGAATTGTTAAGATCTGGTTTGCATGTCAATACTTCTAACATAATAGTTCATCTTATATTTTTTTTTTTTTTTTGTAGAATGGTAATGGATACTCTATCTCTCACTCTCTTCCAACACCACCCCACCCCCCCACCCCCGTGTCTAATTCTTTTCATTTTCTGCTAGGAATGTATTGGATGTTAGTAGTCAAAACTATTCTCAGTGGTTTCTTGGTTAGATAGTATTATCAAATGTATTGGGTTTATAAGGGAGGTGATTATTTCCCATGAAAAAAAAGTTTCCTCTTCTATATACAGCTCAATACCGAAATCCTGGACTGCTTTTAAATTTGGTTGCTAGTATATTTTCTCAATTCCTATTTTGGAGAGTAGGACAGTTGGGTGGTGACTTTTTTTGAAATCCACGATAGAAGTACTTGGTTACTTTTGAATCTGTTACTTGTTTTGAAATCTAATTCAATGCCCAGAAAACCCTATTACTTGTAATCTCCCATTATTCATGGGTTTAGAGTATACTCAAACTCCAGAAAACCCTATTGCAGTAATTGCTATTGGCCAGTCAAATCCTTTCCCCCATTACGATTTAAGGTCAAATCTAACACTCATTCATCGGTTTGGAGTGAGGCTGATGATACTAGGATCTTTCTAGGACCAGAACGTTTATATGTACATCACATGGTTGTATGAGTGCATGCATGCATAGATAGGCTTGTATAAATCAGTAACTGTATGTACATGATACATGTAGCATTTATTTACTTGCCCTGAAATCTGTGGGACATAATGGATGTGATTGAAGGTAGGTTATTTGATTTGAATTCCTGACCTGAGTACCATTTCCAACCTCCAAAATAGTAGTCCTTTTTTAGTATTGGTAAATCATTACATCTAGCCGCTGGCAATTCTTAGCTGAAGGTAACCTTATTTATGTCTAGAACAGAGCAGAAGAAAATGAAGGGAAGAGTGGAAGAGAGGTCACCTTCATTTATGTTTAGAACAGAACTGAATAAGATGAAGGAAGAGTAGAAGAGAGGGAAAGGTGCCGGGAAAGATAGTAAATTGAAAGGAGACGGCAGTTTTCTTAAAATGTAGTAGTATCTCCAGTACCAAGTAATACGGAAGTTAGGGGCATCTTCAGGCCAAACACATGCTTGATTGGGATAGTTTTTTTTCATTGGTTTATTTGGTTTAAAAAATAAACTGAGTAAATTAAGCTGGAATGGGATAGTTTATTTTCATTGATTTATTTGGTTTAAAAGATAAACTGAATAAATTAAGCTGCATAAAAGGATAGTTGTACTAAAAAAAATAGGAAAAGAAAAATGAGTGAAACTTTACAAAGTTGCATAGGTTGCATCAAGAACTTCTTGACCAATCTTGAGCTTTATCCATAATATGTACAATACAAGAAAAACTGGTTAAGGCCGACATCCTGTGGCATTGTGGAGATGACAGAACCTAGGAATGCAATGCATCTCCATAAGTTGACATTACACCTCAGGTTGCATCCTTGTGAGCACAGGACACAAAACATAAACCTTTCTCGGAACATTAGGTCTATATGAATGAGAGGACTTTATTATGGACCCGTGCAATAATTGCATTTTATATCATATTGTTCGAGGACTGTCGACAATGTCTTGAGCCCATTGTCATTTGTTATTGGTCTTTTCTTTATCATTGTAGCAATATTCGTTATGTGCTTCTCAAATAGTAGGACCTATTTCCCCTAGGCCTAAAGCATAGGGTCTTACTCAGCTTAGGTCTAGAAACGTGGCACCTTTTGAGCTCATCTTTTATGTTTCACAGCTTAGAGGTAGTCTCTGTTAGTAGCAATCAAGTTTTGCATTTGGTGTAGAATCTTACATGTGGTAGGCAAAGAAAAGAACTGTCAAATTCCATATATAAAGAAGGGATTACTTAGCATAGATTTGGAAACGTGGCACTTTTTAGCTCATCTTTTATTCTCCACAGCATGTAGTCTTTGCTAGTAGCAATCAAGTTCTACATTTGATACAGAGTCTTACGTGTGGCATGCAAGGAAGGGAGGAATTGTCAAATTTCATATATAAGAAGGTTTTACTTAAGTACGGAAATGTGGCACCTTCCATGCTAATCTTTCTGTACCACAACACGCTGTAGTCTCTGCTAGTAGCAATCATTTTCTACATTTGATGCAGAATCTCACATGTAGCAAGCAAAGAAAGGAATTGTCAAATTCCATATATAAGAAGGTTTTACTTAGCATAGGTATGGAAATGTGGCACATTTTGAGCTCATCCTTTATGTTCAACAACACTTTGTGGTCTCCACTGGTAGCAATCAAGTTCTACATTTGGTAAATAATCTTATACGTGATAGACAATGAGAAGAATTGTCAAATTACATATATAAAGAAGGCCATTCACATCAATTATTTCATGCTTCAAGGAATTTAATTGCTTTACTTATCAAAAGTGTACAAGCACAACTCTATTATTAAGACTAACATTTGTTTTGTACAAATTTTTCTTTCAAACCGGCTTAAAAAAATATCCTTTAAAATTGCAACACATCATGTGAAGGTTCATAAGACTTTTCACAAGTATTTTAATTACACGACTAATTAAGTCATCCAACTAAGTTACATACTTGCACGACATACTAATAACACTGTCAATTGATTAAAGTAGCAAATGATAATGTGAAGGTTCATAAGACTTTTCAAAAGTGTTTTAATTACATAGCTAATTAAGTCATCCTATTAACACTATCATGTGGTTAAAAGTAGTAAATGATCATTTAAGTCGTTGCTTAGTAGATTAGAGGAACTTGTTTCTAAGTTGGGGTGGAGAAAAATTATATCCAATTCTTTTTTCATATATGAAAACTTCCTTCATAGCTGTGCATAATGGAGTTCCCAAATCAGACCCAAAAAGTTAGAATAGAACAGCTTTCAATGAAGCCTCTTTTAAAGCATTATTCTGGCTTAATTTATCACTTGACTCTGAGTGGAAAGCTCCAAATTATCCTATCCCTGTTGTCACTAAGCAATGGTCCATTAGGATTCTACAATAGGCAAACATTGCTGTATAGCATTTTACTGCAATAATCCTTAGTAGGAAGAAAGAGAAATTTAATGCACTTTTCATAAAAAGAAGCATTCTTTTAACAGGTTTACCAGGCCACCACCTCTATATACATATGTGCAAAAACGATTAACAGCCAACTTCTATACCAGCAGACTTATTAATTGACTGAATCACAGTTTTCATTTACACTGGCTGGCTAGATAGCCAGGTAGTGGGACTGCTATGTTTGTTGTTTGATATCAAGGATTCAAGCTGAATGAATTTGAAAGGACTTGTCACAGGTAGCACATGTTTGTGTACATTGCCCATACAAGGAAAATCAAGCAATAATATTGCAGCCCATGGGCATGTGGGAAACTGGATCTAGTTATTTTTGCTCGCTTGGAAGGCTACTTTTGAAGCTGTAATATACTACAGTTGAGGACCTATATAGCCTTCTCTTTATCTATATGGTGCGAAATTCAAGTCTGGCTTTTCTTGGAATACAAGAACGTGTACGAAACCAAAACATTTATGTGTGCACATCAAGCCAAAATATGCAAGGAGACACTAAGAAGCTAGCTTTTACTTCAAGATGGTGACTTCCTCCTACCCCTGTTTATTATTATTTTTGGGTTTTCGAACATCTTTCCTTTAATGCTTTTTTTTTTTTGCTGAATAAGACAATCTTTCCTTTAATGCTTTGTGAATGCAATTTGAACACGTTTGATTTTGATCTTTGTGTGGTCCATCAACAATGTTTCCAAGGCCAATTATATAAAAAGATAAAGATGCTATGCTTTGGAGGGAGAGCTTTGGCCAATTTGCTAAATTAAGAAGCCAGTTTCTACTTTCTACTACATGTTATACTTTTTGAATGCGCACTTAGCATGGATGATGCAAAACGTGGGCCATTAAAGCTACCCATTTTATACATATGTGTATAAATTAATAGGGAAGTTGTTTTGTTTGGACATAAAATAAGATGTGAAATTTCTCTTTGTTTGGTTGTCACCATGAAGAGTTGTAAAGATGCGTAGATTATTGAAGGATTTTTACCTTTTCATAATTGTCTTAAGAGTTTGTTTTGTTCAAGTAATTAAAGTAGTATAATAATATTATTAGTTTATCATTAACTTTCAAACCAAAAATCTTTATCTTTAATTTGTAATTACGTGACTTTCACGTAGTCTCACTACTATCATCATAGTTATTATATATTAATCAAAACATATCATTTCAGTAGTCATCACTTCTTTACCATTTATAATTTATCACGTGAGCGAGTTCTGGCACAAAGAAAATTTCTGTGTTACTTTAACAAGTCCACCATATTGTGTTTGCAGGAACTTCAACTTAAACGTGACTGCTTTTTTTTTTTGGATATCAAACGTGACTGCTCTAAAAACTGCAAAGGATACATCATTTCAGATAAGCATGAAAGTAATATGAGTATGAAAATGAAAGGGATGTCAGTTCAACCAGCTTTAATTATCGACCACATCAAATCCAACTAATTTTTATTAACCAAATCATACTCATATTTTCTCATCTTTTTGACAACTGTGTGAACTTTGAACCACACAAAACTTTGATATGGGAGTATCTTTTGCAGTGGAAGAATGCCACTTTACAATTTCCATGTGAATGGGTGTCCCAAAAAAATGTGATTAAGAATTAGATACTGAAAGAAAAAGATTATGGCAGATTTTGCGTATCTAGGAGAACATCAAAACCAGAATACGCGCTGTGAAGATTCTAATATATGTTTTCATGTGTAACATATTGATGAGCATGTTGATAATTATATTACAACATATGGTCATGTGAGCTTTTAGGGAATGAATTTGGATTTTGAGATCTGAACCATATATTAAAGGAACAAATGTGCTAAGGTCCTAATTGTTTGGATTGTATGGCCAAATCGGCCACAGCGTACGCAACGGTTAAAAGAAATGATTTCATATGAACTTTGAACAATATTATACATGATATAGTGTATTATTTTTTGAGATAAATGATACAGTGTATTATTAATAATGGCTTCTACCAAAAAAATTATTAATAATGGGATTGCAGGTTTAGCATTGATTGTGCAGTACAATACTTTTTGCTAGCATTCGAGAAACCCAAACATAAGAAAAGATAAGTTTAGAGTGATAGTTCTACATATTCTTTTCTTTTTTTCATTGAGAAACGAACATACAAGAGAGAGAAAATGTAGTTCAAATACAAAGACATACTATAAACTTGACTAAAAAAAAGTTATATTTAGTCACTTACCCCTTCTTTAAAATATATATATATATATATATATATTTCAGTGGAATGGTGTCCCCAAAAATGTGATTTATAATGGAAATGCTAACAACTGTCCTTACGGTATGGTTAATAATCTATTTAAAGAAAGTTTTTTATGGGAAATAAAAAAAAAAAAGTAAATAATATTTTGACAGCTTTTTTCATTTCCTATAAAAGTGGTATCAAAACTTTCATAAAATAGATTATTAACCAGTGCCCTAAGGGCACTCGTTAGCATTTCTCATTTATAATTAGATACTGAAATAAAATGATATGAACAACTAGCAAAAATACTATTACTTCAAAGGCTTAATAATTGATATGAACAAGTGGTTTAGTCTCCTTCAAATGAAGCATTACATAATTGTCATACTAAATAATTAAAAATTGTGCTACTATTCAAGGATCCATGTTTTCAATCTGCCTTACCAAGTTGTAGAAAAGGACTATTCATTGTTTCCAGTGTTGTGTATACGAGTGGTAGATTTTTCAGGATTCGTTTGGTACTATGTTTAAAAAATAGTTCTCAGTTTTTTTGGAAAAACATCTGGGTAATAAAGTATGTAGAAATACATATAATATTATCTAAAAATTGAAAACATGTATTTAAAATGGTGTACCAAACAAAGTCTCAATTGTAGAGTTTTTATAGCAGAGTTTACCAATTCCAATATAGAGTTTATATAATTAAAAAGCTCTTTAGCATTTAAGTGCTTGAAAAATTACATTAAATAGTGCATTAAAAATCTATGTTTACATTAAATAGTGCATTAAATATCTATATTTACATTAAATAGTGCGTTAAATATCCATATTTACATTAAATAGTAGTGCATTAAAATCTATATTTCAAATTTTAACTTTAGCGGTACAGCTGTTTTCAGAATTTTTTTTTTGTTTTTTTTTTTTTAGAGAATCAATTTATTTCAAATTTAAAGACCCATTAAGCGCGTCTGGAATGCGTTACAATGAAATTTTTTTGCATTTTGCTGAAAAAAGTATGGGTTCCTTGTATTGTTTATGCAATTTTTAGTACTATTCATGTGCTCCACGATACTTTTTGGTACAGCTGTTTTTAGAATTTTTTTTTTTAGAGAATCAATTTATTTCAAATTTAAAGACCCATTAAGCGCGTCTGGAATACGTTACAATGAAATTTTTTTGCATTTTGCTGAAAAAATGATGGGTCCCTTGTACTGTTCATGCAATTTTTAGTACTATTCATGTGCTCTACAGTACTTTTTAGAGAATCAATTTATTTCAAATTTAAAGACCCATTAAGCGCGTCTAGAATGCGTTACGATGAAATTTTTTTGCATTTTGCTGAAAAAATGATGGGTCTTTTGTACTGTTCATGCAATTTTTAGTACTATTCATGTGCTCCACGGTACTTTTTGGTATTATTCATAAGTCTCACTGTATTATTTCAACTAACTTTTACCTTTATCTACAGTACTTTCAATAATAAGTTTTTAGTTTCAACAAAATAAGCGGTATCCAAACACACCCTAAAACTCTTTAGCAAAATTATTGCATTAATGGTTAATGCTTAAAAGCATTTTTCTCATGGACCCTATGCGTTTTGGTGCAAAATGACTATAAGAAAAGAATGAAAAATTATTAAACACTTCGGGAGTACTATAAATGTGTATTCTCTTCTTTCACATGAATTATAGATCTCACCATAAATTTAAGAGAGATGCTACATCTTCAACAATTTTACAACAAATCATAGATGGTTAATTGTTATTGGTTCAAATTTGAAACTAATACTAAGATTACTTTTTTACCCCAACAATAACAACTAGTAACAACTTACCACTTATAATTTGTTGTAAAAATATTGTAAATATATAATTTCTCTAAATTTAATAGTGGGAGCCACAGTTATGTGAGAGGAGAAAGTACGCATTAATTATAACTACCCGAAAATAAGAGATGGTCATTGATGTGGAATACAATTTAATCCGGCCGGGTTTGGATTTGTTGTGGTTATTTATAATTTTAGCAGAGAATGGTATGAAGATATGTTTGAAAAGGAGCATATAATTTTCTTTCCTGGTTTCAATGTTGAAAAGTTGATAATATGGCAAGAACTCTATTTATATCAAACGTTACTTTTGCGCCAATTTTGGCAGGTTGCCAAAGTTGGTAAAATTAGGTAGCAAGAATACAATTGGAAACCATGAGGAAAGTTTTGGTTGTTTGGCTATCTTTCCATTCGGATTAATAAGGCTAATTTAATTTTAAAATATTCATCATGAAAGAATTATTAAGTTCAAGAGTAATGTTAGAGTCACAAATTATTTTACAACATTTTTACAGACTGTTAATACATAGGTTAGGATGGTATATGATACAAACTGTTGATACATAGGTTACAAACTATTTTATAATATTTTTACAAATTATATGAAAATCTCATGTCTAAAGAGATACATAGGTTAGGATGATATATCGTTGTTCATCACTTAATAAACATAGAGCAAAGTTTAGTTACAAACTTAGTTATAACTTTTTTTGAGAAGAAACTTAGTTGTAACTTGATTATACACACACACACACACACACACACACAAATGCATACTTGGTTTTAACCTAAGGTTATAACTCCCAATAAAAAAAAAAAAATGATAATCTCATATCTAAAGAAATTCATAGGTCAAGATGGTATATTTCCTTTCATCACATAATAAACATAGAATATAGTTTGGTTACAAAGATAGTTGTGATTTTTTTTTTTTTTTTTAGAATCAAACTTGGTTGTAACTTGATTCAAAAAAAAAAAAAAAAAACTTTAGTTATAGTCTAAGGCTTCAACTTCCAATAAAAAAATTAACATAATTACATATTTTGAAAAATCTAACTGTTGGATTACATGTTATTTATAATTTTAACACATATACGTCAATCGAATGTTATTTACTATTTAATTTATAAACTTATTTTTATGAATAATTTAACTATAAAACCTTGAAATTTAAACATTTAATTGATGATATAGTTATTGATCTTTGATCTTCTAGAAATTTTGCAAGTATGAAGAATATAAGAAGAAAATAGAATCCAATTAATGGTGAATTTTTCACATTCAATAAAAAAAAAATGTTGAGTAGAGTTGTAACTTTAGGCTATTAACTAAGTTTGTTACCAAATTTTGTCCTAAAGATATTGGTTAGCTTTCTTATTAACCTAAAGGTATTTAATTTTTTTTACAAAATTTAGCAACAAACTTGGTTGTAGCCTAAGACTACAGCTCTACTTAATATTTTTTTTTATTAAATGTAAATTTTGATAAATCCATCATTGAATTATATATATATATATATATATATATTATATTTCCATGCTTGCAACGGTTAGATTTTTAAAATATGTAATTGTGTTAATTTTTTAATTAGTGGGAGTTGTAGTTTTACGTTACAACCAAGTTTATAGTCAAACTTTGTCCTAAAATTATTGATTAGTAAGTTATTACTAATTCGAATTTAAACTTAATACTAAAATTTAAACTCATCACTAAATTACTTTTATACTTTTATACTCACAGTAATAATAAGCAGCATTTTTCTATAAAACTTTGGTTTTAATAAAAAAAAAAACCATTAAGTTTGTATATTTTAATGTTATTTTGTCTCATATATGCTTCCTTTCATGTGAAAGTCAAAGCGATTTTACCCAAGCGGATTTTGTGCATCTTAAGGAATTTACCCATTGGCCCTCGTAAAAATTTTTAAATTGAACATATACATATCTTTTTTTTATTTGGAAGAAAATATAGCAGATCTAATAGTTTACCATTGGAGTGATTTGGGATTAAGAGATAGAGCAACAAAGAAAAGTTGAGAGAAAAGAATTTAAAGTTTGATCTAATTTGGTTAATTTGACTGTTTATATTTACCAAAAAAGAGTCAAATATTTTTATTGATTTCAATAGTTATATAATGGAAAATAAACCATTTGAACCTGTTGGAGACATAAAAAAAGTACCATTTAGCTGAATTGTACAAGATTCTTGGTCTCATACTCTATTCATAAATAGTATATTACAATTAAATTTCTATCTATAATGAAAATTATACTAATAAGTCATGGATAATTTATCATAATGAAGATTACATACAAAAATCAACCATAATAGATTACAAAACAATATGACATTTGTATTTTACATTCCAACATTAGTAGTCATAGAAAATAAGCACAAGTGAGTGGAATGTAATATCAAATTATCAATGCCCATTCAAAGATAATCTATCTTAAGCTTTAACCAAGTGGTTGAAGAGCTCTAAACACAAGCACTTGAAAAGAAAAAGAAAAAAAAAATCTATCTTAAGCACTAGTCATGGAATCATAACAACCACTCCTTTTCTTGATCATCACCTTGAACCCACCAGCCATTTCTGCAGTAAACAAAGGGATATAAACCGGTTCATCCACCTCAAAAACCGGCTTGATCTCGAACCGCCTCAATATTTCAGCCACCACATACTTCATCTGTATAAAAGCCATCTCTTTCCCAATGCACACCCTTGGACCCGCTTGAAAAACCGGGTACTTGTATGGACTCACATATTTCAACTCTCCGCCAATATCTGCACCACCCGGTTCATCAAACCACCGGTCCGGTTTAAACTCAAACCGGTCCTTACCCCAAAGCTCTTCCATCTTCCCCATTCCATAAGGAAAATAAGTAACTCTATCCCCCTTCCTTACCTTAGTGCCGTCTGGCAAAATGTCATCGGTCGCTGCATGCTTAGAATCCCAAGCAACAGGTGGGTACAACCTCATGGACTCACATAAACAAGCATGTAAAAATCTCAACTCTTTCAAAGCTTCAAAATCCAATGCCTTTTGATTCTCTAATACATGATTCACTTCCTTCACAATGAGTTCCTCTTTGTTTCTATGCTTAGTGAGCAACCAAAGCAACCATGTCAAGGCTGAAGATGTTGTGTCACGTCCAGCTATGATAAAGCTTATCACCATGTCTCTTATGACTTGCTCATCGTGCCCCGCTAGTACTAACCGTGACAATAAATCACGGTTTTCACACGCAGTTTGCCTTTTGGTTTGTATAATCTCCGAGACAAGACCATGTACAATTGCAATTGATTCTTTGAGTTTTTTCTCTGGCCCAAGATTCAGTGCACGCTTTATCTTCCACACCAAATACAAGGGCTGTGTTGCACGCTTAGCACTTATCTCCGATGCAGTTTCAATGGCTTTTGCAAGGACCGGTAAAGGGCTATATAGGTCCAAAGCACAAGGGTCTATGCCCAAAGCGACCCTGCAAATACCATCAAAAGCTAATCTTCTCAACACATCTTGCAAGTCCAAGACTATGTTACTCTCAGCAGCTGATTCAAGAATTGGAATTAGTCTGTCTCGTACTTCATCTTCAAGAGTTTTGACAACAAAATCTCTTAAGGACTTCGTGCTAAACTCATGGCTAGCGAGTTTGCGTTGCGTAGACCACAATTCACCATCTGCGTTAAATATGCCAAAGCCAAGAAGATCACCGAGGAGTTCAGTGAAAGGCTTGCCTTTTGGGAAGTTTCTGAAGTGGGTTTTGAGTATGTACTCAACATTGTCTGGATTTGCTGTCACTATAGTGCGTCTTGCACCAAGTCTTTTGACACTGATGGTTTTTGTGGGTGAAATTGACAAGAGATCTGTGTACCAGTCTAGAATACGGTTCTGATTCTTGTAAAAAGACAGTAGGCAACCAAGAATTGGGTAGGAAGGAGGGCCATAAGTGGTGGAAGATTTGCTGTAATGGTAATGAACTTGTAAAGTGATTGACAATAAGGATGAGAGAAGCAAAAACCCTAGTGGGATGAAAACAAGAAGAGAGAGAAACATGGTTTGGTTTGGTTTGATTTAGATTTTTGTTGTTGTTATGAGGGAATTTGTGTTGAAGAATAGGAGCTTGAAGAGGTATATATAAAAATATGGGACTTAGTGTAAGTTTATGTGAGAGAGAGCGTGGCCAACCATTAGGGTCGGTTAGGCTATGATTTTGCTGGATTAGGGTTTAGTTGAGGAGAAAAAGACTGCTGCACATGGTTCTCGAGCTTTAAAAGGAAAAAAGAAAGAGAAGGAAAAAGGGGCTGAAAAGACTGAAATGAAATAGGGGCTGAAATTTCGTCGTCACACCTGGAATCTTTTTGGTTTTTTCTTTTGCTTTTGTTTTTGTTGTGAAAAATTAATTTGGTTTTTATTATTTTTATAAATGTAGTGAAATTTTTATTGAAAGAACAAAGGGGATATATCTCTTTCCCAATTATTCCTCCATCACAGTAAGAGGAAGTATAAAGTCCTCGTGGTGAACAAGTGACGTAATCCACTATTTCACTAAAAGACTTTCACCTGTTTAAAATTACTGAGATAGAAATTTTTTTTTAAACAGAAACTGATTACTAACTCAGCAATTTTAAACAAATAAAAGTTTTTTAATAGAATGATAGACAAGTAACGTGGTCCACCATATGAGTGTATAATTTCTCGAAAGGAAGCTATACACAATTACAACAAAAACAACAGCCCACAAAAGAGACTGAATTTCCCAGTATGTCTCCTCCAAATTGTTATTTAAAGCATCAACACAAATCTTAGAATCACCCTCAACAATTATACTTTGAAAATTTTCATCTCTGGCCAGCTACAAAGCCCAATCTATGGCAGTAGCTTTACCAGGACTAGGACTACATGCCATTATGCTTCTAGCTCACACCTTTAAAATATCTCCACATATTCTTTTCTTTTCTTTTTGATGAAAAATAAATTGGGTTTAACATTTTTTTTTCTTCTGAGAAACTAGATTTAACATATTCTAAGTACAACATTTATGCAAATAAATTAAATTATTTTTAGAATACAAAAAAAATTGATTAAGTACAATTTTAAAGGATTCATTTATAGAAATCACAAGGTAAATTACACTAATCTTTTTTGAGATAATTTATTATTACACTTACATCCTCTCTAGTTTAGAATAATACACTCATCTCCCCTTAAAATGCAAATTAATTATACTAACCTCTGATAAATGACTAAAAAACATTTTTAAAAAATCTTTAAATTTTCTATTTTACCATTGAGTTAATCTATCATCCACACGCCCATTAATAAGAAATTCAAAAAAAAAAAAAAAAATTCAAAAGTTCTTTTTTTTCAATTATTTGGAGATCAATATAAATAGTTTGCATTTTAGAGGAAACCAAAATCTTATTTTAAACTAAAAGAAGGTGAGTGTAATAACAGTAAATGCCAGGTAAAGTTAATGCAACTTTTTTCCACAAATCACATCACGTGACAGATTTATTAAGGAGTGTTCACATGGAAATCATTTATACAAGGAAATTGGAAACTATTATGCAAATTTATTACCCTTAATGAGTAATTATTCAGTGTTAGATCACAATAAATGCATGTTTTCCATCTCACAATAAATTCATGTTTTCCAACTAATTATTTTTATGATGGGATTCACTATTTATTTGAAAAGAAGTAGTGCTAAAGCCACAAACTATTTTACAACATTTTTACAAAATGTTGATATAGTCAACATCTTATTGGTTTTCATCTAGACTCACCACATCAGTAATTTGTAAAATAGTTTGTATCTTTAACATTATTCTTTGAGAAGAGGAGCATGCATTTGTTGAGCATAGAATAATTATGAGAAATGATATATCTACAACATTTTTACAACAAATCCTAAATGGCAAGTTGTTACTGGTTGTTATTGTTGTGGCAAAAAAGTCATCTTAGTGTTAGATTTAAATTTGAACCAATAACAACTAACCACCTATAATTTATTGTAAAAATGTTGTAGACGTAGCATCTCTCAATAATTATACAAATCTAACTTACCTTATATAATGCAATGAACTGCTTTTATATGTTAATCAAAATTCAAAATTGTCTCCCATAAGCCAAAGGCCTTATAGCTGAATTGGCATCTTCCCATGTACAAAGTGTTTGGGGGTCTAGGGGGGAAAGAGTTCGAGTTACGAGGTTAACAGCATATTGTAATTATCTCTCAAAAAAGAAAATTCTCCCATAACAAAAATTCAAAATTGTTATGGGGGTGTTTTAGATTTTTTTTTTCTTTTTTTAATACGGTAGGCATCCTCAACCACATAATTATTACCTACCAAGGCTCTTCAACTTGAATTTGAGGGTGTCGAATACCTTCCTAAGCATTCACAACAAGGGTGTCAAACCTATTTGAAAGCTATTTTTAGCATCTTAAACCACAAAAATCATGCTCCATCAAAGATGCCATATCTAAAAAAATTTGACATCTTGCTACAATGAACTCCCATAAATGAGAGCTCACTGTAGCAACTTGTTATCATTTTTTAATGATTTTGTGGTGATTGGTTGTGGTGGTTGGTTTTTGTGGTGATTGTTTTTTATTATTTTAATAAGTTGTGTAGGGGCCGGATTTAAGCACTTTGCCCTGGGGATAAGTGGACTCAAGCTTAACAAGCCCAATACAATAAATTTGTAGAGAGTAGTTAGAAGAATTGGGCTTTAAAGAGTGTAACAATAGTTGAAGGTGATTTAAGGAACGAATAATTAAAACAAGTATGGATTTAGGCAAGTAATTCAATCCTCAACTCTAGTCCGAGCAGCTTCCACTTATTATTTCTTGACTGATAATGACAATGGTTACAAAGTTAGCTCAGGTTGCTATGGTGTTCCTCTGGTTAAAATTCCGATCCCTTTTCTCAGAGCTCCTTCCTCCTTATATACTACTTTCCTCTTTCATCTCCACCATACACGTGTATGTCAGATCTATTGTTGTTGATCTTTGTCACATCAACCTTCCTCCCAATGCTCTTAGGTAGTAGCTGTGAGTCTAAAAAGTCACTGCTCAGGTATCACTTTCACATTTAATGCGGCCAGAGTATTAGTTGTGGAGCATTTAATGTGGAGGTTGTAACTTTTCCTAGAATTGCTCTGCCGTCATGCTCCATAGTGCTTGCTTGCTGTACTTATATTCTTTCCTGAAGTACTTTGGAAGACTATTTTTGTCAGTAAGTCTCTTTATATCAACTTCGACCTTAGCTAGCCGAGGACAGGATTGTCCTCGGCACGGTTTCCTAGGTGGCCATGATTACCATTGCTTTCCTCATATGCAACTATGGGCCTCGTTATGGGTTTCAAGCCCAGTATAGAAGGTGGACGCATATTTTTGGGCTTTATGACCCCACAAGTTGTATATATTATTATAAATGAAATAGTAAAAAAAAAAAAAAAGAAACTTTGATGTGAGATGAATTGTAAAGTGGGTTGTTAAAATTGATAAAATAGGTTTTTGAGTTGTTAAACGCTATATTTTTTGAGATACTTGATATGAATACTCTAATCACGATGGAGTTTTTAGTATCGAATAAAAACCAGAAAAATGAAAACAAAAACCTTTCATTAGATTAATCATAGTAATTAGGGATTGTAGCATATATTCATACTTTAAAAATTTTAGAATTCTATAAAATTAAATAAAAATGTATATAATTTTACCTTTTTAAGGAATAAAAAATAAAAAGTAAAATTCTACACATATTAATTATAAGTTGAGGATATAATTGACACTTTACATTTTTTTTTTTTTGGTTATTTAAAAATGAAATAAAATGAAAAGTGTTATATTAAGAAATAGAGCCTGAATTTGGTATGGATGAGGGGCATAAAATCCATATTTTACATAATCTAATAAAAGATTACCACATTAGTTGTTTACTTAAAAACTCTATATATCCTATCACACTTAATAATATCTTAATAAACTCTTAGTTGGGTTGAATTTTCAGATGAGTATTAGAATTGATTAGATATGGTTTTAGCAATTCTTTAATATATAATATAATGATGTGATATGTTGGGATTAGAGAGTGTAAAACTTGGGTTTTACATCACATCCTTATAAAATTTAATCTCTAAGAATTTTATACACATTATAAATTGTAACTCTAACGGGTAAGGGGTAGGGCAAATGGTTACTCAAACTCATGATTTCTTATCATGTAGCCTTGTGTAACTCTGCTACCCCTAGCACCTATCAATCCTAAACCATGCTACTTACCTAAAGATTAATTAGGTCAACAATACTACAAACACACCACCACTCAAATTTACAACTTATTGAGGTTTTCGATTTTAGGTGGTGGAAAAAAGTCGTGGGTCAATGTAAAAAACGGTGGGTAGAAAGCTAAAAAGTGCCCACCACTTAGAGTTGACTACTTCAATATATTGTAAAATTGGGTATATGATGAATCCCTAGATTTATTCTAAGAAAAATATAAATTCGAAGAGTTTGATTTTTTGTTGACTTCATAATATTTTGTTGGCAAAATTTACATGTCATTATTCCAATTTATATTTTTTAATTGAATTTAAATTTATTCTTTATTTAATATATATACATATATATATATATATATATATATATATTTATTTATATAAAAGAATACAATATTTTCTGAATCAATAGTTCCATATATAAACCAATCATAAACGCCTTTAATATTTAATACAAAAAATAAAAGAATGAAAATTTTATATTTTGTTACACTTGCTCCTACATTGCATGATTTACTGATTAGCTCAACATATAATTGAACCATTTTCTATATATCTAGAAAGGGGGGGTAAAAATCAAGTCACTTTATAATTGTAACTCGACAAGCTAGTGTAGGTATTTGACAGCAACAATTGACACATTTATGATTTACCAACTAAAGATCAATGAAAGTTTTTACACAAGAACAATGACAAAAATGTTTTGTGCAATACATAGTGATCAGTCACATTACGATTGTCTTTTAAGGAAGCAGTTTGTGGGGTCTGAAAAATGTAAAAGGAAAATATGGTTTTTGAGTACTTGGTGTTACCACTTACCAGCGTAGGGCAAGATTTCTACTATCAATCAAACATAGTACTATTATTTGATTTCTGCCATAATCATTGCACGCATTTTGATTCCTCTCGCAAATTGGCTTAATTTTAGCGTGCTTGTTTATTTTTCAAAAGCTTCAAAAGTAGCATACATTTTAAGAGAATCAAAAAAGTATCATACATGAAACAAGCAATTTGAAGATGCTTATAAGTTGGTATAGGCGCACAATTAATGTGTTCAAACGAAGATAGGTCTTTTATATATATATATATATATATATATATATATATTTTTTTTTTTTCTTTTTTTGGTGTGTGCCGCTTCATGATAATTGTTCAACAACACCAATTGGTTTATGGTGTTGGTAGGTTTTGAACTCCACATAATAGGTGTTAATTTTAAGTAAAAAATAAATAAATACAACCAAAAATTCAAGTATTAGTTTTCCAAATGTCACATTTTCACATTTTCACTTTCACATTTTAAATAATATCACACACTTTTTCACACACTTTTTCATCCACGCATATTTTTAAAAATTACAAATAATAATTCTTAAATTACTTCACCAAACACTCTAAGTATTTGATATGAATTTAAGCTTTTTATAAGCTATGAGTAGGAATTGTGTTATCAGTGCATTAATGCTTACTGAACACGTTAGACGTGGATTGGACACAAGCCATGTCCATGATAATTGAGCGAGCTAGAAGCTGAGAACATCACTTACATCACAATTCGATCAATTACGCACGACTTGTCAGTTTCGCCGAAAATCCAAATCGTCATGTGAAGATTTTTATAGCACACGTTTTTCTCATCATAAAATAGAGCTAGCTCATATGGAATAACTGGACACCGTTCATTACAAAAAATTGGATTCCATTCAACTGGACCTACTTCATCCTCTCTATATAGTTTGTTTGTCCAATTACGCAGGCTGGTTTAGATGACCAGCTCTTATATATGGTCCACTTTCTACACTGACATCTTGCTTTAGTTGGGATGTTTTTGTCTATGGAAACAATTATATATGTAAATCTGGTTTGCGATTTCTAAAGATGGATGGCACAAAGCAATTAAATATTACCTTGTAACACATAAACTAATTTAAATTTCAACAATGAAGATACCCAGCCAAAATAGAAAAAAAAAAAGTTGAATACGAGCTATGATCCAGAGTCCTTTATTACAATTCCAGATGCTAACAGCAAAGCAATACCAATTTCAGTTCTCACTTATCAGCAGCCTTTTTAGTTTTTTACGCAACTTTTATACGAACTGATCCATAAAAAATAACAAAATTAAGTAATTATTCTTACTGTCCATAAGTAGCATTTTCTTATCTCATATAATAATATATTCCACTAATTTAAATTTATGTTGAGACACTCATCATTCATGTGAGGGAAAAAAACATTTAACATTGCCTCTAAAATGTTGAATAATTTTTCTTATTTCTCACAATGAGGGGTGTCTTTGGGTCGAGTCAAGTTGGTTTGTTCTCAATCCGTACCCGTCCTGATTAGATTGGGTGGAGGAAAACTCAACTTGCACGTTGTCGGCTAATAAGGAATGGCAGTTCAGACGGATTGAGCTCTTCACTAGTGGCAATCAAATCAATGGACACTGGCTAACTATGGGGAGAGGCGAGGTATTATATTTACGGGTGGTTTGTCAAATAATATTTCTTTTTTATTAAAAAATAAGTTTATATTGGTTTTCTTATAATATATATAAAAAAGAAGAGTTTTCTTAATTTTTGTTTGACAAAACGACCTCAAAAGGGTTAAACGGTATGAGTGAGAAGAAACGGTGGACTGAGTTTTTGTTAAATAAATGGTTGAGAAAGGAGAGCTACTAGACACATTTTTCTTACCAAAACATGGAGCACCATTTTTTTTTTTTTTGAGAAATAATTACAACATGCTGCTAATCCTGCAGCTCGAACCCTTTCTCCCCTAGACCTCCAAGCACTTTGTGCATAGAGAGGTACCAATTCAACTACAAGATCTTTGGCATGGAGTACCTTTTTTCTCTCTTAAACAAATGGGAGACCATTTCGGCCTATATATGCTTATATGGGACCATAACATCTTTTCGCTTAAAAATGAAATATATATATATATATATATGTAGGGGTATTAGGCCTGAAGGTCCATTATACATTTTGTACATTGGGCCTTTGGCCCAAGCCAAGGATTAGGACTAGTTCGAGGAGAAAGAATCTCCGTAATTGGGGATTGTGTTACTCCCTCTGTCCCACTTTTTTATCCTCTATTCCATTTTAAGATATCCCAAAATATTGGCCTATTTCTAAAAATAAAAGTCATTAATTTACTAATGTTCCTATTATACCCCTATTAATGGGTCTTTGGCCCAAGCCGAGGATTAGGACTAGTCCGAGAAGAAAGAATCTCCGTAATTGGGGATTGTGTTACTCCCTCCGTCTCATTTTTTTTTGTCATTTATTGCATTTTAAATGTCCCAAAATATTGTCATGTTTCTAAAAATAAAAGTCATTAATTTACTAATGTTTCTATTATACCCCTATTAATTTACTAATTCAATGTTTTGATAAATTTTTTTAAGGGTAATTTTGGAAACTTATATATTTTTAAAAGGTAAATAAGATAATAAATGATATTCCTTTAAAAAATTTGACTTTTCAAACAGGACCAAAAAAAAAAAAAAAAGGGATGGAGGGAGTAAATAATAAAATAGTTATCTTTGGCCATAAAAGTTCAGTGAGATAAGCCGAGGATAAATGTCTCATCGGAAGAGAACTTACTAGAAAACTCTATCCGTATGAATAGATACTGTGAAGACATCAGGCCGAGAGAAGGCTTCAGATACCTTAGGAAGAAAACTATCACCACTGCATTTAATGTTCTGCAACTACTTTCCTGGCTGCATTAATGTGGAGAAGACTCATGAACAGTACAAAGTTGGCTAGCTCAAGGCCTACACAACCAAAGAGGATATCTGATGGGACAAGTACTCAAGTGGTAGTACAGGTGATCAACAAGTGTAAGATCAAGATGCTTTAGAAGGAGATATATAAGGAGGGAAGTCCTTCATAGATGGAAGAGAGAAAAAAGGAGAAAAAGAAAGGACTAGAACATTGAGGAACCAAATTTGTAACCAAATTGGAGGATAATAAACAAGAACAGTTCACCTCGGATCTTGCCGAGGACAGATTTTCTTTCAATATAATCCCATTTCTTTTCATTCTCCTACTTGAATCTATTCCAATGTCTATTTGATAAATTAAAGTCCAGTTTTTCAACCCACTTTCTATCAATTTATTGTTTTGAGTTTCTTGGGCTTAAGTCCAATTTGTAACCAAATTGGAGGATAATAAACAAGAACAGTTCACCTCGGATCTTGCCGAGGACAGATTTTCTTTCAATATAATCCCATTTCTTTTCATTCTCCTACTTGAATCTATTCCAATGTCTATTTGATAAATTAAAGTCCAGTTTTTCAACCCACTTTCTATCAATTTATTGTTTTGGGTTTCTTGGGCTTAAGTCCATTCACGTAGTAGATTCACTGCCCAGTACAGGTCATCACAATATATATATATATATATATAGTATTTATGATTTAGTGATGTAAAGTTACTTTCCAAAATTTGAGTTTGAATCTCCTTCTTCTTGTATAAATGAAAGTGACAAAAATATTAGGGTAAATTATTCTTGTGGTCCTTAAAATTTAGTGTAAGTTCATTTTTAGTCCCTTTCAAGTTTTAATTCCTAAAATTTTAAAAAGATAATCAAGCACATATTTAAGGAACTAAAAATGCTATATTTAAAGGAGCAAGAATGGAACCAATCCCATATTTAGGAAATCATAATAAATTTTTTCGTAAGTTTTAGTGATAGAAATTAATGATTTCTTCTTCTAAAATCTTAAGCAATACATAGGTAAATCTGAACTTTTTAAATTTACAAATTTATCCAAAATTCTAAAATCAAAGATATGATTTTCAAAAGAAAAAATAATTATGGCTAACATATTTAAATTTCCATCTTGCTCCTTTAAATATAGCATTTTTTTAAGCAATATATAGATGTGGGGGAGGAAAGCCCAACCAAAGGCATTGGGCCCAAGGCCCTATCTACGGCCCACCATTTCCCGAAGAGATAAGAAAGCCTAGTTAGAGGCTCTGGGAGAACATCTGGTGAAGGGCACATTCACGATCCGAGGATGTGTTCGACGATCCGAGGAGTCCAATACCTTCGGATCCGAAGAGACTTAGTCTGACATTCAACCTTTTGCAGTCCGAGCGATTCTCTCGACAGATGTAGTGACAAAAGGGGCCTCGAACGCGGAGGAACATAACTAGATCGGAGAAATATCTAAGAGACAGACCTCAACCACCGCATTAAATGCACCACACCTACCTCCCTGGCCGCATTAATGTGGAAGAGACCCCTGAACAGTATCAGCCTGCTATCACCACTTACCAAAGGCTAGGGAACACCCTTGATGGGACAAGCACTCAAGTGGATGTCTGGATGACGAACAAGTGGACGATCAAGATAGAGTGAGGAGGTACTATATAAGTAGGAAAGCCCCCTAATAGAAGGGGATCGAAAATTAACGGAGAGAAAGGTGTATTGTTCACTATAGCACCAAGAATTGTAACCCTCCAAGGGTAATCACCTCTTCGGACGTTGTACTTATATTCATCCGAGCAGATATTAATTCGAATTCCTTCACTAGTGTGGTTGTTGCATACTGTTATTTTTGCTATTCGCCTTGCTCTTTCACCCACACTCTACAAAATTCATTGTTTTGGGTTCAGTGGGCTCCAAATCCACCCCTCCTTGGGCTTGGGCCGCCAAATCTGACCCTACAATAGATAAAGCCAAACTTTTTAAATTTACAAACTTATCCCAAATTCTGAGATCAAATATATGATTTTTTTGAAAGAAAAAAATTATGCCAAATACATTTCAATTCCCATCTTGCTCCTTTACATTAGCATTTTTAAGGAGCTAAAAATGTTATATTTAAAGGAGCAAGATGGAACCAACTCCATATTTAGGAAATCAAAATAAATTTTTTTCGTAAGTTTGAATTGTAGAAATTATTTCTTCTTCTAAAATCTTAAGCAATATATAGGTAAATCCAAACTTTTTAAATTTACAAACTTATCTCAACATTCTATGGTCAAAGATATGATTTTTCAAAAGAAAAAAATTATGCCAAACACATTTAAATTTCCATCTTGCTCCTTTACATTAGCATTTTTAACGAGCTAAAAAATGCTATACTTAGAGGAGCAAGATGGAACCAATCCCATATTTAGGAAATCAAAATAAAATTTTTTGTAAGTTTCAGCGATACAAATTATTTCTTCTTCTAAAATCTTAAGTAATACATAGGTAAATCCGAACTTTTTAAATTTACAAACTTATCCCAAATTCTAAGATCAAAGATACGATTTTCAAAAGGAAAAAAAATTATGCGAAACACATTTAAAATTTTAAATTTCCATCTTGCTCCTTTAAATATAGCATTTTTAAGAAGCTAAAAATGCATATTTTGAGCAGCAAGATGGAACCAATCCCATATTTAGGAAATCAAAATATAAATTTTCATAAATTTAAGTGGCAGAAAGTATTTCTTCTTCTAAAATTTTAAGCAATATATAAGTAAATCCGAACTTTCTAAATTTATTTCAGAAGAAGAAAAGTCATGCCAAACACATTTAATTTTGCAATACGATATGATTTGAATCCATATCCAAACTTTGTCCGTGTCCGTATCCGTATCGTATTTGGGATAGAAGCTTATCTAGCCATGCAATGTCGGTTCCATGGTCCAAATGATCAACAGCCGGAATTATGTGCCGTGTGTAAGCTAACAGTCACGTGGGACTATTTTAATGAGAAAAAATACTGCTAGTATTCAGTTCCACCACTCGTCTAACACCTCCTTACCAGCCATTGACTCCTCTGTCTCACTTCGGCGCCCTACTTTCGAAGCTGTTATGACAGAGAAAGGAGAGGACTAGTGGACAACTTAAAATTATTCAGAGTCAGAGACAAAAGAAGGTTCTAGCCATAATCAACTCAAGCGTGATAACTACTAGGGACCTCAAGATGATCCCAACCCAAAAGTCTCAAAACCTTGAGGTGACTTGGGCCATAACTCTTAATTGCAATTCACTATCATATCAATCATTCCAACCACGCAAAAACAAACAAACAAATAAATATATAAAAGTCTTTTGTTTTTTCTTCTTCTTCTTTACTTTATCTTGATACAAACTCTTTTTGTTTAATATTAATTTACAATTTACTAAAGGTTGTAAATTTTAAATTGATTACTTTCATTTAATTTAGTATTGACACTTTTTTTTATTATGCACTAATTATAATCTATATATAAAAAATAAAAATAAAAACATTTGTGAAAATTTTATATCTCTATTATTGGTGGAATTAATAAACTAATACCAATTGCATTTCCTCTATATATATATATATATATATAATTTTTATGAACAAAAAGGGGTCTTGTGCATGTGGTCACTAACCCTGCTCACTTAAACTTGAAATTAACATAGCGGGGAGCATCTTTGGGTACATTAGAGTTATCCACATCATAACACAATATTTTTTTCGTTGAAGCATGTGACTTGAAGTAGCACACCCCTACAAGCATCACATGTCGTTAGTTTGAAACTTTTTCCAATGCACCATGCTCCTAACGGACATATATTAAATTTTCATGGTAAGTGTTGTGGTTTCAATAATAATAATAATAACAATAAATTTCTTATTGGTATTCTTGTGAACAAAATGCAAAAACACGGATGGAGAGAAAAAAAATATATCTACCTCTGTAGTTAAGAAGATATGTATTAATTTTGAGAAATATTATATCTACAATATTTTCACAATAAATTCTAAGTAGTAGATAGTTAATGGCTATTTCGGGTGGGTAAAAAAGTAATTGAAGTGGTAGATTCAAATAGAATTAATAACAACTAATCACCTAAGATTTGTTATAAAAATATTGTGAAAATGCTGTGGATGCATTACTTTGAATTTATTAAAAATTTTATATTTTGAGAATGTTTTGGACTTAATCTTTTAACTATAACAATTAACAAAGAGTAGTTTAGGACTACAAATTATTCCACAATTTTTTTTACTACAACTCTATCGTGGCAGATTGTAAGTGGTTAACTATTACTTACACACGGACCTACTATTTTTTCTTTACCAATTACACTCTGCCATGCCATAGTTATAATAAGAAGTTGTGAAAAATTATGTAATCATAAACTTTTCCATTAACAAAGGATTTTTTGGTTTCATAATTATTGCTTCCAATTCATTCTTACAAAATTCTAATGATGACGTTGAGCAGACCCGTCAATTTTTATTTTTATTTTTTTTTTAATTTAAACCATTGTTGAATCATTATAATGACAAAAGGATTGTTGAGTTTTATGACTCAATAACATTCTATACCATGACACCCATTATATCAAAATTTCCCTTTCATTCCATAAATTTCGTTTCTCAATCACTTTTCTCAAGATTTTTGTGTTACTTACAGCACGTGGGAAAAGGAATTTGAATCCAAGATAACCTTGAATTCATATTCCTTGCCCACTTATTATGAGCCAGAAAAAGAAAGAAAAAAAATCATGATAAGTGATTTAAAAACGTAACAAGGAATTAAAGGGAAAATTTTGATATTTTGGGTGGTATCGCATTTCCACAATGTGATAACAGGCGAAAAGGGCACAGCCTCGTAATGCTGACACGCGTACCACCATCACCATGCTTGTACTATTCAGTCTATTTTGCTATCTACTTCTGTAGAATTAGCACCTTGTCCGCCAGTTGGCGTCATGGGCTGCGGGCCCAAACCTAGATTCCATATCTAAAACCTTGTCTTTTCACTTCTCAAACATCGTATAATTAGTTTAATGCATGTTATTCTTCAATTTTAATTATTTCTTATCTTCTTCTCAAAATATTTTTTTTTTAAATTCTTTCTTATCTATTGGGATTTTTTTAAAAAAATTTTAAAAATAGAAAAAGAAGATGAAAAAGAAAGTCTATATGTATTTATTCACAAGCAGATTAAGAACCTTATGAGTTACAAAGAAAAAAAATATAAGAGTCTGTTTAATAAGAGGATTTAAATATAGTTTTTTTTTTTTTTTGCAAACTATAAAATGGTGGATCTCACGTTTGAATATATTATTTGGAAGATTTACTCTAAATACAGTTTTCAGAAAATTGTATCCTATTTTTCTTGTTCAGACTAGGATTTTGCAAACAGTTACAAAAGTGTTTTCGAGATATAGAAAATGTTTTTAATGGCATAATTGTAAATAAAATGAAAATAATGGACTCCACAAATTAGCCTAAATTCTTCTATCTCTAAAATTAAGGAGCTTATCTTTATCACCAAAAAAAAAAAAAAAACCTCATGCTCCAAATTTGAAACTCATCATTATCCACACAAAAAAAAAAAAAAAAAAAAAAGCTTTATCCCCTTATAATCATAAAAAATAAAAAATAAAAAAAGTAATCTAAAAATTCTACACGTTACTTGTTGTAAACTTTCTTTTTAAAAAAAATCAAAAATAGAAATGGTCTCCCAAATATCATTTTTTTTTAGTATTTTGAAAATTGTTTTTAAAAGTGGGAGCCAAACACATATAATGTAAAAATTATTATTTAACAACTAGTTTCAATTTCAATTTTTTTAAAAATTGTTTTCATATAATTTTGAAAACAAAATTTCTCTTACCAAACAAAACCTAAGAATGCACTTATTTACAAACAATTTAAAAATTTTATGAGTTAGAAAGAAAAAATTTAGACAAATAAAAAATACTCGTAACTATCACATATCTATTACTTTTTTTTTAGGACATGCACTTAACTGCACCTAATGTCAAAATTGTACTGTTGAAGAAAAAAAAAATCTCATCGATTACTAATTAGCTATCACATGACTATAAGTATATAACATAACATTATGTCATTTTTCATATTGGAACATGCCAATGTTTGTCAGTTACTTAATCATGTGTGTATGATGGGTTAGATGGTGACTTTCGGCTAGTATCATTTTGTTTTGTCACCCAAAGTCTTCATTTTTTTACTTGATTGTGTGTAAAATATGTGAAACTAAGCACATTTTTGGACCTTTGGTTGAAACAAAAACAAAATTCTATTCCATCTCTGTCTCTCTTTGCTCAGTCGCTCTCTTCCAAGATTTTCACTATCTCAACCATTTTCTAGAGAGGAAAACAAGTTACCATTTCAAGGGGAAAAGGACCATGATCATGTGTTATTTTAGTGACCGACAGAATTGTAAATGTGGGTTCAAGCCTACCTAACGAACACATCACCCAAAACACCACCACACATCCAAAGAGGGAGAGAGAGAGAGAGAGAGAGAGGACAAATTTGATTAAAAGAATTTGAAAACTCAAGCAGCTAGGAAGTGAAGGTGGTAGTTTAAGATGACATTAGAACGGGAACTAAAGGCAATTCAAGTAACATTGCAACTTATAAGGCATAACGCATATAGTTTGCGAACAAAGTCAAAGAAAGTATCTCTTAAAAGTTATATCTAATATTTGTATTATTTTTCTTGCAATGAACGAGTCTTGTACATCATGAAAATAAAATCAAGTATCAAACTTGGGTTAGGGGTGAGCAAAGCCAATCAAACCGACCCACTCATCCAAATGTGTCCCTTACCCGTTTTATGTATCAAATTACCATTTCTTTATTTATTAGATTTCCTTATCAATTATCTCATTTTATAATTTCAACTCTCTCTCTCATGGATGCATCTCTCATCTCTCACTATCTAACGAGAAGACTCTTAACACACAATGAGAAAGAGAAAAGCTACTTTTTTTTTTTTTTTTGATAAACTGAAAGAGAAGAGCTACTTGAATTTACGCAATACCAGCTCCACTTTTTTGGCAATTGAGGCAATTACCTAAGTCTCCATATAGATGAGGGTCCCATAATTTTGATCTTATATTACATTATTATATTGATCTAAAAATTTGAAATAAATTATATCACATACCTATTGATCTCTTTTGTCTTTTTGGAAAGTTTCAAAGCCTAGCTAAGTTGAAGAGACATTTTTACAAAATTTCCCCTTTATGGCTTTATCCCACTTTTTTTTGATGAAGGCTTTATCCCACTTAAAATAGTATTTCATCACCTTTAAAACATGAAATTTTTACGTAGGTCCATCTAGCGTCTCTTCTTTCCTTATCTTTCAAAAAAATCAGTCTTGCAACCAATCATCATCAAACATATACTTTCTCTAAAAAATTTCTTCGAGTGGGCCTTGAGCTTTGGAGATGTGAAAGTGGGCCTTCGGTTTTACCCTGGCTCCCCTTGGTCGATTATAGATAAATATCGTGGACTTATGACTGTGTCTTTGGATATGCAAATTCGCCCCTCTATTCTTAATTTCTTCATATTGGGGTCTTATATTTCAATGTAATTTTAACTTCCATGAGTTGAAAAAAAATACATCCCGTTTTAAATGGGAAGAGGTTCTAGTTGAACGGTTATAGGCATCAGACTTGGCGCTTGCTTGACTTATAAATAAACTTGAAAACGGTATGATCCAAGTACTTGAAAATCATTAAAAGACGGGTAAGAGTTGTACACCTTTTCTATCAATTTGTTTAGTTGTCTAGATAAGATCTCTATGTATCAAATTTCTAGTAAAAACTGAACAAAAAGTACACACATGGTAGTTTATACAAAAACATTTGGAATAAAAGCAAAAATACACCACCATTCAAAATGCAATGTCTGCTGATTTACCTTTAGATCAGAACTAGTTCCATCATAAGCTAATCCTATGTTACATCGAATAGAACAAACAAGCTACTTGCTCTGGATGTGAAAATATGGAGGGCTGATTTGTCTCTCCAATCTCATCCCTTCTCTCTCCTTCCTACTATGCGCTTATCAACTTGCACCTTTCAGGCGCGCAATCAGCTCATCCTGCACATGTAATTTCATGCATCAATGAAGACATGGTAGCATAACCATCAACCAGGGCATGCCATATGATGGGTTCACAACTGCCAATGGAACAAACACTATAAACAGCCCATTCTTGCATCAAGATGAAATTTCAAGGGAGAATTCTAAGCTGGATTCAGACTAAATTGTATTAAAACTTGCCTTCTTTCCTTTAGGGGAAAGACCTTTTGACTTCAGAAGGGCACGAAGCCTCTCCACTGTGAAGTTCTGGAAGTCCCTATTAGATGCTTGACTGTTTGATCCTTCTGCAAGTCCAATAGACATAAAATTTATGATAAGAATGAATAATGAGACAATTAACTTAATATGGAATTCATATAACTTGCCAATATCAAAAGCCACACTGTGTTTTTTATGGTTATAGGGGTACACATATGCAAATCCACCATACATAGATGACCCAATAAAAGAGGCACCAGAGCTTACCTTGTCGAGAACCAACTTGACTATTGGCTCTCTTAGCTGAAGTTCTGCTGTCTGAAGGTCTTTCAGCAACCCTGAAATGATAAAATGAAGATAGGCGATCACACTAAAGACGATCGAATTTGCACACCAGTAACCAAGCATGAGTAAGTGATGCATTGTGATAATCACTAATGTCATTTATGCTCCGTTTGTTTTGATGTAAAATATTTGCAGGAAAACCGTGTTTGTTTTGCAGTAAAACATTTAGTCAAAAGTAAAATATTTTCAGTCAACTAAATCAATCTAAGCAAATTTGTGCAAAATATTTTATACTTAAAATTTTGGTAAAATATTTTACAATTTCTCTCTAACTCTCACCCAACAACTCTCAGGCTAGCTATTCATTCCCTTTCATGCTATCTCTTCCCTCCCTCTCAATTTTCTCTCCTTCTCAACCTGAACCTTCTCTCCCAAAACCTGGTGCCACCCACTGACCGGCGCAACCCAACAGCGGCGCCACCCACCTTTGGTGCCACCACCGACTGACTCCCATTCCTCCCTCCTCTTGTCTCTCTCACGAAGTCCATTGGGTTGTTGGTGGCTGTTCCGATCTTGCTCTGATCTTGCTGGTGGCTGTTTTGATCTTGCTGCCGCTAGATTTGCTGGGTTGTTGGATTTTCATATTAGATTCTTTGTTTGTGGATTTTCTTTTCAGGTTTTTGATCTGGTTTTATGGGTGATTTAGCTTTTCTGATATGGATTTATGGGTTGTTGATGGTTGTTTTTTGGGTGGTTGGTGATGATTTGGTATTTGATGGTTGTTTTTTTTGGAAGTTGGTGGCAGTTTTTTGAAGCTTTGGTGGTGGCTGGTGGTGGTTTTGATGGCTGTGTTTTGAATGGTTGGTGGTGATTTGGTGGTTGGTGGTGATTCTGATGGCTCTTGGGTGTTTGGGTAGATGGGGGTGGCTGATGGAAGGGGATTACAGTGGGTATATTTTTGCAATGGTTCGTGGTGGCTGGGTATGTGGTGGCTGGTGGTGGCCAAATTATATTTGCAATATTTAGGTCACAACACTTGCAAATATTTTACAGTAAAATATTTACATGTAAAATATTTTACATTGGAAAAATATTTTTCATCGAAACGAACAGAGTGTTAATAGCAAAAGTGATTAGAAAAGTATAAAAAAATATCCTCAAAAAAATGGCACAGACATATCTGAAAATTTAAATAGGAACACACAACATGAGTAACTTTTATCAAGACACAACAGATATTATTCATCTAAGAGAGGTGGTAGTAATACCTCTTTCTAGAAGCCTCACTTGAAGCTACACCCTTCACATCCTTTGAACTAGCTTCGCCCTTCTGTTTCCTAAGCATGAGTGATCTAATCAATATGTTTTGTTGGTTTGTTTTTATCTGTTGACCCTCTGTATGTCAAGAAAGTGGGTCAGAACTTTCACATCATGATAAAATCTATCTCAAAATGAAGTAAAATTATATTGACAGCCACTTTTTCAGAGAATCTAGATGTGGATGAAAACAAGAGACAACAATCCAGAGGACCATAATAAATTTTCAGCATATATTATTTTCTACTTCTTTCAATTTGTTTAAATAATTAAATAAATAAAAAGGCATGAAGAATATAGAAATAATATATGAGATCAAACATCATCTTGGTAACATGTTGTCTAAAATTTTCTGTAATTACGATTATTTATTTATTTTTTATGGTAAGTTACTAAAGCACCCTTTGGGTCTTGATCTCACAACCTCACCCTCCACCTTGCTCTTATAATGGGAGGAGTTGCTGATTGATCTAGAGTTTATTGGCATGGAGCTATAGATATAAGCAACTCTAGTTAGAGCATCCATTTCTTATTTCTCTTATCTCTAATATTGGTAGAACGAAATCTCCTCAAAATACCATTAACGGTTTCTTATTTCAAACTTCTAAAATTTCATCACCAATGTAATGTGACATATAGAAAACATGGAGGAAGAAGAGACCTGGGGGTGCGGTGTCATGGTCACAAATATATACTCTCATCCCTCCCTGCACAAAACGTAAAGACAAGTTCAATGCTCCTGAAGCGAGAGTCTAATGGATTTAAGAGGAAAATTGTAGCAATGACCAAAATATGTACACATAAGAACCATACCAGAACAAGAAGAAGTTATAAATAAAAAGACATGAATAACTGCAGAAACTGAAAGTACCATCATAATGCATTAACATTCAAATTTATTTATCTTATAATTAAGTGCGGGAAGTACTAAAAAACACATGATTTTACTTGAGAAACAAGCTAGTTCAAGTTCTACTACCATCAACTCAGAAACAGGACCTAGAGAGAGAAAGTAATTATAAGATGATCAGTTCTAGTGGCAAAAAGTAGACTTTAAAGACTCTACATTAAAAGGCTTTCTACTAATTCACATATTTGACGATTGGGCAAAACCAAGGCCAGATTCTTCTCCCAGCACCTCAACCATAACCTTATTTAAAATATACTCCTAATATTTAATTCCATAAAAAAGAATACCAAAAGCAACATCAGGTCCATGCATAACTACACCCCATAATCCCTTAAGGATCAGCAAACTCTTTAGGCAAGTAGCAACCCCTCCAAAGCCCTCTCTCTCTCTCTCTCTCTCTCTCTCTCTCGCTTGTAGCCCAGTCTGAAAATGAACTTAGTTGAAGGTTACCTTAATCAGTCTTCAGAACCTAGGTGGGGAGTGCATTGAGAACTGGGCAAAATTTTGCAGATTCCTGAAGCAACTCCCCTTTAGTGCTATTGGAAATAGCTCAATTGACATGTATTGATTATACAGTATCAACTTTATAGATGTGAGAAGCTGGCCCTTAAGTCATATAACTTGTGAGCTTCACCGTTGGAATTATCAAGGGACAAGACTCTGTTAGCATAGTTTACTTATTTTCATGAATGCACGGTGCAGCCACTTCTTCCCTTATTCTATTTCCCCTCTTCCTTCTAACACTGAAGTTCTAGATTTTGTGATATAATAGATTCTATAAAATTACTTCCCAACCTCTTATGATATTTGTCGCAAAATTTAATTGGAACTATAATTATGTTTTAACATCTGGGTGCTGCAGGCCCCATCTTTTTTAAGCAGAACAACTAATAAAGCTAGAAGCATAGAACAACCAAAAATATATAAAATTCTTACAAGTACCAAATCCAAAAAAATCCAAATAGAGAATGCATAGAAGTCTTAGGACCCAACCAATTCCCCAACTTCTTGAAAGCCTGCTCATATAGTCACACTGGGAAAGCAACTATGCAGCAAAAGAACCGTGACTGACTGCGCAAGACGCATCTCAGCAAAACATGCTTTGGGAAAAGAAAAAAAAATCATATTTATACCTTTCTTGATGGAGGTTCAATCGTGCAAGAATTGCATTCTTCAATAACAATCCCAATAAAAGAAACAAAATCAACTAATTGGCCTTAAGGCCTCAAGAAACCATAAAAAGAAGAAGTGGAGAAAGTAACCCTCTCTATTCTCTAATTCACCAAGAAGACTATATTCAATCTCTAACATCTCCATTACTCAAAAACCATATCCCATAGATAAAACACTTTTCAAAATCTTCAGTGAAGTTATACCAACAACAATGGCAGCAGAGTTCAATGCTTATTCTATAAAGTCAAAGCCCAATTCAATTCACAACCGATCTTACTTAAACCAATTCCCATCAATTCACAAACATAGCCCGTATGCTCGCTCATTCTCGCAGACCCATACCTACCCAGTTCTCACAATTTGCACAACACACATTGAAATAACTTGCATTGTTTTCAACCCTCAAGTGTCCCAAAAGATAATCACTTCACCAAATCAAATGCTAAACAAAACAAAACTAAAAAAAAAAAAAAAAAAAAAAAAAAAAAAAAAAAAACCCCATTATCCCATAACTATACAAGTAACTAATTTCACACACAACCTAAGCAACAAAGTTCCCAAACAGATTTTTTTTTTCTTAACAAGCAACAAAATAAATAAAACTAACAGCAAAATTAAATCAAAACTAAACCCTAAACCCTCTAAGTAGTAAATGACTCTCTTTTTTAAATTTCTGGTGGCCCCATAGTACAAAAATTCTAAAATTTTCTCGGTTATACTTTCTCGGCAACCAAACAGAAATTTAGACCAAAATAAAAATAAATAAAAAATAAAAAAAATCTGAAGGGTTTAGAAGGTTTAAAGAGAGTGTTCACCGGATTGGAGGAGATGACGGTGGAGGAGAAGAGGCCACGGGAGGGAAGGCCGGCGAGGAATTCGGAAGCGCCAGGAGCCGTTGGATTCGAATCGGACGGCTGTGAGGTCGAGCCCTCCATAGGCGCCTGAAAAATGAAATTTAAGCCAAAAAAAGAAAAGAAAAGAAAAATCTAATAGCAAAGAGAGAGAGGGAGAGAGAGAGTGAGTCCAAGTTTGTCCAAAGTGCTTATTATGGGACAAAATATTTGAGCACACGTCTTCTCCACTTCGCTATTTATACGGAAGTGGACTTTTTTAATTTTTTTATTTCCTCTTTAATAAAAAAAAAAATGATTTTCACAATATTTTTATAATAATTTTAAAATTTTATAATAACATTTTAGTTATTAAGTTAAATTATAATATATTTATTGCCAATTCTCAAATTTTTTTCTTTTCCATTTCAATTGTTTAACTTTAATCTATTTTTAATTTATACATTTTATCTATTATTCCACTCAATGTCATTTTAGTATATAACTTAATCATGGAGACTGAATAGAGGTGGACAAAATGACTGCATTGAAAATGAATGGAAATTAAAAAATAAAAATAAAAAAGCATAAAGAACTAAATTGAAAAAATGTCAAAATTATGGAGTATAATTATAATTTAAGTATAAATCTTATCTTGGGCAAGTTTAAATAGTCTAAATTGAAAACATATTAAAGTTATGAATTTTAGTTTTAATTAATCATCCTATTTTATAAGATAATAGATTAATTATCTAAGAAACCTAATTATCTATTGAAATTTCCCAATGTACTCATGTACATTCTTGTTTTTAAGTTTAGACCAATTGGATGTTGATAGGCAATTATGTGATGAGGCTCTTTTTTATTTTGGGGATTTTCCACTCACATGTTGACCATTTATTGCAAAAAATAATACTCTTCCATGGTTCCACTCAAATCGTAAAGGTGTATAGAGTGAGTTATTGAAAATGAAATAAATGAATACATCAAACTAGCTCAACATGAACTTAATATGAACACAATAATATTGGTGGTAATGATTCCTCTTCAACATTTGACTTTAGAATTGTCAATGTAGAAGAGAAATGTACAATATCAAACCAATTTTTAGGAAAAACATGTGTGATATATTTAAATAGATATGGCGTGTACTAAGTTTTAGGGGAAAAAAAGTGTTAAACGTGTGTAAGATATATCTAAATAAAAATAGTGTATGCTCATTTTTTGAAAAAAAGATGCGTCATTTTATTATAACTGATTATATAGAGGTGATAACTAAAAGTACAAAATTTCCCCTCCTCTTTAAAACCCTAACATGAGAGAAAGGTAGAGTAAAAAAAGTAGTTTTGTTTTATTTTTATTTAAAAAAAAAGAATAAGAAGTTGTATTATATTTGACTAATGTGAGAGAGAAGGGGAGGAAAAAAAAATTGTTTGAAACTATCTAAAAAAACATTGTTATATTTTCTTTTAAAAAAAGGTTTTTATTTTTAAATTTGAATTTGACAAAGAAATGAGGGAGAAATGTGGTTAGAACTTTTTTTTGGAGAAGAGTCTAACCCTATTATTTAACCTTTCTAAATGGGTGAATTTGAAGGTATTTTGAATATTTAAATTGAGGATCACAAACAAGAAAAATCTCTTAAATAGTAGTATAGAATCAATAGATAATCAAATATAGTTGTAGATTTCAATTAGCTCAACTAGTAAAGTCTCTGATGGTTGAATAAGAGATCTGATGTTTAATCCCCACCTACACCAAAACCAACTAGTGTCTTGGTCTGATAATAAATAACTATTATTGAGAGCAGCCACCATAGATTAAAATTATCTTTCAAAAAAAAGAAAAAATAATCAAATATAATTAACCTTAATTTTTAGAATTCATTTCATTCGTTAAACTTATGTGGCACTTGGTACGAGAGAATCCATATTACTCTTAGCATCAAGATGACTAGGAATGTGATATCTTACAATTTCGATGCCTAGATATGTAACTATTACTATGTTTGATTTAATTGAGAATCTAATAAGATTCCTAAGAATGTGAGATTATAATATTATTCTTAGGAATCTTAACTGAATTATTTATTTTTCTCATTCTATCCTTAGATTTGTAAATCCAATATAAGTCATTTTAAAAAAGAATCTTCCTCTAAATAAATAATGAAAAACAAAATATAAACTGTAAATTATGACAAATTCATTAAAACTGTAGTCTAACATTTCAAAATGCAATACAAAAATGACTATTTAAATTCTCAAATGCTTTATTCTTAATAATAATTTTTAAAAGAGCTTAATCAATAACAAAACAACCTAACAATGTTTAGGTCTATAAAACCATAGAAGTAGCAATAAAAATAAAAATAGAGTTCATCAAAAATGAAACAAATGCGATCTATTACATATATAATGTATTCACCCTTACATTTGTGAGCACTTGAATAACAGAGTCATACCTAAACAAAACAAAACCAAGATCTGAGATAGGAATAGATACATTAACAAATTTCCATGAAATTAGATTCATTAATAATTTGTTGAGCAAAACACACACAACAATAAAAGTGAATACTTGGCAAAAATGGAGAATCCCTTTTCAAACTTTTTTTTTTCACACATGAAACATAAATAGAATTTTGTTAATGAATATATCAACAAAGTTTTCTATCATATTTATGTTGTTTTGGTGGGAGGAGACAATATTATTTTGGCGGGAAGAGATAAAGACAAAAGAAAATATATTGATGACTTGTTATATATTTGATCTCAATTGCTTAAAAGATAAGGAAAAAGGGGTTAAAATTGTCAATTTATAAAAAATAAAATTTCCTTTAAGTTTGGGAATCTGGATACCCATCAATTTTAAAGAGAATTCACATTTCTATTGAATGGGGGTTAAAGGGAGAATCTAGATTCCCTAGTGTGATTTGCAACTAAATATGAGAATCTTTATACATTTCTAGGAATTCTAAAATATTACCTTGTATCAAACACCACATTAATGTGGCTTGATAGATAAGCTTTTAGCTTCTTCTTCTTCTTCTTCTCTCTTTTTTTATTTTATTTTTTTTATTGTACTTTTAGCTTTTAGATTTTCACACTCAAGATATCTTCTTGATTGTTACACATTATAATTTTTTTTTAATTATTATTTTGTCCATCTAATGTCAAAATGACAACTTTACCCTTACATTATAAATTACCCATTTATCCTTAATTTCAAGTTAAACGATAGCTACAAAATAAGATGTTTACAAAGACATATTTATAATTCTATTATCACTACAAGCACATAGATATATGTATCTAAAAGGATTCAAACATGTTGAACCTAATATATCACAAATTCACAACAACAAAATTATGATCAAATAAATATTTATAATTTTAATGCCACTATTTTGTAATGGATTAAAACACTTTCCCTATTGCGGTCCAAGGGAGCACTGTAACCAAACTCTAGGAGCTTATTGGTCGAAGTTACGAATGTACCCCTAGGGCATTTTGATTGGACATTGGAGCATGGTCAATGCCTCATTGATGAGATAACGTGGGATTAACAACCCACACCCCCCCACCCTCCAAAAAAAAAAAGGATTTGGATTTTGGGCCAAGTGCGCTGGCCCAACGGGCTTTATGTGGTGTGATGGGCTTGGGCCTTGAGGATTTTTTCTTTACTCCTTCCATGTCATGTGTAATGCTATAATGGGTAGAGTTATAAGCAAATTTTACTTTAAACCTCCTATGGGTAGTCTAAATTAAACCTTGAACTTTTAAACAGCAACAAATTAAAACATAGTTAAAAAAAGAAATGAAAAAAATAGCAATTAGGACAAGGATATCTCCTTACTTCCCTACTCATAGCTTCAATTTTATGGGGAGTTGACCAAGTATAGCACCCACTCAAAAGGATAGAGCCCTTACTTCCTTTGCATTGGAAAGTTGCCAATCACCACTTGGATTTTTGTCCATAAGATTGAGCAGATTTCTATTAGGTTATTTCAAGTTTTAATATGTTATTTGTCACCTTTCAAAATTTCAACGTTTAATTTAATACTTTCAAAACTAAGGAGTTTAATTTAGGTTACCTCTAAGGCTCTAAACTATAGAGTTTAAAGTGAAATTTACCCAACAATTTTTTTTTTTTTTTTGAGAATGTACTCAACAATCTTTAATTCGGCATAATAAAAAAAAAAAAATAAATAATGGTTTGACATTAATAAGCACAACCCATGTTATATGTCATTGCAATGGTCGAAGTGTTGCTTTTATGGCCTTGTGGGTGGATATGCTTACCATTATTAGGTATCATATTTCGGGATTTTTTGAAAAAAAATTATATATTAAGTTATTAACGAACACCTTATGTTGTTCCTAAGAACATAATTTAATAAATAAATTACAAGCATGAGCAAACGACAAATTGATTGGATATTGAAAAGAGTGGTTTCTTACCTTTAAGGCAACAACTACATTTGAAAAAAAAAAAACAAAAAAACAAAAAAACAAAAAAATTTCTGCTAGATTAGTTAAGATAGTGAAAGCTAGAGCAAACGACAAGCATGAGCCGTCTTGATGAGCCGTCTTGATTTTAACAAGTAAGTAATCTACTATTTTTTGGAAACTTATAATTATTTGGTTATAACAATATATACATATTATATTTTTTATTAGAGATTAAATTCTATAAGGATGGGGTGTAAAACCTATGTTTTACACCATCCAATAAGTGATTGCCACATTAGCATTTTATTTATAATTTATTAAAATTTAATATATCCTATCATACCTAATAACATCTCAATAGATTTCCAATTTGATTGGATTTATATATGGGTATTAGAATTGATTGAGTGTGATTGTGTTTATTTTTAAATATGTGATAAGATGATATGGCATGTTGGAATTGGAGGGGTAAAACATGGGTTTTACACCACATCCTTATAGAATTTAATCTCTTTTTATTATTAGATTACATTTTCTTCTTATTCTTTTTTAAGAATTTTAGAGCATATAAACTTAAAAGTGTTAACAATAATGACAAAACTCTATAATAGGAATGATATTAAGAATATATGGATTTTACTAAGTTAGTCAAACTTATGTGTAGCAAATTACAAAAAAGTAATCTTGCCATTTATATATTAGGTTGTTAGACTGACAACAATCACATTTGATTAATATGTCCATTTATAGATTTTTCTAGTAAGAGTAAATCTCGCAAAAGTTGAATTAATATAGTTGAGTTTGAATATAATAAAAATGATATTAATAATAGATTCAATCATCCAAATAAAAATGATATTAGCACAATTCAGCCAAAAAAAAAAAAAAAAAATTCATCACCTCAAAAAACAAGGGTCTATAATATAGGGAAGGGCAGACACGAGTCACAAATAATAGAAGGGAAGAGAAGAGAAGAGTGCGCAAAACACGTAGCGGTGCACGTTAGAGTAGCACACCAGTGGCCAACAGTAAAAACCGGATAAGACTTGTCTTTGTTTGTTTGTTTTATAAATAATCATTAAAAAAAGCGGGAAAAGACAAATCGGATAAGCATAGCGAACAAAGCGTGACACGGTTGACCATGCCACTTCATTTTCAAGCAATGTACCTATCCAAATCTCACAACACCCAACGTGTACACAGAAACTCACATCGTGCAAAAAAAAACTTCATTCAAAGTAAACAATTTCAAAGGCCCAGATTAATAGCTGTGTTTGATACATGTCAGTTTGTTCCTATATGTCGTAGTTTATTTATGTTATAAAGATCCTACGCTTGTCGCGTCTGAGTGCTGAGAGACACAGAGAGAGAGAGAGAGAGAAAGAGAGACAATAATTGAGGCTTTGAGTTTTACAGAAGAGAGGGTCTGAGAGTGAGAGAAAGAAAGAAAGAGAGAGATTTGGATGATGGGAACGATGGAAGGGAGTCCAAGGAGTGGGTTGTCGAGTCCAGAAGCTAAGTTGGGGATGAGAGTGGAGGATTTGTGGGACATAATGGAGCCACAGCTAAGTCCTACTGAGAAACTTAATGCTTGCTTTGAGAGCATCCCTGTTTCTGCTTTCCCTCCAGCTCCTTCTAATCAAGGTATTCTATATGTTTATTGGTATATGGATGTAAAATAGAGTACAATTTTGTATAGAATAAAATGAAAGGAAAATAATACATATGACAGACCCTGATTAGTTTGTTTAAAATTTTGGGACTATGGCTTGTTTGTTGTTGTTGTTGTTGGTGTGTAGTTGTTAATATTGAACATCATGCTAGTTGCTTATATTGAAAATCATGTATGAGTTTGATGGTGAATGAGAATCTCACATGCGATTAATGTTTGATATAATGATTTTAGGCAGAGTTTGATGATCAGCTTAGAAAATTTTTATACCCCAGTTGATAAAAATACGGTTTTTTTTTTGGGTGGGATTTTAATTTCTCAAGGCATCTGTTAATGAGGAAATACAAAAGAATTGGAAGAGAGGGATTGATAAAGCTAGTAAAGAAGGGTAACTGTAACTTTGGTACTTCTGTGATTAGATTTTTAAAGTTTTTGGGGAAGTAAAGTGAAGAAATTTCTGAACTTTAATGATTTGTTCTTATTTAGGGAGGAAAAAATAATTGGAAAGAAGGAAAGAAAAATGAGAAAAAAACTAGACTAAAGAAAATTTTTTTGTTTGAATTTGATGGGATGTGTTTTTGAGTCGTATGGAAAAAGTTTTTACATTTATTGGGCTTTTCTGGATAGTCAAACAGATCAATGTAACTAGATGAAGTAGAAGATATAGTGTGCTTTTTTATTGTTTATCATGGTGTGTTGGCTTGATATGCTTTCTTGGCCCATAACTTGTGAGGGCTGCTGCGCTTCCAAAGTTCTTTGGGACAATTGGTCCCCAGTGGGCTAGTATCAACAGTTTCCATGTTTATATTTGCATTGCAAGTCAATGTTAAATTATGAATGCCTTTGCATATGATGCATATAACATGCATTAATTTAATGTAGTGTTCTCTTTGTATCCATTATTTTGTACCTTTTTTTTTGTTTCTTGTGCTAAAGTATATGATAATTTTTGTGCCTAGCTATTGAGATAAAATCAGACGCCAGTCTAGATGAAGCTGTTCAAGTACTGGCCCAACACAAAATTCTTAGTGCACCAGTGGTGGATGTTGATGCCCCTGAGGATGCTAGCTGGATTGATAGATACATTGGCATTGTTGAGTTTGCGGGAATTGTTTTTTGGCTTCTGTGTCAGGTTAGCATGCCAACCAACCTACATGATTTTTTTTTTTTGGCCAAAATTGCTTGGCTTTTACAACAACTAATTGGACTGACTTTAACATTAATGTATAATTCTGAGTTGGCTATCTTCACAGTTTCAAAAATGAAAATATGACAATTTATGTTCTTGACAGTCTGAACCACCGTCTCCTAGGAGTCCATCAAGTGCAACTGCTCTTGCAGCAGCAACTAATGGAGTGAATGCTGAATTTGAGTTCCTAGGCCCTGAATCTGCTGCATCAACTAATGGAAATTTTTTTGAAGCTCTGACTTCTTCTGACTTTTATAAGAACACAAAGGTTTTAATTCTTATGACTTAAACTAGCTTTGGCCATCCCAACTTGTTTTTCCTTTTTAGCATGTTGTGCATAAAATCCCAGAACGCTTATTAACTACTTAGCATACAGGTTCGAGACATCTCTGGGTCATTCCGCTGGGCCCCATTTCTTGCTTTGCAAACATCCAACTCATTTCTGACTATGCTCTTGCTGCTTTCAAAGTACAAAATGAAAAGCGTTCCTGTGGTTGATTTGGGTGAAGGTAAAATTGAAAACATCATCACACAATCTGCTGTCATTCATATGCTAGCAGAATGTGCTGGACTTCAGTGGTTTGAAAGTTGGGGAACCAAGAGATTATCTGAGCTCGGACTTCCAGTGATGACACCAAATCATCTTATCAAGGTGTATTTCTCTTCTCAGTTTATGTTGTAATACTAGGTTTGTTATGTTCATCCTCACTGCATAATGCTTAACCTTTGCTTGTAAAGCCATAATTATACAATTTTTTATGCATTAAGAGATCAATCTTAAAACATTACATCTATATTTGAAATAAGGAAGTTACATTTATGTTAAGGTATTTGTTGATACATTTAAACTTTTAAGTTATATAAATTGTGAGGATTTTAAAAGCAGATCAATGTAACTAGATGAGATAGAAATTACTGTGTGCTTTGTTAGTGTTTATTATGGTCTGTTAGCTCAATATGCATTCATGGGATGGTTTGTTAGCTCAATATGCTTTCTTGTCCCGTAACCTGCACTTGTCATAAAATAAATAAATTGTGAGGATTTTCAATTCTATTTTTGTCCTGACTTGGTCTACAAAAATGCTCCATGGTGAAAAAGGGTTTGATTGCTTGCCTTCATTTGCTAAGAAAATGTCTTTTATGTTTTATCAATGATATTTGAGCTATTAGAAATATTCATGGTCAGGACACTTGATAATTATTGGGATGAAGATTAGCCTAGACGCATGTTCACATCTTAATAAATTCTCTTATAAGATTAATTTTTAATGTAGGTCCATGAGGATGAACCAGTGCTCCAGGCATTTAAGCTGATGAGGAAAAAGAGGATTGGAGGGATTCCTGTTATTGAAAAGGGTAGTAGCAGGGCAGTGGGTAATATAAGCTTAAGAGATGTTCAGTTCTTGCTAACTGCTCCAGAAATCTACCATGATTATAGGTTTGTAGCTGAGCTAATTTCCAAAATTGTGTGTCTTTTGTTACTGTTATGTCTTATGTTTGATCCTTGAGGTTCTAAAGGAAATGGTTAGTGATGGCAGTAAGATGGGTTACTTAAATAACTCTACCTGCCCTCTTGCAATCCCTAGAATTAATGACATTACAACATAATTGATTGCCAAAGTTTTGAAGGAGCTCATAAACAATAAAACTTAGTCATGTTCATGGTCATTGTGGAACCCTCAAAACCAGCCAACCTCCATGATCCTTTGATATATGCGGCATGATTTAGTTCATTTGTTTGCGTACATGACTGGCCTATAAATTTGACTAATTGTCAATTTTGTGTATCATAAATCTTGTTCTCATTGTAAGTCCATGTTTAAATCAAACGTTAATACGAAGTTGTTGATAAAAAAGAAAAAAATTAGGCTAGGAAAGTATGCAATTTCATCAAAAAAATTTAGGCTCTTAGTTCTATGTTCCATACAGTGTTCAATCAATATGACTCTTGTTGCGCTCATTTGACATGTATAACAGATCTATCACGGCGAAGAACTTCCTGACAGCCGTTAGAAGCTACTTAGAGAAAAATCATGAGAACTGCCCATTAGTGACTGGCATGATCACGTGCAAAAGGGACCACACAATGAAAGAATTGATTCAGCTGCTTGATTCTGAGAAGATTCACCGGATATATGTAGTCGATAATGATGGGAATCTGGAGGGAGTTATCACACTGAGAGACATTATCTCAAAGCTAGTACATGAGCCCTATGGCTACTTTGGCGATTTCTTTGATGGTGTTCTGCCACTGCCCCAAAACAGCAGGGTTTAACATCAAGAATAACATCGATTGACACCTTTTTTGCTAGTTTTGTTTTCTTGTAATGATCTCTCCTTGTCCTTTGGTTTCTTGTAGATGGGTTGATTATGTTGATTGTAACATAGGCAAGCACTTGTAATTAATTTTACCCCAGTGTGACTGAGTTAACTTTTCTGTATATTTTTCCAGTGTTACAATCTAATAAAGAGATCCCTTCTTCATCTACATTTGTCCATTTAATCTCAATACTCTGTTAGACAGTGGATATGTTTTATATTAAAAAGATAATTCCACTGTGCTTTGATGGTTATCATCAATAGCCTGATCCCAATGATAAACCAAGCATTCAACCACTTGGTTGATATATTTATGTATTTAAGATTATGGGTTAATTGTGCTTTGCCCCCATAGTTAATGCAAAATTCCTTGTGCCATGAAACTATTTTTGGCCAATCCAAAATTTTAATAGAAAATTCATAAGATCATAATTCACCATTTGGACATTGCTTGATTTCAGAATTTTTCGTTTTACAGAAATTGTTAATAACATCGAGTATTTTGCCTGTCATCAATCAATTAGTGACTCATTGCTTAGTTTTATAGTTTAGTGTTGGATTAAATTTAAACCCATAATTCAGGTGGCAAAGTGGAATCAACTCTTGAGATTATTATTGAGGATGATCTCTTCTTTTTTTGGGCTAGATGAGATTGGAGAACGCGACACACCCACAAATCACCAAAAAAAAAAAAAAAAAAAAAAAAAAAAAAAGAAAAAAGAAAAAAGAAAAGAAGGTTTATACCTCACTACTCGCACTGCTACAAAGTAGGAGCATTTCTGCATATTTAGATTTTTTGTTTCTTTTGTAAGTAGAGGTGAAAAACACACACACAGAGTGAGGAAAAATATTACACCTAACCACTCATGCCACTACAAAGTGGGAAAAGTTGTGCATATTTAATAATTTTTTCCTTCTTAAGTAGAGGTGGAAAAGAATAGGAAACAAAGACCAAGTTGAGGTGAGAAATACTTAGATAACTTGTTCTCCGTACTAAATGGTCTGTTCTCTATATAACTTGTATTGACTGCCTTCAATTTCCTCCTCCTCCTTTGACTAATTACCCATCTACATACTAGTCTATGAAACTCTTCTAATGATTTCTCACATAGACAAATGATAATATTTGACCAGTGGTTTCCATTAGAATTAAGTATTTGTCTAATACTTATTGTTGAGTTTTCTGATAATACTGCCCGACAACAAATCTATCATCAATCACCTCAAAATTTCTGAAACAGAACATAGAAAAACTTCTTCAAGATGGAATCAACCACATAAATACTACCATTTCATAATCACCTGTGCCAAATTCAAAAGCCAGTTAGATCTCAATCAACAGATTCAAAAGCAACCCAATGGTACATGCATGTATGGTCATGATGGGTGATCATACCATAATATGGTACACCCTCATGCATGCTATGACACTCACTTGGTAGAGATGGTGTTACTTCACATGCAAAGTATTGTCGGTAGAGAAATGTGGCTTTTGGGTAATGTTTGAATTCTTTGATAAGAAAAATTTGTTCACTAACTGATATGCCCATTCCCAAGGGCTGCATAGTTACCTATAATATAAATACAAGATTGAACACAATTAAATCGCTCTGCAGACACAAGATCCCATCCGCGTTTGGGATCAACACATGCAGCCCCAAACACAAACCCTTTAAAAAACTTAATGTTGCAGATGAAGTCCTGTCCTGACAAATTAAAATTTTTTGATATCATTTCCTATCGACATAACCATAGTGGCACACCCCACACCATCATTTTCAAATGATCCTTCTAGTGTCTACTGATTCTTGAAGTGTCTACCAACTATTCCAGTACCATTTCACCCGCTTAAAATTATGCAGTTAGTCCTATGAGCTTCCTTTTTCATCTAACACCCTTTGAGAAATCTTCTCAACATGCAAAAGGGCTTCATGCTCCAGTTATTAGCACTTACTAATAGCAGACCCATGCGACAACATGAGAAATATATAATTATTTTGAGATGCGGTATAATGTATTATATATTCTCTAAATTTTATTATAAATAATTTGTTCTCTCTAAAAATTAAACAATTTATAAAAGTAATTTCTATCTATCATGCATTATAATTTTTTCTAATTTCTTTTGATAGAACTAAAATTTTTAAGTTTAAAATTTATTATTCAAATTTCTCATTCTTTTAAGGAGGTTATTATAATAATCAAAACTTATCACATAATTTCAATTAATATTACTGAAACAAGTGATATGCTCATTTAAATACATAGCCACATAAGGGCCTGATTGGTAGGAGAATTTTTTTTTTTAATTTTTTGAAAACAGTATAAAAACAATTTTCAAAAAATTGAACTTGAAACTAGTTTTCAGATAATGATTTTTATATTATACATGTTTAGCTCCCACTTTTAAGAAAAATTTTCAAAATACTAAAAAAAAAAAAAAAAATACTTGTTTAGTAGACCATTTCTATTTTTGAGGTTTTAAAAAAAAATATTTACAAAAAGTAACATATACAAAAAGTAGATTACCCTTTTTTTTTTTTGTGTGGATAATAATAAGGGAATAGAGCTCATGATGTATTTTTTTTTTTAATGATAAGTTTCAAATTTGAAGTGTATGTGGGAATTCTTTCTATGATAAAGACAAGCTCCTTAATTTAAGAGATAAAAGAGGTTGGACAAATATATGTGGTCCATTGTTTTCAATTTATTTACAACTATGTTATTAAAAACATTTTTTATATCCTGAAAACACCCTCTTAGTCGTTTTCAAAATCATGTTCTAAACTAGGAAAATAGGATACTGTTTTTTAAAAATTGTATTTAAAAAATATTGGCTAAATAATAAATTCAGGTGTGGGACCTATCATTTTATGGATTGCAAAACAAAAAACTATATTTAAATACTCTTACCAAATGAGCCCTAAATTGTGTTTTGATATAAATTTAAATTTTGACTTCCAAACTAACGAAGGATCAACTCAAAAAAAGATCAAACCAAATCTATAAAAGGGAGAGAGGACTTGGGATGGGGAACTTAAAAAACACAACACCAAAACGTATCAACTTGAAGTAGAGATATTAAAAAAACATAAAAAATTATCATAACCTAAAGTAGATTTGCAAGATATAATTAAAAATCTATATATATATATATATATATAGAGAGAGAGAGAGAGAGAGAGAGAGCATAATCACTTTTTTTTTTTTTTTTTCCAAGAGAGAATATAAGAGAGAATAACAAATTTATAGAATAAAATATAATGAAAAGAATATTCAAATTAAAAGGTATAGTTGTAAACACCAAATTATCCAAGTCATGCTATATAATAGAATAAAATTATATCATTATATACTATATTTATAATAAAATAGAATCATATCTAACAATCAAAGCAAAAAAGATAACTTTATATATTTTTAGTTTATATTCAATCGAAAAAAAAAAAAAAAATCATATCCCACCACTCTATTCATATTTGTATGTTAATGTAGTATTTAAGGCTAGGTTGAAGGGTCCATTTCCACTCCCACTTAAAAAGCCATATGTTATTTCCATTAACTTTGAGAGAGAAAATAAAGATAAGAACTTTTTTTTTTTTTTAGTTTATACTCACCCAAATTGGACAAAACTTGATGAAAGTGGACCGAATTGAACCAAATAGATAGATGTGGACCTACTTGGACTGAAATGGATCAAATTGGATTGAAGTGGGTGTTTATTATCTCTATCTCTTGAAGCTGATGAAACTGATGTATGGTTCTCTAAGTAGGAGCGGAACTTAACCCTTCAACTTGGCCTCAAATACTACATTAGCATATGAATATTAATACAGTGGTGGAATATTTTTTTTTTTCCCGAGTCAGTATAAACTAAATTAAATAAATGGTGTCTCCACTCTAGTTGTTTTTTATTATATGTATTTTCTACTATAAGTTACACTTTTAGGTTCAAGAATATATAAAGTCATGGTAAAAAAGTGATGGTCTTATCATGATTAGTAAATTACAATTAATTTTGAGAATGTGTAAAGGCATAATGCATTATTGCATGCACAGACACACACACATATATAATGATGGAAAGAAAATAATAATATGGTCATTGAGATGACTTAAGAGAAGTGTAACAAGAATAAATTATATACTTTAGCTTTTATATATTATATAGATAGAGGAGCCTTAAGAAGTGTATATTTCACAAACGCCAGGACTAATTCTGCATCAGAGGCATTTAAAGCCCATTATCTCAACATAATAACGAGTATAAAGTTTTGACATGAGCAATTGGTGTTGAGCAGCAATTTTGAAAATTTTAGATGCATAAACAAAGCTTTGTAGATGTTTCTGTTGGAAATCTAATACTCTAGAAGATGGATACATTTGTCATTAATACTAACCGGTTCAGTGTGCATGTTTAGGAAACACGATGAGTGACTATCACGGTTAAAAAAAAAAAAATTGACCTAAATATCCTAGTGTACAACATTTTACCTTAAATAGGTGAACCTCGTCTCTAACTCTAACCTCAATCATTTTGTTCTTGGAAAGCCCTTTTATTTATTTATTTATGAACGAAAAAAGGGCTTCACATGTGTAATCACTGACCCGGTCTACTTGAACCCATAAAACTCATAGCGTGAGACACCCCTAGGTGTGTTAGGGTTATTCACGTCATGACACAACATTTTTGTGAAATGCACGACTCGAGTAGGCAACTCCTGGACCCGTAGGTGTGACCCAGTTTAGGACTTCTACCATCGCATCATGCCCTTATGGGCGTTCTTGGAGAGCCCTTAACTTGGGTTAGATCACTCCATATAATGGTTTAATCATGGTTTCACAGTATATAGAAAAATAATAAGTTAATCAAGTAACTTGTGAACAAATTCGAACTCGTTCGACAAACGAATGAGTCAAGTTTGAATATAAAATTTTGTTTGGTGATGATGAGCTCAAACTCAGCTTGTGTCTGAAAAAAAATTAAAATGAACAAGCTTGATTTTTTCTTACTTGACTAAGGTGGGTTGTTTACAGCCCTATTTGTATCCATTATTTTGTACATTCTTTTTTTCTTGCACTAATCTTGTGTCTAGTTAATTATTAAGATAATATCAAATGTCAATCCAGTTGAAGTCATTCAAATATTGGCTCAACACAAAATTCTTCACATTGGGTCTTGCAAATGCTGTTGTGGGGCCTGTAGGCCTGGCAGCCTGGGCCCATCTTGCATTCGGCCTAAGGCCCATGCCGAGGAGGGATGATCGTCTGAGGTTGGTGTATGAAGACTTATGCTTTTTTGGACCCCGCCGAAGACATCCCTGTCCTCGGCGTACTGAGGCTAATTTCAGGTGGGAACAGGCCCAGAACAGGTTGTCACCTCCACACTAAATGCGCTCATCTAACCCCTCTGGCCGCATTAATGGGGAGGTAACCCCTTGACAGGGTAACATTGACCATGGTGAACCATTTGAGTACTGATAAGGTCTCTGATGAGATGGACGGTCAGAGGGAAGGCAAATGGGTGATCAACAGAAGGAAGAATTAGATAGGAAGAGGAGAACTATATAAGGGGGGCGAGTAAAGCAGCAAGAGGAGAGGAAAGAGAAGGGGGAGAGGGACCTCCTCAGACAAGTGCCGAGGAGCTACCCTTAGTTGTAAATTGGGTTCACTTCCCTTCAATGGTGAAAAGTGGCTTGTATTCCGTTGTTAGTCTGTTAGGGCCTAATCCTTCGTCCCACTCTCTACAAATGTATTGTTAGGGAACCTTTCTAAACTGAGTTCCTACAGCTGTATATTGGTATGTTTTAGCATCAAAACTCCAAAAACATTCTACAAATTTGTGATGGTACTGTAGCACAATTGTAAAACTAAATAATACTTTTTTAATGTGTAGTAAGAGAAATAGAGATTAGAGAGAGAAGTGAGAAATATTTTTATATTATTTTTATTTTACTTTAAATTATTTTAAAGTGCATTGTAAAATAGTATAGTATAAATGATAAAATAACTTTGAAATGATAAAATGAATTGTTTTTTTGGTAAAAATATTGTTACACCAGTAATGGATGTTGAAGCACAAACACGGCAAATTGGGTGACATATTCATGTTGATCACATGTTTCCGACATGATTTCCTACATCTCATATGGATCATTGACTTGCTGTCAGCGAGATTTGAGTCATTCTTTGGATTAGGATCCGATGTAAAAAATTTTCACTTTTTTACTTTTTTAATTTTTACTTTTTACTTTTCATAAAGTTTTTCTTTACTCTTTTTAATTAATGGTTGAGATTGAAAGTTACTTTTTACAACTATCAATCTCAACCATTAAAAGTAATTATATTAGAAGCAATACCCACCTGATCTCAATCCTCATTCTCCTTATGTACTCTTTTTTTTTTTCTAAGTTCACACAACACAACACTTTACTTTTTTTTTTATTTGTTTACATGGTTTGCTTTAATGGAAAGCTTTAGGAACTTTTTTTCTTTTTCTTAATTAAGCATAGGTAGAAGAAAGAGTTGGCTCTTTTTCAAAGTTTACATAACACTTTATTTTTTTAATTTATTTGTTTACATGGTTTGCTTTACTAGAAAGCTTTAGGAACTTTTTTCTTTTTCTTATTTAGCCATAGGTACAAGAAAGAGTTGGATCCAATGCCATAACTAGGGTTATTGCACCGTGCCATGTGAGATTTATGATTGAGTAAAATGTTTTTTTTTAACTTTTTTATCTTATCAACTTTATATCTTATAGGGATGATTATTGTAGGATAATGTCAATTTGTATTGGAAGTCTCTAGGAACATAAGTAGCCTTGAATAGTCAAAGATTTAGGGTTTGTTTGGGATCTGATTATTTTGTTGAAACTGAATTTTTTTTACTGAAAGTAGTGTAGATAAAGGTAAAAGTTAACTGAAATAGTATAGTGTGATCTATGATTAGTAGCAAAAAAAAACTGAATAGTAAAATAAGTGGGCAAAAATAATATTTACCAAACAAACACTTATTTGTTTATGGTCTTAGAGGTGAATATGTCAATATATATATATATATATATATTGTAAGTGGGTTTCAAATCAACCATAAGAGATTTCATTCGTTGATCTAATTGAAATTCATGATTTTGATTATAAGCTGATTTGGGATAACTAAGATTATATGGATTTGGATAAAGTTAAATACAAAATTGATTGTAGATTAAGGTTACAACTTTACTCAATAAAATAAATATTGTTAAATATTTTGAAAATCTAATCATTGAATTGTATGCTCTTTACACCCTTAATGTACATGAAAAAATTTGTGTCAATTGAATATTATTTACTATATGATTTATAAATTTATATTTTATACATAATTTTAAACTGCAAAAACTTGCAATTTAAACAATTTGTTGATAACATAGTTATTGATCTTTAATTTTTTTAGAAATTTTGTAAACATAGAAGATATAAAAAGAAGATATAATTCAATGATGGATTTATCAAATTTCATCCCTAATAAAGAAGTATTAAAGTAGGCCTTAACTCTAACCAATTTTATAGCTCGTGAAACTTTGTCCTATGGATTTTTCCCTAGAACCTACATGTACATAAATTATTACAGTATATATAGCAAGGGAGACAATTAATCTTCATAAAACCCTATGTTTATAACATTAACAACAATAAAAATAAACATCATATAATCAAGCTACATTTAACACTCTTTTCCAACTAATCCTTCATTAGAGCTTGATACAAGTTAGTCCTTCATCCTATGTACTTTTTCAGCAATATTCGCGGTGATCCCTCGAACAAATCCAACAAATAACTCTCTAAATCTTCTGCTGTGTACTTTATGTATTTCCCAGCATACCTTCCACTCTCTACTTGATTCCCAAGCATTCCCATAAATGAGCGGTAAGCCATGATCACGTTTTCCATTATAGATATCCTAAGATCTTGCCGGAGCTGAGCATCGGGGACCTTCCAAGCAGTTTGAACCCTATATACTTCCTCAAAACTAGCATTGAAATTCTTAAATCTGTTCGAGGCATTAGAAAAGCTCTGACCAACCCCTTCATCCGTCAAACAAAGCAACACTTCCGTCCAAGAAGCCTTATAATAACTCGTCGCGTATTGCCTTACCTGCTCATGGTGTTTATGAACCCAATTATCACCTAAGAACCCACCAAGATCCAAATATTTCACCTTCTGCACTATATACAGAGTATTATTCATCAGAAAAATATACTGCAATGCATCATCATCTACATAGAGCTTCGATTTCTTCTGAAGATTGAACTGTAAACATGTTATCAACACTAACAACTGCCTACCTAACGGAGTCAATGCTTCTAATTGATCATCATCTTCATCAATATTTCCCAACAACAAGTTCAGAGTATCACTATAATCCAGAAGCGACTGCACATAACCCATCACGTACCGCGACAGCGGGTCAATCTCACCGCTCTGCATAAATTTCACAGATGTTCCATTGTAAACCGCATTCTCAAGCTTGGGAAATGTCCCCCTGGCTGCCTCGCTAAGCCTGGTGAGCACATCTTTCACCTTATTGATCACTACATTGTCAGTAATCAACCCTTCCAATTGCGCCAATGCCTCAGCCATCGCGTCATACATGTCGAGAATCCCAAAGAGCTTCTGAGGCGATTTTCTCCCAATTGCAACGGCTTTACCGAAGCTCAATAACTGCATCACGCAACCTTTCATGGTTTCATTGAAGCGAATCTCTTTGCTTCCACTCTTCTTGCTGTTGAGAATCAACCTAACCACGATCTTCACGAATTGAATCCACTTCCCCATCTCCACCCTTAGTGAGTTCCACTTGATTTTCTGAACCTCTTTGATTCTCAACTTCTTGATATCTAAGAACAAGAGGTGCTCAACCAAAGATGTTCCATCATCGGTCTCTGACTTGTTGGGCGGTAATAATAATGATGGTAAGGAAATGTGCTTAGGAGGTGATACATTAGACACTGAACTGTCTGTGTCCGACATGTTGGGTGGTGGAAAGAAGTGATCATATGAGGGTATGTAACAATTTTGATCTATAATTTCATGGTAATCGGGACTGTCTATTTGAGAACTGGCTGGTGGGAAGATTGACATTATGGAATATGAGGAGGGTATGGAACGACTTCGAACAAGTATTTCATAATATTCGGGACTGTCTAACTGAGACCTGGCAGGTGGGAAGATTCCCATTATAGAATTGGAACGAGAGAATACTGAAGGTGTTCCATAAAATAGTGAACTAGCATCAGTCTCAGACTTTGTGGCTGGGAAGAGTGATGAAATGTTAAGAGGGGAGTTTGGATTTGTTCTGTTCGATACACTACTGTCACTGCCAGCTTCCGACTTGGCTGATGGAAAAAATGACCCTACTAGTGACACACTTCTTTCCCTGATATCGTAGCTTGAATGAATCATTCTTGTTGCGATTTCTCTGACCTCATCCTCAACTTTTGGGTCGATCAAGTCAACCGAAGTGTCGTCGTCTAAGCTCGGACCACGCTCGTTAAGCCGCAAGCTACGATTATTGTCAAAGAAGCTGGTCGTGGTGGTGGTAGCCATAGGGTTTCAGATTTTAGGATTTGGATCAAAGAGAGAAATAAATAGAGAGAAAGAGCCAGGCAATTTTTAATGGTTTTGTTTCGAGGAAGCTGAGTAGAAAACGAAGATGTGGTGCGGTGATTTTCAAAAAAGAAAAAAAAAAATTTGAAGGGAAAGGAAAATGGTGTGTGGATGAAAGAGTCAAGTGCAGGAATTTTATAAAAGGTTTTTGGGCACGAAAATTTCTGGACAGTGTTCCGAACCAATACAGAAATTACTCCCCGTACAAAGACTCCAAACACATCAACTTTTTTTTTTTTTTTTTTTTTGAAAACTTTGACTGAGCTTTGGCTAATACTGCGAATCTCAGCGGTGTTTCCAAAGATCAAACTGTAGCAGGTTTCGTAAACTTCTGTGTCCTTTCTTAGTATTTATTAAAAAAAGAAAAAAAATTTGCAGGAAAAGGAAAATGGTGTGTGGATGAAAGAGTCAACTGCGGGAACTTTATATTCAGCCAAAAAAAAAAAGTGCGGGAACTTTATAAAAGGTTTTTGGGCATGAAAATTTCTGGACAGTGTTCCGAACCAATACAGAAATTAGTCAAATTACTCCCCGTACAAAGACTCCAAACACATAGACTTTTTTTTTTTTGGTTGAAAACTTTTGACTGAGCTTTGGCTAACACTGCGAATCTCAGCGGTGTTTCCTAAGATCAAACTGTAGCAGGTTTCATAAACTTCTGTGTCCTTTCTTAGTATTTATTAGGGTGTGTTGGCTTTATTTGTGAAAAATTCTGGTGCCAAGACTCGTGGCACAAATTGTATTTGTCACCACAACTCGCTTATGTGATAAGTTGTGGTTGATAGAAAAGTAATGTTAAGTTTATGTAGAGACACTTTTTTACTGGCGAGTTATGACACAAGTTGTGGCACAAGAACTACACCTTTATTTGTATTATTGGCCTATTATTTGACCACACGGGGTGCATAAAATCAAAACGAGGGAATACAATTGTTGGCATCTTCCAAACAAACAGCAGCTATACTAGGTGGAAGATTACCCGAATAGAAAAAACAAGATAACATAGAATCTAATAAGAACTTTGCTGCTGTATGAGCAGCAGAGTTACGGCTTCTTTTGACCCAATTAAAAGAACATGATGTAAAAGACAAAGCTAGCTAACTAATATTTGAAATAAAATATGAGATGAACCAGGTGAAGTTGCCAGAACAATCAAGGATGGCATCAATGCAGACCTTTGACAGCATCTTTGAATTTGCATTAGATGTCAATGTTATAAAAATTGAAAAGCTGTCATTACTTTTTTAATTCTCGAATTTTTTTTTTCCAAAAATGAAAATTAATGTGTACCATAAAGGCACACATTAGTAAAATCCATGTTAAAAACATGAATACTCTAGGTGTATAATGCACTCAAAATGTGTAACATCCCAGGTTTAAATAATAAAAAGGAAAAAGAAAAAAAGAATGCGGTCAGACTTTGAGACCCACGTGAGGCCTCCACCTACCCCTTATTTCCCACCGCTCATTCTCACAAAATACCTCACTCTCTCCCTTGGCCGCCTATTGATGGGGATGCCTTCATTTTCTTTTAATTTCACACTCAAAGCACAAACATACTCACATAGACTACTCTCTACATCTCTCTTTCACTCTCTCATTGGTGCCCATCTGACAGCCACCTCCACCATTTTACGGCAAGGTTTACTGAAAAAACCCCATAGGAAAAAGCTAAGGCTCACACATCCCTTTTATTTGAGGAAAAATTTCTAATTTTTTTGGTGGATTTAATACTTTTGCTTGAGATTATTTTAATCTAAGCGTTGATAATGATTTTTTTTTTGGTTAAAGGACAATACATTAAAAACTAAATAGCTACATCAGGCTCGGGACACAGCCTGTTAAAATACATTCCAACAAAGTCATCCTCAAAAGCATTAAAGACGTCCACAGGCGAACCATTAAACATAATAAAATTGAACTCCTGGCCAGCAGTCATTCTAGCCAGCATATCAACACATCAGTTAGCTTGACAGTAGCAATGATTAAATTGAATTCACTGGATTCGGGAAACCAGTTGCCTGCAATCACTCAAGATAGAGGAGATTACATAGTTTACATATTCTGGATTTTTAAAGACATCCACAACCACTTTTGCATCTAGCTCAACAATAAGGCAAGATATATTCATATTACAGCAAAGCACAAGCCTATCCCTAAGTCCCCACATCTCTACAACAAAGTTGTTTGTTGATCCAATATGCTTGGCGAAGCCTACTACCCACCCACCTTGTTCATCTCTAACGATACCCCTATAACCAATCCATTCCAAGCTATCGATGGAAGATCCATCGGTATTCAATTTCTTCCACCCTGCTGGAGGCTTCTCCCACCGAATTCTTCTATTAGTTTTACGGATTGAGTTTCTTGGCGAGGTCACACAATACATAAACTCCAAGGCTTGGTTTTCAATCTCTATTAAAAGATATGGATTTTGATTTTTCTTGTTGAAAACACAAAATTTCTTGTTCTTCCAAATACTCCATGCAGCAAAGCTAAAAGTAATTCTCCAAGGTGGTTTTCCTTGAATGTAGCTACTATTAACTTTCCTATTAATATTGAGCCACTCCTAAAGATTGCTCATCCAAAAAACTTGATTCATCACCTTCACTCCTAGTTGAATCCACACTTCCTTGACCCTAGGACAGTCTCTAAGGGCATGCAAAATAGTTTCCGAATCCCTTTGGTAGATGGGGCACCAATCCTCATTTACAATTCCCCTTCTTGCAAGACAAGTCTTAACACCTATGCTATTATGGGTACACCTCCATAAGAGTGTTTTTATTCTGGGCAAGGTCTCAGATTTCCAAATCTAGCTAGCATTAACAGGAAGTGTAAAAGTAGTACCCATAGCAATTGAGTAAGCACTCTTAAGATCAAAAATGCCTCTCGGATTGCCTATCCAGGCTATCCTTGTTGGAAAAATACATGTTTGTATTGCATACAAAACATATGCAACTAAAAATTAACAGATCTACTTCGTTCACAATTGATAACATGTACTTAGTAAATTTCAAAATTTAAGAACAAGCGAGCATACTTTGGTGCGGTGAAATTCAAAACCAAAGATTAGGAATACTTGGGAACACTTTTAACCTTCACTCCAATTCCACTTATGCCCAAGAAGTGTGGTCTCTCAATTAGTTCAAGGGAGAATAAGAGAGTGGCTTACGCTCACATACACACCATTTCATACTCATACAAAATTCTGTATTTTTTTCTCTTTATATATAACTGATTATCTAATTGGGCTAGTCTTTTGGGTCATTCCAATTAGGTTTTAGTATGTGGCTTGGAGTGAGACCAAAATGGACAAATAAGACACTAGTTCTAATGGGTTTTGGGCTTTTCTGTCAACTCTTGACAAACACAAAATTACCATTAATTATATTTAATACCACTATATAAATATAATTGCACTCTAGGCCTTATTAATAAATTATATCCCAAGACTTCATTATACATTCAACTCCTTCATAAAATATTCGTAATAATACAAAGTCATGAATATTGACTGCCACTTTGAAAATTACTATATCTTAATCCTTAAGTACCCGGTTTAATTCTTTAAGTTATTCATCATATATTTATGAAATCCAATTTCATAAATATATACTTTAGTAACTTCTTACTAAAGTGGTTAGGCCTAACACTTTGAATAACCAAACCGATTAAACTTATCTCAAGAGAATATTTTATATCTCCGTTAAGAGATTATGAATTTCATATTGAGAATATATGTTCCTTTAATACTAAATGTGACTGCCTAACATACTGAGGTTTTAATCGTGACTTTAGATCTCACTCCTGATATATCAAAGCAACCTACACTTCATAATTAGGTTCATTATTCTCTCAGAATTAAGAGTTTATGTAAATAGAAGTCATGAGATTTTTTTATTCATTTGACAGTTGTTAGTAGAATAATAAATCTAGGGATGACAATTTCTGCCCGACCTAGGGTACCTGGCCCAGCCTGATAAAGAATAGGGTCGAGTTTGGGTTTTAAAAAAAAAAACCCGAAACGGGTCCGGGTTTTTTTAAAAACCCAGCTTGAACCAGGACTCGACTTAGTTATATCATAAATTACTAAAATACCTCATATATATAATTATAAACCCTAACATTTAGATCATACCTCACTCACACTCACATGTCATAGCCATCTCTCATTCTCATCTTAGACTCAGTTTTCATGCACCAAACTCTCCTCTCCCAATCTCGCTCACTCTCAATCTCACCGCTACCCAACTACCTAAGCTCTCCTCTCCCACTTTCACTTACTGTCAATCTCACCGCTACCCAACTGCCCAAGCTCCCACCATCGGTCCAATCATTCTCTGCCAGTCCAAGCTCTCACTCACTCTCAATCATTCTCCACCGGCCAGTCTAAGGTCTGTCACCAGCCACAATCAAATGATCAAGCACCTCGCTCATTACAGATCCATCATGAACCACCCTTCACCCATTACAGATCCACAATCGGTGTGGTTTGGGATTTTTTTCTTTTCGTGTTTTTGTGAGCAAAATTTGGGTTTGGAGTTTTTTTTTTTTTTTTGTGAGCCAAATTTGTTGGGTTTTCTTGGTGTTTTGTTGTTGGGATTTTCAAATTTGCTAATTTTATTTATGGGATTTGTTGGATTTTTTGTACAAATTGGTTTGTTAGATCTTGGCATCCGTTTGGATGGCAAGAAAATTACATGTATATTCTATGGTTTGTGATTATGGGTTTGTACTGATTTTTGGGTTTTTGATTTTGGACCTGATTCGGGTGCAACAAAAAAAACCTGATTATTAAACGGGCCGGATTCGAGTAACAGGTACAGACCCATGGGTCGAGTTCAGACATAAAGAAACCTGACCTGAACCCGATTCGTTGCCATTCATAAATAAATCTCAAAACGGTCCAGTTTAATATGTCTTAACACTTAAAACATATTAAATATCATCTAGAAGTCTCCACTTCCATGATCAAAACAAATCATCTTAGTTGATATGTTATAGTCTTTACAGATGAAATGCCCAATTTCATCACCGACTATGAGCTAAAATTCTGAGTTTATAAAGAACTTGTGATTTATATCTTCTGTGACTAAATCACATAAATTACATACTATACATCTCATGGACTATATGATAATGTCCAAATATTCATTTTACAATTATTTTAGATAATAATAAAACAACTTTATTAATCACAACATAATGTCATACATAATCATACAATAGGATTTAATGGCACATATCCTAACAATCCTATCACTACCTCTACCTGTTAAAGATATTGGTGTAGCTTGAATCATCGACTTAATTTCTATGGGAGATCAAAAGAAAATCGATCCCAATCCTAGCCCATGTTTGCCAGCATGTCCTTAACCTCCCACTGAGTTGCTTCTTGCGTTAGTGGTCCATGAATCAAATGATGAAGAGGCCCTTTACTTGTCCAATTACCCAACCAAAAGCTTAGATTACTATCTCTACCAATCATCCACATGTTACCTTTATTAAATGTCTCCCTGCCCTTTTTTACTGCTTTCCAAATCTGAGCGCATAGAAGCCTATCAGCATTGATGGCATTAACTCTTCTATGGTTGTAGTATATGGGTTTTTGATTTGGTGGACTTATTTGATGAGTGGATTTGTGGTTTTTACAATAGGGGCTATCTAAGGTTTGTTATGGTGGAAATTTACGAATTTTGAGTTATATCATGTGATAGTTGGTAAATCTAATTTTTTCATTGCTATTGGATTCATTTGGAGCTAGTTAAAGATTTAAATTGTTGGTATTGGAGGATATTGTGATTTTGGTTTCATGGGTCTCTTGATGATGTTGTGTAAATCTTGTGGGAACTACTTATAAATTGTTAAGATTTTAATAATAGGGAGAAATTCTTAATATTAAATTGGTTAATTTTATGAATTGGAGTCTATGTCTTATGAATTAAATTGTTGGGTAACTTTGGAAGTAGGATGCAATACTTGTGAGGTTAAATACTTAGGCTTGCATAATTAATTGCTTATTTAGTGATCTCTAATTTGTAGCTAGATGCAATGTCAAGCTTTATGCTCATCACGATAGGTTTTCTTGGTATTGTTTAGGTTCTACTTCTAGATAATCTCCTTTTGAAGTTTTGAAAGTTATGCTTTTTGTGGATTGCAAGATAAGTAGCTTTTTGGAAAATAACCATGTTGCATAAACGATGTTTTTGGGTCAAACACATTTTGAAAATTATTTGTGAGATTACGTTTTCTTAAAAAGTGTTGTGTTGTGACCCCATTATATATGAATATATATGAAAAGTGCTTCATATTTAATATTGCATATGGGAAAATGCATGAATTGTTGACATGGAAAATATGAGCATCTTTGATTAAATTCTTAAGGATGGATTTTATGGATTTATTGCATTATTTGCAAAATTTAAAGATGCATTGATAATTGGGAAAGTTGATGCAAAACGTTTTTGACAAGAAATGGTTTTGAGGACTTTGAGAATTGTGGATATTTGTTATTGAAATATCATATGAAACTACTTGGAAGTAAACTATATATTTTGAATACATTTAACTTGTGAGCTCTTGATGTGGGTTTGCCCTTATGCTATGATGTTGGTGAATACCTCGTCTTTGTGACGACAAGTTAGGTTGGAGGTTCCCATTTTGCATGACATAGGTAAATCCTTGAATGTGTGAGTGAGGCTGTTGCCCATAAGGCCAAAAGACTACATGCAAAAGGGGTACTGTGTGATGTGTCATTCCTTGCTGCTCATGGGGGGAAGAGGTAAATTCTTGAGTGTGTGAATGAGGTTAGGCAAGGCCAAGAGACCACATGCAAAAGAGGTACTACATGGCGCGTTATCCCCTGCTGCCTACGGGGGGATAGGTAAATCCTTGAGGGTGTGGGTGAGGCTAGGTAATGCCAATTGACCACATGCCAAAAGAGGTACATATAATGCTAGTGGTTTGTGGGTTCTGACTTGTCTCTATGGCGGTATAATGTCTTTGTGACATTTCCATCTTTGTGGTGGCTTGTCATGTGGCTTGGGTTGGCTTTTCAGGTTTTTGGAACAATGTTGTTGTGCTCATAGTATATATATTATGTAGTTTCATGATGATCACTTTTTGAGAAGCTTTGGGTGGCATTATTTAATCATTCTTATCATGTTATTATTGAAAATGATTTTGCATATTTCAGCTAGAAATTCTCAAATTGTTTTATGTTTGTAATATGCACATAATCATGAGACTTGCATTTCTCCTATCCCCATTAATTGTGCTACTTATAGGATTTTGTCTCATTCCGTTCTTTTACAAACTTTTTTAAAGCAGACAACGATCTTTATGAGACAGGTTTTTGGTAGCTAGCAGTAATTAGACTAACTATTGATGAAGGTTGGACTTTTGTGATGGTGATCTTTAGATGATGTACATCTTAGAGTAGGCTTGACTCATTCTTTTGTATCTAATAGTGGTGATGACTTTTATTTCCACTGATGAGACAAGTTAATGATGTGTAATTATATTTATTTAGACCTCCATTCTTTTGTGGCCAATGGTTTTTAAAATTACTGCATAGAGTTTTGACTTACTTTGGGAGTAACTTTAGTGAAATTATTATGAAAATTCTTAATGTTGGTACTTGTTATGAATTATTTGGATTGATTTGTCAAAAAGAAAAAAAAAATAAAGATACCTTTGAGTTATATTTTTCATGCTTTGAACCCTTTTGGATTTGGAGTGTGACAATATGCATTAATGCACTGTTTTCTTTGGAATCAAAATCTTGTAGCTCAATTTATTAGCATCTCGTTGTGTTTTCATTAGAAATGGAATTATCTAGGTTCAAATTTCTCATCCCTTGTTATAACTATCGAATTATAATTTAAAAAAAATGTAGTGTTTTATTTGTAATAATTATTTTATGCATTTTTAGTTTCTTGCGCTAAGTATATCATAATTCTTATGTCCAATCATTGAGGTAAATTAAATCAAATGTTGGTCTAGCTGAAGTTCTTCAAATACTGGCCTAACACAAAATTCTTAAGTCCACTTGTGGTGGATGTTGAAGCACAAACGTAGCAAATTGGGCAACGTTCTTGTCTTGAACAAGTATATTGCACCGACACACCTGCTCGTGTGTCTCGAGGTGGTATAAGGTGTTTCGGATGCATGCATCCACACCTTGTATTTTCTCAAAAATGCCCGAACACGGTGGCAACATGGAATTGGGGAAAAATATTCATTATGGAGATCTCTCTTTCTCTCTCTGGAACCATCATCTTTTGCTCGAGAATTGATTAGCAAACCACAAGAAAATAAAACTAAAACAATAAAGTTTAATTGAAGAGGTTTTGATGGTTTAGTAAATGTAATTTAGATTGAGAGAAAATAACAATAAATTAAGGTATTAAGGTTTAGGGATCCACACACAACACATCTATTGGCAGTCCGATCTTAGTCGAATTATTTAACAATAAAAACTCAAGAAATAATTGTTTAAGGTAGTTTCATGAAATTCATTAATTTTAAGCAAAGCAAAACTAGTGAACTAGTTCGTAGGGAATATTAAGCATTTAACGTGCCTAAAGTCTACAATAAATCGAAAAATTACACAAAACTAAACATTTTTCTAGATGAGTAAATCAATCAAATACACAAGATCATAAGCATTAAAACCAAAAAAATAATTGTCTTAACAAGGCTTCTAGCAAGCCATAACATCAAATAAAACTCTAAAAACTATAAAGAAATTTTAATAAAACTCTAAATTTTGTTCTACAATAGTTCTCCTGAATTTTTCCCTAAAGAGCCTTTAAATAGGTCAAGTAATCCTATTATAAGTTGAATTCTCATTTGGAGAAAATCTTAGGCTTTTAGGCTTCATTTAACCAACATTTTTGGCCTATATAAATTTATAATTCAGACTTTTAGTTAAACACAAAGTTGTAACTCTTTAAGTTAGCTTTTCAGCTCAACTTGAATCATCTCAATTGGACATCTAAGCCAAGAGTTATGCCCAAAATACTAATAGGTGCGCAGGCTAGAATCCTAATTCGAATTGGACTTGGATTTGATGCAAATTTCCTTTAATTCCTTACTCCAATTGGGCTTATATTTAATAGGGTTGGCCTTCTTTAACTTCATTATGGCCCTTGTAAAAGTAAAGTCCATTAGTCTTCTTCTTTGCACAAATCCGTTCATTTAATATTCTCCTACAAAAGACATATTCATGCATTAAAATTCAATTAAGCATGAAATTAATTATTCAATATTATTCCAAAACCAAATATAAAATGTATAAATTAACTCAAAACAAGTGTGATAATGCTTATATATATATATATATTTTTTAATGCAAAATTAAGCTATTACCACTCCCTTCTTTCTTTCCCTCACTGTCAATCGATCAATGACTAACCCTCAATCTTAGCCCCGATCAATGGCGGCTCCATGATTTTTTTCTAAGGGGGTCAGTAGTGGTGGAGTTAGAAATTTGTCATGGGGGTGATTAAAAAATAAAATGATTAATTTATTTATATATATACAACTTCCATATTATATACAATAATCTAAAATGAATACAATTTAGTATACAATACAACTATATTGTATAATAGTCTAAAAAATTTATTAATAGTTAAAAGATTAGTAAGTCAACAATCATTGAATGCACAGTAACTTATTATATTTATATGTAATATTAATTAAATAAAAAATATGACAAAGAAGAATAATAACAAACCTAGGAGTAGGACTAGAAGTAGATGTGAAACTAAGAAAAAAACTAATATAAATTTTTGCTTTTGAAGTGTATGAGACTTTTTAACCATACACATGGTCACCCTCTTGGAATTTGAGCAAACAAATATAAAAGCTAAGAAAACTACTTGATTAAACAAAGATAAGAGCTAAGAAAACATATATAGAAGGGAGAAAGAGAGATAGAGAGAATGAGGAAATAATCACAAATATAAATATAGATATATTGGTTGGAACGATAATGTAATTTATTGCTAATGAAGAAGAAAAGTGTAGGGAAAAATAGCTTTGTTTTGCTAATCAACGGAAAAGTAAACCAAAGTCCCAGATAGAAGATTTATTTATTTATTTATTTTTTAATGAATGAGCAAAAATTTGAAACATTTTTTTCTTTATTATAAAATTAAATATTTTAAGAGTAGCGTTGTTGACCCAACACTTACACAAAAATTTCACAACAAAATATAGGTGACAAGTTGTTAAAGGTAGATTAAAAAAAAAAAGTAATATATCAGCAAAAAAAAAAAAAATGATAAAAAAGTAATGTCAGTTGTGGGTCAAATTAAATAAAAACTAGTTACAATTTGTCACTTAGCCTCTATTTTGAAATTATTGTGAAAATATTGTGAAAGTAACATTAAAATGATTATATTCAAATTTATTTTAGTTTGATTTAAACAAAATTTAGGGTGATGGTGTTCAAATATTTATTTTAAGGGAGTCAAAACAATTTTTTTTAAAGATTATATATATATAAACAAAAATTGCCAGGTGGGGGTTGATTTGAACCCGCACGTAATGCCGCCCCTGCCCCCGGTGACCCTTATTGGCGTAATCTTGACTCATCGGTTTGGTCTGTTATCAGTGTGATCTAAATGTCATTCTCCTTCTGTACTTTTTCCCCTAAGCTCACGTGGCACTTAACTATTTTATTTGTTTACAAGGTTCGCGTTACTGGAAAGGCTATGGGAACTTTTTTTTTTTTTCCTTAGGGCATAGGTATGAGAAGGATTTGGATCTTGTGCATTGCACCATGCAGTTACCGCCTCATGTGAGATTTAAAAATTGATTGAGAATAATGTCTTTTCAACCTTTCACCTAGTGTTACAATCTAATAAAGAGATCCCTTCTTCATCTACATTCGTCCATTTAATCTCAATGCACTGTTAGCTAGACAGTGGATATGTTTTATATCAAAAAGATTATTTCACTGTGCTTTGATGGTTATCATCAATAGGCTGATCCCAATGATAAACCAAGCATTCAATCATTTGGTTGATATATTTATGTATTTAAGATTATGGGTTAATTGTGCGTTGTCCCCATAGTTAAACTATGGGGTTAACTTCAATCTCCCCACCAGACTATAAAATTGAGCAATCAATTTCCTCATATTGATAATATGCAAAATAACTTGTGCCGTGAAACAATTTTTTCTAATCCAAAATTTTAATAGAAAATTCATAAGATCATAATTCACCATTTGGACATTGCTTGATTTCAGATTTTTTTGTTCGACAGAAATTGTTAACAACATCAAGTATTTTGCCTATCATCAATCAATTAGTGCAATGGATTAAACTCACCGACAAAATATTTAAGAAACTAAACTTTAGAATTTGAAATGAATTAAACTACTGAGTTTAGTGTGTGCTAGTTTTTAGGAAAAAATGTATCAAACATGAGCGAGATATATAGAGAGTGTGCTAATTTTTAGGAAAAAAGTTTCTTGGGTAATTTTGTTTTTTTGAATTTTGTTGAATTACAATTTGAACTCATTTTTTATTTTTTAAGAATAAAGATTATCTAATTAGATTAGGGGTATTTTTGACATTTTTTGAAATGATAACTAACTTTCTGATTCCTTTAAGTGGGAGGATGGAAAATTAGTGGGAAGATGAAAAAATGAGAGAATAGAAAAGATTTAGTTTTCCCTCGTGTGTGTTTGGTTGGAGGGGTGGAAAAGTGGGAGGGTGGAAAACTCTTTTGTTTGGTTGAAAAGAAAAGTGAGAGGATATAAGATGTAGCTTATAAAAATTGACTATTATACTCTTGTTACATAATAGGTAAGAAATAAATTTATTTGTACTCATTAAATAATATAAAATTTATCACATCATACATATAAATTTATATTATTATTTTCATTAATATAATGTAAAAATTACAATAATGTACTTGCATTAAAAAACTCATTAAAAATTATAATGTAAAAAAAAACATGGTCAGCAACTGGGCAAACTTTACAATAGTGTATTACATATTATAATTTAAAAATTACAATAGTGTATTAAACAAGGCAAAAAAAAAAAGAAAAGAAAAAAGGCAACGTGGTCATGTTGGTGTGCTGATTAAACAAGGCACCAAAAAAAAAATAAAAAAAAATAAATAAATAAAGAGAAAGAAGAGAACCTGGACGTTGCTTAGTTGTGAAGGTAAAGTGACAAGGACGAAGAGGCAAAAGTTATCAGGTGAGATGAATAAAGTCAGGGGTAAGTGAGATGAATAATGAGGGTGTTTTCTGTAAAGTGCATCTTTCAGCACTTTTTTCTCCCAATTTTTCTCTCAAATTGGGAGGATAAAAAAAGGTAGGTTTGAAGGGAAAATTTTCTTTCCTATTTTCTGTCTCTCCTATTTTTTTTCCTTAACCAAACAGTGAAAAATGAGAGAGATAGAAAATAGGGAGAAAGTTTTCCCTCTAGACTCACCTTTTTTATTTTCTCAAATTGGGAGGAAAATGAGAAAGAAAAAAATGCTGAAAAATCTATTTTATATAAATACCCTCTCACCTACTCATTATTTTATTCATGACCTAATGACTTTTGCTTATTCTCATCCTTATCACTTTAGCTTCTCACATACAGAGAGTTTTTTTTTTTATTATTATTGTGGGAGGGGGAATATACGGGAAATATTAAAAGGATTTTATTAACGTCTCTCTAAGCCCACACAATAGTATATCATTTTTAGAAATTTTTTTTAAAGAAATTGAAAATTTTTTTTGGTAGTTTTATCAAATCCTCATAAAATATTTTTAAAAATGGATTGCTTAACGTGTGTTGCGGTTAATCGGACCCATATTAAAATAATCTCTCATTTCTCATCCACTCTTCCTAGAGACCAAACGGGTTGAAAGGAGCAGAGTAATCTCTCACTCAGCTACAAAAAAGGGATCAAGGCTGCTCCTCTTTCTCTCTCTCTCTCTCTCTCTGAAAATTTTGAGCGATTTGATAATTTATAAATTTGGTAACAGAATTAGATGGAGCCCAATTACACCACAGAGTCGCCAATAAGATGTAATCATCCTCTATCTCTGACTCTTTCTGTTCTTTTTTTAGTGATTTATTTGTTTGATTCTGTACATTTAGTTCTATTTTACCTTCAGTAATTAGAATCATGAAAGCATGTATTAATATAAACAATTTTTTTTTTGGCATATTAGGTTTTCAAATTTGATATCAATTTTATCAATTTAAAAATGAAAATTAAATATACTTACGGAACATGAGATTTAAAAAAAAAATTAAATATACTTATGGAACATGCTAGCTTTGTTCTTAGAAATGTTTTCCATTCTGGTGGCTTGAAGAACGAAAGAGCAAAAAAACTTGTTTGCGAAAGAGTTAAACTTTTTTCTGGAATCAACTTATTTTTCCTGGAAAATAGAGAAAAGTTTTTATTTGTTTTATTACTTTCTTCAGTTTGAAAGGGAGAAATGAAAATGTCATATTTCCAATATTTCCTTTGTAATTTATTTGTTATTGCTTAGCATCTGTTGGACTGCTTTTACCCTCTAAACATGTTATAAAAAAGAATTGAGTTTCTCAGTATGTGATGAGTAAGCTAATGATCTCTAGCTCAAATTGCAATTCCTTTCCTTGTAAGAGCAAGATGTAGGGTCAAGGGTGAGGTCTTGGATTCAAATATAAGGAGTGCAATTGACAGACACACACACACACGGAGGCACACAAACACACACACACACACACATATATATTTCCATTAATTTTTCTTTTTCAAGCATCAGGTTCCTTGCTTCAATTGCAGACTGTAATTGATTAAAAAAAATAGTTATATCTATCACAAAAGCTCTTGCAGAGACATCATCAAGTATATGTCATTGAATCTATGCAATTTTATTTATTGTCCCTAAATCAAACAGGAAAAGTTTTCCATACATCATTCTTTCTTTCTTCTCTCTCTCTCTCCTCCCTCCCCTCCTTCCCTTTTTATTCCTTATCCATGTTTTCAACTGGGCATGTTTTACATTCCCAAAATGCATTGTGGTTGATATATTTTTTTTCGTTAAAAAAAAAAAAAATACAAATTTGCATTTGTTTATTAGATGCAAGGCTGGAAATGGAACCTCCAGCCAAAATTGCTATGTTGAACTTTAAAAAGTACATGACAACTGTCAAATATAAAAGAATCAAAGCACAGACAAGCTAATTGTGTAGATTTAAACTACGCAGACCAATCTAGTAATTTGAAAAAATTAATTGTGCACATGGTTAGTAAGGATGCAGTCAACTAGGTTGATTGGGACATGCCAATTATGAATATGAATGTCCATCCTCCAACCTAATTTTGTCACTTTAGTGCGATATATACATGCAAATGGGAGGTCAAATTTCTATCCAAAATGAATGTTATTATATTTAATGATATGGCTAAAACTGGCGGTGGAGGCCTTTAAGGGGTTTTATGGTGGATGACAGTCATGCACAGTGGATCAATGTGAAACTATATATTGATTGATATGAAACTATAGTATGGGTCTTTAAGTAATTCAATGCGCAGAGGGTGTGTAAAGTAATTAGCTTTTAATTTTGGGCCCTATTTTCATTTCATTTCATTTCATTTCATGAGCTTATATTAGAGTTGTGTATAGAGACATGGTATATTGTTTTGAATGAAGATTCTTTGATGTAAGCTGTATGTCGTTTGCACAGGTCAGTGTCCTTTTTACTAGTATAGTGTTCAATGAGTAATGCTTCTTTAAATTATTTTCCTTAGAATGTGAACTTATTTACAAATATTTATATATCTTTAGCATCTCTAGATTCCACAGCTCAGACAGGACATGCAAATGGGGCTGATTGGCAAGAAGAGACCTATCAAAAGGTAATATGCCATAACTTGTAGTTTTTTAATTGGATGAAGTTCAGTTATGACATCAAAGGAATAGGTGGAGGGGTGGGGGGATGGGGGTTGTTGAATTTTGGTGGAGTTGAAATTTGGTCTTAATTGCAATAATAGTTGCTGACCAACAAGAAATAACAATTTTGAACAATGTTACCTAGCAAAAAAAAAAAAAACAATTTTGAACTATGTAGATATGGAATAAAGGGCAAAGCTTCCCAACTCAATAGGATGTGAAGAATTATCTTAGCAGTAGAGAATTTGAACTTCTTGTTCTTTTTAAAAGAAAGAATAAATTATTTTCAAACAAATACATCATTGAAGCTTATATGAATATTACAATCCTAGAAAGGGTACTTGTAATGATACTTTCTCAAAAAAGAAAAAGAAAGTGAAGATAAAAGAGCCTAGATACTCATAAATCTGACATTATTATGATGCGTTATTGATGATAATAGTGTTGCCATATGCAACTTACATTAAGATAGGAACTTAGTTGATAAAATAGAATACTGTGTTATATATATAGTCACAATCAGCTAAACCAGTCTTATGAGGGCCACACAATAAATCACAGTGTATGACTATTCTTCCATATTTTTCTCCAATATGGAACTTCAGTGACTGATTTTCATTTTCTTCAAAAGATTCTCTTATGCTAATATGCTATGCTTGTTTGTTCTTCGTATCATGAATTTTATGTTGCACGGTTGGTGGTGCTTGGCAAACCATAGAACTAGTTCAATTTAGTTTTGACCTAAATCTAAAATAAAAACTACTTCAAAAATGAAGTTTTTGTTTTTATTAGTTTGTTTAAATGATTCATAATCACATTTTAATCCTTTTATAGAAACCATTAACACTAATATTGGAAATAAAAATGACCAATTAAGAACCACTTCTATATTTTACAAAGTGGGAAAACAAAAACTTAGTACTTGTTAGCCCACTTCTATGGTTTTATTCTTCATGATGATACCTAGATGGGGATAGTTGCATCGGGTACTACTACTAGTTGTCTGGTGTGTGCCTAACTCGATACAACAACAGCAAAGCCTTAGTCCCAAACTTTTGGGGGGGGGGGGGGGACTATAGATCCTTGACAAATTAGTTAGAGTTGACCACATGCATTTTTTTTCCCATTTTATTCTATTTGAAGTCATTCTCTCTGCTATTTCTCTAATTTACATGTTATTTTTTATTACTTCTACTAATAATTGGTCTTCCTCTGCCTTCTTTTGTTCCCTCAACTTGGATCAACTCACTCTTTCTTACTAGTGCATTAATCACTCTTCTCTGAATATGACTAAACCATCTCAAGCGACTTTCCCTAATCTTTTAATCAATAGAGGTTACCCCTATCTTTAAGTGAATTTCCTCATTTCAAACCCTATCTTTCCTTGTATTTTCACTTATCCATCCTAACATTCTCATTTCAGCTTTAGTCATTTAACAGATATGTTGACTCTTTATAGCCCAACATTTGGTACTGTAGAGCATTGCTGGTCATATATATATATATATATGTTTTTTTTTTTTTTTTTTTAAGTATAACTTTCACTGGTGACTGAACCTATGAGGACTTGATAAGGAAGTGTGTTTAATAGTTGTTTATTGTGTATTTGAAACCTAGTCTTAGTAGCTTTAGGCAGGGAAAAAAATCTAAATCATCTTGTTCAATTTGGTGTTTTGCAGAAAAGATATGCTACAGTTGTGCTTGAGAGATTAAAATTTCCTCTTTACAAAAGGGATGGGTTTCTTTTGAGTTCATTTCATGGCTATCTTCATCTCCTAGATTGATTATTCATATATATATATATATATATATATAGGGGGGAGAGTTTGTATTTTAATCATGAGATGATATTTTTAATTCATAATTTTTTTAGGTTTGTAGCAGATTGAGTTATTTTACTACTTACTTGATTTGACAAATAGTGATTTTTGTGCATTGGAGAGAATATGGTCAGAGTGGGGGTTAGGCAATGATATAAAAGTTGCTTTTGGGTGCTAAGATCTATAAATTTTTTTAAAAAAATGTTTCGCATGAGTTGTTTAATAGATTATAGGAAAAATATCTACAGCCATTATCCTGAGCCAAAAATAATATAAAAGCAAGGCTTGAGAGTAATTTGTAGAAAATTAGTATTAAATTAATTGTAATATGGTTTATCTAGCAAGTTAGTCTGGTGAAGTTCCTATTAGGAAAGATGGTCACATAAAGTAAAAGGGGAACCACCCATATCTTGATTCTTGAGTAGTAATAAAAAGGAATTCATGAAGATGAAATCTAGGTCAAATGTAGTGAGTCTTATCCATCAACTAGGCCGCCTGGTGTACCTATCAAGAAAGATGTGTGGTGCATCAGCATAGAGAAGAAGAACCGGGAATTCTGTTTAGTGCATGAGTGGACATGTGTATTGATTTCTTTATTTATTTTTTCCATATCAAAGTTCATTAAAAGGAAATATTTTAAGAAAAACATCGTACATGAGGTCAAAGAAAAAGATGATTATTGTAGTGCAGCTGAACATGATTTAGGATTGGTAAACATAGGCATGTTTGTCTCCTGAAATTAAGAGTGAATAGTACTTGTGGATGATGGATGGATCTTATCAATTTAAGACTCCTTTTGTTCTCCCCCTCTTTTTTTATTTTCATTTCTTTATTAAATTTCATCTGGAATATATTTGTACATTACAATGACAGCTTCATGTTTGTATTGTTATAAAATCCATTGGTTGAAACGTTAACTGAAGCTTGTGTAAAACCATATACAAACTCATGCTTTAATGGATATGTATAACCTTCCCCCAAGGGGAAACCTGCATTAGTGCGCTGATAATAAGGAAATAAATAAAGGCTTCAGAAGAAATGAAGAGTTTGATAATCTGTCTTGCTAATTTCTTTTTGCAGATCAAAACCATGAAGGACTTGTACTTGCCTGAAATAAGTGAAATGTACCAGAAAATTGCTGCTAAATTGCAGCAGGTATGTTGTGCTTCAAAAATTCCTTGTGCAATTCATCGCCTAAGTTAACTCATTATTCAGCCTATCACATCATAGTTTTGGTATTAATGGCATCCTTCTGGAGAGATGGATATGTGGTTGAAAGTAGAGGCAGCTGTCCTCATGGGGCTGTTAATGCTTAGAAACACCCCGCTTTTTACCATATAGGAACAAATTAAAAATAACTTGATTATGTTTTGTAACTTGATCTTTGTCCTTTACTAGAATTCTTGTTCTTATAATTATTTTTATTTTTTTTTGTTCTCCAGCATGATTCTCTTCCACAACAATCAAAGTCAGATCAGCTTGAGAAGATGAAGGTATTTAAGACTATGTTGGAGCGTATTATATCATTCTTACAAGTTTCCAAAAATAATATATCACCTGGTTACAAGGAGAAGTTGGGGTCATATGAGAAGCAGATAGTAAATTTTATAAACGTTAATCGGCCTAAGAAGCCTGCACTGCAGCAAGGACAGCTTCCTGCGCCTCATATGCAATCCGTGCTGTCTCATGAAAATCAAATCAACCTTCAGTTTCAATCAATGGACTTACAGGATAATTCAATGTCAGATTGAATATGTCTCAATGCTCATAAACTTGCAGGGTAATAGGATACTTATATACTCATGTCTAGTCTCACTCAATGTAAATATCTATTGCTAGTCTGATGATCAGTCTTCTTATTTTGGTTATTATGTATAATTTTTGTAAGCATCGCTTTTTATTAAGGGACGGTTATTTGAACTTCTCTGGATTTTTTTCTTCTTCAAAAGAACACTCATTTCCAAACAATTTTGTTAGTTAGCATCAATTTTAAACTATTTAGGAAACTAACATCTCGAGTCTAAAGGACTCAATTTCATTGTAGCAACTCAAGTATCAAAAAATCGATTTCTATAAAAATCTACATGGAAAAGACTTGAGTTCCACAAAAGAAAAAAACACAAGTCTCTTCTTCTAGTCTTTTCCTCTTCTCAAAACAACCAATTCTTCTAGTCTCTTTCTCTTCTCAGAACAACCAAAGAAAAATGAAAGAGATCAAAGCACTTCCTCCTCTTAGAAAAACCAAAGAAAAAGCAAAGAAACCCAAAGCAAAGATAGAGAAACTCAGCAAGAAGAGCAAAATCAACTTTGCTCAAGTACATCGGTTAGATTCTTCTTCACTCTGTTCTTGTGCTGTTGCTTCTTCTTCACTCTTGTGCTATTGCCTTCGTCTACATCATGAATAAGGAAATTGAGTCTCTTAGGCTTGAGTTCTAACAACAAAATCGATTTCTTACACTCGAGATGTTAGTTTCCTAAATAGTTTAGAAACGTTGCAAACTAACAAAAATGTTTGGGGATTGGTGTTAGTTTGCAATTTTTCCAACTTCACTTATTAAACTAGGTCCCACATGGGTTCCACTTTTTAAAAATCAGAAGGGGAGGAAATTAAAAATTAAAAAACATTTATACCTAAGTTTCAAATGAAGTCCTTAGTGTGGGTTTTAGATAACTCAACTGATAAATTCAAAGGGAAAAAAAATGACAAGTTGAAACTCTTTCTCAAAAACAAGAAAAAAAAATGATGTCCATGGTTTTTAATTTTGTCAATTAAAGTATTTAATTTTTTTTTAAATGATTGCTAAGAGAAAGATCTCTAGTCTCCTTTCATCTTTGTTTAGAAAATCTCAAGACTGTTTAACAATTGATTCCTACCCTTTTTTTTTTAACCTCTATTAACTTAACATAAATCTATAGGGATTAAGATTCTCTTAATTTCAAATGAAATAGATGATTTGAGGTTTAGGATGAACCTAGACATTTTGGTTTAATTCTCACTAGAAGTTTTGGATTAATACATGGTTGTGGCAATGCCGGCTCCACTTGCACTAATGGTGGTCCGAAGACCACCCTGACTTGCCAAAAAACATTAGACTTGTGAACAAAAAATTATATAAATAATTAGTTTAAAATGATATGTTTTGTGATCACTCTGACGAATAGCTTGTTCCATAAGATTTATTGTGAAAATATTGTGGATATAACATTATTTCAAAAACAATTCTAGTCCCAAACATAATTCTTAACCTCTTAAAAAAAAAAAGCTAAATAACAAAAGAAAAATCCCAAATAATAACAAAAATAACCCAAACAAAAACAAGACTATATCAAACAACAAGTAAACAAATTATTCACAAAAAGCCTATCCAAATACAAAAAAAAATAATAATAAAAGTCTCTAATCATTTAAATTTGTAACCTGTTCAACCCATTTTTAAAAATAATTTCTAATTTTATTTTTCCTTAAAAAACGGTATTAAGAAAAGTACTGTGATTGCGAGTTTTCTTTGGCAGTGCCAATAATTATGCTTTCCTTACCTACGTAGTTACACCAATTTTTCTTTCCTTAGCAGTTTGGCTTGCAGTTATAGGAAATATCATCTCTCTCTCTCTCTCTCTCTCTCTCTCTCTCTCTCTCTCTCTCTCTCTCTCTCTCTCTCTCTCTCTCTCTCAATTTTTCTCTTCTCTATTATCATTTCACACTCTCTCTCACTTTATTGTTCTCATATAGGCATTTTCAATTTCCACTTTATTTCTTATTAATCTTTTTCTCTTTGTTAGTACAAAGAAATTGTAATACTTTATGTCTTCGCGTTTTTTTTTTTTAGTGACGTTGATGTATTCTAGTTGTCTTTTTATTAGATTTTGTATAATTTAAGTTTCTTTTAGTAACCACTCTAAAAAAAATTCCTAGAACCGCCACTAAGTTGTGGTGGGTGGAATTGTGTATCCTTAGTTTATTGCTCAGGAGTAGGTCTAAAGGTCCTTACTGTAGTGAGGTTCCATGTATTAAAAAAAAAAAAAAATTGAAATGGTCGGTTTGATGGAAAAATACCTAATGTTTTAGTCACTAGTTTGTTAGTTAGTTTGTTTGTTTGTTTGTTTTGTTTTGTTTTGTTTTGTTTTTTTTTTTTTTTAATTTTTATATATATTATATATATATATATATATATATATATATATATTTTAAGAATAAAGATATTTTGTTATTCCTTGTTGAGACTTTTTGACTTTGTCTGAATTTATGTATTTTTAAATTTTTGTTAGGAACCCAATGGCTCCTAATGGAGATGGATAGGAATTGTAGGGGAATTGATTTAATTCGAGATAGTTACCTTCCATAAAAAAAAAATAGTAAGAGAGAGAATATGTACTAAGCAATGAATTGATTTATTTTTCAATATCTAATGTTGAATTATAATCATGTATTTATAAGATATTAGACCCATCACACGCGCTTTGTGTGTGCAATAATGCTCTTATTTATTTATTTTTAGTTTAGTGTTATAACATTTAAAAGTGATATATAAATAACCATATTTAAAAAAAAAAGAAAAAAAAAAAGGAAGTAAGATAACATGGAATAATGTTTAAAAATGAGATAGTGATAGTGTCCTAAGTTTTAGACTGAATGAAGAAGATAAAGTAAAAAGCCTAAAACTTAGAAACAGTAAATTACTCTTTTAACCTATTTGTGTTTTTTAATTTAAAATTATTTAACTAAAAAATATGGGTATTTTAGAGAGTTTAAGAATTTGTGTGAGAATATTTTAATACACAAAATGTTGAAAACTAAACATGAATATTATTAATAGTATAGAAGCTTAGCTCTAATGGCATTAGCTCACATAGCCTAAAATAATTGGCTTTTTAATTAAACATGTACTTAAAGAATTAAGTTATCTGTTAAATGTGCTATATATGTGTAACTAACTCATCCGAATCTTTACGACCGTGCATCCTTGGTACAGTGGTCACTCTACAAGTATAAATGCTTGTGAGGTGTGAGGGGATAAAGACCGGGGTTCAAGCCTCCAAGAGTACTCTGTTTACTTCTCTCTTTTTTTTTTGAGCAAAGAGTACTCTGTTTACTAAAGTATATTTCATTGAAGTTGACGAAAATATCTAAGCTTTTGTGGTTTACATGGATCACACATTACAGCTAGATTGCATTAGTACTTTTTTTTTCCCTCGCTAAAGCACTGATACTAACTTAATTTAAGACATTGATAATATAAAGTATAAATTATATTTCTGATAAGATTTATTCATTGTAAAGTATTTATTTGGTCAAAAAAATTATTATGTTATTGTTACTGTTGAACTTGATTGTGACTACCATTTTTTTAATATTTCAAACTGATAAAACCGACCGCAAAAATCCTCACCCTTGTAGGTCAGAAAACCAATCCTTGGAGGTATGCATCGGTTCCGATTATAGAAAAACCTATCCCTATTAGTTCGGTGACAATTTTCTAATAAAACTACACCGACCGAACCGCGCACACCCCTAACTCATTGCTCAGTTTTATGGTTTAGTGTTGGATTAAATTTAAACCCATAATTCAGGGGGCAAAGTGGAATCAACTCTAAGATTATTATTGAGGATGATCTCTAAAAATTCTTTTATGCTTTCATTGGCCTTGGAAGAAAACATGTACTTTTGATTTAGCAGTAATGCAACCTAAAAATGTATGAAATGTTGTGGGGAGAAGCGGACCTAGGATTTCAAGCTAAGGGAGGCAGAAGTATAAGAAGAAAAAAAAATCCAAATAGGTATTCATATAATACTAATAAACTATTAACCAAGATCAATATACAAAATCATTGTTCCTTCATATATTAAGATGCAATCATCTAGCAATAAAGACAAAAAAACACAAAATAATATTGTTTTTTAAGAGCATCAATTGTTGCAAAAAAAAAAAAATATATATATATATTTTCACAAACCAAAACTTACTTTTGCTACTTTAATATAGTATTTAAAATGTTTCGTACAGTAGTTTTTTTGGTATTTAGTGTTTTAAATACTAAATATTTAGCATTTAAAACACCAAATGTTAGTACTTTAATACTAGGTTGACTGAGATTTTTTTATTTTAAAATTTTGTTTTTGTTAAGTTTTTGAGTTTGGTAATTGCTAGTTGGGCTAGGCTAATTAAAAGAGAGGGGTCTAAGTTTTTAGAAAAGTGAGACTAGAAAAAAAAAAAAAAAATATAACCATTATTTTTTTTTCTTTGGGCTAAGGGGGCCCCAATTGTTTTTTTCCTTTTTTTTTTTTTGGGCCGGGGGGGCCCGGGCCCCCTTGGCCCCCACTGTTGGTCCGTCCCTACTTGAGGGCTAAGTCTATCAGTAGTTATCAGTAATTATCTAATACAATTCATGATTACTAATTTAGTACTAATTTTATGCCTTTGGCTTTGAGAGAGTTATTAGGTTAACAACACACACTAATCTGCAAACAAATAAGGGTTGTGTTGAAAAATTATGTCTCAAGTTTCGCTCAAAAGATAATCTGCATTCTAAAGCTAAGCAATAAGCAAGGCTTGCATTAGAGACACTTACCCCACGAGACAACATAATTTCAATGGAAACCAAAATCAAACGTAGTTCTCTCCAACTTTTTTTTTTTTTTTTTTGGGTTATTCAAAAGCTCGAGAAGCAGGTTCTATCGGGATTAGTAATTACTCTGCAGACAATTGGATTGGTAGACTTAAACCTAGTGCTGCAATAATGAATACCAAATCCACAAGGAGGCACTCTTGTGTCAAGTCATTCAAGGCCCTGCAACATGGCTAATGGTTAAGAAAGATAATGAATAGATAAGATGTCGAATTAAGTTACAATAACTGGCATTGAAGTCCAATCCCTCAGATAAGAATCATGGTTTCAGATCAGACATGACACTGTTTGGGTCACATTTGTCTAAAAGCGTGTAGGTTATTTGCTCCAATAATTAGCAATATCGAGTTTTATGCGTATTTTGCCGCTTAAATGTTTTAGAAGATTTTGTGTGGAATATCGATCTACTTAAAAATATGCATAAAACTCGACATCAGCAACATGAATTTTAAAACAAGGATATCATCCTACATAGTCTGAAAATGGGACTGTTTGACTATGTAATTCAAAAATTGAGGCTAAACAACTATTCCCCCAAAATACAATTTATAGCACATTTACACGTACATAAATTATTACGGTATATATAGCATGGTGGAATATTAGCATTCATAAAATCCCATGTTTATAACATTAACAACAAAAAAAATAAATTCCCATAAAAAAAAAAAAAAACATCATATAATCAACTAATCAAGCTACATTTAACAAGCACTCTTTTCCATCTAGTCCTTTATGAGAGCTGGGTTACCTTATACAACAGTCCTCCTTTATCCTATGTACTTTTTCTCCTCATGTGGTGCATACTCGCAGTGATCCCTTGAACAAATCCAACAAATAACCCTCTAAATCATCTGCTGTGTACTTTATGTATGTCCCAGAATGTCTTCCACTCTCTACTTTGCCAAACCTTTCTATAATAGATATCCTAAGCTCTCCCCAGAGTTGAGCATCAGGGACCTTCCAAGCAGTTTGGAACCCTATCGATTTCCTCAAAACATGCATTGAAATTCTTAAATCTGTCCTTCAAAGCCACCCTTGAGGTATTACCATATTACTCAACTCCCACAAATTTCTTCATCCTTCAAACAATGCAACACCTTGGTCCATGAAGCCCTAAGATAACTTGTAGCATATTGCCTTATCTACCCACAACGCGAACAAACCCAATTATCAGACAACATAGATTTTTCTTGAGTAGATAGATTGCCAGAAGTTAGTGCGCAGGAAATTCAGGTAGAAATTATTGGCGATAGTGTTAGAATTGTGTGAAATTTGGTGATGTGAAGGAAAACAATGCTAGGATCACAACTCGTCACATTCGGCCGCAATCAAGGTCGCTTTTCAAGCAAATTAATAAGGCTTCTCCGTCAGTTTTGAAATATCTTTTAGGGACAACAGTTTTAATTTTGCTATCTTTTTGTTAAAATTACTATTTTACCACTTAATTTCTTGATTAGCATAAATTAGGGTTTTATGGGCATTTTACTAACTTCCCTAGGTTTTGTTATTACTTTTTACTATTTAAATGCATTATAGTTTCCAAAAAAAATTAAGTTATTAGATTAATAAAATTCAGTCTTTTGTCTATAATTTACCTCTGTGGTTTTATCAGCTCCACAGAATATCTAATCAAAAACTCTTTTCACCTTTAAGAATCAAACTAATGATGATCTTCACAGCTTAAATCCATCGCTTCATCTTCTCATCCAGTGAGTTCCACCCGATTTTTTGAACCTCTTTGATGCTCAACCTCTCGATCCCTAACATCACGAGCCACCCATCCAAATTAAGGAGTTTCATTAAATAATGAACTACTGCTATTAGTGTTTGACTTGTTGGGTGGGAATAATAATGATAGAATGGAAAGCTGCTCAAGAGTTAATCCATCAGACGCTGAACTACTAGTGATAGTGTCTGACACGTATGCCAAGAATAGTGATGAAATGGAAGGATTTGGACTTACTATTATTTCATAATTTTAAAAACTGTATGTTTGAGATTTGGTTGGTGAGAAGATTGTCATTGTAAAATTGGAACGACATAATTTAGAGGAGTTCCAATAAATACTTAACTACCATTAGTATTAGGTGCTATTTGAAATTCGCTTATTTTGTTGAAATTGAAAACTTTTTGTTGAAAGTACTATAGATAAAGATAAAAGTTAGCTGAAATAGCACAGTGAGACCCATAAATAGTACCAAAAAGTGCAGCGGATTTATGAATAGTAGCAAAAATAAGTTGAATAATAAAATAAGTTAGCAAAAATAATTTTTGCCAAACACACACTTAGGGTCTGTTTGGATATCGCTTATTTTGTTAAAATCTAAAAACTTATTGCTGAAAACACTGTAGCAAAATAATTTTTAAAGGTGTTAATAGTGCCGTGGGACCCAGAAATGCATGGTTATGCACGTTTTTGCGTTTTCGACTAGGTCGTTAAAAGTGCCGTGGAACCCAACCAAAAACACAAAACGTTAAATAATTTGCGTTTGGGTATAGATGAAAAATGAAAATTATTTCACTATTCGGCTTATTTTTGTTACTATTCATGGGCTCCACTACACTTTTTGGCACTATTCAGGGCCCCACTGTACTATTTCAATTAACTTTTACATTTATCTACAGTATTTTCAGTAATAATTTTTCAATTTCAGTAAAATAAACGGTATCTAAACACACGTTTAGCATTAGAAATGGTGGCTGAGAAAAGTACTAAAATGGAAATAAGGAAGTCTTTCTTGTATCATTCTCAAATTGAGTGAAATGTCATCTAAGTTCGGATCATGCTTGTGAAACCTTGAGTTACGATCCACCACAGTTTTCTTCAGTCCTCGTTGGGGTGTTGAGTGAGTACTCGATGCCAGTGTTGATGCTAGTTGTCGTGGTCATAACCATAATTTCAAGGATTTTGGATTTGAGCCAATGAGAGGAATAAATAGAGAAAGGAAATAGTTTTTCTGATTTTCGTCTTTTAGATGTTTGGTGATAGGACAAAAATGTATTGACCCCTTATGGCAAATCAATCAACTAATTAATTAACCAAGTGAATTAATTAATTTAATTACATGCAATGGCGTGGTAGCACAAAAAAATCACCAAATAACTAAGTGTAGCGGAAAATAAATTTTGACACAGGTGATTTGTTTACAAATGGGGAAAACCACCGAGGCAAAACTCCATCGGGTGATTTTAAGGTCACCACTCCCGAGAATCCACTATTATTAAAACAAGTGGTTACAAGTAAAAGAAATCCCAGTACCTAATATCAACTTACAGTTTAACCCTTACCCCAATACTCAATTGGACTTGTAATGTAGCGATAATCTCTTCGTTCAATGCACGAATCCCAGTATATGACTAACCAATGATACACGGATCCTAGTACGTTACTAGCACACTAACTTGAGAAGGATTGTTGGCTACAAAGTTCTTCAGTTCATCAACATGAAGATCAGGAAGCTACTTGGTCATAAAATCATTGGCGCAAATACGCAATAGATTTTTAGAGAGAAAGATGAACTAGGGAAAATTGTCTCCGGTCACAATATACATGTAAAAATCACTTTGCATCACTCGAGATGGCCCTTGAAAAAAATTCTTATATATGTCTAGGGTTGTGAGAAAAGAAACCCTACATAAATACACATGGATATGTGTGAAATCAGATATGAAAATCTAAATTTCGTAATTCTTGACAGATACAGCTTCTATTAAGCTACTGTCGAGATCCACCATTAAACCTCGATAGATATGAATTTATCGAGTTATCTGTCGAGTTTTAATGAACAACACTTTTTCACTTGTTTCTTAGACAAATTTGCATGGCTTCAATACTAAACTTGAACTCTTGTTCCTTGAAGTATCAAACCCATCTTATATCTACCCAATTACAAGTAAACTGCTTTTTGCCAAATGATTAGCCAATTACATCAAAATTATCCTAACAATCTCCCTCTTTGGCAATCCGTGACAAAACCACAACAAACAAATGAATTATGAGAGAAGTTTTAAATTAGTAAACTCATAACCATTTGTTGAATACAATAAAATCTAACCCTAACACAAACTCTTGAAAAACTTTGCAAAAAGAGAGTTCATGGAATGGTAAACTTTCACAACCTGTCCTTTTGAAACACTTTAAACAAAACTCATCAAGACATCTTAGTGTGAAATAAAAATAAAGATTGCATACATAAAAAAATCATGTGCATAAAGAGAGAAAAGAAACAACACATGGAGAGATAGGTGAAGCATAACATACATCATCTCATATATATAACTGAAAAGTAAATACAATGTATGTCATAAATAAATGGTCACAAGACCTATATACAAAAGGATAATGTAACTACAGAGAAAGAAAAAAAAAGTACATAAAATCCTCACTACATCCCTCAAAGTATAAACACTCCCCCTAACAAAAATTTCCTATGCCAACGCTCTCCCTAAATGTAAGACTACTCTCATCTCAAAATTACTCGCCCTTTTTGTCATGAATGACAAAGGGTAAGGCACTGAGAGATTGTTATCTCATCATCACTGGAAGAGCTAGCATCCTCATTCCCATCTTCATCGTCAGCACCATCATCGCCGTCCTCATATGTCAAAGCCTTTAGAGAAGGAGAGGGAGAAGCAGCAAAACCACCAAGGTGAGCCTGTCGTCGTGCAATACAATCGAAACGGGTGTTCACCTGACATAAATCATCACTGAGAGTGTCAAGGCTAGCGTCCATGCGTTGAAACTGCGCCACGATGGCCTCAAGAGTGACACCACCACCCGAAGAAGGAGCAAAGGTGGAAGGAATAGTGGGGGTTGAAGGATCAGTCGTCTCCGTTTGTGGCAACTTCGGTCGAAGCTGGGCCTCGCTTTGCCTAATAGAAGCTGCACTGATGGCACCCATGACGATGAAGCAGGGAGAATCAGGAATAGGAATAGAAAAATGGCGAAGGATTCGCATGATAGTCGAAGGAAAAATAAGCTTATCACAGGTCGCTATCTATGGAAAGATCCTCTAAGAGGGATAACAAAAATCGAGCATGATGCTCTGTAATGGAGTCATAGTGAGACAAGAGAGTAAGAACAAATGTCATCATCATATTAAGGAATTTTGGACCTTTTACAATGCTCGAGCATGGGGTGTTTTAATGCTCATCCTAAATGGATGGTGTCTCACAGAAATGAGAGAGAAGCTTGTCTTTGGACATAGTCTTCAGATGTTGACAGCTAGGGTAGTTAAGATATGCTACCCCTGGGACGTGTAGTATCTCGGATACAAGATCCGGAGTGACTACGATACGTGTACCTCTGAGCACCATAGCAAACTGAGGTACAGAGGTATCGATACTGTGCATATTGGAGTAGAACTCGTCTATAAACACGATGGGACACCTCAAGGGTATCTCATAAAGAGATTCCCAACCCTGAGTGTGAATGACATTGGGTAGAGGAGTGTCGGCAAAGTCTAATAGAATTACATGGCGCTCTGGATGAACCCCACGTTTAGCAAAGTTCTCAAAGAAGTCCTGATGGGCCTTCTCATCACAGAACCAAATGTGAAGAAAAGGAGAGGGAAGATCAGAAGACGAAGAGGACCCGGAACGAAAAGGGTTCCAAATCCGATTAGATTTGCTTTTAGGTGCCATGCAGAGTCTATCCGAGAGAGACAAACAGACAGACAAACAGACAGAACACAATCACAATTGAGCAAAATAGAATGAAAATAAAGGGTACTTATGCATGAAATTTGCATGAATATGTGACGTGCTAAAAATAATTGCATCATGGGTTGAAACCCAATCCAAACCTACCAGCACACAATTTTCAACAATCAAGCACACATCTAAATGCATGCAACATTGCGAAAATGCTAATGGAATGCAATGCATGATCATATAGCATCAATTAAACAACACTCAACCCAAAAAATTTCACAACAATCTCAAAAACCTCAAAATTTTTCAAAAATCCCAAAACCTAGGTCTAAAATGCATGTGTGCATGAGAAAAGAGGGTTAGAGAACACATACCAAGTGAAAAAAGCAAGATCTAGGCCGAAATAGGAGTGGGTGAGGAGATTTAAGAGAAGGAAATGTGTTTGGAAGGAGAGGAAAAGATTTTCTGTTAAGAGAGAAGGTGAGAAATGAATCTGATTTCGTGCTCCATATATAAATAGAAATCGCAGCTCGATGGATGGAGGAGCTGTCGAGATTTGTCAAGCACTAAATCTCGACAGATATGAATCTATCAAGGTGCTATCGAGGATCTGTTGATGGCTAAAACACCTCGATGGATCGAGATTTTGTTGAGAATCTATCGGCCAGACAGAAAGTTTCTTGATGGATCGAGAAGCTATCGAGACAAATTCCAAAAAGCTCAATGGATCGAATATGCACTAACTTCAGTTTAGAAAAAATTCCAAGGGGCTCGATAGATAAGAATCTATTCAGGATCTGTTGAGAAGCTGTTAAGCTAGAAGAAAAGGAGTTTTTTCAAAGAGAGGAAAAACACATAGAGATGAATGCATCAAACAAGCTACTCAACCATAGATCCAATCAATATATTAAGCTCTCAAAAAAAAATCTCTCAACAAGAAAATACAAAGCATTCATGATCCAAAACACACACACACACACACTAAACATGTCTATCCAAATTTTATATTTCAAAAACAAGTTAAGACAGTTTAGTTAGTATACATTAACACATGTATTCTTTGTGATGGCCAAATCACATTGTACTTGCATATGTATCAAAAGTAACAAAGAATTTGTGTGTTGTGTGTGAAAACATCGTAAAAGTGCATAAGTGTCTCATATTATAAAGATTTGAGATATGAGAAAATCAAATATACTCATACACAATCATAACTATTTGATGGGGACTATTACCTTCGAGGTACATCTTATAATTCTCACATCTCTTAGAAACACGCTTGCATTCATATTTTAAAAGCATTTTGATCTTTTTGCTTTTGTTTTTCTTTGCATATTTTTCTTTTTTAGCATATCATGCATAGGCATACAAGAGAGAGAGAGAGAGAGAGAGAGAGAGAGAGAGAGAGAGAACCCAATTATGTAAGCCAAAACATCACAATTTTGCTATGCCTAAGTACATAGATGTTATTCATAATTGGTGGGCTTTAGTGGCGAGATGGTTATTTATGCCTTTCTGTTAAGATTTTTTAGTCTTTCCCATCAAAAAGAGTGATATGAGTATGAGATATAAGAGACAATCTTAATCGTACTCATCACAAGTCACAAAGCTCAATTGCTTAGTTGTGCATTGAGATGCTTATCTAAGCTACAAGGGATATAAAGTTTAGAAAACTTTATTTCAATAGCCATCCAAGGTACACAAGTACCAATATACACAAACACACATTATTTTTATATTTTTCAATTTTTCAATTTAAAAAAAAAAAAAAACAAATAAAGCAAAAACTGAAAACAACTAAAACAAAAGCAAGAAAGAAACACATAAAGCATAAAAAATAGACTGTCTCAAAAGTAATAAAGCAAAGCAACCAAGTAATGAAAAAAAAGAGAGAGAAAAAGTGACTGAATCACTTAGAGCCTTTTTCCTTCCACAATTTGAAGGAACCTTTCCTTTACGTGAACCTTTGATCCAATGGTGAGGGGGAAGAATTGAAACCATTCCAAGTTTAAAAGGAACATGATGGCCTTAAGAAGATCTCCAAAAGGCAAGAGATGATGGAAACTAACTCTGGTTTTCGGACAATAGCGTGCTATTGCTTTACTAAGTGGTTAACCACTTGTAGTTATTTAGACGAATATGCCCTGAAGCTCCACAGTGATGACAAAAATGCGGTTTCTTTTGTTGAGACTTCTTGTTTTTGTCATTTTTAGTCCTAGGGTTTCTAGTTTCTTTCTTCTCAACCTTAGGGGGTGCTCCCAAAATAGATTTGCCCTTATCTAAGTTCTCACTAGCTAATTCAGTTTTGACATCATTATTTTCAACATCATTATCATTAGTAGATGAAATAAAGGCAATATTACTAGAAGAAGCAATATTAGGAAAAGAGAAATCATACCCCAAACCGATTTTGTCAGAAGCAGCTTTCTGAAAACTCAGCACTTCGTCTAGCTTAGCATTGGAAGTCCTCTCCAATTGAGCTCTGACTTAGAACAGCTCCACTTCAAGCTTCTTTGTCCTTTCATCCAGGAAGTTGTTCTCGAACTGCAAAGCTCCAATGTTCTGATTAGCTTCATCAAACTTTATGGAGAGCTTTTCTCGATCAAGTTCTACGTCGCTCAGTTTCTTGGTGGCCAGCCTATATAGTTTTTCATTCTTTTCAGAAACATTGTACAACTTTACATAGACTGTATGGATGTCATCTTGCTCATCCATCTTTTCAAATTTAGACTCCACCAAGTCCTCTTTTTTATCCACTGTTTTTGTAACCCCTTTAGTAGGATCAACTGTAGTAGTGAAAGCATTCAAGATTCCCTTGTCGTCACTATCATATGATTCAATCTCAGGCTCAGTGTCACTCAAGGTAGCAGTAAGAGACTTGCTCTTCCCAATTGACTTGAAATATGTTGGACATTTTTGTTTCATATGTCCAAAAAGGTGACATCCAAAGCATTTTGGTCTGGAGGAACAATGTACTGATCACCATCCTTAGCTTCTTCTTCATTTTGTCTTGGCTTTTGAACTGTAAAGGACTGTAATGCTTGTGGTCCTTATCAAATCCTTTTACATTGGCGTTCTTCATAAATTTCTTGAATTGCCTAGTGATGTAGGATTTCATCTTGGAATCTCTATCATCAGAAGGCTCATCAGTCTCACTATTTTTTCCTTCAGTGCCATGCTCTTGCTTTTTGTTCCTTTCTCGATTCTAGTCAAACCCCTACTCATAGGTTTGCAAATTAACAACCAGCTCTGTCAAAGGAATTTTGACAATGTCCTTTGATTCTTTAATGGCAGTGATCTTGGCATGGAATCTCTCAAGCAGAGATCTAAGCACCTTTCTCACAATCTTGGGTTTGGGAAATTATTCTCCAAGATTGAAGACTGAGTTAACTATGTCCTTCAGCTTGGCATAATACTCATCAAACGACTCGTCCTCTTCCATCTTTATCTCCTCAAAACTAGTAGTGAGCCTTTAGAGCTTTGAATCCTTGACAGCCTTAGTCCCTTCATAGGTTGTCTGGAGGATGGTCCATGCTTCCTTTGCAGTTTCTATCAAGGATATTTTCTTGAACTCCTCATTGGTCACTACACTGAAAAGGGCATTCAATGCTCTACTGTTGAAATTTGCCGCTTTGATCTTGGCCTTACCCCAGTCAGCCGACGCTTCCTTTGGCTTAGTCCAGTCAATCTCCACAACTTGCCACACTTTTTTATTTAGAGACTACAAGAAAGCTCTCATGCGTAGTTTTCAGTATGCATAGTTAGTGCCATCAAATAAAAAGGTATAATGAGTGATTGTCCTCTATCCATGACAAGTAGGGGTCAATGGATCACACAACAAATATTAAAACCTAATTAGAGTGTGCCCACTCAAATACCACTTGATAGGCCAAAAATGTATTGACCCCTTATGGCAAATCAATCAATTAATTAATTAACCAAGTGAATTAATTAATTCAATTACATGCAATGGCGTGGTAGCACAAATAAATCACCAAATAACTTAGTGCAGCGGAAAATAAATTTTGACATGGGTGCTTTGTTTACGAATGGGGAAAACCATCGAGGCAAAACCCCACCGAATGATTTTAAGGTCACCACTCCCGAAAATTCACTATTATCAAAACAAGTGGTTACAAGTAAAAGAAATCCCAATACTTAATACCAACCTACAGTTAAACCCTTACCCCAATATTCAATTGGACTTGTAATGTAGTGACAATCTTTTTGTTCAATGCACGAATCCTAGTACATGACTAACCAATGATGCACGGATCACAGTACGTGATTAGCACACCAACTTGAGAAGGATTGTTGGTTACAAAATTCTTCAGTTCATCAATATGAATATCAGGAAGTTCCTTGGTCATAAAACCCTTGGCGCAAAGATGCAATAGCTTCTAGAGAGAAAGATGAACTAGGACAAATTGTCTCCGGTCACAATATGCATGTAAAAATCACTTTGCATCACTTGAGATGGCCCTTGAAAAAAATCCTTATATATGTCTAGGGTTGTGAGAAAAGAAACCCTACACAAATACACATGGATTTGCGTGAAATCAAATCTGAAAATCTGAATTTCGTAATTTTTGATAAATACAGCTTTTGTTGAGCTGCTGTTGAGATCCATCATTAAACCTCGATAGATATGAATCTATCGAGTTTTAATGAACAACACTTTTTCACCTGTTTCTTGGACAGATTTGCATGACTCCAATTCTAAACTTGAACTCTTGTTTCTTGAAGTACCAAACTCATCCTAGATCTACCCAATTACAAGTAAAGTGCATTTTGTCAAAGGATTAGCCAATTACATCAAAATTACCCTAACATTTAGGAACAGAGAAAGAGAGAAATGAAAAAGTCAAGCCATTTTCAATTGGTCTTTTGGGTTTTGAATTTTGGTGAAGCTGAGTAGAAACTAAGTGAGATGAACTTCTCAAATGTATTATGCTAAACTTTCTTTTTTGGGTATTGCATTTGAATTGGATGGATTACAATATATAATGGGTACTCATACGGAAAAACATCTATGTTTAAGATGGGAATAGGTCAGGTCCTGTTTTAGTTAAACATATAAATGCAACTAGATGATACAGAAATTTCTATGGTCTTTCTTAGTATTTATTATAGTGTGTTAACTTGATTTGCATTCTCAGCCTATTATTTGTGAGGGCTGCTTCCAGAGCTCTTTGTAAACAACTCACCAATTTCTTGGATAATGTGCGTGTATCTTGTTATTAGTTTCCTCCAATATTTCAACAACTTTCCTTTCAAAAAATTATAATATTTTGTGATCTATCTTATAGACAAAATAAAAAGACAAATAGGGTGCTATAGTGATATGTTCATACTATATGTATTTATAGATTTGAAAATCATATGATATGGTGGCTGATATAGATAGGCAAGTTTCATTCATACTCAAGAATGCAAATATACTTCTCAAAAAAAGAAAAAAAAGAATGCAAATGTTGTTTTGATAAAATCAAAATGTGAATATCCTTCAATTATTTTCTTTACATTCTTGATTGTGTGTCAATACTATTTTTTTATGGACTTATTTCAATTGTTGCAAAAGTAATTAAATTTGAGTAAGAATATCATATTTCAGATTAATTGTTTCTCATACAAATCTTAAAAAATGACATTAAAATTCCATTATAATTAAATAATTAATGCACCACTTAACATAATTAATATAATAAAATAAAAGTGTTTATCCTATTAGTAATCACAAATCTATATCTATATATATAATTGTATGGCTGCAATTTGGGTTTCTAGCCCAAGTGACGGATGAACTTAAGCCCAAAAAGCCCAATACAATGAATTTTTAGAGAGTGGGTAGGAAATTTGGGCTTTAATGAGTTGAACAACAATCAAAGTGGATTCAGATGACAAGAAAAAGAAGATGGAACGATTTAATCTAAAGAAAATTGTCCTCGGCACAGTTCGAGGAGATTAGTTCTTATATATTTCTTTCAAGTTTGATTACAAAGTTAGTTCTTGATAGTTACAGTGTTTTTCTCTTAGTTTCTCGATCCCTTTCTCTCATTGCCTCCTTCTTCTTTTATATTATCTTCCCCTTTCATCTCTACCCTTTACATGTAGGCCAGATGGTTGGTGTTGATACTTGTCCCATCAACACCTTCTTGAAATTTTTGTATAGTAGCTGTAAGGCTGAAAACCACTATTCAAGTATCACTTCCATATTAATGCGGCCAAAAAATTAGCTGCAGAGCATTTAATGCGGTGGTAGCAGCTTTCCCTTGAGATATTTCATGACTTTCCTCTGTCCTGTTCATTTCTGATACTTATCCTCATTCATGGAATGATCCAGAACGTTACTCTCGAAGGCAGACCACACCTTCGGACCTCGGCTTTGGTTAACCGAGGAGGCATTCATCCTCGGACCACCCTCATGGGCTCTTATTACCAAAACTAACTTCTTCATTTACTAACCCGAACTTCCCTAACAATGTTTACTCCTTCTCGGACGACTTCACGTGCTTGGATTGGACCCCAGACCCAATCTATATATATACATAGATAGTGAGCTCCTAAGACCAATACCCCTACAATAATAATAAGTGAAGTTGAGAGAAACTCAAATTAGAATTTCAAATTAGAGTTACAAAATTGCGCCATGTGTCATAAATTATTTATTCTTAACGAGTTTTATTTCTTAACTAGCCGCGAACCCGCGCGTTGCGCGTGATAATTATTTTTATGGTAGTTTTATTAAAAAAAAAATTTACAATTTAAACTAATCTAATAATTAGTAATGTATTTCATAATTATATTTTTATTTATTATAAGAATAATCATAAATATAATATAGGATCAATCTAAAACACCAAAAAAAAAAAAAAAAAACTAAAAAAAAATAATAAAACTTAAAAATGATTAATTGAACCAATATTAGGATAATTTTTTTTTTTTGATAATCTATTAAGGTTATTTTCTTTGTAGAAATTATAATTTCGGCCGCTCAAAACATATTATCAAATAAACAATTATTAGCAAAATCTAAGAATTAAATTTCTATACATGCATTGTTAAAAAATAATAATAATTAAAATAAAATTGCAAAAGTTAAAATTTGTCACCTATCCGATTATTTTTGTTTGGGTAACCTTTGCTTTTCTTTCATTTGGCTAACCTTTGTTTTTCTTTAAATAAATGGCAATATAAAATACTTCCAGTACAACTATTAAGAGTACTTTGTCCACCACAAAGGATTAGAAAATAAACAAAAATTAGTAAAGTCTCATAGGTTAACATCTAAATTAAGCACTATAAAAAATCATGCTATGTAACAGAATAAATACCAAATTATCCAAATCATGCTATGTAATAGAATAATATTATATTTTTATATGCTATATTTAATTCTTTAGAACGCAATAGGATAACATTTAACATTCAAAGAGAATAAAAAATAAATAAAAAAACAACAACAACAATTTAAAAAACTAAACTAAATCACAATTTAAAAAACTAAACTAAATCACAATTTAAAAAACTAAACTAAATCGCATTAACCCAAAATAGAGTTTTAAAGAATATAAAAAATTATCAACCTAAAGTAGAGATGTAAGAAAAATAAAAATAAAAATCCACCAAAAAATTTAGAGAGAGAGAGAGAGAGAGAGAGAGAGAGAGAGAGAGAGAGAGAGGGAGAGAACTTTTTTTTTTGGTGAGGGAAAACTATGCATAGAATAGAAGAGATAGTGACAAATTTATAGTAAGAATGTGTGAATAAGAAAAGAAAAAAAATAAAGGAAGATGAAGGGAAAGAGAAAGAATGATATTAATGGAGAGGGTAGTGGGGAAATGAAAAGGTAAAGAAAGGAGAAAGATTGAAGAAGTAGTGGGGAGATGAAATGGTAAGGGAAAGAGAAAGGTTGGAGAAGTGTAAATAAGTAGTGGAAGTAAATAAATAAGTAGTGGATTACATTTATAGGGTTGAAAATTGTAAAAATCATTTTTAAATTGTAGGAAAATTATATTTAAAAAAAAAAAAAAGAATGACGTGGCAGCTGATGTGGCGCAACGTGAGAGCAGTAGTATTAAACGCTACGCTTCAGGTTTTAGTAATATATAGATTTTATAATCAAATATGGGATCACATCATAAATATTTATCCAAATGAGTTATGTAGTACAAAAACCAAAGAGTTTAGAATAAATAAATCGTAAAAAAAATGCTTCACAATAATAAATAAATAAATAAACACGAACAATTTACATTTTATACCTAATAATATATTTACAATTTTTTTTAAAGAGTTAAAAGAAATATTAAAATGACTATCAATAGTATTTAAATTATATGTATGAGAATTATGTTAAAAAAATATTAAAATGAATATCAATAGTATTTAAATTATATATATATATATATATATATAGAAATTATATTTTACATCTTATTTTATATCTTTTAGGGTATCAAGGTATCTATGTATGAGATTACAAGTTAGTAAAAATAGTTCATTATATTTATCAAAAAAAAAGTTCATTATATAAAATTTATAAAAATAATCATATAATCCCTCTAACATGCGTAACTAATGTACAACTATAATTAATTAATATATGCATTATTCCATTGGATAATCCAAAAGCTAATACTTTAATATAAATTCAAACTTAGTTGAGGTAGAAGACTAATATATATACATATATATATATATATATATATATTTTTTTTTATATATATAAAACTGAAACTTTTAAAACTAATACAATTTTTACACGTTAGCATAATATTAAAAAAATAATAATAATAAAACTTTTCTAAAACCGATGCTCTGCTTCTCTGTATTAAATAAAAAACAGGTTGTTTGCCCACTGGTCTAGAACTGGGATACAGATTGGTGTTTGAGATTAAGTGATGCTGATGCTAACTCCTTGTCTTTAATGCCGTCTGATAAAGAGATATGGGAGGCCCTCAAGTCCATGAAGCCATATAAAGCCCCTGGTAGTGATGGTATTCATGTAGGCTTCTTCCAGAGGTTCTGGCTTGTAGTTGGGAATTCCGTGAAAAGTGAAGTCAAAAGTATTTTTGCCAATCAGAGGGTGCCTGAATACCTTAATCAAACTTTAGTTGCCCTTATTCCCAAGCAGGTGGGTCCGGAAAAAGTGAGTCATTATAGGCCAATAAGCTTATGTAACACTGTTTATAAAATTGTCTCAAAAATTCTTGTTCAGAGAATTAGACCCTTACTTCCCAACCTTATCTCTCCCATGCAAGCTGCTTTTCTTGAAGGAAGAAAAGGGTCAGATAATGTAATCATTGCCCAAGAATTGGTTCATTCAATTGGGAAGAGTAAAGGCAAAGAGGGGTATATGGTGATAAAGATAGATTTGGAGAAAGCATATGACCGGCTCGAGTGGAGTTTCATTAGGTTGGTGCTTACACACTTTGGATTCCCGGAGAATATTATTCTGCTAATCCTTAGCTGTGTATCATCTGCCTCAACTTCTCTACTTTTCAATGGAAGCAAACTCCCTACCTTCCACCCTTCAAGAGGGATCAGACAAGGTGATCCCATATCACCTTATCTGTTCATTTTATGCATGGAATTCCTTGGGGCTCAGATAACAAAGATGTGTGAGGAAAAAAGATGGGACATGATAAAAGCTTCTAGGAGAGGGCCTAGTTTTTCCCATATTCTCTTTGCTGATGATATTATGCTGTTTGCTAAAGCAAATGCTAAGAATTGTGAAGCCATTCTCAAAGTATTTGATACCTTTTGCAGTATGGCTGGGCAGAAGATCAACTATGAGAAATCTAGAGTGTTCTTCTCACCAAACGTCACGGCTAGAAGGAAGAGAGGTGTATGTAGAAGGCTGGGAATTATGGCTACCAATAATCTTGGAAGATATTTGGGTTTCCCCATTATTCACAAAGGCAGAATGGGTAGTGCTTTCAATTTTAGTTTGGATAAAATCCAAAACAAGCTTGCTGGTTGGAAAACAAAGCTTTTGTCAAGAGCAGGTAGACTTGTGCTTGTTAAATCTGCGGTAGCCCCTATTGCAGATTATTACATGCAATGCCATAGTATTCCTAACAAAGTTTGTGATTCTATTGATAAGATGACAAGGGACTTCATTTGGGGATCAACTGAGGAGAAGAGGCGGATGCACATGGTTAAGTGGAGTACCATTACTTTGCCTAAAGAGCTTGGTGGATTAGGATTATGTTCTATGAAGTATAGAAATCAAGCTATGCTAGCTAAGTTATGTTGGCGGCTAGCTCATGAGGAAGGGATGCCTTGGGCAAAAATGCTACAAGCTAAATATTTGTGTCCTAACAGGATGACTGAGGAGGGAAGGAAATTGCCTTGCTCTCGGATTTGGACAGCCTGCAAAAAGGGGGGTCCAATTTATGTGAAGGGTCTAAGATGGATAGTGAAGAGTGGTGATCTAGTTAATATGTGGATGGACTTTTGGCTTCCTAAAGGAAGGCTAAGAGAACTCATTGAAGGACCTCTCTCTAGAGGGGAGGCTGAACTTACAGTAAAGCAATGTTTTGATGAGAACAATACTTGGATCCCATCTAGCATCTCTTTTGATCTCCCTGATAGTATTCTAAATTCTATTCTGGCCACTCCCTTCTCTTTTGACCCCCATTCTCTTGATGAACTCATGTGGGCTTTCTCAAAGAATGGTTGTTTTTCTCTCAAATCAGCCTATCTCATTGCTAGGGGATTAAATCCCTTGAACCTGAACACTATGTCTTTTAATTGGGTTTGGAAGACTGAAACTCCTCCTAAGGTTCAGTTCTTCCTGTGGCTTTGCCTACATGGTAGTCTACCCACGGCTGAAGTTTTAGGTTCAAGGGGTTTAATGATTGATCCGGTGTGTAAGATTTGTAACAAGGAGAATGAATCTATTGAGCACCTTTTCAAGGGTTGTGACTTTGCCCACAATTTTTGGCAGCATCTACAAGCTCCTATCTGCACTAGGAATTCATTTGGCCTTCCTTTTAAAGAATGGTTGGAAACTAACTGCAGGGACCCTGTGAATGCCACTGTGAAAGGCATACCTTGGAAGATTATCTTTCCTTTGGGGCTTTGGCAGCTATGGTTACATAGAAATAATTTTGTTTTTACAACCGGAACTGTAGATAATCAATGTTGGAAAAAATGCATGAGGTATAGCACTGAGTTTTTTGCTATTGGGCTGGAAGCTAGGAGTAAGCCAGCCAAAACTATCATTCCTGTGGGCTGGGAGAAGCCTCCGTGGGGCTGGCTGAAGCTGAACACTGATGGTTCAGCTATAAACAATCCCGGTAAGGCAGGTGGAGGAGGCTTATTTCGTGATCATGATGGTAATTGGGTGAAGGGATATGTTAGAGGGCTTGGGCACACCAACAGCTTCATGGCTGAACTGTGGGCATTAAGGGATGGATTGAATATAGCTTGGGAGATGGGTGTGAACAACCTTATCATTGAGCTTGACGCACTAAGTATTGTTTTGCTTATGAACAATGAAGTTGATAATATCATGATGGAACCTTTACTCTCTGATTGCAGGAGCCTCTTGAAGCAAATCCCAAACAAGCGCGTGCTTCATGTCTGTCGTGAAGCTAACCAATGTGCGGATGCGTTGGCCAAGCTTGGAGCACAGTCCAGCTATCATTTTGCTGTTTTTTGTAACCCACCGCCTGTGGTGGAGAAGTTGCTAGCTTTTGATCAAGCTAGCATATTTTGTAATAGACTTGTTAATTCCTAGTTTAATATTATATCTTGGTTTACCGAAAAAAAAAAAAAATGACTAGGGAGAGATATAAAGAATAGAGGGCATTTGTGACCGTGAAACACAGAGATAGAAATCTGATAAGATGCAGAGAGTGTTGGAGGGAGAAACGGAGGCCTCTTCACTACTGTTAGACTGATCTCCCCCCATCTTCCGGTTCCACACAGTTGTCGGTAAGTTTTATTTTCTTGAAAACTTGAGGATGGTGCTAGGGATGGATGTTATCTTTTTCAAAGCCCGACCTAGCCTTGATATAATTAAGACCATTCTTTCTCAGTAATTTTCAACTAATCTCTTATTCTATTGTCTTCAACTAATCGCTTATCCTATGGTCTTCAATTAGGTCTGCTGTCAATTTAGGGATTTTGTTGAAATTAGGGAAACAACCTAGATGATCAAATTCTACCTGAATTGTTATTAGGATTTTTTAGTTTTTGGGTTTTGTTTCTGTGCTCTCATGAGTTTCAGTTTCATGTTCTGTTCCATTCTATTTTGTTTTTTTTTTTTTATTTATTTGGCTTGATATCTGGGTTATTAGACAAGAGAGAAGGTAGTGGAGCAAACATAGGCCACGAAGGGAAAAGATTTTTCAAATCCATAGTGTTTCTACTCTCTCTCTCTCTCTCTGAATCTTTCTATTATTTGCCTTTTGTTTTTCGGTTTTTGATCTTAGTTTCATATTCTAGGGTTTTTAGGTTTATTGTGTTTATACGATCAAAATTTGGGCAATCCTAATTGATTTATAATTTGGGTTTGCTTTCATTTGATTAAAAAATGGGAAATTTCGTCGTTCTTGTTGGGCAATTTGGGTTTTATATCTATGACTTATTACCTGATTTTTGTTTTCCTCCTTCTTGTTTTGATTTTTTTAGTCAAAGATGTATTTACTAATTTCAATTTTCGCTTAATTTCCGATTGTTACTAAGGGGTTTTGTGTTTTTGTTTAGGCTAACTTTATAATCTACTTGATAATTTAATGTGCTTTTGATTTTAATCTTATCGGGGGGTTTCTCTACTTTAAAAAAGGGTCAAAATTAATGAAGATTTGATTAATTGGTTTATAATCTAGGCTAACTTTATAAGCTACTTGATAATTTAATGTGCTTTTGATTTTAATCCTATCAGGGGGTTTCTCTACTTGAAAAAAGGGTCAAAATTAATGAAGATTTGATTGGTTGGTTTATAATCTAGGCGATTCGGGTTTTATATCTATGAATCATTATCTGATTTTTATTTTACTCCTCCGTGATTTGATTGTTTTAGTCAAAGTTGTATTACTTAATTTGATTATAGCTTAATTTTTTATTGTTATTCAGGAGTATTCAGGTTTTGTTTAGGCCACAAAGGGAATGAGTTGCCCAACAGGTATTTCTCTTAAAAAAAACAATTCTGGTATTTTCACGCTATGTGAAGTCCTTGCTTTTTATGAATACAGGTATATGATGTTTAGTGCTTCCTCTAACTTTATAGAGCCTACATATAAACCATTCACCAACTGAACACTTCTCCTAACTTGTGTGAAATCCATCTGTTAGGGGCTTGAGTGAGTTTGGATGATACCATGGTGTTATATTAATTAACAACAAATTTGAAACAATAACCTTTGTTTTGAAACTGAGAAGAAATGCAAGCCTTTTGTTGTAAAATTAGTCTCTGTCATGTTCTAGAGTTGGTCATGATAAATACCTATAAGCCATTACTTTTAGTTATAGAGAAATTATGAATCTATTGACTGTCGAACTATTTGACTGAGGCAAATAACATTAGACCTGATAATGGATTCTTCTTTGCATGTTTCCCTCATTAGGCACATCTTTTAGGCCTGTTTAGTTGCCCATGAATCAAAACCATTCATATTTTGTATAATACTGCATTCATAAATTGTCACTGTAGAGAATGACTTATTTGTGTTTTATGATGTGGATTTTAGCAAAATATTTTTAATTTTGTTAGAGAAAATTGGAACATGTTTGAATTCAAAAATGGCTTGAGAGTGAGGCTATGATTAGCTATTGTCCTGCCCTATATGTATATAAGCATGCAAGGCTGTGTGTGTATTTTTCTCATTGGGAATAATTACTTTCATTAAATGTCTTTCTTATATATGGAGGTTATTTTTTTTAAATTGTAGGTTTGGAGATGTGTCATAGTACGCATTCTTTGGCAAAGATGTTGTTGAGTTGGGGGGTTGCCATTTTTCGTCACTTGGAGTTTTTAAAATGGTTAGTGATGTTTTTAATATAATTTTAGGATTTTCCCTCTTTACTGTTTTCTTTATTTGGCCGTTGGGTTTACTAATCTATTTAAATTGTGTTCTTTTTAATTTAAGGTTTTCTAAGATCTTATCGAAATAAACAAGTTTTTGAGCAAGGTATGCTTCTTTAGTTTTAGATATTAATTTCTGCGTGTCAATGTCTTTTAATTACTATTTTATTTGTATATTTAGCTACTATAGTTTCTCTTCTTTTCTTCTTTTCTTTTTTGGGTTTCTTTGTTGCATGTTTGTTTTATAAAATTTTAACTTTATATTAGAATTTATATATTTATTTCTGGAGCCTAATTGATTTAGTTTTGCATATAATTCAAAACATAAAAACCAATTAGGATTAGATGTAGTTTAAACATAAGGGTAGGACTTAGAGGTCGGGGTTGGTGCAATAATAAGTATCTTCCACAAAACAAGTCACTATGGTGGTTGGAAATACTATAGTATGGCTCATATTGTTTTGGTTTCAAGCAGTAACAAATCACATAAACCCCAAAATATTTTGGATTCCATTTTTTTTTTTTTTGGAGAACAATATACTCCTATGAAACTGAAGCTCCAGTTGTTTCCAATTTTTTCTTCATTGGGATAAGTATTCGTTTCTCTTTTGAAAATTGAGACTGCTAAGTTTTTGTTAGAAAGGTTGTTTTAGATGGAGGCAAATGAACCTGAGTTTGAAAGAATTCAAACTGGAAGTCTTTTCCAGATTTGTTATTGGCTTCTCACAAGAGTTTGATAGAATTCCTAAATAGTGTTCGTATGGCATGATTTGTTTTCCCACATAAATTAGTTCCTAAATCATCAATAGCTGCATATAGAGAAGAAACAAAAGAAAGTAAGAACGAAGTGGGGAAATGTTATTGCTCCCATGCCTTGTTGCTTGCTTTGTTGTATATGTTCTTGTTGTTTTGTTCTGTTGGTTTTTGAGAGTGAATGGGAAAAGGAGCTGCCTTTGCTGGGTTTTTTGGTTCAATAAGAAAAAGGAGGAAGCTTTATATGTTTTTGGTCATGCTTTCTTTGGGTTTCTTTGGGTTTCTTTGAGAGGTTTGTCTGACTACTGTAGGGAGTTGTTGGTGGTCTCAGCCCTCTTGGATTTGTGGGAAAGGAGGGAACTTTTTGTATTTTGGGCTAGGAAAGGGTTTTGTTTATGGAGTTTTGGAAGGCTGGAACAGCGGTACTTTTTGTATTTATTATGTTACTTTTTTTCTTCTTTTCTATCTCATTTGTCTGTATTGAATTGTGCTTAAGAACAGCCAATGCTATTGCCCATTGTACCTAGATAGATAAATCACTTTGTTGTATACTGCAGAATATGAGCAGCAAGATAGAGTTGCAAAGAATTGCCTCCTTTTGTAAAATATGTTACTATCTAATTTTATAAAGAACATTTTTCTACCATTGAGTTGGATTATCAGACTTGGAATATATGTAGTTTGTTTTAAATCTAACCCACATATGTAAAGGGTTTGTGATGTTTCCTTCCTTAGAGGTATAGAGCATGTGTATGTACATTTTACATGAAATTGTAATTTGTGTATACACAAATTTTACTATTAATAGAAAATTTTCTACTGCGATTGTCTAAATATGAGCTATGAAAACAAGTTTGAGTAAAAAGTGAAGAAGGGGGTTAATTTTTTTTTAATAATTTGATAATTCAAGAAGAGGGTGTTTGAACCTAACCAATATAGCTATAATGTTATATAGATTTTGTAGATATTCTTAGTTTAGTATGAGATTTTAGTAGCATAATAGTGTTCATTACATAAAATTAAATATATTGCTTTTCATATGTTCAACTTTTCACAGCATAATTAAGCATGACACATCAAAAAGTTGTCTGGTGTAGTAGCAATATGAAATTGAATTAGGTTTGCTATAAATTAAGGGATTTCATTGAAATCAGGGAAAAAACCTAGAAGTTCAAATTCTTCCTGAATTTTTATTAGGAATTTTCAATTTCTAGGTTTTATTCCTTTTCTTTTACGAGTTTCAGATTCATATTTTTATTTTTATTTTTATTTTTTTGGCTTGCTATCTGGGTTATTAGAGAAGAAGGGTTATTAGATAAGAAAAGAAAGGCAGTGGAGCAAACACAAGCCAAGAAGTGAAAAGGTTTTTCAAATCCACAATTATTACAAGGTTGCCCACGACTCATTCCCCAATAGGTTTTTGCCCCCCAAAAAAATTGTTGGTTATTTTTCACATTTTGCTATGAGAAATGCTTGCTTTTATGATTATAGGTATATGATGTTTTACAACACACTTGGTCCCAAACACATTATATCATTAAAAAAAGTTTAAAATATTATAAAACTATAGATTTACAACTGAAAATGATGTTATATCTCTTTTCTTCTTTTTAATTTTTAATTTTTAATTTCAGTATAATGTTAATTTATGGAGTACGCTATACGATGATTGCTCTCTATCAATAGACCTAAACACACTTATATATACATGACATATAATAGAATAAAAGAAAGATTAAATCTATTTTTCAATATCTTTCCCGTGCATCGCACGGGTTAGCGACTAGTTAAATAAAATCTCAAGAAATGTGCCACATGATAGATTCTCATTTGCTCTTACATAAGATATATATATATATATATATATATATATATAGAATTGATTAATTGGCCCAATCGGTAAACTAACAATCTGCATCTTTTAAGTTGCATTGGATGTCAATGTTATAGTATCGATGCTTGCATGCATGATGCATATAATATGCATTAATGTAGGGTTTTCTTTGGGATAATAACAAAAAAAAAAAATGTAGTATTTTTTTTTTCCTAATGCAGTTACTAGGGTTGTTGCACCATGTAATTACCACCCCACTTGAGATGTAAAAGTTAATTGGGTAAAATGTTTTTAGCCTTTTAAACATTTTTATCTTATCAACTTTATAACTCACATGGGTGGTAATTGCATGATAATCTCAATCTTTATAGGAAGAAAGAGAGTCAATTTTGTGTTGTAGGTCGTTTGGATTTGGCCAGTAGAGTAAAATATTTCGATACCAGTGTATCGTTTTAGAATTTCCGCTATTTATATAATTCTATACATATATATATATATATATATATATATATATATATTTGTATTATTTATGTAAGTATGAATTTATTAATTTTTATGTTTATCAACATAGAAATTTAAAATCCACATATTTATGAGCCTAAATATAACTTTTTTTTATGACTACCCTAAATATAACTGAAGTATTTTAATCAAATATATTAGCTTAAATAACACCTTTTTCTTTTTTTTACAATTTTTTTAATTGTACCGGCCAAAACACCGGAAACATCCTATTATTGCATGTACAACCCGGTATTTCATCCGGTACATTTCAAAAGAGTACCAATACTAGTTTAATGTCCAGTACAATTGGTACTAATATAGTATTGACTTCCCTGAAAGGAAGTCTCGAGGAACATGAGTAGTGTTGAATAGTCAAAGATAAATTATTTTGTTTGTTTTTAGTCTTAGTGCAACCGCATTAGCTTGTGTAAAAGATTCCGTTTATTTTACACAAAAAACCTACTTATTTTAGTTTGCACAACCAATTTTACAAAACACCTACACCAGTCCATCTATTATATATTATATTTTATATAAATAATATTTTTATATTCTTTTTTTAATATTATTTTATCTATCCGTTTCTTTTTCCAATACTTATTCTTTCTTTTTCCTTATCTCTGCCGTTTCCTCTTTCTTTTCTTCCTCTTCTTTTTTCTTCTTTCTCTCACGGTCAAAACCTAGAAGCATCATCACAAGCACTCCATCAACACCGATCTCCATCAACCCACAAAACTGATCTCCATCAACACCAATCTCCGTCAACTCATCACAAGCACTCCATCAACACTGATCTCCATCAGAACCGATCTCCATCAACACCGATCCAAATCGCCTCTCCAATCCACGATCCACAATCACCGATCCAACGATTTTGTGGTTGATTTTTGATGTTTGTAGTTGATTTTTGATTTTGTGGCTGTGGGAGTGTGTGTATTAGAGGAAGAAAGAACATGATGAGGGAGGGTTAGTTTCGCAGATGGAGAAGAGAGATAAAAAAAAGGAGCAAATAAGAAATTATTAAAATATTAAATGCACATGCTACAGTAATCATGCATATATGCATGGTTACTGTAGCAATTGTGCATTTGTGCACAATTTTACACCCATTAATGTAGGTGTTTTTTTGCTCAAAATGTGTAAAATGTGCACCTTTTTCTATTTTGCACAATTTTGCATCAACTGATGCAATTGCTCTTAAAGGTGAATATAAAATATAAAAGTGGGTTTCAAATTGCACATGAGATTTTATCCGTCAATCTAATTGAAACCCATAAATTAGATCATAAGTTGATTTGGGATAACTAAAAGATTATGTTTCTTTTAAGGTCCAAAATAGGATTTTTAGCCAAAAGCCCAATTGTATGATGTGACAAACAATGTAGGAGAGGGAAAAAGACCTCATGTATTGGATACATGAGTCCTCCTTCTCACATGAAGGTAGACTCCATATATATATATATATATATATACACACCTCCTCATATGAGTAGTATGAGTGGTCCATGGGACTGATAATTGCTAATGGATATAGTCTCACAATCGGAAGACTAAAACCTGTACATGCAGTAATGGAATACCAAACGCAGCAAGGAGGCCGTCTTGGATCATCTGATCAAGTCATATGGGCCTTGCAATATAGCTAATGGCTATGAAAGATTATGAATAGATGAAATGTCGAATTAAGTTACAACGATTATGAATAGAATCATATAGATCCAAGAGTTTCAGTAACAGGCATGGCACGTTTTGGGTCACAATTGTCTGAAAGCATGTGGGAGATCAGTAGCTACAGCACAGAACCCGTCTATCTTGGTGATTTGCGACATTACTTTCAAGTTGTGGAATTACATTTACAAGTTACTCAAAATAACTTGAACAAAATTGGCATTTAAATAAAGTTAGAAATGTGGCTTGTGATTCCTACAGAACCTGCCTTCAACTGATAATGATAGAACAATCAAAATCTATGAATGACTAGTATACGGAAAAAATCCCACATATTTGTCATAATTTCCAGCCCAAACTAGCAAAAAGGACCTAGCTACTGGATCAGATCAAACAACTGAGATATACAATTCACTGCTAAAGTATGCTAGGAGCAGCTTCTGTTGGGACACCTAATAGATTTCATAATTTAAATGGCAGAGAATGTACGATTCATTCAGAACTCAATCTTTGTTAACACACAGCAGAATCTCTCACATTGACTTGTTGAATTTTCCATAAAATAACGGATTGAATTGCCTCCTCTTTGTTGATTGCTTTGTAGTTGATTAGATGGTTATCCCAAGCTTCAAAATTCAAACCTAAATCAGACCGTTTTGTATGCGTGTGTATCGCGTACACACTTTTTGACTGAGTTTGTTATGTTCATTCTCACTGCATAATGCTTAACCTTTGCTTGTAAAGCCATAATTATACAAATTTTTTATGCATTAAGAGATTGATCTTAAAACATACATCTATATGTGGAATTGGAAGTTACATTTATTTTAAGGTATTTTTGTTGATACATTTAACCTTTAAGTTATATAAATTGTGAGGATTTTAAAAACAGATCAATGTAACTAGATTAAATAGAAATTTCTGTGCGCTTTGTTAGTGTTTATTATGGTGTGTTAGCTCTATATACATTCTTGGGATGGTGTGTTAGCTCAATATGCATTCTTGTCCCATAACCTGCACTTGTCACAAAATAAATAAATTGTAAGGATTTTCAATTTTATTTTTGTCCTGACTTGGTCTACAAAAATGCTCCATGGTGAAAAAGGGTTTGATTGCTTGCCGTCATTTGCTAAGAAAATGTCTGTTATGTTTTATCATTGATATTTGAGCTATTAGAAATATTCATGAGCAGGAAACTTGATAATTATCGGGATGAAGATTAGCCTAGACGCATGTTCACATCTTAATAAACTCTCTTATAAAATTAATTTTTAATGTAGGTCCATGAGGATGAACTGGTGCTCCAGGCATTTAAGCTGATGAGGAAAAAGAGGATTGGAGGGATTCCTGTTATTGAAAAGGGTAGTAGCAGGGCAGTGGGTAATATAAGCTTAAGAGATGTTCAGTTCTTGTTAACAGCTCCAGAAATCTACCATGATTTTAGGTTGGTAGCCTAGCTAATTTCCAAAATTGTGCATCTTTTGTTACTGTTATGTCTTATGTTTGATCCTTGAAGTTATAAAGGAAATAATTGGTGATGGTTGTAAGATGGGTTACTTGGATAACTCTACCTGCCCTCTTGCAATCCCTAGAATTAATGACATTACAACAAAATTGATTACCAAAGTTTTGAAGGAGTTCATAAACAATAAAACTTAGTCATGTTCATGGTCATTGTGGAACCCTCAAAACCAGCCAACCTCCGTGATCCTTTGATATATGCGGCATGATTTAGTTCATTTGTTTGCGTACATGATTGGCTTATAAATTTGACTAATTGTCTATTTTGTGCATCATAAATCTTATTCTCATTGTAAGTCCATGTTTAAATCAACATTAATACGAAGTTGTTGATAAAAAAAAAATTAGGTTAGGAAAGTATGCAATTTCATCAAAAAAATTTAGGCTCTTGGTTCTATGTTCCATACAGTGTTCAATCAATATGACTCTTGTTGCACTCATTTGACATGTATAACAGATCTATCACAGCAAAGAACTTCCTGACAGCAGTTAGAAGCTACTTAGAGAAAAATCATGAGAGACTGGCATGATCACGTGCAAAAGGGACCACACAATGAAAGAATTTATTCAACTGCTTGATTCTGAGGAGATTCACCGGATATATGTAGTCAATAATGATGGGAATCTGGAGGTAGTTATCACACTGAGAGACATTATCTCAAAGCTAGTACATGAGCCCCGTGGCTACTTTGGCGATTTCTTTGGTGGTGTTCTGCCACTGCCCCAAAACAGCAGGGTTTAACATTGAATAACATCAGGAAGTAGAGAGTAATGGTGTAATACTGAATAATTGGTCTTTTGGGGGAAGCTGAGCAGAAAAGGGTGCGAAATGAACTGGCTGGTTGGTGTGGTGATTTTTAACAAAAGGGAAATGGTGAGGAAACGAGGGAGTAACGCGCGGGAACTTTCTGTTGGAAAGGATTGGGTTAGGTATTGCTTTAGTCAGACATATAAATGAGAAAAAAATTTCAGTGGTCTATAATTTGTGGGTTTGGTTTGCATTCTTGGCCCATTAATTGTGAGGCTGTCTCCAATTCTCTTCGTAGACAATTGGGTTTGTTTTGCTTTCCGATTATGTTGAGTTGTCCGAGTTCCGAGTTCCAACGGTAAATCGAGAAGGTCTTCAGAGATGTGGAGGCATGTTCTTTTGGTTCGACTTGTTGAAACTTTAAGCATGCAGCCCGAATGGGGTCAAATCGGCTTATCTTCTTTTTAATTAGTTTTTTGATAATAAGATTGTGATGTGTTTTGATTGTGCGTCTCTGTTTAGATATATTTGAGAGAAAGAGAGAGAAAGTAGTTAGGATGGGAAGCATAGAGTAGACAAAGAGAATAAGAGGAAAGAGAAAAAATTGTTTATTTTATTCAACTGTGGAGTTTTTTTTTAAGATGAGAAAATCGTTTTCGTTGAAAATCGTTTTGGAGAGTGAATAGTGCTCTTATAGTTATTGAATTGTTTTCGTTGTATCCATTATTTTGTTCCTTTTTTGTTTCTTGTAATTAAAAGTACATCATAATTTCTAGTCCAGCTGATGCTGTTCAAATAGTATTGGCTCATCACAAAATTCTTAATTAGTACACCCTTGATTTTGTGTCCAATATATAGAAATAAAATCTGACGCTAGTCCAGATGATGTTGTTCAAATAGTAAGCACAACACAAAACTCTTACTTGTGCACCATGGTGGATGTTAATGTACCTGAGGATGCTATTTTGATTGATAAATACATGGCGTTGTGTTTGTGGGAATTGATTGCCAAAGTTTTGAACGAGCTTATAAACAATAAAACTTGGTTATGTTCATAGTCATTGTGGAACCTTCAACATCCACGACCTTACATATATAGATGGCATGGTTTAGTTCTTTTGTTTCGCGCACACGAGTGGCTAATGAACTGACTTCCTGTCTATTGCGTCCATAATAAGTCTTCTACCTCATTAGAAGTCCATGTCTAAATCAACATTCATATGATGTTATTGATAAAAGAATTAGGCTAGGGAAGTATGCAATTTCATCAAATTTTTTTTATTTTTTTTATTTTATGAATCAGTTAGCATCAAAGTGTTCAATCAAGATGACTCCTGTGACTTGCATTTGTCATGTATAACATATCTATCACAACAAAGAACTTCCTAACAGCTATTAGAAGTTAGCTAGAGAAGCATCATGAGAACTCTCCATTAATGAATGACAAGATTACGTGCAAAAGAGACCACACAATAAAGAATTGATTCATCTTCTTGATTCCGAGAGATCAACCGGATATATATTGGCGATTTCTTTAATGGTGTTCTACTACTGCCCCAAAACAACAGGGTTTAATATCAAAAATAACATTGATTGACCTCTATTGGTACTTCTATTTTTCTTTTACTTGTAATGATCTCTGCCCTTGTCCTTTGGTTTCTTGGAGATGGATTGATTATGGTGATTGTAACATAGGCATGCACTTGTAATTACTTTTCTAGATTTTCTAAGAAAATCTAGGGACACAAAAATTTGACACATACTAATGTGACAAATTGTAAGTGATAGGTACATAATTGATATGAAAAATATTGTCAAGTTTTTTTTGTGTATGTAGATTTTTTTTCCTCCAATGTGACTGAGATAACTTATATATATATATATATATATTTTGCTGTATCCATCAGCATTTGTGCATTTCAATCTCAATATTCCATACTCATTTTCTATATATGCTAAAAGATTATTACGCAATGTTTTCAAGATTGTCACCAATAGGATAATCCCAATAATAAACCAAGCATTCAATACTTGGTTGATATATTTATGTATTTAATATTTTTGGTTAATTGTGCTCTGCCGCCCACCACCAACCCCCCCCCCCCCCCCCCAAAAACAAAACTTTGGTGCCAACTTCAAGCCCCCACTACACTATTATAAAGAAATCAACCTCCTGATTGATTGATGATATGCCATTAACAATTTTTGCCTATTCAAAATTAAACAGAAAATTCACAAGCTCATGATGGGAGAAATTCACAATTTGGACATTGCTCAATTTCAGAAATTTTTGTTAAAATTTTAAAATTGATGGAAATTGTTAACTGCATGGAGTATTTTGCCCACATCAATCAATTATTGCCTCATTGCTTAATTTTATAGTTTTATGGGGATTAATTGTGAACCCATCACGTTTAGGGGGACAAAGAGAAAGAAACCCTAAGATTATTCTCTTGAGGACGATCTTTAAAAAGTTCCATGATGCTTTAGTTTTTTTTTTTTTGAGAAGGAAGAACTCGAAGTTTTTTATTCAGTAATGGGCAAATCTGCCTGAACAGCTGTAAAAATTTGGATAGGAACATCCTCCATCCAAACTGAAAAACCAGTGACATGACGTGCATGTCTAGCTAGGTTATGAGCAACATTATTCCCTACTCTACCAACATGTTGAAAGGAAATACAAGCAAATGAACGTGCCATTAGTTGGGCATCCCGAACCAGCAAACCATATGAAGCTAAGGATGGAGAAGGGTCCCTCAATGCATTCATGACGATCGTCGAATCTCCCTCAAGAATTGCTTTGTCGAAGCCTAACTCAAGGGAGAATTCAAGTGCTCTGTATGCTGCCAGAGTTTCCAAATTTACAACAGAGTATGGGAGTGGGATATTATGTGATAAAGAAGCCATTACCATGCCTCGGCTATCTCTAATAACCACTCCAATACCTGCTCTATCTTCATCCTTGAACACCGCTCCATCAAAATTAATTTTGACCAATTCCGTCTGTGGGGGCTGCCAACGCACCTGAGCTGATATTGCTGCACTGGGTTTCCTAAACTGTGCAGACCGAAACTCCTGGAGGGACTGATATGCTTGCTGAGCTATTTGGTCCAAAGGCCAACCTGGTGGGGAAGTCCTCACTTGATTCCGTCGAAACCAGATGTTCCAAATGAGCATTGCGAACAAGTCATCGCTGCAGTCCGAATTCAGCACATGGAGGAGCACTTGAGGAAAGTTTTGGAACCTGGTGGTGCTTCTAAACGCCCATTGTGGGTCATCCTCCCAGACCCGATTTAGACCCGGACATGACCACAAGGAATGTATCACATCTTCGGAGCTTTGTGAGCATAGGGGGCACGTTGAATCATCAAGAACACAGCGTCGAACCAGGTTGGAATTTGTTGGAATAGCATTTTTACATGCTCTCCAAACAAAATTTTTAACCTTACACGGGACAGCCAATTGCCAAATCCTTTTCCACAATGATTTGGTTTGAACCGGAGCTTGATTCCTTGGAGGGGTTGACATTCTAGCTTCTGTTTTGAGGAAGTAGTACCCAGATTTGGCTGAGTAAACACCGGACTGCACATATGGCCAGAACAGAGCATCTTCACTTGGTTGTTGACTAAGCTGGATTTTCTGAACTTCAGATACTTCCTCATGGCTGAGTAGTCTACACAGGATGGATGAGTCCCACGAGCGAGTGGCTGGGTTTATGAGGCAGCCAACAGTGGCATCTTGTAACTCAGCTACTAGTGGTCCTTGCAATGAATTGTGAGTAAGAGAGGGTAACCATCTATCCCCCCATAATTTGATGGACTCCCCATTTCCGACCCTCCACTTTGCCCCTCTCCGAATAACTTCCCTCCCCATTAATATACTCCTCCATGCATACGATCCCCCATGAGCCTCCTTAGCTTCCATGATAGAACAATTTGGGAAGAATTTGGATTTAAAAACCCTATAGAACAAGGAGTCTTTATTATGTAGAAGTCTCCAAGTTTGTAGTCAAAGCTAGCTTTTTTATGTTTCCTCACTAAAGAAGGCAGCCCCAAGTATTTGTCAAATTGCTTCACCTCTTGCAATCCTAATGCCTCTTGAATCTCCAACTTCATAGCTTCATTGGTGGATTTAGAGAAAAAGATGGCTGTTTTCCCCTTATTTATTTGTTGCCCCGATAAGCTTTCATATTGAGCTAGGATCTCCAACACCTTTTGGCATTCACTTCTATTAGACCTGCAAAATAGCAAACTATCATCCGCAAAAACCATGATGCTTTAGTTGGTTGTGGAAGAAAACAAGCACCTTTAAAAGAAAACACTAGCAGATACACTCAGCAATAGAATTGCAAGAACAAAATTGATATAAAAATATAAACATGCTAGAACAGCAAGTATACAATCAAGTAGCCCATAGGGTGTCCAACTAAGTATGGATACTCAGTTATTTTGGAGAAAATGGTGGATCACATAATCAAACTAAAATCTCTAGCACACGTTATAAACCCATGTTTATAACATTAACGACAACAAAAATGGACATCATACAATCAAGCTACATTTAACAGGCACACTATTTTCCAATTAGTCCTTCATTAGAGCTGGGCACTTACCTGATACGAGTTAGTCCTCCTTTATCCTATGTACTTTTTCTGCAATACTTGCTTTGATCCCGCGAAGAAATTCAACAAATACCTCTCCAAATCTTCTGATTTGTACTTTACGTATTTCATAGAATGACTCGAAAACCTTCCCATAAATGATCGGTAAGCGTGGATCAGCTTTTCCAATAACGATATCCTAAGCTCTTCTGCGAGTTGATCATCATGTACCTTCCATGCAGTTTGAGCCCTGTAGGTTTTCTCAAAACACAAATTGAAATTCTTAAGTTTGCTCTCCACACTTGTGCCATTACTCGTGCTCAAACAATACAATGGGTAGGTCCACGAAGCCCTTAGATAATTCATCACGTATTGCCTTATCTGCCCAAAATGCTCACAAACCCAATCATCCCCAAATCGACTCATAAGATCTAAACCCTTCACCTCCTCTACTATATACAGAATATTATTCATCAGAAAGATATACTGCAGTCCATGATCCTTATAGAGCTTCGATTTCTCCTCAAGATTTTACTGTAAAGATGAAATTAGCACCAACACCCTCCTGGCCACCGAAGTCAATTTCAAGCAATCACTATCATCATCATCTTCACCAATTTCCAACAAGTTCATAGTATCACTATAATCCAGAATCAATTGCACATAATTCATCACGTACTGTGTTAGTGGGTGAATCCCACCGCTTTGCATACCTTTCACCGAGGACTCATTCCACATTGCATTCTCAATCTCCGGAAATGTCCAGCTGGCTGCCTCACCAAGCTCCATAAACACATCTCTGGCCTCTTTGATCACGGCATTGTCACTAGTTAACCCCACCAATTGTGCCAATGCCTTGGCCATCACATTATACATTTCGAGTATCCTAAAGAGGTTCTCAGGCAATCTTCTCCCACTCGCAATGGCTTTACCAAACCAATAGCCAGGTCACACAACCTTTCACGGTTTCATTGAAGCGAATCTCTTTGGTTTCATCAGCGCCACTGAAAATCTGATCAGACAGACTATTCTCGCCACTGGGAATCAACCTAACCAAAATCTTCACAGCTTGAATCCATTTCTCCATCTTCTTATCCAGTAAATTTCACTTGATTTTCTGCACCTCTTTGACGCTGAACTTCTTAATCTCTAAGATCACAACGCGCTCATCCGAAGAAATTCCATTAACTAGTGAACTACTATTGTCAGTCTCTGAATTATTGGTTGGGAAATACAATGATGGTATGGAAAGCTGCTTAGGAGTTGATGATCCATAACTGTCAGTGTCCGACATGTCTGGTGGGAAGAAGTGATAATATGAGGGATTTCGAAATATTATTTTATAATTATCGGGGCTGTCTATTTCAGACATGGGTGGGAAGATTGACATTATGGAATATGAGGGTATGGAATGACTTCGAACAATTATTTCATAGTTTTCGGGCTGTCTATTGGAGATGCGGCTGGTAAGAAGATTGACATTATGGAATCGGAATTGGAACGAGAGCATTCTGGACTACTATCATCAGTCTCAGACATGGTGGATGGGAAGATTGATGAAATGTTAAGAGGGGAGTCTGGATTTGTTTCATTCCAATCCCAACTGCCACTGCCAGCTTCCGACTTGGCTGATGGAAAAAATGACCCTGCTACAAGTGACAGTTCTTTCTCTATACACTTGGCGAACCATTCTCGTCTCGATTTCTCTGAGCTCATCCACAGCCTCTGGATCGATCAAATTGTCCTCGTTGTCTTCATCGGCCCTCACTGGTGTGTTCAAACTCTGCACAATGTGTTGAGCAGTGTTGATGCCAGTCATGGTGGCCGTAGACATAATTTTGGGGTTTGAGTCCAAGAGAGAAATTGAAAGAGAAAGGAGGGTTTGGAAGAGAGAAATAGAAAGAGGAATGAGCCGTGGGGAAGGCTGACCTGGTCCTCACTACCATTGTTGATGCTAGTCCTCGTGGTTTTGTCTTATTTAAAAATAGTCACAACTTAGAATTTAGAGAAAATTGGCTTTTGGGTTTTGAGGAAGCTTAAGGAGAAAGGAAGTGTGACCTCAAGCAATGGTGATTCACTTAGGGTTATGATTGAAGAACCTCTTAGGCAAGGAGAACAAAACTTGAAAGTTTCGGATTTGTGCTGTGGCCAAGATTGGAAATGGAAGCTAATTTCTTTTGATCTTCCCCAGCCCATTAAAGAAATCCCAATTCAATTATATGGAAATGGGAGAGATACATTGATGTGGAAGTTCTTAAAAAATGGAGAATTCACTGCTAGTTCAGCTTACTGATTGGCAAATCAAGGGGAGGAAACTGCCACGCAATTCCACGGGCAATGGATTTGGAAATTGGATATTTTGCCGAGAATTACAAACTTCCTTTGGCTGTGTTTGCATGGTAGTATCCCAGTGAAGGAAGTACTTGCGGTAAGAGGTATAAATTGTCACAAGGTATGCCCATTGTGTAGAGATCAAGATGAATCTATTGTCTATCTTCTCCATGAATGTGTTTTTGCTCGTGATCTATAGAGGAAATTGGAGGTTCCTCCATCTCTTGTTAATTCTTTTGCTAATAATTTTGAAGTTTGGTTGAAACATAATTGTTTAAGTGAAGTGAGGCACAGAGGGTCCATTCCTTGGTGCTTTCTTTTCCTATTTGCTGTCTGGAATTTGTGGAAAAATAGGAATAAAGTTGTGTTTGAAAACTCTATTCCAAACACTATGCTTGATAAGGTGTGTCTCGGCCAAGCTAAGGAGTATTTTTATTGTGTAAGTAAAGCCAAGCAAGTTGCATCTAGGGCTGTTATTCTTATTAAATGGTACAAGCCTAATCCGGGTTGGCACAAGCTCAACATAGATGAGGCTTCGCTTGGGAACCCAGGTAAGGCAAGCCATGGAGGATTAATTTGGAACAGTGATGGGGTTTGGATTAGGGGGTACTCAAGATTTATTGGGTACACTACAAGTGTTATGGCTGAATTATGGGCCTTGAGATATGGGTTATCTTGCCATCCAACTGGGAATTAGAAATTTGGAAGTGGAACTTGATGCCAAGGTAATTGTGGAGATGTTAAATAATGCTGACAGCTCTAATAAAAAAATTTTCTCCATTGCTTCTTGACTGCAGATCATTCATGCAAGTCTCACACAGGTTCGGGTAGCTCATGTGTTTAGAGAGGCGAACAGGTGTGCTAATTACTTGGCTAAGAATGGGTGCTACATGAGGAAGGATTTTGTTATTTTTGATGTTTTCCCCCTCAAATGAATTAGATAATTTACTTGTATTTGATAGTAACAGTCTGTACTGTTATAGGCGGGTAGCCTCTACTTTGGCCTTTGTGGCCAGTTTGTACCTTCTTTTGTTGTTTAATATCATGCCTATTAACCAAAAAAAAAAAATTGAGATAGAAATTTCTGTGTTGCTTTTTAGTGTTTATTATGGTGTGTGGGCTTCATTTGCATTCTTGGCCCATTATTTGTGAGGGCTGCCCTGCTTCCAAAGCTTTTTTTAGACAATTAGATGTCAATGTTAACAGTATGCATCTTTGAATGTTTTCGTTGTATCCATTATTTTGTTTTTTGTTTTTTTGTTTTTGTTTTGTTTTTGTTTTTGTTTTGTTTTGTTTTTTTTTTTTTTTTTCTAGTACTAAAAGTACATCATAATTTTTGTGTCTAGATAATAGTAATAGCCCAACACAAAATTCTTAACGTGCCCGTGATGGATGTTGATGCACCTGGGGTTCTCAGTTGCATTGTTGAGTTTGCAGGGATTGATTTGCCAAAGTTTTGAACGAGCTCATAAACAATTATTTATGTTCATGGTCATTGTGGAACTTCCAACACTCACAGACCTCCATATAGGCTTGGTTTGGTACATTTGAGGATGTTGATGCACTTGAGGATGTCAGTTGCATTGATAGATTATTCTTGAGGATAATCTCTAACAAGTTTCATTATGCTTTCATTGGTTGTGGAAGAAAGCACACACTTTTGCTTTAGCAACAACGCAACTTAAAAATGTATGATCAGTAGTTACTCAAACAATTTAGTTTGACTTTCTATTTATCTTATGAATTTCATGATCAGTACAAATTCTATTCCTTTGAGAGGGTTATGAGGTTAGCACACTCTGATCTGCAAATGAATAAGAGTGGTTTGTGTTGCAAAATTAGTTCTCGAGTTTCGCTTGAAATTAATAATTTGCATTCTAAGGCTAAGCAGTAATCAAGGCATGCATTAGAGACTACCAAACTAGACAATGTAATTTCAACGGAAACTTGCATCAAACGTAGTTCTCTCCCTTACCAATTGTACACCCTAGCTCATAATCATTATAAAAGACAATACAACAATCCTCATGGGATAACACATATCGTGAAAATGAGTGTTCGCCATTTTTTTGTCCAAGGTTCCAAATTGATAGAAACCTAAAAAAGTGGGCTTGTCTAGCTATAGGAGTTTAATGGTCAAATTCAATGGACATCTTGATACGAAAAGGAAAAACTCAGCTTTAACTTGAGAATTCCTCCAAATTGGGTTTGAGCCTCCATTCTCGTGTATTAAATCACATGCATTAAAACACTTAAATAAATTACATGATCATTAATTTGGTCATATGACTATAAATACACGTGAATTGTCTTTTAAGTGGATGGAAGGAAATTCTGTCCTTTTAACTTTGACTAAAATTCTGATGGGTTGTTGTCTGGGACTACCAACAATTGAGTTCCATACCATTCCCTTGTGTTTTGTTAATTATTAGGAGCATGTAATCCATGACCTCATAATGCCTTGTTGGTGGTTCTCATTTGATTGCTTTAAATTTTGAATTTTTTTAATAGATATTATCAAATTTAAAACTTACAAAAAATTGTTTTTACAATCACCATATTTTTTAGATGGTATTCAAACCAACAACAAGAGACTATACCATTAATCTATCTTAAACCCAAAAATAGGATTATTAACAGATTTGGGGTAGCTAAGATTATGTTTCTTCTCTTAAAAAAAATTATGTTTCTTCCAAGGACCAAAATAGGGTCTTCTGCCTAAGCCCAATTGAACCATGCAACAAACACTATATGAGAGAGTGGAAGATTAGAAGTTCAAACTACAAATAGGACTACGGCGAACTTTCTCACATAAAGCAAGTGTCAATCAAAAGGGAACACACTTTCTATTAAAAATTGTGAAGAGAATCAGATACTCTTATAATGACATATTGAGAAGAAATCTAAGAGAGTACAAGGTGCCACATTATTTAAGATTGGGCCACCAAATAAGGAATGATAACTAACTTTAAATGACCTGACACCATGTTCACCTTTAGATTTTTAAAAACTAAAATATGATCATGAAATAGACCATATTCATTTAAAAGAAAAATGGATACAATCCTTTTCCTCACAAAAATAACTAGCTCCAGCTGTTAATGGCAACCGATTTTATGTGATGTTATCATGAAATTTATAAAGAAATAATCAGTCTATTTCTATTCTTTTGAACAAACAACTCTTCACAAAATTTGACTAAATATTTAGGCTTCTAAAGAAGAATGAACGTACCACTTCCATTTTTGCTCAAGATAAAGTAGCAACTCGTCATAGAAACTTGGCAACCAACTGGAGAAAGAAATTGAAGGTGAACTTGATTGAAACTCGTTACTACTTGATAGCCTTTCCACTTCATTCCTCTCACTAGAAAGCTTACTAGTTCACTGTCTTGAGCCAAAATCTTCCCAGAGCTGCTTTATGGACTTTAAGTGAACTTTTGAATAATGTAGCTCTAAAGACTTGAATCTTCCATTTCGAATGAGGATTCCAAGCAAATCTTGGGCAACATCAACCTGCATAATAATAATAAGTGGAAACACAAAATAATCTATCATGCGTAAGACAAGGAGTTGAGAAACAGATAGCTACAAATGACAAGACAAGGTTCTGCAGGAAGATCTGACGTTGCGGTTGGATATGGCATCTGTTAGATGAGGCTGTACCATTGAATCTAATCTATCCTCTAAGACCTCCAGTTGCTTCCTAACATTAGCAAATTCAGCGACCTAAAATGAAGGAGTTGAAGGAGAAAAAGTCAAATGGTAAAACTTCATGAATATCAAACCCACTACTTGGTGTAACACTCAGAAAAAAATGTTACCTCCTTAACAGCAGACAAGCAATGCCTCATATTAGCCAAGGTTTCTGCAGCCAGAGAAAGATCACCACTGGCAAAAACATCTTCCACAGTAGAACTTAGTTGAGTTAACCCAGCAGCATCCTGTTCTTACATGCAAATAAGTATACCTAATTAAACAAACAATCTTCATTTGCTACACTTTATCAACTACTATGACTAACACATACAAGAAACCAGGATTATTCTACCAGCAAAGTCTCATACGCGGCTTCCATTCTCCGTTTGACGGTATCAACTTTAGTGAGGGCAGCTATAGATTCTGCCGAGCTTCCCTCTGCCTGAAGATGACAACAAAATGGTTGTAAGAGAGAGAGAGAGCATCTTGCCATGTAATATCCATCTAAATTTGGATAAATTTGAATCATTTGATACCTTGATGGCAGATGCCATCCACCAGAAAGGATCAGTAGCACAATGTAAATAAATGTAGAAAAAAAATTACAAAAACAAACTTAAGCCAAAATAAATATATTATATAAGAGAAAGTCACTGTTAAGCACATGTTGTATCCATGTGCTATGATGAAACTACTCAAAGCCAGGCAAAGAACCCAAAAACTTGATGATGATATTATTCACAATCTCCTCTTAAGAATTTAGAGATTCTGCAAGCTGTCACTTGCCCTTCTCATGATATTGCTATGTTGAAGAACTCAATTAATGTTTTTTGCTATGTCCAGAAATTAAATGCCAAGATGGCATCAATTTCAAAAAGATCTAGAAATGAGATATTTCAATTTCTAATTTCTAATCCCATGTTCATTTTCCTTGAGTTTTCCTATAATTAGAAGGTTGCCTAAACCGAGCCCCAATTCTATTATCCTCACTATACATAGCACATGCAAATTCTCAACTCCCAAATAATAAAAACCCCAGTGCCTCAATGCCTCCCCTTTTGGTCACATTTCCTCATCGGTCAAACTAAACTAACAGCATTCTAACACAAATCTGTAACACCCACCTTTAGATTTGTTAAGGAGAAATGAGATCAGATGGTTGTATAGGTAAAATTTAGCGATTAAGTTCAAAAAGCAATGGTACACTCTAATCCACCGAACATTGCAAATATAATAATGCAAACTCTAGTCTCCGTATATTTGGCACATTTCCTCAGTGACTAAACATTACCACCACAATAACATTTTAAAAAGTCGTCGTAATTGGCACAATTCAGTGAAAAATTATACACTCTCAACCATTAACAGCGCAGATCTAATAATGCAAAACTCTAATCTCATTAAATTTGCCACACTTCTCAGTAACCAAACAATACCGCGACAAAAATATATACATTTTTTGATTTATAACTGAAATTGGCACAAACTGAACAATGATACAGTCCGATCCACCAAGCAACGCAAATCTAACAATGCATTCTCTAATTCTCCTTAGATTTGGCACATTTTCTCAGTAACCAAACAATACCACAACAAAAATCAAACAATTGCGATTGGCCCTACAAAATCCAGTGAACAATGAAAAGAATAGTCACGCAAATCTCACAATGCAAAACTCTCTAACTTGTTCAAAAAACGGAACCGAATATTCAAGAAACAAAAAGTCAAGAAATGCACCTTCTTGAGCTTCTGGAGTATTCCGGCAGCGACGGAGCGGAGCGAAGCGGCGTGGCGTCGTCGCGCAATCGGACGACGTCGCGGTTGGCACGCGCCACGCGGAGGAGAGCGGAGGCGCTCTGCTCCTCGAGCGAGGCGGCGATCTCCTCCGAGACCATCTGGAGCTTCATCTCCAGATCGACCAGGTGGTTGTCGAGCGAGTCCTGTGGGTGGCGACTCTGAGTCGCCGAGGGAGCTGAAGGACTTCTCACATTTTATTTATTTTAAATTATTTTTATTTTTTTAACCCAAGCTTAAATTCCGTTAGATTTAACTCAAAACATAGGACAAAAAGTTAAGTATTACATAATTCTTACTTTGGAAGGTCAATCGTGTATGAATGTCATTTTTGAGAGAATTAAGTTATAAGTGTTCCTTAACACTCGTTAATTGGACTCTAATTTTGTAATTGAATTAGAAAAGTGTATCTATGATTTCATACAAATGGTTTATAGGATTTTTAAAAGTAAAACTTATTAAATTTATAAGTAATGGTAAAAGAATTTTAAAAAATTTAGTATAAATATACATCACTTTATTAAAATTAACATGCCTAATCCGTCCAATTTGATGAGTTTAAAGTATTCAATTTTTCAACCAACCTGTCGTTTTTGAAAAGTTAGAATTGAAAATTTTCTAACCCGTTAATGGTGATTTGGTTGAAAATTCTCCTTAGTGTTGCATGGTTTTTTTTTTTTTTTTTCATAATAATTGGATGACCTGATGTCTCCTTAATTCAATGCAAATAAAGATAGATTTTATTTATTTATTTGAGAATGTTAGGACATATGTGGATATTGTTAGAGACATATGTTATGTAAATTGGTTAATCATTTGACAAAACGCACTATACTTGTAATTGGGTAGATTTAGAATGAGTTTAGTATCTCAAGAAACAAGAGTTCAAGTCTAATATTAAAGCTATTCAAATCTATCTAAGAAACAAGTTAAGAAGTGTTGTTCATTAAAACTCGACAGATTCATATCCATCAAGGTTTAATGACTGATGCTCGACAGTTGCTCGATAGAAGTTGTATCTATCGAAAATTACAAAATTCAAATTTTCAGATCTGATTTCACGCATATCCAAGTGTATTTGTAATTTTTTTTTCTCACAACCCTAGACATATATAAGGATTATTTTAAAGGCCATCAAAGATGATGCAAAGTGATGCTACTCAATGCAAATTGTGACCAGAGATAAAATTTGCCGTAGTTCATCATATTCTTTATAGAAGCTGCTACGTCTTTGTGCCAAAGGTTTTGTAACCAATAAGCTTCTTGATCTTCATCATTAGATGAACTGGCGAACTTTACAGCTAACATCTTCCTTAAGTTGGTGTGTTAGTTACGTACTTGAATCTATGCATCAATTGGTTAGTTACGTACTAAGAGCCGTGCATTGAAATGAGAGATTATCACTACATCACAAGTCCAATTGAGTATTGGGGTAAGAGTTCAACTATAGGTTGGTATTAGGTACTGGGATTCTTTTTACTTATAACTGCTTGTTTTGATAATAGTGGATTATCGAGAGTGGTAACCAATTCACCCGGTGGGATTTTGCCTTGTGGTTTTTCCCATTTGTAAACAAATCACCCGTGTCAAATTTATTTTCTAGTGCATTTAACTTAGTTCGTGATTTATTTGTGCTATCTTGCTTATTGTATGTAATTGAATTTAATTAATTTCACTTGGCTAATTAATTGATTAAGTTACCAAATGGGTCAATACATTCTTGGCCTATCAGAAAAGATTAAAGAATTACATGGCTTATCATGTATTAAAGGCCACTTGGAAATCCGAATCATCAAGGAATACGAATTCAATTACAACTAGGTCCACAATTTGCTTATATATATATATATATATATCAATTACAACTGGGTCCACAATTTGCTTATATGTGTGTGTGTGTTAGAAATAAAGTCTGATTGAAATGTGTAAAGTTTGGGCAATGAAAGGGTTATTTGGGATTTGTAAAGTCTGAAATGTATAAAGTCTATAGGGGAAATATATATTCATAATTCTTCTCATTATTGCAACCTTATCTCACGAACACTACAAGCATTCTAAGGTCTTATATATATATGTGAGATTGCTCTATTGTTATTGTACACATCTAATAAATATTAAAAGGAATGTGGATGACCACTTGAATACAAGAGTTTATCAATATATATTTTTTGTTTTTTTTCTTACTTTGTTTTATCTATTTCTATTATTTCACAACACGTTATCAGCACAAGTCTTTACCCGATTTCAAAAGGAAGTTGTAATCCTATTGTTCTTGAAACATCAAAGGTTATTTGTGTTGTCCTCTTAACTTACTGTAAGCTTTCTTTTCTTCCTAAGAATTAGTGTTTATCCTATCTCTTTGTTATTACATTTTATGCTTCTAATTTTAGTGATTATTTTAATTGATTAAAAAAAATTTATGGCTCTCTCTCTCTCTCTCTATATATATATATATATTTTTTTTTTTTTTACAATGAGTAGTGATAAACCAACTCAATTATAGCTATAGCTATATGTAACGTATATTGATAAATTTTGAATGTGTATGTATTGTTTCATTACAATCAACTTTTGAATATATGTATGTGTAGTATTGTTTCATTAAAATTATGTATACAAAAAATTAATTATTTAATTTCTTTTGTAATTATATATTTGATATAGATGTCAAATCTTACAAAGTTTAAATTTCTTATGTAATTATGTAATTAATTTCTTTTGTAATTATATATTTTAGGCAATCATTTCTTATCATTGATCCTTGATACTAAGATTTCATCTGGAAGCAATGAATCTTGATGAGATCTATGTTGATGTAATAAATCCTAAAGATATTATTATGGATGACAATAGAGTATCTCAGAAGGATTGTTCAAAAGCAATAATTTTTATTTGTTGTTATATACATAAAAACTGAGTACTTTACTATAAAAGACTCAGGAGAATTAGAAGTTCTAGAAGAACTTGATCATCCTAAAAGCTCAGTATGACTAAAGTTGTAATAAACTAAAGGTGCAAGTGAATTAATTTGGCACTTTAAAATTAGCCCACTATTAAAATTATACAATAAAAGACACATATATCATGTTTTGAACGTGCTCCTACAGCAGCAATATTGAATGCATATGTTCATAAAGTGTTATGAACTAATGTTTTTATCTTCTAATGGCTTAACAAAATAATGAGTTGTTGTTGAAAACCCTCAAATGATCATGAAAATAAGTGTTATAGGTGTGGAATGGAAGGTCATTGGTCATGTACTTGTTGTACTCCTAAACATTTGGTAGATCTGTACCAAACCTCCATAAAAGAAAAGGGAAAGGGAATTGAAACAAACTTTGTTGATCATAATGATCTTGAAGATCCCATGAATTATCTTGACCTTTCAAATGGAGTGAATATGATTCATCTTGATGTCTCTGATTTCTTTGAGGATGTTGATGGAAAATTTGATAACTTGATTGGTGATGGAAATGTTCATAGCAATTAATTATTTTTCTTTTATTATATTATGGCATTGTAATAAGTATTTTTATTTTGATATGTTTCATTTACGTTTAAGGTAATAAAGTTTAATTCATGCTTTGCATATATGAAGATGCATGAGTCCTACTGGTAAAATAAATTCCAAGATGACTAGGGAAGATTTTTGTCTAGCAAACAGTGCAACAACTCATACGATCCTTAAAGATAAAAAAACATTTTCAAAATTTAATATTGTGCAAAGCTAATGTCAATACCATATCAGGTTCATTGAACTTAATTGAAGGCTCTGGAAGAGCGATTATCATGTTGCCAAAGGGCACAAAACTTTGTATTGATGATGTTTTGTATTCTTCTAAATCAAGCAGAAATTTACTCGTCTTTAAGGATAAACGTTATAATGGTTATCATATTGAAACCAATAACGAAGGCAGTGAAGAATTTCTTTATATTACTTCAATAGTATTGGGCCAAAAGCTCATATTAGAAAAATTGTCTATTTTCTCTTTTGGATTATATTATACTACAATGAGAACAGTTGAAACAAATGTTGCAATACGCCAGAAGTGTTCGGACCCAAAGGTTTTTATGCTTTGGCATGATCGTCTTGGACATCCAGGATCAATAATGATGCGTCGAATTATTGAAAACTCTTACGGACATCCCTTAAAGGACCAAAAGATTCTTTTACCTAGTGATTATCCATGTAGTGCATGTTCTCTAAATTAATTACCAAACCATCACATTCAAAGATTGTTGTTGAATGTCGATAGAAAGAATTAAGGGTGATATATGTGGACCAATACACCTACCTTGTGGTCCATTTAAGTATTTTACGGTTTTAATTGATGCATCAACCAGATGGTCACATGTATGTCTACTTTCTACTGAAAATGTTGCATTTGCTAGGCTTCTTGCTCAAATAATTATGTTGCAAGCACAATTTCCCAATTATCCAATTAGAAAAATTCGTTTAGATAATGCTGGTAAATTCACATCTCGAGCTTTTGATGACTATTGCATGTCAATTGAAATTGATGTTGAACATCCTGTTGCCCATACACATACTCAAAATGGTTTAGCTGGATCACTTATCAGGAGACTTCTAATTATTGCTCGACCTTTGCTTATGAAATCAAAATTACCAATTTCTTGGATAATGTGCGTGTATTTTGTTATTAGTTTCCTCTAATATTTCAATAATTTTTCTTTCAAAAAATTATAATATTTTGTGATCTATCCTATAGACAAAATAAAAAGACAAATAGGGTGTTGTAGTGTTATGTTCATACTATATGTATTTATAGATTTGAAAATCATATGATATGGGGACTGATATAGATGGGCACGTTTCATTCATACTCAAGAATGCAAATATACTTCTCAAAAAAAGAAAAAAAAGAAAAGAAAAAAAGAATGCAAATGTTGTTTTGATAAAATCAAAATGCGAATATCCTTCAATTATTTTCTTTACATTCTTGATTGTGTGTTAATACTATTTTTTATGTACTTATTTCAATTGTTGCAAAAGTAATTAAATTTGAGTAAGAATATCATATTTCAGATTAATTGTTTCTCATACAAATCTTAGAAAAATGACAGTAAAATGCCATTATAATTAAATAATTAATGCACCACTTAACATAATTAATATAATAAAATAAAAGTGTTTATCCTATTAGTAATCACAAATAAAATTTGTTCATTATATAAAATTTATAAAAACAATCACATAATCCCTCTAATATGCATAACTAATGCACAACTATGATTAATTAATATACGCATTATTCTATTGGCTTATCCAAAAGCTAATACTTTAATATAAATTCAGCCTTTGTTGAGGTAGAAGACTAATTAAATAAAATCTCAAGGAATGCGCCACATAATAGATTCTCATTTGCTCTTGCATAAGATATATATATATATATATATATAGAGTTGGGTTCAAGTTACATCTGATGTAACTTTAAGCAATGTTACACCATCCAGTAACTTGTTATTGAATTAATATTTTGAAAATCCAACTGTTAAATTACATGTTCTATATGTTCTTAACATGCATGCCAATTTTTATATCAATCGGATGCTATTTACCTTTTGATCTATAAACTCATATTTTATGCATTATTTTAAACTACAAAATTTTGAATTTTAACTATTGATTGATAACATGGATATTAATTTTTAATCACCTTGAAATTTTGCAAGTATAAAGAATATACAAAGATAATGTAATCTAGCGATGGATTTGTCAATATTTGTATCTAATTAAAAAATATTAAGAGGTGTAATATTGCTTAAAGTTACACCAAGTGTAACTTGAACCCAACCCATATATATATAGAATTGATTAATTGGCCCAATCGGTAAACTAACAAACTGCATCTTTTAATTTGCATTGGATGTCAATGTTATAGTATCGATGCTTGCATGCATGATGCATATAATATGCATTAATGTAGTGTTTTCTTTGGGATAATAAAAAAAAAATGTAGTATTTTTTTCCTGATGCAGTTACTATGGTTGTTGTTGCACCATATAATTACCACCCCACTTGAGATCGACGTAAAAATAATTGGGTAAAATGTTTTTAACCTTTTAAACTTTTTTATCTTATCAACTTTATAACTCACATGGGTGGTAATTGCATGATAATCTCAATCTTTATAGGAAGAAAGAGAGTCAATTTTGTATTGTAGGTCGTTTGGGTTTGGCCAGGGGAAGAAAATATTTCGATACTAGTGTATTGGTTTAGAATTTTTGCTATTTATATAATTCTATACATATATATATATATATATATATATATATGTATTATTTATGTAAGTATGAATTTATTAATTTTTATGTTTATCAACATAGAAAATCCACATATTTATGAGCCTAAATATAACTTTTTTTATGACTACCCTAAAAATAACTTAAGTATTTTAATAAAATATATTAGCTCAAATAACCTTTTTTTTTTTACAATTTTTTTTTTTTATTGTACTAGCCAAAACACCGAAAACATCCTATTACTGCATGTACAACCTGATATTTCATCTAATACATTTTAGAAGAGTACCAACACTGGTTTGATATTTGGTACAATTGGTAATAGTACGGCATTGACTTCCCTGATAGGAAGTCTCTAAGAACATGAGTAGTGTTGAACAGTCAAAGATAAATTATTTTGTTTGTTTTTGGTCTTAAAGGTGAATATAAAATATTAAAGTGGGTTTCAAACCGCACACAAGAGATTTTGTCCGCCAATCTAATTGAAACCCATAAATTTGATTATAAGCTGATTTGGGATAACTAAAAGATTATGTTTTTTTAAGGACCAAAATAGGATTTTTAGCTAGAAGCCCAATTGTATGATATGACAAAAAATGTACAAGAGGGAAAAAACCTCATGTATTGGATACATGAGTCCTCCTTCTCGCATGAAGGTAGATCCCATAAGATGTGAGAAGGAGGACTTATGCATCTTATGCATCATATATATACCTCCTCATATGAGTGGTATGAGTGGTCCATGAGACTAATAATTGCTAATGGATATAGTCTCACAATCGAAAGACCAGAACCTATACATTCAGTAATGGAATACCAAACGCAGCGAGGCCGTCTTGGATCAACTGATCAAGTCATATGGGCCTTGCAATATAGCTAATGGCTACAAAAGATTATGAATAGATGAAATGTTGAATTAAGTTACAACGTACAATTGACATTTAGGTTTAATCCGTCACATAAGAATCATATAGATCCAAGAGTTTCAGGAACAGGCATGGCACTTTTTGGGTCACAATTGTCTAAAAGCATGTGGGAGATCAGTAGTTACAAGACAGAACCCTTCGACTCTGATCCCATTTTGGATCTCCAAGCCCTTCCCTCTCAGCCACTCGTCATCTTTGAACTCCACCGCCTTATCTTCGTCGTGCACTCCAATGGATTTTGCGTTGCCAGAACCAAGGACGCTATTGATTTTGCCAAGAACCAACAGACAAAGTGCTAAGAGAAAAGGAAAAAAAAAAAAAAAAAAAGAGGAAGAAGGAGAGCTCTGGAACGTTTTGGAGTTTGGAGGAATGGCAGGGGAAAAAAAAGGAGGAAAGAAGAATAAAAAAGAAAAGAGTAAGGGTACATGTGTGGAGGAGAAAAAAAAAGGGGGAAAAAAAAAGGAAAAAAAGAAGAAGAAAGAAATGAGATTTTTTTTTTTTTAAATAACTATAAAACACAAACTATATTATTAGTTAGGCAACCTTCGAAACTAATTTGGTTTCTAACAATTCGAGTCCAGAGGACTCGATTTTGGAGAGCTGAGATGTCCACGTAGGCCTGGAAATCGAGTTCATTAGACTCGGTTTTTGAACATGGAAATCGAGTTTAATGGACTTGGTTTTCATTCATGGAAATCGAGCCCAAAGTACTCGGTTTTTGTTCATGGAACTTGAGTCTACTGGACTCGATTTAGTCTCATCCCACTGTAGCACTTGACGTTTCTCCTTTGGCCTGTGAATGGTTTACCCAAAGAGTTGTTTGAGGTGATCCAGGGGAGTGAGTGTTCGTGAGGGGGAGAGAGTTTCCTGGGCATGGGATTCATGTTTGGTGAGGAGAGTCCCCCATTGGTGAGAGTGATAGTTGGTGTTGTGGAGTTTTGGTCTGATAAGGGGGCCATGCTTGTGATTCGGTATGCTCTGTTTTGTGGAGAGTAAAACAGAGCATGTGAGTGTTGTGAACTCTCTTCCTTGGTGACTTCATGCATGCTATCCAAACTATTCTATAATCTAAGGCTAAACTAAAGCTCTACTCTCATCTCTATTGATATTGCCATGGATTTGATGCAAGTCTGTATCGAAGCGTTGGGTTGTCTTTAACCTTTACGTGTTGAACGAAGAAATTCGAGTATTTTAGGCTCAATTTCCAGGAACAAAAACTGAGTTCATTGGACTCGATTTCCATGTACAGAAACCGAGTCCAATGAACTCGATTTCCAGGCCTACGTGTACATTTCAGTTCCCCAAAATCAAGTCTTTTGGACTCGAATTGCTAGAAACTAAATTAGTTTCAAACGTTGCCTAACTAATAATATAGTTTGAGTTTTATAGTTATTTTTTAAAAAAATCCAAAGAAATGCCATGTGTGGAGGATAAAAAAAGAGGGAGAAAAAGGAAAAAAGAAGAAGGAAATGTTATTGTAATATTTTCACAATAAATTTTAAGGGGTAGGTTATTATTCGCTAATATTGGTGAGAAAAAAATAATTTTTTTAGAAAGAGAAAAAAATAATTTAATAGTATGTTAAAATTAAAATCGGTATCAATTTTTATCACAATATTTTCATAATACTTTCACAATAAATCTTAAGTGGTAGGTTATTATTAGCTAATATTGGTGAGAAAAAAATAATTTTTTTAGAAAGAGAAAAAAATAATTTTAATAGTATGTTAAAATTAAAATCAGTATCAATTTTTATCACAGTATTTTCATAATACTTTCACAATAAATCTTAAGTGGTAAGTTATTATTAGCTAATATTGGTGAGAAAAAAATAATTTTTTTAGAAAGAGAAAAATTGATTTAAGTATGATGAAGTAGTTGATTTAAGTATGAAACAAACTCACATAAAAAAAAAAAAAAAAAAGTATGAAATAAACTCCCTTATATATACATTGTCATTTTTGGTAATTTATCTCTCAAACTGCTATTTTTATAAGTGCTAACCGAACACTCAACTTTTTTAAAAAGTACTTTTTAACAGTTTTTACCAAAGACTCAGCTTTTTGAAAATGCATTTTTTCATTATACACTTTTTGAAAACTCTACTTTTTCATTATGCACTTTTACAAAAAGCTGAACCAAACTTACCCTAAAACTCAGTCATATTCAAGGTCGTTGTGGAACCCTCAAAACCAGCCAACCTCCATGATCCTTTGATATACGCGGCATGATTTAGTTCATTTGTTTGCGTACCTGATAGGCTTATAAATTTGACTATTGTCTATTTTGTGCATCATAAATCTTGTTCTCATTGTAAGTCCATGTTTAAATCAACATTAATACGAAGTTGTCGATAAAAAAAAAAAAAAAAATAGGCTAGGAAAGTATGCAATTTCATCAAAAAAATTTAGGCTCTTAGTTCTATGTTCCATACAGTGTTCAATCAATATGACTCTTGTTGCACTCATTTGACATGTATAACAGATCTATCACGGCAAAGAACTTCCTGACAGCCGTTAGAAGCTACTTAGAGAAAAATCATGAGAACTGCCCATTAGTGACTGGCATGATCACGTGCAAAAGGGACCACACAATGAAAGAATTGATTCAGCTGCTTGATTCTGAGAAGATTCACCGGATATATGTTGTCGATAATGATGGGAATCTGGAGGGAGTAATCACACTGAGAGACATTATCTCAAAGCTAGTACATGAGCCCCGTGGCTACTTTGGCGATTTCTTTGATGGTGTACTGCCACTGCCCCAAAACAGCAGGGTTTAACATCAAGAATAACATCGATTGACATTTTTTTTTTTTTTTGCTAGTTTTGTTTTCCTGTAATGATCTCTCCTTGTCCTTTGATTTCTTGTTGATGGGTTGATTATGTTGATTGTAACATAGGCAAGCACTTGTAATTAATTTTATCCCAGTGTGACTGTGTTAACTTTTCTGTCCAGTGTTGTAATCTAATAAAGAGATCCCTTCTTCATCTACATTTGTCCATTTAATCTCAATACTCTGTTAGACAGTGGATATGTTTTATATTAAAAAGATTATTCCCCTGTGCTTTGATGGTTATCATCAATATCCTGATCCCGATGATAAACCAAGCATTCAATCACTTGGTTGATATATTTATGTATTTAAGACTATGGGTTAATTGTGCTTTGACCCCATAGTTAATGCAAAATTCCCTGTGCCATGAAACAATTTTTTGCCAATCCAAAATTTTTATAGAAAACTAGTCGCAGACCCGCGCGTTGCGCGTGGTTATTTATTTATTTATTTATTTATTTTATGATTGTGTTATTATTTGAAATATTTTTGAATGTGTTACTACTTAAGTTGCATTATATATGTATGCACAATATATTGTAGGATTTGTGATGGTAGAAGGTACTGTCTTGGAATTAGATGTGGAATCATTTTATTTAACTTGCAATTTTTAGCATAGCCTTTTCATTTTATTTATAATTAAAAGTTACAAATACTTGAAGAAACAATCCAATTTTTGAACTAAACACCCTACACAACCAAAAGATAATATAAAATTACTCAAGCATACCAAAAGATAATATAAAAATATTTTAGCATAGCCTTTTCATTTTATTTATAATTGAATGTTGGACATACTTGAAGAAACATTCCAACTTTATTTACAATGGAATTTCCCAACAAAGCAACTCATTCAACAATGTCCTATTTTTTTTTTTTGGTTGTTTTCTTTGGTTACATAAACTGTTCAGCCAAATGTGGAATTTCCCAACAAAGCAACTTATTAAACAATACATTGTAGTAAAGTAGAAGTAATATTTTCTGACAATGTGCAACTGTATTAAGCTCTAACTGGTCACATATTTGTTTTTTATTCAAGTAGACTGCTACCTCTGCATCCATAGTGGTAATAGCTCTGGATCTATCAATGACACTTGTGGACCAAAGTGGCACATGGCTGATGTACTTTGGTTATTCATTTCATTAATTTTCTTTCTGCTGTCAGCACTTAAAGTTGAACTGACTACATTTGCTGAAGGTGTTTTTGCATTTCCAATGGACATTTAATTGTTCTATTATGTTCTGTTTGTAACTGAAGAGGGATGCTAATGAAAATGGCAACCTTCATAAATAATGGTAGAAAATCCTAATGGCCGTGTGTCATGGGATGAGAAACCTTATCAATGTGATTGCTCACATTTGTTCCTCTAAATCCATTTTAAATGACGAGTCTGTAGCTTCTGATAATGTATAGAATAGGAGTTGGTTCCACTTGTCATGAGAAACCCATGGGCCTCCTAAATGGTTTTTTTTATAGTTTTTTTAGTTCTTTTTATTCTTTCTTACAAATAAATTTTAATAGTAATAGCAAACTTACTGAACATTCATATCAATGTTTGCAATTACAATATGTTCTGTGCAGCTAAATAATTTAACAAAGGAAAACACAATTCTAGTTGAGAAATTACGTATTGCTAAGATTATGTACAACAACATAGATGGCGACAACAAAGAGATTCTATTTTCCAATAATGATGCTATCAGTGCTACCTGTGCAAAAACATATGAATAGGCATTGATTTAGGTGCACACAGGACTAAATAGCACTTACATCACATAATATGTGTAAGCTTATAATTTTTATGATGTATTGCTCTGTATAAGTAATTAAAACTTGATTGTTATTGTCTTACAAAAATGCGTTTCACTTTGCTTGTTTGATGTCCTTAGGTCTCCGTCATTTGGAAGACTGAACTCTGCATAATTGGGACATGACCATATACATTATACCAAGGTTGTTGAAATTATTTTTCACTAATTGGTCCTTTGAGGAACCTCACATTATACCAAGGTTGTTGAAATCATTTATTTTCCTGGGGGATCATGGTGAGAGTAAATTGTAAACAAAAGACCTTTCCCAGCTACTACAATATTGCCTAAAATCTCAACATGAATGCCCCCCTCCCCAACTACTACAATATTTCCTAGCTACTACAATATTTGAAAACTTGTTTTTATCATTTTTATTGTTTCCAGCTATACCACTACCAAACTACTTTCTTCAATCATGGAATATAAATAATCGAGAGAGATGAAAACTCACCTTTAAATCCCCTTGGAATGGATGAGACGTGCCACCAACACTTTAGCCACAACACATTAAAAAAACGACACCAGAGATATTTCCAAATAAACCAAGGTAAAATAAAATAGTTTTTTTGGTAGTAAAATTGTAGCACTATTGAAACGTCATTCAGGCAATCTCACAAACACATCAATGGCATGCCAAGGATGCTCATCTAATATAAACACAAATACAAACAAACGAAAAAAAAAAAAAAAAAAAAAGCATCTTATATTAATATAAACAAAGCATAAAAGTTTTGCGGAACACAAATACAAACAAACGAAAAAAAAAAAAAAAAGCGTCTCATATTAATATAAACAAAGCATAAAAGTTTTTCACTAATTGGTCCTTTGAGGAACCTCACATTATACCAAGGTTGTTGAAATCATTTATTTTCCTGGGGGATCATGGTGAGAGTAAATTGTAACCAAAAGACCTTTCACAGCTACTACAATATTGCCTAAAATCTCAACATGAATGCCCCCCTCCCCAACTACTACAATATTTCCTAGCTACTACAATATTTGAAAACTTGTTTTTATCATTTTTATTGTTTCCAGCTATACCACTACCAAACTACTTTCTTCAGTCATGGAATATAAACAATCGAGAGAGATGAAAACTCACCTTTAAATCCCCTTGGAATGGATGAGACGTGCCACCAACACTTTAGCCACAACACATTAAAAAACGACACCTGAGATATTTCCAAATAAACCAAGGTAAAATAAAATAGTTTTTTTGGTAGTAAAATTATAGCACTATTGAAACGTCATTCAGGCAATCTCACAAACACATCAATGGCATGCCAAGGATGCTCATCTAATATAAACACAAACACAAACAAACGGGAAAAAAAAAAAAAAAGCGTCTCATATTAATATAAACAAAGCATAAAAGTTTTGCGGAACACAAATACAAACAAACGAAAAAAAAAAAAAAAAAGCGTCTCATATTAATATAAACAAAGCATAAAAGTTTTTCACTAATTGGTCCTTTGAGGAACCTCACATTATACCAAGGTTGTTGAAATCATTTATTTTCCTGGGGGATCATGGTGAGAGTAAATTGTAACCAAAAGACCTTTCACAGCTACTACAATATTGCCTAAAATCTCAACATGAATGCCCCCCTCCCCAACTACTACAATATTTCCTAGCTACTACAATATTTGAAAACTTGTTTTTATCATTTTTATTGTTTCCAGCTATACTACTACCAAACTACTTTCTTCAGTCATGGAATATAAACAATCGAGAGAGATGAAAACTCACCTTTAAATCCCCTTGGAATGGATGAGACGTGCCACCAACACTTTAGCCACAACACATTAAAAAAACGACACCTGAGATATTTCCAAATAAACCAAGGTAAAATAAAATAGTTTTTTTGGTAGTAAAATTATAGCACTATTGAAACGTCATTCAGGCAATCTCACAAACACATCAATGGCATGCCAAGGATGCTCATCTAATATAAACACAAACACAAACAAACGGGAAAAAAAAAAAAAAGCGTCTCATATTAATATAAACAAAGCATAAAAGTTTTGCGGAACACAAATACAAACAAACGAAAAAAAAAAAAAAAAAAGCGTCTCATATTAATATAAACAAAGCATAAAAGTTTTTCACTAATTGGTCCTTTGAGGAACCTCACATTATACCAAGGTTGTTGAAATCATTTATTTTCCTGGGGGATCATGGTGAGAGTAAATTGTAACCAAAAGACCTTTCCCAGCTACTACAATATTGCCTAAAATCTCAACATGAATGCCCCCCTCCCCAACTACTACAATATTTCCTAGCTACTACAATATTTGAAAACTTGTTTTTATCATTTTTATTGTTTCTAGCTATACCACTACCAAACTACTTTCTTCAATCATGGAATATAAACAATCGAGAGAGATGAAAACTCACCTTTAAATCCCCTTGGAATGGATGAGACGTGCCACCAACACTTTAGCCACAACACATTAAAAAAACAACACCGGAGATATTTCCAAATAAACCAAGGTAAAATAAAATAGTTTTTTTGGCAGTAAAATTGTAGCACTATTGAAACGTCATTCAGGCAATCTCACAAACACATCAATGGCATGCCAAGGATGCTCATCTAATATAAACACAAACACAAACAAACGAAAAAAAAAAAAAAAAAAAAGCATCTCATATTAATATAAACAAAGCATAAAAGTTTTGCACCCAAAAAAAAAGAATTGAAATAGAGAATAAAAGTTTTGCACCAAAAAAAAAAAAGAATTGAGATGTAGAGATACCTCAACCAAAGCAGGGAGGTTCTGTCAGTATTTATAAACCATGTGGAAAGGAATAAAGAAAGGAAGGAAATCAGATAGGCAGCCGTTACTGAGAAACAGTAGAGCAGGAAGATAGGTAGCTTTCAAACTCTCTGTTTTTTCACACAATACCTGAACAAACTCTCTGTTTTCTCACACAATACCTGAACGCTTCAATGTTTTTTTTTTTTTCTTTTCTTTTTCCTCCCTTTAAGCTTCCCTCTACGTTACATATTGCAAAACCTAACCGCTTCCCTTTTTCCTTTTTTCCTCTTTTTTTTTTTTTTTTCCTTTTTTCTTTCTTCCAAACCAGCTTGAACGTACCTTTTTTTCTTTTTTTCTTTCTTTCTTTTTCCTCCCTTTTAGCTTCCCTGTACGTTACACTGAACGCTTCCTTTTTTAATTACGCTTCCTTTTGTTTTTTTGTTTTTTTTTTTTTTTTTTTTCTTTTCTCTTCCCTCCAATCCGGCTTGGAAGTTTTGATATTTAAATAAAGGCTTTCAGTTTTGATATTTAAATAAAGGCTTGAAAGTTTTCTTTATTAAGCTCAACTGAAAAGGCTTTCAGTTGGGCTTCATAATGGAACTAAATAAATAGGAGGTGGGCTGAATTAAATAGATAGTGGAATTAAATAAATAGATAGTGGGAGTAAATAAATAAGTAGTGGGCTATAATTATAGGGCTGGGATTTATAGGGCTGTAAATTGTAAAAACTAATTAAAAATTGAAGTAAAAACCAATTAAAAATTGAAGGAAAGCTTTTTTTTTAATAAAGAAAATGACATGGCAGTTGATGTGGCGCAACGTGAGAGCAGCAGAATTAAATTCTACGCTTCAGCTTTTAGTAATATATAGATTCATAAGATCATAATTCACCATTCGGACATTGCTTGATTTCAGAATTTTTCGTTTGACAGAAATTGCTAATAACATCGAGTATTTTGCCTATCATCAATCAATTAGTGACTCATTGCTTAGTTTTATAGTTTAGTGTTGGATTAAATTTAAACCCATAATTCAGGTGGCAAAGTGGAATCAACTCTTAAGATTATTATTGAGGATGATCTCTGAGCTAGATGATATTGGAGAACGCGACAAACCCACAAATAAAAAAAAAAAAATATATATATATATATATATATTTATACCTCACTACTCGCACTGCTACAAAGTAGGAGCATTTCTGCATATTTAGATTTTTTGTTTCTATTGTAAGTAGAGGGGGAAAACACACACACAGAGTCAGGAAAAATATTACACCTAACCACTCATGCCACAACAAAGTGGGAAAAGTTCTGCATATTTAATAATTTTTTCCTTCTGCAAGTAGAGGTGGAAAAGAATAGGAAACTAGACCAAGTTGAGGTGAGAAATACTTGTAACTTGTTCTCCATACTAAACGATCTGTTCTCTATATAACTTGTATTGACTACCTTCCATTTCCTCCTCCTCTGACTAATTACCCATCTACATGCTAGTCTATGAAACTCTTCTAATGATTTCTCACATAGACAAATGATAATATTTGACAAGTGGTTTCCATTAGAATTAAGTTTTTGTCTAATACTTATTGTTGAGTTTTCTGATAATACTATCATCAACCATCTCAAAATTTCTGAAAAAGAACAGACAAAAACTTCTTCAAGATGGAAGCAACCAAATAAATACTACCATTTCATAATCACCTGTGACAACTTCAAAAGCCAGTTAGATCTCAATCAACAGATTCAAAAGCAACCCAATGGTACATGCATGTATGGTCATGATGGGTGATCATACCATAATATGGTACACCCTCAAGCATGCTATGACACTCACTTGGTAGTGATGGTGTTACTTCACATGCGAAGTATTGTTTCGGTAGAGAAATGTGGCTTTTGGGTAATGTTTCAATTCTTTGATAAGATAAATTTGTTCACTAACAGATATGCCCATTCCCAAGGGATGCATAGTTACCTATAAATACAAGATTAAACACAATTAAATCTCTCCGCAGACACAAGATCCCATCCACGTTTGGGATCAACACATGCAGCTCCAAACACAAACCCTTTAAAAAACTTAATGTTGCAGATGAAGTCCTGTCCTGACAAGTTAATTTTTTTTTTTTTTTGAACCACACGCAGTGTGGTTTGATGGTAAGAGCCTTCGTCATGTACTCAAAGAGGAGCAATTTGAGCAATAGCCCCAACAAAGCCCGTGTGGTACACGTAGTATTACCCATTGCAGTTACGTGGCATGGGGTTGATGAGCCCACACCGGAGACCCCTTTTTCATTCAGCACCAAAAAAAAAAAAAAAATGTTAAAACTTTTTGATATCATTTCCTATCGACATAGCCATAGTGGCATGCCCCACACCATCATTTTCAACAGTGTTAGCGCCACCTTATGGTCAGGGTGGTCCCAAGACCACCATGACCTGAAAAAAAAAATTTATATATAATAATTTAAAATTTTATATTTATTTACCTTTAAAAGTTTTTTTGAGACCACCTTGAATTTTTTTTTAAATGTCAATAAAATTAAATTTTGGTCCAAAATTTGAGCAACTTAACAATATATTGGGGTCTTTCAAACAAAAAGGAATTGCTAACAAATTTTTTTTTGAAATAAATCTGAAAAAAAAAAAAAAAAAAAAAACTAATAATAAAACTACTATAGGCTGGGCAGTGGCTTGATTCCTTTGACTAAGCATACTGCCCAATACAACACAATTTTTAACATTTTATTATTTTTTATTACAATATTATTTTTCCTCACCAGACATATATTACTTACTTCTCATTTTTAATTATTTTTTCTTGTTTATTCTTAACCACACACGTCTTCTGTCTCCTCGATTTTTACACTTCATACTTTTAAATTTTATCATGTCTTCATCTACACTTTTACATCTACGTTTTTCCTTCCTCTTTATTCATAACTTCTGTGTCTTCTACCAATATCAGTGCGGCAGTGCCTCTTCTCAAGTTTTGAGTCTCGAATTTCTCAACATGGTTTTTTTTTAGTTGTACAGGTACCATTGTTCATTTCTTTTCCTTTCATTTTTTTTTTTTTTTTTTCCTTTTGAGCTTTTTTGGTTTACAGAATGCAAATTTGTTTTGGTTTTAAGAACAATTTTTTTTTAAGCACAAACTTCATGCCGGCTGAATCTTGAATTTCAGCCGGTATTTACCGAAACACTCGAAATAGACTGAAATGACTCGAAATTTTTTCCGAAGTGGAATAAGGTGGGTTAATATTCTGGTTTGTTTACTAGCACGGTATTTTCTAGTCGTTGTGGCTGGAATGAAATGGAATTAATAGCATTGAATCAAACCTAACTACCTAAAGGCTAAAAAGAAATAAGATGGTGTAATTTATGCTTCCTAAGGAACACTTTGAACAAAATTCCTAGAGCCACCACTAATTTTCAAATGATCCTACTAGTGTCTACTGATTCTTCAAGTGTCTACCAACTATTCTAGAAAAAGTACCATTCCACCGGCTTAAAATTATGCAATTAGTCCTATGAGCTTCCTTTTTCATCAACACCCTTTGAGAAATCTTCTCAACATGCAAAAGGGCTTCACTCTCCACTTATTAGCACTTACTAATAGCAGACCCATACGACTGCATGAGAAATACATAATTATTTTGAGATGCAGTATAATGTATTATATATTCTCTAAATTTTATTATAAATAATTTGTTCTCTCTCTAAAAATTAAACAATTTATAAAAGTAATTTCTATCTATCATGCATTATAATTTTTTCTAATTTCTTTTGATAAAACTAAAATTTTTAAGTTTCAAATTTATTATTCAAATTTCTCATTTTTTTAAGGAGATTATCATAATAATCAAAACTTATCACATAATTTCAATTAATATTACTCAAATAAGTGATATGCTCATTTAAATACATAGCCAAGTAAGGGCCTGATTGGTAGGAGGATTTTTATTTTTGTTTTCAAAACAATATAAAAACAATTTTCAGAAAATTGAACTTGAAACTAGTTTTTAGATAATGATTTTTATATTATACATGTTTGGCTCCCACTTTTAACAAAAATTTTCAAAATACTAAAAAAAAAAAAAAAAAAAAAACTTGTTTAGGAGACCATTTCTATTTTTGAGATTTAAAAAATATATATATATATATATATATATATATATATATATATATATATATATATATTTACAAAAAGTAACCTATAGAATTTGTAGATTACCTTTTCTTTTTTTTTTGGGTGGATAATGCTAAGAGAATAGAGCTCATCATGTACTTTTTTTTTAATGATAAGTTTCAAATTTGAAGTGTATGTGGGAATTCTTTCTATGATAAAGATAAGGTTCTTAATTTAAGAGATAAAAGAGTTTGGACATATATGTGGGGTCCATTGTTTTGAATTTATTTACAACTATGTCATTAAAAATATTTTCTGTATCCTGAAAATACCCTCTTAGCTGTTTTCAATATCCTGTTCTAAACCAGGAAAATAGGATACTATTTTTTAAAAACTGTATTTAGAAAATATTAGCCAAAAAATAAATTCAAGTATAGGACCTACCATTTTATGGATTGCAAAATAAAAAACTATATTTAAATACTCTTACCAAAGGGGCCCTAAATTGTGTTTTGATATAAATTTAAATTTTGACTTCCAAACTAACGATGGATGAACTCAAAGAAAGATCAAACCAAATCTATATAAGGGAGAGAGAGGACTTGGGATGAAAAACATAGCACCAAAACATATCAACTTGAAGTAGAGATATTAAAAAAACATAAAAATTTATCAAAACCTAAAGTAGATTTGCAAGAAATAATTAAAAAGAGAGAGAGAGAGAGAGAGAGAGAGAGAGAGAGTGAGAGAGAGAATAATAACCTCTTTTTTTTTTTTTTTTTTTTTTTTTTTTTTCAGGAGAGAATATAAGAGAGAATAAAAAATTTATAGAATAAAATCTAATGAGAAGAATATTCAAAATAAAAGGTATAGTTGTAAATACCAAATTATCCAAGTCATGCTATATAATAGAATAAAATTATATCTGTAAGGTCCGATTTTGCGGCCCAAGCCCAAGGAGGGGTGGATTTGGAGCCCACTGAACCCAAAACAATGAATTTGTAGAGAGTGGGTGAAAGAGCAAGGCGAATAGCAAAAATAACAGTATACAACAGCCACACTAATGGGGAATTTGAATTAATATATACTCGGACAGATGTAAGTATAACGTCCGAGGAGATGATTTTCCTTGGAGAGATTGGGTTACAATTCTTAGAGTTACAGTAAAACAATACTCTCTTTCCTCCTCCTGATTTTTCGATCCCCCCCTATCAGAGGGCTTTCCTACTTATATAGTACCTCCTCACTTTATCTTGATCGTCCACTTGTTCATCATCCAGACATCCACTTGAGTACTTGTCCCATCAAGGGTGTTCCCTAGCCTTATGTGAGTGGTGATAGCAGGCTGATACTGTTCAGGGGTCTCTTCCACATTAATGCGGCCAGAGAAGTAGGTGTGGTGCATTTAATGCGGTGGTTGAGGTCTGTCTCTTAGATATTTCTCTGATCCAGTTATATTCGTTCGCGTCCGAGGCTCATTCTGTCACTATGTCTGTCGAGAGGATCACTCGGGCTGCAAAAGGTTGAACGTCAGACTAAGGTTCTTCGGATCCGAGGGTATTGGACTCCTCGGAGCGTTGAACATATCCTCGGATCATGGCCGTACCCTTCACCAAACATGTTCCTTTCTCAGGGCCCCTAACTAGGCTTTTTCATCTCTTCGGGCAATGGTGGTCCGTGGATAGGGCCTTGGGCCCAATGCTTTTGGTTGGGCTTTCCTCCCCCACAATATCATTATATACTATATTTATAATAAAATAGAATCATATCTAACAATCAAAGCAAAAAAGATAACTTTATATATTTTTAGTTTATATTCAACTGAAAAAAAAAAATCATAACCCACCACTCAATTCATATTTGTATGTTAATGTAGTATTTAAAGTTAGGTTGAAGGGTCCATTTCCACTCCCACTTAAAGAGCCATATGTTATTTTCATTAACTTTGAGAGATAGAGAAAATAAAGATAACAACTTTATTTATTTTTAGTTTACACTCACCTAAATTGGACAAAACTAGATGAAAGTGGACCGAATTGAACCAAATAGATAGATATGGACCTAATTGGATTGAAATGGATCAAATTGGATTGAAGTAGGTGTTTATTATCTCTATCTCTTGAAGTTGATGAAAGTGATGTATGGTTATTCTCTAAGTAGGAGCGGAACTTAACCCTTCAACTTGGCCTCAAATACTACATTGGCATATGAATATTAATACAGTAGTGGAATATGATTTTTTTTTTCCCAGGTGAGTTTAAACTAAATTAAATAAATGGTGTCTCCACCCAAGTTGTTTTTATTATATGTATTTTCTATTATAAGTTACACTTTTAAGTTCAAGAATATATAAAATCATGGTAAAAAAAGTGATGTTCCTATCATGATTAGTAATTTACAATTAATTTTGAGAATGTGTAAAGGCATAATGCATTATTGCACGCGCGCACACACACACACACAAAATGATGGAAAGAAAATAATAATATGGTCACTGAAATGACTTAAGAAAAGTGTAACAATAATAAATTATATACTTTAGCTTTTAGATATTATATAGATAGACGAGCCTTAAGAAGTCTGGGTTAAGAAGTGTATATTTCACAAACTCTAGGACTAATTCTGCATCAGAGGCATTTAAAACCCATAATATCAACGCAATAACGAGAATAAAGTTTTGACATGAGCAATTGGTGTTGAGCAGCAATTTTGAAAATTTTAGATGCATGGATAAAGCTTTTTTTTTTTTTGACAAGGAGATGCGTGGATAAAGCTTTGTTGATGTTTCTGTTGGAAATCTATTAGATTATTTTTATTTTAATATCTTTGAACTATGATTTGGTACTATTCTATTGTTATTTAATGTTGTCAAATGATGGTTTATTATTATTTTATTTATTTATTTATTTATTTATTTATGTTGATAATGTTTTATTTATGTTAATAAAAAGAACTATTTTAGAACAAATTTGCTGTTATCCTATATATTGTCTTTGAAATTGTCTTTTTCGTGGAAGAAGCTTAAATGAATAAGTTATTCTGAAAGCATCATAATTAATAAGCTAGCCCAGGCTGTGTCTTCATATTTATAATTCTCAAAACACTGTATTATTGTAGCCTCATGGGAAACTTTGAGATGCAGATGCTATTGAAATTTTGTACATGGTATTAGACTATTAGTTCCACCGTGCAGCCATTTCTAGATCATCACTGTGCTCCAATTTTTATTTATTCTTTTTCTGCTTCATGTTTGGCACATTGAAAGGTCTCCAAATTGACTTGCAGATTGGAGGTACTTCCCTAAGCGGTCAAAATCTAGTAAAATGGCCAGTAAAATATAGTAGGAAGAGTACTTTTGCCTTTGAACTATGATTTAGTATTATTCTATTGTTATTTAATGTTGTTAAATAATAGTTTATTATTATTTTATGGTAATCTTTTTTTATTTATGTTGATAATGTTTTATTTATGTTAATAAAAAGCACTATTTGAGATTGGTGGGGCCTTTTTTTACCGTGTTGGGCTGGGCTGCCCTTTTGTGGTTGTAGGCCCAAGTGTTCTGGGTTGCGGGAGTCAAGACCGGTCCAACTGGAACTCAACTTGGCCGGCTTGTGTACAAACTAGGCCTCATCTGCCAGGAGAGTGCTTGCGGCAGGCAGAGCTGTTTCAGAGAAGCTTGTGGCAGACAGACATAATTGATAAAAATAGAACAATGTATTCTGAAATGACTAAGTAGTTCTTTTGATAGTGAATGACCAAATGATCCATAATCACAATAATATGAACAATTTTTGACAAATAAAATAGTAAGGGCAAATGGTAATAAAGATTAATCAACAAATAAAGGAAATAAGCCCAGTTCGGTCTGTAGGGGCAAGGTCAGGGAGGAAGAATGCCTCTTCTCAACACAATTAACCTCCAAGGAAAAGAATTCTTGCCGTGAAAATTAATGGGTTTGAGGGAGGCGGACCTGAATGGACAATGCCCAGGATGATTATAGAAGAGAGCAGGGATTTGAGAGGGAGAGAAAGGAAGGGACCTATCGGTGCATGCCACTAACACTTGCTCTTTTCTCTCTGTCTTTCTCTCCTTTCTAGTCTTTCTTTAGTGATTTCCACAATTGTAGTTTTTAGTATTGTGCTTCCCGTGTTTTTCTAAGTATGTTTCAGAGTCTTTCTCTCTACGTTGTGTTGTATTGCTCTCATCCTTGTTGTTGTTCCTGTACACGGTAGAGGCTTCCTTCTTATAGTGTCTGCCGTGACCGGATTTTACTATTCTACCCCTTAACTACCTTTATCTGGTCTGGGCGTACTTGCTGACCATCACTGTTCCGTCTGCAAGTTCCCCTGTTACAGACAAAGACAGCTGTTTTGTCTGTTAGTCTGCCGTGGCACCTCTTCCTGCCATGATGATGTTTCTCTCCTCTATCCCTCATAGCATGCACCTATTGGTTCCAACTCAGCCTTGCCTCTTTTGGGTGGTATGTCATCCTAGCAGGACGTATCCCTCAAAAGAGCTTAAGCAAGAACCTCAAAACAGGTCTTTTCTTCTCCCCACCTCCAAACCATGCCCTCTTACCTCTGACCCACAACCTCACCATGTCCCTGTATTGGCTGGGTACAGGCTAATGGTGCCTAGGCCTTGCGCGTGCATATGTCTGAAATCTGCCTGCTGTTCATGCATCTGCGGTGGACTGGAGACTTTCCCTGTATTGCCTGCTGTCCATTTCTGGCTTTTCACAAGCTGCTACTCTAATTTCCTGCTCTCATAGTGTTAGGAATTTAATAAAGGCAAGGTTGAACATGAGTAGGTGATGCTGATGATGTGATGCTGATGGCCAATGCATGAGGTGCTGAAGGTGCTGAGGTGCTGATGAACTAATGCAGGTGTGGCTGCATTGAGGGTATTAACAGAGGTACCTAAGTTGTAATGGGAAGGGCTGGAGTTGCTGATGTAGCATGCATGCACAGCTGATCAGGGAAGGGCTGCCAGTGTGTTGTGCCTACTTGTGTAGTTAGTAACACGGGTAAGGAGTTAAGTGAGATGTTAGTAGAGGTAAGGGCCAGCTGGACTGTGAACTGGAGTTAGTTAGACTATGAACTGTCATGGTAGTTAGTTAGTTAGTCTATGAGCTGTCATGATAGTTAGAAGGCAGTTACACGGTTATGCTTGGGGGGGTTACAAGTTTATAAAAGGAATTACCAATTGTAAGGGAGGTGGAACCATTTTGTTAATTGATAATTCTTTCTTCTGTGTCTTTTCTCTATCTCTTCAATTCAATTCTCTTCATCTTGTTCAAGGAGGCCCAATTGACCTCGAATTCAATTACTACAAACTCTGTTCTTAACATTTGGTATCAGAGCTTGGCCTTCCTCGGCTATGGCTGAAACACGATCAACTACTGCTTCAATGCAGGAGGCGATAGCTTTACTGAAGACTGCTAGTGATCATCAAAGCAAAGAGATTCAGGAAATGCGTACTCATCATGATAAGGAAATCCAAGAAATTCGTACCATTCAAGGAGTGCATACACGTGCAATGAATGAGATGACACAACAATTGGCTATTCTGGTGCAGAGGAGTAATCCTGATCAAGGTGGAGTTTCTCATTCTCCCACATATGGTGAACCGAGGAATGCAAATTCATCAACAATGACTATTGCTCGAACAGTGAGACTGGAATTCCCAAGGTTCTTTGGAGAAGATCCAGCAAGTTGGGTGTACAAAGCCAACCAATATTTTAGGTATTATAACACACCAGCCACTGAGAAATTGATGTTAGCTTCATTCCATATGGATGGTGAGGCTTTGATTTGGTTCCAAGATAGTGAGGATGTAGGTATCTTTGTGGATTGGGAATCACTAGTTCAAGCATTGCATATCAGATTTGGTACCACAGCATATGATGATCCTATGGAGACATTAACTAGGCTGAGACAAACTGCTTCAGTGTCTTTGTATAAGACTCAGTTTGAAATGTTATCCAATAGGATTAAGGGTCTGTCTGCTACTCACAAATTGAGTTGCTTCTTAAGTGGATTAAGGGATGAGATAAGGCTGCCCGTGAGAATGCTGAGTCCTAATTCATTGAATGAGGCTTTTGGTTTGGCTAAAATTCAGGAAGAATATAATTGGAGTTGCAAGAAGGTTACCAAGGTACCAGGGGAGCAAGGCAAACCTTCCATTTTGGGGGCTCCTCCGAAGAATCCTTCTCTTTTAGAGACTAAACCAAGGCTGCCTCTCAAGAGGATATCCCCTGCTCAAATGGAGGAAAGAAGAAGGAAGGGATTGTGTTATAATTGTGATGATAAGTGGGCTCCTGGCCATAAGTGCAAGAATGCCATGTTATTTCTATTGGATTATGTAGAAGCTTCTCAGGAAAGTGCCAACTCTGAGGTTCATATCAGTGAATTAGAAGAGAGGGGTTATGCAGATCAGGTTGAACAGAACCAAGAAGATGTGGAGATTACCTTGTATGCTTTGAGTGGCACTACTGTTTCAGGCACAATGAGGGTCAAGGGAAGGATCAAGCATAAATCCCTTGTCATCCTTATTGATTCAGGGAGTACTCACAACTTCATTGATGCTGCATTGGTCTCACAATTACATATGCACATTGATACTTCTCAAGTCTTGGAGGTCAAGGTTGCTAATGGGGAGATGATCAAGACTCAAGGTGTGTGTAAAGAGGTACCAGTTTGGTCACAAGGACATGAGTTTGTGGTGCAGCTGCATGTGTTAACAATGGGGGGTTGTGACCTAGTGTTGGGAACTCAATGGCTGGGTACTTTGGGAGTTATTCAGTGGGATTTCAAGATGCTTACAATGAGCTTTAGTCATAACAGTAAGCAGGTGCTGCTACAAGGGCTGAGGAGTACAAGATCTCAAGTACAAGATGGGGATAATTTTTTTAAGCAATCTGTAAACAAAGGGTTGGTCCTTCAAATTACATTTCAACCTTACCTGTTCACTGCAGAAGAAGCAGAATTGCTACCTGAAGAAGTGGCTGCTCTGTTAAGGAAGTTCCAGTCAGTCTTTGCTACACCAGAGGGGCTGCCACCCTTAAGGGATCATGAACACCAAATCAATCTGAAGGAAGGAGCACAAGCCATCTGTCAAAGGCCTTACAGGTACCCTTACTATCAAAAAAATGAGATTGAGAAGATAGTTAAGGAGTTGTTATCTGCTGGTTTAATTAGAAATAGTAATAGCCCTTTTGCTTCACCAGTTCTCTTGGTTAGAAAGGCAGATGGTTCATGGAGAATGTGCATAGATTATAGGGCTTTAAATCAAGAAACCATCAAAGATAAATACCCTATACCTGTCATAGATGAGCTGCTGGATGAATTGTTTGGTGCAGCTGTCTTTTCTAAACTTGATTTGAGGTCCGGGTACCATCAAATTAGAATGAGAGGGGAGGATATTGCCAAAACTGCTTTTAGAACTCATGAAGGGCATTATGAGTTCTTGGTCATGCCATTTGGCTTAACCAATGCACCTTCCACCTTCCAATCTCTCATGAATTCTGTTTTTAAACCTTACTTAAGGAGATTTGTGTTGGTATTTTTTGATGATATTCTAGTTTATAGTAAAAGTGTGAGTGATCATGTGCATCATCTTCATTTGGTCTTGGAAGTTTTGGTGAAACATCAATTGTATGCCAAACAATCTAAGTGTGTGTTTGCTTGTAAGGAAGTAGAGTATTTAGGACACCTCATATCTGGAGATGGAGTGAGGACTGATCCAAGGAAGACTGCTGCTATGCAGCAATGGCCTATTCCTAAGGATGTGAAAGCCTTAAGGGGGTTTCTGGGGTTGACAGGCTATTACAGAAAGTTTGTTAAGGGATATGGACTGATTGCTGCACCTTTAACAGCCTTATTGAGGAAGGATTCTTTCCATTGGACTCCTGAAGCCTCACAAGCCTTCCAATGTCTTAAGGATGCAATGTCCAAACCTCCTGTTTTGGCCTTACCTGATTTTACTAAGTCATTTGTGGTGGAATGTGATGCTTCAGGTGTGGGTGTGGGGGCTGTCCTTATGCAAGATCAGAGACCAATTGCTTACCACAGTCAAGCATTGAAGGGTAAGAACCTTGCCCTCTCAACATATGAGAAAGAGTTGCTGGCCTTGGTAGTAGCAGTGAAGAAATGGAGACCCTATCTCCTTGGCAGATCTTTTGTAATTAAGACAGACCATCAAAGCCTTAAGTACTTATTGGAACAGAAGATTGGGACCCCTGCACAGCAAAAATGGATTTCTAAACTCCTTGGGTATGCATTCTTGGTTGAATATAAACATGGTAAGGAAAATCTGGTAGCTGATGCACTCTCAAGGAAAGAAGTTATGAAGGATGGTGGGAAGTTTGAGAATACTAAGGTGGGTACCTTGTGCATGATTTCTTTTCCTAATCCTACTTGGTTGGAGGAACTTAAGCTGACTTATGCAGCTGATGCTGCAGTTCAGAAAATAATCCTTGCCATTCAGTCTGGTTACGACATTCCAGCTGGGTTTACTCTTCATAATGGCTTGTTGTTTTATAAAGGAAGGCTGTTTGTGGGTAGGGCAGCCCAGGAATTGAAGGCAAAGGTGTTAAACCAGATACATGCTAGCCCTTTAGGAGGTCATTCTGGCTACCTAAAGTCTTTCCAGAGGCTTAAGAAAGACTTTTACTGGACTGGTATGGTGGGAGACTTAAAAAAATTTGTGAGGGAATGTGATACCTGCCAAAGGTTGAAGAATGAAACTTGCTTACCTGCTGGGTTGCTACAGCCATTGGTTATTCCTGAGAGACCTTGGTTAGACATTAGCATGGATTTTGTAGAAGGGCTGCCCAAGTCTCAACAGAAGTCAGTCATCTTTGTAGTGGTGGACAGGTTGACTAAATATGTGCATTTCATCCTATTGGCTCATCCTTACACAGCTGCTAAGGTTGCTCAAGTATTCATGCAATATGTTTTCAAATTACATGGTATGCCTTCTACAATTGTGAGTGATAGAGATCCAGTGTTCACCTCCAGATTTTGGTCAGAATTGATGAGATTACAGGGAACTAACTTGGCTATGTCTTCTTCTTATCATCCTCAATCAGATGGGCAGACTGAGGTGGTAAATAAGAGCCTAGAGCATTATTTGCGAGCCTTTGCTGCTGACAGACCTGTTGCTTGGGTGGACTGGTTGCCCATGGCAGAGTTTTGGTTTAATACTAACTTCCACACTTCCATTAAACTCACTCCATTTGAGGCCCTTTATGGTTATCCCTCTCTTAAGGTTGTGGAGTATGTGCAAGGTGTAACAAGGGTTGCAGCAGTGGATTCTTATTTGCAGGATAGGCAGCAGCTCTTTTCCTTGTTGAAGAGCAATTTGAAGTTAGCACAGGAGAGAATGAAGTGGTTTGCTGATAAGAAGAGGGTGGACAGGTCCTTTGAGGTAGGAGATTGGGTTTATCTCAGGCTTCAACCTTACAAGCAAGCCTCAGTGCAGCCCAGAAAATTTGGGAAGCTTGCTCCTCGTTTTTATGGTCCTTTCCAGGTTGTGCAGAAGGTTGGTGAGGTGTCTTACAAACTTGAATTGCCTGCAGGGTCCTTGATTCATCCTGTATTTCATGTCTCAAACCTTAAAGCTAAGTTGGGTGCCAATGTCAGTCCTAGACCTGTTTTACCAGTGGTGTCTGCAGAACATATCCTTGCTCCTGAACCTATGGCTGTGTTGGATACCAGAACCCATCAACTAAGGAGCAGACTTATCACTCAAGTACTAGTGCAGTGGCAGGATGAAAGCACAGCTGATGATACCTGGGAGAATTTGTTGGAATTGCAAACCAAGTTTCCACACCTTGTGGGCAAGGTGTTTTAATGGAGGGGGTATTGTTAGGAATTTAATAAAGGCAAGGTTGAACATGAGTAGGTGATGCTGATGATGTGATGCTGATGGCCAATGCATGAGGTGCTGAGGTGCTGAAGGTGCTGAGGTGCTGATGAACTAATGCAGGTGTGGCTGCATTGAGGGTATTAACAGAGGTACCTAAGTTGTAATGGGAAGGGCTGGAGTTGCTGATGTAGCATGCATGCACAGCTGATCAGGGAAGGGCTGCCAGTGTGTTGTGCCTACTTGTGTAGTTAGTAACACGGGTAAGGAGTTAAGTGAGATGTTAGTAGAGGTAAGGGCCAGCTGGACTGTGAACTGGAGTTAGTTAGACTATGAACTGTCATGGTAGTTAGTTAGTTAGTCTATGAGCTGTCATGATAGTTAGAAGGCAGTTACACGGTTATGCTTGGGGGGGGTTACAAGTTTATAAAAGGAATTACCAATTGTAAGGGAGGTGGAACCATTTTGTTAATTGATAATTCTTTCTTCTGTGTCTTTTCTCTATCTCTTCAATTCAATTCTCTTCATCTTGTTCAAGGAGGCCCAATTGACCTCGAATTCAATTACTACAAACTCTATTCTTAACACATAGGGTCTAGGCTTCATCGAGTACTGGGCTTTGTGTTTTCTTCAACCCAATTCTTTAATTACATTGGCTTCCTATCACGTTACTCGGCCTTTCCTGCTGTGGCAATTTGTTCCTGTTGGGCCTCTTTTCAGGCCTACCGTTCCTTTCTTTCCCCCAGTGGCTTAATATGGCCACTGGTATTCTCACTTATGGGCTTTAGTGTCCCTTTCTTTTCACTTGGGCATTTTCGACCCATTTACTTCCTTTGGACTTCCTTGGTCCATTTACTAGCTCCGCAAGCCATGGGCTTTTACTAACTTAATTGGGATTCCCTGGCCCAATTTCCTCATTCTTATCCTTGGGGTTCATGGGCTTGCTATTATCCCATACTTTCTTTGTTTACATTGCTTTGGCCTACAGCGGCCCATTCTCACTTTTTCATACCACATACTACCCATGGGTGCTGTTTTCTCTCTGTCCAGGCCTTTTAAGCCACTTACTTCCTCAAGACCCATTCGTTTATATTAAGGGTTTGTGATCCATTATTCCTGCTGCTTGGGTCTAATGGTTTTACTTAGTCTGCTGCTTCTCTACTGCTCGTATTTCTGGGTTGGGCTGCTTTCTGCCTATTTCAAAAAAATGACCCTCAACATTTAGCCCCCTGAACATATAGAGCATTCCTGCGGTCCATATGTGAATAAAAGACCTTTCTGTCCCTTCTTTTTTTGTTTCCCTTCTTTCTTTTCCTTTCTGGGCTTTTTAAAACTGTAGGGCCCCTTCATATATACATATATTTCTTTTCTTGCCGTGAATAGTGGTGACTCTTCGAATTTCCCAGAATGGCAGTTATCCTAAGACACAACTGCCGCTTCATTAATTTCATTCTTCTTTTGATGGCTGATCAGTCACCTTCCTTCAAGCTGGTATTAATAACTCAGGTATTTAAGAAAAGAGTCCTTTTTAAAATCAAACACAAATACCTTCTTTTCCAAAACATTGTGTCCGTCCCTCTTCCTTTACCGTCTTCTCTTCTTTGCGCACCCATACCCCATTTACTTCACTCGAACCATCGCACAATGGCATCGGTGAAAAGTCAGAGTTCTTCCTGCCACAAAGGGAAAGAGAAAGTTCCTAATCCTCCCACCAAACAAGAAATGGGTGAGGAGGTCATGTACTCCGAATCTGATCATTCCAATGAGGAGGACGCGCCGCGTGACCTAGACAGTAAGTGCGCCCCTCTGATTGATCCTTGGTATAATGCCTATCCTCACTTCCCCAAGGTTCCCAGTGATTATGTGCCGCCGCTGCTAGGCCATGTGTGGCTTACCATGTGTAGACAGAACCCCAATATTTCTTGGGCTTCGGTGTCTTCCTCCATTTCTGATTTGGTCATCAGTCAGGGGGTTTCTCTTCTCGTGTCGATTCGTTTCGAGTTTGGGTTAGGCACGACCTTGGGCTGGAAGGAGTGGGTTGATCGAGAATTATCCGATACGGCCTTTATGGGTTTGTTGTAGTGGGCCAGCGTTTTGAAGGCCATCGTTTTATCCCGGAGTCTTTCTAATTTTCGAGACCTTTATAACCTTCATCATTTGGTCCGTCGGTGACGCGCCACCACCCACACATTCTTCTTCTCCTGCGGCGAACTGACTGTGACTCTTGAAGAAGTGGCCAACCAACTACTCCTGTCGATCCTTGGTGATACGGATCCTGCCACTATAGAGCTTTCTTCAGAGGAAGAAACCATTGAGGCCGAGTTAAGAAAGAGGATGGCCGGGAATGCAAAATTATCATACCGGGTTAGTTCTTCCTCTAAGTTTTCTGTCACCACCCACCGTGCGGCCTTTGTTGCTTTTTAGCTTTGCAAGTTCGATTTTGGTTCGCACCCCTATTACACCGTTAAGCCTTTGTATTTTCATTTGGCTATTAAAATAGCCGCTGAAGTGAGTCTGCAGCTGGCCCCTATGTTCTTAGGCCATTTGTATGTTCAACTGGACATCCTGCGGAGTGACGAGAGCCAGGCGGGCTCCTGCCACATTGTCACTTCCTCTGTTCACAGCACCATCCTGCAGAAATTGTTGTTTGAGCGCAGTGCCCAATACTTAGCGAAATGTAGGCCCGTTTGTTTTGCGAAAGAGAAGTACCAATCATGTCCGCAAGTGATCACTGACTTCTGCGGTAGGTTTGAATCCGATTTCCCTTTGGCTTTTCATTGGTCTGGTCTAAAGCCCATCAGTCACTTAGTCATTAAGTCTTTTAATAGTGGTATTGATTTTTCTTGGAGAGCTTATAAAAACTTAGGTAGGGTTACACATGTATTGATTCTGCTATGGGTTCGTTTACTGATACCATTGGGACCACCACCCCTTTGGCTGGTTTTGATGAGATGGGGGTCACTTATTTGGCGGCTACCAATGTTGGATGGTTGTCATACTTGGCCGATGAAGGTATCAAATTTGTTCACTACCTTGCCAACCAGGTGAGGAGGCAGTTTGGGCTGGACCAGGACATCCCTGATGACCTTTCCTATCTCATAGAATCTCCTACTTCAATTCGGCCTTTCCTGTGGTAGACTACTTTTGACTTTTGGAGACAGCGCTTCAGTGCGGTTACCGTTTCTAGCTCGTTGAGAGAGGGCCTTTGCACTCCTGCCATGCATGGCTATTGGCAAGCAGTGATGACCTCGTTTGGGCAAAAGTTGGTAGGTAGTCGTGGCTTTTCCCTTATCCCTCCTAACGAGCTAAGCATGCTTGTCTCTGCCAACCCTCGATTGCTTTTGCCTTCCAAATCAGTTTTAGCTTATGCTAGGAAACAGAGCCGTTCTGCCATCTTCGAGTGGGATGATGAGAAGAAAGGATGGTGTTGGCTCACGTGTGCTGCGCCAACCAAGAAGACTCCTGCCAAGCCCAAGTTTGCAAGCAAGCCCAAGTCTGCTGCTCCGCAGCTAGCCACAGGTGCTCCCCTCTCTAGCAGGACACGGGGTAGCAAGAGGAAAACAACTCCCCATCCTATGTCTGCCACTGAGCGAAGGGTACGTTATGTTAGGAAAATTTTCCATTGTCCTCTGTGTTTTGACTTTAACTGCTAACCTATGTCATGCCTACTGCTTTCTTTCTTTAACACTGCCTCTTATCCTCCCTTTTCTTTACAGTCTAAGCATAAGGAGGATGCGTCAGCCGCCCATCCTATCAAGCTTGACGAGCCTGTATTTGAGGTAATTTCCCTTATCTTCCTCTCTTTTTTTTTTTTTTTTCTTTTTTTTTTCTTTTACATATATTTCACCTGCCATATGTTTTTCATTTGTCTTGATCAACCGTAGGTTCTTTTATTCTTTACCACATGTGTATATATATGCATTTCTTTTTTCTTTTGCCTTCTAGGATCAGCCCGAGCCCCTTTCCATCTATCATCCCACATCTGAGGAGATGTCTACCTCCATGGGCGCACTCGTGGTAGGTTCTTTTGATGGGACTGGTGAAGCTTTTCAAACACCCATTACTTCTGCTGCTGCACATGGGACTCCTGCGGAGGTTACTAGCCCTCCCATCGGATTGGTACTCAGAGAAGAGGGTACTCACACTGAGGGGGTCAGGGAAGCCACTCTATTTCCAGTCGAGATGCCTACTCTAGAGGAAGCTGTTCCTCTTGCCATAACTCAAACTGAGGCTGTTTCACCCATCGCTCCTCTTGTCATTTCTACCAGTGATTGTTTTGCGACTCTGTTTCATAGGACGGTTCTTCCTTGGTAGTTACTCCTTCTTCTATTCCCAGTTCAGCCACTCGCGGGCCCGATGTTGATTTGTCCTCTAAGGAGTCGAAGGATATTCTTGAGGATCTTGGTGATGAGCCCGTCCTGCCGAGGAGGATTTCTAAGTCCGAGGAAGAAGAGGGTGCTCCAACCGAGGCTGGATTCACGGGTATGTCCCTTCTCCCTTTTTTCATTAAGTCCACTTTTCCTTCTTTATTTACTGGGCTCACTCTTCTTTTTTTATTTTTTATTTGCATCTCTATTTTCTTTGTTTGCAGAGACCTTTAAAGGGCAAGGCATTGCAGCAAGTGTAGGGGTGCCTGCAGTAGCCACTCCTACTGCGCCCACAGCACCCATTCCTGTTTTATTTTCTGTACCAGCTCTTGCCATATTTACAGTGTCAGTTTTTGCCATTCCTTCTGTGTCTGCTTCGGTTCTTCCCACAACCCCCATTGTTACTGGTCCTAGTAAGTTTTCTTTCCCTTTGTCTATTTTTCATTTGCCTCCTGTGGCTTTGTTTCTTTCCTCTTTTCTCTTTTAGTTCCTCGTCTCATGCCTTGTGTTTTTCCTTGGCAGGACCATTCCCTATAGTCCCACCTCAATTTGAAGTGGGCAACAGTTCTGCCACCCTTCCAGACCCTGTGGGCGAGGCTGTTGCCTTTTCCGCATGCTTTGACCAGCCTAAAGTCAATGACCTTGATCCTGTAGCTTTCTGGGGCTCCGGGTCTCCTTATGTGGACTTTCATAACTTTAGAATCCCTGAGGACTGTGCTTCTCATTTGGTGATGATCTATAACAATCGTGGGAACTTCATGCAGGGCTTCCGACTTGGCCGATCCACTAGAGAGCATTTTTTGAAGATGTTGGGGTGTGTGTTGAATGAAATCGAGCATAGCTTTGTTGATACCATCTCTACTGAAAGGATCCTGCAATGGAGGGCTGCGGTGCAAGAGTTGTCAGCGTCGGTTTTGCTGTGGAGTTCATTTTGGATTACCTTCGAGAGATTGCCCGAGCCATTTTCATGAGGAGGGTCCAGCCCACTGTTGATGCCATTGACTCGCGCCTTGAGATCCTGAGAAAGGAGTTGATAGACTTGGAAGGCCGTTGCAAGCGTCTTCTTTCCAGTATTGGTGGGTCCGATCGTTTTGGAGATCAGCCTCTTATTTCTGGACTCCGTTGATGATGATGCAGTTTCTTCCTTGTTTTGTTGTTTCCTTTTCCTTATGACTCTATCTAGTACATTATGCTTTCTTATAGCACTTATTTGGCTAGTTTGCCATGGTTTGGGTTTGTAACTTAACTTTGTGATGCTACACTATACTTTTGCTATGACATATAATGATAATACTTAGTGCTTTTCATTACATCCTCTTGAAAGCAAATTACAATTTCGTATTGTGATATAGTCACTTGAAAGATGGAAAGGTAAAAGGAAACATAAAGTTTTTTTTTTTTTTTTTTTTTTTTTTAAAAACACAACAAAGGAAAAAGAAGACAATCATATGAGTTTTCTCCTTAGGCATACTATTGTTTCAACCATTTCCCGTTGATGGGATCCATTAAATCTTTGCCATCCATCTGAGTCAAACGATAGTACCCACTTGGGTGTGCCTCCCTTATCACAAGGGGTCCTTCCCACTTTGGTGCAAACTTAGACGGTCCTGCTAGGCCTTTTTTAACATAGTCTGCCACTTTCAGAACAAGTTGTCCTTCCACGAATACTCTCTCTCTAGTCATCCTGTCGTAAGCTTCAGTCATTTTTTACCTATATCTGTGACTGCGTTCCTGGGCCTTTTCTCTTTTTTCATCAAGTCCCTTTAGGTCCTCACACCTTTCTTCCGCGAAGACTTCTTATTCTTCCCTTCCTTTTTCAAGCCAGCAACTCCCTCAAGTTAGGCTCAGGATCATCCTAGATGTCTCTCCATTTAGGCACGAAGGTACCTTGTGGTCTTGATACTGAACTTTCCCTGGATGGAGCCCATTGATCGTAGAACATAGTTTCTACTAAATGAGCTTCAGCCTGCTCAAATGGTGAGTGGTTCGCTGCTATGCGTATCATTCTGCCGTTCATCCGTCCTTTCACACATTGGTGGTATGTGGATGGAACTAGCCTGTGTTTATGTAACCACGGTCGCCCCAAGAGCACGTGGTATGAGACTTTCGTTTTTACCACGTGGAACCGAGCTAAAGAAGCTATGGGTCCCACTTTTAACCATAACTGGATATGGCCTGCGATGTACTCTCCCCTTCCACCAAATCCCGTTACTTCCATTGGACACCTTTGGATCTTTCTTTCTGATCCCCGTAGCTTGCAGAGTGCTCAACGGGATAAGGTTTACAGAAGCACCTGTATCTACTAAGGCTCTTTTTATGGGGATTTGATTTATGGATGCTACCAGATAGAGAGGTCTCCTGTGGTCTGGGTACCCCACTTCCATATCTTCATCACTAAAGGTGATTTCAATTGACTCCTATAAGAGAGCCCTGTTATCCTGGACTTCTACTAATAAACATTTTACCCCTGCCCCAGAGGCAATGCTTACTAGAGCCTCGGTGGCTACTTTTCTTTCTTTTGTTGTGAGGCCCAACTGATCAAATAAGTTTTTGAATTTAGAGCTTTGCTGTAAAGTAGTAATCGCAGCGGCAGGCAGGGCCAGATTCTCTTCTTCGTCATCCCCTGGATCCGTACAAATCACTATTGCTGCTACACCCTTCCCTTTGTGATTTGGGAATGGGTTTCTTTGAACTTCCTGCTGGGATAGTTCTAAAGTCCTTTCCTTTATCCTGCGGTGCACTGATCTGTGGAGTGCCCAACACTCTGCAGTAGAATGTTGGACATAGTTGTGTAAACGACAAAAATACGGGTCCTTCCTTTCCTCTTCTGTGGGCTCCCTAACAACCTGGTTAGGTTTAAAAATGCCATCTGCTATCCATTTGTCTAACAATACGTCTAGTTCCTTTGCAGTGCATGGTATTGGCGGGGGAGTATCGTACTCTCTCCCGTCAGTCTTTCTCCTCTACTCACCAGTGGACACAGCCATGGCTTGCGGGACACTTCTCTTGTCCGTGCTTGGCTTTTCGAACTGGGCAATTTTTCTCACCTTTTGTAATAACTGCGCGAACTGGGAGATTTCGAGGTTTTCTAGAACTGCCCTGTACTCCCTGATCATATTCATCATACATATCTCCACCAGCGTCCTTTCTTCGCAATGGTCATAGCAGTCGAGTGCTATGTCCCTAAATCTCGTGATGTACTCCATCAAGTCTTCACCATTCCTTTGTTTGGTCGCTTGCAGTGTTGCAAGTGTCACCATTTCTTTTCCGTGGAAGTACTTGGTACAAAATACATCCACTATATCATCCCATGTCGGGATCGATCCCGGCTTTAAGCCAATGTACCAGGTATAAGCCCGATCATACAATGATTTAGAAAATTCTCGAAAACACAAATCCTTGTTTGCGGCATAAGGGCCAAGCGTATCGATGAACTTGCTCACATGCTCAACAACACTTCCCTTCCTGCCATTATATTGTGCGAAAACTCGCGGTGCATACCTCTCGGGGTATGGTTTATTAAGCACCCTTAGTGGATATGGGGGTCTAAGTGCGTAGAATCTCTCCTTTGGTCCTCTGGCTTTCTCTTACTCTAGAAGAGCCGCTACTTTTGCCATAGTAATAAAACGTTCATCCATATTCTGTGGGACACCTCCTACTTGTGTCTCTTCTGCCGCATGCTTTGGATCGTGCTGGCTTCCTTTCTCCTTTATTCTATCCGTCTTTAACTGACGAATTTCCTCCATCATTTGCTGCTGTGAATGCTGTAAAGCCTGCAACACTTCCACAAAGGTGTTGGCGTTGTTGGCGGGGATCTTTAGAGGAGGTTGAGGTCCAGCCCCCATCTCGTTAGCACCTTCCGCCTAATTAGGCTGTGGTTGGTGGGGCATTGTAGGCCTGGACTCTGCTTGTGAGGGTACAACACTCATATTTCGTGTTGTCCTGGACTTTGGAGGCATTTTTTTGTGAGGGCTCTTGTCTCTGAGCTATTTCTCAACTCCCCAGCGGAGTCGCCAATTTAATGTTGGGGCCTTTTTTACTATGTTGGGCTGGGCTGCCCCTTTGTGGTTGTAGGCCCAAGTGTTTTGGGTTGCGGGAGTCGAGATCGGTCCAACTGGAACTCAACTTGGCTGGCTTATGTACAAACTAGGTCTCGTCTGCCAAGAGAGTGCTTGCGGTAGGCAGAGCTATTTTAGAGAAGCTTGTGGCAAACAGACATAATTGATAAAAACTGAACAATGTATTCTGGAATGACCAGATAGTTCTTTTGATAGTGAATGACCAAATGATCCATAATCATAATAATATGAACAATTTTTGACAAATAAAATAGTAAGGGCAAATGGTAATAAAGATTAATCAATAAATAAAGGAAATAAGCCCAGTTCGGTCTGCGGGGGTAAGGTCAAGGAGGAAGAACTCCTTTTCTTAACGTGATTAACCTTCGAGGAAAAGAATTTCTGCCATGGAAATTAATGGGTTTGAGGAAGGCGGACTTGAATGGACAATGCCCAGGACGATTATAGAAGAGAGTAGGAATTTGAGAGGGAGAGAAAGGAAGGGACCTATCGGTGCATGCCACTAACACTTGCTCTTTTCTCTCTGTCTTTCTCTCCTTTCTAGTCTTTCCTTAGTGATTTCTACAATTGTAGTTTTTAGTATTGTGCTTCCCCTATTTTTCTAAGTATGTTTCAGAGTCTTTTCCTTATGTTGTGTTGTATTGCTCTCGTCCTTGTTGTTGTTCCTGTACACGGCAGAGGCTTCCTTCTTATAGTGCCTGCCATGACCAGATTTTACTATTCTACCCCTTAACCACCTTTGTTTGGTCTGGGCGTACTTGCCGACCATCACTGTTCCGTCTGCGAGTTCTCCTGTTACAGACAAAGACAACTATTTTGTCTGTTAGTTTGCCATGGCACCTCTTCCTACCACGATGATGTTTCTCTCTCTCTATCCCTCATGGCATACACCTATTGGTTCCAACTCAGTTTTGCCTCTTTTGGGTGGTATGTCATCCCAGCAGGACGTATCCCCCAAAAGAGCTTAAGCAAGAACCTCAAAACAGATCTTCCCCTCTCCCCACCTCCAAATCATGCCCTCTTACCTCTGACCCACGACCCCACCATGTCCCGTATTGGCTGGGTACAGGCTGGTGGTGCCTGGGACTTGCGCATGCATATGTTTGAAATCTGCCTACTGTTCATGCATCTACCGTGGACTGGAGACTTTGCCTGTATTGCCTGTCATCCGTTTCTGGCTTTTCACGAGCTGCTACTCTGATTTCCCGCTCCCATAGGGTCTGGGCTTTTCCAAGTACTGAGCTTTGCGTTCTCTTCAACCCAATTCTTTAATTGTCTTGACTTCCTACCGCGTTACTCGGCCTTTCCTGCTGCGGCGATTTGTTCCTGCTAGGCCTCTTTTTAGGCCTGCCGTTCCTTTCTTTCCCTCAGTGGCTTAATATGGCCATTGGTGTTCTCACTTATGGGCTCCAATGTCCCTTTCTTTTCACTTGGGCCTTTCTGGCCCATTTACTTCCTTTGAACTTCCTTAGTCCATTTACTAGCTCCGCATCCCATGGCATTTTACTAACTTAATTGGGCTTCCCTGGCCCAATTTCCTCATTCTCATCCTTGGGGTTCATGGGCTTGCCATTATCCCTTACTTTCTTTGTTTACATTGCTTTGGGTCTGCCATAGCTCATTCTCACTTTTCCATACCATATACTGCCCATGGGTGCTGTTTTCTCTCTTTCCGGGCCTTTTAGGCCCAATTACTTCCTCAAGACCCATTTGCTTATATTAAGGGCCTGTGATCCATTATTCCTGTCGCTTAGGCCTAATGGTTTTACTTAGTTTGCCGCTTCTTTGCTGCCTATATTTCTGGGTTAGACTGCCTTTTGCCTATTTCAAAAAAATGACCCTCAACAGAGATCAAATTTGTTGTTTAATTCTCTAGTATGAATGTTGAACCAAATTATTATAGCAGTTCATCCTCTTTAAATGAGGAAGAGGACAATGATATGTTCTTCCTACTAATGTTTGTTGAGAATAAAAACAACTATATTCCTAAGGAGCCTCAACGTATCTCTATGTTGATTGGTGATGCATTTATAAAAGAGATATCGAATGGCAATCCTTGAACATGTTATGAGTTATTCCACATGGATAGCCTAACATTTACACGTCTCTATAACTATTTGAGAACACATAAGTTCTTAACAAACTTATGTTGGATCATAGTGGAGGAGGCAGTTGGTATGTTCCTATTAATAGTGGGACATAATAAAGGTAATAGCAAATCGTTTTCAACCCTAAATTGAGACAGTGGATAGGGTGTTTAAGGAAACTATAAGAGCAATATGCCACTTAAGAAAATTCATTATATGTCATTCTCAAAGCAATGAAGTGCATCCACGTATTGCTAACAATACCAAGTTCTTTCCGTATTTCAAGGTAATCCCAAGTTATTGTTCATTTTATCATACAAATATTATTTGCTCGCATATGCTAATACTTGTGTTTATATTTTTTCTAGAAATGTATAGGCGCAATTGATGGAACATATATCAGTGCATGGGCTTTAGCATCAAAGCAATTCAAACTATAGGAATAGAAAGGCCACAATCACCCATAATATAATGTGTGCATATGATTTTGATATGAAGTTTACATTTGTTTACACGGGTCAGGAGGGTACAGCCAATGACTCACGAGTATTCTTAGATGTACTTTGTTGAGGGTCATTTTTGTAAAGCCAGCCCAACCCAGCAAAGCAGGCAATAAGAGTGGCAGGCATAGAATAAGACTGTTAGGCCCAAGTGGTAGGAAGAATAGAACACAGGCCCATAACATAAATAAATGGGTCTTGAGGAAGCAAATGGGCCCTTTGGGCCCGGAAAGAGAGAAATGACACCCATGGGCAATGTATGGTATGAAAAAGCGAGAATGGGCCACGGCAGGCCCAAGGCAATGTAAACAAAGAAAGTAGGGGTTGATGGCAAGCCCATGAACCCCAAGGATGATTATGAGGAGATTGGGCTGGGGAAGCCCAATCAAGTTAGCAAAAGCTCATGGGAAAGCAAAGTAAGTAAATGGGCCGAGGAAGCCCAAGGAAAGTAAAAGGGCCGCAGGCCCAAAGGGAAAAAAGAAAGGGACAATGGAACCCATGAGTAAGAACACCAGTAGGCTCTCTTAAGCCACTAGGGGAAAGAAAGGAACGGCAGGCCTGAAAAGAGGCCCAGCAGGAACAAAAATCGCCACGGCAGGAAAGGCTGAGTAACACGGAGGGAAGTTAAGGCAATTAAAGAATTGGGTTGAAGGGAACACAAAGCCCAGTACTCAGTAAAGTCCAGACCCTATGGGGTGGGAAATCAGAGTAACAGCTTGGGAAAAGCCAAGAACGGACGACTGGCGATGCAAGCAAAATGTCCAGTACACAGCAGATGCATGGACAGCAGGCAGACTTCAGATATAAACCACGTGCAATGCCCAGGCACCACCAACCTGTACCCAGCCAATACAGGACATGTTGGGGTCATGGGTTAGAGGTAAGAGGTAAGAGGGCATGGTTTGGAGGTGGGGAGAGGGGAAGGCCTGTTTTGAGGTTCCTGCTCAAACTCTTTTAGGGAATACGTCCTGCTGGGATGGCATATCACCCAAAAGAGGCAAGGCTGAGTGGGAACCAATAGGTGCATGCCATGAGGGATAGAGAGAGAGAAACATCACCGCGGCAGAATAAGGTGTCGCGGTGAACTAACAGACAAAACGTTGTCTGTGTCTGTGACAGAGGGACTCGCAGACAGAGCAGTAAGGGTCTGCGAGTGCGCCTAGACCAGACAAGAAACAGTTAGGGGGTATAATAGTAAAAGATCGGTCACAACAGGCACTATAAAAGGACGCCTCTGCCGTGTGCAAAAAGACACAACAAGCACGAGAGCAATACAACGCAACTTAAAGAAAATACTCTGTAACTTACTTAGAAGAACAGAGGAGCATAACACTAAAAAATGACCATTGTGGAAATTACTAAGAAAAGACTAGAAAAGAAAGAAAGAATGAGAGAAAAAAGGAACAAGTGATAGTGGCATGCACTGATAGGCCCCTTCCCTTCTCTCCCTCTTGAATCCCTGTTCTTTTCTATAATTATTTTGGGAAGTGTCCATTTAGGTCCGCCTCCCTCAAACCCATTAACTTTCGCGGTAGGAATCCCGTTTTCTTTCCTCGGAGGTTAATTGCATTAAGAAGAGACGTTCTTCCTCTTTGGCCTTACTCTTGCGGACCGAACTGAATTTATTTACATAAGCTGTGGATTAAATCTTTATTACCATTTGCCCTTACTATTTATTTGTCAAAGATTGTTAAATGTCATTGTAGTTCGGTCATTTCTTATTAAAAGAACTATCTGGTCATTCCAGAATACATGATTTTGTTTTATCAATTGTATCTGCCTGCTGCAAGCTTTTTTTTGGAACAGCTCAGTCTGCAGTAAGCACTCTCCTGGCAAACAAGGTATAGTTCGCGTACAAATCGGCCAAGTTGAGTTCCAGTTGGCCCGGTCTCGACTCCTGCAACCCAAAACACTTGGGCCTACATTCACAAAGGGGCAGCCCGACCCAACATAGCAAAAAAGGCCCCCACACACTTCAAAGGCCAGAAAATAATTTCCCATGGCCTCCATCCAGTAAGATATATTGTTGCCTCACTTACATATTTACAATTTTCAAGTTTAATCCATTCACCATGTCGTACTTCTCTCTATCTTATTATTATTTTTGTTAGGTGGCTATTATTTAGTGGATTTTGGTTATCCATGCACCTTGGGGTTTCTACCTCTGTACCGTACTGAGAGCTACCATCTATGAGACTTTTGAGGTGGGGATTGTCCTGAAGGTGCTAAAGAGCTTTTCAATTATAGACATTCCTCTCTTCGTAATGTAATTGAAAGATGTTTTGACATTTTAAAGACATGATTTCCAGTCTTAAAAATGATGCCCCGTTATAAACCATGTTGACAAGGGAATGTGATGAGAGCCTGTTGCACAATTCATAACTTCATTCAATTGACAACAAGAAATGATCGCTTATTTACTCAATTCAATATTGATAACCTTATTGTTGAAGGTGAAGGTAGGTATAATTCGGGTGAGCCATCACACACTATTGACTTAACTGATCAAGCCGCTGAAGCTATGGCAGCTTATAGGGATCAAATCGTAGGATTGATATTGGCAAATAATAGGCATCATTGATGCTACGTTATTTATTTATTTATTTATTTATTTTGGATGAAATTGATTCCCTAGCATTGATGCCATGTAGTAAACTTTTTAGTTATTGATTATCTTTTATAACACTTGATAATTGTTATAGTTTCAGTCTTACTTATATGATTAAAGTTTTAGGCTTGAATGTTATATACAAAACAATTGATTTATAATTTCTTGGCAAAAAGCCACTTTTAGTTCCTACATTTTTAGGTGATTCCCATTTTAGTCTCTACATTTTATTTTTACCGCTTTTAGTCCCTATTCTGAGAAACGCTTTCCGTTTTAGTCCCTGCCATTACTCATTTAATAGAATTATCCTTCGTGGCAAATGGTCCAATAGTAAATGCTGACGTGTTCATTAGAATAATATTAAAAAAATTATTTACATTTTTTAAAATGCCACATCAGCAATTTAATTTTTTTAAAAAGCCACGTCAGATAAAAATAATATAAAAATTTCTAACCTAATTATTTAAAAAAAAAAAAAAAGAAGAAATTAGTTAAATTAATTTTTTTTTCTTTATTTTGGAAGAACATGAAGAACTCAAAACTCGGAAATATTTTTTTGGAAGAACATGACGAGTAGGAAATTGATCTAGAGCAAAGGAGAGCCATTAGCGATGTGGTTGATCATTGTTTTGAAGAATTGGTCGTCGTTCAGAGAAGTGGTGCCGGCGTAGAGGTTGATAGAGAGAATTAGGAAGATCGAGAGGAGAGCTATGGAGGAGAGTACGGTGAAGCTTCTGCCTTTGATCAAGAGGAACTAAGCAGAGTCAGCGCCGCAGTGGCGGGCAATCTTGCGACATGTGGCGTGCTAGATGGCGAGGAGCTTGGTGAAGAGGGTGGTGGGACCGGGGATCCGGTGGTGGTCGTTGTGGAGCTTGATGGAGAGGAAGATGATGACGCAGTAGATGGAGCCAATGGTGGAGATGTTGAGAAGGTACTGGATGTTACCGTACCAGGCATTGACTCTACCACCACCACCATTGCCATTGCCGTCGAGGGAGGGAATTAGGCCCAGGCTCAGGCCCATTGGATCCATGGCTAAATATGATGATAGATTCTTTCTTGGGTTTTACTTTGGGGGATTTGGAGTTTAAGGAATTTAAGGTTGTGTGGTTGTTTGTGGTTTGGTTGTGCATGGAGGCCAAAAATTTAGGCCTGAGTTTTGTGTTTTTTTATGTTTGTGTTTTCTGAGTTCTTCATGTTCTTCCAAAAAAGGAAAAAAAATTAATTTAACTAATTTCCTTTATTTCTTTTTTTAAATAATTAGGTTAGAAATTTTTATATTATTTTTATCTGATGTGACTTTTAAAAAAAAATTAAATTGCTAATGTGGTATTTTTAAAAATGTAAATAATTTTTTTAATATTATTTAATGAACACGTCAGCATTTATTGTTGGACCGTTTGTCACGTAGGATAATTCTATTAAATGAGTAACGGTAGGGACTAAAACGGAAAGCGTTTTTCAGAATAGGAACTAAAAGCAATAAAAATAAAATATAGGGACTAAAATGGGAATTGCCTAAAAATGTAGGGACTAAAAGTGACTTTTCGCCTAATTTCTTTAGATGTAAGGATTTTAAATACTTTGGAGCAAACGTGTTTTTGAATTAGAATAAATATAATTTTAAAAAAAAATTAACCAAAGAAAACAAAATTCACCTTTTTCAAAAACAACTACCAAAAAAATTTCCTGAATTTTGTTTTTGGAAAATGTGTTTTTCCTTTCAACTAACCAAACGTGTTTTTCATTTTGAAAACAGAAAAAATTTTTTTTTTTTTTTTTTCTTCTGCTTCCCTTGAAAACAAGAAAATGAAAACAGTTACCAAACATGCCATAATACTCTAGAAGATGGATACATTTGTCATTAATACTGGCCGGTTCAATGTGCGTGATTAGGAAACACAATGAGTGACTATCACGGTTAAAAAAAAAATGACCTAAATATCATAGTGTACAACATTTTACCTTAAATAGGTGAGCCTCGTCTCTAACTCTAACCTCAATCATTTTGATCTTGGAGAGCCCTTTTATTTATTTATAAATTTTTTTTTTTATGAACGAAAAAAGGGCCTCACACGTGTAATCACTGACCTGGTCTACTTAAACCTGTAGCACTCATGGCGTGAGACAATCTTGTGTGTGCTAGGGCTATTCACATCGTGACACAACATTTTTGCGAAATGCACGATTCAAATAGGCAACTCCTAGACCCACAGGTGTGACCTAGTCTGGGACTCCTACCAACGCACCACGCCCCTAGGGGGTGTTCTTGGAGAGCCCTTAACTTGGGTCAGATCACTCCATATCATGGTTTAATCATGGTTTCACAATATATAAAAAAAATAATAAGTTAATCAAGTAACTTGTGAACAAATTTGAGCTCGCCCGACAAAAGAATGAGTTAAGTTTGAATATAAAATTTTCTTTGGTGATGATGAGCTCGAACTTAGCTTGTGTCTTAAAAAAAATTTAAATGAACAAGCTTGATTTTTTCTTACTCGACTAAGGTGGGCTTGTTTACAGCCCTATTTGTATCCATCATTTTGAACATTTTTTGTTTCTTGCACTAATCTTGTGTCTAGTTATTGAGATAATATCAAATGTCAATCTAGTTGAAGTTGTTTAAATATTGGCCCAACACAAAATTCTTCACATTGGGTCTTCCAAATGCCATATGTTGGTATGTTTTAGCATCAAAGTTCCAAAAACTCTCATTACCCAAACTTGTAAACCCAAAAAAATTTACAATTGTGCTACAGTACCATCACAATGGTACAGTAGCACAACTGTAAAACTAAATAATATTTTTTTTAATGCGTAGTAAGAGAGATAGAGATTAGAGGGAGAAATGAGAAATATTTTTATATTGTTTTTATATTATTTTAATGTATAGTATAGTAAAATAAAAATTAGAATGTTAGATATATTATAAAATAGTATGGTATATATGGCCTCGGTTTGGACAGCACTTCTTTATACTAAGTGTGGCGTTAGGTTTTTAGTTTTTTTTTTTTTAGCCGGAGTTATTAACTTTTGAGAGAAAAAAATATTATACATGAACAGTGCGTGCACTGTTTATGCACTGTTTATATACTGTTTACTCATTAAATAATATTAAAAATGAGTCTCATGATACTATTCATACATTTAAAAATTATTTTGTTATAATGTTTTTAACAACAATTAATTTTTAGCAATAATAAAGAACAACAAGTTGTATCTAGACAGACTCATGATAAAATAACTTTGAGACGGTAAAATGAATTTTTTTTAAGAAATTGAACGTGAATGCTCTTCGTTGCACCTGTAATGGATGTTGAAGCACAAACACGGCAAATTGGGTGACGTATAATGTATTCATGTTGATCACGTGTTTCCGACATGTTTTCCTGCATCTCGATACCTCGTATGGATCACTAAGTTGCTATCAGCGAGGTTTGACGTCATTCTCCTCATGTGCTCTTTTGTCTAAGTTCACACAACACTTTACTTTTTTTATTTGTTTACATGGTTTGCTTTACTGGAAAGTTTAGGAACATTTTTTCTTTTTCTTAATTAGGCATAGGTCCCAGAAAGAGTTGGCCCACACAACACTTTACTTTTTTTTATTTGTTTACATGGTTTGTTTTACTGGAAAGCTTTAGGAACTTTTTTTTCCTTTTCCTAATTAGGCATAGATAAAAGAAAAAAGTTGGATCCGATGCAATAACTAGGATTATTGCACTGTTTCTTGTGAGATTTATGATTGGATAAAATGTTTTAACTTTTTTATCTTATCAACTTTATATCTTTTAGGGATGATAATTGCAGGATAATCTCTCAATTTGTATTGGAAGTCTCTAGGAACATAAGTAGCCTTGAATAGTTAAAGATTTAGGGTCCATTTAGGATCTGATTATTTTATTGAAATTGAAAATTTTTTACTGAAAGTAATGTAGATAAAGGTAAAAATTAGTTAAAATAGTATAGTGAAATTCATAAATTATAGTAAAAATAAACTGAATAGTAAAATAAATTGGAAAAATTATCTTTGCCAAATGGACACTTATTTGTTTATGGTCTTAGAGGTGAATATGTCAATATATATATATATATATCTATTATAAGTGGGTTTCAAATCAACCATAAAAGATTTTATTTGTTGATCTAATTGAAATTCATGAATTTGATTAAAAGCTGATTTGGGATAACTAAGATTTTATGGATTTGGATAAAGTTAAATACAAAATAGATATTGCTGCATATTTTGAAAATCTAATTGTTGAATTATTTGCTCTTTACACCCTTAATACACATGACAAATTTTGTGTTAATTTAATATTATTTACTATATGATCTATAAACTTATATTTTATACATAATTTTAAACTGTAAAAACTTGCAATTTAAACAATTTATTGATAACATAGTTATTGATCTTTAATTTTTTAGAAATTTTGCAATTATGAAAGATATAAGAAGAATATATAATTCAATTGTGAATTTGTCAAAATTCACCCCTAATAAAGAAGTACTATTAAAGTAGGCCTTAACTATAGCTAATTTTATAGCTCATTAAATTTTGTCCTATGGATTTTTCCCTAGAACCTACATGTACATAAATTATTACAGTATGCATAGCAAGGGAGACAATTAATCTTCATAAAACCCCAAGTTTATAACATTAACAACAATAAAAATAAACATCATATGACAGTCGAGATTAAATCAAGTTACATTTAACAGTCGCACTTTTCCAACTAACAGTCGCACTGGGCCAAGTAAAAACGGGCCGGGTCCCAAAGATTAAATCAAGCTACATTTAACAGTCGCACTTTTCCAACTAATCCTTCATTAGAGCTTGATACAAGTTAGTCCTTCATCCTATGTACTCTTTCGGTAATACTCGCGGTGATCCCTCGAACAAATCCAACAAATAACTCTCTAAATCATCTGCTGTGTACTTTATGTATTTCCCAGCATACCTTCCACTCTCTACTTGATTCCCAAGCATTCCCATAAATGAGCAGTAAGCCGAGATCACGTTGTCCATTATAGATATCCTAAGATCTTGCCGGAGCTGAGCATTGGGGACCTTCCAAGCAGTTTGAACCCTATATACTTCCTCAAAACTAGCATTGAAATTCTTAAAAATGTTTGAGGCATTAGAAAAGCTCTGAACAACCCCTTCATCCTTCAAACAAAGCAACACTTTGGTCCAAGAAGCCTTATGATAACTCGTCGCGTATTGCCTTACCTGGTCATGATGTTCATGAACCCAATTATCACCTAAGAACCCACCAAGATCCAAATCTTTCACCATCTGCACCATATACAGAGTATTATTCATCAGAAAAATATACTGCAATCCATCATCATCCTCATAGAGCTTCGATTTCTTCTGAAGATTGAACTGTAAACATGTTATCAACACTAACAACTGCCTACCTAACGGAGTCGGTGCTTTTAATTGATCATCATCTTCATCAATATTTCCCAACAAGAAGTTCAGAGTATCACTATAATCCAGAAGCGACTGCACATAACCCATCACGTACCGCGACAGTGGGTCAATCTCACCACTCTGCATAAATTTCACAGAGGTTCCATTGTAAACCGCATTCTCAAGCTCGGGAAATGTCCCCCTGGCTGCCTCGCCAAGCCTGGTGAGCACATCTTTCACCTTATTGATCACTACATTGTCAGTAATCAACCCTTCCAATTGCGCCAATGCCTTAGCCATCACATCATACATGTCGAGTATCCCAAAGAGCTTCTGAGGCGATTTTCTCCCAATTGCAACGGCTTTACCGAAGCTCAATAACTGCATCACGCAACCTTTCATGATTTCGTTCAAGCGAATCTCTTTGCTTTTACTCTTCTTGCTGTTGAGAATCAACCTAACCACGATCTTCACGAATTGAATCCACTTCTCCATCTCCACCCTTAGTGAGTTCCACTTGATTTTCTGAACCTCTTTGATTCTCAACTTCTTGATATCTAAGAACAAGAGGTGCTCATCCAAAGATGTTCCATCATCGGTCTCTGACTTGTTGGGCGGTAATAATAATGATGGTGAGGAAATGTGCTTAGGAGTTGATACGTTAGACACTGAACTGTCTGTGTCCGACATGTTGGGTGGTGGAAAGAAGTGATCATACGAGGGTATGTAACGATTTTGATCTATAATTTCATAGTAATCGGGACTGTCTATTTGAGAACTGGCTGGTGGGAAGATTGACATTATGGAATATGAGGACGGTATGGAACGACTTCGAACAAGTATTTCATAATATTCGGGACTGTCTAATTGAGATCTGGCTGGTGGGAAGATTCCCATTATGGAATTGGAACGAGAGAATACTGAAGGTGTTCCATAAAATAGTGAACTAGCATCAGTCTCAGACTTTGTGGCTGGGAAGAGTGATGAAATGTTAAGAGGGGAGTTTGGATTTGTTCTGTTCCATACGCAACTGTCACTGTCAGCTTCCGACTTGGCTGATGGAAAAAATGACCCTACTAGTGACACACTTCTTTCTCTGATATCGTAGCTTGAATAAATCATTCTTGTTGCGATTTCTCTGTCCCCATCCTCAACTTTTGGGTCGATCAAATCAACCGAACTGTAGTCGTCTAAGCTCGGACCACGCTCGTTAAGCCGCAAGCTACGATTATTGTCAAAGAAGCTGGTCGTCGTGGTGGTAGCCATAGGGTTTCAGATTTTAGGATTTGGATCAAAGAGAGAAATAAATAGAGAGAACGAAAGAGCCAGGCAATTTTTAATGGTTTTGTTTAGAGGAAGCTCAGTAGAAAAGGAAGATGCGGTGCGGTGATTTTCAAAAAAAAAAAAAAAAAATTGAAGGGAATGGGAAATTGTGTGTGGATGAGAGCGTCAAGTGCGGGAACATTTTAAAAGGTTTTTAGGCCGTGTTCCGAACCAATATAGAAATTACTCCCGTGCAAAGACTCCAAACACATCGATTTTTTTTATTTATTTTTTGGGCTGAAAACTTTGACTGAGCTTTGGCTAACACTGCGAATCTCAGCGGTGTTTCCAACAGGTTTCGTAAACTTTTGTGTCCTTTCTTAGTATTTATTAAGATGTGTTGGCCTTATTTGTATTATTGGCCTATTATTTGTGAACGGCTGCTTCTAAAACTCTTTGTTTTTTTTTTTTTTTCTTTAAAAAAAAAATCTGCCAAGCATAAAATTAAAACGAGAGAATACAATTGTTGGTGTAGGGGTAAAAGGCCCAAGAGTGTATATTGGGCTGTAAGCCTTATTTGAGGACATTTAGCAGTCCAATGACAGTTAGATGTTATCAAAGATGTACAAATCAATGGGTTATGGAAGGATTCTGGTCACAAAGGTTTGAGAAGGTAGTCTGAGGAAGAACGCCTCCTCGGCTAAGCAGAGTAGAGGTTAGAAGGTTTGACCTGCCATCAAGAACAACGCTCAGAACAATTCTACTGGTAAGGATAAACATTATGAGGGAATAGGACAAAGTGAAGCTCAGAAATATCTTGGAGAAAGCTGTTACCACTGCATTAAATGCTCTGTAACTAATTCTCTAGGCTCATTAATGTGGAGGTGATACCTGAACAGTAATATTCAGCCTTACAACTACCTTCAAAGACTTCAAGAAGGTGTTGATGGGACAAATATCAAAGCAATCAACTGGACCTACATGTGGAGGGTGGAGATGAAGCAACATAGGGTAATATACGGAAGAAAGACCCCATTACAAGGGGATCATTGGAGAATTTGTAGAAAAAACATTGTAACGATAAGAACTGTAATTGTAATCAAGTCTAAGAGAAATATATACAAGAGCTACTCTCCTCAAACTTTGCTGAGGAAGATTTTCTTTGCCCAAAACTTGTTTATCTTTGTTTTCTTGTCATCTTTAACCCAATACGATTGTTGTCCAACTCATTGAAGTCTAGTTTCCAGCCCACTCTCTACAAATTCATTGTGTTAGGCTCTTTGGACCTTAATTCATTTGTCTTTTAGGCTGAGGAAACACGCCCTTACAATTAGCACCGTCTATGGGAATACTTGAGCTTTAGTGAGATGTTCAGCTATTGTAGGTTCAGGACTAAAATGAGAAGAGTCTGTTGGTTCTCAACGTCAAGATCAATTTCTCAATCTTGAACAAAAAAAGGGACTAGGAGGTTAGTATGCATACCACACATACTAGTAGGAGCCAATCTCAAAGTGGGAGTCACGTCTCTCATAAAGAGAATACTAGAAGCATGCAGTTGGAGATTAACCGTTTGCGGAGGAGGTTATGCCGGGAGCGACGGAGAAGGACTCCTTCAAGTTCTAACACTTCTTCTTCTGATGATAGGGATGATAGCTACCAGCCCAAGTCAAGGACTCCTCCCAATGAGTCTTTTTCGTGTGATGAGGATCACCATTATAGGCGGAGAAGGAAAAGTCCATCTTGCAAAGGTCTGGGTAACGATGCTATGAGCAGGGCTTTGAACCAGATTTCTAAGTCACCTTTTACATGTAGGATTGAAGGAGGAAAATTTCCTTGATGATTTACTCAGCCAACATTCACCATGTATAATGGTAGAACAGACCCTATGGAACATATTAGCCACTTCAACCTGAGAATGACTATTTACTCAAAGAATGAGACCTTGATATGCAAAGTGTTCCCATCCAGTTTAGGGCCTGTGGCGATGAGATGATTCGATGGTCTGAAGGAAGGTTCTATTCACTCCTTTAAGGAGCTTACTAGGGCGTTTGAGGCTCGTTTTGTTACTTGTAGCAGGGTTCCTCAGTCCTTGGACTCCCTGTTGTCTATGACCATGCGAGAAGGGGAAATCCTGAAAATATTCTAATAGATACTGGGAGGTGTTTAATGAGATTGATGAGAATTTTGATGATGTGGCTATAAGGACTTTCAAGGTTGGCCTGTCCACCAAGCACGATTTAAGAAAGTATTTGACAAGGAAGCCTGTTAGGAGTGTATGTCAGCTCATGGATCGTATTGATGAGTACAAGTGGGTCGAGGAGGACTAATAACAAGGGAAGGGGAAAGCTAAAGTAATCCCTCAGGATCGAAGGGATTTAGGTCGGGCAGGTAAAATAACAACCGACCTCAAAGAGATTTTGCTGGGCATTTTGGGTCTAATGTTGTTCAGGTAATTAACATTGTATTCTGAGAGCCTATGCACCAAATATTGGAAAAAAAAATTAAGAATGAGCCATACTTTAAATGGCCAAATAAGATGGTAGGAGACCCCGCGAAGCGCAACCAAAACCATTATTGCCAATACCACCAAGAGCGAGGGCACACTATAGAAGATTGCAGGACTTTGTGGAGTCATCTGGAGAAACTGGTTAAGATTGGGAAGTTAAAGCAATTCTTGTATCAGCCCAACGGACAGGGCAGTCAGGTAGGACGAAAGCTTAGAAAGATGCTTCTTCAAGACCACCTTCAGGTACAATTAGTATTATTCTTGTTGCTTCAGGAAGAATTGGTTCTCATCCATCTAGGGTGACGTCTATATCTCATCCATTTGCAGAAGACTTGTCCCTTAAGCCAAAGAAGGGAAGAATGAAGGTCTGACTAGCATTGAGTTTTTTTTTTTTTTTTTTTTTATGAAGATAAGGTAGGAACCTTGCAGCCACATGATGATGCCTTAGTGGTTACCCTCAGGATAGGAGGGTATGATGTGAAGAAGGTGTTAGTAGATTAGGGCAGTGGTGAAAAAATCATATACCTTGATTTATATAAAGGGCTCAAATTGAAACTTGAGGATCTCGCCTACTATGATTCACCTTTGTTGGGTTTTTATGGGAAAACTATTATCCCGAAGGGACAGATTAAACTACTTGTGCAGGCAGCGTCAAAGATTGTGGAGGTCAACTTCATTGTGGTAGATGCCTATTCCTCCTACATTGCCATTGTGGCAAGACCTTGGCTTCATGCCATGAGCACTATTTCTTCCACCTTACACTTGAAGGTGAAGTATCCATCAGGGAACCAGATTAAGGAGTTGGTTAGGAGTCAGTCTATGGCTAGGCAATGCTTGGTGGCTGCAATTAGACATCATATTGGAGGTGAGTCATCGACCTCTGCTGAGCAGGATTTATAGCAATCAAGGATGACAATGTTGTCTACAGATGTGGTGGTAGAAGGGACAAAGTATGAGGAATTAGAAAAAGTTGATATTGATGATGATGATGAGAAGTTTTTTCAAGTCGGAGTTCAGTTGCCTCCTCAGGAGAAGGAAGAGCTGATAGTATTTCTCAGAAAAAATATTGACATGTTTGCATGGAGCGCTTATGAGGCTCTCAGAATGGATCCAGATTTTATTTGCCATCATTTAAACGTCAATCCATCTATTGTTCCCAAGAAACAACCACATCGACGTTCCTCTAAAGAGCATTCTGATGTTGTGAAAGAGGAAGTGGTCAAGCTTAAGTGGGCAGGGACAATAAAAGTGAATGGTTGGCCAATACGATGGTGGTAAAGAAGAGGAATGAAAAGTGGCAATTATGTGTAAATTTTATAGACTAAACAAAACTTGCCCGAAAGACCCTTTCCCCATGCCTCGTATAGATCAATTAATGGATACGACTGTGGGCCATCCTTGGATGAGTTTTTTGGATGCCTTTCAAGGATTTCATTAAATACCATTAGCTTTAGATGAGACGCGCATTGGAAATTACCACTACAGAGTGATGCCCTCTGGATTGAAAAATATAGGGTCTACCTACTAGAGGATGATGACCAGGATATTTAAGCCTTAACTAGGCAAAAATATTGAGTTTATATAGATGATATGTTGGCAAAGAGTAAGGTAGAGTCCGAGCATGTGGATGACCTTAGAAATATTTTTGAAATACTGAGGAAGCACAAGCTACGCCTTAATGCTTCTAAGTGTTCTTTTGGTGTTAGCTCAAGTAAATTTCTAAGTTATAAGGTCACTCATTATGGAATTGAAGTCAACCTTGATCAGATTATGGCAATTAACAATCTGCAGCCTCCTTGAAATCCCAAAGAAGTTCAGAAGTTAACAGGAATGACTACTGCTTTGAATCGATTCGTCTTTTGGTCAACAAACAGGTGTAGACCTTTCTTCTAGTTGTTGCATAAGTGGAAGGGATTTGAGTAAACTGAAGAGTGCCTTGGCTTTTCAGCTGTTGAAGGAATACCTTTCTCGACCACCCATTATGTCTAGGCTTGAGGAAGAGGAGGTTCTGTTTGCTTATATTGCTGTAACCTATCATGCGATGAGCTTAGTATTGATACGAGTTGATAATGAGATGCAAAGACCAGTTTATTATGTGAGCAAGTCATTGCATGAAGCAGAAATTCATTATCTACTATTGGAGAAAGCCATTTTGGCAGTGGTGCTTGCTACGTGGAAGCTTCCTCATTACTTCCAAGCTCACATAATAGTGGTTTTAACCCAACTTCCTCTTTAATTACTACTTCAGAAAGCTGATTATATAAGAAAAATTGTCAAGTGGGGTACAAATCTAAGGGCTTTTGATATCAAGTATATGCCTCGTACCTCTATTAAGGGCTAGGTCCTAGCAAATTTGTTGACCAAGTTTAATGAGTCTTCATTGAAAGAGGAGGGAGAAGAGCAGAGCATGGAAGGAAAATCAGTTGAGATAATCTCCCTACAAGGACCTCTATCTTGGAAGGTATATGTTGATAGTGCAACTAATCAAAGAGGATCTGGAGTAGGGCTAGTTGTGGTATCTCCTGAAAAGATTACTATTGAGAAATTCTTAAGGTTGGGCTTCTCGGCCACAAATAACAAGGCTGAATATGAAGCTTTGTTAGTAGGGATGGTTATGGTTCAGAAAATAGGAGGAAGAGCAGTGGAGATATTTTCAAATTCAAGATTGGTTGTAGGCCAAGTGAAGGGATAGTTGGAGGCTAGGGATTTGAGAATGCAAGAGTATTTGAACCAAGTTAGGCATTTACAATCAGGGTTTGAGTCTTTCACTTTATAGTAAATCTTTAGAAGTAGAAATATGCTGACTCTTTTGCTACTCTCGCAACCTCCTCGGTGCAAAGTTTACCTTGGGTTATCTTGGTTGAAGATTTATGTAAGCCTATTGAGATGAAAAAAGAGAAGGCTTAGATTCATCAAATTAGAATGGGACCTAGTTGGATGAATTCCATAGTTCTGTTCTTTAAGGATGACATTTTGCCCGAGGAGAAAGGAGAAGCCAATAAAGTGCGAAGAAAAACTCCTCGTTTTTTGTTGTCCAATGATCAAAAGTTATACAAATGCTCTTTTTTTAGGCCATAATTGTTATGCATCCATCCTGAAGCGGTAGAGTCCCTCTCGGAGGAGTTACATAAAGGGATTTATGGAAGTCATACAGGAGGCAAATCACTATCTCATAGGGCCCTTACTCAAGAGTATTGGTGGCCAAGTATGCAAAAAGAAGCACAAGAATACGTGAAAAAGTGTGACCAATGTCAAAGGTTTGCTTTAAACATTCATCAACCAAGGGGTGTCCTCAATCCTCTATCTAGTCCCTGGCTTTTTGCTCAATGGGGCTTGGATATTGTAGGGCTCTTCCCTAAGGCAGAAGGAAATAGGAGATGGCTTTTGGTTGGCACTGACTACTTCACCAAATGGGTTGAAGCTGAGCCACTAGCAAATACTAGGGATGTGGATGCCAAGAGATTTGTGTAGAAAAATATTGTTACTTGATTTGGGATTCTTCATACCCTTATCTCGAACAATGGGCTTCAGTTTAATAGCAAAACTTTCAGGAGGTACTATTGTGAATTAGGCATTAAGAACAAGTATTCAACTCCGGCTTATTCATAGGGGAATGGATAAATCGAGGTTGTCAATAAGGTCATAGTGAATGGGCTCAAGAAGAGGTTGGATGATGCAAAGGGTAAATGGGTGGAAGAACTACCACATGTTCTCTGGACATATCGAACCACCCCTCGTAGGTCAATAGGGGAAACACTCTTTTCAATGACTTACGGGGCTGAGGCTATGACTCCTCTGGAGACTGGATTCCCAATGTTAATGATAAGCCCGTTCACTCCAAACAGTAGTGATGACCTATTAGAAAAGAGTCTGGATTTGATTGAAGAACGAAGAGAAAATGTCATGGTTTAGTTAGCATATTATCAACAGAAGCTCAAACACGGGTATAACTCAAGTGTGAGGGTAAGACCATTAGCATTAGGAGATTTAGTGTTAAGAAAGGTTGTGGGTACTGTAAAAAAACCCAGCATAGGGAAAATTAAGGCCCAATTAGGAAGGGCCATACCGTATCACCTCGGTAGCTGGTATATGTGCTTATTTCCTAGAAGATTTAGATGAGAATGTTATACCACGCCCTTGGAATGTAAATAACCTTAGAAGGTACTATTATTAATGAAAGGCAGCTCTACCATGTTTTTATTTATGACATTATGTGTTGTGTTTATTACTTGTCTGAATATTAAACAGAACTGGTGTGCTGTCGTAGGCAACCAAAAATAAAACCTATACTCCTAAAAATATATATAGTAGTGCGAGTAAGGATCGTTCCCACAGAAAGTATCTAGCCTAATTTTATTCTACGTGAACAAGGAGGGGGGGGTTTGAGTATAATGAAAACAATTTTAAGAAAAACAACTAAGGAACAATTCAAATCAAAATATTGAAATCAATCAAGAGAACAAACCTTGGTCCAAGTGAACATCCACCATCGGAATTTTACAACTGATCATCGATGCAAGTGTATATCAATTCACACCTTGAATATTCACCATTGGAACTATTTTCCTATCTCTCCTTAGTTGCAGTTAATTAGAAAACAAGCGATCTAATAAACCCTAACTACTGAACAACCCAAGACAAGCGCATAAGATTTAATTGAGTAGCAGCCTTAAGAACTAGAGAGATCGATGAAGCTAAACAACACAAACACAAGCAGTTGCATTTAATTTAGTCGAGCGTTCTTCCTAAGATCTAATAATTTCTGACGCAGTAAATCATTAAATCTTGGTTGCTTCACAAGTTAGAGAGATCAAATAATTACGGATTTGATATCTAACCTAGCAGTAGATTGCAACGAATAATAAACTAGTAGGCCTCCTAGGAATTAAACAAGACAATCATGAAAATAGGCATAGAAGAACATTCGATATTCAAAACATAAATTGAACAATAAAAAAAAATTAGATCTCACAGTTTTATTGATTCCGAGGCTTCAGTTTCCTTAAACTAAGTATAAAAATTTTAGCCACGCAAGGCCATGATGAAAACTCAAAGGAGAAAATCAGAGAAGAGGGGAGAGAGAGGCGTGTGTGTGTCCCTATAATTCTGATTTCTCCTCCCCTTTTTACACATTAATTCCCCCTTTTCGAAGCCTACAAAATCTCCTAAAAATATTCTAAATAATAACATCCAAATCTGACTAATTAAGGAAAAATATTAAAAATAAAACAAAGTCCTAATATAACTAGAAAAGTGGTGTTTTTCAATTGGAAATTTCGTGCATCAGATCTGGAACCTTCCAAAAATAAACCGCATCAAATCTGCTTATTAGAATATCAAGCAAAGGAACATTCCAGAACGTCAACAGTGCAGGTGCAGCAACTTCAAGCCCAATTTCGACCTTGATGCAGCCCGTATCTCTCAAAACTCAAAACATAAAAGTTTTAGAACTTTCTCTTGGCGTTCCATATCATCTTGAATCATCTCAATCGGAGCTCTGATGAGAGAGTTATGCCTAGATTACGAAGCAATGTCAAAGCTGTCCAGAATCGCCCAATTAATTACGTTTTGCATTTTATGCCTCCATTTGCATCCTAAATCAAAATATAACAATAATGAGTACATTTAGGCACCAAATAAATATAAAATACTAAACATTAAGTGATAAAAATATAACATTTTGCATTTTCATCAAGAACCTTAGTCATGCCTGGTTCCTTGGACCACATATTTTGAGTAAATTAATATTCCTTATTACTTGCTTGAATATTAAACAGAACCTTGGTCATGCTTGGTTCCTTAGACCACATATATTGGGTAAAGTAATATTCTTTATTATTTGTGTAAGTATTAAATAGAACCATAGTCATGCCTAGTTCCTCGGACCACATACCTTGGGTAAATTAATATTTCCTAAGCAAGCATTCATGTGTTAAATGGAACCTTGATCATACTTGGCTCCTCGGACCATATACCTTGGGTAAATTAACACTATTCAGTATCTCACTGGGTGTTAAACAGAACCTTAGTCATGTTTGGTTCTTCGGATCATATACTATGGGTAAATTAACACCTACTATTGTCTAGATCTATTGCTAAGTGGATGTATTACCATTATTTAAGGTTGAAAAGGAAAGCCTAAAGCACATATAGACAAGTAAGCTACTTGTTTCAGATGTCTAAGGTATGTTTTTGAAGTAAAGAGTACATTTTGTTAATGGTTGTAGGCTTGAAAGACTTAACATATTATGTTGTTGATTGCATATTGTGGTGGTTATGTTATCACTTGTGTAAGCAACTGTTAAAGTCCAAATGAAAGTATATCATAAATTGAAAGGGATTATATCTCATACTTATATTGATTAAGTGCAGAGTAGGACAGAAATTATATTTGGCTTTGCACAAGTGTAATAAAGCATAAAAGAAAGTTAGCACTTGTCATTAGATAAAGCCTTAAAAAATGAAAAATAAATACAACTTTAAATATGTAAACTACAGTTACATAAAAACAAAAAAGTCTACAAACTTTAGCTTAGGCCCTACTTAATCTTCAGTGGGGTGTTGTCTTTTCTTGTGGCCTTGGTGGATTTGGCAGTTTTATCTATTGTGGAGGTTGGACCTTTACCCTTGGGATCCTCCTTGGTAGGCATAGGGAGGGTTTCTAGAACAATCTCTAGGCTCTAGGAGACTTCTTTACCATTAGAGGAGTCCTTGGGTGCAGCTAAAGGCTTGGTGGCTTCAGGGACCAGTCCTTTTTTTTTTTTTTTTAATCTTTCTCTTTCTCAACTGCCCTAAGCTGCTCGGCCTCTTTAGGAGGACTATTGGAAGAGGGGAAGGCCTTGGCAGGGTTGTCCTTGCTAGTATCTGTCTCTTTGGAGGCAGTGTTAGCTTTGGAGCCCGAAAAGCTTGATGCATGAATGGCTGGAGGGTAGTAGACATTCTATACTCTCCTAAAGGCAGAGGAGGCCTCAACCCTAGCCTGGTTGAGGGCCTCATTTCACACTTGGAGGTAGTAAGTTCTACACACCTCAGAGACTTCAGCCCTAAGAGTTTCTTTAGTCTCTGACACCCCAACATCATAGCCATCTTGCTCAACCTTTTCCACAGCCTTTTCCGCCTCTTGTAGCTTCTTCTTCAAGGTCTCTATTTGCTCCTTAACTGTAGATAACTGATCCTTTGTTTAGTGGAGATATTTATGTTAAGTTTCTGCCTGCTTCTCGACCACATTCAAGGCAGCCTCGACACTCTTCTTGTCCTTGTCAGCCTCAGTCAGCTTGGTGTTCAATTCTTGAATCCTTTTCTTAGCCAGGGAAAATGCCTCCACAACAGCTATTTTCCTTCCTTCCTCATCCTTCATTTGCCTATGGGAGTTATTCACCAACTCCTCGGCCTTATGCACAGCTTAAACAACATTTTAAGGAAAAAGTATAGTGATTAGAGAAAACAACTATAATTTTAAGTAAAAGAAAACCAACTAAAAGACTTACCAGTGCAAAGTCCCTCTTCAGACTAAGAAACACTTCGTGTTTCTTCATAGACCTTAGGTTGGCCATGTCCCCAAGCAGCAAAAGGGCTTACTCCACAGCATTGGCCACATACCTAACCTTCCCATGCTGGAAGTCCCTTATGGAAGCATCTGTGGGTAGGGGGTCTCCATCTAGCACCATTGTTGGGGGGGGGGGGGGGGGGGGGTTCCAAGCTTAAACTTTAGTTTGCCGTTCACGCCCCCTATCCATGATAACTCCGTCGTTGGAGGACTTTGAATGCGTTGTGTTGGCTAGTTTGGCCCCCTTTTGGGACACGGCTTCTTTTGAGGGAAGGTTTTTTCTTTCTTCCACTTCCTCCTTACCCTTATAATCTCATTTTCTTTTCTTATATGCGAGGTCAGGGTGGGGAACCTTGGCAGAGGGAGGAGTGGGGGGCTTGGTCTGTATGGCCATCTTGGGCACATTGCCACCTACATGGGACTCTAGTAAATCCAGAAGGCTTGATATAGTTTTGCATTGTAGCACCATAGCGTCAGGAATAGTTGAAGCTTCCTAGAGATGGCTTACTTGGGCTAGGGGAAGGTGGCTAAAATGACTAGCTAGAACTTCTAGGGATTAGGGTTGGTTGAAGACCTCAAAGTCGTCTTTGAAGTCTGAGACTTCAACCACCTTCTTCTTCTTCCTTGATAGCTGGTTGGGAGGGGGTTGCTTCTTCCTTGGCTGTGTGCTGAGAGGGTAGTTCTACATGTTGTACACCTTCTGGAGCAGTGCCTGGGTAAAGAAAACCCAGTACGGCGATGATCAAGTGTAGGCAACAGTCTTTCACTTTGATTATGTAGTTGGGTGCCTGGAAGCTGGATGATAGAGGATTGTAGCCAAGGATGAGGTGGGCTACTCTTAATTGTCAGTCAGCCTTGAGTATTTTTGTCAAATCTGGCTCATTGACAAGGCTGAAGTTCGGGATAGCAGAGTACTTATCTGCAGGTTCATCAAAAGCAAAAACATTATTAGAAAACAGCGCAAATAAAAGAAAAACTAAATTACAAGTATGAATAGAAAGAGTGAGCACAGGAAATGTTAGTAAGAAAAAAGGGTGTTGTTAGAATAATAAACCTAGACCTAAATACCCCACCGAGTGTCCATTCTTTTGTCAGACAGTGAAGTCCATCGTGCCATTCCCCTAAAATGATTAGATTATCCTTATTCATACCCTTGGTGGACTCAGGGAGACCCGATATGAGCCTAACCGTAGGAACTCTAGCTTTTAAGTAATACCCCTGCCCTGTTAGTTTATGACAATTATAGATCCAATTAACGTCATGGTGGGTGAGGTTCACACCCATCTTCTCATTGAGGGCATCTACACTACCTAAAATCCTAAACATATTAGTGGCGCACTAGGAGGGGGAAAGCCTGTGAGCAATTAGATAATCCCTAGTTACTCTGCACATAGAGATTCTCATCCCTCCCTCTCTAAAGGTAATCATAGGGATTAATACTTCTCCCTCCTGCCTCATGGTGTGCCATTCCCCCTATTTGCAATACCTAATAGAAACCCCTGGTAGGATTTGATATTGAGCTTTAAAGCTCTCTATACCCTCTGGGGTATCTACTAGGTAAGCAAATCTACCCATATGAAAGAAAGGCTGAAGGTAGTAAGGAGACGGGGTGAAATTAGGGGGTTTGAGGAAGAAAGGGCTCTAAATAAAAAGAAATAGATGAGAAGATGAGAAGAAGAAAATACTAAAGATGACTTACGGAAGGGAAGAAGGGCTCCACGAACTAGTTCTTGGGATTTGAGAGTGCAAAAGTGAAACAATTGAAGTCTTCAAACAATATCTATATGAGACGGAAAAGCAAGCAAGAAAATTCCCGCCCAAGTCCCCATAAAATATTCAACCGTTGGATCTCCATTGTACTGTAGAACGTGGGGAACATGGAGCTACAAAAATTAAATGCAAGCGCATCTCGAATGCCGAAACGTCAAGAGTTTGCTTTTGGGCAGTTGAAAAGACACCTACACAGATAGGGATGATATAAGAGAAGAGCAAAATAATTGTTGTAATATTGTAATCCTCCTTTTTTCTAAGGAGCAAAAGAAGGGAATTTCAAAGGGCTATTGTAGAGGTGAAAGGACCAGGAGTTTATATTGGGCCATGGGCCTTGTCCGAGGACAGTTAGATGTTAGCAAAGATGTACAAATCAGTGGGTTATGTAAGGATTCTAGTCACAAAGGTTTGGGAAGATAGTCTAAGGAAGAATGCCTCCTTGACTAAGCAGAGTAGAGGTCAGAAGGTTTAACCTGCCATCAGGCTTTGAACAATTCTACTAGTAAGGATAAACATCAGGAGGGAATAAGACAAAGTGAATCTGAGAAATATCTAGGAGAAAGCTGCTATCACCGTATCAAATGCTCTGCAGCTAATTCTTTAGCTGATGGGACAAGAATTAAAGCAAGCACATTGACCTACACGTGGAGGGTGGAGATGAAGCAAAATAGGGTAATATAAGGAAGAAAGACCCCATTACAAGGGGCTCATCAGCGAATCTATAGAAAAAACACTATAACGATATAAACTATAATTGTAATCAAGTCTAAGAGAAATATATACAAGAGCTACTCTCCTTGGACTTTGCCAAGGAAGATTTTCTTTGCCCAAAACTTATTTATCTTTGTTTTCTTGTCATCTTTATCCTATTACGATTGTTGTCCAACTGATTGAAGTCTAGTTTCCAACCCACTCTCTACAAATTTATTGTATTGGGCTCTTTGGTCCTTAATCCATTTGTCTTTTGGGCTTAGGATCCAAAACACGCCCTTACAGTTGGCATCAAACAAACAACAGCTATACTAGGTGGAAGATTACCCAAATAGAAAAAACAAGATAACATAGAATCTAATAAGAACTTTGCTGCTGTATGAGCAACAAAGTTACAACTTCTTTTGACCCAATTAAAAGAACATGATGTAAAAGACAAAGCTAGCTAACTAATATTTGAAATAAAATATTAGATGGACTAGGTGAAGTTGCCAGAACAATCAAGGATGGCATCAATGCAGACCTTTGACAACTTCTTTGAATTTGCATTAGATGTCAATGTTATAAACATGGATACTTTAGGGGCATGATGCACTTAAAATGTGTAACTTCCAAGGTTTAAAAAAGAAAAAAAAAGAAAAAGAAAAAGAATGTGGTCAGATTTTGAGACCTACGTGAGGCCCCCTACCTACCCCTTGTTTCCCAACCACTCATACTCACAAAATATCTCACTCACTCCATTGGCCGTCTAGTGAAGGGGATGCCTTCATTTTCTTTTAATTTCACACTCAAGCACAAACACACTCACATACACTACTCTCTACATCTCTCTTTCACTCTTTCATTTTTGCCCATCTCACAGCCACCTCCACCATTTTTTCAGCAAGGTTTATTGGAAAAACTCCATAGGAAAAAGCTAAGGCTCACTCATCCCTTTTATTTGAGGTAAAAATTCCTAATCTTTTTGGTGGGTTTAATGCTTTTTCTTGAGATTATTTTAATCTAAGCTTTGATAATGATATTTTTTTTTTTTTTTTTTGTTAAAGGCCAATACATTAAAAACTAAATAGCTACATCAGGTTCAAGACACAGCCTGTGAAAATACATTCCAACAAAGTCATCCTCAAAAGCATTAAAGACGTCCACAAGCGAACTATTGAACATAATAAGATCGAACTCTTGGCCAGCACTCATTCTAGCCAGCATATCAACACATTAGTTAGCTTGACAGTAGCAATGATTAAACTAAATTCGTTGTATTTGGAAAGCCAGCTGCCTGCAATCACCCAAGATAGAGGAGATTACATGGTTTACTAATCTAGATTTTTAAAGACATCCACAACCACATTTACATATAGCTTAACAATAAGGCAAGATATATTCATATTACAGCAAAGCACAAGCCTATCCCTAAGTACCCACAGCTCTGCAACAAAGTTGTTTGTTGATCCAATATGCCTGGCAAAGCCTACTACCCACCCACCATGTTCATCTCTAACGATACCCCCACAACTAGCCTGTTCCGAGCTGTCCATGGAAGATCCATCGGTATTCAATTTCTTCCACCCTGCTGGAGGCTTCTCCCATCGGATTCTTCTATTAGTTTTACGGATTGGGCTTCTTGGCGAGGTCACACAATACATAAATTCCAAGGCTTGGTTTTGAATTTCTATTGAAAGATATGGATTTTGATTTTTCTTGTTGAAAACATACAAGTTCTTGCTCTTCCAAATACTCCACGAAACAAAGCTAAAAATAATTCTCCAAGGTGGTTTTCCTTGAATGTAGCTGCTATTAACTTTCCCATTAATATTGAGCCAGTCCTAAAGATTGCTCATCCAAAAAACTTGATTCATCACCTTCACTCCCAGTTGAATCCGCACTTCCTTGACCTTAGGACAATCTCTAAGGGCATGCAAAATAGTTTCCAAATCCCTTTGGTAGATGGGGCACCAATCCTTATCTACAATTCCCCTTTTTACAAGACAAGTCTTAACACCTATGCTGTTATGGGTACACCTCCATAAGAGTGTTTTTATTTTGGGCAAGGTCCTTAAATCTCCAAATCTAGCTAGCATTAACAGGTTGCATAAAATCAGTACCCATAGCAATTGAGTAAGCACTCTTAAGATCTAAAATGCCTCTCGGATTGCCTATCTAGGCTATCCTATCACTACCTCTACCTGTTAGAGATATTGATGTTTTTTAACTTTATACTTGCTTTTTTTTTTTTTTCCAAAATAGGTGGTAAGTCAATGAAATGGTCATGAAGCAAGCTTGGATAACACCTTTGGGAAGAAACTTTTCTTCCATGTTGTATTGATTTTTTCATACTTTTAGAAACTATGAGTTTGAATGTAAACTCAACAAGTTGTGTATATATTTGTGTTCTTTGACATATGTATTGAAATGAAGTATTTTGAATTTTTCATATTTTATGTGTATCTTTAATTTGTTAGTATATTTCCTAGATATGGTTTTTGAATTGCAAAATAGGTTAATGAAAAAATTATTATTTATTTTTAATTTTTTTTTGAAAATTTTGTAATAATTTTTTTTAAATAAAAAATCAACCTATTGCAACAAGATTTTCATAAGTAAATTGTTATAATATGTGAAATTTATTGCAACGAAAATTTAGTGCCGCATAAACTTATTGTCTCGGAGTTTATTACAAAGCTTACATCAACTTTTTTGTCGTTGCAATAACACCCATTACAACGACATTAGTTGTTATTGCAACGACTTTTTTCGTTGTATTAAGTCTTTTTTCTTGTAGTGTTTCCAAATCTAAGAGCACGGAAGCCTATCAGCATTGATGGTATTAACTCTTCTATGGTTCTAGTATATGGGTTTTTGATTTGGTGGACTTATTTGATGAGTGGGTTTGTGGTTTTCACAATGGTGGCTATCTAAGGTTTGTTATTGTGGAAATTTAGGGGTTTTGAGTTATATCATGTGATAGTTCGTAAATCTAATTTTTACACTACTATTGGGTTCATTTGGAGTTAGTTAAAGATTTAAATTATTGGTATTGGAGGATATTGTGATTTTGGTTACATGGGTCTCTTAATGATGTTGTGTAAATCTTATGGGAACTACTTATAAATTGTTAAGATTTTAATATTAGGGAGATGATCTTGAATTGGTTAATTTTATGAATTGGAGCCTATGTCTTATGAATTAAATTGTTGGGTAACTTTGGAAGTGGGATACATTATTTGTGAGGTTAAATACTTAGGCTTGCATAATTAATTTCTTATTTAGCGATCTCTAATTCGTAGCTAGATGCAATGTCAAGCTTTATGCTCATCATGATAGGTTTTCTTGGTATTGTTTAGGTTCTACTTCTAGCTAATCTCCTTTTGGAGTTTTGGAAGTTAGGCTTTTTGTGGATTGTAAGATAAGTAGCTTTTTGGAAAATAACTATGTTGTATTAACAATGTTTTTGGGTCAAACATATTTTGAAAATTATTTGTGAGATTACGTTTTCTTAAAAAGTGTTATGTTGTGACCCCATTATATATGATTATATGAAAAGTGCTTCATATTTAATATTGCATATGGGAAAATACATGAATTGTTTACATGGAAAATATGAGCATCTTTGATTAAATTATTAAGGATGGATTTTTGGATTTATTGCATTATTTGCAAAATTTAAAGATGCTTTGATAATTGGGAAGGTTGATGCAAAACATTTTTGACAAGAAATAGTTTTGAGAACTTTGAGAATATTGTGGATATTTGGTTATTGAAATATCTTATGAAACTATTTGGAAGTAAACTATATATTTTGAATACATTTAACTTGTGAGCTTTTGATGTGGGTTTGTCCTTGTGCTATGATGTTGGTGATTACCTCGTCTTTGTGATAATGAGTCAAGTTGAAGGCTCCCATTTTGCATGACCTAGGTAAATCCTTGAATATGTGGGTGAGGCTGTTGCCCATAAGGCCAAAAGACCACATGCAAAAGGGGTATTGTGTGATGCATCATTCCTTGCTACCCATGGGAGGAAGAGGTAAATTCTTGAGTGTGTGGGTGAGGTTAGGTAGGGCTAGGAGACCACATGCAAACGAGGTCCTACATGGCGTGTTATCCCCTGTTGCCCATTGGGGGGGGGGGGGGATAGGTAAATTCTTAAGGGTGTGGGTAAGGCTAGGCAAGGCCAATAGACCACATGCCAAAAGAGGTTCATATAATGCTAGTGATTTGTGGGTTCTAACTTGTCTCTATGGTGGTATAATGTCTTCATGACATTTCCGTCTTTGTGGTGGCTTGTTATGTAGCTTGGGTTGGATTTTTAGGTTTTTGGAACAATGTTGTTGTGGCACAGTATATATATTATGTAGTTTCATGATGATCACTTTTTGAGAAGCTTTGGGTGGCATTATTTAATCATTCTTATCATGTTATTATTGAAAATGATTTTGCATTTTTTAGCTAGAAATTCTCAAATTGTTTTATGTTTGTAATGTGCACATAATCATGAAACTTGCATTCTCCTACCCCCATTAATTGTACTACTTACTGGATTTTGTCTCATGATTCTATTCTTTTACCTACTTTTATAGAGTAGATAACAATCATTATCAGACAGGTTTTTGATGGCTAGTAGTAATTAGACTAACTATTGATGGAGGGCAGACTTTTGTGATGGTGATCTTTAGATGATGTACATCTTAGAGTGGGCTTGACTCATTCTTTTGTATCTAATAGTGGGGATGAATTTTATTTCACATTGCTTATTGATTTATATTTATGAGGTTATTCATGATATATGTCTTTATTTTGTGTTATGTGAAATCAAGAAGTTATTTTGTGTTACTTATATTTTCCATACATGCGTTTATGTGTTTGTTGAGTGTTTCAGGAATATACAGGTTGATTTAATCGTGCTGCTGTCTACTCTTGCAACTGATGGATAGTAGTTAGGTTGAATTTGTTTTGTTGGGCAATATTTTTGTAATGGACTATTTTTGTAACTTTGAGCATTTTGTTTAGTTTGTGTTTGTCATGGATTGTCAAATGGAGAGTTTTTTGAGTTCTAAGACTTTAGGTTTAAATGTATTATATCTTCAATTTGTAATTTTGGCAAACCATGATCAAAACATTTAGTCTTGTTTTAGACTTGCTCAAAGTATGTTTAAAGTGTAAAGTTAGAATCGAGTATACTGCAGGAGTTACTATGTAAATCTGCCTGGCTCAATTGATCGAAAATTAGATTCGATCGATCGAAGCTCGTGCAGATTGTTTTTCTGCAGAATTTTCCAGCTCAGCCTAAGCCCATTTGACATGTAGGGTTTTATGTTTTATCTTAAGTATAAAAGGGAAAACCCTAGCCACGTTTTGAGGTTGCTCTTTATGCTGTGTGTGTGAATCTTTTGTGAGATCTAGAGGTGTTTGCCTTCACATACACTTAGGGTTTCCAATCTCAAGATTGATGTCAAGAGCTTGGTGATCAATTCAGTTGTAGATTCAAGAGTTTAAAGATATACAAGCGGGAGTGCTTGTGCTTGCTGTGAATCCAAGAAAGAAATAGTCCGTGGACTTGGAGTTGTCATGTGGTCATGATAGTAAGTTTCCTACTCGAGAAAGCAATAGGATGTTAGTGGTTTAAGTTGCTATTGTGTAAACTTCAGTTCTTTCATAGTGGATTTGTTTTACCTTGAGGATAGCTATGTTAAATCCTTCCCAGGTTTTTTATCGGTTTGGTTTTCTTGGGTTATCATATTGTTGTGTTCTTTATTTTCCACATTTTACAATGATATGCTATTTTTGTGTTAACCTAGATCTGTTTAATTTGACTAAGTAATCACCTGGCTAATTAACTAGGTTAATCTAGTTATATTTTAAGGGGTCTAAAAACAAACAATAACATTCTCTCATGACTTACTAACATGGCAATAGGAAATCAAAAAAAAAAAAAAAAAAGAAATCCACTGCTCGATAATATAATATTATAAAATTATAATATTATAAACCTATAAATGTAAAGAACATAAGCGAATCACACAAATAATTAACAATGTTACTTGGAAAAGATATATAGAAGAGGATCAATTTTTACATCTACCAAATAATAAACTTTGCAAACACACAAAGAACATAAGCGAATCACAATCGAGAGAAAAATATCTATCAATCAATTATATTGAAAAATTAAATATAACTTGAGATAAACAAACAACAGAGTCTAGCAAGGAAACTACACACAGTAGTAAAGAGTACTACCAACGAAGAGATACAGGCAGAAACTGCAACAACAGAGAAAGTACCAAAGAAAGAGTCAGCAACAATTGCTCCAATGACCGGAAGCAAATTGGTGCTACCACTCACTATGTTTGAAAATCTAAGCAGCATTTATGTTTGTCACATTGAACACCTAAATCAGATATACGATTAGGTTTGATATCCATCCCCCACCTCCAAGTATGAAGCTTGCCACCGCCCCTACTTGATATAAATAGAAATAAGAAATATATTGATCCAAACAAATTCTTTGTGTTAGAAAGACAGAGAGAGAGATAGAGGTTGACCAATGATGAATAGGAAGGTGATCCAACCACCACGTTTGGTATCGAAGCTCGATAATTGGGTTTCTCTTCCATCCGTATTGCTAATTAACTTTTGGTTCTAAGTGACGGTCGATTTATGCTACTTGTGAATGTTATATGCTAATTAACAAAATCGTATGAATAATTTTCAGAGAATTAAAGAAGAAGAGAAAGAAGAGTCCAAAACAAAATAGAAAACTGTATGAGAGAGGAGGTGTTTGCATTTGAATACATCTTAAAGTTCTAAATCAAATTAAAAAATATAAATAAAAAATACTGATGTGGAAAATTGTGGAGAGATCAGAGGCTTCGGTTATATATATATATAGATTAGTTAAAAAGTTAAACAAATAAAAACTAAATTTTTGTTATAGAATTTTAGTTGAAGTAGAAATTTCAAGCTCTTGAAAAATATATTTAATAGAGTTTTACTTAAACTAAACTATTGTAATACAAAATAATAAATATATTAGATATAAAACCTAAAATAAAAAGAAAAAGAAAATCGTGGTGACATGGAAAATTGCGAGAGCTCCAAAGGCTTCGGTTTTATAATAACAATAACTAGTCGCTAACCCGTGCGATGCACAAGAAAGCTATTGTGTATGTAGATGTTAACAATTATTTGTCTCTTCCTCTTTGATTGTATATTAAGATTCCAGCCTCAAAATTTTCTATCCTTGATATGAAACATTAAATTACATAATGAAAAACATAAATCAAACTTAAATTAAAATTAAAATTAAGATTTTAATCCTTAACATCCTCAGTTATCCAATAAATATATAAAACACAAATTTAAAGAACTACTTAATTAATATTTGAAATAAATTGAAAGACAACTTTAAGGTATTATTTGTATTTTCTTCCTTTGTTGCTTCACAGTAGTCACTGAATAACTCTTTTTATTTTTCTTAATTACAGATGTTGGTGTAAGTTGTACATTGCTTTCAACATTAACTTTTTGAAACTTTGTAAAATTGTCATCTTGTTCACTTGATAAGTTGTTGTCACATTCATTTGAAATGCCACTGATGTAAGCCTGTCAATAGAATAGGTTGAGAAATCTATTACAACATATAGAAGTGAAATATCAAATTTGTAATTTTGCTATTTAAAAAAAAAAAAAAAAACGTACTTTTGTCATTTTATCATGTAGAATTCCCATCCATATTTGAGATTATAGTCATTTAAACTAAACAATTAAACCAAACGTAAAACCAAGTTTGAGATAACAAAGAAACTTAAATATGCAATCACATTCCAATTTCAAATTCTTTCTAGAAATATATTACCAATAAATACGCAAAAAACAGTATAGAATAAAGAAGAAGATTGGTAAATGCCTAGCTTTTCTCATCTTGCTATTGTATTAAGAGTCTTAAGCAGATAAAGATCCAAAGTTCCAAATAACCTAGATAACAAAATGCCAAATACGTATCTACAAAACAATAAAATCCAATTTTAAGCCATCATTCAAGAAACATTAATAGAATAAAACAGATTAAATAAACCAATTGCAGCCGGAAAAGAACTATAAATGCAGAGAAAAAAGTACAACAAAAGCATTCAGAACATAAAAATCATCCAAGACAAAGTTAGGAATGGCTAAACAAGTCCTATCAATCACATAGGTAATACCTCCCTTCACACCATGTTCAATTGAGGGTTGCAACTAAATTTGTGAGCTAAAGTAAAAAGTTCAGTCCAACACATAGAAGAGAGTCCTAGTAATCTAATCATTATTGATTCTGAATATGAAGGAAACAATGTCAAAGGAATTCAAATTAAGATCATCCAGGGCAGTACTGATGTTTTCCCAATACACACACACACACTTAATATTGGAAACTTATTGTTTTTCATAATTATAGTCCTCAAATGCTTTGGCTAGGCAATTTGACATATATTGATTTGAACTATATCACTAAAAATTCTAAAACCACAATCTAAATCAATGCATCAACTTCAATTTTTTTATTTTTTTTTTTTAAAAAGAAAAAGAAATCAGAGATAAAACAAATGGAGAAGGAGAGAGACTCTTACAGGAGTGGCATAACTTAAACAGATTACCAGTCAAACAAAATAAATTTAAAGTGATCCTTCAATGAAATAAATTTAGCCCAAATAATCCATTTAAATTTTGAAATTTAATCCAAATAATTCAAAAAAAAAATAATCACCAGGCCCATTCTTAGGTGTTAGGTTTTTAGACCCTTTAAAACACAACAATTGGATTAACCTAGTTTATTAGCCAAGTAATTAACTTAGTCAAATTATGCAAATCTAGGTTAACACAATCAACTAATCATATAAAGAAATAAAGCAGCGGAAATATAAAGAACACAATGATATGATCACCTAGGAAAACCAAACCGGTAAAAAACCTAAGAAGGATTTAGCCTAGCTATCCTCAAGGTAAACTTGAATCCACTATATGAAAGAATCGAAGTTCATACAAAAGGACTTACAAGCACCCATGCTCGACTTCCTAATACTACCCACCAGTAGAACTTACTGACACGACCATATGCAAGCTCCGAATCCATGGACTCCTTCTTTCTTGGATTCTCCACAAGATACAAGCACTCCTGCTTGTGTTTCTTTAAGCTCCAATGGCAACAATTGAGTTAATCATCAAGGTGTTGATAATATTTCTACCTTGAAAATCCTAAGTTTATGTGAACAAAACCTACTTAAGGATCTCATAAGAGATTCATACAAATAGCAAAATATGAGCAAAAATACAACTAGAGCAACTCTCAAAACGTGGCTAGGGTTTTGCCTTATATACCTAGAGCAAAAACATAAAACCCTAAACGTTTAATGAGATAGGGCTGAGTTGGAAATTCTATAGAAAAAACATTCTGGCTGACTTTCGATCGATTGAGTCTATCCTTCGATCAATCGAGCCAGGCCGAAATGTACCAATACATCTGTAGCCCCTCGATTCCAACTTTACATGAATTACACAACTTTGAGCAAGCCTAAACAAGACTAAACATATTGTCTTGATCATGGTTTGCCAACATTACATATTAGAGTTCTAAATGCATCAAATCCTAAGTCTTTAGAACCTAACATTAGGCCTTTCAAAAACATAGGAACAGAAAACCCATTAAAAAAAACACCACGGCTTTTGCAAAACCTACAACATGAACTCCAATGGCATGACCAGCATTGGCCTCTCTAAACAGGCCAAACATGTGATAAAAATATAAATTAGTGCAACAAACCACATTCTCCCTCAAATTTACATTCTAGTAGAAGGATCTCATTCCTAGCCAAATCATTTTTCCTTTAATACCAAGCAAAACAAAAACAAATAACAAAAGGTATATTATGTCCAGATAAAAGCAATCCTCATGATTATTAAAACCTAATGTCAGTAAGAGCACCTCAATGTTCCACACATTCAGCAATTATGCGACAATATTGGTTCCCAAGGAAAAAAAAAAAACAACCATGCACAACCCAAATATATAATCCAACAATATGCACAAAATGTTTTTCTTTTCTAAAAAATCAGACCATTCACATAAGGCATAAAAGAAGAAGAAGAGAGATAAAGATAGACTTGGTGATGCCAACGGTGACAACCGAAAAGGCAACCACACCTCTGCTAGGATTCACTTAGCATTGGGACTAAGTAATTGGCATCTTCATCATTACCTGAAACCAAAACTCAAAAAATAAGATTTAGAGAAAATCGTAGAGAAAGAATTTCTTGAGAAGCAAATCAATCAAATAGGAAACAGAATGACAGAGGGGGAATTATTTAACCTAATCAGCTATGTGGCTGAATCCGTCCATGGAGAAAAGAGTCTGAGAGTGGAGACCAAGGAAACTCCTGCATAGGCCTAGCACGTTGGCTGCCTTAGGTATAGGGTTTGCGTTTGAGATATAGATTGATGATTAAATTTGATTTTAGGGAAGTATTGATTAGAGAGAGGAGAAGATGGGGTTTGGGATTGATTTTCAAAGTTGGGTTTTGGGGAGAAGGGTAGAGAAATAGAGAGAAACGATTCAGAGTTAGGTTTGTAGGTAGAGTTGGGTTTTGGGGAGAAGGGTAGAGAAATAGAGAGAGAGGATTCAGAGTGGATTTGTGGGTATTGGGTTTGATTTTAATGATTGTGGAAAAAAATTAGGGCATTTTTTTTTTTACTTAATTAATGTTTTTTTTTTAAATTTAATTAATGCTAATGTGGAAAATTGTGGGAGCTTCAAAAGATTTGGTTATATATATATATATATATATAGATGATAATAATAATAATAATCTGCGTATTTGATCCCTAACCATTACGCTGAATGTCAATTAGGTCCCTACTCTTTTAAATGTGTCAATTTAGTCCCTAACTTTTTGGTATTATGTCAATTTGGTTCCTGCCATTTAGTGATCAATGAAAATGCTAACCTAGTTAACAGCTAAAATAAAAATGACATGTGTACTGCTATGTGGAAAAAAGAAAAGAAAAAGAATAGTGATTTAAAAAAGGAAAACCTTTTAATGTTAAAATTAGGATCTCATCCTGAACAATCAAAGTTTCACGCTGCTAACCTTCTGTAGAGACCAAAAATTAACAAGTTCCTGTTTGGTTGCCGAGAAACCAAATACAAGAAATAACAAAAAAACAATTCTTTTGTTTATGGTTTTGACACGAAATCCTTTATAGCCAAGGTTTTGTACCCATTTTGTCTTTTTTCATTAGTAATGAGTAAAGAAAGTAGTGGAAAGATCTTGTCACCTTAAAAAAAATCTGTTGTTGTATTACCATTGAGCTTCGGAAACAAGCGTCAGTCTTAACTAGAGACCATGGCTTGTATTATTTTCTACACCATATTCCTTGACTTCTCACTAAATTATGATCATACACCTAACCCTTCACTATCCTCCTCTCGGCTCTCTCCACCTCCATCTCCTATAGTATCGAATAATTTTTATTTTGAAATGATTGTAGGTCATTCAGTTGCTTTTGTACTTCCTTTTCCTATAGTTTCTCTGCAACTAAATAGGTTTTGTTAATTTTTGGTTGATGCGGCAATATGAAATTTGTTCGTTCGGAATGAGATCCTAATTTTTAACATAAACTGGTTTTCCTTTTATTTTTATTTTACTATTATTCTTTAATTTTAATTCTACATGGCAATACATCGTACACATATGTGTCATAATTTTTTTGCTATTGGCCATGTTTGCATTTTTCATCGATCACTTAACGGCAGTGACAAAATTGATACAATTCCAAAAGGCTAAGGACCAAATTGACATATTTGAAAAGCCAGGAACTAAATTGACATTTAGTGTAAAAGTTAGGGACCAAATACGTAGTTTACCCTAATAATAATAATGCCCGGACATAGTGGCAACATGGAATTGAAAAAGAAAAAAAAATATTCATTATGGAGATCTCTCTTTCTCTCTTTGGAACCATCATCTTTTGCTCTAGAATTTATTAGCAAACCAAAAGAGAATAAAACTAAGACAATAAAGTTTAATTGAAGAGATTTTGATGGTTTAGTAAATGTAATTTAGATTGAGAGAAAATAACAATATATTGAGGTATTAAGGTTTAGGGATCCACACATAACACATCTATTAGCAGTTGGATCTTAGTCGGATGATTTAACAATAAAAACTCAAGAAATAATTGTTTAAAGTAGTTTCATGAAATTCATTAATTTTAAGCAAAGCAAAACTAGTGTATTAGTTCACAAGGAATATTAAGCATTTAACATGCCTAAAGTCTACAATAAATTGAAGAATTATACAAAACTAAACACTTTTCTTGATGAGTAAATCAATCAATAACACAAGACCATAAGCATTAACCAAAAAAATAATTGTCTTAACAAGGCTTCTAGCAAGTCATAACATCAAATAAAACTCTAAAAACTATAAAGAAATTTTAATAAAACTCTAAATTTCATTCTACAACAGTTCTCCTAAATTGCTCCCTAAATAGCCTTTAAATAGGTCAAGTAATCCTATTATAAGTTGAATTCTCATTTGGAGAAAATTTTAGGTTTTTAGGCTTCATTTAACCAATGTTTTTGGCCTATTTAAATTCAAAATTTGGACTTTTAGTTAAATACAAAGTTGTAACTCTTTAAGTTAGCTTTTCAGCTCAACTTGAATCATCTCAATTGGACATCTAAGCCAAGAGTTATGCCCAAAATACTAACAAGTTCAAAGGCTGGAATCCTAATTTGAATTGGACTTGGATTTGATGCAAATTCCCTTTGATTCCTTGCTCCAATTGGACTTACATTTAATAGAGTTGGCCTTCTTTAACTTCATTATGTCCCTTGTAAAAGTAAAGTCCATTAGTCTTCTTCTTTGCACAAATCCATTCATTTAATATTCTCCTACGAAAAACATATTCATGCATTAAAATTCAATTAAGCATGAAATTAATTATTCAACATTATTCCAAAACCAAATATAAAATGTATGAATTAAATAAATAAAAAAAGTGTGCTAATACTTTCTAATAATTATATGTGTGTGTGCGTGCACGCATGTGTGCAAAATTTAGCTATTATCACTCCCTCCTTTCTTTCCCTCATTGTTAATCAATCAGTGACTAATCCACAATCTTAGCCCCGGTCAATGGTGGCTCTAGGATTTTTTTCTAGGGAGTCAGTAGTGGCGAAGTTAGAAATTTGTCATGGGGGCGATTAAAAAATAAAATGATTATTTATATATATATATATATATATATATATACAACTTTCATATTATATACAATAATCTAAAACAACTATATTGTATAATAGTCTAAATAATTTATTAATAGTTAAAAGATTAGTAAGACAACAATCATTGAATGCATAATAACTTATTATATTTTTAAAGTTATTATTTACAACTATATGTTTTTTGTTGACTTATATTCCGTGCCAAATTTGATTGTAATTATATTCAATCTGTTGTACCCTATATTTGTTGTGGGATTTCATTGTAAGGGTTGTGTGTTAGAGAGAGAGAGAGCGTGTGTGAAGACTCAAGTATTTGAAGACTGAAAATTTCTCATGGGTGTTTCGCAACTTAGCTTCCCGCGAAGTGATACATGTGCCCTGCACATGCTAAAATGCAAAAAGTCAGGCCAAGTGGAGACAGCTACGTCTCGCGAGTATCTCGCAAGTAAGGCCTTCCCACAAGACACCCGCGAGGCATTCTGTTCTGCCAGCCTGTCCAGTCTGAGTCACACTTTCTGTACCCACACTATATATACCCATATTACCCACAATTGAAAGAAGAGCCTCTGAAAGAAAACCCTAGCCAAACACCTTGAGAGTTAGAGATTGTTATACCCACAATTCTCTACACATTTGTTTTGGGAATTTCCTCATCTCTTATCTCTCCATTTCCATACCATTGAGAGGTTGATAGCCCAAACACTTACCATACCCTTTCAGAGTGTGAAGTGACGTTTAGGTGTTACTGGGTAGCATTGGAAAAAGCCGATGATGGCAGATGCAACATGGAGCTTGTTACGGGATCTGGAGAACTAAGACAAGACACGGTTCCGAGAAGTCTTATTGGAGTAGGAGCTTGGAGGGCTTAGGTACATCGGGTAGATTAGGCTTGGAGGGTCTCTTGCTAACCCATGTATCCCAACTGATTGTCTAGTGGATCGATTTCTGCTTAGAGGGCGGCGGAGAGGTTTTTCGCCGAGTTCTTCAGTTTCCTCTTCAATAACACGTCTCGGTGTTATCTGTGTTTGTATCTCTCTTCCTTACTCTTGTTCATTTCATTTTTACTGATGTGTTGCTTTAAATATGGATTAGAGTAGTTGTCTTGGTTATACGCTTGTGTTTATACTATTTTGCATTTAGTATTAAGTTAGTGTAAAATCAACCAAGCCATAACTTTAATTTAGGGGTCTAAATTGCTCGTGTGTTTTCGACACATTTTCGAGCTTTCAATTAGTATCAGAGTGGGTACACTTGATGTGGTTTAAATACCTAAGTATAATCCTTGACCCTTTTTGAGGTGGATAGGTCTCAATCCCTAAATGTTCCACCATTTTTTGATGGTAACAATTACGTTTTTTGGAAAGTCAGAATGAACGCATTTTTATGCTCTATTGATGATACTGTTTGGGATGCAGTTGAAGTAGGTTGGACTAGGCTGGAGGCTGCAAAATCCACTTAGGATAAGGCAGCTCTTGCAGCGACTAATACTAACAGTGAAGTTTTAAATGCTATTTTCTGTGGTGTGTCTCCAGATGAACTCCACAGGATATCTCACATGACTGTTGCAAAGGAAGATTGGGAGATTTTGGAGACTTTCTATGAAGGTACAAAGAAAGTTAAGGACACAAAACTTCAGATGCTTACCACCAAGTTCGAAGAGCTTAAAATGGGAGATGATGAGTCATTTGATTCATTCTACAAAAAGATTAATGAAATTGTGATTGCGAAGCTCAATCTTGGTGAGAAGATTGAAGACACTAAGGTGGTGAGAAAAATTTTGAGGTCTTTACTAGAAAGCTTTCGAGAAAAAGTTACAGCCATAGAGGAAAGCAAAGATTTTGATGAAATTAAGATCCAAGAGCTTATTGGGTCTCTTCAAACGTATGAGCTTGGACTGCCTTTCCATAAGAAGAATAAATGGCTTCTCTCAAAACCATCACCGAAAGAATGGATGATTCCTCCGAAGAAGATAAAGTGGAGAAGGAAGTAGCATTTCTTGCGAAGAACTTCCGCAAATTTCTGAAGATGAAGAACAATGGGAAACCATTCAACAGAGGGAAGTTTTCATCTCCAAGAGATGATAGGAAAGAGTTTAAGAGGAAAGAGGGAAAGGATTCTCAATCTTCTTCAGACATTGTGTGTTATGAATATAATGGCCATGGACATCTCAAGAAGGAGTGTCCAAATTATCTAAGAGGAAAGGGTAAGGTATATGCCACAACGCTGAGTGATTCGAATTCTTCAACTTCTGATTCTAAAGAGAGCTGTGACGGAGAAGGAAACTACTCCGCATTTATGACCATTGCTCATGTGGATTCCTCAGATGAGCTGGGTGTACTTGTGAAGGAGTTTGGTGTGCACTCTAATTTGGAATCAATTGGAATAGTTAAGGAATCTAAAGATAAGGTAGACAGAGAAGAAGTGGGTCTGCAAGAGACTTATAATTCCATCCTTGACAAGACCGGTGGATATGCAAAGGTGGCTAACGCGGCCATTAAAAAGATGAAGAGGGCTGAGGAGGATTACAAAAGCCTTCTGGTGTGATCTTAAAAGGCGAAGTGTGAGATTGAAACACTAAATGGTGAGCTATCAGAAGCTTACACAAAAGTGAGATTTCTTGAGCAAGATGTAGTGCAAGCACAAGCCAAGATAGAAAGGGTCTCTTCCAAGAAACTAGATGATGTTATTTCATCTCAAAAACATGCCTCAAACAAGTCCGGACTGGGATATAATGGAGGGAGCAACTCATCAGCCAATGTCACCAAAGAAGTGAAGTTTGTAAAGGCCAAAGATACAGTTGTAGAAGAGCCAAAACCTGAGAAAGTTAAGGCAGAAAAGAAGAAAAATGTGGTTGATCAACGGGTGTTTAATAAGTCTCGTAATCAATCAGAAGCCAGATTTGGATCTAGAGGAAGATCACTTCCAAGATCACAACAGGGTCCTAGAAAGAATCATGTGTGTCACTTTTGTGGATTACAAGGACATACAAGACCCAACTATCATAAGCTGAGAGCATTGAACAATGCAAGTGCTCCTCGGTCACGAGGAAGGAGAAATGACGAGAGGACTTGAGGTGGTGAGCAACCAAGAAGTCAAAACCATGATCTTGGGATGATGGACGTGATAAAGATGAATGACGCCTTTACCAATTATTTGGAAAGCTTCACACGAAAGTTTGAAAGTCCCAACTCTCGTACCTAATCTGTCAAGAATATCACCCCAAAAGCACGTGACGTGTGGGTGAAAAGAGATACTCATGCATAAGAATTATAACATGTCCATGCACTAATTCTTTCAATGATTAGGGACATTTGCTGTTGCATCTTATCATGCATTGCCTTCATTTTATAGTATGTTCTCTTTTACTTGTTTTGGTTTGTACTAGTTGTTTTCTGTTGATCTTACTTTTCTTGTTCTGTTTTGGGTGTGTTCAAAAATTCAAAAACCCATAAAAAAATTGAAAAATCTCAAAAAATTTGATCACTTGTTTTGTGTATGTCACATGTGAGTTTGGCCAAGTACATTCGTACTAGTGGCATGGTGCATTTACGATCATGGCTTGTTATGTATGCACTCTTGTCTATGTGGAAGAAATCTTGAAAATTATGTGTGATTGTTATAAATAGATCTTTAAGCTTGTCATGAATGGTTGGTCAATAGTCTTAATGGTCTTAATACTTGCATAAACTTGTGTCTATATCTCTTCTCACTTTATTTTTTTTTTTTGCAAAAGAGCTCACCAAATGTAAATCTTCAAATGAAAAGAGATATTGAGCTACAAAAGCTTATCGCACATACTAGTATTTGACTAGGAAAATGGGAAAGCGACACTTTTAATGTAAATTGTACGGTACTCAAAAAGCCAAAGGCTAATCATCAATATTGAAATATCAAAAATTTCAAACAACGATCTCAAAAAGAGATGTTTTGTCCAAAAATGGATCTATTGTTATGCTTTATGCAGAAGCCAAATGAAAAGCTTCTAAGCTATGTAATTAATTTGTGGGAGGTCATATATACTCATTTCTATAATTGAGATAGTCCACTTAATTTCGTATCAGTTGTGTATAACTCTATTGAATTGATCATTGAAGCTTCGCTCTGGTCTAAGAACTATTTCACATTTGATACTCACACACAACACACAAGACTTTGATTCAATCAATGCTTATCTCATTTGTGTGATTGTATATGTTCAAATGTGATGTGTATGCTCAAGAACTTGTTGATCAAACCCAAAAAGATTTTTGAGTGTTTTATATGTTTTTGAAAGTGATTTTATACTTTCGTGTGTGTATTTTTGGTCAAAATGCATTTTGTGTGTTTTTCATCAAAATCTGGTTTAGGGGTTGTTTCGCGAGAAGCCCACGACTTAGAGTTTGCCGCGAAAAGTGTTTGAGAGAAATAAACTTTTTGCAAATTTACACAAAAACTATCGCGACTGTCTTGCGACTGTTTCGCAACCAATAGTTTCTCGCGAAATGTTGTTTGGCAAAAACTGGTTTTTATCAATTTACACAGAGAGTATTGCAACTATATCGCAACTGTTTCGCGACCTAAAGCTTCCCACGAAAGCTTTTGTGCTTCAATGGCCATTCTCGCGAATGTCTCGCAACTGTCTCTCTACTCTCTAACCCACGAAAAATGCATGTTTTCAATTTTATATAGCAAATGTGATAGTTTTTCAAATCACAAACACTTCCCTCGCATAACCTCATTCGAACCCCTTTCAACCCAAAATCAATTTCTTTCAAAACCCCATCAATTTCAAGCATCCTTCTGCAGTTTCTACATCAAGGTATGTTTCCTTTACCATTTTCTTCATAATTTTCTTAGATTTTGCAGTAATGTATGTTAGGGTTTCAAAATTTGGGAATTTTTCAAAATTGAGTTGGGTTTCTTATATTTTGTGCAAATCTTTCAATTTTTTTTTTATTAGACTGAGTCCCATTTGCTTATTGTGCATCTGTGTTGGCCCTATGTGGCATTTTAACATGTATTGAGGGTAGATTTTCCCATGCTCATGCATTGTTCATGCATAGAGTTCATTTATGCATGCTAGGTGTTTGATAAAATGTCCGAGTAACATTTTTGTGTCTAATTGGAATCAAGTGATTTCAATCTATGGGTTTTCACTTGTTTGACCATGTTTCACTTGGTGTGGTCATTGTTCATATGTTTCATACTCTTTGCCCATGATGAACACACTAAGCACATACCTAGGCACCCTTCATGCATCTGGTGCTGCACTCTCATGCATCAGCACACGCACCCACATGCATCAGCACATGCACACATAAGCACACACATGCACAATCACCTATTTTCATGCATTGTGTTTATGTTTTATTGATTTGTGTGTTTAGGCATGTTGTTAAGAGTCAAATATGCTTTGTTTTAAGTTAGTTTAACTTTGTTTTGAATTATCTTGAATCTAATCAAGTTCTGTGTTCTGTTTTTGATGTTTGTGCACATGTTCCCTTTCTGCTTTGTGGAATTGTACAGATGTCTCCCACCAAGCATGCAGCTAAGAAGAAATCATCTTCTAAACGTGCACGCACTGATTTTGAGCATTGTAAATCAGCAGAAGCTGATATGAAGTTCAATGACTGTTACAAGCACAAAACAATCATCATGGAAAAGGTAGTTCAAATGGAATCTCTGGAGGGCACATTTATTCCTGATATTTTCAAAGAAAGGACGTGGACCAAGTTGTTGACACCAAGTGGAGTGGTCTACTCAGAAATAATCAGAGAATTTTTCTCAAACGCCACTGTAAAAGATGATCACATCAACTACTAGGTGAGAAGGAAAGAGTTTGTCATTACGAAGGAGAGCATTCAAGACTTTCTTGAAGTTCGTCCTCCATCTTAGCCTATCACCACCCAATATAAGGATAAATTGGGTTCTATTGCAGAAATGGTGAGAATACTTGATGGGACAATGACTAAGAATGCAATGAACACAATACCGTTTTCACCAGAGATGAGGACCTTAGCCTATGTGATGATTCACAATTTGTACCTAATAACAAACCTAACTACACTGTCTGCTCCGAGGACCTTCTTCCTATATGATCTTTTCACTCACAAAGAGATTGATATCTGTGGGCACATCTTTCACTTACTAAAGAAGAGTATTAGTAAGCAAAACTCCAGGACTATCATGCCTTTCCCCACTCTTATTATGGGCCTTATTGCAAAAGAAAGGCTCAAACTTCCAAGTGGTCTTACAGTAGTTCAGAGGGTTTATCCCATTAGTGCTCATACCTTGTCTAGGAGCACAGCCCACATCAGAGGTTTTAGGACTGGTGTGCATACCATCCCACAACCTCATGTTGAGCAAGATGAGGGTGGAGATACAAAGGAGGAGATTGATAGATTAACTTTTGCTCTAGAGACTTCAGCACAGCCATCGTCTTCTACTCCAACACAAGGTTTAAGCAAACTTCATCAATTAATGGCTAAAATGGATCAAATGTCTACAGTGCTGGATTCTCATGTACAGCACACCGCGAACCAGTTTGCATAACTTCAAGGACAGATCATCGCGTTATCATCACAGATTCAGGACTTGTCCTCCGCGCATGGATCAAACTCTAAGTCGGATCAGTTCTAGCCTCTTTGGCCATTCTGATCAAAAAGGAGGAGAAAATTTTTAAGGGGAGCTGAGGAAGAGCTTGCACAGTGTTAGGGGGAGCATTGTTTTAGACTTATAAGCATTGGTTATTGGTTTATAAACGGTTTAATTTTTTTAGTTTTTATAACTGCTATTTTATGCTTACTGTCTTTACTGCTACTGCTTCTATTTAAAGCTTTAATACTCTGTTTTAATCGCAGTTTTATTTCAGTTTATTTTGTGATTCTCTCAATGCTTTTGTAGCATGTCTTTTGTACTTTTAAGATATTGTTATTATGTCTTAAGTACCTCACTCTGCTTGCATATCCAGATGTTCATTCCAAGTGTGAATGAGCAGTGTGATCACTATTGTATAAGTGATTGCATGTTTGGTCAAACCATGGTCTAGTACTTTATTCCATTTTGCTTGATCACTTTGTGCTTGTTCCATCTTTCATTACAAGTTTTCTGCATAACAATGAACTTATTATGTTGTTGTGTTTCAGGAGATACTTGTCACTATGGTTCAAGAGCTACACAGTTTCTAGATTAGGTGTGAGTGAGTTTTGCCAATGTTTCCAAACTCATGTTTAAGTCTAGAGTCTATTTTAGGGGTTTTGTCACAGAATAGCCAAAGGGGGAGATTATAAAGTTATTATTTACAACTATATGTTTTATGTTGGCTTATATTCCGTGCCAAATTTGATTGTAATTATATTCAGTCTTTTGTACCCTGTATTTGTTATGGGATTGCATTGTAAAAGTTGTGTGTTAGAGAGAGAGAGAGTGTGAAGACTCAAGCATTTGAAGACTGGAGATTTCTCGTGGGTGTCTCGCGACTTAGCTTCCCGCGAAGTAATACATGTGCCCTACACATGCTGGAATGCGAAGAGTCAAGCTAGGTGGAGACAGCTGTGTCTCGTGAGTATCTCGCGGGTAAGGCCTTCCCGCAAGACACCCGCAAGGCATTCTGTTCTGTCAACTTGTCCAGTCTGAGTCACACTTTCTGTACCCACACTATATACTCATATTATCTACAATTGAAAGGAGAGCCTTTGAGAGAAAACCCTAGCCAAACACTTTGAGAGTTAGAGATTGTTATACCCACAATCCTCTACACATTGTTTTTAGGAATTTCCTCATCTCCTACCTCTCCATTTCCATACCATTGAGAGGTTGATAGCCCAAACACTTACCATACCCTTTTAGAGTGTGAAGTGACGTTTTGGTGCTACTGGGAAGTATTGGAAGAAGCCGATGATGGCAGATGCAACATGGAACTTGTTGCAGGATCCGGAGAACTAAGACAAGACATGGTTCTGAGAAACCTTGTTAAAGTAGGAGCTTGGAGGGTCTCTTACTAACTCATGTATCCCAACTGATTGTCTAATGGATCGATTTCCGCTTGGAGGGCGACAGAGAGGTTTTTCACCGAGTTCTTCAATTTCCTCTTTGATAACACATCTCGGTATTATTTGTGTTTGCATCTCTCTTCCCTACTCTTATTCATTTCATTTTTACTGCTGTGTTGCCTTAAATATGGATTAGAGTAGTTGTCTTGCTTATACGCTTGTGTTTACACTATCTCGCACTTAGTATTAAGTTAGTGTAAAATCAACCAAGCCGTAACTTTAATTTGGGGGTCTAAATTGCTCGTGTGTTTTCGACACATTTCCGAGCTTTCATATTTATATATAATATTAATTAAATAAAAATATATGATAAAGAAGAATAATAACAAACCTAGGAGTAGGACTAGGAGTAAATGTGAAACTAAGAAAAAAAAACTGATATAAATTTTTGCTTTTGAAATGTATGACTTTTTAACCATGGTCACCCTCTTGGAATTGGAGCAAACAGATATAAAAGCAAAGAAAACTACTTGATTAAACAGAGACAAAAGCTAAGAAAACATATATAGAAGGGAGAAAGAGAGATAGAGAGAATGAGGAAATAATCACGAATATAAATATAGATATGTTGGTTGGAATGATAGTGTAATTTATTGCTAATGAAGAAGAAAAGTGTAGGGAAAAAAAACTTTGTTTTACTAATCAACGGAAAAGTAAGCCAAAGTCCCAGATAGAAGGTTTATTTATTTGTTTCTTAATGAATGAGCAAAAATTTGAAACATTTTTTTATTTATTATAAAATTAAATATTTTAAGAGTAGCGTTGTTAACACAACACTTACACAAAAATTTCACAACAAAATATAGGTGACAAATTGTTAAAGGTAGGTAAAAAAAAAAGTGATATATCAGCAAAAAAAAAAAAAAGGTAAAAAAGTGATGTTAATTGTGGGTCAAAATAAAAACTAATTACAATTTATTAACCTCTGTTATGAAATTATTATAAAAATATTGTGAAAGTAGCATTAAAATGATTATATTCAAGTTTATTTTAGCTGGATTTAAACAAAATTTAGGGTGAGGATGTTCAAATATTTATTTTAAGGGAGTCAAAAAAAAAAAATTTTTTAAATTATATATATAAAAACAAAAATTGCCAGGTCGGGGGTTCATTTGAACCCCCGGCCAGCACGTAATGCCGCCCCTGGCCCCCGGTGACCCTTATTGGCGTAATCTTGACTCATCGGTTTGGCCTGCTGTCAGTGTGATCTAAATGTCATTCTCCTTCCATACTTTTTCCCCTAAGTTCACGTGGCACTAGCCATTTTATTTGTTTACGAGGTTCGCGTTACTGGAAGGCTATGGGAACTTTTTTTTTTTCCTAAGGGCATGGGTATGAGAAGGATTTGGATCTTGTGCATTGCGCCATGCAGTTACCACCTCATGTGAGATTTAAAAATTGATTGAGTATAATGTCTTTCCAACCTTTCCCCTAGTGTTACAATCTAAATACTCTGTTAGACAGTGGATATGTTTTATATCAAAAAGATTATTCCACAGTGCTTTGATGGTTATTATCAATAAGCTGATCCGAATGATAAACCAAGCATTCAATCATTTGGTTGATATATTTATGTATTTAAGATTATGGGTTAATTGTGCTTTGCCCCCATGGCTAAACTATGGGGTTAACTTCAATCTCCCCACCAGACCATAAAATTGAGCAATCAATTTCCTCATATTGATAATATGCAAAATACCTTGTGCCGTGAAACAATTTTTTCTAATCCAAAATTTTAATAGAAAATTCATAAGATCATAATTCACCATTTGGACATTGCTTATTTCAGATTTTTTTCGTTCGACAGAAATTGTTAACAACATGGAGTATTTTGCCTATCATCAATCAAGTAGTGATTCATTGCTTAGTTTTATAGTTTAGTGTTGGATTAAATCTAAACCCATAATTCAGGTGGCAAAGTGGAATCAACTCTTAAGATTATTATTGGGGATGATCTCTTGATATAGCTTAATAAATCTGCCTTAATAAGTGCATAAATTTAAGTAGACAAACGATTCTTCCACAAACTCCAAGGCTAGTTTTGCATCTGAGGCATTTAAAGCTCATAATCTCAACACAATAACTAGTAGGAGTAAAATTTAACATGAGCAATCGGTGTTGAACAGCAACTTTGAAAATTCTAGATGGATGGACAAAGCTTTGTATATGTTTCTGTTGGAAATCTATAACACTAGAAGATGGATACATTTCTCTCAACTGGTACAGTGTACATGTTTAGGAAGAGAGAAAAATTAAACATGACGTTTATTATGTGAATGAAAATTGTAGAATCAAGTCAATCAACATGACGTTTATTATTATTGAAAAAAATGACCCACAAATCGTAGTGTACAACATTTTACAAGTGATCCTTGTATTTACGCACGAACTTAACCTAATGGCCTTCCTTTCATTCAGGGAGAGCCCTTAACTTGTGTCAGATAACTTTCATGTGGATGCAATCATTGACTTTTGTTGGAAGTGACAAACCCTTCTAATCTACTCCCTCACATCTTGTCATTGCTACTTTACACAATTCACAAATGATCCAACTCTTAGAGCACTCTCATCAGGTGTGCCAAATGCCAAATATTTGGCATTTGACACACCAAAAACCAACCCTCATCAGCTATTCCAAATCTCAAAAAATTTGACACATATATCTACAGTATCGTCTCAAATATAATACAGTACGAACATCAATGTCAAACATTGTTTGGCTTATTTAATTTGTTTTCTCTCTCTCTCTCTCTCTCTCTCTCTCTCTTCATTTAGGACTCTTTCTTCTCTCTCTTTCTTTTTTTCTTCTTTCTTTCTCTGCCTCACTTCATATTCTAAGTTTCACCTCTCTTCCTTTTTTTTTTCTTCTTCTTTCTTTCTCCAGAACCCCTACCCCTCCCTTTTTTTTTTCCTCCTTTTTGCTTTTCTATCACTTTCTCTCTATGCCTTCTTTATCTCTTTTTTTTTTTTTCCTGTCACTCTCCCTCTCTGTCTTTTTTTTTTCGGCCTCCCTATCACTCTCGCAGCCCACTATCGTGGAGTTCGGCCTCGCCCTGGAGTTCAGCCTCACCGCTAAGGTCGTCGTCGTGGAGCGATCTATTCTAATCTCCCTCTTTTTTTTTTTTTTCTTTTTTTTTTCTTTTTTCCTTCGGTTGTGGATTCCATGTGATTGTGATTATGGGCTGTGCTTGGGTATGGTGGTGGCTGGCTGTGCTATGTATGGTGGGGTTTTGTTGAAGATTTTGAGTTTTTTTTTTTTTTTTCTCATTTGTTGTGGTTTTTGGATTTGGAATTTGTTGGAGGATCCAGTGATTGTGGTTGTAGTTTGTGGCGGTGGTTGTAATGGTGGTGGTTGTTGTGGAGGTGGTTGTTGGTTCTTAGTTGGTGGCGACTGCCATTGGGCTCTGTGATTGTATATTATTGGGTTTTAAGTAAATATATTATTTTAATGTGTAGTAAATATTATTTTAATGTATAAAATTGAAGAATAGAACATCTGATAAATGGTATGTTGTAAAATGATGTGCTAAAATGATAAAGTAAGTTTTTGGTATGTCAAAATGGCATTTTTAATGAGAGAGCTGATGAGAATGCTCTTATTGTATCCTTCTTGCTTCAGCACTCAACAGTTCATCCATTTAATATCATATTTGATAAATCGTTAATTACTATCAATGTTCAAATATCTCATATTTCTCAAAGAATATATGGAATTAATGAGCATTTTGATTATTATAACCTAATTCCAATCATACACCAAATATCCTATTCAATTAATTAGAAGAAGAAGAGCTAATCTACAATACTAAATATTTATGAAATCCCACTTTACACAATAATGACTGGTTTTTTAACCAGCACATACACTTAGCAATAGAACTGCAATAACAAAACATATATATATATATATATATATATATATATATATCTAAAAGCTGAAACATAATATTTATTATTTCTATGCTCCAGTTGAGCCACATTATCGATCATGTTACATTTTTTTTCCTTCATTTTTTTAAACAATATTAATATATAAATAAATAGTGCAACTTTACATATTAACTCATTAATTCCAACTCACCATTAATTTTTCCTTCTTCCAATTCTCAACTCTTCATTTTCCCCTTCAAAATCGTTTCGCTCTTTTGAAGTTCAAACTATTCGATTGCCATTCCTATGATTAAGTATGTTGTTTTTAACACTATAAATTTCTAGTTGCTCTCTCTACCTCCACCTTCGTGAAAGTTGCCAAAGTGGCATCAGATTTGGAAAGTCCCTTTGAGGTGTGTTCTTTCCCTTCTTATTTTTTTCCCCAAACTTTGGTTTTTCCATTGGATTTCCAAAGTTTGTGGATGATATGCTTTTTTGTGAGTTGCTAACAATGTGATCACTTTGGGGCTATGAGTGGCTAGAATTGGTTTGTTGGTTATTAGAAGGATCTTCAAGAATTACAAATCTCTACAACTTCTTACTTTATATTCATGTTGTACAATTTTTATTTTATATTTTTGTTTTACCAGTTCAATTTGTTTATCTTTGACATTTTAGTTTTCTTACATTTGAAATTTGTCTAACTCTATGTAATAAAATAAAAAATAAAAAATAAAATCCAAAGTTTAATGTATTTACCTTTGATAGTTTTGAAACAATAATAAAGTTTATGTTGTAATTAAACTTCAATTACTTTTTTCATATTTTTTTAACTCAGTGGTTCTTTTTTGTTGTGGGACCTTTCTCAAATTCTGTTTGGCTTCGATAAATATTATGTTTAGCACACTTTTTCTTATTATGTGTAACACAAAATAATTTGATCTTGTAGACCAATAGACAAAAAAAATTTACCTCAAAAGTTTGGTCACGAGGAAATAGAAAATCTCAAAACATGATTAGGGGTTTAATTTTTATTTTATTTTGATAATGCTAAATGTGGAATTTGGTTCTTGTAGGGTTTAAGATCATTGACCTAGATATATGAGAGTTTGACAATGAGTTTCTTAAGTGGTTAGAGACATTTCTAAGGAACTTTAAGGGAAGAAAGATTTTTTTTTTTTTTTTTAACTTCCATTATTATATATTGTAGGGACAAGGGCCCAAAATTGTATAGTGGTCCTTGGGCTTTGTCCGAGGAGGTTGACTAACCCAAGAACTGATAAACAGTAGTGAGAATGTCAAATTCAGAATCCCATGAGTAAAATGCAAATGGAGAGAATGGGAAAGGTAGTCCGAGGAGGCTCAACTCCTCAGATGAGCAAAGCACAAATCAAATAGATGTCCTATCACTAAAGGTGACATTCCAGGATGTTTTACTGACAGGGACATGTATTGTGAATGCACAAGAGTGATGGAAGCTCAAAAATATTTAAGGAAAAGTTACTACTACTGCATTGAATGTTCTACAACTAACTTTCTGGCCGCATTTATGCGGAGAAGACCCCTGAACAGTGCTACATTGGCTATCCCAACTCACAGAGAGTTAGAGAGAGTGTCCGATGGGATAAGCACTCAAGTAGTGACTTGGATGATCAACAAATGGAGCGCCAAGATCATGAAGAGGGAGATATATAATGTAAGAGACCCCTGGAAGGAGGGGGATCGAAAAATCAAGAAAGAAACACTGTAATAATCAAGAACCAAACTTGTAACCACACTTAAGAGCAATATATAAAAACCAGTCTCCTCGGATTTTGCCGAGGACATTTTTCTCTAGTTTAAACTTGTTAATCTTCAATCTTTTGTCATCAAGAACTACCTAATTTGTTGTTTGATTAACTAAAACCCAGTTTTCCAACTCATTCTCTACAAATTCATTGTTTTGGGCCTTTTGGACCTAAGTCCATCCACACCTTAGGCTAAGAATTCAAATCTGGTATTTACATTATAGTATAGATATGTATAGACATTGTTTTTGGTTTTTGAGTCTTCATTAATTTCATGATTTAGTTATTAAAAAAACCCAAAATAATAGAACAGAAACGGATAATACTTTTAAAAATAGTTCAATTTTTAAGGAGAACAAATTATTTTCAATAATTTTTAGAGAATAAATTATACATTATACCATATTACAAAATAATTATATATTCTCGTGCATCTCTTGAGTCTGCAACTAGTTGATATAAAAACACAAACATGCCTGAACAGCGGGTATATAGTCAAGTAGCCCATGGGCGCCCAAAAAAGTGTGGACACAAATATTTCAGAGTGGTGATTCACTTACAAAAACTAAAATCTATAGCTCATACATGTACATAAATTATTACAGTACACAACATGAAAGATAACTAACATTCATAAAAACCCAAGTTTATAACATTAAAAACAATTTGAACCCTATAGATTTCCCGGAGTTGAGCATCAGGGACCTTCCAAGCAATTTGAACCCTATAGATTTCCTCAAAACATGTGTTGAAATTCTTAAATCTCTCCTTCAAAGCCACCCTTGAGGCATTACTCGAGCTCCCACAAATCCCTTCATCCTTCAAACATTGCAACACCTTGGGCCATGAAGCCCTAAGATAACTTGTAGTGTATTGCCTTACCTGCCCACATTGCTTCCGAACCCAATTATCACCTAATAACCCACCAAGATCAGAATCTTTCACCTTCCGCACTACGTACAGAATATTATTCATCAGAAAAATTTACTGCAGTGCACCATCCTCATAGAGCTTCTATTTCTCCTCAAGATTGGAATGTAAAGAGGTTATTGACACCAATAACTGCCTAGCTACTGGAGTCAATTTCAAGCTATCACTATCATCATTTCATAAAGGCTCTAATTGATCATCATCTTCATGAATTTCCAACAACAAGTTCAGAATTTTATGATAATAATCCACAATCAATTTCACATAATTCAACATGTACCCTGTCAGGTGGTGAATCTCACCACTCTCAATAGGCTTTTTCGAGGTCCGACTCTGAACTACATTCTCAAACTCAGCAAATGTCCCACAAGTCGCCTCACCAAGCCCGGAGAGCACATCTCTCGCCTCATTGATCACAACATCATTAGAAATGAACACCTCCAATCTCGCCATCACCTCAGCCATCACATCATACATGTCGAGTATTCTAAACTCTAAAGAGCTTCTCATGGGATCTTCTCCCGATCGCAACAGCTTTGCCAAAATTCAACAACTGCATCACGCAACCTTTCACAGTTTCGTTGAAGCAAATCTCTTTGGTTTCATCAGCGCCATGAAATATCTCATCACAGAGACTCTTCTCAATGCTGAGAATCAATCTAACGACAATCTTCACAGCTTGAATCCATTTCTTCATCTTCTCATCCAGTGAATTCCACTCGATTTTCTGAACCTCTTCAATGCTCAACTTCTCGATCCCTAAGATCACAAGACACTCATCCAAAGCGTCACGACGAACACTACTATAGACTTGAATACACTTTTTCTTAAAGCCAGACCGAATCATTCTAGTCGCGATTTCTCTGAGCTCATCCACAGCTTGGGATTGATCAAATCGACTGAAGCGTTGTCGTCCAAGCTCGGACCACGCTCGTGAAACCTTGAGCTCCGATCATCCTCTGAAAAGCTCTCAAATCCACCCCGTCTTCATCATCATCTTCTCCGGCATTAATTCTAGCATCGTTGACTAGAAACGAAAGGCTCCTTTAGCGGATCGAGCCTTATAATCTCTCAGCCTCAAGAGGAACAGTATTCTGAATCAAAACATGCCGAAACTCATCCTCAGGCCAAGACATGGCATGCTGAATCGCCGAATAAGCTCAATCCAAACGTGTTTCATTAGATACCAAACTGGCAGTGTCCGAATAGTAAGCTGGGAAGTATGATGAAATGGAAGGATTTTGAGCTATAATTATTTAATCATTTTTGAAATCGTCTGTTGACCTGGGTGGTGGGAAGATTGCCATTATGGAATTGGAATTGGGACGAGAGAATAGTAAACTACTATCAGTCTCAGACTTGGTGGCCGGGAATAGTGATGAAATGTCAAGTTGCATTCCATTCCATTCCCAACGGCCACTACCAGATTTCGAGTTGTCTGTGTGAGATTTGAGGTTGGAGGTGTGTAACAATGGCGAAGAAAAACAATACAAGAAAGATGAGCGAGCGAGAGAAAAGAGAAAAAGGGAAATTATGAGAAAATGAGTAAAATTGATTATACCAAGTTTAACTTAAAAATACATAACACAGAGCTCTTATTTATAGAGCCCAAGAATACACACAAAGTCAAAAATTATGGAAACTTAATTATAACTGTTTTGTAACAACCCAAACTAACAACCTCCACTAATTAAGGAAGGCAGTTATGATTAGGTATGTAACTCCCTTCAATTTTGAGTTTTGGGAATAACAGAGTAAAGCTTGAACGTGGAGGCTGAGTGAACCTGTGAAGGAGATTATGTCAAAACGGTGACGTCTTGTGTTAGTGTAAAACGTACCGTTTCCACTAACATGAGTTCACTCCTTTTTAAGCGCACCGTTTCATTAACCATTCCTTTATTCATGTGACACCGTTTTGAGTCTATTTCAAGTTACCGTTGAAGAGGTAGCCGTTAGACTTTATCTTCTTCACTGCTCCCAGAATTCAAAGCTTGCTTTTGCTTTGTCTTCCTTGTTTGCTCGGTATCTCTAACAGTCTGGTGGAAAAAATGATCCTCCTACTAGTATTCTTTCTCTGTAGAGTTGGATATACTCTTCGTCATAGCTTGAGCCAATCGTTCTACAATTGACGGAAACGTCATCGTCTCGCTCATCCTCAGAGAAGCTCTCGGATCTACCGCCGTCTTCATCGGCTCTCGCCAGTGTGTTGAGACTGTTCGCAATGCCGCCAGTGTTGGTGCTAGTTGTCGTGGTCGTAGCCATGATTTTGGGTTTGAGTCAAGGAGAGAAATTGGAGGAGAAAGGAAGTAGAGAGTAATGGTGTAATACTAAATAATTGGTCTTTTGGGTGAAGCTAAGCAGAAAAGGGTGCGAAATGAATTGGCTGGTTGGTCTGGTGATCTTTAACTAAAGGGAAATAGTGAGGGAACGAGGGAGTAATGCGCGGGAACTTTCTTTTGGATAGGATTGGATTAGGTATTGCTTTAGTCAGACATTAATGAGATAAAAAATAAAAAAATCAGTGGTCTATAATTTGTGGGCTTTATTTGCATTCTTGGCCCATTAATTGTGAGGCTGCCTCCAATCCTCTTTGTAGACAATTGGGCTTGTTTGGCTTACCGATTACGTCGAGTTGTCCTAGTTCCAAGTTCCAACAGTAAATCGAGAAGGTCTTCAGAGATGTGGAGGCGTGTTCTTTTGGTTTGACTTGTTGAAACACTATGCATGCGGCCCGAATTGGGTCAAATCGACTTCTCTGCTTTTTAATTAGTTTTTTGATAATAAGATTGTGTTGTGTTTTGATTGTGCGTCTCCGTTTAGATATACTAGTTGCAACCCCGTGCGATGTATAGAAATATTTAATTGTTTTGTAATGAAATATAATATATAAGTTATTTTTAAAAATATTTATAAAATCATATATTAGGATTAGTAATCGGTAACAAAGCGTATTTCTCATAAAAGATTTTAATTAAATTTTTTTATATATAATAAATTATGAGAAATATTTAATTAAGAAATATTAAACTTGATTAAACTATTAATTAAGAATATTTTTATATAACCCTTTACCAAACCAACAAAGGACAATGATTTTTTTTTTCTAAAATAAACAATGTCATATTACTATCTTTTTATATTAAAATTTTTAACTACTTATATTATGAGCTAATTTGCTAGTGGTAGAATACATGAGGGATTTAAGCTTTTCCAATGATTATAGTTAGAAATGAATGGTAAAAATAGAATTTTTCCTCCATTAAAAAAATTCAACTTATCTTTAATTTCAAACCAATTTATCTATTTTGAGTATACAAAGTAGAATCATAATCCCTCTTCTTGAATACATTATTTATCTCAATACATTCATTAGTATATACCGAATCAAAACATATCTATACGAAGATACTTTGCAAGCCAAAAAAAAAAAAAAAAAACCTATATCAATCATAGCTTAACAATGATTAATTAGATCGATTAGGAAAACAATTTGTTGTTGATAATCTATTGAGTTCTTTTCCTCGGTAGAAATCGCAAAATTGTCCACCCAAACAATTATTAGCACAATCTCCTAATTAAGTTTCTATATGCATTCTTATATAATAATAATAATAATAATAATATAGTTGCAAAAGCTAAAATATGTCACTCATCCAATTATTTTTATTTGACTTATATTTGCTTAGTGGCAATATACGGTACTTCTACTACAACCATTAAAGGTACTTTCTCTATAAAAACTACAAAATTTTCCACCCAAAAAGGATTTAAAAAAAAAAAAAAAAAAAAAAAAAAAAAAAAAAAACTTAATAAAATCTTATAGTTTAACATCTAAATGGATTACTAAAAAGAAAATCAAAATCTAATTTGCAAAACAACTAATTATTAACCCAAATCAAATCAAACCAATGGGATAAAGAAAAAGAACTTGTGATTGGGAATTGGAAATACCAAAATACATAAATATGCATAAAAGTCGATACAAATTTGCCAAAAAGAAAAACCAATATGATGTGACAATTAAACCAGAAAAAAAAAAAAAAAAAAAAATAAAAAAAAAAAAAAACACCATTATAATGGTTGAAACAATAAAAGAATCCACCAAAAGAAAAAAAAAAATGGAGAGAGAGAGAGTATTGACATTTTTTTCCATGAACAACTTGGAAGGAAAAGGGGAGAGAGGTTGAAATGAAGTAAAAAGATATTTTAAAAAAAAAAAAGATGGAAAAGGAAGAGTTGAGGTAGATTAAAGGTTGAAAATTTAAAAAGACAATGATTGGAGGAGATAAAAGATTGAACTAAGAAGACAATGTTGAAGAAGATGAAATGTTGAATAACATAAAAATTGCAAAAAACAAAAAAAAAAAAAAAAGGATGCTAACGACGTGGTGCAAAAGATATTTGTAAAATTTATTGCAAAGCTACCATATCATTTATAGTATAGATAGATATGTATAGACATTGTTTTTAGTTTCTGATTATTCATTGATTTTATTTTTTTATGTATAGACATTGTTTTTAGTTTTTGATTATTCATTGATTTTATTTTTTAGTTATAAACATCTAAAATAAAGTAGATGAATATGTAAAGTCAATCTATTTATATATTTAATATTATCAACAAAATTTATGAATGAAAAATAAGTAAGAAAAAGAATAATTATATACCTAATGATGTGGCAGATGAGATGACGCAACATAAGCATAACAATAATAAATGTTACGTTTCAGCTTTTAGATATATAGAGAGTTGAGAGAGAGAAAGAAAGTAGTTAGGATGAGAAGCATAGAGTAGACAAAGAGGATGAGAGGAAAGAGAAATTTTTATTTTATTTTATTCAATTGTGGAGTTTTTTTAAGATGAGAAAATCGTTTGGAGAGTGTCAAGAGAGCTGCTGTAACAACTCTAAAAATAATTTGCAAAAGTTTGGATTTTAAAGAGGTTATTAGAGCTAATTTTTTTGGGGGTTTGCTTTGTTCTCTAAAGATGGGTTTAATAAAGAGCCTACCGGAGATGCTCTCTTGTTGAATTGTTTTCATAGTACCCCCTATTTTGTACCTTTTTTGTTTCTTGCACTTAAAAGTACATCATAATTTTAGTTCAGCTGATGCTATTCAAATATTATTGGCCCATCACAAAATTCTTAATTAGTACACCCTTGATTTTGTGTCCAGTTATATAAATAAACTTTAATGCTAGTCCAGATGATGCTGTTCAAAGGGTAATGTTACAGTCACAAACTATTTTACAATATTTTTACAAATTATAAATGTGACCAACTTCTCATTGGTTTTCATCTAGACCTACTATTAACATTAATTTTTCATTTACCAATAATCACTTACTACATCAGCCATTTGTAAAAAATTTTGTAAAAAAGTTTATATCTCTAGCATTACTCTTGTTCAAATAGTAGGCACAACACAAAACTCTTATTAGTGCACCATGGTGGATGTTGATGAACCTGAAGATGCTATTTTGATTGATAAATACATGGAGTTGAGTTTGTGGGAATTGATTGCCAAAGTTTTGAATGAGTTCATAAAAAATAAAATTCGATTATGTTCATAGTCATCGTGGAACCTTCAACATCCACGACCTTCCATATATAGATGGCATGGTTTAGTTCCTTTGTTTTGCGCACATGAGTGGCTAATGAACTGACTTCTTGTCTATTATGTGCATATAAGTCTTCTCCCTGGTTAGAAGTCCGTGTCTTTTGCTCAAAAATTAAATAATAAAATAATAATAATAAAGAAAAAGAGAAGTCCATGTCTAAACAATGCCATCAATCAATTAGTGACTTATTTCTTATTTTTATAGTTTAAGTGTTGGATTAAATTTAGAACAAAGTTTAACTACAAAATTGGTTGTAGCTAACTTTACTAATATCTTTTTAGTGGAGGTGAATTTTGATAAATCTACTATTGGATTACATCTGTGGGGCCCGAGGGCCCAGAATACCCGGCCCACCTTCAGGCAGGCCCAGGGCCCATGCCGAGGAAGGCGACCTCCCCAGATGGTCGGCTTAAAGGCTTTAGTCCTTCCAAGGCCCGAGCCGAGGATGCGTCTATCCTCGGCACACCTAGCCTAATCTAGTTAGGGGGCAGACTCACTGCAGGTGGTCACATCCACACTTAACTATTCTGCCAGGCCCTCCAGGTTCCATCAATGCTGACAAGACCCTTCACTGAAAAGCCTTGGAGGCAGCAACCCCCGGCATGGGAAAGAACCGGTCTGATGGGACAAGTCCTGAACCATTAGCCCGGATGGCCAACAGCTGTAAGGCCAGGATCGAGCTAAAGGGGGTACATAAGGTAAAGAACCCCCCTGGTGAAGGGGGGCCTCCTCGGACCCCAACCGAGGAGCAACCCCAGGCGCAGAGCAAATAATGAGAAGTTCGAAGAAGACCGGCGAAGGACCGGCCGGAGCCAAATCTTTTGCCCACTCTCTACAAATTCATTGTCGGGGGCCCATCTCCGAAAAAGGAGCCCCTACAATTGACGCCGTCTGTGGGGAGGGTTAGTGTGCCGGCCGGCGCAACCGGCGATCGTTCTAAGGCAGTTATTACTCAGAAGTTGGCGGTGCAAAAAAAGAGAGAAAGCAAAAGAAAAGAAGAAAAGAAGAATGGCAGTGCGAAAAGAAAATTCAACAACAAGTAAAAGAAAGGTTCTTTATTAATTCAGAAGAGATTACAAGAGATTACAACTACAATTCTCATTATTTCATAAAAAGAAAAAAATTTACAAATACAATCAGAGGCTCAGACAGGCATGTTTTACAAGAATTCCTACCAACTAATCCTACAATCGGAGGCTCAGGCAGACCGATGTTGGAACTGGCCGGGCAAGAGGCTCGCAAAAAATTGATGCCAGGAATGAAGGAAGTGTCAAGCCGTGCTTTTATTGGCATTAAGAGAATGGGTGAACTTGACGGTAAAAGCACGGGAAAGGGGTCTAGGGGCTGGCTCACCTTCAAGCCAAAGCTTCAACAAAGTGAGGAGCCCCCAGACCCTGGGACGCCCTCCCTCGTGATGCTTCCTCGACCCCCTCCGAACTACACGAGCATTGACCGCCGGAGACGGCAATACTCGGGCGCCGGCCATGACGAGAGTTCGCGTGCTCCCTCCGTCGGAGGTGCACTCTGGGGGAAGACGTTAGGTATTTCAACGACGTCCCCCCTGGCCGCCATGAGAGACTCGGCCAGTGTTACGCCTAAACTCTGCCGCGCCGACGGCCCAGTGGGGACCGCGGCCACGGCGGCACTTGGCTCCAGGTCTCCTAACTGCGGTCACAACCCTGGTGGCGGTATCAAAGGGACTCAGAAGGGTGAAGGTGCATATGTCTGTTTGTGGGGGAGAGTTCATTGAATAAGGAGAAACGCTCCCCCCAGAACGCCTTTTATGGAGGGCGAAAGCCAACGGGGGCTGAACCGCGCTGAATTCGAAGGGGAATTGTCAAGGGAAATTAATTCCCACCCAGTTCCAAGGGGATTGCCAGCTGCCTGCTGCGTGTCGATTCACGAGGGCATTAATGGAGGCGCGTTACGGACACCGAAGCGTCAAACAGGAAGCGCGGAAGGCCAAGCGACGCCTCGTAAACCAGAAAAATGGGGAGCACGGACCAGAGGCAGGATTAGCCCCACATGAGAAGTCACAAACCGACCTGAGGAAAGACAGCTCACGGAAAAGACCCGAGGATAAACCCCCGCCAAAAACGAAGTCCTCGGATCCGAGGACAAAATCCTATTGGAATCAACAGTGCAATCGTGGTACAATAGCTCTTGCTCCAGCATCCTGCAAGGGGCTAGGGGGATGGACCCCTACCCGACGTGAGACTGAGTTGCCCAGAGAGGTGAACACTGTGTCCTCACACTCGGGAGCCACATGGAAACGATGGCAGCAATTGTACCTAGGTCTTGCATGGTCCTCGGACTCAAGCCTATGGGGAGCTGGCCACTCGTACTTAAAGGCAGCAACTGTACCTAGGTCTTGCATGGTCTACGGACTCAAGCCTATGGGGAGCTAGCCACATGGAAACGATGGCAGCAATTGTACCTAGGTCTTGCATGGTCCTCGGACTCAAGCCTATGGGGAGCTGGCCACTCGTACTTAAAGGCAGCAACTGTACCTAGGTCTTGCATGGTCTACGGACTCAAGCCTATGGGGAGCTAGCCACATGGAAACGATGGCAGCAATTGTACCTAGGTCTTGCATGGTCCTCGGACTCAAGCCTATGGGGAGCTGGCCACTCGTACTTAAAGGCAGCAACTGTACCTAGGTCTTGCATGGTCTACGGACTCAAGCCTATGGGGAGCTAGCCACATGGAAACGATGGCAGCAATTGTACCTAGGTCTTGCATGGTCCTCGGACTCAAGCCTATGGGGAGCTGGCCACTCGTACTTAAAGGCAGCAACTGTACCTAGGTCTTGCATGGTCTACGGACTCAAGCCTATGGGGAGCTAGCCACATGGAAACGATGGCAGCAATTGTACCTAGGTCTTGCATGGTCCTCGGACTCAAGCCTATGGGGAGCTGGCCACTCGTACTTAAAGGCAGCAACTGTACCTAGGTCTTGCATGGTCTACGGACTCAAGCCTATGGGGAGCTAGCCACATGGAAACGATGGCAGCAATTGTACCTAGGTCTTGCATGGTCCTCGGACTCAAGCCTATGGGGAGCTGGCCACTCGTACTTAAAGGCAGCAACTGTACCTAGGTCTTGCATGGTCTACGGACTCAAGCCTATAGGGAGCTAGCCACATGGAAACGATGGCAGCAATTGTACCTAGGTCTTGCATGGTCCTCGGACTCAAGCCTATGGGGAGCTGGCCACTCGTACTTAAAGGCAACAACTGTACCTAGGTCTTGCATGGTCTACGGACTCAAGCCTATGGGGAGCTAGCCACATGGAAACGATGGCAGCAATTGTACCTAGGTCTTGCATGGTCCTCGGACTCAAGCCTATGGGGAGCTGGCCACTCGTACTTAAAGGCAGCAACTGTACCTAGGTCTTGCATGGTCTACGGACTCAAGCCTATGGGGAGCTAGCCACATGGAAACGATGGCAGCAATTGTACCTAGGTCTTGCATGGTCCTCGGACTCAAGCCTATGGGGAGCTGGCCACTCGTACTTAAAGGCAGCAACTGTACCTAGGTCTTGCATGGTCTACGGACTCAAGCCTATAGGGAGCTAGCCACATGGAAACGATGGCAGCAATTGTACCTAGGTCTTGCATGGTCCTCGGACTCAAGCCTATGGGGAGCTGGCCACTCGTACTTAAAGGCAACAACTGTACCTAGGTCTTGCATGGTCTACGGACTCAAGCCTATGGGGAGCTAGCCACATGGAAACGATGGCAGCAATTGTACCTAGGTCTTGCATGGTCCTCGGACTCAAGCCTATGGGGAGCTGGCCACTCGTACTTAAAGGCAGCAACTGTACCTAGGTCTTGCATGGTCTACGGACTCAAGCCTATGGGGAGCTAGCCACATGGAAACGATGGCAGCAATTGTACCTAGGTCTTGCATGGTCCTCGGACTCAAGCCTATGGGGAGCTGGCCACTCGTACTTAAAGGCAGCAACTGTACCTAGGTCTTGCATGGTCTACGGACTCAAGCCTATGGGGAGCTAGCCACATGGAAACGATGGCAGCAATTGTACCTAGGTCTTGCATGGTCCTCGGACTCAAGCCTATGGGGAGCTGGCCACTCGTACTTAAAGGCAGCAACTGTACCTAGGTCTTGCATGGTCTACGGACTCAAGCCTATAGGGAGCTAGCCACATGGAAACGATGGCAGCAATTGTACCTAGGTCTTGCATGGTCCTCGGACTCAAGCCTATGGGGAGCTGGCCACTCGTACTTAAAGGCAACAACTGTACCTAGGTCTTGCATGGTCTACGGACTCAAGCCTATGGGGAGCTAGCCACATGGAAACGATGGCAGCAATTGTACCTAGGTCTTGCATGGTCCTCGGACTCAAGCCTATGGGGAGCTGGCCACTCGTACTTAAAGGCAGCAACTGTACCTAGGTCTTGCATGGTCTACGGACTCAAGCCTATGGGGAGCTAGCCACATGGAAACGATGGCAGCAATTGTACCTAGGTCTTGCATGGTCCTCGGACTCAAGCCTATGGGGAGCTGGCCACTCGTACTTAAAGGCAACAACTGTACCTAGGTCTTGCATGGTCTACGGACTCAAGCCTATGGGGAGCTAGCCACATGGAAACGATGGCAGCAATTGTACCTAGGTCTTGCATGGTCCTCGGACTCAAGCCTATGGGGAGCTGGCCACTCGTACTTAAAGGCAGCAACTGTACCTAGGTCTTGCATGGTCTACGGACTCAAGCCTATGGGGAGCTAGCCACATGGAAACGATGGCAACAATTGTACCTAGGTCTTGCATGGTCCTCGGACTCAAGCCTATGGGGAGCTGGCCACTCGTACTTAAAGGCAGCAACTGTACCTAGGTCTTGCATGGTCTACGGACTCAAGCCTCTGGGGAGCTAGCCACATGGAAACGATGGCAGCAATTGTACCTAGGTCTTGCATGGTCCTCGGACTCAAGCCTATGGGGAGCTGGCCACTCGTACTTAAAGGCAGCAACTGTACCTAGGTCTTGCACGGTCTACGGACTCAAGCCTATGGGGAGCTAGCCACATGGAAACGATGACAGCAATTGTACCTAGGTCTTGCATGGTCCTCGGACTCAAGCCTATGCGGAGCTGGCCACTCGTACTTAAAAGCAGCAACTGTACCTAGGTCTTGCATGGTCTACGGACTCAAGCCTATGGGGAGTTGGCCACTCATACTTAAAGACAGGAACTGTATACGAGGAGCTATCTATTTTACGACAGAGTCAAGGTACTGCTTAGTCCGGGGATCCATTCCCGCGAATAAATTAACTACCTAATGAAGGGCCTAAAGGTCGACCCGACCACTCAAGAAAGGACCAGCCAAGCCGACGGCCTTCCGGACCACAGGGGCCGAGGTTTGCAAAACCCTCCTCCCCGTCCGAGGATACGTGCAGTAGGTTTTTTGAGGGGCTATTGTGGGGCCCGAGGGCCTAGAATACCCGGCCCACCTTCAGGCAGGCCCAGGGCCCATGCCGAGGAAGACGACCTCCCCAGATGGTCGGCTTAAAGGCTTTAGTCCTTCCAAGGCCCGAGCCGAGGATGCGTCTATCCTCGGCACACCTAGCCTAATCTAGTTAGGGGGCAGACTCACTGCAGGTGGTCATATCCACACTTAACTATTCTGCCAGGCCCTCCAGGTTCCATCAATGCTGACAAGACCCTTCACTGAAAAGCCTTGGAGGCAGCAACCCCCGGCATGGGAAAGAACCGGTCTGATGGGACAAGTCCTGAACCATTAGTCCGGATGGCCAACAGCTGTAAGGCCAGGATCGAGCTAAAGGGGGTACATATGGTAAAGAACCCCCCTGGTGAAGGGGGGCCTCCTCGGACCCCAGCCGAGGAGCAACCCCAGGCGCAGAGCAAATAATGAGAAGTTCGAAGAAGACCGGCGAAGGACCGGCCGGAGCCAAACCCTTTGCCCACTCTCTACAAATTCATTGTCGGGGGCCCATCTCCGAAAAAGGAGCCCCTACAACATCTTCTTCTTATATCCTCCATGCTTGCAAAATTTTAAGAATATTAAAGATCAATAGCTATGTCATCAATAAATTTTTTAAACTGCAAGTTTTTGTAATTTAAAATTATGCATAAAATATAAACTTATAGATCATATAGTAAATAATATTTAATTGATATAAAATTTGACATTTGTATTAAGAATGTAAAAAAAATACAGTTTAATGGTAGATTTTCAAAATATGTAGTAATATTTATTTTATTGAATAAGTTTATAGCCTTAAGTTATAACCAATTTTGTCGCTAAAGTTTGTCCTTAAATTTAAATCCATAATTCAGGTAGTGGAATCAACTCTTAAGATTATTATTGAGGATGATCTCTTCTTTTTGAGCTAGATGGGTGTAGAGGGATGAGAATCCAAGAATACAGACAAATGGGCCTAGGATATCATCGTGTGTACGAATCTCGAAAAACACTAACAGCACATCCTCGGGCAAATATGGACAACCTTTTGCAGGTATAGGAAAACCACAATGCCCAATACCGAGGATACCTATGCACTTTCGAGAGGCCGAGATCCCACGCTATAGCCCGTTGAGCACAAACCGAGGATGAGAAGGAAAATTTGTCATCAAGCTAGGAAGGAGAAAAGATAGATAAAACATCTATCACCTCCACATTCAATCCTTTGCACTCACTTAGCTGGCCACATTAATAAAGACATGACCCCCTGAATAGTGTCACCACAGCTCATAGTCTAATGTGAAAGCCTTCTAGTAAGGCCTTGATGGGACAAGAATCAAGGAAAATGAACAATGACCCTCCATATGTAGGGCTCAAATGCTCCTTAGCTGACTATATAAAGCATAGGAATCCCTATGGAAAGGGATTCAAAATTTGAAAGGAAGAAATACTTGTAATCACTATCTCGGATTAAACTTGAGGAGCTCAATACAAGCACTTTGAGGCTATCTTTCAGTAACATTTGCATGATTATACTTAATCTTTCCAATTCCAACTAGTTTATTCTACTTAAAAGAGGGTATAATGGGATTGGAGAACACATGCCCACATACAAGTAAAAAAAAAAAATTATACCTCACTACTCGCACTACTACAAAGTAGGAGCATTTTTGCATATTTAGAATTTTTTTTTTTTTTTTTTTTTTTGGGTAAGTAGAGGTGAAAAACACACGCATAGAGTTCGTAAAAATATTACACCTAACCACTCATGCCACTACAAAGAGATAGAGAAATTAAAGATAACAACTTTATTTATTTTTAGTTTATACTCACCTGAATTAGACGAAACTAGATGAAAATAGACTGAATTAAACCAAATAGACAGATGTGGACCTAATTGGACCGAAATGAACCAAATTGGACTAAAGTGAGTGTTTATTATCTCTATCTCTTGAAGTTGATTAAAGTGACATATGCTTCTCTAAGTAGGTGCAAAATTGAACCCTTCAACATGGTCTTAAATACTACATTAGCATATGAATATTAATATAATGGTGGAATATGATTTTTTTTTTCCCAGTGAGTATGACGTAAATTAAATAAATGGTTTCTCTGCCCAAATTGTTTTTATTATATGTATTTTCTATTTTAAGTTACACTTTTAGGTTCAAGAATATATAAAGTCATGGTAGAAAAAGTGATATTCTTATCATGATTAATTTTGGGTGTGCTTTATATATATATATATATATATATATATAATGATTGAAAAAAATAAAGATATGGTTACTCTACAAGTATAAGTGTTTGTTGGGTGTAGGGGGCAAGAGCCAGGATTTAAGTATCCAGGAGGGAGCTTCACACACATATACACTTAGATTATACTAAAGTAGAAATTCTATCTTATATAAAAATAAATAAAAAATAGTGATATGGTCACTAATATGACTTAATAAAAGTGTAACAACAATAAATTATACACCTTAGCTTTTAGATATCATATAAAAAAATCACAGAGCCTAAGAGTCTACATTAAGAAGTGTATATTTCACAAACTCCAAGACTAATTCTGCATCTGAGACATTTAAAGCCCATAATCTCAACACAATAACGAGTATGAAGTTTTTTTTTTTTTTGAAAATCAACTTCCATTAATTAGAAAGAAACAGAGAGTCTACAAACAGAGCTTCTTCAGCTGGTGGAGGGGTATCCTCCAGCCACATGCAAGCTTCACTAATATTTCTAGCAAAACGAGCTAGAGAATGTGCAACCCCATTTGCACTACGCCTAATACATTGAAATTCCACACGCCTCAACCTTCCAGCCAAGAGTCGAACGTCATCAACAAGATTTCCCAAGCGAGACCAGTCTGACCTGTTCGAAGCTACAGCCCACATCACATTCAGATTATCACCCTCCACAATTAAGTCACCAAAACCAGCCTCCATTGCAAACTCCAGCCCTCTCCGACAAGCCAGGACCTCCGCCTCATCGCTGTCCATTACTGCAGGACCCCTCGCTGACATCGCAGCCATAATCTGACCATCACCATTCCGAATAACCACCCCAGCACCTGAAGCTGAAATGTCCGAGAAAACCGCTGCATCAAAATTCAGTTTGTATCTCGTTCCTGCAGGAGGTTTCCACCGATGTGAATAGACCGAAGCCTCAGGAATTGCAAGGTGGGATCTAGCCCCCACAAACTCTGCAAGAAGACAGCAGGCACGCCCAATCAACACGCCTGGTTCCTGCAGCAAACCACCAAATACAACCCTGTTCCTACGATGCCAGAGAAGCCAACAGAGCACCATAAAAAACTCAAATACATCCAATGGCATCTTATGCCACATATCCTCAATTAACTGGATCACAGAGCTTTGTACAGTCAGCCCCTTCTGCAACACACGTTGAGAGCACCCAGCCCACACATCTTGAGCAGCATTACACTCCCACAATGCATGAAGAATTGTTTCAGGGCCAAGTTTGCAGATGGGACACAAATCATTCTCCACAATCCGTCTTTGCCGAAGTTTTTCAAGTGTTGGGAGAATATTATGGCAGGCTCGCCACATAAAGACTTTGATCTTATTTGGGATACGCAGCTTCCAAATTCTGGCCCAAACAGTGCTACTTGACCTCAAATTGGAACCAGCACCTTCCAAGCTAGACTCCCTCACAAGAGTCCTAGCTGTGTGATAACCAGACCGCACCGAATACCTTCCATCTTTATTATGCAACCAAACCATCACGTCTGGAACATATCGTCTGCACAGAGGGACCCGATAAATAGCCTCAGCATCCAACCTGCTAAAAACCACATCAATGATAGTTCGGTCCCATTGGAAGGTATTCCAATCAATTAGATCCGACACAACCCAATCATCCACAGCTACATTCGGAGGAATTAGGATTTTATTTGTAGGATGGCCAGGCAGCCACTTGTCAGTTAACACCCGAATGGATGATCCTGAACCCACACGCCAACAACAACCTCTCCTCAAAATAGGCTGAGCAGCAAGTAGGCTTTTCCAAATATATGAGCTTTTTGGATGATCAACCGCATCCAAGAAAGAGCACCGGGGAAAGTATTTGGATTTCAAACACCGATAGAGAAGAGAATCATGGTTAGTTAACATTCTCCACCCCTGTTTCGCCAGCATAGCAAGGTTGAAACATCGGATGTCTCTGAACCCCATACCACCCACCTTCTTTGGCTGAGCAAGGGACTCCCAGCTCTTCCAATGTATCTTCTTTGCATCCCCACTTTGACCCCACCAAAACCTGGCACACATCATGTTTAATTCATTACATAATTTCGTTGGGAGTTGAAACACTCCCATCGTGTAAGTAGGAATCGATTGGGCCACGGCCTTGATAAGGACTTCCTTCCCCGCCTTAGATAGCAGCTTCCCTTTCCACCCCTGAATCTTCTTCCAAACCCTCTCCTTAAGGAAGGAGAAAGCTTGATATTTTGACCGGCCAATCAACGTGGGTAATCCCAGGTAGGATTCAAATTTGTCCACTTCCACCACCCCCAATGAATTCTTTATCCAATCCCTTTGCCCCCTCGATGTATTACTGCTAAAATAGACAGAAGATTTATCAAAGTTGATACATTGACCAGAAGCCACAGCATACAATTCCAAAACATCCGAAATCACATTCACTTCCTCCTGGTTGGCTTGGCAAAACACTAGCGAATCATCAGCAAAAAGCAAATGAGAAATGGAAGGAGCATACCGACAAATGGATACACCACGAATCCGGCCTAACCCCTCCACCCTGGTCAACAAAGATGAAAATGCCTCAGCACAAATCAAAAATAAATAGGGGGAAAGCGGGTCGCCTTGGCGAAGCCCCCTAGTCGGCCTGAAATTACCATATGCCTTACCATTAATCCGAACCGAGAAAGAGGATGAAGTAACACAACCCATAATCCGGTCAATCCACCCATGAGGAAAACCCAACTTGATCAACATTCCCTTCAAAAAATCCCACTCAACCCTGTCATACGCCTTACTAATGTCCAACTTCAGAGCAAGAGCCCCTTTTTTGCCTTTTTTCCGACCATGCATCGCATGCAAAGTTTCATAGGCCACAATCACATTATCAGTTATCAGCCGGCCAGGCACGAAAGCACTCTGAGAGGGAGAAATTAATTGGGGTAAAATCAACTTTAACCTGTTAGCCAACACTTTTGAAATTATTTTATAAATAACATTACACAAGCTAATAGGTCTAAAGTCAGACATTTTTTCTGGGTACTTCACCTTAGGGATGAGCACAATATGGGTATAATTTAGTTCAGGTAACATAAGACCGGTATTCAAAAAATCCAACACAGCATTAGTAACATCATTACCTACAATATGCCAAAATTTCTGATAAAAAAGAGCATTCATACCGTCCGGTCCCGGAGCTTTGGTTGGTCCCATCTGGAAAAGCGCCGTCTTTACTTCCTCAGCACAAAACTCATCAGATAGTATACTAAGCATATCAGCAGATATCCTGGGATTAACAGCATTAAGACATTCCTCCACCCGGCCACAGCTCCCAGCAGAGAAAATATTCTCAAAATACTGTACAGCCACCTCGGCCACATCCTCAATCCTATCAACCCACACTCCCTCAGCATTTTTAATTCCCTTTATAAAATTTCTACGTCTTCTTTGCGATGCCTTAGCGTGGAAATATTTTGTATTTTTATCCCCAGACTTCAGCCAAGACAGGCGAGACCGCTGCGCCCAATAAAGTTCTTGTTTAAGCATAAGATCATCAAGGTGTTTACTGACTTCCACAAACTCAGACCTGGTTGCCTCATTCTGCTCACCTTCATGCAGCTTTTCCAGCCGTTTCTTCAACCTCTTAATTTCCGCCACCTCAGGCTTGGTCCTCGTCGAACCCCAAGCAGCCAAGGTTGTCCCGCACTGATTTATTTTAGCACTAACATTAGCCATTGGCAAAACATTACCTCCCATCCGATGCCATGCATCTTCGACCACATTCCCACAGTCCTCCTCTAATAACCACCTCTCTTCAAATTTAAACCCCCAATACATTCTATCCTGGTCTCTATTATCCCTCCCAATCTGTAACAGTAGTGGCATATGATCTGAAGCATGAGAGAATAAATGAGATACCATGCTTGCCGGAAACAAATCAATCCAATCCTTATTCCCAACCGCCCTATCAAGCCTTTCTCTAGTATTTGCTGCACCTGGCCGCTTGTTGTTCCAAGTAAATTTATATCCGTTAAATCCCAGATCAATCAACTGACACTCCTCCAACACAGCACCGAAGTCCTCCATTTGTTTTACTGACGGTGGATGGATGCTAAGCTTCTCCGAAGCATGTAACAATGCATTAAAGTCCCCAACACAGCACCAAGGACCACTTACAAATGATGACAGATGCCTTAAAAGAGCCCATGATTTGTGTTTTTGGTTCGCTTCCGGCCACCCATAGAAACCAGTTAAGAACCATTGAAACCCATTATCCTCCACTACTTTTGCCAAGACATGATTATCTGTATAATTGATCACCTCTAATCGAACCTCCTCTTTCCAAATCAACGCTAAACCACCACCAGATTCAGGCTTTTTAACAATCAATTTATTTGGGAAAGCTAAGTCACGACAGTGGTGCATGAACCCATCTCTATCAAGTCTGGTTTCCATAAGGAAACAGACAGTGGGAGCTTGAACCCTCACAATGTCATGAAGGCTTCGAACTGTCCAAGGGTTCCCAAGCCCTTGGCAGTTCCAGCTTAAAAGCCTCATTGTGCTCGGCAGGGGTGTTCCAACACCCCCGCCGCTTCATTTGAATGGAACACATCCCCAGTTTTAATCCGTTTCCCCACTTGCTCGTCTACACTTACCACCATTACCTGTTGCTGCGCTTGGTTTAATCTTTTGCCCAGCACTGAGTTTGCCTCTTCCTTAAGTGACTCCACTGGCCCATAATGCATGCGGGCACGTCTGGTCCACGTACGTTGCTTATCAACTTCTTTGGGCCTTTTATCATCACTTGCATTTGTAGGCCCATCCGATGCATGCAGCCCAACAATACTTGGCCCAAGCACTTCATCCAACGTGCTTTTTCCCATCACGTCCTTAGCCATGCTCTGCTCTGCCTGATGCACCGGATCTGCCAGCAAGATTTCTGGAGCGCACCCAATGTTTACGTTATCGTCATTAATGCGCTTGTCTCCTCCACTTCTAATATCTGACTCACCACTACTGCCGCCGTATTCCCTCCCTACCACCTCAACCGGTTGTTGCTGCACAGTCCTCCTTTTATCACTTCCATGGTCATCCTCATCTCTATATTGATCTCTTCGTTGCGGCGACCTGCCACGGCTTCCTGTTGCCTTCATCCATTCCCCATACTGGCAAGTTACATCCCTATTCTCCTTCGTTAACTCATAATACTTAACACAATGTTTAAGGTCGTGGCCAAGCAACCCACAATAATGACAGAGCAAAGACAACCTTTCGTACCTAAACGAAACCCATGTCCGTTGCCCACTTGAACCTTCTAAGAACGCTCCTCTCCGAAGTGGTTTGGCTATAGGTAGCGCAACCTTTACTCTCATAAAGCGGCTTGGAGTATCCTTTTTCAGCTTCTTCTCCACTTCCTCAACAGCGCCCAGGCGGCTACCTATTTCCTCTGCCACTTTAGGCGAGACCATGTCAAACGGAGCTCCCCATATCTGCACCCAAAAAGAGGCTGAATCAAATCTGACATTGCGTGCCGTCATCCCCGCTTGCCATCGGACTAATAACAAGACTTGATTATCAAATGTCCATGGCCCAGCTCTCAAAACCCTCTCCAAATCAAAATCGGACTGAAATTTGAATTGAAAAAGGTTCGCCCCTACCTCCACAATCTGGACTTTACTCTCCAAACCCCATGCTCTCTTTAGAGTGTTTTGAGCCGCCCTCTTATTAAAGGGCTTACAGGTGAGAAAAGTACCGATCAAACTCTGAATACAGCTCTCAATCTCTTCCTGCCTGCACTCATCAGAGATAGAGATAATTTCCTCCTCTTCTGCGGTCAATTTCATGCTTTCTAGGCTGTGGATCACGTCCTCTGCCATATCTCCCGATATACTGAAGTAAGAGTACCCTAAAGACAAACCCTTAGTCTGGGACTAAGGGAGAAAGAAACTCGTATTTCAACGAGAGAGAAAGCTCCTACCTGAGAGGAGAGAGAGATTCGCTGTTTGATTCGAATTCCTATAACGAGTATGAAGTTTTAACATGAGCAATTGGTGTTGAGCAGCAATTTTGAAAATTTTAGATGCATAAACAAAGCTTTGTACATATTTCTGTTGGAAATCTAATGGTGCACACTCATGCATGAAATAACACCCACTAGGTAGATGGTGTTGCTTCATAGTTGCTCAGTATCATTTCGGTAGAGAGATGTAGATGTAGCTTTTGGCCCTTTTGGGTATGGTTATAATTCTAGGATAAAACAAATTTGTTCACTAGTAGATATCCCATTCCCAAGGGATGCATAATTGCCTGTAAATACAAGTTTAACCACAATTATATCTCTCCCTAGAAACAAGACTTAACGTCTGTGATCACCACTCTGATGAGAATGCCATCCACGTTTGAGACCAACATAAGTAGCCCCAAACGTAAACCCTTCAAAACAAAAAAAAAAAAAAAAAAAAAAAAAAAAAAAAAAAAAAAAAAAATCATTTTGCAGGTGAAGTCCAATCCTGACAAGATTAAAATTTCTAACACCTTCAAACATCCCTAAAAATCATCTCCTATTGATGTAATCACTGTGGCACGCCGCACACCATCATTTTCAGATGTATTTAGTCCTATGAGCTTCTTTATTCATCAACAACCTTTGAGAAATCTTCTCAACATGTAAAATGGGTTCTTGTTCCACTTAATAAATCTGCCATAATAAGTGCATAACTTTAAGACAAACGATTCTTCCACAAACTCCAAGACTAGTTCTGCATCTGAGGCATTTAAAGCTCATAACCTCAACACAATAACTAGTAACAAGTTTTAACATGAGCAATTGGTGTTGAACGGCAACTTTTAAAATTCTAGATGGATGGACAAAGCATTGTATATGTTTCTGTTGGAAATCTAGAACACTAGAAGATGGATACATTTGTCTTAACTGGCACAGTGTGCACGTTTAAGAGAGAAAAAATTAAACATGATGTTTATTATTATTGAAAAATAATGACCTACATATCGTAGTGTACAAGATTTTACCTTAAGTTATCCTCGTCTTTACCCATGAACTTAACCTAATGGCCTTCCTTTCATTCAGGGATAGCCCTTAACTTGTGTCAGATAACTTCTGTGTCGATGCAATCATTGACTTCTGTTGCAAGTGACAAAACCCTTGTAATCTACTCCATCACATCTTGTCAGTGCTACTTTACACAATTCACAAATGATCCAACTCTTATTGTATCCTTCTTGCTTCAGCACTCTAATATCATATTTGATAAATTGTTAAATACTATCAATGTTCAAATATCTCATATTTCTGATAGAACATATGGAATTAATGCGCATTTTGATTATTATAACCTGGCTCCAATCATACACCAGATATCCTATTCAGTTAAACAGAAGAAGAAGAGCTAATCTACAGTACTAAATATTTGTGAGATCCCACTTTACACAATAATGACTGGTTTTTTAACGAGCACATACACCCAGCAGTGGAACTGCAATAACAAAATTGATATAAAAACATAAACATGCCGGAACAGCGAGTATACAGTCAAGTAGCCCATGGGCTCCCAATAAAGTGTGGACATAGATATTTCAGAGCAATGGTGATTCATTTACAAACGCTAATATCTATAGCACATACATGTCCATAAATTATTACAGTATACAGCATGAAAGATTATTAACATTCATAAAAACCCAAGTTTATAACATTAACAACAACAAAAATCAACATCATATAATTAAGCTTTATTAAACAGCCCTAGCAGGGGGCTTAATTGATACAAGAGTGCGCAGTAGTAGTACTCGTGGCGATCCCTTAAACAAATCCAACAAATAATTCTCTAAATCATCTGCTGTGTACATCATGTATTTCCCAGCGTGCCTTCCAATCTCTACTTGATTCCCAATCCTTCCCATAAATGAGCGGTAGGCTGGGATCACCATTTCTGATATAGATATCCTAAGCTCTTCCCGGAATTGAGCATCGGGGACCTTCCAAGCAGTTTGAACCCTATAGATTTCCTCAAAACATGCATTGAAATTCTTCAATCTCCAGCTCCAAGGGGTCCCTTTATCATTCAAAAAATCCAACACCTTGGTCCATGAAGCCCTAAGATAACTCATAGCATATTGCGTTATCTGCCCATTTTGCTTACGAACCCAATTATCACCTCGTAGTCCACCAAGATCCAAATCTTTCACCTTCTGCTTCATATAAAGAATATTGTTCATTAGAAAAATATACTGCAATACACCATCCCCATAGAGCTTCGATTCCTTCTCGAGATTGGACTCCAAAAAGTTTATTAACACCAACAATTGGCTAGCTAGCGGATTCATTTTCAAGCTATTGCTATCATGATTTCGTAAAGCATCTAATTGATCACCATCTTCACCAATTTCCAACAAGTTCTAAGTATCACTATAATTAACAATCAATTTCACACAATTCATCATGGTCTGCGTCAGTGGTTGAATATCACCACTCTGCATTGGTTTCTTCAAGGTCGCATTCTGCTCCTTGTTCTCAAGATCGATAAGTGTCTTTCTCCCGGTGAGCATCGCTCTTGCCTGATTGATCTCAAGACCGTTGTCCAATTGCTCCATCGCCTCGGCCATCTCATCATACGTGTCTAGTATCATAAAGAGATTCTCAGGCGATCTTTGTCGTCCAAGCGCAACGGCTCGACTGAAATTCAACAAGGTTCTGTTGAAGCGAATCTCTTCGTATACATCAGTGCGTCTGAACATCAGATCAGCGATGCGATTGCTTTGGAGAATATCGACAGCTTGCATACATTTATCCATCTTCTCGATCCTTCCTAAGATCCGCTCATCCAAAGAAATTCCATTACTTACCAAACTACTATTAATAGTCTCTGACTTGTTGGGTGGGAAATATAATGATGGTATGGAAAGCTGATTAGGAGTTGATGATGCATAACTGTCAGTGTCTGATATGTAGGGTGGAAAGAAGTGATAATATGAGGATATGGAACGGTTTCGAACGATTATTTCATGATTATCGGGACTGTTTATTTCAGATCGGGCCGGTGAGAAGATTGACATTATGGAATATGAGGGTATAGAACAACTTCGAAGTGTTATTTCATTGTTTTCGGGACTGTATACTAGAGATGTGGCTGGTAAGAAGATTGACATTATGGAATCGGAATTGGAACGGGAGAATTCTGGACTACTATCAGTCTCAGACTTGTTGGGTGGGAAGAGTGATGAAATGTTAAGAGGGGAGTCTGGATTTGTTTCATTCCATTCCCAACTGCCACTGCCAGCTTCCGACTTGGCTGATGGAAAAAATGACCCTGCTACTATTGACAAACTTCTTTCTCCATACACTTGGCAAACCATTCTCATCTCGATTTCTCTGAGCTCATCCACATCCTCTGGATCGATCAAATTGTCGTCGTTGTCTTCATCGGCCCTCACTGGTGAGTTCAAAGTCTGCACGATGTGCTGAGCAGTGTTGATGCCAGTCATGGTGGTCGTAGACATGATTTTGGGGTTTGAGTCAGAGAGAGAAATTGAAAGAGAAAGGAAGGTTTGGAAGAGAGAAATAGAAAGATGATTGAGACGTGGGGAGGACCGACGCCACCACTGTTGATGCTAGTCCTCGCGGTCATAGTGATAATTTTATATAATATGTAATAGTTTAGTCTTATTTGGAAATGGTCAGAACTGCGAATAGAGAGAAAATTGGTGGTCTGGGTTTTGAGGAAGCTTAGTAGAAAGGAAGTGTGACCTTCGAGGAAATAAGGAAATAACGCCCAGCATCTTTCTTATATAATATATTGCGTATTAAAAGGATTTCTTTGTTATTATTATTATATATATTTTTTAATGGGATTGGGTTGGGCACAATTTTAGTCAAAAATTGAGATAGAAATTTTTGTGGTCTTTCTTAAGTGTATTTTGATACTGTTTATTTTGCTGAAAATTAAAAATATTGTAACAAAATAATTTTTAAATGTATAAATAGTACCGTAGAACCAATTTTTAATGAAAAGTTGTTTAAAAAAAGGTTTATGAGTCCTACAAATAATGCACGGGACCTACTGGTGTGACATAAAATTACTAAAACATGCTTTTCCCAAAAAAAAAAAAAGAAGGGAAAACGCAAACTTGGATACCGCGTGAAACGTGGTATGATCTTAGTGTATGTTTGGATTCAGCATTTGTGTCTACGCGTTTCCTCTTTTTTTTTTTTTTTTGATGCACGTGTTTAGGAGACATAGAGCACTGTTCAGTGGATTTCGTCCACTATTCACGGGACCCACAAGTACTTTATTCAGAAAAAAAAAAACATTAAAAATAGATTCCACGGCACTATTAACATATTTAAAAATTATTTTGTTATAGTATTTTTAATTTTTTATAATGTATGGACTTCATTTAAATTTTTGGCCCATTATTTGTAAGGGAAGCCCCGCTAGTATGGATGCATTTGCACATGATGCAAGTCATTCAACCTTTTTTTTTTTTCTTTTTTTTCTTTTTTGGTGGTAAAAGTAAGTCATGTAACTTTTCAAATATAATATGCATCATTGTATTGTTTTCGTTGTATCCATTATTTTGTAACTTTTTTTGTTTATGGTACTAAAAGCACATCATAAGTTTTGTGTCGAGTAGAATTGATAGATGGAATACCAAATGCAATAAGGAGGCTACCATATAGCTAATGGCTAGTAAAAAAAATGTATAGATAAGATCATAAGATACCGAAATAAGTTACAATTACTATCATTAAGTCCAATCCCTCAGATAAGATCCATGAGTTTCACAATGATCTTACAAGATGAGATTCTTTTTGAGCTAGGGGAGATTGGAGAAAAAACACACACATAGCTCACTACTTGCACCACCAAGCAGGAGCAGTTCTTATGTAAGTAGAGGTGAAACGCGCACACAAACTCAAGAAGAAGAAAAATATTACACCTCACTTCTCATGCTACAAAGTAGGAGGAGGTCTTCACATTTAGTAATTTTTATTTCTTCTGTAATTAGGGGTAGAAAAGAATAGGAAACTAGATCAAGTTGAGGTGGGAAATATTAATCACTTGTTCTCCTCACTAAGTGCTCTGCTATTGACCGATGCTGAATGAATAGATAAGATACCGAAGTTACATTTACTGGCAATGAAGTCCAATCCCTCAAATAAGATCCATGAGTTTCAGGACCAGATATGGCACTTTTTGTGTAACACTTGTCTAAAAGCATGTGGGGTTATTAAGTGGCAGCGCCACCTTATGGCCAAGGTGATTCCAAGACCACCTTGACTAAAAAAAAAAAAAAATCATATATAATAATTTAAAATTTTATATTTATTTACCTTTAAAAAATTTTTTGGGACTACCCTAAATTTTTTTTATGCCAATAAAATTAAATTTTGGTCCATAATTTGAGTAACTTAACAATATATTGGGGTCTTTCAAGTAAAAAGGAAAAACTAAAAAAAAAAAAAAATTATACCAAAACTACTATAAGCTGGGGAGTGGCTTGATTCCTTCGACTAAGTATACTACCCAATACAACACAATTTTCAACCTTTTATTATTTTTTATTACAGTATTATTTTTCCTCACCAGACATATATTACTTACTTCTCATTTTTAATTATTTCTTCTTGTTTATTCTTAACAATACATGTTTTCTATCTCCTCGATTTTTATACCTCATACTTTTAAATTTTATCACATCTTCATCCACACTTTTACATCTACGTTTTGCCTTCCTCCTTATTTGTAACTTCTGTGTCTTCTACCAGTACCAGTGCGGCAGTGCCTCTTCTCAAGTTTTGAGTCTCAAATTTCTCAATACGGTTTTTTTTTTTTTTTTTTTTTTGGTCGTATAGGTACGTTTGTTCATTTCTTTTCTTTTCAATTTTTTTTTTTTTTCCTTTTGAGGTTTTTTGGTTTACAGAATTCCTCCTTGTTTGTAACTTCTATGTCTTCTACCAGTACCAGTGCGGCAGTGCCTCTTCTCAGGTTTTGAGTCTTAAATTTCTCAATACAATTATTTTTAGCTATACAGTTACCTTTCTTCATTTCTTTTCTTTTCATTTTTTTTTTTTTCCTTTTGAGGTTTTTTGGTTTACAGAATGCAAATTTGTTTTAGTTTTAAGAAATTTTTTTTTTATTTTTTTATTTAAGCACAAACTTCACGCCAACCAAATCTTGAATTTTGGCTAGTATTTACTGAAACACTCGAAATGGACCAAAATAACCCGAAATTTTTTCCAAAGTGGAATAGGGGGGTTACTGTTCCGGTTTGTTTACTAGCATAGTATTTTCCAACCGTTACGGCCGGAATGGAATGAAATAAATAACATTGAATCAAACCTAATTACCGAAAAGCTCAAAAGAAATAAAATTATGTAATTTATGCTTCTTAAGGAACACTCTGAACAAAATTCCTGAAGTCGCCACTAGGTTATTTGCTCCAATCACCCGAGAACAATGTCAGGTGGGAAGTGGTTAGAGGAAAAACCTCTTTCATCTTCCACTTGGTGATTACCAAATTAAAATCTACCTAAAAAACAAAGGCATTACTTGCAAGTTGTGGAACTACATTCACAAAGCCACCTCTAAATAACTGAAACATAATAGGCATTTAAACCACAACCAAAGGTGGAAATGTGGCTCAGTCCTACAGTACCATCCTTCAACTGATACTGCATACTAACACATAACAATAAGAATGCATGAATAACTAGTAAACGACAACAATCCCACATATTTTTTGAAAATTTCCCGCACAAACTAGCAAAAAGGTCATAGCTAGTAGATCAGATCAAAAGGTTGATATATACAATCCACTGCTAAAATGTGTTTGGAGCAGCTTCTGCTGTTACACCTAAGACGTTCATAATTTAAAAAGCAGAGCAAGTACGATTCATTCAGAACCCAAACCACTTTGTTAGCACAGCTGAATATCTCACAGTGACTCAAGCCATTCCCACTACACACACGCACAATTGATGGGTCTTAAACAAACAACCACATTCTTCACAATGATCTTACAAGACAAGATTCTTTTTGAGCTGGAGGAGATTGGAGAACACTCACACACACACACATAGCTCACTACTTGCACCACTAAGCAGGAGCAGTTCTGCATATTTAGATTTTTTGTTTCTTATTTAAGTAGAGGTGAAACACACACCCACACACCCCCCACACACACAAACTCAAGAAAAATATTACACCTCACTACTCACACTACAAAAAGGAGCAGGTCTGCACATTTTGTAATTTTTTTTGTTCTGTAATTATAGGTCGAAAAAAATAGGAAACTAGATCAAGTTGAGGTGGGAAATATTGATTACTTGTTCTCCTCACCAAATGTTGTGTTCTCCATGTAACTTGTATTGACTGCCTTCATTTTCCCCCTTTGACTAAATTTCCGATCTACAAACTAGCTTTTGAAACTATGTAGGTTTGTTACTTCTAATGATTTCTCTTAGATAGATGAGAATATTTAACAAGTGGATTCCATTAGAATGAAGTTATCTCCTAATACTACCCGACATCAAATCTATCATGAATCATCTCAAATATTCTGGAACAGAACATAGAAACACTTCTTCAAGATAGAAGCAACCAATTAATACCACCTTTTCATAATCACCGGTGCCATCCAAACGCCGTAGAAAGCAACTTCAAAAGCCAGTTTGATCTTGATCAACAAATTCAAAGGCAACCCAATGGTACACGTCGATGAACAGTCATGATGGGTGATCACAACATAATACAGTGCATCCTCATGCATGTAATGACACCCATTAGGTAGATGGAGTTGCTTCATAGGTGTGGTATTGTTTCGGTAAAGAGATGTAGCTTTTGAGTAAGGTTTTAATTCTAGGATAAGACATATTTGTTCACTAACAGATAACCCATTCCCAAGGGATGCATAATTGCCTATAAATACAAGTTTGGACACAATTATATCTCTGCAGACATAAGACTTAACGTCTGTGATCACCACTTGACGAGAATGCCATCCACATTTGGGACCGACACATGCAGCCCCAAACATGCATCCCTTGGTGCAGATGAAGTCCAATTCTGACAGGATTAAAATTTCTATTACCATATCCCTAAAAAATCATCTCCTATTGACATAATCATAGTGGCACACTGCACACCCACATAAAATTATGTAGTTAGTCCTATGAGCTTCCTTATTCATCAACACCCCTTGAGAAATCTTCTCAACATGCAAAAGGGCTTCATGCTCCTCTTATTAGTACTTTGAGCCTTAAATAAGCTTACTAAGTATGCCTCAAGAAGTGCAAAAATTTAAGATAAATTATTCTTCCTCAAAATCCAAGACTGATTCTGCATTTGAGGCATTTAAAGCTCATAATCTCAACACAATAACTAGTAAAAAGTTTTAACATGAGCAATTGGTGTTGAGCAGCAACTTTGAAAATTTTAGACAGATGGACAGACCTTTGTATCTGTTTCTGTTGGAAATCTATTACACTAGAATAAGATGGATACATTTACCATCAAACTCAACCTAATGACCTTCCTTTCATTCAGGGAGAGCCCTTAACTTGTGTTGGATAACTTCCATATCAATGCAATCATTAACTTGTGTTGCGCGTGACAAACCCTCCTAATCTACTCCCTCACATCTTGTCAGTGCTACCTTACACAATTCACAAATCATCCAACACTTATTCTAGCCTTCTTGCTTCAGCACTCATTTAATATCATATTCAATAAATTGTTAATTAGTATCAATGTTCAAATATCTCATATTTTTGGAAATAATAAGAAATTATTGTGCATTTTGATTATTATCACCTGGCTCCAACCATACGCCAGATGTCCCATTCAATTACACTAAAGAAGAAGAGGTAATCTACATTCTACAGTACTAAATTTTTGTGAAATCACATTTTACACATACTAACTAATATGACCAATTGAAAGTGGTAGGTACTCAATAGATGTGAAAAATATTGTCAAGTTTTTTTTTATGTAGACTTTTTTCCTCCAATGTTACTGAGATAACTTCTTTTTTTTTTTTCTTTTTTTTTTGCTGTATCCATGAGCTTCATGCAGAGTGTTCTTCATCAGCATTTGTACATTTTAATCTCAATATTCCATGCTCATTTTCTATATATACTAAAAAGATTATTCCTCAATGCTTTCAAGGTTGTCTTCAATAGGATAATCCCAATAATTAACCAAGCATTCAATACTTAGTTGATATATTTATGTATTTAATATTTTTGGTTAATTGTGCTCTGCCCCCCAAAACTATGGGGCCAACTTCAAGGCCCCACTACACTATTATAAAGAAATCAACCTCCTGATTGATTATGATATTCCATTAACAATTTTTGCCAATTCAAAATTAAACAGAAAATTCACAAGCTCATGATGGGAGAAATTCAATACTTGGACATTGCTTGATTACAGAATTTTTTGTTAACAGCATGATGTATTTTGTGGGGATTAAATGTGAACCTATCATTTAGGGGGACAGAGAGAAATTAACTCTAGGATTATTCTTGAGGATGATCTCTAAAAATTTCCATGATGCTTCAGTTGGTTGTGGATGAAAACATGCACCTTTGGAAGAAAACACTAGCACATACACTCAGCAATAGAATCGCGAGAACAAAATTAATATAAAAATATAAACACGCTAGAATAGCTACTAGCTAGCATACAATCAAGTAGCCCATAGGGTGTCCAACTAAGTATATATGGACTCAAAGTTACTTCGTAGAAAATGGTGATTTACCTACAAAAACTAAAATCTATAGCACATATTATAAACCCTTGTTTATAACATTAACAACAACAAAAATGGACATCATACAACCAAGCTACATTTAACAGGCACACTCCTTTCCAACTAGTCCTTCATTACAGCAAGAGTCCTCCTTTATCCTATGTACTTTTTTCTGCAGTACTCGCGGTGATCCCTCAAACAAATCCAACAAATAACCCTCTAAATCTTCTACTGTGTACTTTATGTATTTCCCAGCATGCCTTCCACTCTCTTCTAGATTCCAAAACCTTCCCATAAATGATCGGTAAGCTGGGATTACCTTTTCCAATATAGATATCCTAAGCTCTTCTCGGAGTTGAACATCGGGTACCTTCCATGCAGTTTGAACCCTGTAGGTTTCCTCAAAACACAAATTGAAATTCTTAAATCTCTCCTTTAAAGCCACCCTCGAGGGATAACTCGAGTTCCCAATCCCTTCATTCTTCAAACAATACAATGGGTAGGTCCACGAAGCCCTTAGATAATTCATCACGTATTGCCTTATCTGCCCAAAATGCTCACAAACCCAATCATCACCGAATATACTCATAAGATCATCCGAACCCCTCACCTCCTCTACTATATACAGAATATTATTCATCAGAAAGATATACTGCAATGCACGATCCTTATAGAGCTTCGATTCCTCCTCAAGATTAGACAGTAAAGATGTTATTAGCACCAACACCCGCCTAGCCACCGGAGTCAACTTCAAGTGATCATCACTATCATCATCTTCACCAATTTCCAACAAGTTCATAGAATCACTATAATCCAGAATCAATGCACATAATTCATTACGTACTGTGTTAGATGGTGAATCCCACCGCTTTGCATACCTTTCACCGAGGACTCATTCTGCATTGCGTTCTCAAGCTCCGGAAATGTCCAACTGGCTGCCTCCCCAAGCTCGGCGAGCACGTCTTTGGCCTCATTGATCATGACATCGTCAGTAATCAACCCCTCCAATTGCGCCAATGCCTTGGCCATCACATCATACATTTCGAGTATCCTAAAGAGGTTCTCAGGCAATCTTCTCCCACTCGCAACGGCTTTACCAAAATCCAATAGCCGCATCACACAACCTTTCACGGTTTCATTGAAGCGAATCTCTTTGATTTCATCAGTGCCACTGAAAATCTGATCAGACAGACTCTTCTCGCCGCTGAGAATCAACCTAACCAAAATCTTCACAGCTTGAATCCTTTCTCCATCTTCTTATCCAGTAAATTCCACTTGATTTTCTGCACCTATTTGACGCTCAACTTCTTAATCTCTAAGATCACGATGCACTCATCCAAAGAAATTCCGTTAACTAGTGAACTACTATTATCAGTCTTTGAATCATTGGGTGGGAAATATAATGATGGTATGGAGAGTTGATGATTAGGAGTTGATGATCCATAACTATCAGTGTCCGACATGTCTGGTGGGAAGAAGTGATAATATGAGGGTATGGAAGGATTTCGAAATATTATTTCATAATTATCGAGGCTGTCTATTTCAGACATGGCGGGTGGGAAGATTGACATTATGGAATATGAGGGTATGGAACGACTTCGAACAATTATTTCATAGTTTTCGGGACTGTCTTTTGGAGACGTGGCTGGTAAGAAGATTGACATTATGGAATCGGAATTGGAACGAGAGAATTCTGGACTACTATCATCAATCTCAGACATGGTGGGTGGGAAGATGGATGAAATGTTAAGAGGGGAGTCTGGATTTGTTTCATTCCAATCCCAACTGCCACTGCCAGCTTCCGACATGGCTGATGGAAAAAATGACCCTGCTACTAATGACATACTTCTTTCTCTATACACCTGGCGAACCATTCTCGTCTCCATTTCTCTGAGCTCATCCACAGCCTTTGGATCGATCAGATTCCCCTCGTTGTTTTCATCGGCCCTCACTGGTGTGTTCAAGCTCTGCACAATGTGCAGAGCAGTGTTGATGTCAGTCATGGTGGTCGTAGAGATATTTTTTGGGGTTTGGAAGATAGAAATAGAATGATGAATTAATGAGCCGTGGCGGGACTGACTTGGTCTCGCCGCCATTGTTGATGCTAGTAATCGTGGTCCTGGCAATAATTTCAGGGGTTTGGTTTTAGTCTTATTTGAAATAGTCAGAACTCAGGATAAATAGAGAACGAAAAAGCGAGGGAACTTTCTTGTGGGGGTATATGCTAGTCCTCGTGCTTAGAGGATCTCTCTTTTTTGGCGTTTATTATGGTGTGTGGGCTTTATTCGCATTCTTGGCCCATTATTTGTGAGGGCTACCCTGCTTCCAAAGCTTTTTGTAGACAATTGGATGTCAATGTTAACAGTATGCATCTTTGAATGTTTTCGCTGTATCCATTATTTTGTATCTTTTTTTTTTTTGTTTCTTGTAGTAAAAGTACATCTAATTTTTGTGTCTAGATAATAGTAATAGACCAACACAAATTTCTTAATGCACTAGTGATGGATGTTGATGCCCCTGATGATCTCAGTTGCATTGTTGAGTTTGCGGAGACTGGATTTACCAAAGTTTTGAACTAGCTCATAAACAATGATTTATGTTCATGATCATTGTGGAACATTCAACACTCACAGACCTCCATATAGGGATGGTTTGGTTCATTTGAGGATATTGATGCACTTGAGGATGTTAGTTGCATTGAAAGATTATTCTTGAGGGTAATTTCTAAAAAGTTTCATGATGCTTTCCTTGGTTGTGGAAGAAAACACACACTTCTGATATAGCAGCAATGCAACCTAAAAATGTATGATCAATAGTTACTAACCAAACAATTTAGTTTGACTTTCTAATTATCTTATGAATTTCATGATCAATACAAATTCTATTCCTTTGAGAGGGTTATGAGGTTAGTCTGCAAAGAAATAACAGTGGTTTGTGTTGCAAAATTAGTTCTCGAGTTTCGTTCGAATTAATAATCTGCATTCTAAGGCTAAGTAATAAGCAAAGCATGCATTAGAAACGACCAAACTAGACAACGTAATTTCAACAAAAACTAGCATCAAACATAGTTCTCTCCCTTACCAATTAGACACCCTAGCTCATAATCATTATAAAAGACAATACATATCCTAATGGGGTAACCCATATCGGGAAGATGAAAGTCAACCATTTTTTTTTTTTTTTTTTTTTTGTCCAAGGTTCTAAATTGATAGAAACCTAAAAAAGTGGGGTTGTCTAGCTATAAGAGTTTAATGGTCAAATTCAATGGACATTTTTTTTGTCCAAGGTTCTAAATTGATAGAAACCTAAAAAAGTAGACTTGTCTAGCTATAAGAGTTTAATGGTCAAATTCAATGGACATCTTGATACAAAAGGCAAAACTCAACTTTCACTTGAGAGTTCCTCCAAATTGGGTTTGAGCCTCCAACCCATAATGTGTTAATTTATAAGACAATTCTCGTGTACTAAATCACATTCATTAAAACACTTTCACATTACATGATCATTAAGTTGGTCATGTGACTATAAACACACATGAATTGTCTTTTAAGTTGCCATTTAAGTGAATGAAGGAAATTATCCTTTTAACATAGACTAAAATTCTGATGGGTTTGTGTCTGGGGCTACCAACAATTGAGTTCCATACCATTCCCTTGTGTTTTGTTAATTATTAGGGGCATATCATCCACGACCTCATAATGCCTTGTTGGTGGTTCTCATTTGATTGCTTTAAAATTTGAATTTTTTTTAATTGATATTATAAAATTTAAAACTTATAAATAATTGTTTTTACTACCACCATATTTTTTAGACGGTATTCAAACCCACATCTTAATCTATCTAAAACCCAAAAATATGATTATTAACTGATTCGGAGTAACTAAGATTATGTTACTTTTTCTTTTTAAAAAAATTATGTTTCTTATAAGGACCAAAATAGGGTCTTCTGCCTAAGCCCAATTGAACAATGCAACAAACACTATATGAGAGGGTGGTCCATGAGATTAGTAATGGCTCATGGTTAGGTAGACAATTGGTAGATTCAAACCTAGTCCTGCAATAATGGAACACCAAATGCACTTGGGTCAAGCCATACGGGCCCTGCAATATACCTAATGGCTAGGAATGATAATGAATAGATAAGATGTTAGTAATTGCTCATGCTTAGGCAGACAATTGGTAAGACTCAAACCTAGTCCCGCAATAATGGAACACCAAATGCAGCAAGGAGGCCCTCTTGGGTCAAGCCATACGGGCCCTGCAATATGGCTAATGGCAAGGAAAGATAATGAATAGATAATATGTTAGTTATTGCTCATGGTTAGGCAAACAATTGGTAGACTCAAACCTAGTCCTACAATAATGGAATGAACAACAAATGCAGCAAGGAGGTCCCCTTGGGTCATGCCATGCAGGCCCTGCAATATAGCTAATGGCTAGGAAAGATAATGAATAGATAAGATGTCAAATTAAGTTACGACAACTAACATTGAAGTCCAAACCCTCATATAAGATCCATGAATTTCAGACCAGACATGGAAATTTTAGGACCACGCTTGTCTAGAAGCATGTGGGGTTATTTGGCTCCAATCACTTGGGAACACTGTCAGCTGGGAAGTAGCTACAGGACAGAGCCCGCTCATCTTTCATCACCAAATTTAGATCTATCCAAAAGTAGCAGCATTACTAGCAAGTTGTGGAGCTACATTTACAAAGTTACCTCTAAATAACTGAGACATAATTTGCATTTAAACCACAACCAATGGTGGAAATGTGTCTTTCATTCCTACTGTAACTTCCTCCTTCAACTGAAACTGCATACAGGAGCAGAACAATCAATGACTAGTAAACGACAACAATCCCACATATTTGCCATAGTTTCCCGCCAAAACTGGCAAAAAGGACATAGCTATTGGATAAGATCAAACAGTAGATACGTACAATCCACTGCTAAAATATGCTTGGAGCAGCTTCAGTAGTGACACCTAAGGTTTCATAGTTTAAATAGTAGAGCAAGTCCGATACATTCATAACTAAAGCACTTTGTTAACGCAGCAGAATACTCATTGAATTTTAGACCAAATAAAGGATTGGATTTCCTCCTTGTTGATTGCTTTGTAGTTGATTAGATGATAATCCCAAGCTGCAAAATTCTAGTGTAAATCAGATGTGTGTATTATGTACACACTTTTTACTGATAATTTACACACAGGCAATGCTTCTGTTCTGATACGTGACCATTTTAGGGCATGTGTAGTGTTTGTGTCAATAGATAGGTCTTAAAGTAACGACCACACTCTTCACAATTATCTTAGAGGAGGAGATTCTAGTTGAGTTAGAGGATACTGGAGAACAAGTGCACACGCATGTGCACACGCACACACAACTCCACAAAAAAATTATAACACACAACTGAACAAAAAATTATACCTCACTACTTGCACCAATAAGCAGAAGAAATTCTGCATATTTAGATTTTTTGTTTCTTATGTACATAGAGGTGACACACACACCCACACACCACACACACAAGCTCAAGGAAAATATTACACCTCATAAGTCACAATACAAAGTAGGAGCAAGTCTGCACATTTAGTAATTTTTTACTTCTATAATTAGAGGTTGAAAAGAATAGGAAACTAGATCAACTTGAGATGGGAAATATTGATTACTTGTTCTGCTCACCAAATCCTCTGTTCTCCATGTAACTTGTATTGACTGCCTTCATTTTCCTCCTTTGACTAAATTTCCCATCTACAAACTAGTTTATGAAACTATTTAGATTTGTAACTTCTAATGATTTCTCTAATAGACAGATGAGAATATTTAACAAGTGGATTCCATTAGAATGAAGTTATCTCCTAATACTTATTTTGTTGAGTTTTCTGAAAATACTGCTTGACATTAAATCTATCATGAATCATCTCAAATATTCTGGAACAGAACATAGAAACGCTTCTTCAAGATAGAAGCAACCAATTAATACCACCTTTTCATAATCACTGGTGCCATCCAAACACCATAGAAAGCAACTTCAAAAGTTAGTTTGATCTCGATCAACAAATTTGAAGGCAACCCAATGGTACATGTTGATGTATGGTCCTGATGGGTGATCACAACATAATATGGTGCACCCTCATGCATGTAATGACGCCCACCAGATAGATGGAGTTGCTTCTTAGGTGTGGTCTTGTTTCTGTAAAGAGATATAGCTTTTGGGTAAGGTTATAATTCTAGGATAAGACATATTTGTTCACTAACAGATAAGCCATTCCCAAGGGATGCATAATTGCCTATAGATGCAAGTTTGGACACAGTCATATCTCTTTGCAGACACAAGACTTAACGCCTATGGGTGCCAATTTGATGAGAATGTCATCCACGTTAGAGAAAAACACATGCAGCCCCAAATGTAAACCCTTTCAAAAAATCCATGTTGCTGATGAAGTCCGATCCTGACAAGATTAAAATTTCTAATACCATATTGCTAAAAAATCATCTCCTATTGACGTAATCATAGTTGCACACCGCACACCATCATTTTCAGATGTTTCTTCTAGTATCTACCAAGCTATCCACGCCCACTTAAAATTATGTAGATAGTCCTATGAGCTTCCTTATTCGTCAACGCCCCTTGAGAAATCTTCTCAACATGCAAAAGGGCTTCATGCTCCTCTTACTAGTACTTATGAGCCTTAAATAAGCTTAACAAGTATGCCTTAAGAAGTACAAAAATTTAAGATAAATGATTCTTCCGCAAACTCCAAGACTGATTCTGCATCTGAGGCACTTAAAGCTCATAATCTCAACACAATAACTAGTAAAAAGTTTTAACAAAAGCATCAGGTGTTGAGCAGCAACTTTGAAAATTTTAGATGGATGGACAGTGCATTGCATCTGTTTCTGTTGGAAATCTATTACACTAGAAGATGGATACATTTGTCATTACCAGTACGGTGTGCAAGTTAGAGAGCAGAGAGTAACACTAAACATGATTTTTATTACTGTTGAAAAAAATAACCTACATATCATAGCGTACAACATTTTTACCTTCAATAGGTGAGCCTCATTTTTACCCACAAACTTAGCCTAATGGCCTTCCTTTCATTCAGGGAGAGCCCTTAACTTGTGTCAGATAACTTCCATATCGATGCAATCATTAGCTTTTGTTGCACATGACAAAACCCTCCTAATCTACTCCTTCACATCTTGTCAATGCTACTCTACACAAATCACAAATCACCCAACTCTTATTCTATCCTTCTTGGTTCAGCACTCATTTAATATCATATTCAATAAATTGTTAATTAGTATCAATGTTCAAATATCTCATATTTCTGGAAATAATAAGAAATTATTGTGCATTTTGATTATTATCACCTGGCTCCAATCATACGCCAGATGTCCCATTCAATTACACTGAAGAAGAAGAACAAGAAGAGGTAATCTACATTCTACAGAACTAAATTTTTGTAAAATCCCATTTTACACAATAATGACTGGTTTTCTTTAACTAGCACACACTCAGCGATAGAATTGCAATAACAAAATTGATATTAAAATACAAGCATGCCAAAACAGCAAGAATACAGTCAAGTAACCCATAGGATGCCCAATAAAGTATAGACACAGTTACTTCAGAGCAATGGGGATTCACATACAAAAACTAAAATCTATAGCACATGTACATGTACAATAAATTATTACAGTATATAGCATGGACAACAATTAACATTCATAAAAACCCATGTCTACAACATTAACAACAACAAAAATAAGCATCATACAATCAAGCTACATTTAACAGGCACACTCTTCTCCATCTAGTCCTTCATGAGAGCTGGGTTCTTACCTGATACAGGAGTCCACCTTTATCCTATGTACTTTTTCTCCTCATGTTGTGCAGTACTCGCGGTGATCCCTCAAACAAATCCAACAAATAATTCTCTAAATCATCTGCTGTGTACTTTATGTATTTCCCAGCGTGCCTTCCACTCTCTACTTGATTCCCAAACCTTCCCATAAATGAGCGGTAAGCTGGGATCACCTTTTCTGATATAGATATCCTAAGCTCTTCCCGGAGTTGAGCATCAGGGACCTTCCAAGCAGTTTGAACCCTATAGATTTCCTCAAAACATGCATTGAAATTCTTAAATCTCTCCTTCAAAGCCACCCTCGAGGCATTATTCGAGCTCCCACCAATCCCTTCATCCTTCAAACAATGCAACACCTTGGTCCATGAAGCCCTAAGATAACTTGTAGCGTATTGCCTTATCTGCCCACGTCGCTTCCGAACCCAATTATCACCTAATAGCCCACCAAGATCAGAACCTTTGACCTTCTGCACTACGTACAGAATATTATTCATCAGAAAAATATACTGCAGTGCACCATCCTCATAGAGCTTTGATTTCTCCTCAAGATTGGAATGTAAAGAGGTTATTAACACCAATAACCGCCTAGCTACTGGAGTCAATCTCGAGCTATCACTATCATCATTTCGTAAAGGCTCTAATTGGTCATCATCTTCACGAATTTCCAACAACAAGTTCAGTGTTTCACTATAATCCACAATCAATTTCACATAATTCATCACGTACCGTGTCAGCGGGTGAATCTCACCACTCTGCATAGGCTTTTTCGAGGTCTCACTCTGAACTGCGTTCTCAAACTCAGCAAATGTCCCACAAGCTGCCTCACCAAGCCCGGAGAGCACATCTCTCGCCTCATTGATCACAACATCATCAGTAACCAACACCTCCAATCTCGCCAACGCCTCAGCCATCACATCATACATGTCGAGTATTCTAAAGAGCTTCTCAGGCGATCTTCTCCCAATTGCAACAGCTTCACCGAAATTCAACAACTGCATCACGCAACCTTTCACGGTTTCGTTGAAGCAAATCTCCTTGGTTTCATCGGCGCCACAGAAAATCTGATCACAGAGACTCTTCTCACCGCTGAGAATCAATCTGACCACAATCTTCACAGCTTGAATCCATTTCTTCATCTTCTCATCCAGTGAGTTCCACTCGATTTTCTGAACCTCTTCAATGCTCAGCTTCTCGATCCCTAAGATTACGAGACACTCATCTAAAGCATCGCGACGAACAGTACTATAGACTTGAATACACTCTTTCTCAAAGCCAGACCTAATCATTCTCGTCGCGATTTCTCTGAGCTCATCCACAGCTTTGGGATCGATCATATCAACCGAAGCGTTGTCGTCCAAGCTCGGACCACGCTCGTGAAACCTTGAGCTCCGATCATCCTCCGAAAAGCTCTCAAATTCACCGCCGTCTTCATCATCATCCTCATCATCATCTTCTCCGGCGATAATTCCCGCACCGTTGACCGGGAACGAAAGGCTACACCGGCGGATCGAGCCGTACAGTCTCTCAGCGTCAAGAGGAACAGTGTTCCGAATCAAAACATGCCGAAACTCATCCTCAAGCCGAGACATCGCGTGCTGAATCGCCGAATAAGCCCGATCCACAATCTCCGAATCGGACCTCACCGACAACTCGTCCATCAGATTCAAAATCTCGTCAATCGCCGACAAATACTCGCCCGCCTCGTCACCGGAGTCCTCCCAATTCAACGACCTCCTCGAACCCTCCGAGCTCGGATCCCACCGCAGAATCACCTTCTCCGCCAGAGCGAACCGGTCCTCCTCGCTCTTCGACGCACCGTCGCCGTCGATCAAGCTCGTGATATTCGAGAGCCGATTGTCGAAGCTCGACAGAATCAACAGCATGTCCTGCCGAACCTCCTTCGGCGTGTTGTTCAAACTGTTCACGATCTGCTGTGCCGTGGCGAGGACTCGGTCCTCGCCGCCGGTGTTGATGCTGGTCGTCGTCGTGGTACCCATTGTTTGAAAGTTTTTGAGATTTTAGGGTTTGAGTCAAAGAGAGAGAAATAGTATAAATAGAGAGAAAGAAAAAGAAAAATTGGTTTTGAATCTCTTTAGTGTTAGAAATATTTGGGAATAGAGAATAAAGAATAATAGAGAAAAGTAGAACAAAGCCAAGCCATTTTTTTTGAATTTATTTTTTTGGTGTGCGTTTTGGGGTTTTGAAAGAAGTGAAATGAACTGTGAAGAAAATAAAGGCAGTGAGGTGAGACGGCTGGGGGTTTGGGAAGGTAGAGGTGAGGTGTTGTGTGGTGATTTTCAACAAAAAGGAAAGTGGTGAGTGAATGAGGGAGTAACGTGTGGGGCTTCGTGTGTATATATATATATATATATATATATATATATAGAGGACTATTTATTTTATAGATAGGCTGAGTCTGTTCGGAAACAGCTTATTCAGACCACGATAATAAAATTTTTTAGTTAAGAATAAAAAAGTTAAAAATTAGTTGAATAGTACTAAAAAGTATAATAAAACTAATGAATAATAGTAAAAATAAGTTAAAAACTTTAATAAATTGTGAGTTTCATCATTTCTCAAACACACTCTTAGTGTTAGGATTTTCTTTTGTGGGTTTTTTAATTTGTGGTTTTTTTTATTGGATTTTAGATAGGTTTAGTGTTAAAGATCATATTGGATTTTTTTGTTTAAGTTTAAGTTTGAATTTTAGATCGCTCGTTCAGTGATCAAGATAAAGGGTAAGAGAAAGGTATCTCTTGCGCCCAGTTTATGAAGCATTTGTCTCATTGACAAGTGGGAAATTTCTCCAAAATAAAAAAATATATATGTATATATATTCAATTCAGATTTTCTTTTCAATTTTCTATAAAAAAAAAAAAATCTCACATGGAAAAAATATATAATTAGTAAAAATATTTGTTAGATTTTTTATGTGAGTTTTTTTTTTAAGAAAAATTTATTAGTTAATTACATATTTAGTGGCAAATTTTTAATGAATCAGACAAAATACCTTAATTGAATAAATTTAGCATTTAAAAAACTCAATTGAATGAAAATTAAAATAAATTTCAGACAAATTTAAAATGTGATATTTGTATTTTTAGTGTTTTTCTTTTATTAAAAGTCAATAAACATAAAGAAAAGAATCAGTATGGAAACCAAAGTACCAATCATTTGAAATACAATTGAAGTACAAGACTGTTCACAAATACTTTACAAATTGAACTGCTTGGAAGCCTTTTTTTTTTTTTTTTTTTTTTTTTTTTTGAGAAGGAAAAGCTGATTTATTAGATTTCTAGTGACAGTGGAACCAAAAATATCTGTTTTATTAACTATTGTTGGATGGGATTGGGTCTGGCCCCATGCTTACTCATCTACTGTTGTCTTGTTGTGAATTCTTTTTTCGTTTCTGTTTATGGTTGGAATCTCATTCTTTCCTTGTGTTGCAAACTTGCAGTTCGAAGCTTCTTTTTTAACTCTAGGGAGATGGGTCTCCTTTTTTATGTGATATTTGAGCTTTTAAGTTTATCCTTTTTTGGTCAGTTATAACTTGGTGAATTTTATTTTTTTAAAGAGTTTTAATATATGATGTCCGCTCATAATGATAGAAATTTTTTATCATCAGACCAATATATTAATTAGTTTTTGGTGTAAGAGGGAATTGAATTGAACCATATATCTCTTATTCAACTATAAAAAATTTTATCAATTAAGCTAACTAAAATCAACTTATAAGTTGATGAAGTGATTATGAATTCATTTTTTTTTCTAATCACAATTAACCATTTCAACAAATTATAACAAAAATCATGCAATTATAAAATTTTTAAATCTATTAATTAGTATCTTAGTGAATAAATAAAAACAAGATCACATTAACAAAAAGCTAAAAAGGAATGTTCTTTTTCTTTTTCTTTTTTGGACATATCATCATCCCTTTCATTTAGAATAACCCTTACCCCAAAAAAAAAAAAAAGCGTTGGATAATTTTTTTGGGAATAAATGAAAGGTTTATATACCCATTAATTTATTTTTAGAATTAGAAAGGAAGAGAGGGGGCTTATAATATGGGGGCCAAATTAGCCAAAAAAAAAAACAGGAAAGTTTTTTTTTTTTTTTTTAATTTTTTGATACAAGATAGAATTTCTATTCTAGCATAATCTAAGTGTATATGTGTGTGAAACTCCCTCTTGGAGACTTGAACCCCGGCCTTTGTCTCCTACATCTTATAAATACTTATACTTATGGAGTGACTACCGCAATAAAGGTGCGCAGTGATAGTTATTTTTTATTTTAGGGCAGATGATCCCTTTCATTCAAATAACCCTTACCAAAAAAAAAGAAAGAAATGTTTTTATTTTTATTTTTTTAGAAATAAGTGATAATGTTTATATATTGTTAATTTATTTTTAGAATTTTGGGGGGGGGGGGGGGGGGGGGGGTCATGGAATCAATTTTACTTTTTCTACACACACACATATATATATATGTATGTGTGTGTGTGTGTGTGAAAATAATCATTCTATTCTTTATGTTGAGATTGCTAGAGACTTTTTTTTTTTTGCTGAATAAAAAGGGGGGTGAGGGCGACCATGTGTGACTCATTCCCTTAAACATGACCACCGGAGCACCCCTCACTAGAAAATATTAGATTGAGTTATAGTTATTGTGAGGGAGGTGTGATAGACCTCACTTGGAAATAGTCTTTCTATTCTTTATGTTGACATTACTAAAGACTGTTTCTCAAAAAGAAAAGGAAAAAGAAGGGGACATTGCTAAAGACTTTATAGCATTAACCAATGGCGTTAAAGACCGTGTGGTTTACTATCATTGTTGATTGGTGGACTTATGTGATACGTACAAACTTTTTTTTTTTTTTTTTTTTTGAACAGATACGTACAAACAATCTTTAATCAGCAATTGACATTTAAAATTTATTGGTATGAGTTATGACATTTTAGCGAGTACATTCTTGTGGGTGGATTCTTACCATTCTTGAGGATCATAATTCGAGAAGATTTGGAAATAAAATTGAAAATTAACCAGAACTTTTGTTGCATGTGTTTAGGTAAAGAATTTTTTAAACGAATTTAGATTTATCACTTTTTTTTTTTTTTTTTGGAGAAAATATGATTTTAGATTCAATCACAAACAGTTCTAGATTTTGGTGAAGCATTAGAGGATATTTCATATTTTAACAACAAAATTGTAGTTGGAATTTGAGGACTCAAAATCACGACTAAACTTTACTCATACACTCAATAAACGAATATAAATAAGAATTTTTTTAAAGTCAAATATGAGCCATTCATAAACAATTCAATTCATTTCAACCCTATCAACAATGATTGTGGTATTTTTAATGAAGAGTTTCAAATTGAGTATTTCTTTATTGACAGCTGATTAAGGGTTTCAAATAAAATATTTCTCTATCTAATTGATAAATATTCAAAATTTGAATGACAAGATTGTAAATCCAATAATTCTAGAACTTTTGCAAAAACATCGATTCTTTTTATTCTAAACACAACATCAACACTTTACTAGAAAAAAATGAAGGAATTTTGAAAGAATGAAAATTAATCAAACACGTGCCTATGAAACTTCTGTACTTGAAAGAGTTGAACATCAAGAGAGGCAAAAAAAAAAAAAAAAAAGCGTATTCAAACACTTCCACATAAGTGGACCTACCTACCACATTCCAATCTGCTTCTTGAACCTCATTTTCTTGTTGACCATCATACAAACAAAACAAAAAGGTACGCGTTTAGACTGACTAAGTGCCGTTTACTCAAACTTTAATCTAATTAAAGGCCCTACGCTTTTTCTCAAAGTCCCTCCTTAATTGACTGCAAATGTATATATCTTTACCTACGTAGATATCAACCATTTGTGAAAAAAGCTCTTATCTTTGATATTGAATTGCATCTATGACTATTAAACAATAACTAAGTAAACCACCGACTCTCAGAGCAAGTCTGCAGATAAATTTAGATCCTATGTTATGTCATCATGAGCTTAGCTAAAATGGAATAGTACATGGAAAGTCAAGTAAACCCTTTGCCCTATTATTGTTACTATTTTTAGTTATATTTATAGTATATTTTGATGCATTTTCATTAATAAAAAAAAGGAAAAATTAAAAATTCACATATATTAACTTACATAATTTCCATTTTTTTATAATATAGACATGAATATATATCTTAAAATTATTTTTTAATATAAATTTCACTTATGTGGACAAAATATTTTTAAGTAAGGAATTCCACTTAGCAATGAGGCAAATTAGTGACACTTGACTTGCACATGAGAAAGTGATTATTCAATACTTCATGAGCAATTTTTTTTTGTGTGTGAGGGGATGATACAATAATTTACCAAAACTGTATGAAATGATAGGACAAACTATATAAACAATTATTTGTTACATCTTTTGTATCAAATTGTTTGGCCTATATTTCATTTTGGAATGTCCTAAAATAAAGTCCTTTTTTAAAAAATTAAATCAAATTTTTTAACACACCCCTTAATTTATTTAAAAATTCAATACCCCTCTTTTACTAGTATTAAACGATGTTTCCTCAAAATATTGGATTTTCTAAACAGCCCAAACAAAATGGAATGGATGAAGTATTTATGATCAAGTATTCAATCTTACCTACAAACCCATCAATAATATTGTACATAGAGAATAGAAACTACCCTTATCAGAATTTGAAATGTTCTTCACATCATTGTCCATGTGAACACAGTTCATTTTTCTCCTTGGAGGTACTAATTTCCAATTAGATAATTGTGCCATTAATTTTTTCAACTCAACCCCAAAAATCTAACTAGAACCCCTAGGTTTTCTAAAGCAGGATATTTCTGATTGGCAGATGATATATCTAGATGACCACATTTGCAAACTTATATACATTATTTCCTAACATGGTCGGTTGTGATTTTGAATTAGTACTTAAAATAAATGGGTTTAAGAGTCAAAAACTTTTGTGTTCACACTTTGTCACTTTGACACAATTTACAACTAATTGGTGCAGGACTTTGAACTTGACTAGTGATTGGTTCGAGGTTGCTACATCCCCAGGATCCCCTACGTGCGACAATAGGCCAATTCTCTAAAAAAATAATCAACCAACTTGAACATCGAGACTTGATGTTAAATTAAAAGTCCTCACTATTTTATACTAACAAATTAAATTAATTAATTGTTCTGGTCATATTTTAAGGTTGATGAATCGTAATCAAATCATAATGACCATTAAGAAAGTATTTTATACTAACCGATTAAGTTAATTAATTGTTCTGATCATATTTTAAGGTTGATGAATCGTAATCAAATCATAATAACCATTAAGAAACTTTAATAATAATAATAAATCTTATTCGTATACCTAATCATCTAATACTTTAATTATATAATAGTACTTCTTTTTGAAATCACAAAAAACTAGAAGCTGTTTTTTTTTTTTTTTTTTTTTGGTGTCTTTTCTTTTTCGGTGCAATTGTAACTTATCTCATGGGCAGGGATTGCGGGTCAACGGCTCACTGTTTTGCAAAAGTTCATCTGTTATCAATAATTAAGACTAGAAGTATGCTCCTTTTTTGTTTGGATCTATTTGCTTAAAAGAGGTTTTAGCAATTTAGCATAAGATGTAGCCGTACAAAAGCTAATTCAATTAACTCATTATACACAATAATGGTTTTTAAGTTTTAAGCAAAGATTTACACTTAGATTAGGTTAGAGTAAAATTCTATCTAAAAAATAATAATAATAAAGCCAAGATATCGAGTATTTAGTCAAGAGTAATAGACATTACTAATTTAACTAACTAAAATGATAGAACCTATACTTATGTAAATTGCTATTTACTATGAGTTGTGAATATGAGACAATAGATGAAACCACATCGAAAAATGCTTAGAATTTGATTGGATGAGGGGCAACATGGACATTTCCTTTAAGCTTGTAAGAGGGAGCAAAAAAATTCAACATGGTAGCTTAGGCCTACTTGGATGGGGTTGATTGAACGTTGAAGGCACTTCGATAGAGAAATTAGTATGGTGACATTTTATTTTTATTTTTGCAATAAATAATGACTTGCGTGGGAATATTTACATACCTTGTCCTCGTATATGTGCAAGGTTTATATAGGGAGACTTTATGGTCATTTTGTGTTTATTTTTTGCATAAATCAAACCCTTAAACCTAGCTTTTCAAAATGCTTGAAGTGAGTTCTTGAGTCAGCTGATTGGATATTTTTTTAGGACAACACACTTCAAGCCACTAGTAAGGCTTTTTTTTTTAAATAATAATTTTATTTATATTAAATGTGACTGAAGGTATGTGAGACTTAATAAATGTTGATATAAGATTAATTTGTAAGATGCACAACTTTTCTTTTGAAAAAAAAAAAAAAGAGAGAAAAAAAAAACCCAATTAGTCTGTCCGTGGGGGGAAATAGAGCATTAACTCTAAACCGTTGGAGAGATCTAACTTCTAAGCATGTCATTACTAGTCAAAAGAACTGATAGGTTCAAAAAAGTGTGTATAGTTAAGATTGAAGCATGTCCAAACCAGGGCTGATTTTGTAGTCGACTATCCTACTCGATTGTCGATTGATCGGTCCCGACATTACTAATTTTCTATATATTTTTATGCATTCTTTTATTTATTTAATTTTGTTGTGTGTGCTATGTTCAAGTAAATATGACAATTGATTCTCAAAAAAAAAAAAAAATAAATAAATAAATATGACAATTGAGTTTAATATTATTAATGGTAATTTTTTTTTTTTTTTTTAAGTGACAATATGTCAATATCCTTCAAAGTGAAGTCAGTTATAGAAAACTTTTTATCTTACGAAATCCGTGAGCCCAGTTTTGGGGATATTCATGTACAGTTGATTTAACACGATATTTGCACCACGGTTCTAGATTTTGTCAAAATCGTATGAAAAGTGATTACTATTATTATTAGCAAATGGGAAGCCGAAAGCTGTAGTTTGAAGTTTCTTCGATAAAAGGATTCGAGTTGCAATTGTTTGACGTTGATTTAGGAGCGTGTAAACAAGATAGGGGACGTGTCATTGTTTCGTGTGTCACGAAACGGAACCAGAAATATCTTCTTTTTTTTTTTCAGATAAAAAATTAGAAAGGTTTGAGAGTGCATGATGAGGAGGACTATTGAATGTTGATTGCACAAATTGTTGAATTTCTAAAACATTGTTTTCAATTTCGTTTTTTGCTCATATGTTTGACTTCTTTTATACATATTGTGACTGTAATATAATTTATATTAGAATATTATTTCAAAAATTAAAATTATATTTAGAATATAAATTAACTGCAAGTATGAAATTATGAATTAAAGAATAAGTTGATGGAGCTAAATTGGCTTTAGCCTATATAAATAAAAACTCAATTCACTTTTCATGACTCTCTAAATGAAATTTTATACATATATTTTGTTTCTTTGTTCTATATTATTCAAAATAATACCCTTTGTTACATCTATAATTAATATTTATTTTTTTAAGACAAAATTTAGTTACAAAATTAGTTGTAACTTAAAATTACAACCTTACTTAATAAAGTAAATATTATTATATATTTTGAAAATTTAACTGTTAAATTGCATGTTCTTTATGCTTTTAATACACATATCAAATTTTGTGTCAATTAGATATTATTTACTATATGATCTATAAGTTTATATTTTATACATAATTTAAAACTATAAAAACTTGTAATTTAAACAATTTATTGATTACAAAGCTATTGATCATCAATTTTTTAGAAATTTTGCAAGCGTGAAGTATATAAAAAAAAAGATGTAATCCAATGGTGGATTTATTAAAATTTACCTCTAATAAAAAGATATTGAATAAGATTTTAGCCTTAGGCTACAGTCAATTTTGTAACTACATTTTGTCATCTTTTTACTCTTTCTAACAATAGTATTATTTTTGATATTTTTTTAACTCTTTTTCATTTGTTTAACTTGAATCAAATTACTTTTCATCATTATTGCATTAATCATTCTACTTTGCAATTACCAAACAATCTCTTGTGATTTTTCTTTTCCTTAATAGGAGCCACACCTATTCTTAAAACAATTTTTTTTCCCATTTTGTTTATGATCATTACTTATATTTTCACTTATTCATTTTATCATTCTCATTTTAACTACTCATTTTATAAACAAGTTGGTTTTTTACAACCCAATAATCAGTTCCCTATATCATGACTAGTCTATTAATTTTTGATCTCTGTATCTTTAACTATCAAGTTATACAACTCTATTTTATTTCCCTTTGGAATATACCTTCCATCCAGATTTCAATTTAGAATTGACTCCGCCTTTAGTTTCATCCAATAAAACCATATCGTTTGCAAAAATCATACACCATGTGATTTCATCTTAACTCAATAATTTTATCTAGAAATTATAAGTCAGATTCTTTGGTTATACAAATGACCATTAAAGTAAGTCATGATAGACCAATCGCCAAACCCCTTGTGATTGAATGGTTTATCTGGTTCTTTCTATGAGAGAAACTTGGATTTGAATCCCCTTTCCTATTTGTAAGAGGAAAGAAAAAGGACAATAGACAGGTCTTTACTGCCAACAATTTTATAGCATTCTAGTTTAATTAATTTCATACGAAAACTTTTGACAGCATTGTTCGCGTAAACAGAGTTACAAATTAGCAGCGAAATGCAGGCTGAATTGTGACAACTCAAGAAAAAAAAAAGTAATTTTATCCGTGTTTTTTTTTTTCCCCAAGCAAAAGGTCCACACAGAATATAACAAAAAATAGCATAATTTCAATCCCTACTTTCAAAACATTTGACAGTGACTTTTAGAGAAACTTGTATCAGAACCTTGTAGTTTGTACACTTAAAAACACAGTTCCACTCATAAATGGGTCCATTTTGTGGGGGGTCCTAACAAAGGTTTTGTATTTTGGACAGGGTATTGTTTTCCCAAGGGATTTTCTAACAAAAGCGGATAGCTTAGCTGCAAACAATTCCTAGTTGGTACACTATTTTCTCATTCAAGTAGTGCCTTTGAATTTTTGAACATGTCAATATCTGCCTAACTTTTAGATGGCACATTATTTGTGACATCAAAACTTTAGAAGAGTCACACTGCATCATCAGCCACTAGGGACTAAAGTAACAACTAGTTTGACATATGGATTATATAATTATACGTAACATGAATGAGAACATTAACTTCCTCAGAATATTGACAAAAAAACTGCAGTGAAAATTTGACAGTAAAAAGGTTAAAAGAATCCGGATTGTATTATATACAATTACAATTACAGATTTTTTTGCCCAAGTACAGTACAATATTCAATGTCCATCTTTCAACTTGTACAACCACAAATGAGGTCCTGCTCATGACTTCCAGATTTGAGGTCAGACATTTGATCAAGATCCATTTCCTTAACCTGCAGTACAACAGGCATCAGCATAACTGTTAAATACAAAGCACTACTGGTCCCATGAATTACTGCTGCAATCAATATGTTTTAAGAAAATATTTTTAAGACAAGAAAGAGGATCCAACTAGAACAATTCCATGAATTGTTTAGTGGTTAATAAATCTGACATGTACTTTGGTTCAGTGATATAACTCTGGTTTCTCTCATATGGTTTGGAATATATAACATGTAATAATATTGCCTACAGCAGTGAGCGGATTATGTTTCTATTCAGAACTTATCCATAATCAGTAATGCGTATAGAAGAAAATGCACTATTCTAAGCATTTTAACTATTGCTTCAGGAACAAACATTTTACTTTTCCTTTCACTTTTCTTATACTCAAGAAGCACAAGCAAAATGCCTAAACAAATAGCACCTGCATGTCATCATTGGTTAATTTCTTTTCTCTTCTTCTTTATAGCTTCTATGAGTGAGTTCTTAGTTTCCAATATAATGCACACATTTATCTACTATTTTGTATGTGGGAACAAGTTTTTGTCATGGGCTTTCAGTAAAGGTTTACTACAGTATCGGCATACACATTTCAGAATTCATTATCTATTATATCAAATATTGACTATGTTGAACCAGTCAGTCACCAGATTTTAACTGCCCATTCAATCTGCTCAGAATACCTCACAACACCAATCCTTGATCACTTTCTCTCTCTCTTCCCCCAATGATGTGCAAGGAGACCACAGTTCAGAGAGCATGTTAGAAGGGGGTGCATTTGCTGAATTGATATCCCTTATTGTGATGTAAATTCTTGGGTCATAGTTGGGTGATTGAAACCCCCAAGAACACACACACGCACATGCAAAGTTGATTACTTTATATCTCAGGTAAATTGGCCACTTTCATTCAACACACAGCATATATAGTGAAATCTAATAAAATAAAAACAGATTGAGGCCAAATCATACCACAGTATTCCTATGCATATCATAAACTACAGCACATTGGTTTCTTGGGATAAATGCATGTTTTTTGAGGTCTCATCCTGAAAGGAAGATGATAGAACATATTTAGATAACCACATTTGCACTTTGAAAAATATTTTGTATTGAAGAAACAAAAATCAAGGATGACACTAACCATTTTAGAGTACTGGTCTCTAATGGAGTACTTGGAACTCAGCATCGTCTCTCGAATATCTTTAGCTGATTGGAACTTCATGTCTAATTAACCTGAATGAGACTGCATCATTTTGAAGCTGTAAAAAGAGTAGTTACAGTCAATAGGCAGATAATCAAACAGACCATTGAGCATATTTTTTGTCTTAAGTGTAAGGTGGTGACAAATATTTAGATGCTTACTAGGTCAATTTTTTCAAAAGATTTGTGTCCTCTCAATGAAATTTCCAAGTTAAGAGGTCATTGAGACATTGTCCTTAGTACAAAACAAGCTTAACCATTGTTATACATCTTAAAAATCTCCACACACTTGTAAAGATGATACATTACAATATAATATATATAACTCATATACTTACAAATCTCCACATGCTTGAGAAAATGCTATTGCAATCAATGCAAAATGAAGTAGCACACATATATTTAGACACACTGAACACCTAAACTAATTGTGCACTGACTACAGTCCAAAGATTTGAAAGAGGGAAAAAAATGAACAAGGTTGCAGACTGCTTATAAGCTTGTCAAAATCTACCCTACACCATTACAACAAATGTCTTGACCTGCTTTGTTACAACCTTATTAGAAGCTGGATTTCCAAAAATCAAGCAAAAATCATTATATTTTGGTTTCAATTTGGTTCTGTTTGAAATTGTTTCTGGAGATTTCAACATAAAGAAACTGTTAGCCACATAATTGAAACTAACATCTAAGACTACAATAAGTTGACAACACACCTTTGTATAAGCATCCCAATCATTGTAAACTGAGATCATTTGCCATGTTTCATACCATGTAAACCCTCTCTGTTCAAAGATTTTTCATATCATAGTACTAAACTTCTAGAAAGATTCTTGAGAAGTTTTTTTGTCATATTGCAATGCAAATCTTTCATTGAACGACATTTTATACCTGCTTGATTGTTGAAACTGTAATCATTCTTCTTCTCCTTTATGCATTTCCCTAGCATTACATCATTGAGATATTTGTCCATTAAAAGCTGGGGTAGCACTCCTCTTTAGATAAGAAAAAGTATTTCAGAGATGATAAATTCAATTTGGCAACTGATATTTTCTTTTACCAAAATAAATGTCGAGGTGTGAATCAAAAAACAAATAAACAAATAAATGATGGGACAGCACTCTTCTTTAACAAGGTTTACATGGATCAACATTATCTACCCTGGTCAATAACAATGTATACTATTTGGATTGATAATTATATGGGTCCTGTTAAATTAGACTATGGATAGAAATGACAGAAAGGAGACTTGATATTGTAGGTTAAAAAGAGAAGAATGAAAAAAAGGAAATATTAGTAGACAATGACATTCTTGAATGATTTGGGAAGATTCACTTTGACATCAAGATCTGCATTGCATGCATTACATACTGAAACACTGTACTTTTGTTAGAAACCTCTGCACCATGTATACCGCATAATTTTTGATAGCACATAAGAGAAATATTTCTATATGCCCAAGCATTAGGATGCACCGGTAGATTATATACACAAGCAACATAAAAAAAACAACAAATTATTTAAAAGAGATAAGAATAGGTAACTGGCAACTCACCTTGGTATAAGAATCCTAGACAAACCACAGCAGTTACCTCCAGTTGAGCAGTCTGACCATTTCAATTCCAATGTTGATGTCCAATTTGTTCTTAGACATTAACTATCATCAGAGAAGCAACCCTCCTTTCCTTCACCCACTGGAATAATAGATTAGATTAATGGGGATAGCTATGGATTGAATCAAACATTTCAGAGCTTTATACATCAACTATGCGAGAAGCATATACCATACTCGTCATCATTGACAAATAGTAATTTATCTAATTGCTATGATTTGGGTACATAAACAATATACACAGCCAGTAATTCTCTCTATCTAATTAGAGAATGTAAAGGAATTAATAAATGACTGTTATATGGTATGCCTATCTCTATAATTAAACATGTTTGATAGAATTAAATTTTTATGAAGTATAAGGACGTACTAGCTAGACACCAAAACAGAGTCATGATAATGGAGGGGTTTGGTTGCTTATGACTTCATCTTGTTTTATGCTTAATCTCTAGAACAATAATCCTAATAATAATAACTAAATAAATAATTATCTTTGTAGCCAAATTAATCAATTCCAAGCAAAATACCAATAGCATACATTTTGACGCTAATTATAGCTGCAACATTTATGCATATGCAAGACATGATATAAAGACAAAAATTTTCAGCCCTTGAATCACATGATATAAGCACACACCAATATATTCAAATTAGTGTAATGACTTGACCTTTGCCCGGCAATCTTCTCCCTGTCCTGAACCCCTTCCCCCTCCCCTACAACAACACCATTTAATCTTATAAATCTAAAACTTCAAAAACAGTTTAAAATCATATCATGAAGTCCTTAGAAAATTCGATGCATTTGTATAAGCACCATCTGCTAACAAGAATGTTGCTCATGTTAATTTGTGCACATGTTGTCACACCAATTGTCTTTCGCTCTTCTCAATAATCCCATATTACTAGCTACCATTGTGCTCTAATTCCCAATAACACAAATTCCTGGCTGATATTGCACTCTTATTCCCAACAATTAAAAACATATCTGGAAAAGAGACTCCTCCTCACTTGTTTTATTCCCAAAATAAGACCCTTGCATCACTTACCTCACTCACCTTAATAACTTTTCTACTGAAAGATCCCAAGCATTCCAAAATCCAAATGCCTTCCGAAAACTAATTGGTATTGCAAATTAGAGTGGAAAAATCAACCACCACACAACACCTAAGCTTGAATCTCACACTCCTAAGAAATTTTCAGTAGCAATTCCTTTACATCAAGGAAAATCGTCTCACACTTGTATGTAAATTTTCAAGAATAATTCCTTTCCTTCAACGTAAATAATCAATCTCGAACTTGTATGCAATTTTTCAATAGCAATTCTTACCATCAAGGAAAATAGATTAACACTTATATGAAAATTTTCAATAATAATTCCTTTCCTTCCACGTAAATTCTTTTTCTGAAATAATAAACAACTAAAATCTCCTCAAACACAAATTGGATCTCTATAAACAACTACAAGGATTACAAACTATAAAATCATACATCTCCTTATACTATACATCAAACAAAAATTATATCCAAATTGAGATCCAAGCCACCATAAATATCTCTTCTCAACCAGAATCTCTCCCCCCACCCCGCAACCTTTCACCCATTAAAAAGGATATGTAACCTAGATTGTAAAATAATCTGGGCCTAACAAATCTAGGAGCCTACGAATCTCAAAAGCCAGTCTGACAGAAATAACTAACAATCTCAAACCAAACTTTATTAGAATTTACATAAGGTGATAGACTCCAATTTGTACTTTAACAAAATCAGGATCCATATAGAATAACACTTAACTTACCTGGTAATGAATTGCTCCCCCATATACAGCATTACCCACTCCTTTCAAACCCCTTGTCAAACTCCAATATATTAATATGACTCTCAACCTACCTCTCTCAACCACAGAATCAAGCCTTAAACAAATGCTAGGCAAAAATCTAAAAATCAAGATAGATGAAAACTCACCTTAAAATCCATGTATGTGAGGCAGGAGAAGATCAAAGAAATTTCTGGTCTAACTGGAAACAGGAGTTATGGTCTAACAAGAAAATAATGGCATAAGGTATTGAAATTGAAACATCAAAAGAATTGGATTTTTAATCGGGTTTTAGTCATGGGCTTCTAAATTTTGCAAAATTATGTGACAGATGCTTTCTTTTTTCAAATCATTCCAATATTATCACTAAATGCCACCCTTTATCTAGAAGCACATTTTCTCAGATGACTTCCCAACTTCTGTATTGCAAGAACCTACCCCAAGCATTGCCAATGTATTTTATGGTTTTCTTCCCTTCTTGATCTGTTGGAATTTTGCTTGTCTTTATGCTAAGAACGATACGTACCAAAAATAAAGCAGTACATTTGCTTCTTTGCTATTTGTTATATATTTGAGCTTACAAATATACTATGTTTCCATCAAGAATCTGACTTTATTAGGATGTTTGATAAACAAACAAGAGTGTATGAGACATGACCTGATATAATTTGATACTTCTCAAACAAATTTCATCATATACAATAAAACATTAGTCCTTAAATAAACCATAACATATATCTTCTTGTATGTAATTTAGATTCTTCTTTATACATGTGCTAAACTGAAAACTATTGAATTTCTCAAAAATCAAATCAGAAAGAAGTAAAAACATAAGTATTGAATGAATAGAAGAATAATCACCAACTACACAAATGCTTGCCTCAACTGTTTTTTTTGTTTTCCTTTTTGACCAGATCAAGCCAATAAAATTGTCTCTTAGTCCTTTAAAAAAAATTACTTATTTCAAGTCCTCAGCCTTCCAAGGCAAAGGACTTTTACATTTAAAAGCAAGAGTGATAAGATCATATAAATGCCTATAATAGAAAAAATTGGGCAGTAGGTTAGCATAAGAAAAAAGAATTTACATCAAAACAGAGGAAACAAAATTGCATACTTAAAAAATTTGTTTGTTCGGAGACTGCAAAGTTTGAATACAAAGAAAGGGTGCAGCCATGAGCTATAAGGAAAAAATCTTCAGCAGAAATGTAATAAAAACCTGTCCAACTAGCAAAAAAGCTGATCCATGCATAAGATTTCTCACTACATAGAAGCATCATTGTACACTCACTTAAATATCTGAGTAGAGCCAACTATATTTCTATTAAGAACAACCAAGACGAAATAACTACTGGTCCATTTCACACAAACAACTGGAGGGATATCAGCATTGGGAAATGGCTTCTACTATGCAAAGGTCTAGGTAGTTGATCGTAGCATTAAGTACTAAATTGCCCAAGCTTATTCAAACCCATCTTTTATCACAATCATTCAATTCAGCTGCATTTAAGATAATTAAAATCATGAGCCATTCAAATAAGATAAAAACCATTATTTTTCTATATTTTGAAGAGAAAAAAATGTTGTTCCTCAGATTTTAAGTCACTCCTAGTTAAAATGCTTAGTTCTGCCAAATCCTGCAGACCTGACACACTTTGTAAAATTGTTTTAACTCTCAAACTTTCAATGTATTGTGTTTGAACAAAGTCTTCTAGCTGAAAATCAATGGCACCATGACCATTCCATCAATCAAACCTTAAATTTTTAACCACATTCACTCAAACTATCTATTTCAGAACTAATACCAACGAGCCCCTTCAACACCCCATAACAAATACGCTCAACTAATGACCAATAATTCTAATCAGTGCAAGTAATCCCTTGACTATGGCCAATTAGATTTTGATCTTTGTGAGTCTAAAAAGGCGTAGGCCTTTTGACTTTACTCATCCATTAACTAGATAAATTTAATGCATTTTTCTCAAGTAATTTTGAAAAATCTTGTACCTTACAAGAAATTGAATTCAAACAACAAATCAACTGACCATCAATTCTGCTTCTTCTTTGTGTTAATGTCCTCTCAAATTGAATTAGCAACTGAATGAATGAGCCTGAGAATTTAGAGAAAGAGAATGGGAAGTGACAAATACCGCCAAAGATACAAATCAATAAGCAAAAAGGGAGACATACTCCGGCATTTTAAAACGTAAAAGAAATCGAATGAAGATGATGCAAAGGAAAACAGTTTCAATGGAATAATAGTACCTGGGCATATTTTTTCAAACTTTGATTAAGAGTTCTCAGTTTCTTTAATGGCGACTATGGATTGAAGCTGGCGTCACTTTTTATGGAGGTATGGGCTATTGAAGAAGGACCCAAATCAAACACATCACCATCGGTTGAGTCGATACCCAAATTTAGAAAACCCAAAATTAAGTCAAACCCATTAAGCTTAATCCTTTGGAAGCCTTAAATAAGATGTCCAGGATTAGAGGAGGTTGAGGTTATCCGGCGTCTGAGTCCCGTTGAGATAGGATGTAGTAATGGTGCGAACTCAATGTTGTCAGAGTTGTCATCAACATTTTCAGAGTTGTTATCAACATTTTCAGAGTTGTTACCGATGATAATGGAATTTTGAGGAGGACAAATGCATTCCACATGTACTCCCATCCTTGCAATGACAGGAGCAAATTTTCCTAATTTACTTGTCCAATGAGAGATTTTACATGAAACCTCAACTTCATTCTGATCACCTTGCATCAAATCTCGAAATTTCTGCTGTAATTGGCCATGAGGTACACCACAAAACCACAAATGATCACACCTCATACGCTGAAAGATCGTCGGCCGCATGAAAGGTTGCTCTTGACCATTGATGGAAATGTTGACAACACAAACCCAATTGAGCTTATCATCACGAAGAGTAGCATAACTGTCTTTCAATGGAACTAGATGAAAAGCAATACAAAAGGCAAATGTTGAAAATTCTGGACCAATCCAGAATTTTATGGAGCTTTCAATGCTTTGATGGTTAAACCACTCTAGAATCTTCTTTCCTGGTACTAAAATACTATATCTCTCTCCAAAATCAATCAGATAATCATCTAGAGTTGGACGTAACTCTTTTTCAATTAGGATGAACTTGGAGACGGGGAGCTGGGAAGAGTAATCAATCTGATGTGAATGTGAATCCGCTAATACGTTGCGTTTCACACCTGAACATATCATATTTGGTGGAAAATCTAAAATTCTTTCAAACTGCATGCAATTAGGAATTTTGAGAAATTAGAAATTTACCAAATCTAGTATAGTATTTGGAAAGGTAAACAATTTTTTTTTTTTTTTTTTTTAAATATCTTGAAGAGAAAAAGGTACCTGAAGGAATAATTCTCTTAATGATTTTGAATTCAACGAGATGCAGTTTAATGCATGCACAAATCTTATACTTTCTGGAAGCTTTGGAATTTTCTTTAGGAACTTGAAATCCTCAATTAGAAGATAACGTAATCCATTGAATCTCATAATGTTATCTTCAAGGTTCAAATTTTTACTCCTTGATAATAAGGATTTCTCTGAGAGCCGCAAACAAGAAGTAAATTTTTTTAGAAAATTCAACTTTAGAAAACCATATTTTGAAAAGCCACCATAAGAATTGCATAGTGCTTGTGTGCCAATCTCGACATCCTTTGGAAAGTGGACATTGCCATGAATAAAGAGTTTATGAAGATGTGGCAATTCATAGATGCTACTTGGAAGATGACACGTATAGGAATAGGAACCTACGTCTAATCTCTCAAGCCCAGAGAGGTTCCTAAATGATGAAGGAAGCTCTCTAATGGCAGTGTATGCCAGACTTAGAAACTTTAAATTTTCCATTTCTTGTGAAATATCAGGGAACCTCTCAACCCTTTTGCAATTAAAAAGAATTAAAATTTTAAGAGATTTCATCGTGATGCAGCTTGGAAGAATTTTAAGTTTAACGCAACCTGTGAGGTCCAAACCTTCAAGCTTATCGAGACATCCAACAGAGTCATGAACCTTGACTAATTTTGTACATTTAAAGAGATTCAATTGCTTTATGTTTGGAGTGGCGATTGATAAGTCGGGTAATTCCTTAATGTATTGGCAGGATTGCAAATTCATATATGTCAAGCTTTTACACTGTATCCTCTGTAGAAAAAATTAAATCAAAATTAACTTCAACAAATATTAAAATATATTTTAATCATTAATGAAATAATAATAATTTATTAAAAAAATATAAATAAAAATTATACCTCGAGAAATTTAACGCAACTTTCTGGCATGTTAAGAACAACGAGTTTTTGAGGACGAAAATTGGATGGTAAGGAAGATGAAGGAAATCTCTGCCAATCAAGCACCCTTAATTCGTTGGGAAGATATTTAAGATCTCTACAAATATCTACATTACTAACCATAAGGAACTTGAGATTTTCCATTTTTTCAAAACATTTAGGCTCTAATTGAATCTTTGATGGTTCAGGTGCGCATATCATTATGCCTCGAACTTTTTCTGACCCCTAATAGATAAAGAATTAAGTGAATCACACTATACAGTAATTAGTATAATGACAATAAATTTAAACAAAAACAAAACTAATAAATTTAAATTTTCCTCCACGTTTAATTGGAAAAAAATCACTATATATGCATTTGAAAAATGAACTAAAATGATGCATACCGTATTTTTAGTTAGTACATCAAGAACTTCCTCATAACGCCATAGCCTACTACGCTCTCCAAGTTTTGGTGATTCCCGTTGAACAATTTCCTTACCCATTTGTTGTAGCAAGTCATGCATTGACAATTTGTCATATTGATCAACAGTTATTAGACACTTATCAATAAGTTTTTCAATTCCACAAATTGGATATAAATCGCAAGAATCCAATATATCCATGACATACTTCTTAAGAAATCCCTTAAAGAAACATGCAATATCGAGGAAAATATCTTGTTCAGTTTCATCCAATCCTTCATAACTTATTTCCAATACTTTTTGAATATCTTTGTTAGGAAATCTTTGATACTTATCTATTGCGCTTTTCCATTCAAGCTTGGTTCTTCCACACAAATCAGCACCTATTATTACTAGAGCTAATGGAAGCCCCTTGGTATATTGTATAACTTGGTTTGCCAGCTCCAAATAATCTTCTTTGGGTTCTTTGCTTATGAAGGCATGCATACTAAAGAGTTCAAGAGCTTCATCTTGACCTAACTCTTTAACCTCATACATTGAAAAACATTTTCCAAAAGTAGCTCCCAAGTGTCTGTCTCTTGTTGTTATAATCATTTTGCTTCCAGAAGCAAACCAATCACATCCTCCAAGCAAATTTTCTATCTGACCCCATTTATCTACATCATCGAGAACTAAGAGAATCCTCTTAAAAGAAAGTCTTTCCATTATCATATTAATTCCTCTAGATTTGTTACCCACCTTTAAATTTCTATCCCTTAAGATCTCAAAAAGAAGTGTCTCTTGTAGTTCGATTACACCATTATATGTCCCCGATTTTTCTCTAAAATTTTCTAGATAACAAGATCCATCAAAATGATCACAAATTCTATTAAAAATAGCTTTTGCGATTGTGGTCTTACCTATTCCACCAGGGCCATAGATCCCTATCATGTAAGCATCATTTGACTCAATATCTGAAAGAATGGTCTTTACACGATAATTTATTCCAACTGGGTATCGAGCAATAGATAATGGCTTGCGATTTAATTTAGAATTTGAGATCTCTTCAACAATTCCTTGGATAAATTTGGACTCGCTGCAACTGTCATTCATATAACATTAAAAAAAAGAAAAGAAAAAAAAAAGAGTTAAACCAGATAATAGAAATATGAAGATATATAAACCATATTTAAGATGTTTGGCGTGTGCATTAAATTTGAAATTTTGTCAATTAAAGTAAGTGGCATGTACTGATTTATAAATCTATAACTATCATTATGTTAGCACCTTTTTTTTTTGTTAGGTAAGTGTTTTTTGGCTTTTAGGCATAGTTATCCAAAAATATTAAGCATTAAACCGTCAATGCAGTGGTATGGTGGTTCATTGGTTCAACAATTGTGTCACTGGCTCAATTTAGACAAATTATTTATTTATTTATTTATTTTAAATAAGAATAAATTAAAATTAAAAGTAAAATTAAAAAAAGAAAAAAAAATGAAGATATTATAAAAAGAAAAAAATAAAAGGCAATGGTATTCAATTAGTACATAAGTATGAAGGTATAACATAGATTGAAATTTATAGAATATTATTGTTAATAAAATTTATTTTAATATAGAATTTAATATATGCTTATATAAAAATGACTAAATAATAGGACATCTTGAATTGATCAAAATGACTAAATAATAGGACATCTTGAATTGATCAAAATGACTAAATAATAGGACATCTTGAATTGATCAAAATGACTTAAAACATTAAAAACAAAACGGTTCGAGTAAAATCATGTGGTTAAGTATTTTTCTAAAAAAAACCTGGTGGTTTTTCATGGTTTAATTGATTTTTTTTTTGTTGAAAATATGATAGTTTCTTTCATACCAATCCAGAATTTTGTACAATTCATCGGTTTAACAGTTCAGTCGTCAATTGGGTACAATTATGATAACTATACTTGCAACATGAAGTTTCATGGAAAATCTAGTTAGATGATAACTGAAACTTACTAAGTCCCATTTTGAATACTAGAAATAAATTATGGAGGAAGATTTTCAAAAAATAAAAATAAAAATAAAAATAAAAGTATAATATGTGGGCGAAACTCCTACTTAATTGGTAAGGTACTGTACATTTAAATTCTTCCTTACCCAAAGGTACCTTACATTTAAATTCTTCCTTTACCAATTCTCAAAAAAAAAAAAAAAAAAAAAAAAAATCTTCTTTCAACCATTGTGAGCTAACTTCCATAGTAGAAGATACAAAGGGAATAAAAAAAAAAAAAAAGAAAAGAAAGTAGATTCATAATTTGGATAACACTTTGTGGTCATAAAAAGTACAAGAATTGTCAGTGAATATCTATGATTATAAACCACTAAAACTCATAAAAAGTACAAGAATTGTCAGTAAATACCTATGATTATAATGCCAACCAGATATATTGGCTGCTTCTCGAAGAGCGTCTCTCCATTTTTGTACTTTCTTGTTGTCTATGTTTTTTTCATGTTTAGCAAGAGCTTTCCCAAAATTTCCTTTTTGTTTACGTATTTCTGATGGGTCCACCTTGTAAAAAACCGGTATCATTAACTGACCATTCTTCTTACACTCAAAAATCTTGGCAAGCTCTTCCAAACACCAAGTGGAGGATGCATAGTTTTTAGAAAATACGATTATTGACATTTTTGAGTTCTCAATGGTTTTGAAAAGTTGTGCAGAAATTTTTGCTCCCCTTTGAAGCTTATCATCGATGAACGTGTGAATACCCCTCAAACACAAAGCCTTATACAAATGGCTAACAAAATCATGGCGGGTATCTTCACCTCTGAAACTCAAGAAGACATCAAAGTTTTCGGGTTGGTGGGTGAAAGAGGAAGAGGAGACTCCTTTGTTGATCACAAGAGCCATAAGGATTTATGTGCAAACTGTTGTAAAGATCTGAAAGGAGGAGAAAGAAAACTATGAAGGGGTTGTCAATATTGAAGAATTCTATATATGAACTATGCAATCTAGAACAATGGAGATCAAGATTACTTTCGTGTATTTCAAGCAAGCACAGCAAGAACTACAAGAAAAAGAAAGAGGAAATCTGGAAGAGAGAAAATCCTTTATGAAAAATCACATATTTCAAGCAAGCACAGCAAGAACTACAAGAGAAAGAAAGAGGAAATCTGGAAGAGAGAAAATCCTTTATGAAAAATCACATTACTTGCTTGAATGAATATTACAATACAAGAACCAATATTTATACTTACATAGTTCTATCAGTATGAAATAAATGAGCTACCACTGTAACAAAATCTGATTTGGACTCTAACTGCTTTTCCTATTTTCCTGCGTCTCTAACACACTTTCAATCTGTAACTGAGTAGTGAGCGATAGCTCTCTCTCTCTCTCTCTCTCACAGTGCGACACCGTTTGGGTAATAGGTTAAGTTGTCACACGTGCATGTCTAGAAGCTTTAAGTTGAGCACGTGAGTCCTTTTAAGGAAACGGCAGCGTTTTAGCTTGTCTTATTATTATCATGACTAACAGAAATGCTGTCGTTTAAATCTTCTATTCTAACAAATATAACTCAGGAGAGTGAATGAAAAATTCGGAAGACGGTGAATACAAGCAAAAGGAGCCTTTAAAGGTGGTTTGCTTTCGGTGTGACCAGTAACTTTTGAACTTTCAAGTGCCATATTGATGCTTTTTTTCATTGCAATATCATGTGATGATGCCAAAAATCGTCAGTAAATTGCACAGTTCTCACGTGCTTTCAGCAAGACCTACACAATAAGGAAGAAGAAGACCTCACAGAAAGTACTGGTGTGATACTGGCCAAATACCCTCCGAAGGTTAAGTTAGAGAACTTTCACAATTCTAGAGTGCCAAAGCTGGGGTAAATCATGTGTACCTTGGTTTGTGAAGGTTTGGGGTTTTTATAGTAGTGTAGAGCTGACATTCGTTTCTTGGCGGAGATGGTCTTTCCTTGTAGGGAAGATCCTCATCAATACACGTATCTTGTGGGATCCTTTCCTTACAGGGATTCCCTTGACTAGGGTTAATCGTGGGGTACAAGATATTTCCCTGTATAGATATTTGTGGAGGTCAAGCAAGGCTACACTGGACCCGTCACTTTCTTTATTCCCGTCGACCTCTCTCTTCCCATCGGCCTCTTATTTCATTCGTGGATTCTCGACTCGTGTAGACACTGTCGAGTATTGAGATGAGGTCGTCGGCCTATGGCATCGTCGCTTTCGTTCTTCCTTATATGCGAGTGAAGTTGACAAATGGAGCCATCGGTTTCCTCATATGTAATGAGTTTACTTCTTTCTGGAAACACCATTGTCAATCGCCCCTTACTCCATGGCTCTGTCAGCTTTAGCTAACGGGTCATGGAGTGTAAATTGTAGCTTTTCTTTTATTATTTATCCGTTGGAAAAGTAAAGGCGTTCATTAATGGCACCTTGAGTAGTTTTCATTAAATGCTCGGACACATGGCACAGGTTGGTTGGCCTCGTTTCTGCACAAAAGCGTTGCTTAGTTCCCTGCACTCTTTCGTCCTATAAATAGCTCATCACCCCCTCTCATTTTTCCTTATTTCATCTTTGTGAATCTTAAGAAGGAGAACTGTCATTCCGTCACCTTCTTTGCCGTCATCTTGCAGATCCCATCACCTTCGTTGCCGTCAACTTGTAGATCCCGTCACCTTTACAAAATCATCTACTAATCCTGTAAGTCCTCTTCTCCCTTCTGATGTGCATGAAATATATACAATAAAGCACCATCAAATTTGCATAGTTAGCCTTCCTTTTATATTATTTTGTGACTAATTATATATTATATTTGTTTTATGGACAATAAAGGCTATTCATGTTGAGAGGTTGAACAAGTCACAAGTTGTATGGTACGTGGGCCAAGCCGATTATAAAGCTAACTTAAGAGAAGAGAGCTTGCTATGAAGTAAAGATTCAGCCCAAAGAAATAGAGCACCCAGCCCAAGCGTGTATTCAAGAAGAAGCCAAGATGCAATCCAACATGGATGAAGTTTGCTAGGAAATAAACTCTTACAATCAAGCCATGAGGTGTCCGTATCACAAAAGAAATACAATTCAGCGTGTAAAGCTAGGCCACGGAGTCCCTTGCATGTGCGTGGCTTGGAAATATGAATTCCTTATTCCGATTGTTTTAGGAATATAGCTTAGTGTAAGGCGGCTATTTTCATATATAAGCCTCTAGGTTAGATTGTTTAAGGGGGGTGGCTAGGACTGGAGCACAGGAGCAGAACAACGTTTTTTTTTTTTTTTTTTTTTTTTTTTTTTATGACTCTTCTCTAGCACTGTGACTATTTCTTTCTCTATTTTATTTGTCTAGTTTAATGTTTAGTATTTTATTCTTTTGTTTTATTTCAATTACCATGAGTAGCTAAATTTATAATTAGGGTTGAGGATGAAACCTTGTTAAGGATTATCAGTAATATTTATGTAAATTGATTTTTCCCACAATAGTTGTTCTTTAATGATTTAAATTGTTCTTGCTTCATATCAATTGACTAAGATGGGATTTTAGATATGAGTTCAATAATGTTTTTCTCGTGATTTAGGATTTGGCTTAATTAATTGAATGCTTGGTTTATTAATTCTTGATTATAAAATTGGATATCGTTTGTGATTTGTCTGTCAATGAATATAATTTATGATTTGATCTTTAGAATTGGATATATCTTGTGATTTTTCAGGTTACGAATACAATTGATGATTTGGTTTTATACTTAAGAAGCGAAGAGGAACATGATTTTGATTTTTAAAATAAGGATTTTAATGAGGATATTTTCCATGATAACAAGATTGATTTCTAGATTATCATGTAGTGAGTTGGGAAAAATTAATGATCATAAATATATGTTGATATGACTTGCAAGGCGGATTCCAAAACCTTAATTCCTTTCCCTCCATTTTTTCTCTTTTTTTTTAACTTCCATTTAGCTAGTCATCACTTATAGAGAGACCCGTAAAATTGGTTCTTAGAATACCTTTGTCACTTGTAGGTGAATAGAGGTGATAGAGAAGTGACGAGTGAGTAGTCGTCATCAGTCTGTGAGGGAGCGGGCTACGACGAAGTCTACCTGTTAGGTCATGGGCCCGAGGAGGGCTTATCTTGGACGTCAGAGAGGGAGCCATCCGCCTATTCTCCTGATGATGAAGAGGAAAATTATGACGGAGAGGAAGTAAAGGACGGAAAGGGAGGTGAGGAGAGGGAAGATGAGGATGGCTACAATGAGGGAGAAGGGGATGGAGTGGAAGAGGAGGACAAGGAGGAGCGGGAGGAAGAAAATGACAAGGATGAGGGTGAGGATGACGAGAGTGCTTCTGAGGGAGGAAATCTAGGAAGCATAAGAGACAGTTGGACCCGTCCCTTTATCCTTTCTGCGATATGGACCATCAACGATTTTTAGCCAACGATGACAACTAACATTTTTAAGAACTTATGGGACCATTACCAAATCCCTGAGAATGTCCCGATCCGTCTACCCAGGAAGTTTGAAAAGTGCTAATTTGGGAAGACTGCGGACGTTCGCATGTATGACGCCATGTTTACAGCGGGATTGAGATTGCCATTGACAAAACTACACCATCAGTTGGCCAATTTCCTAGGTTTATCCATCAGCCAAATAGCTCTCAATGCTTGGAGAATATTCATTGGAGCTAAAGTCATTTGGGGTTGTTTTAGTGGTGGGAACCATTGGCTTACTCTCGATGAGTTCTTTTGGTACTACAGACTCCAACATATCTCCACGTCTGAAGGGATATATCACTTTGTAGTGAGGAAGAAGTCACTTAGGCTGGTGTCAGACATGCCTGACTCTAATAGAAATTGGAAGAATAGGTACTTTTTTGTCCAAGGGACGGATTGGGTTACTATGCCTCATGGCTTCGACAATACTTGGGGTATTGTCAAGGATTCAGGTTTAGTATCATCTGCTTTCTCACTTTTTCTTTGTTTATTTGTTAAATGTTTCACGTCGTCCATTTCTTTCTTTTTCAGCAAGTGTTCATCCGCAGATAACTAACGAGCAGAAGGCTTTTATCCGTCAGGTGCTTGACATCCCTTTCGACAAGCGGAGGTGTAAGGATCTCATTACCCTTGACACATTGCACGCCTACTGTGGTGGTCTTGAGCTGACGCCTGCAGCTCATAGACTAAATGCTTATTCCCGTCAGCATAAGTACTTACTTCTTGGCTTTTTCCTTCCGTCTGCTTTATAATTATGTTTGCTTTATCTAATGTTCATCTTTATCTAATGTTTCCTTCCGAGCACTCTTGTTGGTGACAAACAGTCAAAGCAGCCGTCGCCTCCCAAACCCAGCCATGGAGCTGGTAAAGATTTAATGATGGCAACTGGTCCCATCACCCAGGGAACCGTTCGCCGTTTCTTATGCATAAGGAACATACCGTTGAGATGGTTGAGTCAATCATTAAGGAGATGAACTTGGACCCTTATGCCGAGCAAAGGACTGAAGACTTAGGGGCGTCAGGTTTCTTTGATCTTTCTAGGGTATACTCTTTTCCACTTTTTTGTTCATTCATTTGCTGACGGTTTCCTTGATTTCAAGCGTTGATGCGCATGAAGGCGCTTCAAGATAGGTGCGTCACCCAGGAAGGGGTGATCCGTCAGTTTTGGTTGCCATGTATATGCTTTTGTGATGTGTTGATTCCCTATTTTGAGATGCACGTTTTCCCGTCCACCTTGGGACTAGTATGCATGTTAGGATTCATCCATCCATTTGGGTGTGTCTATCCCCTTGAGGACTTGGATGTGCCCATCCATTTGGACTTTGTATCCTTTAGGTACCCTTGGGATGAATCTATCCACCTAAGCACTTATTGAACCCGTCAGCTACTTAATAATTTTACAACATCCCTTGGGATGAACCCATGCTCTTAAGGAGTCAGTAGTAAACTTGTCCACTTAAGGACTTAATATCCCCATCCATTTATGGACTTAGTAGTAAACTCACCTATTTGTAGACTTAATACTTCTGTCCACTTGTGGACGTAGTAATAAACTCGTCCACTTGTGGACTTAGTCATTTTTAAGCATCCCACGAGATGATTCGTCCACTTGTGGACGTAGTAATAAACTCGTCCACTTGTGGACTTAGTAATTTTTAAGCATCCCTTGGGATGATCCGTCCATTTGTGGACGTAGTAGTAAACTCGTCCACTTGTGGACTAGTAATTTTTAAGCATCCCTTGGGATGATCTGTCCACTTGTAGACGTAGTAATAAACTCGTCCACTTGTGGACTTTATAATTTCTAAGCATCCCTTAGGATTATCCATCCACTTGTGGATGTAGTTTTGTAGAAATGTATACATACACATGCTATATCTGAATAACTCCTCTTATTGTGATAAATACATGCATAAGTAAAAAATTGTTCTTAAAAAAATAAAAAGTTGCCCTTTAGGCTCAAAAAATACTATAGATAAGAATTAACTAAAAGAAATAAACTAGAAATGAGGAGTGGCATTCTTCGTGCTATCATCTACTTGTAGTATTTCTTGAGATGCTCGGCATTCCATGGGTGGTGTAACTTCTGTCCGTCTAGTGTCTCTAGGTGGTAGGTGACTTTCCTCTACCATGAAGTGATTTTGTAGGATCCTTCCCAGTTAGGACCAAGCTTTCCCTGAGAGGGATCTTTCGTGGCGCCCGTCACCTTCCTTAAAACAAGGTCTCCAACTTGGAAGTCTCTGTGGCTGACTCTGTAATTGTAGTGATTGGCCATGAGATCCTGGTATCGCGCTAACCTTTGTTCAGCTGTCGCCCTGACCTCATCTACTAGGCCAAGCTGTAGGCGCATGGCTTTGTCATTTCTGTTCTCATCATGGTTGTCCACTTTGTAGCTTGTGAGTTCAACCTCAGCTGGGATATCTGCCTCACTTCCGTATGCCAGCTGAAACGGCATCTCTCCTATAGGCGTTCTAGCTATTGTCCAGTATGCCCATAGTACGTTTGGCAACTCTTTTGGCCATATACCCTTTGCCCCCTCAAATCGAGTCTTGATGATTTTGAGCAAGGATCAGTTCGTGACCTCAACTTGTCTATTGGCTTGAGGGTGGGTGGGTGGAGGAGGAGTAGTGGTTCTTGATCCCCAATTGTGAGCAAAAGTCCCTGAAGGAGTCGTTGTCGAACTGCTTTCCGTTATCTGAGACCAAGACTCTAGGGATCCCGTACTTGTAGATGATGTTTTTCCAGACAAAGCTTCGTACATTTTTCTCTGTGATGGTGGCTAGGGCATCAACTTCCACCCATTTGGTAAAGTAGTTTATGCTGACCATTAGGAACTTCAGTTATCTTATTGCCATTGGGAATGGGCCTATGATGTCCAACCCCCATTGAGCGAAAGGCCATGGGGCCATCACTGGAGTGAGCTCTTCTGTTGGCTATCTAATGACGTTGTTGAACCTTTGACATTTGTCACAGGCTTTGACATAGGTTTGGGCATCCTTCTGCATCGTGAGCCAATAGTATCCAGCTCGAATCAGTTTGTACAGTAACGACCGTGGCCCTGAATGGTTCCCGCAGATTCTTTCATGGACTTCTCTGATGACATAGTCTACTTCCTCCGGGCTTAAGCATCTTAGGTACGGGGAGGGGGGGGGGGGGGGAAACCTCTTTTGTACAAGATGTCCTTTATCAAGATAAATTGTGCTTCTTGAACCTTCAACTTCCTTGTGGCCTCCTTATCATTAGGTAGTGAGCCATCTTTCAAATAAGAAACTATCGGCGTAGTCCAGTTGCTTCTCGAGTCTATTTCCTGCACACTAACGGCAACTATCAAAGGTGAAGGCTAAACAAAAGAAAGTACTTCACTGGGGATAAACATGTATTCTGTGATGCGGCTTTGGCAAGGCAGTCAGCTTGCTCGTTCTCTTCCTTGGGGATTTGGACAAACTTAACCCACAGCTCACCCACCTGTTTTCGTATTTGTTCCAGGTATTTCTTCATTATTTCTCCTTTCCATTCATAGTCACCATTCACCTGACTCATGACCACCAAAGAGTCGCAATATACGACTATATTTGTGTTAGGACATATGTGTGTTCACTTGTTAAGAACATATGTCACTTGTTTATGTAAATTGGCTAATCCTTTTGACAAAACACACTCTACTTGTAATTGGGTAGTTCTAGGTGTTTTTAATACTTCAAGAAATAAGGTTTCAAGATCAAGTGTTGAAGTCATCAAGTTTGTCCAAGAAAAAGCAAGCTGAAGTGCACATTCATTAATTCTCGACACCTACTCGATAGCTCCTCGATACCTGGCTATCTGTCGAGATCTTTAGCTGATTCTTATCGCAATCTCGATAGCTTCTCGATAGCTGGTCAATCGATCGAGAAAGCTTCTGTTCCCTCAACACCTTCTCGATACCTTCTCGATAGCTGTATTTGTTGAGATTCATTAAATCTCGACACCTGCTCGACACCTCCTCGATAGCTACTATCTGTCGAGATTACGGAATTTCAGCTTTTTGATTTTTTTGGGCCAGGCTTTTGTATTTGAGTAGGGTTTCTTTTCTCACAACCCTAGACCTATATAAGGCTTATTTTAGAGGCCGTCACATAAGAGAATACAAGGAGAACATATGCAAAAGGTGACCGATGCCTTATTATCTCTGAAAGAAGCTACTGCGTCTTTGCGCATTAGGGTTTTGTAACCAAGTGCTTCTTGATCTTCATTGTTGATGAAGTGAAGAACTTTGCAACCAACATCTTCTTCTAGTTGGTGATTTAAGTCGCGTACTGGGATTCGCGCAATTGGTTAGTCACGTACTGGGATTCGTGCATCATCAAAGGGTAGCGTTCATATATTGAAGAGTTCAAAAGTTCTGAAGCAGTAGAAGGTTTCTGCTGTGAGTTCATCTACGGGAATTGTAGAGTCTAGGGACAAAGGTTTTGTACTAGATCTGAAACTTCTCTTTACTATAGTGAATTGCTTTTCGGGAAGGTTTCCCCCCAGGTTTTTTACTGTGAAACTGGTTGGTTTCATTGGTTTTCCTGGGTCATCATATCTTGTCTTATTTATTTTTCCGCTGCATGATTTTGATATGATATTAATGTTTGTTTGTTTTAACAAGTTTTATTCATTATAAATCTAATTAACAACTTGGGATTAAAACTTGTTAATTCTGTCAACTGGAGTCTAAATTTCCCAACAATTTGTGGCCCCTGCAGCTTTTATGAGATCCAGCTCTGCCACTAAGGCTTCGTACTTTGCTTTGTTATTGGTCGTTGGGAAGTCGAGACGAACCATGCATTCGATATCGTCCCCTTCTGGGGAATGGAGCACTATACCCGCTTTACTAGCTTGCCTGTTAGACTATTCGTCCTTGTGGATGCTCCATTGAGAATGTTCCTCTGCCCCCTGGCCTTCCATATTGGTGAATTCTGTAATGAAGTCAGCGACTACTTGGCCCTTTATGGCAATATGCGGGCAATATTGTATGTCGAATTTGCTCAATTCAATTGCCCATAGCGCCATCCGTCTACCAGTTTCAAGGTTACTCATTACTTGTCATAGAGGCTTGTCTGTCAGAATAACCACAGTGTAGGCCTAGAAGTATGGCTTGAGCTTGTGGGCTGCGGTAACTAAAGTGAAGGTAAGCTTCTCCATCGGTGGGTATCTTTCCTCCATGCCTCGGAGTGCTCGGCTAATGTAGTACACGGGCTTCTGCACCCTGTCTTCTTCTTTGACCAAGGCTGAACTGACGGCAGCCAGGGAGACAACTAGGTAGAGGAATAGCTCTTCCCTTGGTTTGGATGGACTTAGCAATGGTGGGGAAGAGAGGTATGTTTTCAAATCCTCAAATGCTTGTTGACACCCGGCCATCCAATCAAAGGACTTCTTCAGCATGCGGAAGAAAGGTAAGCCCTTGTCCGTTGCCCTTCATACGAACCTATTTAGTGCAGCTACCTTACCGTTGAGGCTTTGCACTTCTTTCACATTCCTTGGTGGTACCATCTCTATTATCGCCTGGATCTTGTCTGGGTTGACTTCAATACCTCTTTGAGACACCATAAACCCCAAGAAATTTCCAACTGTCACTCCGAACGTGCACTTGCTCAGATTGAGCCTCATGTTGTAAGAGTAAAGGGTGTCCAAGGTCTCCTTGAGATCGTCCAAATGGTCATCCTCCCTTCGGCTTTTTACTAGCATGTCGTTGACGTAGGCTTGGACATTCCTTCCAATCTGCTATGCAAATATCTTGTTCATGAGCCTCTGGTATGTTATGCCCGCATTCTTGAAACTAAACGACATTACTTTGTAGTAGAAAAGGCCTTGGCTAGTGACGAACGAAGTTTTCTCTTAATCAGCTTGATCTAATTTGATCTGGTTGTAACTAGAAAACGCATCCATGAAGCTCAATAACTGGTGTCTGGCTGTCGAGTCTACTAGGACGTCAACCTGTAGGAGGGGGTAGCTATCTTTGGGGCAAGCCTTGTTCAAGTCCGTGAAGTTTACACACATCCTCCAGTTTCCATTGGCCTTTTTGACCATTATTACATTGGCTAGCCAGTCGGGGTAGTACATATCCCTGATGAATCCTGCATCTTGTAGTTTGCGAACTTCTTCCACTATAGCCTTATTCGACTCCTAGGCGAATACTCTCTTCTTTTGTTGGATAGGGGTGAAAGAGGGTGACACATTCAACCTGTGCACCATGATTGAAGGGTCGATTTCGAGCATGTCTTCATGGCTCTAGGCAAAGACATCCTAGTTTTCTTTTAGGAATGTCGTGAGCGCCTGTCGGACTGGCAGACTGGCGAGGGTGCAGATCTTAGTCATTCGCTCAGGCCTGGAGTTATCGAGGAGTATTTCCTCCAATCCCTCGACGGGCTCTGCAACTGTCCGTTGTTCTTCTATGCTCATGGTCTGTAAATAGTCGTCCATCTCTAACATTGCTATGTAGCACTTGCGTGCTGCCACTTGGTTCCCACGTACCTCTCTTACTCCATACTTGGTGGGAAATTTAATCATCAGGTGATTAGTTGAAGTCACGGCCTTCCATAAGTTGAGGGTAAGACGGCCTAGTTTGGCATTGTAGGCAGATGAGCAGTCAACAACAAGGAATGTAACATCCTTATTTATTTGCTATGGGTAGTCACCGACCGTTACGGGCAATGTGATCGTACCGAGGGGGTACATTCTCGTTCCTCCGAACCCAACAAGTAGCGCATTGGTTAGTATGAGTTGTTCTCTCCCGATCCTTATCTGCTGGAACGCCGGGTAGTAAAGGATGTTAGCAGAGCTTCCATTGTCAACCAAAACCTGGTGAGTGTTGTAGTCCCCTATCCATATGCTAACAACGAGTGCATCATCGTATGGGTGGTAAAGACGTCAAACATCTTCCTCCGAGAATCCAATTATGGGGTTGTCGACTCGTGCCATCTTTGGAACGAAACCCGTCAGTTGAACATTTTGGACCATCCTGAGGTAGGTCTTACGGGCCTTCTTAGATGAGCCAGAAGCCATAGTGCACCCTACAATCATTCTTATGTCCCCTATGGGTGGCCTGGGGTGCTCGTTATCCTTTCTGATAGCCTACTCTTGCAATAGATCCGCCCTTTCTTTGCTAACGAATCATTGTAGTTTCCTTTGTCTAGTAAAGGCTTCAATTTGCTGCTTTAAGTCGTAGCATTTGGAAGTGTCGTAACCGGGGTCCCGATGAAAATGGCAATACTTGTCTTTGGACCTTTTACTGGGATCTCTCTTCAACTTGCCGGGCCCCGTCAAGGCCGCCTCATCCTTGATCTGCATCAAGACCTGATCGATAGGGGTAGTCAGCGGGGTGAAGTTCGCAAATCTTCCAACGAGGGGTTTGGAGTGCCTATCCTCCCACCAATCTCCAGTCCTGGTCATCTTCTGTCCCTTATCCTATCGTGCAATACTACCAAGACCTTCTTTAATCAGCAAACCAGCAACTTTGTACCTCGGCTATAGATTCAATTCAGAGGGTGATTACCGAGGAGATGAATTCCAAGCTCTCATCCGAGATCACTTAAATGGAGGTTAAGCAAGTCATCAACCAAATGGTCTCGCTAAAGGCCCCTAGGCCTGATGGTATGCCACCTCTCTTTTAGCAACATTACTGGAATTTAATTGGAGATGATATATCTAATACCGTGTTGCATTATCTTAATTCTGCTACTCTACTTGAACACCTCAATCACACTTTTATTACCTTCATTCCAAAAAAGAAAAATCCTGAATTTGCCTCTAACTTTAGACCAATCAGTTTGTGTAATGTTCTGTATAAAATTTTCTCAAAAGTTCTAGCAAATAGACTTAAGAAAATTTTTCCAATTATTATTACTGAGAATTAGAGTGCTTTTACAAAAAATCGCCTTATTTCTGACAATATTCTGGTAGCTTTTCAGTCTCTACACAGTATGCAGAAGCACACAGGGAAGGAAGGTTATATGGCCATTAAGCTAGACATGAGCAAAGCGTATGACAGAGTGGAGTGGTCTTATCTATCATCAGTTATGGAAAAAATGGGGTTCACAGAGCATTGGATCAGTCTCATGATGCTATGTGTCAAAACTGTGACGTATTCCATTTTGGTGAATGGGGAACCCAAGGGCAGGATCACACCAACAAAAGGCATTAGACGAGGAGACCCACTTTCTCCTTTCCTATTCTTACTTTGCACTGAAGGTCTTAATGGGCTTCTCAATCAAGCTGCTCACCAAGGACACATAAGGGCTACTCTCTTTGTAGAAATAGCCCACGCCTGACTCACCTTTTGTTTGCAAATGATAGCCTATTGTTTTGCAGGGCCACCATAGAGGAGTGCCATCGAGTTTTGGACATCCTGGAAGTATATGGGAGATGCTTAGGTCAGTAGATTAACCAAAGTAAGACTACAATCTTCGTTAGTAAATCTACCAGTGATGATACCAAAAATCAAATAGAGTTGGCATTAGGGTTTCTAGAAATTATTCAGTATGAAAGATACTTGGGGTTACCTTCCTTGGTGGGTAGATACAAAAAAGCAAGCTTCAATTATATAAAGGAACGAGTTTGGAAAAAATTGCAGGGTTGGAAGGAGAAACTCCTATCACAAGCTAGAAGGGAGACTTTAATCAAAGCAGTTGTCCAAGCTATTCCAACTTACACTATGAGTTGTTTCAAACTCCCATTAGGGCTTCTCTTGGAAATTGAGAGCCTAATAAGAAGATTTTGGTGGGGTCAGAAAGGAGAAAGGAGGAAAGTTCATTGGGTGAAATGGGATACACTTTGTCTCCCAAAAAAGGAAGGTGGAAAAATTTCAATGATGCTCTCTTGGCCAAGCAAGCGTGGAGATTACTTCATAATAGGGATTCTCTTTTTTAAAGAGTCTTTAAAATGAAGTTTTTTCCAAATTGTAGCATTTGGGAGGCTCAAGAATCTAGCTCTAGTTCACACGCTTGGCGTAGCATTTTAAAGGGAAGAGATGTTCTACTAAAGGGTGCAAGATGGAGGGTTGGGTGTGGAGAGGCTATTAGCATTTGGAATGACACATGGCTACCATCACAGGAGCATCCACGGGTCCTATCTGATATTGTACCAGGTTTTAAAGATGGTAGAGTTTCTGATCTCATCAATCCGATTACAAGAACACGGTACTTAAACTTAGTGCATAGGCTGTTGTCACCTGAAGAGGTTGCATTGGTCCTCAGCATCCCATTGAGTCATACCCTAGTGGAGGATAAAATCATTTGGCCATTCATCCCCTCAGGTAACTATACTGTAAACTCGAGTTCCAAGTTTTTAGCCAAAATAACTTCTATTCTAGCTCCTACAGTCAATCAGCAGAAGTAAAATGAAGTTTGGAATAAGATTTGGAGGCTTAACGTTCCTAATAAAGTGAGGAATTTTATGTGGCGAGTTTGCAAAGAAGCTATACCAGCAAAACACAATTTAATGAGGAGGAAGATTTTAATGGAAGACAAGTGTGAGCAATGTGGTGTTGAGTCTGAAACGGCAGCCTATGCACTATGGGAATGTATCACGTTGGATGAAATCTGGGAAGCTATTCTAGGCTTCGAAGATTGAAGACAGCATGACATTTCAAACATCAGAGACCTAATTAGTTTGGCTCACAAGAAAAGGAAAAACTTGGACCTTATGGCCATGGTGATGTGGACGATATGGTATCGACGAAACCAACTCCGAGTAAGCATAAATGATTCTTCCAAAGCATAGGTTCTCCAACAAGCTTCACAGGCACTTGCCACTTTCCAACAGAGCCAACACTCCCTCATTCATCACTCAATAGTCACCCAACCTTAGCCCCGTGCTTAATGGCTTCCTTCTCTGGCGAATTGTCTCAAATTGAACTTTGATGGGGTCGTTTTTCGGGAGCTGGGCAAGGCTGGTCTGGGTGTGGTAGTTCATGATTGCCAAGGAAATGCTATAGCTTCATTGTAAGAACAAGCTCCTCTACCATTTTCATCAGACATCGTGGAAGCCATGCTACAAGGGCAATGACCTTCACACAGGAACTTGGTATTGCTGAGTTTATGCTCGAAGGAGATTCGGAAGTAGTGATAAACTCTCTTCAAAGCACGGAAGCCTCTCTGTCTCCTTTTGGCCATCTTCTTGAGTCTGCTAAATCCACTCTAGTTACTAGTAAATGTATTGCTTTCTCCCATGTTCGTAGAATTGGTAATAGAGTAGCTCATAACTTAACTAGACATGTTAGAGGTTTGTCGATGTAGGTGGAGAATGTTCCACGACACCTATATGATGTACTCTTTGCTGATCCAGCTGATTTTTTTTAATACAAGAAGTAATCCTTATCCTCAAAAAAAAAAAAAAAAATCGCTAATACTACTGCGGTACTACCCCAAAAAAGTAGCGATGAACAGTACCAAGCGTGGTACTGTTCATCGTCAAACCAATTTAATATCGTTTTATATTCGGCTTTCTCTCCCTTTTGACAGAATTGCCCTCCCACTTGTACCTCTGTTTCCATTTCTCAAAAAAAAAAAAAAAAAAAAAAAAACTTGTACCTCTGTTCTCTCTCTTCTAATCAGACCAGCACGGCAGAGATCGGAGCTCTCACTTGACGTTGGCCACGGCAGAGCTGGTGGTGGAAGCCGACTTGGGTCGTTGTTTGTGAAGGATTGGTTCCGGGTTTGTTCTTGGATGTTGGTTTATTCTGAGTTTCCGTTGGATTATGGCTTGATATGTGATTGATCTAGTTATGGGTATGCGTTTGATGGAAGTCCTGAGAAAAGCCATTGGTGATGGACACAGCTACTTTGAAAAGGAAATTTGGGTTTGCTTTGCTCTGTGTTGTTGCTGAAGGTACAGGAAGAAAGGGCTTAGAGGGTGGAAAACGAAATTTACTTACTTATTTTTGGAGGGTGAAAATTTTTGTATTTTGAATATAATAGTGAAACAAATATTAAGGCTGATGATCAAAAACAAAGTTTTTTGAGTTAGTTTAGTTTAAATTTCGATGAGACTGATGTTAATGGTCTTACAAGTTCATGTGATGTTCAGTGTACCCTATGCATAGTTGAGCCAAACGTTGTAAACAAAAATTTGGTTTAACCAAAAAAAAAAAAAAAAGCTTTGTAAAAAAAACTTTGTTTACACTGTTGCACATCTATATGTGTTTACACAAACCTATATAATGTAATTAGAAGAAGAAAAAAAATTGAGAAATACCTAAAAGAGAACAAAGCCTCAAGATGGCTTCCTAAAGAGGGACTAATCCTTGCAGATGCAGAGGTCTCGCTGCAAAGGAATTTTAGAGTTTGAACTTCGGGGACAGTTGTTGTTTTTGAAGAAAACCACTCAATCTAACATATCGCCACAAAAACTCATCTCATCTTAAACAAATAGAGATCTAAGGCATATCCGTTTTAAACCAAAAAAAATGGCAAATGAAAAATATTTTTACACATACAAGGACCTAAATTTTGTAAAGGGTGAATCAAATCAAATGAAAAATATCCATATTACCTGTGGTTGTAGTGAAAATCGGCGAGAAAGTGCTGGAATTAAAAAACACACAAATAAATAATGATAATAAAATCAAAGAGAATTAAGCTTAGAATTGATTCATACCTATCTTTTCGTGAGCTATACAATTAGAGAGAGAAATGGGGGTGCTTGTTGCGTTCAAGCTTAAGAATGAATGGTAGTTGCAGTCTTGCAGGTGTAGACAAAGGAGGAGTCCTTGATGCCAACAAACAGAAAAATAAAATAGGAAAAATGAAAAGAGTTGTTGGAGTAGTTCTCAATATATGAGGAGCCGGTGAAGAAATACTGGGTAGTGCAATACTGTAATTGATGCAATAATTATTAAAAGTGAAAATTGAGAGTTGAAAACAAATAATTTTTTTTCTTCAAAAGTTTCAACTTACGGCGTTTACTTCTGATAATAACTTTTTATTATTAGAGCAAGGTATCAATCGATTTTTGGCATAAGTGGAGATTGAATCCAGATCTTTTATTCAACCATCAGAAACTTTACTAGTTGAGCTAACTAGAATCTATAAAAAAAATAAATTTTAATCTTAGCTTTTAAATAAATAAATAAATAAAATAAAAATAGTGAATGGTTAAAGTAAAAAAAGTAAAGGATTTTGTTTTAGTAAACTATTTTAAGGAAAAATTTTGCTACATATTTGTATGCAGCAATTGTTATATACAGAGATATGTGGCAGCAAAAAGAAACACATGATCCTTGAATACACACTCGCACGCACACACGCTCGCGTGCACACACACACAGATATATATATATATATATATATATATATATATATATATATATATATATATATTTGTGAGTTCTAATAAAATTGTACATTAAAAGAGTACTTTGTCAGGAAAAAACACACAGACGATAAACGAAGTCAACATAAAAAAATAAAAATAAAAAATAAAAAACAAAAAACCAAAAACAAAAAATAACTCCCCACTCTTTTTATATACTGTTTAAGGATGAAAACGTAAATATGCTCATATCCCACAAACAAAATTGTAGCTCAGTCCACCGATTCTTTAAACACTCATGCCGTTTAGTAATTTCTAATTTTTTTGAGGCCGTTTTGTCAAACAATCTCACACTATATATGTATATATATGAGTTGACCTCAAGTTACACTTAGTATAACTCTAAACAATATTACACCATTCAGTATTTAAAAAAATGAATGTTCTTTTTCCTTTTCTTTTTTGGACATATCATCGTCCCTTTCATTTAGAATAACCCTTACCAAAAAAAAAGTGTTGGATATTTTTTTTGGAATAACTGAAAGTTTTATATACCCATTAATTTATTTTTAGAATCAGAAAGGAGGAGAGGGGGGCTTATAATATGGGGCCAGTTATTTTTTATTTTAGGGCAGATGATCCCTTTCATTCGAATAACCCTTACCAAAAAAAAAAAAAAAGTGTTTAGATTTTTTTTTTTTTTTTTAGAAATAAATGAAAGTGATAAGGTTTATATATTGTTAATTTATTTTTAGAATCAAGGTGGGGGGGGGGGGGGTGTCATGCCATCAATTTTACTTTTCTATATATATATGTGTGTGTGTGTGGGGGAAAATAATCATTCTATTCTTTATGTTGACATTGCTAAAGACTTTGGCATTAACCAATGGCGTTAAGGACTGTGTGGTTTACTATCATTGTTGATTGGTGGACTTATGTGATACGTACAAACAAAATTTTTTTTTTTTTTTTTTGAACACATACGTACAAACAATCTTTAATCAGCAATTGACATTTAAAATTTATTGGTATGAGTTATGACATTTTAGCGAGTACATTCTTGTGGGTGGATTCTTACCATTCTTGAGGATACATATTTCGAGAAGATTTGGAAATAAAATTGAAAATTAACCAGAACTTTTGTTGCATGTGTTAAGGTAAAGAATTTTTTAAACGAATTTAGATTTATCACTTTTTTTTTTTTTTAGAAGACATGATTTTAGATTCAATCACAACAGTTCTAGATTTTGGTGAAGCATTAGAGGAAATTTCATATTTTTATGAGGAAATTTTAGTTGGAATTTGAGGTCTCAAAATCACAACTAAACTTGGCTCATTCGCTCAATAAACGAACATAAATAAGATTTTTTTTCAAGTCAAATATGAGCCATTTATAAACAATTCAGTTCATTTCAACCCTATCAACAATGACTATGGTGCTTTTAATGAAGGGTTTCGAATTAGGTATTTCTTTATTGACAGTTGATTAAGGGTTTCAAATAAGATATTTCTCCACCCAATTAATAAATATTGAAATTTTAATGACGAGATTGTAAATCCAATCATTCTAAAACTTTTGCAAAAACATCGATTCCTTTTATTTTAAACACAACATCAAGACATTTCTAGAAAAAAAAAATGAAGGAATTTTGAAAGAATCAAAATTAATCAAACATATGCCTATGAAAATTCTGCACTTGAAAAAGTTGAACATAGAGAGAGAGAGAGAGAGAGAGAGAGAGAGAGAGAGAGAGAGAGAGAGAACGTATTCAACACTTCCATATAAGTGGACCTACCTAACACTTCCATATAAGTGGACCTACCTACCACATTCCTATCTGCTTCTTGAACCTCGTTTTCTTGTTGACCATCGTACAAACAAAACAAAAGGTACGCGTCTAGATTGATTAAGTAATAGTGTTACTTATAGTTTGGCCAAACATGTACTTAACATTCAAGAGTTTTCAGTGTGGATGGAAGAAAGTCAAGTAAACCCTTTGATGCATTTTCATTAATAAAAAAAATTAGGAAAAAAAAAAAACCTTCGCATATATTAACTTAAAGAAATTCCTTTTTTTTTTTTTTTTTTTTTTTAAATATAGACATGAATATATATCTTAAAATTATTTTTTAATATAAATTTCACTTATTTGGACAAAATATTGTTAAGGAATCCCACATAGCAATGAGGCAAATTAGTGACACTTGACTTGCACATGTGAAAGTGATTATTCAATACTTCATGAGCAATTTTTTTGGTGTGAGGGGATGATACAATAATTTACCAAAATTGTATGAAATAATCATAGAACAAACTATATAACAATTATTTGTTACACCTTTTGTACCAAATTGTTTGGCCTATATTTCACTTTGGGATGTCCTAAAATAAAATCCTCTTTGAAAAAATAACTCAAACTTTTTAACATGCCCCTTAATTTATTTAAAAATTCAGTACTCCTCTCTCAATAGAGTTTAAACTAATGGGATAGTTTGAAATTTTGTACATTTTTATGCAAAAAAACAACACATTAAATGATGTTTTCTAAAAATATTGGATTTTCTAAACAGCCCAAACAAAATGGAATGGATGAAGTATTTATGATCAAGTACTCAATAATACCTACAAACCCATCAATAATATTGTACATAGAGAATAGAAACTACCCCTTATCAGAATTTGAAAAGTTCTTCACATCATTGTCCATGTGAACACAGTTCATTTTTCTCATTGGAGGTACTAATTTCAAATTAGATAATTGTGCCATTAATTTATTCAACTCAACCCCAAAAATCTAACCACAACCTAGGTTTTCTAAAGCAGGATCTTTCCAATTGGTAGATGATATATCTAGATGACCACATTTGCCAAATTATATACACTATTTCCTAACATGGTCGGCTGGGATTTTGAATTAGTACTTATTTGAATTAGTACTTAAAATAAATGGGTTTAAGAGTCAAAAACTATTGTGTTCACACTTTGCCGGACGAAATGGGTAACTAAATATAAAATTCTAACTATATAATTAGTTGTCAACGTTTTTAAACTATATTTTTTACTAGCATCTCGAGTTTTAAAGACTCGATTTTGGCCTATAAATCGAGTTTTTGAGACTTGATTTTCATGGCCTAATCAAATCCGATGTGGCATATTTTTCCACGTGGCTATCACATGAAAATCGAGTTTCTAAGACTCGATTTCTAACACAAAAAAAAAAAAAAAAAAATTAAAAAATTCTAAGTCCATGTACAAGCCAAAATGCCAAACACATCAATCCCAATCCAAACTCAAATTAGAGGGAGAGAAAGAGCTCACCTCACCAGCCAGGCACGGCCGGGGCTAGCGCGCGGCCTAGGCTCGTGCGCGGCGCCTGGGTCGCGTGCGGTGGTCCGATTTGGATCTTCTCCTTCTGGTTTTTTTTTTTTTTTTCTCTGGGTTCTTCTCATTCTGGTTTTTTTTTTTTTTTTCCTCTAGTTGTTCTCTGTTTTGGTATCTCTCTTATTTGTTTATATTTATAAGGGTTAGAAATCGAGTCTTAGAAACTCAATTTCCATGTGGTCACCACGTGGAAAAATATACCACATCGAATATGATTAGGCCATAAAAATCGAGTTTTTGAGACTCGATTTATGGGTCAAAATCGAGTCTTTGAAACTCAAGATGCTAGTAAAAAATATAGTTTGAAAACTTTGACAACTAATTATATAGTTAGAATTTTATGTTTAGTTACCCATTTCGTCCCACTTTGCCACTTTGAAATAGTTTCCAACTAATTGGTGTAGGACTTTGAAGTGATTCGTTCGAGGTTGCTACATCCCCTTCATACGGCAAAAGGCCTATTCTTTAAAAAAATAATCAATCAACTTGAACATCGAGACTTTGGAAAAGAATAAACCTCGTGACTTGATGTTAAATTAAAGGATTTCACTATTTTATACTAACGAATTAAATTAACTAGTCGCTAACCCGTGCGATGCACGGGAAAGTTCTTAGAAATGCTAAATATTTTTTTTTAATCAAATTAAATGCATTTTTTGTGAGGTTGAGAGAAATTTAGTCAACTTAAATGAACCTTTTCGCTTTGGATTTTAAGGAATAACTCACACAAAAACGAATATACAAATTTCATGCATTATGATTTGAGCTGGTCAACCAAGGTAGGTGTGTGTTTGTCTATATATATATATATAGGGTGACCTTGTCAAATATTTCTTAATCTGCCAACAAAGCAAATTATTGCTCATTTGAAGCAATTTACAATGTTCATTCTAGGCAGAAGCTAACATACTTTTTGTTGTTGTAATTTACAATTTGAGTAGATGAAAAATAATATGATGTTCTATGTCAAAGATTACATATCACATTTAAAAGAAACACTAACAGAAAGTAAAATATATGACATGCACTAATAACAAATGATCATAATATTCAAAGAGTTTTGTACATTAACAACTAAATCTTATTAAATTGTTGGGGGCAGCTTCACTAACTATATTTTATCAATAAAAATAATTTTCTTCATAAGACTTGTTTAATTTATCATATTAAATATGAGAAAACAGGTGCAAGCATATTGTTGTTGACTCTACACTGTATCACAAAGAGTCTCTCTTGGGTTGCTTCATTCTTGTCTGTGCTCTACAACTAAAGCTCCCCCATCATAAGCTTCCTACCTTGCAAAACTGTGCAGACAAAAGTAGAATTCCAGAATTTTCATTTCCTACTTTTGCAGCCCTCAACAAAAGTTAAGCTTCATGATTTTATCAAAATTTTGCATGCCTTTATTATTAAAATTCTCAATATACACATCATTAGCATAGATACAAATTGATTCAAAAACAGCCTTATTTTAAAAACACCATAATGCAAAAATATCACCAATAAATAATCGTAATATTTGAAGAGAGATGAATGAAGCAAAATAAAAATAATTAAAATTCAATAAATGAAGAACCAAATATCAAGAACATAGAGGGAGATTGTTGGAAGCAGAATTAACAAACCTAGCATAAATTGTTAAGATCTTATACTCGATTGGAAAGGAAGTAACTATAAAAGTTTTAGCTTGCCAAGCTTTCTTGCGTTGTTTTATACATCTTGGAGCAAGGATATCAAGGGAGTTACAGGATGAGCGGATAACAGACCAAACAAATTGGCACGTATATCAACCATCAATAACACACCCAAAATTATAAAAATCTAAATAGATTAAAATGTTAGATTGAGAAAGAACTTAACTGTTTATTTATAACTGCCAAAAATGTTTAAGGATTTCCAAAACTACTAAAGTTTGTCAGGGTTAAAAAATTTAATACACCTATGGGAATCTAATTCTTTTCAATCCAGTCAAAGAATTAGATAAACAAACAAAAAGAATAGAAAGATATAATACCTGTTTTCAAAGTTTTCAAGGGCTTTAACTAATTCCTCATACTTATATTCCTTTATCTCCACCTCTACTTCTACTTTCTCCACCACTCCTGCACCTTTTAAAATACCAAAATAACCCAACGACGTCGTTTAATGCAATATCTTTTAAATTAAAGCATGGACACAATAAAAATGAGTGAAAAAGATCATAAATTTATGTAAACATTCAAAAATTTGGGAATTTAGATTCAGATTCTGTAATAAGAACAAAACAGTCGGGTATATTATCTTAAAGGTGCTGTCTAACACAGAACAGATTGGGTTGCCGAGCTATTTGGTTTTTCCTTTACAGATGATGTACGGTAGCTGTTTTCCCTTTCTTTCCCACTAACAAAAGTAGTATTGTTTATGAGAAAAGTTTGAGTTGAAGCCAAGAGAAGAATTTTTATAGATACAAAATATTCAAGGCAAGTTGTATGATTGAAAACAAATATTTTACCTTCCATATTTTACCTTCCAACCATTTAAAAGAAATATTTTACCTTCTCACAATAAATTATTGGAAAAACAACTAAAAACAATTATAATGAGTATAACAATCGCAATAAACAATATGTTCCAACCGTTTAAAAGAAATATATATATTTTTTATTTTGTATAACAACTCAGCTGAGTTAAATATACTTTTTAAAATGAAAATAGTCTAAAAACAAAAGAGTCAATTTTTTTTGGTTTCTCTTTTTTCTTTTATTTAGCAAGTAAATAGAATAATGAACAAATATAGATTCCATAAACAAAACTATCTACATCAGACAAATAGTGCAATACATGTATTAGTAGCAAAGCAGTAAATGATCTGATTAATGGTTTTATATTGACTATTTATATATAAACATTGCAAAGTGGAAACAACATTAGAAATTAAGATACCATAAACAAAAATGTAAACAAAAGAAATCATAATTTAGAAACAATAAATATATTAGTAAGTATATGAAAAATTGATAATCACAATCAAATTCAAAAATCAAATGGAAAGACATGTCAATCTCACTGTCCATAGGACTGTTTTTGTAAAGAGAAATGCATGTTTTAATTTACTGTGTAGTTTTAGAGAAACAAAAAAGAAAAAAACAGTTCTTGACAATATTTGAGGACCTTAAACAATCATATATTATGAACATTCTCTGTTAACAAAAATAATTTTTCTTTCAAAAAATCACATGCCCAAACATAAGCCTAAATTTTTTATAAATCCAAACATAAGCCTAAATTAAAACAAATTCAGATAAAAAACGATATTAAAAACTCCAGCAACCCGGAACTGAAACAAACCCGCAGCAACTTCTTCATCACAAACGCAAAACAAAAAGAAGAAAAAATCCATTGCACCATATTGAAAGACCATTATTAAGAAAAAGAATCCAAATTTGTGAACAGAACACTACAATATACTATGATATTAAAACTCCAAGCATAAAAGCAGATTTAAAATTTGAGAATGCTCTTTAAGAGTGACATTCCACATGTGCAATATAGACCACTCCAATAAGAGCAATTGATGAATTTTGAATGTTTCCTAAATCCTATATTAGACCTTGTTACAATAGTGCAGCCAAAAAAAAAAAAATTGTACGATACTATCAACTATTACCAAAACTATCTAAATGTTGTTTTCTACAATATAAACCTATCCCACTATCAATACCAATCCCAATATCTAACATATCAATCATAAAAATTTCAAATCCATACCAATCCCAATATCTAACATATGAATCATAAAAGAATTTCAAATGTTGTTTTCTACAATATAAACCTATCCCACCATCAATACCAATCCCAATATCTAACATATCAATCATAAAAAATTCAAACCCATACCAATCCCAATATCTAACATATGAATCATAAAAGAATTTCAAATACACAATCTCAAAGAATTAGAAATTAAAATTACCAATCCCAATATCTAACATATGAATCATAAAAGAATTTCAAATACACAATCTCATTGAATTAGAAATTAAAATTCCTTATGAATTTTGAATTTAAATCCCCAAACTATACTCTAAAATCAAGTTTTGAAGCGGTAGCCACATGAACCCAAATAAAAATTCACAAACAATGTAATGAACAAGTAACCTCAATGTACTCCACACCAATTTTGCTAAGATTATCAGGAAGCAAGCTAATAACTCCACCTTGCTCAGTTTCCACTAAACAAAGAAGAATCAAAACATTCAAAACTAATCTGATCAGTGACCACAATACCAAAACTTAAATCATATTTTGAAATTTAAAAAAGTGGAAAGAATCTAAACTAAAAGCTCTAAAACGAAATTGGTATATATATATATATATATATATATATATTCTGCCTAGATCTATGGTTTCTCAGTGATAGATAATCAATGTATCTATATAAAGCTATATAATCAATATTGCTATAGGCAAACAACAGATTTATTGGTAGACATATAATCAACATAATTTTTGTCAACAAATTCAAAGTAAAATCTTCCAAGGCAGCATTGATATTTTCCCCACATTTTATATTCAACATGTTCTACACATTCTCTGAGAAATTTAAACAAACACAAACCCCAGCAGCAGCCTATAACTATCTGCAACACACAGCCCATACATATTTTTTCAGCCAAAATAAATTAATCATCAGGCCGACTCTTAAGCCTTTCAAAAACATAGAAAAAAAAAACCATTAAATTGATACTATCTCCACTATGAAACCGATCAATATTTGCAATATTTTCTTACAAAACCTGTAGAATTTGAAATCCCTAAATCGATAGAAAACCTAATTGAAGACATATAATTAAAACATAACTTTGAGGCTCTGTTCCATTTAAACCAATTTCAATTTGAATTTTAACCGATATCAATCAAATAAAATTGAAACTTGAAAAAGATCAGATTGGAATTCGTCATACCTGAAAAAATCGTCCAACATCAAAAACGGAAAAGGATCCAAATTCGTCCAACATCAGAAATGGAAAACGATCCAAATTCTTCAAGTCAGTCCGATCCAAATCCTTCAAGTCAGTCCTGAAAATCAAATGCCCAAAAAGGGGGCAAAAAAATAATCAATGCCCAGATGATAAAAACTCAAGAACAAAATAACCATGAATCAAAATTGACATTAGCCAGAGGAGTTGTGGCTGAGAAAAGGAGGGAGCTGCATTGAATGAGAGAATTAAAGAAGAAGAAGGAGATGGGAGTGAGCTTGAAATAGAGAGAGAGTTTGATCGAGGGTTTTGTTAGGGTTGAGTTTGTGTTTGAGAGATAGGTTTGAGATAGTTGCGGCTGAAAACCTACGGTTTGTAATTTGTATTGTATTAGGTGGAAAAAAAAAGATTTATTATTTATTATTTAAGTATTGGCTGAAACCTCCGCTTTATAATTTGTATTTGGTGGAAAAAAAAGATTTATTATTATTTATTTAATTATTTAAGTATTGCTGACGTGAAAAATTGTGGAAGTTTCAAAAGTTTCGGTTTTATATATATATATATATATAGATTAATGGTTCTGATTATATTTTAAGGTTGATGAATCGCAATCAAATCATAATGACCATTAACAAACTTAAATAATAATAAAAAATATTATTTGTACACCTAATCATCTAATACTTTAATTATATAATAGTACTTCTTTTTAAATCACAAAAAACTAGAGGCTCTTTTTTTTTTCTTTATTTCTTTTTGTGCCTTTTCTTTTTCGGTGCAATTGTAACTTATCTCATGGGCAGGGATTGCGGGTCAACGGCTCACTGTTTTGCAAAAGTTCATCTGTTATCAATAATTAAGTCTAGAAGTATGCTGTTCCTCAAAAAAAAAAAAAAAAAAAAGTCTAGAAGTATGCTCCTTTTTTGCTTGGATTTATTTGCTTAAAAGCGGTTTTAGCAATTTGGCATAAGATGTAGACATCGACAAAAGCTAATTCAATTAACTCATTATACATAACTAGTATGTAATCCCGTGTTACCGCACGGGATTGATTAATTGTAATGATACTATTGGCCAATTTTTTGTTTTTTGTTTTTTTTGGGTTTATCACACGGATAATATAATTAAATAAAACAACGAAATATATATATTGCATTTTATTATTTAAGTAACGCTATTGGTCTTTTTTTTTTTCTTTTTTGGTTTATCATACATAAGATAGCATTAGATAAAGCAATGAATAAAAAAAAAAGAATGTTGCATTTTATTATTTAAGTGATGTTACAGTAAAGAAAAAAGAAAATATTGCATTTTATTGTTTAAAATATATAAAGGGACATTAATGGAACTTTCTTCAAAAGTTTCTAATAAAATTGGACATGAATAGCGTATTGAAATCAGAAGTGCGTTGCAATTCACAATTTTTAGTGGAGATGCCATCAAATAGCACTTTTTCCTTATAGACATGTCTAATACGCTGTCCTTGAGTTTATTTTGAATACGTTTCAAGGCAAAGTCAATATGGTTGTCTCTTTTAACACTTCAGAGTTTATTTTGATTACGTTTCAATCCGAAGTCAACATTGTTGTCTCTTTTAACACTTCAAATTGCCATTGATTAGTTTCACAAAATTAAAATTTACAGAACATTTTACCTTGTTTTTTCAACATCCGAAGGTTAAATGTTTCTATTAAAACCCAAAAGTTCACCTAACTAAAAATCATATATACATATCTTTCATCAATCGTTAATAGCTCTACAATCTATCAGATCTCTTTAAGTCGAAGTCAATATTGTTGTCTCTTTTAATACTTCAAATTGCCATTGATCAGTTTCACAAAATTAAAATTTACAGAACATTTTACCTTCTTGTTTTTTCAACATCCGAAGGTTAAATGTTTCTATTAAAACCCAAAAGTTCACCTAACTAAAAATTATATATACATATCTTTCATCAATTGTTAATAGCTTTACAATCTATTTATGCACTAAAAGCAATGACTAACATGAAAGAAGAGAAAGATTACATGTTAGCATAAACTATCACTTCCAAAAGCATCATTAATCAAAGATTAAAATGAAACTATAATTCAAAATAATTCAAGCAGTTGCCTGTGTCCCAAATTGTAAGGTTCAATCTTCTCCCACCAATTGTGAGCAACTTAATCTCAAAATCCACACCTGAAAATGATTAAAACAATAATGAAAGGTCATAATACAATCTAAAGAATGAAAATAGTGATCCCTACAAAAATAGAAAATAAAAGGACATGAAAGCTCTTGGTGCACCTAATAATACAGAGACTGAGGAAGCATATATCATGACAAATTCCTACTCCAAAATGACCAACATCTACATTGAACTCTTGCTTATCAGTGCCAACCAACTTTGAAGAAATTTCTCTTCAACCAATAAATCTAAAAGATAGATTTGTGTTAACTTTCAATGTAATTATTTTCAAATTTTATTATACCACAAATTCTCACAATTGGTCTCAAATGAACCTCTGATGATGGCACCTAGTCGCACCTTACAAAACCACATCCACTTTATCTAAGTAGGCACAGAAGGAACAGAGTCAATCCTCTTAGAAGTATGGATAATACATATTTATGGTGCATGATTTCAATACAATCTTATCAAAACAAATGGTAGTTATTTAAGGTTTGAGTCTAAATCATATACACCTATGTTTGGCAACCCAAATTTTAAAAAATATGGGACAACTACATAAATAAATAACATATTGGAATTTTGTTTGTGTTTGTGTAGTAAAGGGAAAATAAAACCCATAGAGTATAATAAGAAGAAATATTAACCTAGTATCAACTATCAATTTTTGAATAAAGAAACTCTATGCTTCAAGTGCATCACAAAAAACAAAAAAAATCATGATGGCATTTAAATTAGGGAAATCTTACTTATATACTTCCATCCAAGCAGTCAACAGTACAATCAGTATGAAATGTAACGAACTTAGAGTCATTATTCACTTCTCCAAAAACACAGTCCTTATTTACAAATCAAAGCAATGAAAGAAGAATTTAAGCTACCATTATGTGATGTTGTTGACAGTCTCAGATAGCCTTAAAAACTTTAGTTTTGTTGCCTTATTAACCCAAAGACACACAAAACAAAAACCTGAGACAAACACATGGAATAGAAATGAAATTTTCTCAGAAAGCAAGAAAGCATAGTATACCTTATGTTAAGTTTTGTGAATGTGATACCTTATGTTTTGTGTAAGTGAGGGTCAGATCTGATATCATTCATGAGCAAATAGATATCAATCGTAATCTGAAATAAAGCAGATAGATAAAACCCATCAACAGAATTTCTCAACCAACCAAATAAATAAATAGAGCAATACAAATTCTGTTAGTTTTAATAGAAAACGGGCTAATTTACTAGAACCAAATATTATATCTTAAAAAATCACTGCCTTTGAAGGATCTTGGAATCTGGTTGCTATCAACATTAATCAATATGTAAGTCCACGAAAGAATACCAAGAATCTCTTTGATGCAAATTCAACCTTTTTCCTTCTGCCACAAAAAAGAAAACTTGAGAACTATAAAACAAAACCTAGAAAAGTATTTGAACTCTATGCTTGATAACCAATTAGATGGCAAATTTCATAGCATTCATTGAAAAAGAGGGAATGGGCTATCCAAGTAAAAAAAAAAAAAAAAAAGCTGAAAACACGCTACAGTACAAAATGTGAAACGTAAAATTGTATCCAAACCACACCTTAATCACAGATGGTGGAAGAAAAAAATTTAAAATATATTCTTTTATTTTAATATCTTTCAAAAATAACAAACGCTAATAATAACCTAGAGATTTATTTATTTTTTAAAATTAAAAAAAAAAAAATCAAAAGATGGGTCTGAGATTAACCCATCACGATGCGAATTGGTGCTACAACCTCCAGCACCTAAAGGGCAAGTCCTACTACATGAAGATGAGGGATGATAGGGCTAGACTCATCCAGTGTCTTCCCGAGTCCAGCAAGGGGTTGGATAAGGATTTTCTTATCGTGTCGGGAGAGTGGCACGATGGCCTTCACTGCCCGACTGTGGAAGGGGAGCCAGGTAGGGTATTCGGAACATGGGAGGGTTGATTGGTTAGGCTTTCATAATTTGCATTGCTTGGTTGCTAACAAGAACTAACTTTTTCTGTTGCAGATCCACACGCCTTTGAGCGACACTTCCATTTGGTCAACAAAGGGGACTTAGAAGCTGTACTCAAGGCAAAGGTCTTTGTGAACGAGGCTGACGACCAGGTTAGAGCCGCCCACAAGATTCTCGGATACAAGCCGATTCTCCTTCTCGGCTCCCAGATACGTGATCAGAGCCAAGGACCCGAGGCTTCACCAAATCACCGTGGTGGAACGAGGGTTCTCGTTTTCTGAAGGATCCTCCGTCACAGAGGGTGTCTCGTCGGCAGCCTCTTCCTCCTCCCATCAAGCTGCAGAGGTCAAAGGAGGAAGTTCAGAGAGTGAGGAAAGAAGTAGTTGATCTGAGTACGTCCGAGGATGAATTTGGAGCATTCGACCCCGTCCATCTGCTTGAGGACCCCCTGGTGACTTAGGTGACCCCCATTTATCCGAGGAAGACCTTCTGTCATTAAGGACTGGTGCCCTAACTGAGATAGGCTTCAAGAGACGACCCCAAACCAGCATGTTCGACTTGCTTGAGGGCTAACCGGGGATGACACGCTGGAGAAGTCACAACCCGAGCCTCCTCCTCATTCTCCCAAGCTTCCTCTTTCCCCACCCAAGTCATTGCCCGTGCAGTCCAAGTCGTCTTCCATTCCCCTGACCTCGGACCCTCGGCATGAACTCGTTGATCCAAAGAGGAAGAGGTCTTCCAAGGGCAAAGACCCGGTGGGGGAGGAGAGATCTCGCTCCTCCCAAGAGGAAGATGAAGTCCGCCGACCTTCTAAGCAGCTGAGGATCAGCGGTCAGGGCAAGGGAAAGAAGGTCGTCCGGCAGCCCGAGCCTCAGGCGTGGCTACCTGCCGCCATGCTTCATGGGAAGCCTTTAATGGATGACGCCACCCTCAGGGACTTTAGAGGGGGCGAGGGTGCTCGTGTGGCCGACGCCCTGGAGAGGTCCCTACTTCTCCCCACCGACATGGCCGAACTGAGGGGCTTGAAGAGGCAGGAAGTTGCCCTAAACCTCAAGAGGTATCTGGGCATGGTAAGACTTTTGATACTTGTGCCTTTGTTAGATTTTATTTCTTAGCTCCCGGCTTATGGTTTATTTGTTTTAATTGGCAGGCTGTCCAGGCTACTTTCAAGCTGGAAGAGGAAGCCAATAACCAGAGTAGAACCCTGGACCAGGAGCGCGACAAGTACTTAGAGGCTGCAAATACTCTTAAGAAATCTAAGGCTGATCTCAAGAAGGCGAGGGAGGACTTGGCGGAGATGACGAGGGCCAGAGACAGCGCAGCATCTGACCTAGCCGACGTTAAAAAACAAGCTGAGGACAAGACCGAGCACTTGCGGGATGTTGAGGGTCAGCTGCAGGTCGCCGCAGAGCATATCGCCGACTTGAAGAAGAAACTGGCTGAGGCCGAGTGGGCCAGAGGTGTTGCCGAGTAAGCCAGGGACGAGGCCTTGAGGGCTAAAGAACTGGTTGAGTTCGCGAGGATAGATGCCGAGACCTCCAAAGAGCAAGCGGAGGAGGAGGCCTTTGAAGGAGTGGCTAAGACCGTGGCGAGCCTCAAGGCTCAAGTGCCCAAGGTGTGCAGACACTATTGTTCCGAGACTTAGAATGAGGCCCTCAATCAAGCTGGGGTTGAAGCCTCGTCTGAGCTTAGGAGGGTCGAAAAGGTGTATTACCCCCTGCCATTCGCGAGGTTGTCTCCACTGACCCTAAAGTTGGCACGGCCTCTAAAGCGACGGACAAGGGCTCAGTCAGTGCCGCTGATGATCCAATGCCAACTGACAAGCCCGCTGAGGAGATTGGGCACCAAGGGGCATTAGGGAACGAGGAAACTGGTAACCCAGCGGCCCCCCAGGACGTGGTGGAGCTTCCCACTGACCCTAAAGCCACCCCTGCAAACCAGGAGTCCTCCGAAGTAGCACCTCTGAGCTAGGATCTCATCAGCAGCCTCTTTGCCTTGATTTATCATTGTATATTTTATTTTAGTTTAAAACACTCTAATGCTATTTTTAAGTTGAATGCATGGGTCTTCTTTTCTTTTTACTTGGTGTTTATTGTCATTGTGATGAGTTTGGCCACTTATATAACCTGTGCTTCAATTATGGGCTTCACAATCTTAGAAACTCAGCACGTTTTTCATTCTAAACCGGCAACCAAAAAACGTAATGTCACGCCCCAAACCCGATACCCGGATTTGTGACCATGACCGGCATGCTAATATCAAGCCTAAACCTGATATTAACAAGAACCAACTTATCTTTTTGTAACTTTTATCAAAAGCTTCCCTCTTTCTTTTCATTCTTGTTTCTATACTTAAATGATATAACTTTTCTTTATACATTCAGAGCATCTATGTTGTACTCAAAGAATAATGTAATCCACCAGTTTTTCAAATTTCATACTTTCACATAATACATCTCTTCATACCTCAGGTTACATTTTCATTAAATCCTAAAATATACAATGTTACAAATCTATACATCATATTGCTAATTTAGGATCTATACATATAAAACTAAAACCAGCTCCTTAAAAAAAACTCGACTAAGGCTCCCTCTGCTCCAAAATAAAACCTGCTAACTGAAAAATAATAGGGTGGAAGGGGTGAGCTACACAGCTCAGTAAAGGTAAGATATATGAGAATTCAATAAGGATGCATGTAAATCAGATCATTTCATTCTATGAATATTCGAATAGGAGAACATCTTTTCATGCATAGTATTTTATACTAGTCTTAATAATAACTTATACGCTCTTCATAGAAAATAATTGTTCTCCTTTTTCTGATCAGGTTAACACTACCAAAACCTTTCAGATTAACTTCTTTCATTTCCTACAAAGTCGCCATATATATATATATATATATTCTCATTACAAAATAATTATTTTAACTTAAATCAGATAATCGACGACTTTGCATTAACTAGAAACATCTTGAATAATAAGAAAACTTTTCTTTATAAACTTCTTTTCATAAAATATTATAACTTTCATGGTCATAAACTTAACGTTTCATAAAAACAGAAATCTGATAACTTTTAAACATAAACTTGTACTTTCATCAGAAACTTTATCTTTATAGCATAACAGAACTTCAGAAATTTTTATCTTTAATGAACAGCTTTCTTTTCATCAGAAACTTCTTCTTTTCATGAGAGTTTTTAACTTTTCCCAATGCATTTAAATAAAATAATTCTCTCATGATTAATAACATAACATAGCTGTTCATAAATAACTTATCGGTTAGTCCATATCTGATAAGTCTGTACAGAGAATGCCTCATCACATTTGGGTGACCTTGTGTGCATGATATTGTCCCCTTTGGGAGGCCTGATAGCACATCCCCTCCAGGTTTTGTTTCTCCTCGCCGTCCGTACACATTGGGGAGAAGGCCTTAGAGTTACGGGCAACCCCATTTCCTCTACTTTAAATGGCCTAGAGTTACGGGCAGCCCTATTTCCTCTACTTTAAATGGCCAAACAGATAACATTTTTCCATGGAAAGCCAGTAATTAACCCCTACTGACCGAGTTCAGATCACCAGAGGACATAACCCGAAAACATTTCATACTTATACATCATACTGAAATTTCTTATTTTTGCATAACATTTCATAATAAAAGCATTTACATTGTTTTCTTCATCATGTTCGTGAAATTAGTAATAGCATCAATATGCTTAAATCATATATATAAAGTTTCGAAAACTCACGAACATATCTTTGTCTGATAATGCTTACATGCCATATCTCTAATAAAAACATTTTAATGCATAATATACATCAAAATAACCTCATGACTTACCAAATGCCCATATAACTTATCCCTTACTTGACAGCAGAGGAACCGAGAGCCTAAAGTCGAAGGAGCTTAGACCCGGCGGCTGGTAACACCTAAACCGAAATCAAAACTTATTACTATCCATAACTTCCTCATCATAAACTTACACATTCATCTCAAAGCCTATCTCTTAAAATTAAGGAAATCCTAATCCCACCTCAACGAGGTTCCCACAAATATGAAATGCATTCATCAAACAACCTAATGTACCATATCATAGAAAAACCAACATTCTTATATTTATATCATAACTCCATAGGGGCCAACATCATTTCAATAGGTACTTGGCGTTTAGGGTAACAATGCATGCATAAATATACATTGTTTTAAGCATGGTCATGTAACCATATACGTTCACATGGCAACATACAATGCATTGAGCAAGACAGCTTCATAAAAACAATCATCAAATGGATTAGAACTCCGCCTTTGAGTACTAAACCTTGAGATAAGTTATACAAAAATTACTCTATGATCTATACATATCAAATGATGAGCATAATAAATTATAGCTCAAATCATTCCCCCTAATTTTAGAATTAATTCTATGAAGTCAGAGTTATCCTGCCCTGTTTACTGCTCATTACAGCAGCAAAAGCCCCATTTGTAAAATACGAATGGGCTGTCCAAACACATTCAAATGGCATGAAAATTTACAAAACTACTACACTACATGTCCAGTATATACCATAAATATTTCGGAGTCAAATCATAAAATCATAATTTAATAAAAATCATACAATCCAGCATACTCAAATCTGTCCTGACAGAATTTCTTGCAACTTCAAAATTAAATCATTATTTTTCTAATCATCCGAATACTGTGAGACTAATTCCATAATAACCGTATATGTCTTAGCTTTCATAGAAAATAACCCTAGCATCCAAATTCACTATATATAATTTAATACATATTTTATCATGCATAAACACAGAATCTGTCACAGTGACAGCTTTGCAACATTTTCTTGTAAATTCACAAACAATTATTAAATGATGGTATTTTCATATGGGGATTTTTATGCACTCATTAAACATGTTAGAAAATACTTATATATAGTCATTTTACCATTTAGAGCAAAATTACCTACAACCAAAAATCCCAGCAGTAACATCAAAAGTTCTGATCCTAACTTTTTCTTAATTCCTTAGTCATACACAATCCTTAATTAGTAAAACCCTAAGCTACCTTCAACAATTCACCAACACAATTTCAAAGCTTCTTAAAACATCATATATATATATATATATATATATATATATATAAACTTACAAGTTCATGATTCTCTAATTTCACAAATCACAAATACCATTACTAAAATTCTTTAACAAAATCATGAATTCTAAGATGAGAGGAGCTAGCCCTTACCAAGTTTGTTGTTCTTGAGGGGAATTAGAGGTAAGAGAGCTTGAGAGAGTTTTCTTTCTTTTTGGTGTTGGAGCCGTGGGCATGAGAAGGAGGGAGCTTTTTGATTATTTTGTTGGCTTGGAGAGAGTCAAGTAAGAGATAATATGGAGACTCATCTTTCTTTGGTGTGTGTGAACCGGTGGACTTGAGAGGAGACTTAAGGGAGCTTCCTAGCTGTTTCCTTAAGAGAAAAGAGAGTAAAGTTGAAGGAGAAATTCTGATTTGCATGTTTGGACCCGTGGAAAGTGAGAGCAATAGAGTTTCTTGAGTCTTCTTTCTTTGAGAAAGTCAAAGAAGAGTTAAAGGTGCAACCAATAAGAACAAAGAAAGAAGGAAACAAAGAAGCAAAGCAAGAAGACCAAGGAAAAGTCTAGTGCAGCCAAGAAGTCAAGCAAAAATATCTTGGGTGATTCACGTATATTGCTTAGGAAAGAAAAGATAACTCACCTTTTCAACATTTCTTTTTTCTTTGCATTCACACTTACACTTTTCTACAAAAATAATATCACTTTGCATATATATATATATATATATATATATATTCTTACCTTAATACACTTAATTAAACACCAACAACTATATATCTAATAGCTTAAACCACTAAATATAATTTTATACATACTTAGTATATATTTAATAATACAAATAGCCATTCAATTATTTATAATTTTTTTTTTACAATTCTTATTCAAATGTATTATAAAATAATATGCTTATTAAATACTCTTATATTAATTTAGAAAGAAAGTGACTTAAAATAATAATTAACTATTTAAACACATAGTTTAACTATTCATTTGGGTCGGGGTGTTACACGTAAAGCCCCTAACAATAGTTCCCACTTGGACTTTGATCGATAATTGAACCACCCTAACACCACGACCTATTTTTGCCAAATTGAATGCTGAGGGAATGACTCCACAATATTGGTTCCACAATACATGAATGAGTCATTGTAAACAGTGAAAAATGCTTAGGAAAGCCATTAGTTGCTGACTGTGCTAAGGGGTTAGGTTCAATGTGCCTCAGAATGCTTTAAGTGATGCTCATGGGCTTGCGTTTGTTTGCTCCTTTGCTGAACGTAGCCAGTCTCTCCAGGGACCTGAGTCCGAGGACCATGCGAAACCTTGACTCTATCTAACACTTAGGTCCCTCTGCGAGCAACTAGCCTTCCCTTAGGTTTGAGTCCAAGGACCATGCAAGACCTTGGTTCAGTCTAATGCTTATGTTCTTCTGTAAGTAACTAGTTTTCTCATAGGCTTGAGTCCGAGGACTATGCAAGACTTTGGTTCAATCTAGTACCCAGGTATTTTTGGAGTGGTTAGTTTTCCCATAGGCTTAAGTCCGAAAACCACGCAAGACCTTGGTTCAATCTAACGTTTATGTTCTTCTGTAAGTAGCTAATTTTCCCATAGGCTTGAGTTCGAGGACCATGCAAAACCTTGGTTCAGTCTAGTACCCAAGTATTTTTGGAGTAGTTAGTTTTCTCATAAGCTTGAGTCTGAGGACCATGCAAGATCTTGGTTCAATCTAACACTTATATTTTTCTGTAAGTAGCTAGTTTTCCTATAGGCTTGAGTCCGAGGACCATGCAAGACCTTGGTTCAGTCTAACGCTTATGTTCTTCTGTAAGTAGCTAGTTTTTCCATAGGCTTGAGTCCGAGGACCATGCAAGACCTTGGTTCAGTCTAGTACCCGGGTATTTTTGGAGTGGTTAGTTTTCCCATAGGCTTGAGTCTGAGGACCATGCAAGACCTTGGCTAAGTCTAACGCTTATATTCTTCTGTAAGTAGCTAGTTTTCCCATAGGCTTAAGTCCGAGGACCATGCAAGACATTGGATCAGTCTAGTACCCAGGTATTTTTGGAGTGGTTAGTTTTCCCATAGGCTTGAGTCTAAGGACCATGCAAGACCTTGGTTCAGTCTAACGCTTATGTTCTTCTGTAAGTAGCTAGTTTTCTCATAGGCTTGAGTCCGAGGACCATACAAGACCTTAATTCAGTCTAGTACCCAGGTATTTTTGGAGTGGTTAGTTTTCCCTTAGGCTTGAGTCCGAGGACCATGCATGACCTTGGTTCAGTCTAGTACCCAGGTATTTTTAGAGTAGTTAGTTTTCCCATAGGCTTGAGTTCGAGGACCATGCAAGACCTTGGTTCAGTCTAACGCTTATGTTCTTCTGTAAGTAGCTAGTTTTCCCATAGGCTTGAGTCCGAGGACCATGCAAGACCTTGGTTTAGTCTAGTACCCAGGTATTTTTGGAGTGGTTAGTTTTCCCATAGGCTTGAGTCTGAGGACCATGCAAGATCTTGGTTCAGTCTAACGCTTATATTCTTCTATAAGTAGCTAGTTTTCCCACAGGCTTGAGCTCGAGGACCATACAAGACCTTGGTTCAGTCAAGTACCCAGGTATTTTTGAAGTGGTTAGTTTTCCCATAGGCTTGAGTCCGAGAACCATGCAAGACCTTGGTTTAGTCTAACACTTATGTTCATCTGTCCGGGGTGAAGGAATTTGTCTTCAGTGTTGGGAAGTTTAGCTTTAGCGTGACGATGGCCTCAGCCTCGCATCACCGAAAATGGTTTATTCCTCAAACTGGGCCCTTGGCCCCGCGCTGCCCTGGACAAGGGCAGTTCAGATTTCTATCCTCATGTGTGGCAATAGCCATTCCTTCGCTCTAATTTTCCACCATCTTTGATTACGAGGCGTCTTTTAACTGTTCGAGTTGTGTGCCTGACGCTTCGGTGTGCGAGGTGCGCCCTCATTAATATCCTCGTGGATTAATGCAAATCCAGCGGTTGATGGCTTCTTTGGAACTCGGTCAGGATTAATGTCGCTGATAATTCTTCTTTCGAATTCTGTGTGGACCGACTCCTACCAACCTTCGCCTTCTATATAAGGCTTTCTGGGGAACCGTCCTTCCACAATTCACGAACCCTCTAGTTAAACGGGAAACATGATTCTCCAACCCTCTAAGCCCCTTCAATAACCTTACCAGGATTATGATCAGAGCTTGGAGGAATGGGACGACTCTAGATGAGGGCGAGGGTGAGGGCAAGCAAGCCAAAGGTCCTCCTCCCTCGATTGAGAGCCGTTACGGTCGTAGTTCGCGTCAGACTTCCAGCGCGACAAGGCTTAGGCGTCATCCTGATGGTATCGTACCTGGCAGTTAAGAGGGAGGTCCATGAAGTACACAACACTTTTCTCTGGTGCGCGCCCATGCCTGCCCTTCAAACTGGTAGTGACTCGCGCCCAACTTACCCGCCGATGGAGGCTCACAAGATTACGTCACGTCCGATGCCCGGGTGTTGCCGCCTCCAATGGTTAATCACCATGGGGCTGGGGGAGCATAAAGGGAACATCATGGGGAAGGGCCATCAGGCACTCTTGCATCTACTCCTCTCTTCTCGCCGGCACCACCCACATCAACCCGGGGGTTGTTGGTAGCTTTGAAACAAGCCTGCCTCAGCCCTCCTTTCTAGGGTTAGCTTTCGAACAGGCCCGTCTGGGCCTTTGTTTGTAGAGTTGGCTTTAAAACAAGCCTGACGCTTCAGTATGCGAGGTGCGCTCTCATTAATATCCTCGTGAATTAATGCAAATCCAGCGGTTGATGGCTTCTTTGGAACTCAGTCAGGATTAATGTCACTGATAATTCTTCTTTCGAATTCTGTGCGGACCGACTCCCACCAACCTTCGCCTTCTATATAAGGCTTTCTAGGGAACCGTCCTTCCACACTTCACGAACCCTCTAGTTAAACGGGAAACATGATTCTCCAACCCTCTAAGCCCCTTCAATAACCTTGCCAGGATTATGATCAGAGCTTGGAGGAATGGGATGGCTCTAGATGAGGGCGAGGGCGAGGGCGAGGGCAAGCAAGCCAAAGGTCCTCCTCCCTCGATTGAGAGTCGTTGCGGTCATAGTTCGCGTCAGACTTCCAGCGCAACAAGGCTTAGGCATCATCCTAATGGTATCGTACCTGGCAGTTAGGAGGGAGGTCCATGAAGTACACAACACTTTTCTCCGGTGCGCGCCCATGCCTGCCCTTCAAACTGGTAGTGACTCGCGCCCAGCTTACCCGCCGATGAAGGCTCACAAGATTACGTCACATCCGGTGCCCGGGTGTTGCCGCCTCCAATGGTTAATCACCATGGGGCTGGAGGAGCATCAAGGGAACATCATGGGGAGGGGCCATTAGGCACTCTTGCATCTACTCCTCTCTTCTCGCTGGCACCACCCGCACCAGCCCGCGGGTTGTTGGTAGCTTTGAAACAAGCCTGCCTCAGCCCTCTTTTCTAGGGTTAGCTTTCGAACAGGCCTGTCTGGGCCTTTGTTTGTAGAGTTGGCTTTAAAACAAGTCTGTCTGAGCCTCTATTTGTATAATGTACTTGTTATTTTTTGTTTAATAAAAAGACTGCAATGTTTATTCACTTTTCCTTTTCTGTGCATCTTTTACTTTTCTGCAATAATTGTTTCTTAAGCAAATGCATCATTGTTTGTAGCTCTTTCTCTTCTTTTTCTTTTTTTCTTTTTTTTTTTTTTTTTTTTTTATGGGATCCGGAGTCAATGCCATTGGCGGTGAAGAAAAACTGCCTAACCTTCTGTGAACTAGCAACCTTGGAACGATTGTCCATTGCGCTTGCTAGCGCACAAGTTCTTCCCACAGACGGCGCCAATTGTTGGGACTGGGTTTGAGCATTTCTACTGCTGAGTGGGTGGACTCAAGCCCAGCTAGCCCAATACAATGAATTTGTAGAGAGTGGGTTTAAGAACCAGGCCCTAGCAAGCGGACAATGGACAATCACTATGTTTTCTACCGTCGGACGCTGGCGAACCGAAACCATCCTTAAGAGTCTATCCTTGACCCGATCTGAGGAGCTTGTTAGTCATCCATCCTCCATAGGGGTCCATCCCCCCTCTCAATCTGTTTCTCCCACTTTTATAGTCCTCCTCCAACGATCCCTTTCCTCTACTTGTTAATCATCCATGTCTTCTCCTAACAACTTATCCCATCAGCCATTTTACCAGACCTCCTGTGAGTCGCAGTAACCGAGGAGGCACTGCCCAGGGGTCATTCCCTCATTAATGCGGCCAGAACATTGGTGGTGCACATTTAATGTGAAGGTGACAATTCATCCTGGACTAGCTCCTTCACCATGCTTCCACGGCTGACGTGTTGTACTTGTTCTTTCTCCTTGGATGCCCTGAAAGGCTATTTCAAGTGGGTCGTTACTTCCTAATTCCATGGTCTCGATTTGCCGAGGACAGGGTTGTCCTCGGCAAGGTTCCTGGACAATTTGGACTTTCGCACTTTGTCCTCGGGCGTTTCCTCCTCCTCAGCATGGGCCTCGGGCTTGATATGAAATGGGCCAGGGAAACCAAATTCTCTGGCCCCACAATAATGATAGTCTAGGTTCATGACAATTTCTAGCTCTTGAATATTCAAGCTTCTTAAATTTAGAGCATGAGAAAATCATGCCTACAGGTTTCCACGCACAACCGCATAGAAGAAAAGAAACTTCAATCGTGTGTTACAGCTGAAACAAAAGAAACCTTCTTATGTATATATATGTGTAACTTAAGAGGTAAAAGGCTAGGGTTTTTTTTTTTTTTTTAAAAAAAAAAATCTTATCAAGGCCCATATATATATATATATATACTCGTGCCATCTCACTTGGGCCTCTTTTACCATAGTAACTATCAGATTTAAATATCTTAGGCCCAAACTAATTAAATCCATTTAATTGTGGGCCTCCTTTTTAATTTACTTATAAGAAAGAAATAAGTAATAAAATTATGGGGTGTTACAGTATGTTTTGAAATTCGCAAAAAATACAAAAATAGAGAAAGAACGGTAAGTGTATATTACGAGTATAGTATGTTTATATTTAAAAGTGTGGATAAAAAAATGGAAACATTTGTGTACTTTTTTTGGAGATAAATACAATAAGGAGGGATGTAAATATGATAATAGTTCTTTTACGACCATACACTGTCATAACTTGATGAGATATGTGATTGTGATTTGTGAATCATCAATTTCATATAGACCTATCACCTTTTCCTTTTTCCATCTTTCACTAACTCACTTGTTAGAGTAAATTATAGCAAAGAAGTTGTATTCATAGATTATTTTTATTAATTTTTTTTTTGTGGAAATTTTATTAATATTATTTGTTAACAATAGATAAAAGAAATTTAGAAAAAGTAATAATAAAAAGAAAAGTAAAAGAGAGGAAAATATATTGCATTTTTTTTTTATGAACAGGAAAATATATTACATTGAGTAGAAGACAAATAGTTATTATTATTTGGATTTTACTAACATATACCCAGGGCATACATTAGTAAATCATTTTAGTAAATTTTTTATAAAAAAATGAAAAAAATGATTAATTGTTTTGACATCTTTTTAAATTCTCCATAAAATTTTTTCCAAAATTAATGATTAATTAACCGGACCATTTTTTTTATTTATTTAGAAATTTGGGGGAAAGACAAATAGTTGATGTCAGTGAGGCAGTAGGCTTAGGCACAATAAAAATTGAATATAGGAGGGAAAAGTAATAACAAACCATTCATAGTTTGCTACGTGAGAGTTGTAGCAAAATAATTGTGTAATTTTTTGTGTCACTAGAAATATTCATAGTAAGAGAGTAGGTAATTTACACTACTTGTTTCAATGTAAAATAATTTTAAATGTAAAAAATTTTTACTGAAAACATTTTTAAGTGTTTGAAATAACAAAACACATGAAAATGCAAACCATCACTAAATGAACATAAACCATTAAACCAACCCAAAAAACCAGATCTAGAAGAAATAAAAAAAAGGCAGCCACCACTGTCGCAACATCCCAGCCACCACCTACCATTAAATAATAAATATAATAAATATGACCATAAATCACCAGCAATCCACACTATATGAGCCTTAAACCATTTTTTTTAAAAAAATTTCCTCTTCCACGCGTTTTTCTTTCCAAAGGTGCAGTCATTGATGGGCCACACAATAAGAGTATATCTCAAAAAGAGAGCATTATATGCCACGTGTCTAACAGGCAATTACTTAAGCAGAAGGTCCTCTAATGGTAGTCATGCTCCACTCGTTTTTAGTCCTAAATACGGTCAAAAAGTCTCTTAAAAGGTCTCTTATTGAATCTCTCTCTCTCTCTCTCTCTCAAAGTTTTCACAACAACCATAGTTACCATATGAAGTTTAACATCAAGTCATACCATCAGTAGATGAAGTTTAGCATCAATGGCCGAATCTTTCTCTCAAGTGTGATGAAGGAAATGCGTTCTGCGTGAAGTTCAAAACCGGTATGAATTTGTCCTCCTTGGCAGTTGAGCGTGAGTGATGAGGAGTTGGTGATGGGCGGCACCGGCGGAGCCTGGAGCTGGCTAGTGGTGCCGATTAGAGCTTGTTGGTGGTCGGATAGAGGGATCGAAGGTGGCTGGGTAACCTGGGTTATGGAGATAAATCTGAGAGGGAGAAAGCGTAAAAGTCATCGGGCAAGAAGGAGAGAAAAAAAATGTAAAATATTTTACAGAAATTTTAAGAATAAAATATTTTACATAAATTTGTCTAGTTGGTTTAGTTGGGTACTGAAAATATTTTATTTTTAATCAAATATTTTACTGCAAAATAAATACAGTAAATTGTAGCATGTGAAATTAGAATGGTCTACTAGATTAGCAGAAACAAGAACAAAAAATAGTGTCTGATGAGGGTGCATCTTTTAAAATTTCTATATTGACTGCCGCGTAACCGAGTTTGTCCCCAACACGATTGGATTAGATTTTATTCCCTTTAAACAAAACAACGTATAGAACTAAGGCGTATATAATGTTAGCCGGAAATAACGTAATTTAATTTCTGATCCAAAGTTTCACGTGTAATTTCGTATCATTGGCAACCAAACGGGAAACGCCTTTTCTTTTAAATATTACTAAATTTCAAATTTTATTTTATCATTTATGAATAAATTTAAAAAGTATCTCTTAGAAATCCTATAAACTATTAAAGAACATGCAATAAAAATATAAACTATTAAAGAAAACTATAGGAATTGCTTTTTCTTTTTTTCTTTTTTCTCATAGATCAAAGTACACAAGTGTTGTGAAATTTTAAAGTACTCGCAAGTGTACGAACCGTACCAAAGTATAGTTTGACAAGAATGAGGTCGAATCCACAGGAACTTGAAGGAAAGTAGAAAAATTAAATCAAATCTTAACCAAATTAATCCTAATCTAGTTTAATAAAAATTGGTTGTTTTGAAATTAAATAAACTAAGCAAATAATAAAATTAACCAAATAGTTAAACTAAGCAAAAGATATAAAGTAATAAAAAGAGTAAACAATCAAGGGAAAGGAATTAAGGTTTTGGAATCCGCCTTGTTAATTCATATCAGTATATATTTATGATCATTAATTTTTCCCAACCAATGCATGATAATCTAGAAATCAATCTTGCTATCATGGAAAATATTCTCATTAAAACTTATGTATAAATATCTAAAGCATGTTCTTCTTCACTTTTTAAGTATAAAACAAAATCATCAATTTTATCAGTAGCCAAACAAATCACAAGATATATCTAATTCTAGAAATCAAATCATAAATTGTATCCATTGACAAACAAATCACAAGCGATATCCATCTTTATAATCAAGAATTAAAAAACAAGCATTCAATTAATTAAGATAAATCTTAAATCATGAGAAAAACATGATTGAACTCATATCTAGAATCTCATCTTAGTCAATTGATATGAAGCAAAAACAATTTAAATCATTAAAGAACAACTATTGTAGGAAAAATCAAATCACATAAATATTACTAATAATCCTTAACAAGGTTTCATCCCCAACCTTAATTATAAATTTAGCTACTTATGGTAATTGAAAGAAAACACAAAAATAAAATACTAAACATTAAACTAGACAAATAAAATAAAACTAACTGTCATGTAAGAAAACCAAAGCAGTAGCCGCGCTCTCTATGTTCAGCCCCCAGCCCTAGCACTAGCCTCCTCTCCGTCTAAATTTTGTCTTAAAGAGCCTTTAAATAGGTTAAGGAATCCTATTACAAGTTGAATTCCCGTTTGGAGAAAATCCCAAATTTTTAGGCTTCACTTAACCGACGATTTAAGCCCACTTAACGTCAAAATTCAGACTTTTGGTAAACTACAAAGTTGTAGCCCTTTAAGTTTACTTTCCATCACAACTTGAATCATCTCGATTGGACATCGAAGCCGAAAGTTATGCTGAAAATACTAACTAATGTGCAGGCTAGAGTTCTAATCCGAATTGGACTAGGATTTGGTGCAAATTTCCTTTGATTCATTTCTCCAATTGGACTTAAATTTAATTGGATTGGTTTTCTCTTGAATTCATGCCTGGTTGGATGTAAGTTGGCTCGATTCAATTGGCCTAGCCCCACTTTGCATGTAAAGCCCTTGTTACCTGCAACACAAAGATATTATATAATCAGTCACAAAATAATATAAAAGTAAGGTTAAATATGTAGATATGTGAGTACTTTATTGTATATATTTCATGCACATCAACAAGTGTTATAGTATGAGTAATTTTATAACTTTTTTCTTTAAAAAAAAAAAAGTTTTAAGCATGTATATTCATAATTCATGTCATTATGTACGCTAATGAATATGCTAAAAAAGTATCACATTTTCTATATTAACATGCTCTAAATCATAAAGTTAATAAGTTTCTCAAACAAAACAAAAGAAAAAAAAAAATCATGGAGTTAATAATAAAATAAAAACTTAAATTTGATATCAGACATAAACTGACAAGAGATGAATATATATATATATATATATATATATTTTTTTTTTTTTGTTAGGAACCCGGTGGTTTCTAATGAGGATGGATAGGAATTATAGGGGGATTGATGAGAATTGTAGGGAAATTGACTTAATTTGAGATAGTCACCCTCCATAGAGAGAGAGAGAGAGAGAGAGAGAGAGAGAGAGAGAGAGATGCACTAATACACTAAGAATTGGTTTATTCTTCAATTTATATCTAATGTTGAATTACAATCATATATTTATAGGAAATTAGCTCTAATGTCATTGGCCCACATAGCTCAAGATAATTGGCTAGCTAATTCAACATGTACTTTATGAATTAAGTCATGTGTTAAATGAGCTACATGTGCTCAATCCTAACTAACTCATCCTAATCTCAGCCAACTAGCTAACTATCTAACTAAAGAGATTACAACAATTATTTCATATTCCTAACATTTCCCTCCCTTTGAAAAAACCTTGCCCACAAGGTGTTGTTATGAAATGACACCTTCATTAGGGGAAACCAGCCACTAACCCAATACGCAAAAGCATCTTAACCGTTGATTATACAAACAACTCCAAAGCAATTAATCACAGCCCATGACATAGGAGCATAACACAAAGCATGTTGGGGATATTACACAAAGTAATAATGTAAAAACAAGATTAACACAAAAGACAAACAGAAAATAGATAACTTTGAGGCACTATATCGCTTTCCTTAGACAATATTTGCCCCCACACTATTGTTGCAATAATTGGCTAGCTAATTCAACATGTACTTTATGAATTAAGTCATATGTTAAATGAGCTACATGTGCTCAATCCTAACTAACTCATCCTAATCTCAACCAACTAGCTAACTATCTAACTAAAGGGATTATAACAATTATTTCATATTCCTAACATTTCCCTCCCTTTGAAAAAACCTTGCCACAAGGTGTTGTTGTGAAATGACACATTCATTAGGGGAAACCGGCCACTAACCCAATATGCAAAAGCGTCTTGACCGTTGATTATACAAACAACTCCAAAGCAATCAATCACAGCCCATGACATAGGAGCATAACACAAAGCAAGTTGGGGATATTACACAAAATAATAATGGAAGAACAAGATTAACATAAAAGACAAACAGAAAATAGATAACTTTGAGGCACTATATCGTTTTTGTTAGACAATATTTGCCCTCACACTATTGTTGCTAAAGGGATATCACAAATTTGTCCCCAAGATACAACCAAGATGTTGGGTTCTATAGATAGCAATTCTAGAGAATAACCACAGGATTTCTTATGTTTCTCTCTAACTTATTTTTTCAAGTGAACATAAGCCTCTATTTATACCCATAAGGTTATATTTCATCAAAAGGCACATATAGAGAGTTAAAATGTTTCATAAAACCATTTACAAGGTTTGAAACCTTTTCAACCTTTCCGAACAGTCATCAGAAAATTCTACAGAAATTCAGTTTTCAAGTTTCGATCGGTCGAGAGGTCCTTTCAATCGATCGTATGCTCTTTTCAATCGATTTAACAAGAATTGAATAGTGATCAAACCATCCAAAAACTCCAAGATTATTTTCTTACTATTTCGATTGATCGAGCCAAAATTTCGACTGATCAAAAATGCTATATTTCGAATTTTCACTTAGAAAATTCCAAAACTTGAATTTTTACTTTAACAACTTAATGAAATAATATTTTCCAAACTCAAACATCATTATTACAACCTATCCATGTATATACCTATATATACAACAAAGCAGATGTGTTGAACTTAACCTTCAGCAATATAGATCTTAATTTCTTATAAAAATTGTGATCATCTCGGCTATGGAATCCATCATTTATCCCACAACTATCACCAAGAAAAGAAGCATCTAATTCCTTGGCCTTGTGACAACCTGTCACGCTCCAAACTCGATACCCGGATTTGTAACCATGATCGGCATGCTAATATCAAGCCTAAACCTGATATTAACAAGAACCAACTTAACTTTTACAAAACTTTTACCAAAAGCTTCTCTCTTTCTTTTCTTTCTCATTTCTTTTCTTTTGGTTTTAACTTTTCACTTGATATTCAGAGCATCTACACTGTACTCAAAATATAACATAATCCACCAGTCATTCAATTTCCACATTTGCACATAATACATCTCTTAATACTTTAAAGAACACAACTTTCATTAGATCCTAAAATACACAATACTACAAAGCTAAGCATCAAATTGCTAATATAGGATCTATACATATAAAACTAAACTAGCTCCTTCTGAAACTCGACTAAGGCTCCCTCTGCTCCAAAATAAAACCTGCTAACTGAAAGAGTGGAAGGGGTGAGCTACACAGCTCAGTAAAAGTAAGATATATGAGAATTTAATAAGGATGCATGTAAATCAAACCATTTCATTATATAATTGTTCAGATAGGAGAACATCTTTTCATGCATAGTATTTTATACTATTTATAATAATAACTTATATGCTCCTTGTAGGAAAATAATTGTTCTCATTTTTTTCTTATCAGAATAATATTATCAAAGCCTTTCGGATTGAATTTCTTCATGTCTTACAAAGTTACCATATATATATATATATATATATATATATATATATATATATATATATATATATATCTTCATTACAAAATGATCATTTTAACTTAAAATCAGATAATCGGTAACTTTATCTTAAACTGGAAGTATCTTAAAGAATAATAAAACTTTCCTTCATAAACTTCTTCTCGTAGAATATTATAACTTTCATAATCGTAAAACTTAATGTTGCATAAAGAAAAATAGATATCTGATAATTTCTTAACATAAACTCGTACTTTCATCAGAAGTTTTATCTTTATAGCACAACAGAATTTCAGAAACTTTTACCTTTAATGAACAGCTTTCTTTTCATCATAAACTTCTTCTTTTCATGAGAGCTTTTAACTTTTTATAATGCACTTAAAAATAATTATTCTCTCATGATTGATAACATAATATAGCTGTTCATAAATACATATTGGTTAGCCCATATCTGATAAATCTGTACAGAGAAGGTCTCATCACATTTGGGTGCCCTTGTGTGTATGATATTGTCCCCTTTGGGAGGCCTGATGGCACGTCCCCTCCAGGTTTTGTTTCTCCCCGCCGTCTGTACACATTGGGGAGAAGGCCTTATTTAGATTAGAGTTACGGGCAACCCCATTTCCTCTACTTTAAATGGCCTAGAGTTACGGGCAGCCCCATTTCCTCTACTTTAAATGGCCAAACAGATAACATTTTTCCATGGAAAGCCAGTAATTAACCCCTACTGACCGAGTTCAGATCACCAGAGGACATAACCCGAAAACCTTTCATACTTATACATCATACTGAAACTTCTTATTTTGCATAATATTTCATAATAATAGCATTTCCATTCTTTTTCTTTAAACATCATGTTCGTGGAATTAATAATTGTATCATTATGCTTAAATCATATACATAGGGTTTCGAAAGCTCACGAACATATCTTTGTCTGATAATGCTTACATGTCATATCTCTAATCAAAAACCTTTTAATGCATAATATACTTTAAAATAACCTCATGACTTACCAAATGCCCATATAACTTATCCCTTACTTGAAAGCAAAGGAACCGAGAACCTAAAGTCAAAGGAGCTTAGACTTGGGGAACTGGTAACACCTAAACCAAATATCAAAACTTATTACTTACTATCAATTAATTCCTTATCATAAACTTACACTTCAAGCTTAAAGCCTATCTCTCATAATCAATGAAATCCTAATCACACCCCATAGAGGTTTCCACAAACACAAAATATATTCATCATACAACATGACGTACTAAATCATAGAGAACCAACATTCTCACATTAATCTCATATCTTTAAAAAAACCAACTTCATTTCAAAAGATGATTTGAGATTAGGGCAATAATGCATGCATAACATAGAATCCTTTAAGCATGGTCATGTAACTATATACATTCATATGGTAACATACAACACGTCGGACAAAACAGCTTCATAAATACAGCCGTCACATGGTTTAGAACCCTTCATTTGAGTACTACAACCTCAAAACAAGTAACACAAAATTAATCTATGATCGAGACATACCAGCAGATAAGCATATTAAATTATAGCTCAAAACATTCACCCTAACTTTAGAATTAAATCCACAATGTCAAGTGTAGCATATGTTGTTCACTGCTCATTTCAGCAGAATATGCTCCATTTGTAAAATACAAACGGGCTGTTCACACTCATCCAATTGTCATGAAATTTTACATAACCACTCCCCTGTATGTCCAGTATAAACCATAAAAATTGCGGAGTCAAAGAATAAACCCATGATTTACTAAAAATCACACAAGACAGCATACTCAAATCTGTCCTGACAGAATTTCTTACAATTTAAAAATTAAACCATTATTTTTATGTTCATCCAAATTCTGTGAGACCACTTCCATAACAACTTTATGTGTCTTAGCTTTCATAGAAAATAACCCTAGCGTCCAAATTCACTATATACAATTTAATACATAGTTTATCATGCATAAACACAGAATCTGTCACAGTGACAGCTTTGCAACATATTCTTGCAAATTCACAAACAATTATCAAAGGATGGTATTTTCATATGGAGATTTTTATACACTCATTAAACATGTTATAAAACACTTATATATATTCATTTTACCATTTAGAGCAAAATTACATACAACCAAAAATCCCAGCAGTAACATCCATAGTACTCATCCTAACTTTTTCTCACTTCCTTAATCATACACAATCCTTAATTAGTAAAAACCCTAAGCTACCTTCAACCAATCACCAACACAATTTCAAAACTCCTTAAAACATATATGTATAGACTTACAAGCTTCCCAATTTTACAAACCACAAAAACCAACTTCTAACAATCATATTAGAGAAACATAAAAGTGAAACTAAACCATACTATACCACCATTAAAATACTCATGATAAAATGAGATTTTTATTTACTTACCCACAACTTTGAAGCTGAAATCTTAGGGCTAAACTTTTAATTTCTTCCTTAGAGTGAGGTATATGATTTCAATGAGAGAGGGAGGGAAAAGTTGAGAGTTTTCTTCCTTTGAGGTTGGACCCGTAGGTGTGAGAGGTAGAGCTTGAGAGAGTCTTTGAGTTTTCTAATTTTCTTTGAGAGAGTAAGAAGAAGAAATGGGATGAAGCTTAATGTTCATTTTGAGGTGCTGACCCGTGGGTTTGAAAGAAAGACTCAAGGGAGTTTCCTAGTACCTTCCTTAAGAGAAAAGAGAGAAAAGTGAGTTGATAATTTCAGATTTTTTCTTGGACCCGTGGAAATAGAGTGGGAGAGAGTTTCTTGATTGTTGTAGTTGCCTTGAAAGAGTCAAAGATGAGATAAGATGGAGACTTATCTTTCTTTTGGTGTGTGAACCCTTGGACTCAAGAGAGCTTCTAGCTCTTTCCTTAAGAAAAAGAGTGTAAAGTGAGCATAAATTTCTGATTTGTGTGACCGTAGGAAATGAGAGGAAGTGAGCTTCTAGTTGCATTGAAAGTCAAAGAAGAAGCTAGGTGGGACTTACTCATTGCATGGCCAAGTCTTGGTCTTTGGAGTTTGTCATCATGCATGAAACTTTAGCATTATATGTGTTCAATTTTCATTGGTTGCATGGGGTGAAAATTCCACTATAACATCTCATGCATAATACATAGTTAAAACACCAACAACTATATATATATATATATATACACATATATCTCATAACTTAACCACTTAATATAGTTTGTACATACTTAATATATATATTTATAATACAATTAGCCATTCAATTATTTATACTCCTTATAATTCTTATTCAATGGCATTATAAAATAATATTTTTATTAAATACTCCTCTATTAATTTTAGTAAGTAAGTGGCTTAACATATTAATTAACTATTTAAACACATAGTTTAACTATAAAATTGGGTTAGAGTGTTACACAACCACTAATGAGCAAGATGTGGCTGCCATAGACTGTTAAGTCCATGCCTACATTCTTAATTACATGAGCATCCCCATTTGTTGAAGCATGAGTTTAGCTAACTTCAAACATCATTGGATCACTTGCATTTACACCAACAGTGTGTTCTTGCTCCACACCAACAGCAACATGTCCATGTATTGTGGATTCTTAGTTAGCCGAATCAAGAGATTGTAGCTCCTCGTCCTTCATATTCTCAAGAACTTCTTGCAATCTTAAGAGCTCTTTATTCATGGTTGTGTCGGTCGTATTGCACGACGATAGGCTCGCCTTGGTGACTTCTTAAAGTCTCCTTCTCCTTCTCCAGAGGCATCTGAGGATGAGGATGATGATGGTGACTCCAATGATGATGATGATGATAAGGATGAGGATGATAGTTTTTCCGGTGACGAGGAAATGATTGCTTCTCAGTGACTTGCCTTTTGTTATTCGTGACAAAAGGGGGAAGTAGTTTTGGGTATGAAAGTAGTCATAGACTTAGGGGGAGAGTTAGTGTCGGAGATTTTTGTTAGGGGGAGTGTTTATTTTTGAGGGATGTAGTGAGGACTTTTTGTATCTTTTCATTTCTTTACCTTTTAAATACATTGTTCTTGTACATTGGTCTTGTGACCACTTTGTGATAGCAAACCCTGTATTCATTATTGATATATATATTTTATGGGGTTGTTATTATATTTCCACTTATCTCTCCATATGTTGTTTCTTTTTTCTCTTTATACACATGTTTCTCATCTATGTATGCAATCTTTATTTCTATTTCACGCTATGATGCCTTGATGAGTTTTGTTTAAAGTGTTTTAGAAATACAGGTTGTCAAAATCTTCTATGCCATGAACTCTCTTTTTGCAAAGTTTTTCAAAAGTTTGTGTTAGGGTAGATTTTATTGTATTCAATAAGTGAGTATAAGTTGAGTGTTTTATGACTTCTCTCATATTTCATTTGTTTGTTGTGGTTTTGTCACGGATTGCCAAAGGGGGAGATTGTTAGGACATATGTGGAACATCTTATGAACATATGTCATTTAGAATTGGTTAATCATTTAAAAAAATACACTTTACTTGTAATTTGGTAGATCTAGGATGTGTTTAATATTTCAAGGAACAAGAGTTCAAATCTAAGTATTGAAACCATGCAAATCTGTCTAAGAATCAAGTGAAGAAGTGTTATTCATTAAATCTCGACAGATAGCTCGATAGATGTATTTATCTAGTTTTAAAATGTGAAGCATGACAGATAGCTCAATAACTGTATCTATCAAGAATTACGAAAATCAGTTTTTCAGATCTGTTTTTCATGCATATCCAAGTTATGTGTTTAGACTTTCTTTTCTCACAACCTAGACATATATAAAGATTATTTTAAGGGTCGTCATAATATTGTTGCACTTGTTGTTGCATGCATATAGTGACCAGAGACAATTTTCCCTAGTTCATTTTTTTCTTGAAGAAATTGCTGCGTTTGTTCGCCGTAGGTTTTTGTAACTAAGGATCTTCTTGATCTTCATCGTGTGGATGAATTGAAAAACTTTGCAGCCAACATCCTTCTCAATTTGGTGTGTTAATCACATACTGGGATCCGTGTATCGATGGGTTAGTCACGTACTTGGGGCCGTGCATTGAAAATGAGAGATTGTTACTACATTACAAGTCCATTTGTGTATTGGGGTAAGGGTTCAACTGTAGATTAGTATAAATTATTGAGATTTCTTTACTTGTAAACGCTTGTTCTAATAATAGTGGATTCTTAGGAGTGATGACTTTAAATTCACCCGATGAGGTTTTGCCTTGTAGGTTTTCTCCATTCGTAAACAAATCACAGTGTAAATTTTATTTTCAGCTGCATTTAACTTAGTTGGTGATTTAATTGTGTTACCACGCGTATTATATGTTAAATTGACTTAATTAATTCACTTGGCTAATTAATTGGTTAATTTACTTAAGGGGTCAATACATTCTTAACCTATCAAATGCTCATATTTTTGTTAACCCTTAGAACGGTGTTTAAATAACAAAAACTGTTGTTTAAACACTACAACACGTATTTTTACACATTTTTTTCATCTACAAATATTTTCATAAAATTTAAATAATGTTACTAAAAATCTCTTACTAAACAAATCTTAAGACTATTGAACTCAAGATATTATCTTATGGGAATGGGATTACTCAAGGTCAGCATAAATACCACCATAAAAATAAGACATGCAAGGGGAAAAACCACCATACGCCAACTAGCATTGTTCCCCAAAAAATTTCAATAGCCCGCCTGCCGGCTCCCTTTCTCTTGTCTATCTTTCTGAAGTCAAATATCATTTCAGAAACTTCTCTGTACCTGTCTCAACAAAAGGCTCAGCTACGTTGTCGGGGATTTCACTCTTTTTTTTACTCAAAATCTCGGAGGTGCCACTACCGTCAGTGATAGATGGGTTGCCCTTTTAGCTCTTGTAAGCCGGCAAACCTCGGTATTGATTCTTATGATACGGCGGTGCATACAGAATGGCTGCCGCCGCCTCCGCCGCAGCCGCCGCCGCCGCCTAGCCAGGTATAAATTAATAACCCAAAAAACCAGTTTTTCTGTTATAAAAAAAAAAAAAAAATCAATAATAATAATAACCCAAAAAACCTATCTTAGTAGTAACAACGTTTGCCTCGACGTCGGTTGAATGTAAAATTAAAATAAAATAAAATAAAATAAAAAAATTTGGCAATTTGTGCACATTTAACCCAAAATTTTCCCATATTATACTATTAGTTAAACTAAACTTGTGCAAATTTACACAACTGCCATAATAATAGTATCTATTGTAACTTTGTATTCAATATTTTATTAATTTCTCTATTTCTCTTGGTCTTCCTTGTTTGTGTCTCTTTCCCGATTCCCCTCACTCTCTTCTTTTTCCATCTCTCTCGTAATTAAAAAAAAAAAAAAAAAACAATATTTCTGCAAATCCACCCCCCACTGCCACAACTTATTACAACACATGGGATTCACATCAGGTGCAATACCTAGGTTATTGCACCTAATACAATTCTAAATTAATGGTTGAGATTGAAAATTAAAAATTGCACCTGGTGCAATTCCAAATGAATGGTTGAGATTGAAAGTTGAAAAAACAACTTTCAATCTTAACTATTGAATAAAATATATTAAAAAAAAAGTTAAAAAGTTAAAGTAAAAAAAGTAAAAAAAAAAATTGTGAAGGAAATAGGTGAATTGCACCAGGTGCAATACCCTAGGTATTGCACCTAATGTGAATCCACAATGCATGATATTCCAATCATAAAAACAACTCAAAACTAGAGCTGAGTTTTGTTAGGTCGGGTCAGTTTCTCAGCCACCCGCAACTTGACCCAAAATTTCTAGGAAGGAACTTGACCCAAACCCGAAATCTTTATTATGAATAATTGCAAGTATTTGATGAAGACCTTCAATTGTAATATATGACATCATTCATTATGAAAATTTAAATATTGTGACAATGTAAATCTTAGCAAAACTCAATTACCTATTATTAGAAGAATATGATAGTCATTATTACTCTTAGAAGTTTTTAGTGAGTGGATATTGCCTTTTACAAGTAGGTTCTAAGAAACTATCATGACAAATAAATACTTATATATTAAAATAGTTACTCTAAGTTTAAGCAAATTATTTCATTCTTCTTCAAATAGAAGTTCTATCTTAATTTCCTCAATGAAAGGGGGAACACGTGCCACTCAAACTAGTAGTCATTTATACTACTAATAATACAATTCTCTGTTTTGGTTTTATTATTTTGCGTATTAAAATATTCTTACATAAATTCTTAAACTCTTTAAATTACTTCTATCTTTTAGTTAAATAATTTTAAATTAAAAAAACAAACAAGTTAAAAAACTAATCTATTGTTCCTAAGTTTTTGCCTATTTTCTTTCTTTTTTTAGAGCAGTTATTAATAAATTATAATAAAAAACTTGTAACACCATTTTTATAAAATAAAAAATATATAAAAAGTTTTCAATATTTACTATATTATCATTCTCAGTAAAATATTTTTATAAATAATTTTTTTTAACACAATTACGACCCAAAAAAAAAATTAAAAGAAAGAGACCCACAGAGTACGGAGTCAAACTAATCGACTAAGAGACCCACTCAGTAATCTAATCGTGTACCATAAGGTCCATAACAATACAAATAAAAAGTAACAATAGTCAAAAAGAGCGTAGAGCCTAGGAGTAGGACATGAGTGAAAGAGAGAGATGAGAGAAATACGGCAGTTACATAATTGCATATCTGTCACCAACTCACCATCTTCACGAGCGAAAGGGTCTTGTCTTCGATATGGAATTTTAAGTGTCACTCATGTTTGTACTTATATATGTAATATTTTTTTTTCGACTCAATGCATTTGGATCTTGTTAATTTGTTTTCATCAGACCATTAGCAATTTAGCATCTATCTTTCTAAAATTTTCTATTTGTCTAGAATTTTTTATCTTTTATACTATTTTACAGATTTATTTGACAAAAATATTCACGTCAAATTATCTATTATACAATTTTTTTTTTCAATATATCATCAATTCTTTTTTATTATTATTTATTATTCTGTCTTTATTTTTTTAATTGGTTTTCCTTTGTTTTCTCATAAAACAAACACAATTTAATCCAAATCACACTCACAGCAACCTTAACAGACACAAGCACAGCCTCTCTTCCTCAACCAAAACCCCCACATCCAAATCACAGAAAATTCAAGCCAAGACACCACTAAGCAAAACATCCACCACAATCAATAAATTGGCAAAATTGTTCTGCAAAATTACAATCAGCAAACCACCGAGCAAAACCAATCGCTTGCCTCCGCTAGATCTTGTCAGTCAACCCCGAAGAGGAAAATAGATTGCTCTGTTATGGGTTTTTGATTGTGAGAAAAAAAAAGAAATATCCAAAGAAATGATAAAAGCCTAAGCAAAGCCTAATATTAATATCATCAACCATAGATTGAAAGATAGAAAGAAAGAAACAGGAAGAGATTGAAGAAGAGCTAGACCTGAAGGGAGTTGTGCTTGGGTGTGTTTTGTAGGACTCTGATGTTGATTAAAAAACCAAAAAGAAGAGGTTGTGATTGCGATTCTCTCTTTGTGGTTTGGATTCTAGGATGAGCAGTTGGATAAACTTTGTATAAAGTCATAGACAAGCGAGAAAGAGAAGAAGCCATAGACAAGGGAGAGAGAAGACGCATGAGCAAGCTGGGATAGAAAGAGATGGAAGAGAGAGAAATTAATTAAATAATGATATGCAAAATGAACATTAACTGTTTATATATATATATATAGTTACTGTAGTATCTTTCTATTTTTACAAGGGCTTTAGAAAGATTGAGCTGGTATTTTTTATGTCATATTATTGTGTAAATTTCTTCACTTTTTGTATTTTACAATGATTGATGCAATTGGTTTCAGTGGGAGAAACTTGTAGATTGGCTTCGTCGGTGGTGGCAGGGTGATAATGAGCCGTGTGATATTGAGCCGTGTGATAATAAGCATGGTGATAATGAGCAGAGTGATGATGACCATATTTATGAGCAAAAGGTGCAAATACTTGTGGAGATGGGCTTTGCTGAAGATGATGTAAGAAGAGCTCTAAATGAAAATGGTTGTAATGAATTATTGGCTCTGCTAATGCTTTGCGTATAGAATACGAATACAGAGGCTTAGTTTGAATCTCGAAGTTGCTCATCTAGACTAGGCCTTGATTTCGATGTCTTTTAATTCTTTATATACCATGTTCTTTTTAACCATATCTATCTTCCGATGCAACTCAATCCATGAGAGTGACTACTCACTTATTGTCGAGCAACTTTTGCCGTGAGTAGAGTTGCCATAACTATCAGTGCAATTGAAGGGTTCAAAATTGAAGAATTAATGTTTTGTGTTCAGCACCTTGTTTTAATGAACTAATTAATGATTTGAGGAGAAGCTAGATAACAACTTAACTATGGGAGTTTGCTCTTAGGAGAAAAAGTTATCTCATGCATAATATATATGTATCATTTTTTGTGTGTGCACATTCCTCATATAACTGTGACTTACATAATATAATAGGGATGATGTATATAATTGTTGCAACTTGCTTGATAAAGATGGACTCAATTACTAAATATTATACAAGGATCCCAATAATTGACTTGTAATTTATGATTAGAATTCATAATGAATGTAATTAATCCATTCATAAGCATCACACTAAGCCCTACCCCATCAACGGCGAACAAACACAATCATTTTGTGTTTTCTTCTTCTTCTTTTTTGTTTTTAATATCTATCATTAAGATGCTTTGCTTTTTTTAGAAACATTCGTATGTTTTGCTTATACCTAAAAGATAATTTGTACACATGATTAAAAAAGAACTTGGTCCAATGTTGTGGAACCTTAATAGCTTAATAGTTCAAGTCTTTAGGTCCATCACGTTGCATTTTTATTTGAATTTCACCAAGCGAAAAAAGAAAATGAAAGAAGGGACTCACTTACCAAAAAATAAACAAAAAAGTGGCTCAACCAAAGGGTTGCACTGCTTTTGGTGGCTCAACCAAATGCGACTGAAGGTGGGTGAGGCACAAAAATAGATGATATAAGATTAGTTAGAAAAAAAAAAAAAAAACAATTGATTCGGCCAAAGGGTGAATTAGAGCATTGACTTTAAACCGTTTGAGAGATCTAATAATGTCATTATTGGTCAAAAGAACCGATAGGTGCAAAGAAGTGGAATGAATAGTTGGGATTGAAACCTAATCATAGTTCGAATTGGGGCTAATTTTGTAGTCGACCATCCTACTGAAGTGTCCATCGATTGGACATATTTTATTTATTTATTTATTTATATATATATATATATATATATCTAAAAGCTGAAGCGTGATATTTATTATTGTTATGCTCCTGTTAAGCCACAACAGCGATCACATCATCCACTTACTTCTAACATTTTCTCTCATTTTTAATTATCTTTCTCCTTATTAATTTATCACCTTACAATTACTCTTCCGTCAACATTTCCCCCTCTTTTACCTTTTTATCTCCCCACTACTCATACCTTAACCTTTGAATTCCTCCATCCCTTCATATTCCTTTTATTTTGACTCTTTTTCTCCCCATTTTTTTTTACTATAAATATTTTTTTTTCTCTCTTCCGTACTATCTATATTTTGCTGACACAAACAAGTGAATACTCTCTCTTTCTCTCTCTCTATTTTTTTTCTTTCTTTTGGTGAATTTTTAATTCTTTGTTGCACATCTAAATCAGGTTGATGAATTTTTTTTGTTGAACTCTACTTTGGGTTGATGCATTGGTTATATTTTAATTTGCTATCTTTTTTATTTTATTTATTTGATTGTTAAATGTTATCTGATGATTTTATATATTGACATAATGTTATTCTATTACGTAGCATAGCTTGGATAATTAGTTGTTTACAATATACATTTTCTTTTGTATATTCTTCTACTTACCTTATTTTATATAATTTTGCTATTTCTCTCACATTCTCTCCTAGAATATGTGATTATTCTCTCTCTCTCTCTCTCTCTCTCTCTCTCTCTCTCACACACACACACACACACACACATCACATATACCTCTCTCCCTCTTATAGTTTTGCTTTGAGTTAATTCTTAAATATTTTGGAAGTGAGAATTTGACAATTTTATTTACTTGAATTTAAGTATAATATTATATGTTTGATTTTTAAAAATAAAAAAGAAAGAAAATATAAATAATTTAATGATGCGGAGGATGTGGCTGAATTTAAATGTTGAATAAAATAAGACGAGAAGAAAAAAATATAAAAGATATAATAATAAACACTAGACTATCCAAATCATGTTATGTAATAAAATAATATAATATTCTTATATACTATTTTTAATTATTTATAGAATAATATTATATACTATTTTTAATTCTTTATAATAGAATTGGATAACATTTGACAATCAAAGAGAACCAAAAAAAAAAAAAAATCTTATATACTATTTTTAATTCTTTATGATGCAAAAGGATAACATTAACAATTAAAGAGAAAAATTGTAATATTTGAATGTGTCTGTCAATTATTTGAGTAATATTAATTTTAAATTTATGATGAGATCTTATTAACATGACAATCTCTTTAAGAAAATGAGAAATTTAAATAATTAATTTGAAATGTAAAATTAATTTGAAACTTAAAAATATTTAGTTGTAGAAATAAAAAAGGAAAACATAATGCACTATAACAAAAGTTTAAAGAATATAGATCACTTGAAAAAAGAATAATAGCTCTTCTCAATAAAAAGAAATATATCAGTTAAAATACACACAATTTTTTTCCCCCAAAAAAAAAACTCAAAATAGAAGAATGATATATTTGTACAAATAGAGAGATGGAAAATACTTTTAGAAATAGTTCAATTTTTAAGGAGAAAAAAATATCTTCAGTAAATTTTTATACCACATTAAAAAGTAATTATATATTCCCATGCATAACGTGGGTTTGCGACTAGTTTTTATTTTTATTTTTATTTTTGGATACAAGATAAAATTTATACTCTAACCTAATTTAAGTGTATATGTGTGTGAAACTCTCTCCTGGAGACTTGAACCTGGGCCCTTGCGCTCTACACCCCGCAAGCATTTATACTTGTGGAGTGACTACCGCACCAAGGGTATGCGATGGTGAAATCTAGAGAATCTAAATCTGTATTATAGTGATACTAATTTATGTACTTAATTATGCAAATAGATGAAAACACTCCAGTTAATGTACTTTATTATTTAAAAAGGCTAGATTCATTTCTAAATGCATATATTGCTTATAGAATATTACTAACAATACCTGTTACGGTTGAATATGTAGAAAGAAGTTTTTCAAAACTAAAATTAATAAAATCTTATTTAAGGTTTACTATGTCATAAGAAAGATTAAGTAGATTAGCCATATTATCAATTGAAAAAGAAATGTTAGAGGAACTTAAATACAAAAACTTAATCAGTAATTTTAAAATAGATTTTAATAAAAAATAAAAAAATCAATAAATATTATTTAATTAATATTTAAATATATATATATATATTAAAAAAAAAAAAAAAAGCCCGCTTAAAATTTTTGCCTAAGGCCCCCTAAGTTGTTGAGCTGGCCCTATGTGTGTCTCTCATACATATACAAATGATCTCTATAAATATGTAAAAGAATTTAGTTTGCAAAGGGTTATTGACTATGCAAAGAGTGTGTACAAACAAGATAATATTAATAGGGAGTACCTATGAATTTTCCATGAATAGGTGCACATGTTGTTTTTGCTTATAGTAAATCACTACTATCATGTAATTAAACTCAATTAAAAAAATTTACAGTAGTACTTCAAGAACTATACAAGATTTGTTTTTTTAACACTTATTATCCTTCATAAGTCACACACTCACCTCATTCTTTTTTTCTTTTCTTTTTTGGTTTCCCACGAGGTGTCTAGACCAGCTTACGCGCACCTCGACTAATTCCCGCTCGCGGTGAAAGCCTACCTTGCTGGCCACAAGGTATTGTAGCTGTTAGGGCTCAAACTAGAATGCAAACTCAGTCGAACTCTGGAGCCTTACCCAGTTGTGGACAAGCTACTAGGCCACAATTGGTGGTTACACTCACCTCGTTCATCCGACACATACACACACCAACCCTTGTCTCTCTCTCTCTCTCTCTCTCCAATCAGTCCCCTAAAGGACTATACTTAAATTGTCTTTTTTCTTTTTTTTTTTTTTTTAGAACAATCATAACCATAAGTCACACACTCATCTAATTCATCCCCCACGGACACTCATATCTTTTCCTCACACACTTATCGGCCCTTGTCTCTCTCACCAATCAGCCACCTAAAGAACTATGCTTAAATTGTCTTTTTTTAATTATTCAGCTAGCCCACACTTGGTGGTTACACTCACCTCGTTCATCCCACACATACACACACACCAGCCCTTCTCTCTCTCTCTCTCTCTCTCTCTCTCTCCAATCAGTCACCTAAAGGACTATACTTAAATTGTCTTTTTTCTTTCTTTTTTTTTTTTTTTTTAGAACAATCATAAGCATAAGTCACACACTCACCTAATTCATCTCCCACACACACTCACCTACTTCATCTCCCACACACACTCATATCTTGTCCTCTCACACACTTATCGGCCCTTGTCTCTCTCACCAATCAGCCACCTAAAGAACTATGCTTAAATTGTCTTTTTTTAATTATTCAGCTAGCCCACACACTCATGTCTTGTCCTCTCCCACACTTACCTGTCCATGTCTCTTATGTCTTGCCCTCTCGCCAATCCGCAGCGCCTTCAAATATCTGACTAATAGGCCGAATTACATACATGGCCCTCTAAAATTTTTGAAAATTTCTCTATGCAATATATAAATATTTAATATTTTAATAATTTAGCGTACAAAATAAGAGCTAGCCCCCACTAATATAAGAGTTAATTAATTTAATGGTACTCTTAAAAAACGATTTGTCTAACTAGTAGTTATAGAGAAGGTATTTTATTTTTCTTAAATTCATTTTTTTATTATAATATGTGTTCTTGTATCTACTAAAATTTTGGATTATTCACGAGTTTGAGTATTTCATTAGTTCAATTGAAATTTTTTACTCACTTTGATAGACAATTAATTTTGTAATTTATATTAAAAATGAACATTTTAAGGATTTCACAATGAAATTTTGTAGAAAAAAGGGAATTTTTAGTACCACAACTCCGCATTCCAAAAAAAAAAAAACTTCTTACTCCACCGCCACTGGTTCTGATTAATTTGACGAGAAAAAAAAAAAAAAAAAAAAAGGGAGATCATCCTTCGTTCAACTACCCCAATTGTCATTGATCATTGGGTTTTGTGTTGTGGAAGAATAGCGAGAAAGCAATAATGGATGTTGATTTACAGCCAAATATCACCCTTCGTTCCACCCGAAATTCTCCCTATGTGCTTGTAGGAGTTGATTCATGCGATGGGATTTGGAGTATCTATTTTTGTGGTTGCAATTTGCAAATCTTCTCACAAGATGAGATTGCCGTACCATGGACAATGCTCCAAAATAACTAAAAGCCAAAGAAGGGACATCATTGACTCAAAGTTCAAATCTTATATATAAAAATACGGTGAAACTAAATTGTTGGTCTTACCTATGGATTACTTTTAGTTTCTAAAGTTTCAAGTGAGCATTATTGGTCTCTGAAGGTATAACAATGTGCGTTAGTGGTCATTTTATTAACTTTTGTTAGGGTACGTTTAGTACACTGAATGTAGATTACATTAGGAATAGTAACCTTTATTACTGGAAATAGAAGACATTGTAATAGAATAATTATTACTATTCATAAGTTTAGTTATTACATATGAAAAACTTGTAAAAGAAGATGTATAAGGAAACTTTACATTTTTGGAAATATATTAATTTTAAAACCTATTATATACACTAAGGAATAACTATTACATCCATTTTAAAGAGGAATAGCTATTCTTCAATTTAAAGAATAGGTATTCCAATGTAATAATTAATCCATGTAATAAAGATGTAACCAAATGACCGAATTGATATTACACATGAATAGCTATTCCATTACAGGAGCTATTACAGCGTACCAAACGTACCCTTAGTTTCTTTATTTTTGCGTCTAATGGAATAATGATGTGACAATTTTTTAATGATGTGTCATTTTTTATATTAAAGAATTACACATCAAAATACACATCAACTTGGGTCTCCCAAGGAAACCCACTTCTATTTCGGATCATACATTGATTTTCTTAGTAACCAAACAAAACTACTACTAAATGTTTTCAGATCTTACATTGATTTTCTTAGCAATTTGCATCTTATAATGACCGCCTTGCTTCTCCAAGCTGTAGTACTACCCCCACTCTCTATAAAACCAAAGGATTTAAAATCTAAACCCCAATTTGAATTAAAAAGAAAAAATAACAAGAATAGGACTATATGCGATGAAAGAAAAATATGGAGATACCCCTTTGATCGTCCACCAGAAAATATATTATATAGGGTAGGGAGATGCCTTCCAAATGTGGGTGTCAAACTAACCGATCTCGAAGATACCCATGTACTTTGGAAAAATATATGAGTTGCGGTTTTTCTTTCATCCAATTATTATGGCTATTATGTTATACCTCCAAACCTTGAGAATTTTTTCAATTTGTATTTGATTTTCAACATGTACTACAATTTTCCAGGCGGTAGTGAATCTAATAGCTAGTAAGAAGGTAGGTGACAGTGAATTCGTCAAGCCAGATTTCAACAATTAGTAGTTTTGTTTGGTTAGTAAGAAAATCAATGGAAAATCCAAATAGAACTGGGTTTGATTTGGGAGACTCAAGCTGATGTGTGATTTTTTTAATGATAAAAAATTGTCACATCATTAAAAATTTGTCACGTCATTATTATATTAAACATATAGACAAAGAAACTAACAGAAGTTAATGGAAGGACCACTAACACACATTTTTAAAACTTCAGAGACCAACAGTGCTCACTTGAAACTTCAAGAACTAAAATCACTCAGTAGGTAAACTTTAGGAACCAACATTGTAGTTTCGCTTAAAATAATCACACTATATTGAAATCAAGTGCAATACCCTAAGTATTGCACCTTATGCAATTATTTTTAATGGATGAGATTGATAATTAAAAAAAGTAACTTTCAATCTTAACCATTAATTAAAAAAAAGTTAAGAAAAGCTTTATGAGAAGTAAAATGTAAAACTTAAAAAAGTAAAAAGTAAAAAAAATTTGTGAGACAAATGAGGTGAATTGCACCCGGTCCGAATCCTAATCCAAATTTCTATAGTGTCTGACGAAGGAATCTCACTTAGCAATGAGGCAGATTAATGACATTTGACAGGCACATATTAAATTAGTACATACTTATTAGATTACTCCATGGGAGAGAAATTATTAAATACTTCAAGATTATTAAATATTATCAACTTGCGCGACTTTTATTGTAGGTCTTTGTCTTTTATTGTTGTCCACCATTATTGACAAATATTCCTTTGTCGTCTAGCGTTATTGTCAAATTTTCTTGCCCTTTTTCAAGGGCTTAGTTCTCTCTTTTTTCTTTTTTCTTTTTTTCTTTTTTTTGGTAAAAGAAGGGATAAATAACATTAAACAACAAGTCTATATCCACCACAGGTGGTGGTTCATAAAAAATTTGGAAGTCAGTAGCTAGATCTGCTCCCATCTTTGCCATCCTATCCGCACATCTATTAGCTTCCCAGTAGATGCGGGTCATAGAGCAATTAGGCATTGCCCTGATCAGGGTTCTGTAGTCATTAAGGAGAGGTTCATGCATAAGATTAACAATGGTGAGGTTAGAAAGTAAGTGCACAATAAGTTTAGCATCCAGTTCAATGTTAACGTTAAGGAGATTTAATTGCTTGGCCAGGGCTAGGCCATCCTTAAGGGCCCAGAGCTCCGCCATGGCACTGGACACCATGCCAAGCTTTCTAGCAAAGCCAGCAATCCAATTTCCATTACTACATGGCAGCACCCCACCCCCACTAGCCTTCTTGGGTTCCCTAAAAACAACCCCATCGGTATTAAGTTTCACCCAACCAGGATTGGGCTTGGTCATTTTACTTGAATCTGGGTTTTGGGGGGCTTGATGGTATTTCCAGGGAAAATAGCATAGAACTCAGCCCCTTTCTTGATGCATTGCACATGAATAGAATCATTAATCTTTCCTATTTTGAAGATAAAGTTGTTTCGGTGAAGCTAAATCTTCTAGACAACTTGGGGAAAGATAAACTTCCAGAGAATCCAAGGCTGAACGAAGGTATTAGATGATCCACAATTCTTTTTCAACCATTTAGCAAGGGGGGTATCAAAAAACTCTTGGTTTGCATTATTAATTCCCAACTTCCTCCAAACGTTCCTCACAACAAAACAATCACGCAGTACATGAATAATGGTTTCAATATCTCTACCACAAAGCCCACAAGTATTATCAAGATTGAAACCCCATAAACCCAAGACTTCCTTTGTAGGGATGCTAACGTGGTAACATTGCCATAGAAAAATTTTAATTTGAGGTGTGGCTTTTATATTCCAGACCACAGCTTAGGAGTATTCAAGTTCAAAGGGTTTAAATCTTTTGCAAGCATATATGCCGAGTTTAGGGAGAAGTTACCGTCCTTTGAGAAAGCCCAAATGAGCATATCTTCACGGGCAGTATTTGAAGCAAGAGGTATGCCTCTTATTTCCTATAGGATCAAATCAGGAAGAATAAACGAAATATTTGTACCATCAGAGAAGAATTCCTTGACAAATAAACTCCCCTCCCCTTTTGCCAGGGGTCCTTGAATTTGGTTCCTAAACAACCTCGAGGCAAGCCAAAAATCATCCCAAGCATTCACCATTTCACCATTGGAAATAGACCATTTCAGCCCTTTGTTAAAGATCACACCCCTTTCCTTACAAGCCCTCCAAGTGCGAGAAGTAGGGTACTACCTACATCTTTCACTCAATCTGGCAAGAGTCAAGTATTTTCTACTAAGCATTTGGGACCAGATAGCATCAGGGCTCGAAGCAATTCTCCAAAATAATTTAGCTAGAATGGCAGAGTTTCTAGCCTTTTCTTGGAATATGCCAAGACCACCAAGACAGGTAGGATTGGTCACTTTCTCCCAACCCACGAGATGAAGTCTTCTTTTTTCCTTATTCGAGCCCCATAGGAAGTCTCTAGAGAGCTTGTCAATTCTCTCACAGATTCTCGCAGGTAATTAACAACATTGCATATAGTAATCAGCAATAGGGGTAACAGCTGCCGTGAGGAGTACTAGTCTACAAGCTGGGGAAAGGCAGTATGTTTTCCATCTAGCCAACTTAGCCTGAACTCAGTTAATAACAAATTGGAACTTGTTCCGATTCCTTTCTTTGTGTCTAAGGGGAAATCCAAGGTATTTACTCAAGTTATTTGCCTTAATAATTCCTAATTGGTGAGCCAAAACTGCCTTGTCTTCTTCCAACACATTGGGAGAAAAATAGACTTTGGACTTCGCACTGCTTATTTTTTGACCTGTTAAGGAGCAAAACTCCTCCAAGACCTCCGAGATGGCTTCACAATTTTCTTGGGTAGCTTTAGCAAACAAAAGGAGGTCATCCGCAAAGAAAATGTGTGAGAAACCCGGCTTGTTCCTTGAGGCTTTCACCTTACCCCAATCTCCATCTTCGCACTTTCTGTTAATCAAGGAACTCAGAAACTCCATGCAAAGAATAAATATATAAGGAGATATCGGATCCCCTTGCCTTAGTCCTCTTGAATGTTGAAATTCCTCAAGTTGTTCTCCATTAAAGAGAAGGGAAACAGAGGTAGTGGATATGCAGCTCAAGATCAACTCCACCATGTCCATACAAAAATTTAAACTAAGAAGCATGTTCCTCACAAAGCTCCATTCCATACGGTCATAAGCCTTTTCAAGGTTGATCTTGATGATCATGTATCTTGTCCTCCCTTTCATTCGTTCCATCAAGTAGAGAAGTTCTTATGTCACAATAACATTATTAGGGCCTCTTCTACCAGCTACGAAAGCAGTTTGGGAGGGGGAAATTAGGTTTAGCATGAGGTTTTTCAATCTAAGGACAAGAACTTCAGATACAATTTTATATAAAGTATTGCAAAGGCTAATAGGCCTAAAGTGGCTGATGGATTCAGGTCCTAGTTGCTTAGGTATTAGAGCTATAAGGGTTTTGTTTAGTCGAGGGGGAATTTTTTTTTGTTTGGAAAATCTTTTTAACTTCCATTTTCACAGATTCCCCTACCACCATCCAAAACCTCTAAAAGAACCTAGTGTGGAGCCCGTTAGGCCCAGAAGCTTTGAAGGCTTTCATAGAGTTGAGGGCAAATAGGATCTCAACATCCGAGGGAGGCAGGGAAAGGTTGAGGCCTCAGAATCAGAGAAAGTGTTACCAAAGGGGAGGGGGGAGTGAAGGATCCTATCAATAAGATCTGATCAGAAGAGTAGAGTCTTTTGAAGCCCATAAGGAAAATCTCTTTAACTCTATCTATATCAACAACCTAATTCCCATCAAGATCTTTGATACCAGCAATGCGATTCCAACTCCTTTTGTTCAGAGTAGAAATGTGAAAGAAGGTGGTGTTCCTCTCACCCTAAATAAGCCAGTTATGGTTATCAATCATTCTTTGCGAGGGTTTATTGGCTAGGGCTTTTTCCGCACCAAGAAGCCTTGTAGTCAAGTTCCTTTTCTTTTAAAATATGTCTCCAGAAAACTCCTTATTCCAAGACTTGGCCTTCTGAGTAAAACTATCAATTGCCTGATAGATATCTTGTTTGTTACCCTCCCAGGCTTCCCTCACGATGCTTTGGGAATCTGTTGTGGCTTAACCACATAGGTTGAAATCGGAATGGACGAGTCCCCTTTTGACCAAGATTAGGATCCAGAGATAGAAGGAGAAGGTAGTGGTCCGAGTTGATTCTAGCTAAATGGGAAACAATAGCCTCCGAGTAGTAAATTTTCCAATCTGAAATAACCCAAACTTTGTCTAAATATTGTTGAATTAAGTCAGAAATATCACGGCAGTTTGTCCATGTGAACTTAGGGCTAGAAAAACCTAGATCAAAAAGGTTGCAAAAATCCATGCATTCATTGTAAACATTAACCCTTCTACTACTAATCCCATTACCCCTAAATTTCTCCTCTTCCTTAGTAACATCATTAAAGTCCCCCATCACCGCCCAAGGAAGGCTATGCCTCACAGACAGGGTTTTTAAGTTATTCCATAACAAACATCGCTCCTTAAATCAAGGGCTACCATAAATAGCACTAAGAAGCCAAGATTGAGAGAGGGATCTAACCTGCACAATGACATGGATCTCTTGTTCTGTGGCTGAGAGGATGTCCATTCCAACAAAGTTTGAGCGCCATAAAAGCCAAATACCCCCTGCAAACCCAATTGTTTCTATAGAGTACGCCTCATCAAAAGGAAGGCTCTTAATAATATTGTCAGCTCTCAGCCCATCAATCCAAGTTTCTTTGATAACAAAGATGACTGGTTGGTGCCATTCAACAAAGTCCATCACTATCTTCTTGAAGTTCGGTTTTATCGCCCTTCTGTAATTCCAGATTAAAAAATTCATGATGGGGTTAGGATTGGTCCAAAAATCAAAACAAGTCGGGGATGGCTCCTTCCCCATCTCGTCCATGCATGTTTCAGATCTCTCTTCTCTTAAATGATCTCCGGAAAAAGATTCATTACATGTTTCAGCACTCCCATCGGACCTTGGTTGCTACATATATCCAACATGAGTGCTATCGATGGGAATGAGAATTACAGGAGCTCCACCTTGAATAGATTCCCCATGAGAGCCATTTCGATAGGCCTCTCCAGAAGAATTTTCCTTTGCGAAATCACAGGTTCCAGAAAAATTTCCACCAAGGCACTCAAAGGTTTTTGTTAGAACATATGTGTTTTCACTTGTTAAGAACATATGTCACTTATTTATGTAAATTGGCTAATCTTTAGACAAAACGTACTCTACTTGTAATTGGGTAGTTTTAAGTGTTTTTAATTCTTTAAGAAACAAGGTTTCAAGATCAAGTGTTGAAGTCATCAAGTTTGTCCAAGAAAAACAAACTGAAGTGCAAATTCATTAAATCTTGACACCTGCTTGATAGCTCCTTGACACCTGCTATCTGTCGAGAATTACAAAATCTGATTTTCTAATCTGATTTCCTTGGAATCCGTGAATATGCTTTTGGGCCTTTTTTTCTCCAAACCCGAAACATATGAAAGGATTGTTTTAAGAGTCGTCAACATGTACACAAGTTGCAAAAGCATTGAGCAATCTCTGTTCAAACAAATTGTGATCAAAGACGAAGTTCTTGACCTAGTTCATCTTCTTTGAAGAAGTTGCTGTGTATTTGCACCAAAGGGTTTTGTGACCAAGCATCTTCCTGATCTTCATTGTGTAGGATGAATTATAGAACTTTGCAACCAACCTCTCCTTCTAAGTTGGTGTTTAAAGTCGCGTACTGGAATCTGCGCATTGGTTAGTCACGTACTTGGGAGACGTGCATCAAAGGTGGGAACTGTCATTATAGATCAAGTCCAATTGGGTATTGAGGTAAGGGTTCAACTGTAGGTTGGTAAGGTACTTGGGATTCCTTTACTTGTAACCGCTTGTTATGATAATAGTGGAGTTTCGAAAGTGGTGACCTGAAAATCACCTGGTGGGGTTTTTGCCGTTAAATTTTCTCTATTCGTAAACAAATCACCGTGTCATTTAATTTCTGCTGCATAATTAGTTTATTGGTGATTTGTTTGTGCTACCATGCGTTTGCATGTTAAATTGATTAATTAATAACTTGGCTAATTAATTAATTGGTTTAATCACAAGGGGTCATTCAGTTTGTGGCCTATCAGTTTTTTGCAGAGGGGTTGCCGGAATAAATGCCCTAGCTGCTGGGATATTAAAGGAGGAAATTTTGGCTGATCCATCAGGAAGTGCCAATACGGGTTCGATGTGGTGAACCATGCTTCATTTGTCAGAAGAAGGTAGCCTAGGCGAGCGCTGACCTCTATTAAAAGGAAGATGTTCTTCCATGCCTCCATCTCTTCTGTGTTGTACCACCCCATAATCTCCATGGGTCCCTTTGGATTCTTGCAATTGTTGATTTCCCCACTAGGGTTATATTCCCCTTCAGCAATCTCGCCCATTGGAAGTCTTAAGGTGTCATTTTCAAAGGACCTTGTGCCGAAACTAAAGATGGAGTTAGTGTTAAGTAGGGGCTTGGAGGGCCATTTGTTTTATTCCCATCCTGAGCTATGGTTATCCACATGGTTAGCTATAGGTTTCCTCTAGTTAGGTTTAGGCACTTTACTAGATGCTTTGTAAGAAAAACCTTTTTTGCCCTTTGGGGCATTCTAACTGGCAAAAGCCTTCTCATGACTTAGCCCTCCATGCAGTCCATCCTTCCCCACGTTAGGTACAGTAGCCTTTCTTTTCATATCTTTTCGGTTGTTAGGGACCATGTCTTGAGGGATTACCTAGGGATCCCTTTGCTTAGTTGGCGCATCTTGCCCCCAAGCATCATCCCCATTGGATCCTCTAGAGTAAGTTCTACCATTCCCGTTGGGTTTCTTCCTTTGCATCACAACCATCCATTTACCGTACACCATCGCTTCAAGCTTCGTCACCTTATCAGGAGTGGATGAATCAGTCTCCTTTAAGGGATTACCTATTTGATCACTCTTCAAGGACTCAGCAGAGCACGAATTCTTCGAAGAGTTTGAATGGGAGGGGTTTGTGTTAGCACCATCAGTGCTTCTAATCAGAGTAGGGCAATTGCCCTTACGATGACCTAAACGGCCACATGCAAAGCATAGCATACTTATGCCTTCATATTGGACTGGATGGACCATTTTGCCATTCCTCACAGAGTTTATAAGGGGCTGATCAATATTAACCTATACACATAGTCTAGCAAAACGGCCTCTCGCACCATTAGCTATATGAGTGTCAATATGTAAAACAGGTCCAATGGCCCTCCCAATCTTCTTGAGAATGATGGGGTCATAGAACTCAATAGGCAGTCCAGGCAGCCTAATCCATACAGCCACAAAAGAGAGTGAGGCTTCCTCTACCTTAAATTCAGGCTCCCACTTCCTAATGGCTAGAAAATGTTGGCCCACACACCATGGTCCCCCTTTCAAAACCACTTGAAGATCAGACTAAAGTTCAAACTTAATAAGGAAAAAATGATTTCCTATGTCAATACAATCCATTCTCCCAATTGGCATCCACATTGTCCTTAGCCTAGAAGATAGGAACAGAAATCCCACTTTCCTCTCGAACGTTTTAACAATGATGGCTTGCCCCCAAGGTTCACGAATTCTTGTCTTCTCTTCTTTTGAAAGAGATATAGCCACCATACCCTCGTAGAGGCTAGACTCCTCACAGTCAAATGCTGCTTCCTCTTCCACGGAAGTGTCAAAACCAAAGACTTGTTCGTACGCCCCTGGGATATCCCCAACCAGCTTATCCTTGTAGCTCCTGAATGCATTCACCTCAATCCTAGAATTCCTAGAGTGATGTTCCTCTACGCAGTGATTTTCCCTGAACTTTTTGGTCCTTCTCTCCAAAGCATCACTTTCTTCAGAGCTCTTTTCTCTCTCCATGGAAGAATCATTAAGTGATTCACCCAACCAAAATCTAAGGGTTTTGTTCTCTAGTACCATTGGCAAATATTCCTTTATTGGAAAAATATTTAATTAGTACATACCCCATAAAAAGAGAAATTATTAAATACTTCACAATTATTTAATATTGCCAACTCACACGTTTTTTTATTTTTGTTAGAAAATATTGCAAGGGCTTCATTGTCTAGTACTATTGGCAAATACATTACTTGGTGTACTTGGGGAGCTTTCTTAAATAATCTGTATATATATATATATATATATATCTAAGAGTTGAGACGTAGAATTTAATGTTGTTGTACTCTTGTTGAGCCACTTCATCAACCACGTCATACTCTTTTTTTTTCTTTAATTTCCTTTATGATTTTTCTATTTTATTTTATATAAAATAATTAAATATAGTTAATGGACAAACCTGTTAATGCACTCCATTACTATTCAACATATTACTATTCATTTGCTTTAAATACAAATATTTGACTATTCAGCTACCCAAATTGATTTCAACTTTTCAATTTCTTCTTTCTAATTTCAAGTAACTGTTAAAATTGAATAATTCATTATCATTTAGTGGAAATACACACATGTTTACGATTCATTATAAACGTTACTATTCATTAGATGCAAATGTTTAACTATATTCAACTATCCAAATTGATTTCAATTTTTCTTTTTCTTCTTTCCAATTTCAAGTAATTGAATATTTAAACTTTTCATCTTCCTATTCTAAAGAAAAAAAAAAAAAAAACTCTTCTTCTCTTCCTCCAACCTTTCCCCTCTCTCTTTGCCTCTTTATCTCCCTACTACTCTTTACTTTACCGTTAAACTTTCTTCATCATTTTCTTTTTCTTATATTTTAACTCTTCTTCTCTCCATCTTATTTTGTGTAAATTTGATATCATTTATTCGATTCAATCCATATTTTTTCCCATACAAAAACTGTGAGTACTCTCTCTCTCTCTCGCGCTTGATTTTTGTTATTTCTTATAACTCTAATTTAGGTTGATGGTTTTTTTTTTATTTAATTTTATGTGTTGTATTTTTAAAATTTTTTCTGTTTTGTATTTTTAAAATTTCCTATCACAAATCACTCTTATAGCTTTGGTTGAATTTTGGTTTGGGTTAATATTTGTTTTTTTTGTTTTTAATAGAAATTTGAGTTTATATCAAAACAAAATATACATGGCTACGAATTTGAATGTGCCTACCGACGGACTTCCACTGAACAGAGATGTATTCACAATATTTTTAACTTCATATACTTCTTTGGTAATGTGAATTTGAGAAAGAGAAAAGGATAGGCAAAGGATGTATGGTCTTTCATAATCCCCTATGTCTTGAAGAAAGTGGAGGGGCCTATTAGTCTCCCTTCTACTAGAATTTTGTATAGAAAACCTTTTGTTATAAGTTCCTTGACTTTTTGTCATTTTATAATCGCTCTATAGTCTATACTTTGACAAAAATTTAATAAAGTTTTTTTATTTGTAGAGTATTAAAAAAGTTAAAAATATATACATATATATATATATATATATATTCAGGATAGTAATTTTGTATTGTTGCATCCCATGTGTTTGGTAAAATTTCTTTTAGAAATCTTATATGTTTTTCTCAAATCAATTTGTTATTTTTATTTTGGTCATTTTATTACAAATAATTAGCATCTCCACCATCAAAGTTTTAGTTAATCTTAACTTTCTTGGTAAGTTTTTTACTTTGCTTAATTGATCATCTTTATTAAAAATGTCAAAAGGAGAATAAGATAAAATATAATTTACTTTATAGCATCATTATGCTATTAATGTTTTTTTTATGTATAGATATTTAAGGAACTTGTTCTTTTGCAATTTATTTTATTTTATATTTTCACTTTATAATATATGATTTATTGATAATGATCTATTGCATAATTATTTTTATTTACTTTTTCACTTAGTTTCAATTGTGAGGAAGAAAGAGATGTGGATCTATGTTTTTGAGAAAAATATATTTATAGGAGTTAAATCGCATATATCTATAAAGTAATAAACAAAGTATACATAGTTACAACTTGGCCTAATAGTTCTCACACTATCAATTTTTTAAAAATAAAATAAAATTATTGCATTGTGTTTTCATACATATCTCACCATATATAATACATGACTACAAAATATATTTTCTTACACCACAAAAAATTTCTAATTTAAAACATAATTTCAAATAACACATATTGAATTTTTAATAATATACAATCTAATATATTAATTCAATAATTATCCAATAAAAAATAATCATATCATATTTTCCCGCGCATTGTGCAAGTCTGCGACTAGCTACTATAATATATAGAGACATTTTAATCCAAAAAGCCTAAAGCCCAATAAATATGTGATCAATTATGCTATATTAATCATTATTTATTCTTACCATTATTCAATGTGAGATGTCACTCACACATGTAACCCAACATCATTTACCAAAACTGTATGAAATATTCATAGAAAAGAGTATTGTGGGTACTTGACTCCACACAAAAGATTTTGTTCGCTTTGGGGAGCCATGTGTAGTAGTGGTACACTAGTGCAAGCTACAGAAGCATATAAAGTGCTAGTGGGAGGGTTCTCCTTCCGATGTGGGACTAAGTTGCCTCAAAGGGGTGAACGCCTGCACTCGGTCTGGGGACAAATTCGTGAGGGCCTGGCTCCCCAAAGCGAACAAAATCCTTTGTGTGGAGTCAAGTACCCACATTAAAAGAAAAAAAAGGACCACATTTGCCAAATTATATACATTAACCTAACATGATCGGTTGTGACTGCAACTTAGCACTTAAAATAAATGGTTTAAGGGTAAAAAATTTGTGGGCTCACACTTCACATAATATAGTAATTTACAACTAATTGGTGTAGGACTTTGAATTTGACTAGTGGTTGGTTCGAGGTTGCTACATCCTACATATGACAAAATGTTTTCATTATTTTATACCTGTAAAGTTTAATTTATTCAACTATGTGTTGGCTTTATTCTGTGCCAAATTTTCTTGTAATTCAGCATTTAGAAACCTTGTATTTAGGTGAGAATAATGGAAGGGTTGTGTGTGAGAGAATATGAAAAATTGATCAAGTGTATGCATTAAGAGGCAACTCATGACTAGATCTCGCGACTGACTCGCGAGTGGTGACTCGCCAGAATCTAGCACACGTGTGAAGCATACAGGAAGTTGAAGGGTCAAGACAGTTGGATCACTACAAGACAAAAAATACAGTCTGGCCATTCTGTTATCTGGCGACTGGAACTCGTGACTTGTCCCAGTCTTCCAGTCGTGAGTGACTTGCCAGTGCACCCTGTTTTGCTGAAAAGTGACTTTTCACATTCCTTCTCATACCCTACTATAAATACCCTTATACCCACGAAATGTAGAGAGTTTCCAGAGAGAATTTTGAGAGAGAAACCCTAGAGAAAAACAATATTAACTCATCCATAATCTTATACATTTGAATCTTCAAAATCCTCGACTCTCATCCCCTCCATTGTCATACCTATGAGAGGATCTTAAGCCAAATCCTTACCTCACCACATTCAAAGTAGTGAGAAGGTTCTTGGTGTTTGGGAAGCAGTTCAAGAGAGAACCAATTCATATTGGTTCATGCAATGGGCTAATTACGGGATCCGGTAAGCTAGAGAAAACAAGGTTAGGCGTAACCTTGTTGGAGCAAGAAGTTTTGAGGGCTTAGGTACATCGAGTAGATTGGACTTGGAGGATCTATTACTATTTATGTATCCCAACTGATTTTCTAGTGGATCATTTTACTGCTAGGAGGGCGGCAGAGAGGTTTTTTGCGGAGTTCTTTAGTTTTCTCTTCAATAACACGTGCCGATATTATCTTGTGTTTGCTTCTCTCTATCCCATGCTCTTTGCTATTAATTACTGCTGTGTTTGTGATTAAATTATGGCTTAGAGTAGTTTGCATATTTAGGTATAGCTTATATTTCATTTTCAACACATATATTGTTTGAATATAAGCTTATATCGGTTATTTTGTATTTGGGGATCTAAACATTCACAAGTGTTTTATACACTAAGTGAGCTTTCATTAACCAATTGATGCTGGCAATGGTTTGGATTATATTTTAAGGTTGATGTTTGTGAATTAGCACTTAAAATAAATGGTAGAGCTGAATAGTGATTGGTTTAAGGTTGCTACTATTAGAAATACTGAATAAGTGTATTGTATTTCTCAAGTAATAGAATATACATGAGTGCCTTTATATAGGAGGCAGAATGTGCAGTACAAGTTAGTGTACTATACAAGTAAACAAGGCGGGCCTAAAGCCCACATACCCTAATACACATTAACAGCTTCCCTCAAACTCAAGGTGGATGTGAGACCAACCTAAGGTTGTCAACCAAAGTACGAAGACGTTCCTTAGGATGTGACTTGGTGAAGATATTTGCAAGTTAATCTTTAGAGGAGACTGAGATTAGCTTAGGAGCACCATGGACAAGATGATAACAGATAAAATAACAATTGATCTCGATGTGTTTCGTCCATTCATGGAAAACATCATTGTGAGCAATATGAATGGCATTCTGGTTGTCACAATAAAGAGGAGTAGCAGAGGATGTGGACATATCTAAGTCTTTGAGAAGCCATCATAGCAAAGGAGCTTAGATGTGGTATCAGCAAGAGCATGATATTCTGCTTTAGTACTAGAGCAAGCCACATGAGTTTGTTTCTTACTTCGCTAAGAAATCAAAGAAGAACCAAGAAGAAAGCAATAACCAGTGGTGGACCTGCGATCAATGGGATCTCTTGCCCAATCAACATCAGAAAATGCACGGAGAACAAAAGGAGACTGAGTATAATAGAAAAGACCATAGAAGAAAGTGTCCTTTAGGTATTGAAGTATGCGCAGAATAGCAACATAGTGAGTCGATCGTGGAGCAGACAGATACTAGCTCACCTGGTGAACAACATAGGAAATGTTTGGACAAGTGACAATGAGATAAACTAGGCTGCTAACCAAGCGTCTGTAAAGAGCGAGATTAGACAATGGTTTCCCCTCTGAGGGAGTCAAATGCGCATTAAGCTCATCTGGAATGTCAACAGTCTTGCTATTAGTAAGTCCAGTTCGAGACAAGAGTTCAAAGGCATACTTGGCTTAAATAATATAAAGTCCATCTGTAGAATGACTGATTTCAAGACACAAGAAGTAGCTAAGATGTCCAAGATCTTTCATCTTAAACTGCTGATTGAGAAAATCTTTGAGTTCTTGAATGCCACTGACGTCATTACCAGTTATGATCATATCATCCACATACAGGAGAAGTAAAATAGTACATTTATTAGTGCAATGAAGAAACAAGACAGAATCATAATGACTAGCCATGTAACCCAAGCGAGAGATGGTAGAGTTGAATTTGGCAAACTAAGCTCGTGGAGCTTGTTTAAGGCCATAAATTGCACGACAAATGTGACAAACCTTATTTGATTCAACAGAAAGACCAGGAGGAGGTTGCATATAAACTTCTTCACTTAAATCCCCATTAAGGAATGCATTTTTTACATCCATCTGAAAAAGGTCCCATTTACTGGCATCAGCAATAGCTAAGAGGGCACGAACAGATGAGATACGAGCAATCAGAGTAAAGGTCTCTTCATAATCAATCTCATACTCCTATGTAAAATCTTTTACAACAAGACGAGTTTTGTAGCGCTCAATGGACCCATCAGAGTGAGTCTTAATCTTGTAGATCCATTTACAACCAACCACAAATTTCCTAGGGGGGAAAGTCACCAAATCCCAAGTATGGCTTTTAGATAATGCATCAAGTTCCTCTTTCATTACAATATGCCATAAAGGGTTAGTGGAAGCCTCATGATAGGTGTGAGGCTCGTGTAACAATGATAGTCAAGTAAATATGCTAGAATGGATCTTACCCAAGTTGAGTGATAAGGTGGAATGTCTTGTACAAGATCTTCAGGAGGAGTAGGAGAATGGGACCCAAGCTCAGGGTTGGGTAGCTCGTCTTCGACTTGTTCATCTTCCACCTGTTCATTAAAGGGTGAACTAGGAAAGGGATCAAAGATATCTGGTGGTTGGATAGAGAAGTATATAAGAGAATTAGGAGCAACTATAGGAGGATCAGGAGTAGCTACAGAAAGAATATGTGCCTCATCTGGAAAAAGATCTAAGATAAAAAAGGAAGATAGGGAGGCACGGAAGTGAGAGAGCTCAACAAGGGAGCGATGTTCCCAAAAGAAAACATTGCGGGAGATACGAAGGTGATGAGAGACAGGATCATAATACCGATAATCCTTTTGAGTTTTGCCATAGCTAAGAAAACAAAAAAGTCTTGACCGAGGCTAAAGTTTGTTATGCTCATGTGGCTAAAGAAAAATGAAACAAGCAGAACCAAAGGAACGAAGGTGGTGATAGTCTGGGGGTGACCCAAATAGGCGCTTATATGGAGTTTTATTTTGGATAACAGGACTTGGAATGCGATTAATAGCATGAAGAGCAGCTTCGCTCTAAAAAAGAGCAGGAACTTTGGCAAAGAGAAGGAGAGCACGAATAGTGTCAAGAATGGCGAAATCTTTGTTCGGCTCTACCATTTTACTGAGAGTTACCTAGACAAGTTAGTTGATGAATAGTGCCATAGGAATGCAAAACAGCTTGGAAAGCATATTGAATGTACTCAAGAGCATTATCAGATCGAAAAATTTTGATATGTTTGGAAAATTAAGTTTTAATCATTTTTGCAAAATTAGAATATACTTGCAATAATTCAGAATGATGTTTCGTATGAAAAATCCAGCTATAGTGAGAATAATCATCAACAAAGACAACAAAATATCGAGATCCACCAATACTAGAGATAGAGGAAGGCCCCCAAACATCAGAATGAATTAGGTCAAAGATATCAGTGGACATTAATTCACTAGTATTGAAACGCAAAGCTAGTTGTTTTCATAACTGAAATGAAACACAATCAAAATTTTTTGTGGACACTGAACCTAACAAACCTCTAAAAACCAAGTGTTGTACCCGAAAGGAAGATGCGTGACCAAGTCGGGCATGCCAAAATGCAAGGGAATGAATAGAAGAAACTGCAACAACTGCAGCAACAAAAATAGGAGCAGCAAGTGGAAGACAAAGGTTGTCCACGGTAAACATACGCCCAACTCTAGGACTGGTCCCAAGCTCTTGTCCCGTCCTTGGATCTTGCACAATACACCCAGAACAATCAAAGATAATGCGATAACCTAACTCAACTAATTGTCCCACAAAAAAATAAATTGTAAGAAAGGTCAGGAATATTAAAGACCCCATGAACCGAGAGGTTGGAGGTCAAAATGGAACCTATATTATGACTAGACATTATGGAACCATTTTTTATGCAAATATTAAGAGGGTGTGGTGCAAGTTTAAGGTTAGAAAATAAGGACGAGTGAGGTGTCATGTGATTGCAACAAGCAGAATCCATAAGCCAAGAGGAATGAGACATACCAGATAAAGCTGAGAGAAAAGAGGAATAAGATGCATTACCAACCATACAAATGCTATTAGCGATGATATTTTTAAGGTCATCTGTGGACATGGTGAAAGTGCATCTTGAAGGCTTAGACTGTACAGAGACGGGAGCCATTGGTTGGACACTCTCAGTGTTAGCAACAGTAGAAGCAAAAAATTGAAACAGCTAATTTGTTGTGATGATAGCAAGTTTCAATATTGGGGCCAAAATTTTTGCAAAAATTGCAAAAACGTTTGTTGGATTGTCAGTGACAATTATTACAACAAGAAGAAGACATGTCCTTATTCTTCATTTAGAATAAGTGTAGAATACAATAACACACAAGGGTTACGTGGTTTAGCCTAACGGCCTACATTCACAGAGGAAACCCTAAAGGGTTACATCAATAATATATTATAGTGTAGTACAAATCTTGTTTTACAATGAACCATAACATGTGTATATATAGTAGACTAAACCCTAGACTAATAGACTTTTAATACAAGTAGGAGACTTGGCTTGCACACAAAGTTAAATTAGGCTTGGGCTTATACTAATGGATTAATATATCTCTAACACCCACTCTCAAACTCAAGACGAAACCATGATGAAACCTTGAGATTTGATAAGACTGAGAAGATCTCTTAAATGAAATTTGGCTCTGTAACGGTAGTTTGAGGAAGGCAATGGTCTTGCAGTATTGATGCGACTTCTAACGGTGGCATGACTATACTAGAGAGTTTTTACGGCAGCAGTGGAAAGTCAAAGAAGATGAACGCAGTGAAGAAACACCAAGGAAGACAAAGATTGCTCTTAATACACTATAAGGACAGAAAACCATGGTCACAAGAAGGTGGCTCTGATACCATGCTAGAAATACTGAATAAGTGTATTATATTTCTCAAGTAATAGAATATATATGAGTGCCTTTATATAGGAAGCAAAGTCTGCAATACAAGTAAGTGTGCTATACAAGTAAACAAGGTGGACCTAAAACCCATATACACTAATACACGTTAACAACTACATACAGCAAAAAGTCTATTCTCTAAAAAAAAATTAACCAATCAACCAACTTGTACATTAATAATTTGGAGAAGAATAAACACCGAAACTTGATGTTAAATTAAAGGTCTTCACTATTTTATATTAACCAATTGATGTTTACAATGGTTCGGATTATAACCTAGTGTGTGTAGGATGAGGAAACTACATACGTCCAAGTTAATAGTCAGATATTCGAAAATATCTAGATACCCTCGTTTGTCACTAAAAATAAATAAATAAATAAATGGTAGAACCTACGGTTAATGCCACTTTCTTATTGCATTAATCCCTCTACTTTGTACATGACCAAACATCTGAAATGATTCTTTATCTTATTTTCCTTAATAGGAGCCACACTTATATTTAAACATTTTATTGTTCATTTTGTATATGAACTTTACCTTATACTTTGACTTATTCATTTGATCATTCTCATTTTAGCTACGCATTTTTATAAACATGTTGATTTTTAACAACCCAACATTCAGTGCCCTATATCATGACTAGCCTTATATCAATTTTCGACCTCAGTATCCTTAACTATCAAGCTATACAACTCTATTTAATTTCTTCTTTTACAAAACTTACTCCATGTATAATATATTAAACCTACTTAACCTAAAACCTTTGGATAATATTGCTTCCATCCAGATTACAATTGAGCATTAATCCCAACGTTTACTTTCATCCAATTACCAATTAGATAATGTATTCAACTCAACCCCAAAAACTATAGCCGATTTCTAAGCAAAACTTAGAGCCAGGTTATATTTCTAATTGGCAGCTGATATATCTGGATGACCACATTTGCATTCAGCAAAAAAAGAAAAAGAAAAAGAAGACTACATTTGCCAAATTATATACATTAACCTAACATGGTCGGTTGTGATTGCGACTTAGCACTTAAAATAAATGGTTTCAGGGTCAAAAATTTTTGTGCTCACACTTCACACAATTTACAACTAATTGGTGCAGGACTTTGAATTTGACTAGTGGTTGGTTCGAGGTTGCTACATCCTACATACGACAATAGGTCTTCCTTATTTTATACTGACCAATTGATGTTAGCAATGGTTTGGATTATATTTTAAGGTTGATGATTGTGTATTTTCACTTAAAATAAATGGTTTAAGGATGAAAAACTTTTGTGTTCACACTTCACATAATTTTGTAATTTACAACTAATTGGTGTAGGACTTTGAATTTGACCGGTGATTGGTTTGATGTTGCTACATATGACAAAAAGTCTATTCTCTAAAAAATAATTAACCAATCAACCAGCTTGAACATTGAGAATTGGGAGAAGAATAAACGTCGAGACTTGATGTTAAATTAAAGGTCTTAGCTATTTTATACTAACCAATTGATGTTCGCAATGGTTCGGATTATATTTTAAGGTTGATGATTGCGAATTAGCACTTAAAATAAATGGTTTACCTTCTCAAATAAATAAATAAATGGTTTAGGGTCAAAAACTATTCCGTTCACACTTCACACAATTTAGTTGTGGGAGAACAAAGTTTGGCCCATACCAAACTTGGGCCAAGGACCACCATACGAGAGGCCCGAGTTGAATAACTCAAGTTGTTGTATTTTCTACAGCTTCCTAGTAGATCTCCTATGTCCCCCGAGGAAGAAAAGTAGTGCCTTGAGAGAGTCCGTCAACCGAGCATAAGATACAACACTAGGTTCAAGTAATGAGAAAATCATGCCAGTGACAAAACAATAGGCCCTACCCCTAACATAAGATTAGACACATTGGAACATTATCCTAAACTCAGGAGGCCACCCAGGGTCCTAGTCACCGCAGGTGGAGGGATCCACATGCCAACAAGATATCCTCTCATCATTTTGAGTCCACTAATGAAGGGTATAAAAATGAAAGGAGGGGTCAGGCCATGGGGTTGGAACATTTCTGGGAAAAGAGAAACATGAGAGAAAAAGAGGAAAACACTAGTTGGTATTTAGGGAAGTTGATACAACTTGGAACATCTAAGGAGCACCTTAGCTGTCTGAGATCCTCCTTAAGCAGTTAGATTTTTAGCAGAAATCCACATCATAACTACTTTCATCCGCCACCCACTAGGTAAACTTCTCTTAGGACCTCCCATTGTGAACTATACCCAAAATAGTATCAAAATTCATTAAGGGTCCATACCCAACGAATGCAAAGTTGTTGTGAACTGCACCGCCACATTAGTAATTTACAACTAATTGGTGTAGGACTTTGAACTTGACTAGTGATTGGTTCAAGGTTGCTACATCCTACATATGGAGAAATTATAAGATCCACATGATGAATAAGTGGTGTGGTTCACTATTCTACTAAAAAACTTCCACATGTTTAAAATTGTTAGAAAATTTTTTTAAACAGAAATTAATTAACTCAGCAATTTTAAACAAGTGAAAGTTTTTTAGTGGAATGGTTGACCACATCGCTTGTCCACCAAAGTATTCTATAATTTCTCCTACATATGACAAAAGACCAATCAACCAGCTTAAACTTTATTATATATAAAACAGCTTAAACATTGTGACTTGATGTTAAATTAAAGGTCTTCACTATTTTATACGAACTAATTGACGTTTGCAATGGTTCAGATTATGTTTTAAGATTAATGAATCGTAATCAAATCTTAATGACCATTAAGAAATTATAATAAATCTCAATTTTGCTCATACACGTAATCGTCTAATACTTTAATTATAAACTTCTTTTTCAGTGCAATTGGAACTTATCTCATGGGCAGGGATCGTGAGTCAAGTAGTCAACGGCTCACTGTTTTGCAAAAGATCATCTGCTATCAATATTCAAGTCTAGAAGTATGCTCTTTTTATGCTTGGTTCTATTTAATTTAGAGATGCATTAGCAATTTAGCATAAAATGTAGCCATCAACAAAAGCTTCTTCAACTAACTCATTAATTAACAAATAACTGTTGAGAGGCTTAGGCTATTTAGGGTAATTACAGGATTTTTTTAGTGGATTCCTTGAGTTCATTCGTTTATGAAATAATTTAGAAACTTTTTATGTAAAAGAAAATAAAACTTTTTTTATTATACAATTTTTATATTTTCCATAAAAGTGGTATTAAAATTTTCTTAAAACGGTTCATTAAAAAATGCCCTAAGAGCATTAACCATACAATTATATAAATATATATATATATATATATATATATTAAGTTTTAAATCGATGGTTTTAGGTTCATAATAATATTTATTTAGTATCAAGCTAAGTTATTGATCCTTTATTTGAGAGTACGAGATTGTACTAATTCAACTAACTAAAATAGTAAACCATTGCTAGCATCTTGGGGCCACTTTCAAAGGATTCTTCCCTATAATAACCTGGTGTGCGTGTGACGAGGGGACTGTATACGCCTGAAGTAATAGTAAGATACTTGAAAAGATCTTGATACTTTTGTTTGTAAAATAAATAAATAAATAAATAAATAACTAAAATGGTAGAACCTACAGTTAGTTGTTAATGCAACTTCTTTATTGCATCGATCCTCTACTTTGCACATGGCCAAACCATCTCAAATGATTCTTTTATCTCCTTTTTCTTAATAGGAGCCACACTTATATTTAAACATTTTATTGTTCATTTTGTATATGATCTTTACTTATATTTCTACTTATTATCATTCTCATTTTAGCTACACATTTCATAAACATGTTGATTTTTAACAATTTAACAACCCAACATTCAGTGCCCTATATCAACTAGTCTCATATCAATTTTCGATCTCAGTATCCTTAACTATCAAGTTATACAACTCTATTTAATTTCTTCTTTTACAAAACTTACTCCATATATAATATATTAAACCTAAAACCTTTGGATAATATAGCTTTTATCCAGATTACAATTTAGCATTGACCCCAACATTTAGTTTCATCCAATTAAACTATATTATTTGCAAAAATCATACACCAAGTATTTTCATCTTGAATCAATAAATTAATCTAGAAATTATTAGTTAGATTTTTTGGTTATACAAATGACCATGAAAGCAAGTCATGATAAACCAGTCGTTAGTTTCCTCACAGAATGTGACAAAAAATAGCATCATTTCAATCCCTACTTGTACCATTATAGAAAGAAGGTTATTCTACTAGACTTTCACAACATTTGACGGTGACTGTTAGGGAAACTTGTATCAGAACCTTGTAGTTTGTACACTCAAAACACTCATAAAAATGGGGGATCCTAACAAAGATTCTGTATTTTGGACAGGGTATTGTTTTCCCATGGGAGTTTCTAACAAATGCGGATAGTTGCAAACAATTCCTAGTTGATATATTATTTTCTCATTAAAGCAGTGCCTTTGAATTTTTGAACACGTCAATATCTGCCTAACTTTTAGATAGCACATTATTTGTGACATCAAAACTTTAGAAGAGTCACACTGCAACATCAGCCACCAGGGACTAATGTAACAAGTGGTTTGACATATAAATCATTATTAACGAGAAAGAGAACATTAACTTCCTCAGAATATTGACAAAAAAACTGCAGAGAAATTTTGATATTAAAAAATTAAAAGAAGCCAGATTGTATTATATACAATTACAGCTTTTTATGCCCAAGTACAGTACAATATTCAGTGTTCATCTTTAAACTTGTATAACCATAAATGAGGTCCTGGTCATTACTTCCAGATTTGAGGTCACAGACATATATGATCAAGATCCATTTCCTTAACCTGCAGTGCAATAGGTATCAGCATAACTGTTATATACAAAGCACTATTGGTCCCATGAATTACTGCTGCAATCAATATGTTTAAAAAAACTATTTTTAAGACAAGAAAGAGGATCCAGCTAGAACAATTCCATGAATTATTTAGTAGTTAATAAATTTGACATGTACTTTGGTTAAGTGATATAACTCTTGTTTCTCTCATATGGTTTGGAATATATAACATGTAATAATCTTGCCTATGGCAGTGAGAGGATTATGTTTCTATTCAGAACTTATCCAAAATAAGTAATGCGTATAGAAGAAAATGCACTATTCTAAGAATTTTAACTATTGCTTCAGGAACAAACATTTTACTTTTCCTTTCACTTTTCTTATACTCAAGAAGTACAAGCAAAATGCCTAAACAAATAGTTCTTCTTCTTTATAGCTTCTATGAGTGAGTTCTTAGTTTCCAATATAATGCACACATTTATCTACTATTTTCCATGTGGGAACAAGTTTTTGTCATGGGCTTTCAGTAAAGGTTTACTACGGTATCGGCATACACATTTCAGAATTCATTATCTATTATATCAAATATTGACTATGCTGAACCAGTCAGTCACCTGATTATAACTGCCCATTCAATCTGCTCAGAATACCTCACAACACCAATCCTTGATCACTTTCTCTCTCTCTTCCCCCCACCCCTCTCTTCCCCCAATGATGTGCAAGGAGACCACAGATCAGAGAGCATGTTAGAAGGGGGTGCATTTGCTGAATTGATATCCCTTATTGTGATGTAAATTCTTGGGTCATAGTTGGGTGATTGAAACCCCCAAGAACACACACACGCACATGCAAAGTTGATTACTTTATATCTCAGGTAAATTGGCCACTTTCATTCAACACAGAGCATATATAGTGAAATCTAATAAAATAAAAACAGATTGAGGCCAAATCATACCACAGTATTCCTATGCATATCATAAACTACAGCACATTGGTTTCTTGGGATAAATGCATGTTTTTTGAGGTCTCATCCTGAAAGGAAGATGATAGAACATATTTAGACAACCACATTTGCACTTTGAAAAATATTTTGTATTGAAGAAACAAAAATCAAGGATGACACTAACCATTTTAGAGTACTGGTCTCTAATGGAGTACTTGGAACTCAGCATCGTCTCTCAAATATCTTTAGCTGATTGGAACTTCATGTCTAATTAACCTGAATGAGACTGCATCATTTTGAAGCTGTAAAAAAAGTAGTTACAGTCAATAGGCAGATAATCAAACAGACCATAAAGCATATTTTTTGTCTTAAATGTAAGGTGGTGACAAATATTTAGATGCTTACTAGGTCAATTTTTTCAAAAGATTTGCGTCCTCTCAATGAAATTTCCAAGTTAAGAGGTCATTGAGACATTGTCCTTAGTATAAAACAAGCTTAACCATTGTTATACACCTTAAAAATCTCCACACACTTGTAAAGATGATACATTACAATATAATATATATAACTCATATACTTACAAATCTCCACATGCTTGAGAAAATGCTATTGCAATCAATGCAAAATGAAATAGCACACATATATTTAGACACACTGAACACCTAAACTAATTGTGCACTGACTACAGTCCAAAGATTTGAAAGAGGGAAAAAGCTGGGGTAGCACTACATTTCCCTTTATGCATTTCCCTAGCATTACATCATTGAGATATTTGTCCATTAAAAGCTGGGGTAGCACTCCTTTTTAGATAAGAAAAAGTATTTCAGAGATGATAAATTCAATTTGGCAACTGATATTTTCTTTTACCAAAATAAATGCTGAGGTGTGAATCAAAAAACAAATAAACAAATAAATGATGGGATAGCACTCTTCTTTAACAAGGGTTACATGGATCAACATTATCTACCCTGGTCAATAACAATGTATACTATTTGGATTGATAATTATATGGGTCCTGTTAAATTAGACTATGGATAGAAATGACAGAAAGGAGACTTGATATTGTAGGTTAAGAATAGAAGAATGAAAAGAAGGAAATATTAGTAGACAATGACATTCTTGAATGATTTGGGAAGATTCACTTTGACATCAAGATCTGCATTGCATGCATTACATACTGGAACACTGTACTTTTGTTAGAAACCTCTGCACCATATATACCGCATAATTTTTGATAGCACATAAGAGATATATTTCTATATGCCCAAGCATTAGGATGCACCTGTATATTATATACACAAGCAACATAAAAAAAACAACAAATTATTTAAAAGAGATAAGAATAGGTAACTGGCAATTCACCTTGGTATAAGAATCCTAGACAAACCACAGCAGTTATCTCCAGTTGAGCAGTCTGACCATTTCAATTCCAATGTTGATGTCCAATTTGTTCTCAGACATTAACTATCATCAGAGAAGCAACCCTCCTTCTCTTCACCTACTGGAATAATAGAATAGATTAATGGGGATAGCTATGGATTGAATCAAAGATTTCAGAGCTTTATACATCAACTATGCGAGAAGCATATACCATACTCGTCATCATTGACAAATAGTAATTTATCTAATTGCTATGATTTGGGTACATAAACAATATACACAGCCAGTAATTCTCTCTATCTCATTAGAGAACATAAAGGAATTAATAAATGACTGTTATATGGTATGCCTATCTCTATAATTAAACATGTTTGATAGAATTAAATTTTTATGAAGTATAAGGACGTACTAGCTAGACACCAAAACAGAGTCATGATAATGGAGGGGTTTGGTTGCTTATGACTTCATCTTGTTTTATGCTTGATCTCTAGAACAATAATCCTAATAATAATAACTAAATAAATAATTATCTTCGTAGCCAAATTAATCAATACCCAAAATAGGCTCAATATAAGCAAAATATCAATAGCATACATTTTGACGCTAATTATAGCTGCAACATTTATGCATATGCAAGACATGATATAAAGACAAAAAGTTTTAGCCCTTGAATCACATGATATAAGCACACACCAATATATTCAAATTAGTGTAATGACTTGACCTTTGCCCGGCAATCTCCTCCCTGTCCTGAACCCCTTCCCCCTCCTCTACAACAACACCATTTAATCTTATAAATCTAAAACTTCAAAAACAGTTTAAAATCATTTCATGAAGTCCTTAGAAAATTCTATGCATTTGTATAAGTACCATCTGCTAACAAGACTGTTGCTCATGTTAATTTGTGCACATGTTGTCACACCAATTGTCTTTTGCTCTTCTCAATAATCCCATATTACTAGCTACCATTGTGCTCTAATTCCCAATAACACAAATTCCTGGCTGATATTGCACTCTTATTCCCAACAATTAAAAACATATCTGGAAAAGAGACTCCTCCTCACTTGTTTTATTCCCAAAATAAGACCCTTGCATCACTTACCTCACTCACCTTAATAACTTTTCTACTGAAAGATCCCAAGCATTCCAAAATCCAAATGCCTTCCAAAAACTAATTGGTATTGCAAATTAGAATGGAAAAATCAACCACCACCCAACACCTAGGCTTGAATCTCACACTTCTAAGAAATTTTCAGTAGCAATTCCTTTACATCAAGGAAAATCGTCTCACACTTGTATGTAAATTTTCAAGAATAATTCCTTTCCTTCAACGTAAATAATCAATCTCGTACTTGTATGCAATTTTTCAATAGCAATTCTTACCATCAAGGAAAATAGATTAACACTTATATGAAAATTTTCAATACTAATTCCTTTCCTTCCACGTAAATTCTTTTTCTGAAATAATAAACAACTAAAATCTCCTCAAACACAAATTGGATCTCTATAAACAAGTACAAGGATTACAAACTATAAAATCATACATCTCCTTATACCATACATCAAACAAAAATTATATCCAAATTGAGATCCAAGCCACCATAAATATCTCTTCTCAACCAGAATCTCTCCCCCCCACCCCCCAACCTTTCACCCATTAAAAAGGATATGTAACCTAGATTGTAAAATAATCTGGGCCTAACAAATCTAGGAGCCTACGAATCTCAAAAGCCAGTCTAAGAAAAATAACTAACAATCTCAAACCAAACTTTATTAGAATTTACATAAGGTGATAGACTCCAATTTGTACTTTAACAAAATCAGGATCCATATAGAATAACACTTAACTTACCTAGTAATGAATTGCTCCCCCATATACAGCATTACCCACTCCTTTCAAACCCCTTATCAAACTCCAATATATTAATATGACTCTCAACCTACCTCTCTCAACCACAGAATCAAGCCTTAAACAAATGCTAGGCAAAAATCTAAAAATCAAGATAGATGAAAACTCACCTTAAAATCCATGTATGTGAGGCAGGAGAAGATCAAAGAAATTTCTGGTCTAACTGGAAACAGGAGTTATGGTCTAACAAGAAAATAATGGCATAGGGTATTGAAATTGAAACGTCGAAAGAATTGGATTTTTAATCGGGATTTAGTCATGGGCTTCTAAATTTTGCAAAATTATGTGACAGATGCTTTCTTTTTTCAAATCATTCCAATATTATCACTAAATGCCACCCTTTATCTAGAAGCACATTTTCTCAGATGACTTCCCAACTTCTGTATTGCAAGAACCTACCCCAAGTATTGCCAATGTATTTTATGGTTTTCTTCCCTTCTTGATCTGTTGGAATTTTGCTTTTCTTTATGCTAAAAACGATAAGTAATAAAAATAAAGCAGTACATTTGCTTCTTTGCTATTTGTTATATATTTGAGCTTACAAATATACTATGTTTCCATCAAGAATATGACTTTATTAGGATGTTTGATAAACAAACAAGTGTGTATGAGACATGACCTGATATAATTTGATGCTTCTCAAACAAATTTCATCATATACAATAAAACATTAGTCCTTAAATAAACCATAACATATATCTTCTTGTATGTAATTTAGATTCTTCTTTATACATGTGCTAAACTGAAAACTATTGAATTTCTCAAAAATCAAATCAGAAAGAAGTAAAAACATAAGTATTGAATGAATAGAAGAATAATCACCAACTGCACAAATGCTTGCCTCAACTTTTTTTTTGTTTTCCTTTTTGACCTGATCAAGCCAATAAAATTGTCCCTTAGTCCTTTAAAAAAAATTACTTATTTCAAGTCCTCAGCCTTCCAAGGCAAAGGACTTTTACATTTAAAAGCAAGAGTGATAAGATCATATAAATGCCTATAATAGAAAAAATTGGACAGTAGGTTAGCATAAGAAAAAAGAATTTACATCAAAACAGAGGAAACAAAATTGCATACTTAAAAAATTTGTTTGTTCGGAGACTGCAAAGTTTGAATACAAAGAAAGGGTGCAGCCATGAGTTATAAGGAAAAAATCTTCAGCAGAAATGTAATAAAAACATGTCCAACTAGCAAAAAAGCTGATCCATGCATAAGATTTCTCACTACATAGAAGCATCATTGTACACTTACTTAAATATCTGAGTAGAGCCAACTATATTTCTATTAAGTACAACCAAGACAAAATAACTACTGGTCCATTTCACACAAACAACTGGAGGGATATCAGCATTGGGAAATGGCTTCTACTATGCAAAGGTCTAGGCAGCTGATCATAGCATTAAGTACTAAATTGCCCAAGCTTATTCAAACCCATCTTTTATCACAATCATCCAATTCAGCTGCATTTAAGATAATTAAAATCATGAACCATTCAAATAAAATAAAAACCATTATTTTTCTATATTTTGAAGAGAAAAAAAAGTTGTTCCTGAGATTTTAAGTCACTCCTAGTTAAAATGCTTAGTTCTGCCAAATCCTGCAGACCTGACACACTTTGTAAAATTGTTTTAACTCTCAAACTTTCAATGTACTGTGTTTGAACAAAGTCTTCTGGCTGAAAATCAATGGCACCATGACCATTCCATCAATCAAACCTTAAATTTTTAACCACATTCACTCCAACTAACTAGATAAATTTAATGCATTTTTCTCAAGTAATTTTGAAAAATCTTGTACCATTACAAGAAATTGAATTCAAACAACAAATCAAATGACCATCAATTCTGCATCTTCTTTGTGTTAATGTCCTCTCAAATTGAATTAGTAACTGTATGAATGAGCCTGTGAATTTAGAGAAAGAGAATGGGAAGTGACAAATACCACCGAAGATGCAAATCAATAAGCAAAAGAGGGAGACACACTCCGGCATTTTACAATGTAAAAGAAATCGAATGAAGATGATGCAAAGGAAAACAGTTTCAATGGAATAATAGTACCTGGGCATATTTTTTCGAACTTTGATTAAGAGATTCTCAGTTTCTTTGATGGTGGCTATGGATTGAAACTGGCGCCATTTTTTATGGAGGGATGGGCCATTGAAGAAGAATCCAAATCAAACACATCACCATTGGTTGAGTCAATACCCAAACCCAAATTTAGAAAACCCAAAATTAAGTCAAACCCATTAGCGATTAGAGGAGGTTGAGGTTCTCCTGCGTCTGCGTCTGCGTCCGTTGAGACTCACATGATTCATATGTGAACCATCAGAAGTGGTGGCAGGATGTAGCAATGGCGCGAACTCAGTGTTGTCAGAGCTGTCATCAACATTTTGAGAGTTGTTATGGATGATAATGGAATTTTGAGGACAAATGCATTTCACATGTGCCCCCATCCCTGCAATGACAGGTGCAAACTTTCCGAATTCACTTGTCCAATGAGAGATTTTACATGAAATCTCAACACGATTTTGATCACCTTGCAACAAGTCTCCAAATTTCTGCTGCAATTGGCTAGGAGGTACAGCGTAAAACCACAAATGATCACACTTCAAATACTTAAAGATCGGCTGCTGCATGAAAGATTGCACTTGACCATTGATGGAAATGTCGACAGCACAAGACCAATTGATTGTATCATCACGGAGAGAACCACACTTTTTAGCATAACTGTCTTTCAACGGAACTAGATGAAAAGCAATACAAAAGGCAAATGTTGAAAATTTTGGACCAATCCGGAATAATATGGAACTTTCAATGCTTTGATGGTTGAACCACTCTGGAATATTCCTTTCTGGTACTATAATACTATATCTCTCTCCAAAATCAAACAGATACACATCTGGAGTTGGACATAACTCGTTTTCAATTAGGTAGAACTTGGAGAAGGAAAGCTGGGAAGAGTAATCAATCTGATGTGAATGTGAATCCGCTAATACATTGCCTTTCTCACGTGAACATGTCATATTTGGTGGAAAATCTAAAATTCTACCAAACTGCATGCAATTAGGAATTTTGAGAAATTAGAAATTTACCAAATCTTGTATAGTATTTGGAAAGGTAAACAAAATTGTTTTTTAATTTTTAATATCTTGAAGAGAAGAAGCTACCTGATTGAATAAATTTCTTATTGATTGTGAATTCAACGAGATGCAGTTTGATGCATACACAGATCTTATACTTTCCGGAAGCTCTGGAATTTCCTTAAGGAACTTGGAATCCTCAATTAGAAGATAGCGTAATCCATTGAATCTCATAATGTTATCTTTAAGGTTCGAAGTTTTTCTCCTTGATAATAACCATTTCTCTGAGAGGTGGAAACGAGAAGTCAATTTTTTTAGAAAATTCAACTTCAGAGAAGCAAATTTTGAAAATCCACTATAAGAATTGCATAGTGCTTGTATACCAATCTGGACATCCTTTGGAAATTGGACACTGCCATAAATAAAGAGTGTATCAAGATGTGGCAATTCATAGATGCTACTTGGAAGATGACATGTACAGGAATAGGAACCTATATCTAATCTCTCAAGCCCATAGAGATTCCTAAATGATGAAGGAAGCTCTCTAATGGCAGTGCATGCCAGACTTAGAAACTTTAAATTTTCCATTTCTTGTGAAATATCAGGAAACCTCTTAACCCTTTTGCATTTATGAAGAATTAAAAATTTAAGAGATTTCATCATGATGCAGCTTGGAAGAATTTTAAGTCCAATGCAACCCGTGAGGTTCAAACTTTCAAGCTTATCAAGACATCCAACAGAGTCATGAACCTTGACTAAATTTATACATCGACAGAGATTCAATTCCTTTATGTTTGGGGTGGCAATCGATAAGTCGGGTAATTCCCTAATGTATTGGCAGGATTGCAAATTCATATACATCAAGCTTTTACACTGTATCCTCTGTAGACAAAATTAAATCAAAATTAACTTCAACAAATATTAAAATATATTTCAACCATTAATGAAGTAATAATAATTTATTTTAAAAAATAAAAATAAAAATTATACCTCGAGAAGCTTGGGCAATATAAGCTGACTTTTTGGCATGTTAAGAACAATGAGTTTTGGAGGACAAAAATTGGATGGTAAGGAAGATGAAGGAAATCCAGGCCAATCAAGTACCCTTAATCCATTGGGAAGATATTTAAGATCTCCACAAGTATCTACATTACTAGCCATAAGGAACTTGAGATTTTCCATCTTTTCAAGACATTTAGAGTCTAATTGAATCTTTGATGGTTTAGGTGCGCATATCATTATGCCTCGAACTTTTTTTGACCCCTAATTAGACAAAGAATTAAGTGAATCACACTATACAATAAGAAGTATAATGACAGTAAATTTAAACAAAAACCAAAATAATTAATTTACATTTTCTTCCACATTTAATTGGAAAAAAATCACTACATATGGCATTCGAAAAATGAATTAAAATTATGCATACCGTATTTTTAGTTAGTACATCAAAAACATCCTCATAACACCATAGTCTACTACGCTCTCCAGGTTTTGTTGATTCCTGTTGAACAATGTCCTTACCCATTTGTTGTAGCAAGTTATGCATCGACAATTTGTCATATTGATCAACAGTTATTAGGCACTTATCAATAAGTTTTTCAATTCCATAAAATGGATATAAATCACAAGACTCCAATATATCCATGACATAATTCTTAAGAAATCCCTTAAAGAAACATGCAATATCAAGGAAAATATCTTGTTCAATTTCATCCAATCCATCATAACTTATTTTCAATACTTTTTGAATTTCTTTGTTAGGAATTCTTTCATACCTATCTATTGCACTTTTCCATGCAAGTTTAGTTCTTCCACTCAAATCAGCACCCATTACTACTAGAGCTAAAGGAAGTCCCTTGGCATATTGTATAACTTGGTTTGCAAGCTCCAAATAATCTTCTTTGGGTTCTTTGCTTTGGAAGGCATGCCTACTAAAGAGTTCAAGAGCTTCATCTCGATTTAATTCCTTAACCTCGTGCATTGGAAAACATTTTCCAAGAGTAGCTACCAAGTGTTTGTCTCTTGTTGTTATAATGATTTTGCTTCTAGAAGCTAACCAATCACATCCTCCAAGTAAATTTTCTATCTGGACCCTTTTATCCACATCATCAAGAACTAAAAGGATCCTCATTACAGAAAGTTTTTCCTTTATCATATTGATCCCTCTAGATTTGTTAGGCACCTTTAAATTTTTATCCCCTAAGATATCAAAAAGAAGTTCCTCTTGTAGTTTAATTACACCATCATTTGTCCCCGATTTTTCTCTAACGTTTTCTAGATAACAAAATCCTTCAAAACAACCACAAATTCTATTAAAAATCTCTTTTGTGATTGTAGTTTTACCTATTCCACCAAGACCATAGATCCCTATCATGTGAGCATCATCTGACTCAATATTTGAAAGAATGGTCTTTATACGATTATCTATTCCAACAGGGTATTGAGCAACAAATAATGATGTGCGATTTAATTTCAACTTTGAAATGTCTTCAACAATTCTTTGAATAAAGTCGACTTCATTGCAACTGTCATTCACATAACATTATCAAAATATATAACAAGTTGGACTAAAAAATAGAAATATGAAGATAAACCATGTTTAAGATGTATGGTGTGCATTAAATTTGAAATGCTGACAATTAAAGTAAGTGACATGTACTGATTTATAAATCTATAACTATCATTATGATAGCACCTCTTTTTCATTAGGAAAGTATTTTTTGGCTTTTTGCGTCGTTATCCAAAAATATTAAGCATTAAGCGGTCAAGGGAGTGGTATGGTGGTTCATTGGTTCAAAAATTATGTCACTGGCTCAATTTAGACAAATAATTTATTTATTTTAAATAAGAATAAATTAAAATTAAAAAAGAAAAAGAAAAGAAGAGAAAATACTATAAAAAGAAAAAAGAAAAAGCAATGGTACCAATTAGTACATAAATATGAAGGTATAACATAGATTGAAATTAATACAACATTATTGATAAGAAAATTTATTTAAATATAGAATTTAATATATGCTTATATATATAAATGACTAAATAATAGGACATTTTGAATTGATCAAAATGAGTTAAAACATTAAAAACAAAACGGTTCGAGTAAAATCACGTGGTTAGGTATTTTTTAAACAAAAAAAAAAAAAAAAAAAACCTTCATGGTTTTTTTTTTTTTTTTTTAATATGATATATTCTTTCTTACCAATCCAAAATTTCGTATAATTCATCGGTTTGACGGTTCAATCATCAATCTGGTACGATTAGGATAACTATACTTTTAACATGAAGTTTCATGGAAATTCTAGTTAGGTGATAACTGAAAACTACTAAATCCCACTTTTTAATACTAGAAATAAATTATTAAGGAAGTTTTTCAAAAAAAAAAAAAAATTAAATGTATAATATGTGGGCAAAACTCCAATTTAATTGGTAAGGTACTGTACATTTAAATTCTTCCTTTAACAATTCTAAAAAAAAAAAAAAAATTCTTCTTTCTACCATTGTGAGCTAACCTCCATAGTAGAAGATACGAAGAAAAAAAAAAGATTAATAATTTGGACAAAAATTAGTGGCCATAACAAACCATTAAAACTTAAAAAGTACAAGAACTATTGGTGAATACCTATTATTATAATGCCAACCAGATATATTGGCTACTTCTTGGAGAGCGTTTCTCCATCTTTGTACTTTCTTGTTGTCCATGTTTTTTTCATGTTCAGCTAGAGCATCCCCAAATTTTCCATTTTGCTTGCGTATTTCTGATGGGTTCACCTTGTAAAAAACCGGTATCATTAACTCACTATTCTTCTTACACTCAACAATCTTAGCAAGCTCATCCAAACACCAAGTGGAGGATGCATAGTTTTCAGAAAATACGATTATTGACATTGTTGACTTCTCAATGGTTTTGAAAAGCTGTGTAGAAATTTTTGCTCCCCTTGGGAGCTTATCATCAATGAAGGTGTGAATACCCCTCATACGCAAAGCCTCATATAAATGGCTAATAAAACCATAGCGGATATCTTCACCTCTGAAACTCAAGAATACATCAAATTTTTCGAGTTGGTGGGTGAAAGATGAAGATGAGGCTCCTTTGTTGATCACAAGAGCCATAAGGATTTATTAGCAAATTGTTGTAAAGATCTGAAAGGAGGAGAAAGAAAGCTGTGAAGGGGTTGTCAATATTGAAGAATTCTATGAACTGTGCAATCTAGAACAATGGAGATCAAGATTAGATTCCTGTATTCCAAGCAAAGCACAGCAAGAACTAAAGAGAAAGAAAGAGGAAAACTGGAAGAGAGAAAATCTTTTATGAAAAATTACATTACTTGCTTGAATGAATATTACAATACAAGAACCAATAAATATACTTATATAGTTCTATCAGTATTAAATAACTGGAGCTACCACTGTACAAACTCTGATTTGGACTCTAACAGCCTTTCCTATTTTCCCGCGTCTCTAGCCTGTTTGGTAGAGGTATTTGAGTATTGTTGTTCAAAATGATATGAAAATTATGGTTTAAAAAGTGTTGTGAAAACACGTATTTAACGTACTCATAATGCAAAAATATGTGTTTAGTACAATATTTATAATAACGTCTTTTCAAAAATAAAAAACATAATTGTGTGTTTGATATATGTGTGTGTTTTTTTTAAAAGTAATGACATGTAGTCTAATCAATGGGATCTACAGTTTTTAAAATATTTACAAAAATGTCATTAAGGAACGTTGTTTGAAAACTGAAAATTTGTAAGAAGAGTTCTCTAAATTCAGTGCCTAAACTAAGCAACGTAACTTAAACACTCCAATAAAACACCCCTTATCAAATGAGTTTTTTTTTTTTTTTTTTTTGGAACCACAATTTTTAGTGTTTACACACTGAAAATTGTTGTTTAAACACCCTAACCAAACAGGCCTACACACTTTCAATCTGTAATTGATAAGTGAGCAACAGCTCTCTCTTCTCAGTGCGACACCGTTTGGGCAATACGTTGAGTTGTCATACATGCATGTCTAGAAACTTTAAGTTGAGCACGTGAGTCCTTTTAAGGAAACGGTAGCGTTTTGGCTTGTCTTATTATCATGATTATCATAAATGTTGTCGTTTAAATCTTGGCATGAATGCACTTTTGGTCTCTACATTTTGACCATATTTCTATTTTGGTCCATACTTTTTTATTTTACTGATTTTAGTCCCTAAATGAAAAAAAAAAAAAAAAGTTCCATTTTAGTCTCTACCATCACTCACTTAATGGAAATATCATATGTGGTAGATGCAGTGCACTATTGGCACACTAAATGCTAACATAGCAAATAAAATAATATTAAAAAATGTCACATTAGCATCTAATTTTTTTAAAAAATTAATTTATCAATTTTAACAAAATAATAAAAGAAAACAACATAATTAAAATTCAAAAAAATACATAAATTTAGATATGGGTTCATCTTCAACAAGAACACAATGAACACAAACCCAGATTTAAATATAAGAACACACCCAAATTTTCTAGCATTTTCTTACCATTTCTTGTCAACCAAACACCAAAACACAAACCCGGCAACTGACCTTTCTTGTCAACCAAACACAAAAAAATAAACACAAACCCAACAATCCATCTCCAACAAATCCAGAAAACCTAAATGCAAACACAGTAACCAAACACAAACCCAAATCCAACCAAGTCGAGTCCCTCCCCCCTCAAATCTCCTCTCCATATCACAAATATAACCCCACCCACCACCTGAACCAGCCAAACACCGCGACTACCAAACACAAACCCAAAAAGTAATATTTTTCTCTTACCCACAATTTTCTTCACTAGCTCCATCCAAACTCACCCATGGAATCTTAAAGACCAAAACTCAAGCCCTAAACAAAGACCAAAACTCAAGAATCTTAGCTACACAAATTCACCCAAATACTTAAACAGATTCGTCCAAGCCCTTTTTTTCCACTCTCAAACAAACTCCCTTGGAACCCAGAGAGAGAAACGCCAACTTCAACCACAGTGACCCGCATTGCACCTAAATCCACATAACCTGCACCTTGAGAAAGCAGTGAGAGTGAGAGAGAGATCTTTGGTAGTGTGCTACGGCTTCGACTACAAGCTACGCCTCTAGCAAGCAGTGGTGGCGCTCCTTGTAGTGGTGCTCAATTAATATAGATAGAGAACCCAAATGGGTAAGAGGAAATAGAGAGAGTGAGAGTGATCTTTCTCTTCAAGGAAATAGAAAATGGGTGGAAGAGCTATGTGTGTACGTGGGTATGCGTTGGTTTCAAAGGAATTTATGGGTGTTTCAGTGGATTTGTGTTCTTGTGATTGAATTTTATGGGTTTGTGTTGTGTTGATAGGGTTGTAAACGAGCCGAGCTTTGTCGAGTAGTGAATGTTCAAGCTCGGCTCAACAGCAAAAGCAAAATGTTCAAGCTTGGCTTGAGCTTGTTGTAAATTATAAAAGCTTGAGCTCGGCTTGGCTTGGCTTGGTTCATTAGTCAAGCCAAGCTCAAGTTTTTGAGCTTGAGATCCAACACAAGTATATCATCAAGCCTATATTGAGTTTATTATCTAGCCTATTTGGTTTGGACGAGTGGTCTCAACTTATAATTAATTAAAGTCTTAGAAGGATATGAGTTTACTTGTCAAGTTCATATCAATTTTATTACCAAACTCATAAATAAGTCTAAACTTAACTTGTTTTGTTATTTTTGTATCGAGCCTTAGTGTTCATAAGCTTGTTCATGAAAAATATTTTTACTCGAGCTCAGCTCGTTTATTAAACAAGCCTAAAACTAAAGCTTAAGATTGGCTTGTTTATAAACAAACAAACATGAACGAGTTTTTTATCGAACTGAGCCCGAGCTATTTATGAACAACTTAGTTCATTTACAGCCCTATGTGTTGATGTTAAGATCTGAATTCATGTGTATTTTGGGTTCTAATTTTGTTTAATTTATTTTTCTTTAAAATTGATAAGTCAATTTTTTAGAATTAAAGGTTTATGTGGATGCTGATATGTCTTTTTTAATTATTATTTTATGTTGATATGGCATTTATTAAATAACAAATAAATTTATTATTTTTATTTTAATCTTCAAGTCGGCATTTAGTGTGTCAGCACAATACTCCGTTTGCCACGTAAGATTTTCGTTAATGAGTAATGGTAAGGACTAAAATAGAACCATTTTTTTCATTTAAAGACTAAAAGTGGTAAAATAAAAAAGTGGGGACCAAAATAGAAATAAGCTCAAAATGTAGGGACCAAAAGTGCATTTACGTCTTAAATCTTCTATTCTAACATATATAACTCGAGAGCTGGGGTGACTTGATGCATTTAGGGGTCTAAGGCGAAAACTAACATCGAGGCCTTATATATATATATATATATATAACTTAAAAAAATTAAATATTACTTAAACTCTATTATTTTGTTTTATATGCAAAATTATTACTAATTAACATGAACCAAGTAATTTTTTTTTTAGAAAGTCTATAGACACACAAAAATTTGACATAACTTTTCACGCTTATTGATGTGGTAGATTAATAGTGGTAAGTAAAAGAATGATGTTAGTGGTGGACCTAAGTGAGAAATAGTAAAAGTTTGCCAACTCAACTGTTGTGAAAAATGTTGTGAATTTTTTTTTTTTTTTGGTGTATTGCTCTCTTTTTTATCTTTTGAGAATTGCTATGTTCACAATATTTTTCACAGCAAATCCTAGATGTTAAATTGTTATTGATTCTAATTTGAATCTAGCTACAACTAGAATTATTTTTTTATCATCAACAACGGCCTGTAACAACTTGCTATTTAGGATTTTTGTAAAAATGTTGTGGATGTAGCTCTCTTCTTTTTCTTGTCTTTCATTTGATAAAAAAAATTATTTTATTTGTTAGCTAATATTTGGGCTTAATTAATTAAAAAAATACCTATTGGTTAAAATTTAGCGGTCTTTTTTCTACTTAGAGCCTTAGGCGACTGCATCAATTGCATCTACTGTAGGGCCGACACTGCTTAGGAGAGTGACTGAAAAATTTGGAGAGAGTGAATGCAAGCAAGAGGAGCCTTTAAAGGTGGTTTGCTTTCGGTGTGACCAATAACTTTTGAACATTTATGTGCCATATTGATGCTTTTTTTCATTGCAATATCATGGAAGCACTCGTCAAACATTTGGAATTTAGTTTTGTTGTGTTTGATGTGTTGTTTATGGAAGGAGTGAAATAGATAGACGTTTAAGGATGTGGATAGTTCGAAAGATCAGTTGTTTGCTTCTTTTAATGGTTCTTTGTTTGATTGGTCTCGGGCATGAAGCTATAAAAAAAATATTAGCCTAACAACAAAAGTTAAGCCCAAGCAACACCCCCAAAACAAACACGCACAACTAGTAGGGGTGTTTACCAAACCGCACAAACTGCACCAAAACCACCCGTAAAATACCATAATCGCACTACACCGCAAGTAACAGCGCACCGCATCACATCACATGGATAAATATGTAGCAAAACTTTTCCATAAGAAGTTTTTGAGTTTACAAACTTAACTACAGTGATCACTGATCAAGAAAGCTTACCTAAAATAAAGAAAACTAGCTCAATAGTTTAAAACTTGGCTCAAAAAATAAAAAATGGAAAAAGCAGTTTTGGACTAGGCAGAAAAAGCCCAAATTTTGAAAAATATACTGGTTTCAAACCGTTTGAACTGCATCTTATACACCGCACTGCACATATGACTGCAAGAATGAGGTGTGGCATGGTTATGGTTTTGGCTAAACTGCACCACAAAGTGCAGTGCTAAAAATGATCCAAAACCGCACCGTAAACACTTCTAAGCGTAAGACACCAAAAATGAAAAAAAGAAAATCCTAAGGCGATTTTAACTAGCCAAAGAGATCTAACTAGCCTAGTAGCAGGAGAACACCCACACACATCTCACAACATGGCAAAACATGCAAATAATATAATTAAAAAAGGGGGGGGGGGGAGGTGGTGGTGGTGTAAGCAAGACGCTAAAATAAAAAAACCTAACTTACAACTAAGTGAGACCTCAGACTTGGGAGGGGATGGGCAATGGCAGCACAGCAATAGTAGCAAAAGCAAACCAGCACCACGCCTGACGTCACCGCCGCAGCACCACTCAAATTTGGTAACTATATCTAATCTATCTTTTTTTGGATGAGAATATTTAATCCCTTTCATATCTGAATCTCTAGTGCTTGGTTGATTAACTTGATTTGATAATATGAGTTGTAAAGAAAATAGAAAGAGAGCCAGAGATGAGAGAACTCCACACTGTCCACACTCCAGTCTACGAAAATAGAAGAGAGAAGCGGACTCCTTATTTCTCTCTCTCTTTAATAAAGCTAAAAGTAATATTTTATTATAAATAATAGTTGTAGGTCTTGTGACTAACACTGTAACACATCACCCATTGGCCATGTATTGTTTTGTGCATTTGATAGTGTTTTGTCTGTTAGTGTCTTTTAAAAAATGAAAGAGATTTATTATTTTTTTGGGTAAATAATTGAAATTGACCTTCGCAACAAAATGGAATATGAGTTTTTGTCAGATGCTATGATGTTATTCATCGAAAGGGATATCATTGCAACAATTAGTACGAATTCAATTATAGATGATTTCGAAGATTTAAAAAAACAGCAAGTTCTATTTTCATAAATAATTGCATTGTAATAATTAAAAAGTAATAATTTTGTATATTTGTCTTTATTGATAGTTTTTTCATACTAAATGAATGTCTATTTGAAGTTTCATATATATATATATATATATATATATATTTTGTTTATACTTCTACCTCCTAACTCCAAGTCTTGACTCTGTCCTTGTTTGTGCCTTTTGACTTCTTTGTGCTCCTTTGCATAAAGTAGCTTTATTTATACAAATTCTTCTTATTTATCAAAAAAATATTTAATCAATATCGAAAGTGAGTTGTAATATCTATTGAACACTTCCCACTTACCATAATAGTTAATTTTCACTTTTGGCATTTAAAGAGGGGAAATTCTTAGGGGAGATGGAAACTTTTTTTGGATGGAGGGGAAGAAGGAATTTAGTAGCTGAAACAAACAGACAATTGTGATAATGCTATTTTTAATGATACTAGTTTTTGCAGCACAATGCCCATACTTGTCATGTTCATTAAAATTATAGAGGAAAGCCTAATAAAAATTAAGAAGTGAAGTAAAATGTTAATTAACCTTCCATAGTGATGAATAATCAAACAAAATTAATTCTATAATGAAGCATGCAACAAATTGAACAAAATAATTGAAACTTTAAATCCTAAACGCAAGTCTAGGCTGCAAACAATGGCAAAAACGGGATGTAGCAACTTGTAAAAATTAAAAACTAAAGAGAATAACAAAGACATCATGACCCAAATATTCAAACTAATTATGGTACATTGCAAATTACATCCCTAAAAAATATTACACCTTGAAATTTCAGAATTTAGATTTTACCTCATGAACTTTAGGGGTGTTTAGATTTCACACTTCCAAATTCTGAAATTTTAGGGTCTAAAATTCAAACACCTCCAAACTTTTTGACATAAAATCCAAACACCCTAAAATTAGGGAGGTAAAATCTAAATTTTGAAATATTAGGAAGTAAAATCCAAACACCTCTAAATTTCAAGGGTAAAATCCAAATTCTGAAACTTAAAGGTATAAAATCCAAACATCCCTAGACTTTAGGGGTGTAATTTACAATTTATCCAACTAATTACAACAAATAGCAATACTTGGGATCGTCGGTGACTATTGGCATGGACGGCGTGGTGGTGGTGAGATTAGAATGGGTTTGGGTTTGGGTTTTGCTTTGATTTTTTGTTGTGGGAAACTGGGAATATAGATCTGATTCTTTGTTGTGCTGATTGGGAATATAGCTCCGATTCTCTATTGTGGGAATATAGCTCCGATTTTTTGGTTTTCGCTTTGCTTTGAACTCTAATTTTCTCTCTTTCTCCCACTCCAATTCTCTCTCAGATTGGGTTTGAGTTTTGGTTTTGCTTTGATTTTTTTGTTGTGGGTAGCGGTGCATCTACAGGTTCATGGTGGTGGCGATGGAGGGTTGTTGTGGTGGTAGTGGAGATGGGTTCACTACAGGTTGGTGGTGGCGGTCCCTTTGGGTTTTGTTTGGGTATTTGTTGATTTTTAGTTCAGGTGTTTGGTGTTTGGTGATTTTAATGGGTTGTATGTAAAAATAAAAACTGGGATGTAGGGTGTACTGTAAAGTGAGTTGATATAATAGATAAAGCGGGTTTTTAGATGGTAAAATAGCAACTGGTTCCCATCCTCGGATGCTAGTGCTCTAATAATTGGAAAAAAATGAAAATTTTTAGGGTGGTCCCGTGTATTATCACTATGGTCAAGCCTAATTGACAAATTGGTTTAAACATCATTATAGTTTTTTTTTTTTTTTTTTTTTTTTTAATTTATAAAAAACATCATTATAGTTGTCATCTCTCCTCATACTAATGATATAATTTGTGCAAGTTAATCAATTTACTCTACGCTAACCTAGTGGAGCTAAAAATATAGCTATTTGGCACCTACAAAAGTCACTTTATCTATTTTATCTCTTCACACCCAACATCAATGGATCAATATTTTTAGCTATTTGATTAAAATAATACAAATAACTCATTAGAATAATAATAAAAACATCCACAGCAAAAAAAAAAAAAAAATAAAAAAAAAAAAAAAAACCAACACAGCACAAACATCCACCACCACCACCACCACCACCACCAGTCCACGGTAGAAGAAAAATTAAAAAAAAAAAAAAAAAAAAACCAACCCAAATCCTCAATCTTTTTTTTCAATCCAGACCAAACAAAATCACCAATCACAAACATCCACCACCACCATAACCACCAGTCCACAAAAAAAAAAAAAAAAAAAAAAAAAAAAAAAAAAAAAAAAAACCCAAATCCTCAATCTTTTTCCTCAATCCAGACCAAACAAAATCACCGATCACAATCTAATTTCGGACGTTTGGGTATTATATGAAGAGTTGAAGACTATCATACATATAAGCTATAAATTTGGTCATTAAAATAAAATAAAATAAAAAATAAAAAGCCCATAAATTTGTTCATGAAATTCAAGAAACTCTGCCAAATTACTAAATTAAAAGAAAAGAAAACAACCCCATATGGCAAGAAAGGTCGATGGGGATCAAAATGAAAACTTTGCTCTTACTCCATTCATATCACATAAAATCCAAACAAACCATGTTCAAAAGCTACAATTTTGTGTTCATGAAACGGACCTCCAAAAAATAAAAAACACTTTCTCTTCCATAATAAAAAGAAAACAGCAATACCCAAAGGCTAAAAGTATAAATTAAAGTGAATTCTTTGTAACCAAGCACTAAAAAAGAAACCAAAAAAAAAAATAATAATAATTGAGAGAAACCCACTGAAGAAAATAGTGAAGTGGGTTACCTGGTGGATGCAGCAAAAGTGTTAAAGGCTTAGGCTCCACGCTCACTTTTGAAGTGTTGTGTTCTGTTGTGGGTGTCGCTTTGAGAGAGAGAGAATAGCTCAAATGGCGGAAACCTAGAAGAGAGAGAAAGAAATTTGTTTAACAAGAGAAGAGAGGGAAGTTAATGAAATTTTTTTTTAGGGTCCGTTTGTTTCGGGTGAAAACGTTTTCAGGAAATGATTTTACAGAAAATGGTGTATTTGGTTGTTACTTCAAATTTGGTCAAACTGAAAATAATTTCTAGTTGACCGAAAATAATGCCAAAATCGGGTGAAAACGTTTTCAGGTTTCATTTTCACTTCAAATCAAATTTTCTGGAAAACAAACCGAGAGAACGAAGAGAGAGAGACAGAGAGAATGACGAACCCAGAGCACGGTGAACCTAGACCCAGACCCACGATCACGCCTTCACCCACGACGAACCTAGAGCACGGCGAACCCAGACCCAGACCCAAACCCACGAGCACGCCTTCACCCACGACGAACCCAGAGCACGGCGAACCCAGACCCAGACCCACGAGCACGAGCACGAGCACGACGAACCCATCGCCTTCACCCAGACCCATCGCCTCCTCGAGCTCGCCGATCCATGAACCAGACCCATCGCCTCCACGCTCTCTCATCCTCGATCTCTCAATTTGTTTTTTTTTTTTAATTTGATTGTTGTTGTTGTTTTTTTTTTTGGATGAACTAATTGTTGCTGCCGGAATTTATTGTTGTTGTTGTTGTTGTTGTGTTGTGTTTTTGTTGCCGGAATTTGTTGTTGAATTGGTTGTAATGTTGAAATTTTTTGTAATAAAATTTGTTTGGATGCTGAGAAAATGTGAAAATTTTCCGGAAAATAGCATTTTTAGAATACATCCAAACACATGAAAATATTTTCCACAATAATTTTCATAATTCAACCAAACACTTAAAAATATTTTCCTTTTCCGGAAAATAACATTTTCGAAAAATATGTATTTTTTGAAAAACGTTTTACACGAAATAAACACAGCCTTAGCTTCTTGCTACAGTAGGAAGAAGTTCAAAAATTTTACCAAAATAACTGTGTATTGTAACAAAAAGTTACAAAATTTTAGCAAAATTTTCACCGCTTCTGCAATATATATATTTGTATTTTGGTGGAGCTATCTTCACGGCTGCTAATACAAATTAGAAGGTGTACTACCCAAAAAAGTAGCGATGAACAGTACCACGCGACATCGTCAAACCAATTTAATATCATTTTATATTCGGTTTTCTCTCTCCTTTGACAGAATTGCTCTCCCACTTGTACATCTGTTTTCTCTCTTCGAATCAGACCACCACGGCAGAGATCGGAGCTCTCTCTTGACGTTGGTCGTTGTTTGTGATTTGTGAAGGATTGGTTCTGAGTTTTTTTTAATGGGAAACTGATTCTGTGTCAAGACTAATAAGTTTATTGTTTCAACCCGAAAAAAAAGACTGTTTATTTTTGTGGATTCGCGACATAAAGAGCAAGGATGAGTCTGTGTTAAGACTAAGTTTGTTGTCATCTTCGGCCATAAATCAAACGGTAGACCCATAGATTGTCGCTTGGTATATCCAATAAAAATGAAACTTGCTCCCAACGTATGTCGGTTTATTCTGATGAGTTTCCGTTGGATTCTGGCTTGATATGTGATTGATCTAGTTATGGGTATGTGTTTGATGGAAGTCCTGAGAAAAAACATTGGTGATGGACACAGTGACTTTGAAAAGGAAATTTGGGTTTGCTTTGCTCTGTGCTGTTGCTGAAGGCACAGGGAGAAGGTGCTCAGAGAGTCGGAGAGTGGAAAAATGAAATTTACCTATTTATTTTTCGAGGGTGAAAATTTTTGTATTTTTTGAATATAATAGTGAAAACAAATACTAAGGCTGATGATCAAAAACAGAGTTTTTTTGAGTTAGTTTAGTTTAAATTACGATGAGAGGTCTCGTTGCAAAGGAATTTTAGAGTTTGAACTTCGGGGACAGTTGTTGTTTTTGAAGAAAACCACTCAATCTAACATGTCGCCACAAAAACTCATCTCATCTTAAACAAATAGAGATCTAAGGCATATCCGTTTTAAACCAAAAAAAAATTGCAAATGAAAAATATTTTTACACATACAAGGACCTAAAATTTTGTAAAGGGTGAATCAAATAGAATGAAAAATTTCCATATTACCTGTGGTTGTAGTGAAAATCGGCGAGAAGGTGCTGGAATTAAAGAACACACACAAGAATAAATAATAATGATAATAAAATCAAAGAGAAAATTAAGCTTATAATTGATTCATACCTATCTTTTCGTGAGCTATTAAATTAGAGAGAGAAATGGGGCGTGTTTGGCGCCTTCAAGCTTAAGAATGAATGGGTAGTTGCAGTATTGCAGGTGTAGACGAAGGAGTCGTCCTTGATGCCAACAAACAGAGGAATAAAATAGGAAAAATGAAAAGAGTTGTTGAAGTAGTTATAAATTTATGAGAAGAGCCGGTAAAGAAATACTGGGTTAAGATTATGTGTAATACTGTAATTGATGTAATAATTATCAATTGTGGAAATTGAGAGTAAAAAAAAAAAAAAATCTTATCTTATAAATAAATAAATAAATAAAAATAAAAATAGTAAAAAGTTAGGGTCTATTTGGATACCGTTTATTTTACTGAAAACTGAAAACACTGTAGCAAATAATTTTAAATGCCAGCTGATTCTTTGGGGCTAAAACTACTGTAACTTTAGCTGAAAGTACTGTAGCCTTTTTTTTTTACTCCTTTCCCAGTCGCCACATAAAAATTTGAACATAAAAAAAAAATTAAAAAAAATCTTTAGCTTTTTCGGCATTGAGAAGTGAAATGTCATCTAGGTCTTGGAGGCCCAGTGTGAAGGAGTTCCCAACACTAATTGAAAGAAGAGATGGGGAGCATGGTCTCTTGACCTAAACCATTCTCTCTCTCTCTCTCTTCGATATGCACGAGGTGGAGCTTCCTCTCTCTTTCTCCCATGGAGTTTGGTCTTATGAAGATCTAATGTTTTAGTTTCTTGATTTGGGAACTTGGTGGTGGGTTTGATGGGTTGATCGGCGGTGGGTTTGATATGGGAACTCGGTGGTGTTGGCTAAGGCTAAGATTGGTGATGGGTTTGATTTGCGTTTGATCGGTGGGTTTGATTTGGTTTTGGTTTCATATGGATTTGATGAGTTTGATTTGGTTTTGGTTTCATATGGGTTTGATGGGTTGATCAACTTCGATTTTTTTTTCATATGGGTTTGATTGGTTTAATCTCAGACTGCTGGCTTCTGTCTTGGTTTTGGTTTCACTGCTTTGATGGGTTTGCTAGGTTTTAAGAACATGAATAGTCATGTTCTGGGAAGAACATGAAGAACACGAAGAACAATTTCTTCCAAAAAAAAAAAATAAAGAAAAGAAAAGAAAAGGAAATTAAATTAATTATTTTATTTTATTTTTAAAAAAATCATAAGTTTAGAATTTTTAGCAACGCGTTTCTCCAAGAGTTGTGGGTCATGAACAGTACATGCATGCCCAGTTTTATTGAAACGGTGCGTTCAGCCAAAAATTTCTGCGTTTGTTCTGAAGTCGTGGGCGTTTATCTTGGAAAGCACTGTAGCTGTGGGTCCCTCAGTTTAAAATGTCAAACGCAGACGTGGGGCAGATAAACGCAATCCAAACGCTCACTTAAAGTACAAAAATTAAAGGGTGTTTTCTAGTAAACTATTTTAAGGAAAAGTTTTGCTACATATTTATATGTAGCAATTGTTATATGCAGGGGTAGGTGTAACACCCCGACCCAAATTTATAATTAAACCATGTGTTTAAGTGGCTAATTACTATTTTAAGCCACTTTCTTTTTATAATTAATAGAAGAGTATTTAATAAACATATTATTTTATAATGCCATTGAATAAGAATGGTAAAGATTTTAAATAATTGAATGGCTATTTGTATTATAAATATATATTTAGTATGTACAAAACTATATTAAGTGGTTTAAGTTATTAGATACATAGTTGGTTTTTTAATTAGGCATATGATGCATGAGATGTTATAGTGGAAATTTCACCCACATGCAACCAATTGAAATCCAACACATGTAAAGCCAAAGAATCATGCATGTTGATAAGCCCCAAAGACCAAGACTTGGCCATGCAATGAACAAGCTCCACCTCACCTCTTCTTTGACTTTCTCAAGCAACTAGAGCATCCAAGAAGCTCCTTACCTCTCCATTTCCCACGGGTACACAAATCAGAATTTCTAACCCACTTTGCTCTCTTTTCTCTTAAGGAAAGAGCTAGGAACTCTCTTAAGTCCCCTTTGTCAAACCCACGGGTCCACACATTAAAAGAAAGCAAGACTCCATCTCATTTCTTCTTCACACATTAAACAATCAATATTATATTTGGTGACTTTGTAAGAAATGAAAGAAGTTCAATCTGAAAGGTTTTGGTAATATTATTCTAATAAGAAAAGGGAGAACAATTATTTTCCTATGAAGAGCATATAAGTTATTATTATGAGTAGTATAAAATACTATGCATGAAAAGATGTTCTCCTATCTGAATATTCATAGAATGAAATGATTTGATTTACATGCATCCTTATTAAATTCTCATATATCTTACCTTTACTGAGTTGTGTAGCTCACCCCTTTCACTCTTTCAGTCAATAGGTTTTATTTTGGAGCAGAGGGAGCCTTAGTCGAGTTTTGGAAGGAGCTGGTTTTAGTTTTATGTGTATAGATCCTAAATTAGCAATTTGATATTAGATTTGTAGTACGGTGTATTTTAGGATCTAATGAAAGTGGTGTACCTTAAAGTATTAAGAGATGTATTATGTGAAAGTGTAGATATTGAATAATTGATGGATTATGTTATTCTTGAGTATAGTGTAGATGCTCTGAATATCAAGTTTATTTTGAAAAAGAAAAAGAAAAAAAAGGTTATATCAAAAAGTAAAGAAACAAGAATGAAAAGAAAGAGGGAAGTTTTTGTTAAAAGTTAAGTTGGTTTTTGTTAATATCAGGTTTAAGCTTGATATTAGCATGCCGGTCATGGTCACAAATCCGGGTATCAGGTTTGGGGCGTGACAGTAGGCCTGTTCAGGTACCGACCTACATCGATGAAACCGGTTGGCTCCAAACCGATTTGATTGCTTCACATGCCCACTGTAGGTGTCCGGCGCGGTGGTCGGCGGCAATCTAGACAAACCAAAGACTTCCAGCGCAACAAGCAGTGGCTGTTTTGCACTCCGACGAGAAACCACACCGCACCAGCATATACATAAATACACACTATAATTTAACATATATGTATCAATGTTTACAGTTTTATATTTTTATGTTTCAGTAGATTGAAGAATACCCAAAGAAGCCATGAAAGCAAATGCAAAGAACAGGAAGAAGAAGAAAATAGCGCTGGACTTAAGGATAGGTTTTTATATATATATATATATATATATATATATATATAATCTGGCACTAAAACTATGTCGTTTTAGGACCTAATATTAAATTTTAATATTAGCTCCAAAATGACGTAGTTTTATCATCAAATTTTTTATATAAAATAAAAATAAAATAAAAAAACTTTTTTTGCCTTTTAATTTAAAACCCTAAGTTTATTTACCCACCCTCTCTATATCTCTCACTCTCATCCGTCTACCTCTTCCAATCTTAGCAAGTCAGCAGCAAAAGTCTTCATCTCTTCTCTCTCTCCCCTCAACCTCCGCCGCTTGCTGCCACCGCAATCCAGTGCTTGATGCCGCGTTTTTTGGAGTTTCACCCTCTCCTCTCTCCTCTTTGTTACAAAATTCTCAAGAGTTTCTAGTGATGATTCTGACTTTAGATGCTCTTCCTTGCAAATGTAATGCTTTCTACCAGGTTTGTTTATGTAATTTATTTTCAATTGTTTTGTTTGATCTTTTATGGGTTTGGTTTAGTTTTTTTATTTGGGTTTTGTGATTTGAAATGGGTATGTTTAAGAGAAAGATTGTGGATTCATTTTCTTTTGATTTTTCATTTTTGGAATATTTGGGTTTTTTTTCATGAGTATGATGTGGTTTGGGTTGTTAATTGCATTGTGTTTGGTTCCAGAGAAAATGAGGAATTAACCGAACTAACCGCTTCGAACCAGTATTTTGCACCGCACCTTGTGTAGATCGGTTCCCACCCCTCCACAGGTGAGGTGCGGTTAGAGATGAGGGAAAACCGCTCCTATAAGTGTGGTGCAAAAATGCCCCAAAAAACTAGCCGCATTGCACCGTGTATAGCCCTGGGTACGTGGCACCAAAAAGAAACACATGACCCTTGAATGCATATTTATTTTATTTGTTGTCACATACCCATTTATACAGCAATTGCAAAACCTTTTGCTTTGAGTAAACTTTTTCAATTCCCAATTTTCTGAAATAAATAATTAATGTATACTTAAATCTAATTAAAAGTAAGTGGGTTCTATTTAGCTCAACTGATAAAATCTTTGATGGTTGATTAAGAGATTTAGGATGTCTTGGCCTAATGATAAAGAGCTATCATCAGAAGCTTATCAGGAAAAAACACAAAGACGATAAACAAAGTCAACATAAAAAAAAATAAAAAAAAAAAAAAAAAAAAAAAAAAAACAAAACAAAACAAAATAACTCCTCACTCTTTTTATATACTGTATAAGGGATGAAAACGTAAATATGCTCATATCCCACAAACAAAATTGTAGCTCAGTCCATCGTTTTTTTACACTCATGCCGTTTAATAATTTATAATTCTTTTGTCTTCGTTTTGTCAGTCTCTTACTTCATATATATATATATATATATATACACACACTCTCACACTATACTATACTATACTATACTATACTATATACTTGGTGGGGGACTTGCAAGGTATGTTTTGCTACTTAAAATACATGTATAAGTGCTTGTATGATAGGAAAATGATCATATTTTAGCTAATTAAGTCCAAAATTCAATTACATTAGGCTATGGAATATTTTTTTTTGCATTTAGTTCTTATTCTTTTTTTTTTACATATTACGAGGATGAAGGAAGAGAGTGTGTGATAGTTGTTATGTGCAAAGAAAAAGAAACAATTAAAAAATAAAGAAAATTTGATATTTAAAAAAAAAAAATTAAAATAGATAATATGATGTAAGATATTTTGAAAAGTAAGTATATAAAATATAAAAAGAATGTTATTATGCTAAAATAAACATGAATTTTTGCGCGAACTAATATGAATTTAAGCCCAAAAAACACCCACATTAGTTAAGTTAAAATTATGTAAATGTTCACAACAATTATGTACATTTACATAGTTAGAGCATTAGAATCCGAAATTCTTAATGAAAAAAAAAAATTAAAAAAAAAACTCATTTTACACACTCAAAAACTACTTTATTTATTTTAACACATCATTTTACAACTCACCTAACATGTAATTTCTTATTTTTCACATCACACCCAACACTATTCATTTATTTATTTCTCCTTCTCTTTCTCTCTCTTTCTCTCAAACCCACATAATTAGCCAAAAAACTAACCATCCACTCCACAATCAACCACTACTAGCCACAAAAACCATCACCACAACCAGTGGTAGGGCTGGGATTTGAGTTGAGGGGGGGCAAAATATGTATATGACATATGCACATCGTGTGAATATATAATGTTGGAAACTAATTTTGAAAATTTAAAATTATTCATTTGGATACTAAGTGATATTTTAATGTAAGTATGTAAACACCTTCACAAAAAGAAAGCATATTCAATTATTCATCATATTCTATTTATCTAGTAAATTTATGTTATTTTTTATTATTTGTACACAAATTTTTATAAAATTGAGTAAATTATTACAAAAAATTGAGATCATATTATCATTTTTAGATTATCTTAAAGCAAACAATAATGTTTTGTTTCCCTAATATGTTGTATATATATTTAGTTTCTAAACCGTAATAGAAATTAACTATTTTTAAAATTTTAATATATAATTAACTATATGAACAAGAAACTTTCACAAAAGAAAAAGATTAAAAAAATTCAAATATTATAATAGCTAAGTATAGAGAGGCTCTATCAAGGTTCATGATGGATTGTGACTTTCCAAGCAGTGCACTTTGATTTCTACGTTGGTATGCAAGAGTGCATTTTTGAAAGGATTGGTCAGGGCCTTTTTGCTAAGGTAGGGTAGGGACTCACTAAAACTTATGTGTAAGGCATGCTAGTGGAGGACTTAGAGTTGCTTATTGGTTCATTTAGAAGGTAGAGTTATGCTCTATTTCAAGACCAAAGAAATAGAGTGGAGTTTTAGTTGGCTAAATTATCATTAAGTGTGAGTGAGTTGAACTTTTGGTTAGATGAAATCCTCCTAGGTTAAGGAAGATAGTCCAAGCTGAAGTATTACTTTGATCTAGATTGCTATTTCTATCTAAAGAAAAAGTAGGCAAGGGTTTTTAATAAGTATTAGCTAAGTACTAAGGGTTTCTTTTTGGGCTGGCGAGGGGGGGCAGCTGCCCCCCCTCGAACCCCTGGCTACAACCAAAACAACCCACCACCATAACACATAACACCCACAACCCACCAACCAACCCACAAAACCCAACCCACAACCACTGATCTAAACACAACCCACTTACACTGCCACCAATCCAAACATAACATAACCCAATGTCACCAATCCAAACACAACCTACTGCCAACCCAAACACAATCCACTAATCCAACCGTTGAGACAAAAGAAAGGAGTGAGACAAAAGGTGAGAGTTGAAAAATACGAGAGAGGCAGAAGAAAGAAGAGAGAGAGTTAAAGGATGAAAGGGAGAGAGCCGAGAGAAAAGAGATAATCATAAGAGAGATAGTTAATAAAATAAAATAAAAAAAAAAATTTAAGTTTACAAACTTAACTATAATAATTTCTAAATTTAAGATGTTACTATAGCAAGTTTCTAAAAAAAAGTTAACAATACACACTAGGATAAAGCTAGGATTTTGGTGTTTAGAGGGTAAAATGGCATTTTAGGGGCTTTTACACACCCCACATGCTAATGCTCTTCGAGCATTCGCATTAGTACGTTTAAAATTTTTAATATATTTTAACATAAAAACCTTTTTTTTTTACACAAATAATTTGCAAAAACAACCACAAATTGTTTTACACAAACATTTTGGCCAAATTTTGCTATTTTTTGGGGCTATTTTTTTTTTTTTAATGTTATTTGGGCTCATTTTTATTGTTATTTGAACTTTTTTGGTTTTTTTGTTTTGTTTAAGAAGCTAAGGATTATGTTTGGGAAGGATGTTTATTTGATAAGGTAAGAATTCTTGTGACATTTTATTGTGTCCCTAGCATTACTCTTATTTTTATTGAACCCAAATTCTTGAGATTGTCAAGTCAATGTGGTTAATATTTTTTTTAGGGTAAAAAACAATGCTAATCTAAATATAATTATGTGTGAATTTTTTTTTTTTTTTGCTATGTATAACTTCTTTTTTTGGCAAATCAATCACCCTATTAATTAGTTTGTAATCTCATAAATATGCATAACTACATTTAAAAATAAATAATTAAATACATAGTTTTTTTTAATAAAAAAATTCATTTTTTTAATTCCCGTATAAGTTAAATGCTACTGATGGCTATTCTCATATTTGTTAACTATTATAAAAACTAGTATGTAACTCGTGTTTACGTATAGAAATAATGAATTGTAGTGGTGCTATTGATATTAGTTTGGGTTATTTAACATATAGGATGATAGGCCACAAACGTATTGACCCCTTGTGATTAAACCAATTAATTAATTAGCCAAATTATTAATTAATCAATTTAATATGCAAACGCGTGGTAGCACAAACAAATCACCAATTAACTAAATATGCAGCGAAAATTAAATGACACGGTGATTTGTTTACGAATGGGGAAAATCTGACGGCAAAAACCCCACCGAGTGATTTTCAGGTCACCACTCCCGAAACTCCACTATTATCACAACAAGTGGTTACAAGTAAAGGAATCTCAAGTACTTTACCAACCTATGGTTGAACCCTTACCCCAGTACCCAATTGGACTTGTTCTGTAGTGACAGTTTCCACTTTTGATGCACAGCTCCCAAGTACGTGACTAACCAATGCGCGGATCCCAGTACGCGACTTCAACACCAACTGAAAGAGAGGTTGGCTGCAAAGTTCTTCAGTTCGTCCTACACGATGAAGATCAAGAAGATGCTTGGTCATAAAACTCAAAGGTGCACATACACAGCAACTTCTTCAAGAAGAGATAAACTAGGGCAAGAACTTCGTCTCTAGTCACAATTTGCTTCAACAGAGTTTTTTCAATGCTTGTGCAACTTGTGAACTGTTTGACGGCCTTTAAAACAATCCTTTTATATGTCTAGGGTTAGGAGAAAAGAAGGCCCAAAGACACATTCACGAATCCCAAGAAATCAGATCAGAATTCTGAATTTCTTAAATCTCGACAAATAAGAGATGTCGAGCTTATGGGCTTGAGACAGCTTTCTTAAGCTCAATAGATGCAGCTGTCGAGCCAGCTGTCGAGCTTTAATGAATTTGCACTATCAGCTTGTTTTCTTGGACAGACTTGATGACTTCAACACTTGATCTTGAAACCTTGTTTCTTGAAGTGTTAAAAACACCTAGAACTACCCAATTACAAGTAAAGTGCGTTTTGTCAAATGATTAGCCAATTACATAAACGAATGACATATGTTCTTAATAAGTGAAACATATATGTCCTAACAATCTCCCCATTTGGCAATCCGTGACAAAACCACAACAAACAAATGAACATATGAGAGAAGTTATAAATCACTCAACTCATATTCACTTGTTGAATACAATAAAATCTATCCTATCACAAACCCTTGAAAAACTTTGGAAGAAAAGAGTTTATGATAAGTAGACTTTGACAACCTGTATTTCTGAAACACTTTAAACAAAACTCATCATGGCATCTTGTGTGAAACAGAAATAATAGATTACATAAAAGTATAAGAAACATGTGTATAAAGATAGAAAAGAAACAACTCATGTAGAGACAGGTGAAAGAAACATACACCCACATATAGAGAAAATAAGTACAATGTATGTAAAAACTGGTCACAAGACCTCATATACAAGAACAATGTATCTAAAAAGTAGAAAAGAAAAAGATACATCTCATATCCTTACTACATCCCTCAAGTATCAACACTCTCCCCCTAACAAAAATGTCTTATACTAACTCTCCCCCTAAGATGACTACTCTCATATCCCAAAATTACTCCCCCTTTTTGTCATGAGTGACAAAGGGTAGAGTGTCAAGTAGACATCTCATCAGTAAAGCTAGCATCTCCATCATCATCATCCAAAACATCATCGTCCTCGTCATCATCATCCTCAGAATCAGAAGTCGCTGGAGGAGGTGGTGAAGGAGTAGCCTTATGAGCAAAACCACCCATGGTCGCCTGTCGTAATGCAATACGACCAACACGAATATTCACCTAATACAACTCAGTAGAGAGTGTATCAAGGTGAGCATCCATGCGCTGTAGGTGCGCCATGATGTCTCCAAGTGAAACATCGCTCATAGAGGAAGAAGGAGCAGATGTAGATGGAGCAGATCGGGATGGAGTTGAACGGGAGGGAGGAGTGGAATCCGTCTGTCTCAACCTAAACTGAGCCTCACTATGTTTTACAGTAGCGGCATCTATGGAACACATGAAAGTGAAATGGTCAAACACGGGAAAAGGAATGGAAAAATGGTGTAGAATTCTCGTGATAGCAGAAGGAAAGATGAGCTTATTACGGGTCGCCACATCCAAATGAACATCTATAATAGACAAAATGAAATGAGAAGGAAAATCTATGGTAAGATGCTCAAGAAGGGATAACAAAAATCAAGCACGAGGCTCTGTAATGGAGTTGTAATGAGAAAGTGGATAGAGTACAAAAGTCATCACCATGTTTAAGAATCTAGGACCTTTAGCAAAAAGTCTACATGATGTGAACTAACGCTCACCCCACTCCGAAGGGCACTCACAGAAAGCAGATATGAGCTCATCTTTGGATACAGTCCTTAGACGCTCACAAGAAGGATAGTCAGGAAACTCTATCCTAGGAACTTTAAGTACATCTGCAACTAGTTGCGGTGTGACAGGGATGCGCGTACCTTGAACGCGAGTGAAAAAGAGAGGTACTGAATGATCAATCCCGTGCATGTTGGAGTAAAACTCCTGAATGAGCACGAGAAGACATGTGATCGGGACGTCACACAGTGACTCCCATCCCCTACTGTGAATGACAGAGGGAAGGTTAGTGTCAGCGAAGTCCACCAAAATGACTTGGCATTCCGAATGAACACCTCGTCTAGAAAAGTTCCCCGAAACTCCCTTGTGGGTATCATCATCACGGAACCGAAGATTAAGAGGAGCAGAATCAGAAGATGAAGAAGCTTTAGAACGCAGAGGGTTCCGAGCTGGAGTAGATTTACGCTTAGGTGCCGTAGACACTACTAACGTAAACAGAATGAGAAAGAAAGAGAAAAAAGAGACAATCAAAAAAGTCCCAAAGCAATTCAAATATATCAAATATATTGAATAGAGAGTACATATGCATGGGGATGTATGAACATGTGACATGCAAAAGAAATTTCATCATGGGCTCAGCCCAATCCAAACCTACCAGCACACAAGCATAGTTCACACATCTACATGCATGGAAATACCATTCTAATGCAAATGTGATGCAATGCATGAGATTTTGAACACATTTAAATGAAAACCCATCCCAAAATTTCAAGAAAAACTCATTAATTTTGAAAAACCCCAAAATTTTTCAAAAACCCCAAAACCTAAGATTCAAAAAACATGAAATGCATGAAGAATGAAGGGAAAAGAGATCATACCAAGTGATTTGAAGCAAGGAAGGGCCGAAAATCACGTGGGTTGAAGGTTTGAGTGAGAAAAATGAGTTTGGGAGATGAACAGACACGGATAGATCGAGAGAGATCGAGAAAATGAGAACCGGATCGTAGAGGAGGCTTATATAGGAACCTCAGTAATTCTTGACAGATGAGGTATCGAGAGGTGTCAAGCCATCTATCAAGGAAGGTGTCGAGAAAATACACGTCGACAGCTACAGGTGTCGAGAAGGTATCAAGGAATAAACACCAGAACCAAGAACAGAATCTCGATCGATCCACCAGGTGTCGAGAAGGTATTGAGAAGACAGAAACTTTCTCGATCGATCCACAAGGTGTCCAGGATGTGTCGAGATTGCGATAAAGAAAAGCTTGAGAAGCTCGACAGATAGCTAGGTATTGAGGAGGTGTCGAGCTTGCTTTTGAAAACAGTTTTTCGAGAAGAGAAAAACATAGACATGAATGCAATCCAACATGCACCTCAACCAATGATCCAGTCAACATATTAAGCTTTCAAAATCATCTCTCAACAAATATTTTCAAGCACATGGATCCTCAGAAACACACACACACACACACTAAACAAGTCTAACCAATTTTATATTTCAAAAACGAGTCAAGACAGTTTAGTGAGCATACATTAGCACATGTAAACACTTGTGATGGCCAAATCACATTGTACCTGCACATGTATCAAGAGTAGTAAAGAATATTGTATGTTGTGTGTGAAAGACATCGCAAGATTGCATATGTGCATACATGTTATGACGATCTAAGATATGAGAAAATAATTTTAACTCACACACAATCATAACTATTTGATCGGGACTATCACCTTCGAGGTACATCCTATAACTCCCACATCTCCTAGAAAACATGCTTGCAATCATATTTAAAGCATTTTAATCTTTTTGCTTTTTATTTTCTTTTAAGCATATCATGCATGGGCATATATAAGAGAGAAAAGAAATACCCAACATGTTAAGCACAGATATTGCACTTTTGCTATGCCAAAGTATATGGATGTCTTTGACACTGCACTTTTGCTATGCTGAAACATACAGGTGTCTATGACACTGCACTTTTACTATGCCGAAACATACAGGTGTCATATTATGATTGGCAGGTAACAGTGGTGAGATGATTATTTATGCCTTTCTCTTAGGATTTTCTAGTCCTACCCGTCAAAAAGAGTGATATGAGTGTTAAGTTCAAGAGATAACTTAATCTTACTCATCACAAACAAGAGCCACAAAACTCACTTGTTCAGTTGTGCATAGAGATGCTCATCTAAGCTATAAAAGATACAAAATTTAGAAAACTTTGTGTCAATGGCCATCCAAGGTACACAAGTACCAAAGTACACAAAACACACACTGTTTTTGTATTTTTCTGATTTTTTAATTTTTTAATTTTTATTTAAAAAAAAATTGAAAACAAACAACCAAAAACATGTTAGACAAAGCAAAGCATAAAACTAGACTGATTCAAAATAAAAGCAAAACACACAAGTAATGCAACAAACAAACAAAAACAAGAAGATAGAAGAAAGTGATAAAATCACTTAAGAGTCTTTTTTCTTCCATACTTTGGAAGAACCTTTCCTTTGATTGAACCCTTGAACCGGCGGTGAGGAGGAAGGATTGAAACCGTTCAAGTTCGAAAGGAACATGAGGGCTTTCAGAAGATCTCCAAGAGAAGCAAGAGAGGATTGAAGCTAATTTTGGCTTCCAGATGCTATCATGCCATTGCTCTATTGAGTGGCTAACCATTTATAGCAATTTGGTCGAGTATGACCAGCAGCTCCACAATGATGACAAAGATGTTGTTTCTTTTGTTTTGGCTGTTGAGAGTTAGCCTTCTTAGCCCTAGGGTTTTTAATATCTTTCTTATCCTGTTTAGGGGGTGCTCCTAAGATAGATTTACCCTTGTCTAGATTCTCACTAGCTAATTCAGTTTTAACATCAGTATTTTCAATTTCAGTATTATTAGCAGGAGAAACAAAAACAGTAGCACTAGTAGAAGCAATATGAGAGGAAGAAAGACCATACCCTAAACCTGTTCGATTCGAAACAAATTTCTAAATGCTGAGCATCTCATCAAGCTTTGCTTTTGAAGTCCTCTCCAATTGAGCTTTGACTTGAACCAGCTCCGCTTCAAGCTTCTTGGTCTTTTCAGCCAAGAAATTGTTCTCGAACCTCAGCACTCCAATAGTCTGATTTGCCTCATCAAACTTTGTGGACAATTCTTCATGATCAAGTTCCACATCACTTAGCTTCTTGGTGGCCAGCCCATACAGTTTCTCATGCTTCTTAGACAGCTTGTATAGTTTCTCATAGGCTGAATGGATATCATCTTGATCATCCATCTTCTCACACTTAGAATCCACCAATTCTTCTTCTTCTTCTTCCACGTCTTTAACAATCCCTTCAGTAGGATTGATTGTGGCAGTGAAGGCATTCAAGATTCCGTCATCTTCATCGTCAGAATCATCTTTAGGCTCAGTGTCACTCAAGGTACTGACCGCAAGTGCCTTAATCTTCCCAATGCTCTTGAGATATGTAGGGCATTCTTGCTTCATGTGACCGAATCCATGACATCCAAAACACTTTGGTCCTACAGGAACAGTGTACTGACCACCTTCTTTAGCATCCTTTTTCCCTCTGTCTTGACCCTTAGATTGAAAAGAACTGGATTGCCTGCGGTCCTTATCGAAGTTCCTCCCATTGGCATTCTTCATAAACTTCTTGAATTGCCTTGTAATTTAGGACTTCATCTTGGAATCTTCATCCTCGGAAGAATCATCTGCGTCACTGCTCTTTGCCTTCAAGGCCATGCTCTTGCCTTTACTCGACTTGCCAATCTTAGATAGTCCTAGTTCGTAGGTCTGCAAGTTTCCAACCAGCTCAGTCAAAAGAATCTTATCAATATCCTTTGATTCTTCTATCGCCATAATCTTGGCATGGAATCTCTCAAGTAGAGATCTGAGCACTTTCCTCACAATCTTGGGTTCAGGAATGGTTTCTCCAAGATTGAAGGCTGAGTTCACTATGTCTTTGAGTTTGGCATAGAACTCATCAAACGACTCATCTTTCTCCATCTTTATTTCTTCAAAACTTGTAGTGAGCATTTGAAACTTTGAATCCTTGACAGTCTTTGTACCTTCATAGGTTGTCTGGAGGATGGTCTATGCTTCCTTTGCAGTTTCAGTAGAGGATATCTTCTTGAACTCCTCATTGGTGACTGTGCTAAATAGGGCATTCAATGCTTTGCTGTTGAAGTTTGCTGCCTTGATCTTGGCTTCATCCCAATTGGCCGGCGCTTCGTTTGGCTTGGTCCAGCCAATCTCTACAGCTTGCCACACCTTCTCATCTAAAGACTACAAAAAAGCTCTCATACGTACTTTCCAGTATGCATAGTTAGTGCCATCAAATAAAGGATGTATGATTAATGACTGTCCTCTATCCATGATAAGCAGGGGTCAATGGATCAACACAGCAAAGATTAAACCTAATCAGAGTGCGTCTACTCTGATACCACTTGATAGGCCATAAACGTATTGACCCCTTGTGATTAAACTAATTAATTAATTAGACAAGTTATTAATTAATCAATTTAACATGCAAACGCGTGGTAGCACAAACAAATCACCAATTAACTAAATATGCAGCGGAAATTAAATGATACGGTGATTTGTTTACGAATGGGGAAAACCTAACGGTAAAAACTCCCACCAAGTAATTTTCAGGTCACCACTCTCGAAACTTCACTATTATCACAATAAGCGGTTACAAGTAAAGGAATCTCAAGTATCTTACCAACCTATGGTTGAACCCTTACCCCAATACACAATTGGACTTGTTTTGTAGTGACAGTTTCTACCTTTGATGCACAGCTCCCAAGTACGTGACTAATCAATGTGCAACACCAACTGAAAGAGAGGTTGGCTGCAAAGTTCTTTAGTTCATCTTACATGATGAAGATCAAGAAGATGCTTGGTCACAAAACCGAAAGGTGCACATACACAGCAACTTCTTCAAGAAGAGATGAACTAGGGCAAGAACTTCGTCTTTAGTCACAATTTTCTTCAACAGAGTTTTTTCAATGCTTGTGCAACTTGTGAACTGTTTGACGGCCTTTAAAACAATCCTTTTATATGCCTAGGGTTAGGAGGAAAGAAGGCCCAAAGACACATTCACGGATCCCAAGAAATCATATCAGAATTCTGAATTTCTTAAATCTCGACAGATAGGAGGTGTCAAACAGCTGTCGAGCTTACGGGCTTGAGACAACTTTCTAAAGCTCGACAGCTGCAGCTGTCGAGCTTTAATGAATTTGCACTATCAGCTTGTTTTCTTAGACAAACTTGATGACTTCAACACTTAATCTTGAAACCTTGTTTCTTAAAGTATTAAAAACACATAGAACTACTCAATTACAAGTAAAGTGCGTTTTGTCAAAGGATTAGCTAATTATATAAACGAATGACATATGTTCTTAACAAGTGAAACACATATGTCCTAACATAGGACATGGTTTGACAAGACATTTGGAGGTACAAAATAGTTTTTTCTTATAATTTTCATTTATATCAAGTTTCTCATTACATTGCTATTACGTATATAATTTTGAAAATCACTATTGAATATTACATTTACAATATCAATTCACAATTATTATATGTGAAATTCTACTAAATATAACACAATATAAAATAATAAATTGGTCAAATAGTATCTCTTAAATTGAATAGGGATAGGTGCATGGGATCATTCAGCTCAATTACAGTTTGTTACGTTCAATATCTTGCATACAAAATCTCTTAATAGAAACAATATAAAAAATATGCTCATTAGTTTAAAGAAAAAATAACAACAAAAATCTAAAAAAATTAATTTGTATAGAAAGCTAACAAAAGCAAAATCTAATTTTGATTATAATTGAATTTTCTCTAAACTTTGGTTTAAAAAAGCAATATGTATATATATAAGCTAGTTAGTAATGGACTGTACCTAATCTTGGTATATTACATAAATGACTTATAAATTTGAACTTCTTTTAGTTATACAAAAAAAAAAAAAAAAGACTCATAAATATAAAATCATTCAAAAATATATATATATTTTTTTATTATGGTTTATTTATATTGGACTCCTATTTTTTTTTTAACTAAATTAACTCATTTGGCACAAAAAAAAAAAAAAAAAAAAAAAAAAGAAGAAGATTAGATGGCACATGTAAGGGCCACTAATGAGTTGACATAATACAATGAATTTGTAGATGTGGCAACTTGAATCAAATAACTTAGCATAGTTGAAGAAGGAGAAAAAGACAAGGAATAATGAAGAATACTAGTCCTCGGCCAAGGTCCAAGGACAAATACTCATATTAAATTGCTCTCAAGAATGATTTGCTATAGTATTTCTCTCCCTAGGATTCTCTATGAACCTCCCTCTCTTTTTGGAGGATCTCTTACATTATATAGCCTCTTTCAGCTGATCTTGGCTCTCCATTTGTTGATCATGTAGGCCACTACTCTAGTACTTGCCCCATCAGATGCCTTCCTAAATCTTCTGTGAGTTGCGGCAATCAAGACAACACTGTTCAGAGGTCTTCTCCACATAAATGTAGGCAGAGGGTTTGGTGGGGTGCAATAAATGTGGTAGCAGCTACCTTCCCTTCAAACACTTTAGGACTAACCCCCTCTTTGAAACTCCTCCTCTATAGTGTGACCTCCTTTGGTAATGTGCCATCGACATGGTCAAGGTTCGCCTTTCTAGCCTTGCCATCCGAGGGTATGGTTTCCTCGGAACTGCATCGGCCTCCTCGGCCTCGAATATAACACGTGACATTATTGCCTTATTAAATTTTTGTATCCCACAGCACACATGACATAAAATTAAATTCTAATTGAAATCCAATTTTTACACTGAATTAACTCATTTGACACAAAATTTTAAAAACTTAGATTAGATGGGACACGCGGCACAAAATTAGACTCTAATTGAATTCCAATTTGAAATCTAATTAGATTTTCTCTTAACTTTACATATTAATATATATTAGCTTGTAACTTTATGCATATGCATAGATACACTTAAAGGGAGTTCGTGTTAATAAATGAAGAAGTTAGTTTTGGCCATAACGACCTAGAAGGGTGGTCTGAGGATGAATATCTCCTCGGCTGATCAAGGCCGAGGTCAGAAGAGGTGGTCTACAGTTCAGGAGAATGTTCTAGGAAATTCTGTTAGTATGAATAGGCATTACAGAAACATAGGACAGAGGGATGTCCTAAAAATATCTTAGGAGAAAGCTGTTGCCTCAGCATTAAATGCGTTGCAGCTAACTCTCTGGCCGCATTAATGTGGAAGTGATGCCCGAACAGTGGATTTCAGCCTTACAGCTACTATATGAAGACTTATAGGAGGTGTTGATGGGACAAGTATCAACACCAACCATCTAGCAAGCACGTGAAAGGTGGAGATGAAAAGGGAAGATAGTATAAAAGAAGAAGGAGGCAATGGGACTTTAGAGAAAAAGAGGGAGGGAAAACACTGTAGCATCAAGAACTAACTATGTAATCAAACCTATGAGAAATATATAAGAACAGGTCTCCTCGAACTTTGCTGAGGACAATTTTCTTCAACATAAACTTGTTTTTTTTTTCATTCTCTTATCATCTAGATTTACTTTAGTGTTTGCCTGATTCATTAAAGTCTAATTTTTCAACCCATTCTCTACAAATTCATTGTTTTGAGCTTTTTAGACCTAAGTCCATCCATACTTTGGGCTAGGAACTCAAATCTGGTCCTTACAATTAAGTATAAAATGTAAACTTTCCATTTTTTTTTATTACTTCTTAATTTTTGTTATTATGAAGCACTTTTTTTTTTTTTTTTTTATGATTCATTTATTTTAAATTCTTTAGTTTTTGTACTCAATAATTCATTTGAATGAATATTTATGATGTGGTTCCACATTTGATCCTAAAATTAGGAAATAAAACCATCTCTAAAAATAAATAATTTAGAACACATGGCACAAAATTAAACCCTAATTTGAAATTCTAATTGGACTTTCTCTAAGTTTTGCCTATTAATATATATATATATATATATATATTAGCATGTATATATATATATATATATTAGCATGTGCAAACGCATTAATATATTTAAAATTAAACATAAATTTTATTATAAATATTTAAATAATTAGTGAAATTTTTTTTTTTTAAAATAGCATGTAATTCATGCATACGTATGAATACATTTAAAATCAAACATAATGTTTATCATAAAAATATAAATAATTAGTCAAATTATTATTTTTTGAAATGTAAATGTAATTAGTCACATATTAAATTCTTAACTAAATTTAATACTACTTCTGATAATTTTTTTTCCTAATTTTTAATAAGATAGAACATGTGGTGATTTTTGTTGTGTAGTGATTTTTAATTTTATTGAGTATATGTGATTGGTTTTTGTGGGGGAGAAAAACCCAACCAAACGCATTGGGCCCAAGGCCCTATCTACGGACCACCATTGTCCGAAGAGATGAAAAAGCCTACTTAGGGGCCCTGAGAAAGGAACATGTCTAGAGAAGGGTATGGCCGTGATCCGAGGACATGTTCAATGCTCCGAGGAGTCCAATACCTTCGGATCCGAAGAACCTTAGTCTGACGTTAAACCTTTTGCAGCCCAAGTGATCCTCTCGACAGATGTAGTGACAGAATGAACCTCGGACACGAACGACTATAACTGGATCGGAGAAATATCTAAGAGACAGATCTCAACCACCGCATTAAATGCACTGCACCTACTTCTCTGGCTGCATTAATGTGGAAGAGACCCCTGAACAGTATCAGCCCTGCTACCACCACTCACATGAGGCTAGGGAACACCCTTGATGGGACAAGCACTCAAGTGGATGTCCGGATGATGAACAAGTGGACGATCAAGATAAAGTGAGGAGGTACTATATAAGTAGGCAAGCCCCCTAATAGTAAAGGGGGGAGAAAACCAGGAAGAGGGAAGAGTGTATTATTTTACTGTAGCTCTAAGAATTGTAACCCAATCTCTCCAAGGAAAATCACCTCTTCGGACGTGATACTTACATCCGTCCGAGCATATATTAATTCAAATTCCCCCATTAGCGTGGCTGTTGAATACTGTTATTTTCGTTATTCGCCTTGCTCTTTCACCCACTCTCTACAAATTCATTGTTTTGGGTTCAGTGGGCTCCAAATCCACCCCTCCTTGGGCTTGGGCCGCAAAATCTGACCTTACAGTTTTATATATATATATATATATATATATAATTTTATAGTTCATTAATATTAAATTCTTAGTATTTTGTACTCATTAACTCACTTGGTACAAAGATTAAAAAACTTAAGTGGACATATGACACAAACTTAAATGGATAATTATGGAGTAGTTTCCACATAAATATAAATGCATTTAAAATTAAACACAATTTTTATTATAAAATATTAATAATTAGTCAAATTATTAAAAAAAAAATAGCATATAACACATGCATACATATATACATTTAAAATTAAACACAATTTTTATCATAATTATATAAATAATTATTCAAATTATTTTTTTTAAAAAGTAAACGTATTTAGTTACATATTAAAATTCTTACATAAATTTAATACTACTTATAATCATTTTTTTCTCTAATTTTTAATAAGATAGAACGTATGGTGATTTTTGTTGTGTGGTGATTTTTATTGAATATATGTAATTGATTTTTTTTTTTAATTTTATAGTTCATCAATATTAAATTCTTAGTATTTTACACTCATTAACTCACTTGACACAAAAATTAAAAAACTTAAGTAAACACATGACGCAAACTTAAATAGATAATAATGATATGGTCTCCACAAAATTTAAACAAATAGCACAAAATTGAATTTTAATCTCAAATTTTAATTAAATTTTCTCTAAGTTTTGTCTATTAAAAAAAAAAATATATATATATATATATATACACACACACATACGCATATAAAAGAAATACTTATAAGAGCCTCAAACTAAAGAAATTATCACATGGGACACATACTCAACGTCAGCATACATACTACCCAATAAAAATAAGACACGTTTAAGGGAAAAATGCCACCATACGCCAAATAGTATTGTTCCCCAAAACATTTTTTTGTTATGTTGTAAACGTGCCTGTATTTCATTAATTCGGACCAATGTACTTTGAAATTACATCTTTCAAGATTTGAGTTTCAATCTTGCGTGCGCAATCACGGCACAGGAGCTGAAATTCCTGAGGTACCTCTTGACTCCTTCCACAATCTTCAGAATAGGTACCTCTTCACTCCCAAAACATCTCAATAACCCACCTAGCGGCTCCCTTTCTCTTGTTTCTCTTTTTGAAGTCAAATATCATTTCGGAAACTTCTCTGTGCCTGTCTCAACAAAAAGCTCAGCTACGTTGTCGGGATTTCACTCTTTTTTCACTCAAAATCTCGGATGTCCCACTACCGCCAGTGATAGATGAGTTGCTGTTGTGACTTTGATGACGAAGGAGCTCGGTCGCCGGTAGGCAACCGACCAGAAATCCTGCATACTTCTCCAAATGAAAGAAAAAAAAGGCGGCTTAGTCAGGTACCAATCTTAGTAGTTAGAACTATCTGTAACAAAGATTTTATTTCATGCGTTGACATCGGTTGAATGTAAATTAAAAAAAAATTGGCCCTTTTTGCACATTTAACACAAAATTCTCTGTTCCTCAAAAAAAAAAAAAAAAATTTCTCCCATATTATACTACTATTAATTAAGTTAAATTTGTGTAAATTTACGCAATTGCTAGTAATGGTGTATACTGTAACCTTTTATCCAATATTTTATTAATTTCTCTCTTTCTCTTGGTCTTCCTTGTTTGTGTCCCTTCCATCTCTCTCCTCATTTAAACAAGACAATATTTCTGCAAATCCACCCGCCACTGCCACAACCTGTTACAACACGTGATATTCCAATCATAAATACAACCCAAAAGGGCCAAAACTAGAGCTGAGTTCTGTCAGGTTGGGTCGGGTTTTCAGCCACCCACCCAAAATTTCTAGGGAGGAACTTGACCCAACCCCAAAATCTTTATCGCGGATAATTGCAAGTATTTGATGAAAACATTCAATTGTAATATATGACATCATTCATTATGAAAATTTAAATATTGTGACAATATACATCTTAGCAAAACTCAATTACTTATTATTGGAAGAATGTGATAGTCATTATCAATCTTAGAAGTTTTAAGTGAGTGGATATTATCTTTTGCAAGTAGGTTCTAAAAAACTACCATGACAAATAAATACTCATATTTTAAAATAGTTACTCTAAGTTTAAGTGCATTATTTCATTCTTCTTCAAATAGAAGCTCTATTTTAATTTCTTCAATTAAAAGGGCAACACCTTACACGTGCTAAACTAGTAGTCATTTATATTACTAATAACATAATTCTCTGTTTGAGTTTTATCATTTTGCAAATTAAAATATTCTCACATAAATTTTTAAACTCTCTAAATTATTCCTATTTTTTAGTTAAATAACTTTAAATTAAAAACATAAACAAGTAAAAATAATTTATTATTCTTAAGTTTTTGGCTATTTTCTTTCTCTTTTTTAAACCAATTATTAATAAACTATAATAAACAACTTGTAACACCATTTTTACAAAATAAAAAAAAATATATAAAAAACTGTCAATATTTATTATTTTATTATTCTGAGAAAAATATTTTTAAAAATAGTTTTTTTAACACAATTGACAATTACGACCCAATAAACAAATAAATAAAAAAGAAAGAAACCCACAGAGTACGAAGTCAGACTTATGGACTGAGAGACCGACTCAGTAATCTAATCGTGTGCACAATACAAATAAAAATTTACAATAGTCAAAAAGAGCCTAGAGCCTAGGAGTAGGACACGAGTGAAAAAGAGAGAGATGAGAGAAATAGAGCAGTTTCGTACTTGCATATCTGTCACCATTTTCACAAGTGAAAGGGTCTTGTCTTCAATATGGAATTTTAAGAGCCCGTTTGGTAGCTTATTTTGAGCATCCTTTTGAGCATGTTTGTACTTATATATGTAATTTTCTTTTTATTTGAGTCAATGCATTTGCATCTTGTTAATTTGTTTTCATCAGACCATTAGCAATTGAGCATCAATCTGCCTAAAATTTTCTGTTTGTCTATAATTTTTCATCTATTTTACATTAAAACTTCTTTTTCTATTTTACAGAATCATTTTGCAAAAATACCCGATTATTTTTTATTCACTCTTTTTCAATATAATATCAATTCTTCATTTATTTTTTTTATTATTCTTTCTTTTCTTTTCTTTTTTCATTGGTTTTCCTTTGTTTTCTCATCAAACAAACACAATTTAATCCAAAACACACTCACAGCAACCTTAACAGACACAGGCACAGCCTCTCTTCCTCAACCAAAACCCCCACGTCCAAATCACAGAAAATTCAAACCAAGACACCACTAACCAAACATCCACCAAAATCAATAAATCGGCAAAATTGGTCTGCAAAATTACAATCAGCAAACCACCGAGCAAAACCATTTGCTTGCCTCCGCTAGATCTTGTCAGTCTGCGCCGAAGAGGAAAATAGATTGCTCTGTTATGGGTTTTTGATTGTGAAAAAAAAAAGAAATATCCAAAGACATGATAAAAGCCTAAGCAAAGCCTAATATTAATATCATCAACCATATATTGAAAGATAGAAAGAAAGAAACAGAAAGAGATTGAAGAAGAGCTCGACCTGAAGGGAGTTGTGCTTGGGTGTGTGTTGTAGGACTCTGGCGTTGATTAAAAAACCAAAAAGAAGAGGTTGTGATTGTGATTCTCTCTTTGTGGTTTGGATTCTAGGATGAGCAGTTGGATAAACTTTGTATAAAGTCATAGACAAGTGAGAAAGAGAAGAAGCCATAGACAAGGGAGAGAGAAGACGCATGAGCAAGCTGGGTTAGAAAGAAATGGAAGAGAGAGAAATTAATTAAATAATGATATGCAAATGAACATTAACTGTATATATATATATATAGTTACTGTAGTATCTTTCTATTTTTACGAGGGCTTTGGAAAGATTGAGCTGGTATTTATTTTTTATGTCATATTATTGTGTAAATTTCTTCACTTTTTGTATTTTACAATGATTGATGCAATTGGTTTCAGTGGAAGAAACTTGTAGATTGGCTTCGTTGGTGGTGACAGGGATATTGAGCGGTGTGATAATAAGCATGGTGATAATGAGCAGAGTGATGGTGACCATATTTATGAGCAAAAGGTGCAAATACTTGTGGAGATGGGCTTTGCTGAAGATGATGTAAGAAGAGCTCTAAATGAAAATGGTTGTAATGAATTATTGGCTCTGCTCATGCTTTGCGTATAGAATATGAATACAGAGGCTTAGTTTGAATCTCAAAGTTCCTCATCTAGACTAGGCCTTGATTTCGCTGTCTTTTAATTCTTTATATACCATGTTCTTTTTAACCATATCTATCTTCTGATGTAACTCAATCCATGAGAGTGACACCTCACTTATTGTCAGCAACTTTTGCCGTGGGTAGAGTTGCCATAACTATCAGTGCAATTGAAGTGTTCAAAATTGAAGAATTAATGTTTTGTGTTCAGCACCTTGTCTTAACGAACTAATTAATGATTTGAGGAGAAGTTAGATAACAACTTAACTATGGGAGTTTCCTCTTAGGAGAAAAAGTTATCTCATGCATAATATTTATGCATCATTTTTTGTGTGTGCAAGGGAGTCAATACTGTATCGGAGACTGTACCGGTTTGGTCAGCGGTACGATATATTTCGGGTACCGGTTAATACCAGTGTACCGTTTTGAGTTTATCGCTATTACTTTATATATATATATATACACATACTTGATTATTTATTTAAAATTATTTATAAATCTATATAAAAATCCTTACATTTATAATAGCATATTTCTCAAAATTAATTGCTTATTTTTAATATAATTAATTTTTTCTCAAATATCAACCCAATAATGTAAGTTGACATACTAGATTGTAAGAATAATAAAAAGATAAAAAGATGATATTAATTACTTTTTTTAAAAAAAAAAACATAAAATTACTCACCAAATGTTAGTGGCAGCCAGCCTAGAAGTCAAGCTATATTGAAAATTTGAACTCATTAGAGTTCACGTGGGTTCTTACTTTTTCTCTCAAAAAAGAAGAAAAAAGACTTCACGTGGGTGTGTCAGAACAACTAAACAAGAGCCGCACCCACACAACTAAAACTCACACAAACCAACTAAACAGGAGCCACACACACACAGCTAAAACAGAAAGCACAAGAAGAGAGTTCAGTCGTCAAAACTGAAGAAGAAGAAGAAGAAGAGGAAGCAGCTGGATGTCTTTCCCAGTTTTTCAAACACAGAGTAAAGCAACAAATTATTTCTCTCTCACAGCTTCAGCCTTCACTTGCTCTACCTCTTTCTCTCCCTTTCTCACTTTTTCTCATCTTCTTCTTCCTTTTCTTTTTCTTTTTTCTTCTTGTTTGTACCGGTCCGAAACATCTTTGGATTTCGCCGGCACGGCCGGTACTCGTTCGGTAAGGCCGGTATTTTTTCCGGTACGAAACAAAGGGGTACTGGCACCGGTGCACTGGCCGGTATGGTATATACCGGCCGTACCGGCTGGTATGGTACGGTATCGTCTTCCTACTGCACATTCCTCATATAACTGTGACTTACATAATATAACAGGGATGATGTATATAACTGTTGCAACTTGCTTGATAAAGATGGACTCAATTACTAAATATTATACAAGAATCCCAATAATTGACTTGTAATTTATTATTAAAATTCAAAATGAATGTAATCAATCCATTCATAAGCATCACGCTAAGCCCTACCCCATCAACGGCGAAAAAACACAGTCATTTTGTGTTTTCTTCTTCTTCTTTTTTGTTTTTAATATCTATCATTAAGACGCTTTGCTTTTTTTAGAAACATTCATATGTTTTGCTTATACCTAAAAGATAATTTGCACACATGATTAAAAAAGAACTTGGTCCAATGTTGTGGAACCTTAATAGTTTAATAGTTCAAGTCTTTAGGTCCATCATGTTGCATTTTTATTTGAATTTCACCAACCGAAAAAAGAAAATGAAAAAAGGGACTCACTTACCAAAAAATAAACAAAAAAGTGGCTCAACCAAATGCGACGAAAGGTGGGTGAGGCACAAGAAAAGATGATATAAGATTAGTTTGAAAAAAAAAAAAAAACCAATTGATTCGGCCAAAGGGTGAATTAGAGCATTGACTTTTAACCGTTGGAGAGATCTAATAATGTCATTATTGGTCAAAAGAACCGATAGGTGCAAAGAAGTGGAATGAATAGTTGAGATTGAAACCAAATCATAGTACGGATTGGGGCTGGTTTTGTAGTCGACTATCCTACTTGAGTGTCGATTGATTGGACATATTTTATTTATTTATTTATTTATCTATATATATATATATATATATCTAAAAGCTGAAACGTAGTATTTATTATTGTTATACTCCTGTTGAGCCACATTAGCGACCACATCATCCACTTACTTCTAACATTTTCTCTCATTTTTAATTATCTTTCTCCTTATTAATTTATCACCTTACAATTACTCTTCCGCCAACATTTCCCCCTCTTTTACCTTTTTATCTCCCCACTACTTATACTCTAATCTTTCAATTCCTCCATCCCTTCATATTCCTTTTATTTTGACTCTTATTTTCCCCATTTTCTTTACTATAAATATTTGTTTTTCTCTCTTCCATACTATCTATATTTTGCCGACACAAACAAGTGAATACCCTCCCTCTCTCTCTCTCTCTCTATTTTTTTCTTTCTTTTGATGAATTTTTAATTCTTTGTTGCACATCTAAATTAGGTTGATGATTTTTTTTTTTGAACTCTACTTTGGGTTGATGCATTGGTTATATTTTAATTGCTATCTTTTTTATTTTATTTTATTTGATTGTTAAATGCTATCCGATGATTTTATATATTGACATAATGTTATACTATTACGTAGTATAGCGTGGATAATTTGTTGTTTACAATTATACATTTTCTTTTGTATATTCTTCTACTTACCTTATTTTATATAATTTTGCTATTTCTCTCACATTCTCTCCTAGAATATGTGATTATTCTCTCTCTCTCTCTCTCTCTCATCACATATACCTCTCTCCCTCTTATAGTTTTGGTTTGAGTTAATTCTTAAATATTTTGGAAGTGAGAATTTGACAATTTTATTTACTTGAATTTAAGTATAATATTATATGTTTGATTTTTAAAAATAAAAAAGAGAGAAAATATAAATAATTTAATGATGCGAAGGATGTGGTTGAATTTAAATGTTGAATAAAATAAGACGAGAAGAAAAAAATATAAAAGATATAATAATAAACACTAGACTATCCAAATCATGTTATGTAATAAAATAATATTATATTCTTATATACTATTTTTAATTATTTATAGAATAATATTATATACTATTTTTAATTCTTTATAATAGAATTGGATAACATTTGACAATCAAAGAGAACCCCAAAAAAAATCTTATATACTCTTTTTAATTCTTTATGATGCAATAGGATAACATTAACAATTAAAGAGAAAAATTGTAATATTTGAATGTGTCTGTCAATTATTTGAGTAATATTAATTTTAAATTTATGATGAGATCTTATTAACATGACAATCTCTTTAAGAAAATGAGAAATTTAAATAATTAATTTGAAATGTAAAATTAATTTGAAACTTTTTTTTGAGAGAAAAATTAATTTGAAACTTAAAAATATTTAGTTGTAGAAATAAAAAAGGAAAACATAATGCACTATAACAAAAGTTTAAAGAATATAGATCACTTGAAAAAAGAATAATAGCTCTTCTGAATAAAAAGAAATATATCAATTAAATATACCCAATTTCCCCCCCCCCCCCCCCCCCCCAAAAAAAACTCAAAATAGTAGAATGATATATTTGTAAAGGTAGAGAGATGGAAAATACTTTTAGAAATAGTTCAATTTTTAAGGAGAAAAAAATATCTTCAGTAAATTTTTATACCACATTATAAAGTAATTATATATTCCCATGCATAACATGGGTTTGCAACTAGTTTTCATTTTTTTTATTTTTTGGATACAAGATAGAATTTCTACTCTAACCTAATCTAAGTGTATATGTGTGTGAAGCTCTCTCCTGGAGACTTGACCCCGGGCTCTTGCACTCTACACCCCACAAACATTTATACTTGTGGAGTGACCACCACACCAAGGGTGTGCGGTGGTGAAATCTAGAGAATCTGAATCTGTATTATAGTGATACTAATTTATTGTACTTAATTATGCAAATAGATGAAAACACTCCAATTAATGTACTTTATTATTTAAAAAGGCTAGATTTTTTTCCAAATGTATATATTGCTTATAGAATATTACTAATAATACCTGTTACGGTTGAATCTGTAGAAAGAAGTTTTTCAAACTAAAATTAATAAAATCTTATTTAAGGTTTATTATGTCACAAGAAAGATTAAGTGGATTAGCCATATTATCAATTGAAAAAGAAATGTTAAAGGAACTTAAATACAAAAACTTAATCAATAATTTTAAAATAGATCTTAAATAAAAAATAAAAAAAATCAATAAATATTATTTAATTAATATTAAAAAAAAAAAAAAAAAGCCTGCTTAAAATTTTCGCCTAAGGCCCCCAAGTTGTTGAGCCGGCCCTATGTGTGTCTCACACATATACAAATGATCTCTATAAATATGTAAAAGAATTTAGTTTGCAAAGGGTTATTGACTATGCAAAGAGTGTGTACAAAGAAGATAATATGAATAGGGAGTACCTATGAATTTTCCATGAATAGGTGCACATGTTGTTTTTGTTTATAGTAAATCACTACTATCATGTAATTAAACTCAATTAAAAAAATTTAAAGTAGTACTTAAAGAACTATACAAGTTTTGTTTTTTTAACACTTATTATCCTCCATAAGTCACACACTCACCTCAGTCTTTTTTCTTTTTTCTTTTATTTTTTGGTTTCCCACGGGGTGTCCAGACCAGCTTACGTGCACCTCGACTAATTCCCACTCGTGGTGAAAGCCTGCCGCTGGCCACAAGGTAGTGTAGCTGTTAGGACTTGAACTGGGAAGCAAACTCAGTCGAACTCCAGAGCCTTACCCAGTTGTGGACAAGCTACTAAGCCACACTTGGTGGTTACACTCACCTCATTCATCCCACACATACACACACACCAGCCCTTGTCTCTCTCTCTCCAATCAGTCACCTAAAGGACTATACTTAATTTGTCTTTTTTCTTTTTTTTTTTTCTTTTTTTTAAGAACAATCATAACCATAAGTCACACACTCACCTAATTCATCCCCCACACACACTCATATCTTGTCCTCTCACACACTTATCGGCCCTTGTCTCTCTCACCAATCAGCCACCTAAAGAACCGTGCTTAAATTGTCTTTTTTTAATTATTCAGCTAGCCCACACACTTATGTCTTGCCCTCGCGCCAGTCCGCACCGCCTTCAAATATCTGACTAATGGGCGGAATTACATACATGACCTCTAAAATTTTTGAAAATTTCTCTATGCAATATATAAATATTTAATATTTTAATAATTTAGCGTACAAAATAAGAGCTAGCCCCCACTAATATATGAGTTAATTAATTTAATGGTACTCTTAAAAAAAGATTTGTCTAACTAGTAGTTATAGAGAAGGTATTTTATTTTTCTTAAATTCATTTTTTTATTATAATATGTGTTCTTGTATCTGCTAAAATTTTAAATCATTCACGTCTTTGAGCATTTCATTAATTCAATTGAAATTTTTTACTCACTTTGATAGATATTTAATTTAATAATTTATATTAAAAATGAACATTTTAAGGATTTTACAATGAAATTTTGTAGAAAAAAGGGAATTTTATTCTATGCATGATTGTCATCAAAAATAATTTTTGTATTTGTACATGAGTATAAGAGTTTGACTTGAGTCTCTTGCCTAAAGAATAGTACAACTCCGCATTCCAAAAAAAAAAAAAACTTCTTACTCCACCACTACCGGTTCTGATTAATTTGAAAAATAAAATAAAATAAAAAGAGATCATCCTTAGGTCATGCAAAATTGGATGGGCTTCAACTTTCAACTACCCAAATTGTCATTGATCATTGGGCTTTGTGTTGTGGAAGAATAACGAGAAAGCAATAATGGATGTTGATTCACAGCCAACTATCACCCTTCGTTCCACCCGAAATTCCCCCCATGTGCTTGTAGGAGTTGATTCATGCGATGGGATTTGGAGTATCTATTTTTGTGGTTGCAATTTGCAAATATTCTCACAAGATGAGATTGCCGTACTATGGACAATGCTCCAAAATAAATAAAAGCCAAAGAAGGGACATCATTGACTCAAAGTTTCAAATCTTATATAGGAGTTGATTCATGCCATGGGATTTGGATATCTATTTTTGTGGTTGCAATTTGCAAATCTTCTCAAAATGAGATTGCCGTATTATGGACAGTGCTCCAAAATAACAAAAAGCCAAAGAAGGGACATCATTGACTCAAAGTTCAAATCTTATATATGAAAATATGGTGAAACTAAATTGTTGGTCTCTAAAGTTTACCTACGGAGTACTTTTAGTTTCTAAAGTTTCAAGTGAGTATTATTGGTCTCTGAAGTTACAACAATGTTCGTTAGTGGTCATTTTATTAACTTATGTTTGTTTCTTTATCTATGCATCTAATGGAATAATGATGTGACAATTTTTTAATGATGTGTCATTTTTTATATTAAAGAATTACACATCAAAATACACATCAACTTGGGTCTCCCAAGGAAACCCACTTCTATTTCGGATCATACATTGATTTTCTTAGTAACCAAACAAAACTACTACTAAATGTTTTCAGATCTTACATTGATTTTCTTAGCAATTTGCATCTTATAATGACCGCTTGGCTTCTCCAAGCTGTAGTACTACCCCCACTCTCTCTAAAACCAAAGGATTTAAAATCTAAACCCCAATTTGAATTAAAAAGAAAAAATAACAAGAATAGGACTATATGCGATGAAAGAAAAAGATGGAGATACCCCTTTGATCGTCCACCAGAAAATATATTATATAGGGTAGGGAGATGCCTTCCAAATGTGGGTGTCAGACTAACCGATCTCGAAGATACCCATGTACTTTGGAAAAATATATGAGTTGCGGTTTTTCTTTCATCCAATTATTATGGCTATTATGTTATATCTCCAAACCTTGAGAATTTTTTCAATTTGTATTTGATTTTCGACATGTACTACAATTTTCCAAGCGGTAGCGAATCTAATAGCTAGTAAGAAGGCAGGCGACGGTGAATTCGGCAAGCCGAATTTCAACAATTAGTAGTTTTGTTTGGTTAGTAAGAAAATCAATGCAAAATCCAAATTGAACTGGATTTGATTTGGGAGACTCAAGTTGATGTGTGATTTTTTTAATGATAAAAAATTGTCACATCGTTAAAAATTTGCCACGTCATTATTTTATTAAACACATAGAGAAAGGAACTAATAGAAGTTAATGGAAGGACCACTAACACACATTTTTAAAACTTCAGGGACCAACGGTGCTCACTTGAAACTTCAAGAACTAAAATCACTTAGTAGGTAAACTTTAGGAACCAACATTGTAGTTTCGCCTAAAATAATTACACTATATTGAAATCAAGTGCAATACCCTAAGTATTGCACCTTATGCAATTATTTTTAATGGCTGAGATTGATAATTACAAAAAGTAACTTTCAATCTTAACCATTAATTAAAAAAAGGTAAGAAAAGCTTTATAAGAAGTAAAAATTAAAAATTAAAAAAGTAAAAAGTAAAAAAAAAATTGTGAGACAAATGAGGTGAATTGCACCCGGTCTGGATCCTAATCCAAATTTCTATAGTGTCTGATGAAGGAATCTCACTTAGCAATGAGGCAGATTGATGACATTTGACAAGCACATATTAAATTAGTACATACTTATTAGATTACTCCATGAGAGAGAAATTATTAAATACTTCAAGATTATTAAATATTGTCAACTTGCGCGACTTTTATTGTAGGTTTTTGTCTTTTATTGTTGTCTAACATTATTGACAAATATTCCTTTGTCGTCAAGCGTTATTGTCAAATTTTCTGGCCCTTTTTAAAGGGCATTGTTCTCTCTTTTTTCTTTTTTCTTTTTTCTTTTTCTTTTTTTTTGGGTGAAAGAAGGGATATATAACATCAAACAACAAGTCTATATCCACCACAGGCGGTGGTTCATTCGAAATTTGGAAGTCAATAACTAGATCTGCTTCCATCTTTGCCATCCTATCCGCACATCTATTAGCTTCCCGATAGATGTAGGTCATAGAGCAGTTAGGCATCGCTTTGATCAGGGTTCTGTAGTCATTGAGGAGAGGTTCAAGCATAAGATTAACAATGGCGGGGTTAGAAATTAAGTGCAGAATAAGTTTAGCATCCAGTTCAATGTTAACGTTAAGGAGATTTAATTGCTTGGCCAGGGCTAGGCCATCCTTAAAGGCCCAGAGCTCTGCCATGGCGCTAGATACTGTGCCAAGCTTTCTAGCAAAGCCAGCAATCCAATTTCCATTACTACATGGCAGCACCCCACCCCCATCAGCCTTCTTGGGTTTCCCAAAAACAACCCCATCGGTATTAAGTTTCACCTAACCGGGATTGGGCTTGGTCCATTTTACTTGAATCTGGGTTTTGGGGGGCTTGATGGTATTTTCAAGGACAATAGCATAGAACTCAACCCCTTTCTTGATGCATTGCACATGAATAGAATCATTAATCTTTCCTGTTCTGAAGATAAAGTTGTTCCGGTGAAGCCAAATCTGCTAGACAGCTTGGGGAAAGATAAACTTCTAGGGAATCCAAGGCTGAATGAAGGTATCAGATGATCCACAATTCTTTTTCAACCACTTAGCAAGGGGGGTTATCAAAAAACTCTTGGTTTGCATCATTAATTCCCAACTTCCTCCAAATGTTCCCCGCAACAAAACAATCACGCAGTACATGAATAATGGTTTCAATATCTCTACCACAAAGCTTACAAGTATTATCAAGATTAAAACCCCATGAACCTAGGACTTCCTTTGTAGGGATGCTACCATGATAACATTGCCATAGAAAAAATTTAATTTGAGGTGTGGTTTTTATACTCCAAACCCACAGCTTAGGAGTATTCAGGTTCAAAGGGTTTAAATCTTTTGCAAGCATATATGCCGAGTTTAGGGAGAAGTTACCATCCTTTGAGAAAGCCCAAATGAGCATATCTTCATGGGCAGTATTTGAAGCAAGAGGTATGCCTCTTATTTCCTGTAGGATCAAATTAGGAAGAACAAACGAAATATTTCTACCATCAGAGAGGAATTTCTTGACAAATAAACTCCCCTCCCTTTCTGCCAGGGGTCCTTGAATTTGGTTCCTAAGCAGCCTCGAGGCAAGCCAAAAATCATCCCAAGTATTCACCATTTCACCATTGGAAATAGACCATTTCAGCCCTTTGTTAAAGATCGCGCCCCCTTCCTTACAAGCCTTCCAAGTGCGAGAAGCAGGGTACTTCCTACCCCTTTCACTCATTCTGGCAGGAGTAAAGTATTTTCTACTAAGTATTTGGGACCAGACAGCATCGGGGCTCGAAGCAATTCTCCAACACAATTTAGCCAAAATGGCAGAGTTTCTAGCCTTTGCTTGCAATATGCCAAGACCACCAAGACAGGTAGGGTTTGTCACTTTCTCCCAACCCACGAGATGAAGTCTTCTTTTTTCCTCATTCAAGCCCCATAGGAAGTCTTTAGAGAGCTTGTCAATTCTCTCACAGATTCTCGCAGGTAATTTACAACATTGCATATAGTAATCAGCAATAGGGGTAACAGCTGCTGTAAGGAGTACTAGTTTACAAGCTGGGGAAAGGCAGTGAGTTTTCCATCCAGCCAACTTTGCTTGAACTCGGTCAATAACAAATTGGAACTTGTTCTGATTCCTTTCTTTGTGTCTAAGGGGAAATCCAAGGTATTTACCCAAGTTATTTGCCTTAATAATTCCCAATTGGTGAGCCAAAACTGCTTTGTCTTCTTCCAACACATTGGGAGAAAAATAGACTTTGGACTTCGCACTGCTCATTTTCTAACCTGTTAAGGAGCAAAACTCCTCCAAGACCTCTGAGATGGCTTCACAATTTTCTTGGGTAGCTTTAGCAAACAAAAGGAGGTCATCTGCAAAAAAAATGAGTGAAAAACCCAGCCCGTTACTTGAGGCTTTCACCTTAACCCAGTCTCCATCTTCGCACATTCTGTTAATCAAGGAACTCAGAAACTCCATGCAAAGAATAAATATATAAGGAGATATCGGATCCCCTTGCCTTAGTCCTCTTGAATGCTGAAATTCCTCAAGTTGTTCTCCATTAAAGAGAAGGGAAATAGAGGTAGTGGATATGCAGCTCAAGGTTAACTCCACCGTGTCCATACCAAAATTTAGACTAAGAAGCATGTTCCTCACAAAGCTCCATTCCATACGATCATAAGCCTTTTCAAGGTCGATCTTGATGATCATGTATCCTGTCCTCCCTTTCATTCATTCCATCGAGTAGAGAAGTTCTTGTGCCACAATAACATTATTAGCGCCTCTTCTACCAGCTACAAAAGCAGTTTGGGAGGGGGAAATAAGGTTTGGCATGAGGTTTTTCAATCTAAGGACAAGAATTTTGGATACAATTTTATATAAGGTATTGCAAAGGCTAATAGGCCTAAAGTGGCTGATGGATTCAGGTCCTAGTTGCTTAGGTATTAGAGCTATAAGGGTTTTGTTTAGCCGAGGGGGAATTTTTTTTGTTTGGAAAATCCTTTTAACTTCCATTTTCACAGATTCCCCCACCACCATCCAAAACCTCTGGAAGAACCCAGCGTAGAGCCCGTTAGGTCCAGGAGCTTTGAAGGCTTTCATAGAGTTGAGGGCAAATAGGATCTCAGCATCTGAGGGAGGCAGGGAGAGGTTGAAGGCCTCAAAATTAGAGAGAGTGTTACCAAAGGGGAGGGGGGAGTGAAGGATCCTATCAACAAGACCTGATCAGAAGAGTAGAGTCTCTTGAAGCCTATAAGGAAAATCTCTTTAACTCTATCTATATCAACAACCTAATTCCGATCAGGATCTTTGATACTAGCAATGTGATTCCTACTCCTTCTGTTCAGAGTAGAAATGTGAAAGAAGGTGGTGTTCCTCTCACCCTAAATAAGCCAGTTAATCCTAGCTTTCATCCCCCAGAGTTCCTCCTCTAAGGCAAGTATTTTCTCCATCTCCCCTTAGAGGAATTTATCGATATCAATCATTCTTTGCGAGGGGTTATTGGCTAGGGCTTTCTCCGCACCAAGAAGCCTTGTAGTCAAGTTCCTTTTCTTCTAAAAAATGTCTCCAAAAACCTCCTTGTTCCAAGACTTGACCTTCTGAGTAAAACTATCAACTTCCTGATAGATATCTTGTTGGTTACCCTCCCAGGCTTCCCTCACAATGCTTGGGAATCCATCGTGGCTTAACCACATAGGTTGAAACCGAAACGAACGACCAAGATTAGGATCCAAAGATAGAAGGAGAGGGTAGTGGTCTGAGTTGATTCTAGCTAAGTGGGAAACAATAGCCTCCGGGTAGTAAATTTTTCAATCTGAAATAACCCAAACTCTGTCTAACTGTTGTTGAATTAAGTCAGAAATATCATGGCAGTTCGTCTAGGGCCAGAAAACCCCAGATTATAAAGGTTGCAAAAATCCATGCATTCATTGTAAACATTAACCCTTTTAATACTAATCCCATTACCCCCAAATTTCTCCTCTTCCTTAGTAACATCATTAAAGTCCCCCATCACCGCCCAAGGAAGGTTATGCCTCACAGACAGGGTTTTTAAGTTATTCCATAACAAACATCGCTCCTTAAACTAGGAGCTACCATAAATAGCACTAAGAAGTCAAGATTGAGAGAGGGATCTAACATGAACAATGACATGGATCTCTTGTTCAGTGGCTGAAAGGATGTCTATTCCAACAAAGTTTGAGCGCCATAAAAGCCAGATACCCCTTGTAAACCCAATTGTTTCTATAGAGTATGCCCCATTAAAAGGAAGGCTCCTGGTAATATTGTCAGCTCTCAGCCCATCAATCCAAGTTTCTTTCATAACAAAGATGACTGGTTGGTGCCATTCAACAAGGTCCATCACTATCTTCTTGAAGTTGGGCTTCATCGCCCCTCTGTAATTCCAGATTAAAATATTCATGATGGGGTTGGGAGTGGTCCGGGAATCAAAACAAGTCAGGGATGGCTCTTCCCCCGTCTCCCTCAACGTTCATGCATGTTTCAGATCTCTCTTCTCTCGAATGATCTCCAGAAAAAGATTCACTACATGTTTCAGCACTCCCATCAAACCTTGGTCGCTGCATATATCCAACATGAGTGCTATCGATGGGAATGAGAACTGCAGGAGCTTCACCTTGAATAAATTCCCCATGAGAGCCACTTCGATAGGCCTCTCTAGAAGAATTTTCCTTTGCAAAATCACAAGTTCTAGAAAAATTTCCTCCAAGGCACTAAATGGTTTTTTGTAGAGGGGTTGCCAAAATAAATGCCCTAGCTACTAGGATATTAAGGGAGGAAATTTTGGCTGATCCATTAGGAAGTGCCAATACGGGTTCGGTGTGGTGAACCACGCTTCGTCCCTCAGAGGAAGGCCAAGCGAGCGCCGACCTCTATTAAAGGGAAGATGTTCTTCCATGCCTCCATCTCTTTTGCGTTGTACCACCCCATAATCTCCGTAGGGTCCCTTTGGATTCTTGCAATTGTTGATTTTCCCACTGGGATTATATTCCCCTTCAGCAGTCTCGCCCATTGGAAGTCTTGAGGTGTCATTTTCAGAGGACCCAGCACCAAAACTAAAGATGGAGTTAGTGTTAACTAGGGGCTTGGGGGGGCATTTGTTTTGTTCCCATCCTGACCTATGGTTACCCACATGATTAGCTACAAGTTTCCTCTGGTTAGGTTTAGGCACTTTACTAGATGCTTTGTAAGAAAAACCTTTTTTTCCCTTTGGGGCATTCTGACTGGCAAAAGCCTTCCCGTGACTTAGCCCTCCATGCAGTCCATCCTTCCCCACGTTAGGCACAATAGCCTTTCTTTACGTATCTTTTCGGTTGTCAGGGACTATGTCTCGAGGGATTACCTGGGGATCCCTTTGCTTAGTTGGCGCATCTTGCCCCCAAGCATCATCCCTATTGGATCCTCTAGAGTAAGTTCTACCATTCCGTTGGGTTTCTTCCTTCACGTCACAACCATCCATTCACCGTACACTGTGGCTTCAAGCTTTGTCACCTTATCAGGAGTGGATGAATCAGGCTCCTTTAAGGGATTACCTATTTGATCACTCTCCAAGGATTCAGTAGAGCACAAATTCTTCGGAGAGTTTGAGGGGGAGGGGTTTGTGTTAGCACCATTAGTGCTTCTAATCACAGCAGGGCAGTTGCCCTTACGATGACCTAAACGGCCACAAGCAAAGCATAGCATATTTATGCCTTCATATTGGACTAGATGGACCATTTTGCCATTCCTCATAGAGTTTATAAAGGGCTGATCAAGATTAACCTGTACACATAGTCTAGCAAAACGGCCTCTCGCACCATTAGTTGTATGAGCGTCAATACGTAAAACAGGTCCAATGGCCCTCCCAATCTTCTTGAGAATGATGGGGTCATAAAATTCAATAGGCAGTCCAGGCAGCCTAATCCATACAGCCACAAAAGAGAGTGAGGCTTCCTCCGCCTTAAATTCAGGCTCCCACTTCCTAATGGTTAGAAAATGTTGGCCCACATACCATGGTCCCCCTTTCAAAACCACTTGAAGATCAGACTGAAGTTCAAACTTAATAAGGAAAAAATAATTTCCTATGTCAATACAATCCATTCTCCCAACTGGCATCCACATTGTCCTCAGCCTAGAAGATAGGAACAGAAATCCCACTTTCCTCTCGAACATTTTAACAATGATGGCTTGCCCCCAAGGTTCACGAATTCTTGCCTTCTCTTCTTTCAAAAGAGATATAGCCACCATACCCTCGTAGAGGCTAGACTCCTCACAGTCAGATTCTACTTCCTCCTCCACGGAAGTGTCAAAACCAATTCGTACACCACTGGGATATCCCCAACCAGCTTATCCTTGTAGCTCCTGAATGCATTTGCCTCAATCCCAGAATTCCCAGAGTGATGTTCCTCTACGCAGTGATTTTCCCTGAACTTATTGGTACTTCTCTCCAGAGCGTCACTTTCTTCATAGCTCTTTTCTCTCTCCATGGAATAATCATTAAGTGATTCACCCAACCAAAATCTAAGGGTTTTGTTCTCTAGTACCATTGGAAAATATTCCTTTATTGGAAAAACATTTAATTAGTACATACCCCATAAGAGAGAAATTATTAAATACTTCACAATTATTAAATATTGCCAACTCACACATTTTTTATTTTTGTTGGAAAATATTGCAAGGGCTTCATTGTCTAGTACTATTGGCAAATACGTTGCTTGGTGTACTTGGGGAACTTTCTTAAATAATCTATATGTATATATATATATATATATATCTAAGAGTTGAGACGTAGAATTTAATGTTGCTGTACTGAGTCCAAATCTTCTGTCCCATTTTTCCTCCTCCACTCTATACTCCACCAATAAATTCTTGCCTCGTGTTCACCTAATTAATTAAATACTATCATTATTGACTTATTAATACTACAGTTATTAATTAATAATAGTATTTAATTAATTAAGTGAACACAAGGTAAGTATTTATTGGTGGAGTATAAAGTAGAGCAAGAAAAGTGGGATAGAAGATTTGGACTCCTCTTGTTGAGCCACTTCATCAACCACGTCATACTTTTTTTTTTTAATTTCCTTTATGATTTTTCTATTTTATTTTATATAAAATAATTAAATATAGTTAATGGACAAACCTGTTAATGCACTCCACTACTATTCAACATATTACTATTCATTTGCTTTAAATACAAATATTTGACTATTCAGCTACCAAAATTGATTTCAACTTTTCATTTTCTTCTTTCTAATTTCAAGTAATTGTTAAAATTGAATAATTCATTATCATTTAGTATATATACGCACATGTTTACTATTCATTATAAACGTTACTATTCATTAGATGCAAATGTTTAACTATATTCAACTATCCAAATTGATTTCAATTTTTCGTTTTCTTCTTTCCAATTTCAAGTAATTGAATATTTAAACTTTTCATCTTCCTATTCTAAAGAGAAAAAAAAAAAAAAAAAAACTCTTCTTCTCTTCCTCCAACCTTTCCCCTCTCTCTTTGCCTCTTTATCTCCCTATTATTCTTTACTTTACCGTTAAACTTTCTTCATCATTTTCTTTTTCTTATATTTTAACTCTTCTTCTCTCTATCTTATTTTGTATAAAATTCATATCATTTATTCGATTCAATCCATATTTTTTTTTTCCATACAAAAACTGTGAGTACTCTCTCTCTCTCTCTCTCTCTCTCTCTCTCTCTCTCTCTCTCTCTCTCTCTCTCTCTCTCGCTTGATTTTTGTTATTTCTTATAACTCTAATTTAGGTTGATGGTTTTTTTATTTAATTTTTCTGTGTTGTATTTTTAAAATTTTTCTGTTTTGTATTTTTAAAATTTCCTATCACAAATCACTCTTATAGCTTTGGTTGAATTTTGGTTTGGGTTAATATTTAGTTTTTTTTTTAATAGAAATTTGAGTTTATATCAAAACAAAATATACATGGCTACGAATTTGAATGTGCCTACCGATGGACTTCCACTGAACAGAGATGTATTTACAATATTTTTAACTTCATATACTTCTTTGGTAATGTGAATTTGAGAAAGAGAAAAGGGTAGGCAAAGGATGTATGGTCTTTCATAATCCCCTATGTCTTGAAGAAAGTGGAGGGGCCTATTAGTCTCCCTTCTACTAGAATTTTGTATAGAAAACCTTTTGCTATAAGGTCCTTAACTTTTTGTTATTTTATAATCACTCTATAGTCTATACTTTGACAAAAAGTTAATAAATTTTTTTTATTTGTAGAGTATCAAAAAAGTAAAAAAAAAATATATATATATATATATATATATATATATTCAAGATAGTAATTTTGTATTGTTGCATCCCATGTGTTTGGTAAAATTTCTTTTAGAAATCTTATATGTTTTTCTCAAATCAATTTGTTGTTTTTATTTTGGTCATTTTATTACAAATAATTAGCATCTCCACCATCAAATTTTTAGTTAATCTGAACTTTCTTGGTAAGTTTTTACTTTGCTTAGTTGATCATCTTTACTAAAAATGCCAAAAAGAGAATAAGATAAAATATAATTTACTTTATAGCATCATTATGCTATTAATGTTTTTTTATGTATTTAAGGAACTTTTTCTTTTTGCAATTTATTTTATTTTATATTTTCACTTTATAATATATGATTTATTGATAATGATCTATTGCATAGTTATTTTTATTTATTTTTTCACTTAGTTTCAATTGTGAGGAAGAAAGAGACGTCGATCTATGTTTTTGAGAAAAATATATTTATAGGAGTTAAATCGCATATATCTATAAAGCAATAAACAAAGTATACATAGTTACAACTTGGCCTAATAGTTCTCACACTATCAATTTTTAAAAATAAAATAAATTTATTGCATTGTGTTTTCATACATATCTCACCATATATAATACCTGACTACAAAATATATTTTCTTACACTACAAAAAAGTTCTAATTTAAAACATAATTTCAAATAACACATATTGAATTTTTAATAATATACAATCTAATATATTAATTCAATAATTATCCAATAAAAAATAATCATATCATATTTTCCCGCGCATTACGCGAGTCTTTGACTAGCTAATATAATATATAGAGACATTTTAATCCAAAAAGCCTAAAGCCCAATGAATATGTGATCAATTATGTTATATTAATCATTATTTATTCTTACAATTATTCACTGTGAGATGTCACTCACACATGTAACCCAACATCATTTACCAAAACTGTATAAAATATTCATAGAAAAGAGTATATAAACATCTATTTTATTTATTTACAATCAAATGCTCAATATTAATGATAAACTCAACAATAATATTCTACATAGAGAGTAGAAATCACCCTTTGTCACATTTTGAAAAGTTCTTTCACATTATCATCCATGCGAACACATTCACTTTCTCTTTGGAGGTTCCAATTTCCAATTACATAATGTATTCAACTAAACCTCAAATCTCTATAACCAATTTCTAAGCAAAACTTATGATCCGTTTGGATTTAGGGGAGGAGGGGGAGTAGAGTATAGTAAATTTAGCCCAAAATTAGTCAATATTTTGCCAACTTTACTCTACTTTATTCTACTCCCCCTCCTCCCCCCTCAATCCAAACAGGCCATTAAAGCCAGGTTATATTCTAATTGGTAGCTAATATATCTAGAAGACCACATTTGCATTCAGCAAAAAAAAAAAAAAAAAGGACCACATTTGCCAAATTATATACATTAACCTAACATGGTCGGTTGTGACTGCGACTTAGCACTTAAAATAAATGGTTTAAGGGTAAAAAATTTGTGGGCTCACACTTCACACAATTTAGTAGTTTACAACTAATTGGTGTAGGACTTTGAATTTGACTAGTGGTTGGTTCGAGGTTGCTACATCCTACATATGACAAAATGTCTTCATTATTTTATACTAACTGTAAAGTTGAATTTATTCAACTATGTGTTGGCTTTATTCTGTGCCAAATTTGCTTGTAATTCAACATTTAGAAACCCTGTATTTAGGTGAGAATAATGTAAGGGTTGTGTGTGAGAGAGTGTGAAAAATTGATCAAGTGTATGCATTAAGAGGCAACTCACGACTGGATCTCGCGACTGACTCGCAAGTGGTGACTCGCCAGAATCTAGCACACATGTGAAGCATGCAGGAAGTTGAAGGGTTAGGACAGTTGGATCACTACAGGACAAAAAATACAGTCTGGCCATTCTGTTATCTGGCGATTGGAACTCGCGACTTGTCCCAGTCGTGAGTGACTCGCCAGTGCACCCTATTTTGTTGAAAAGTGACTTTTCACATTCCTTCTCGTACCCTATTATAAATACCCTTATACCCACGAAATGTAGAGAGTTTCCAGAGAGAATTTTGAGAGAAAAATAATATTAACTCATCCATAATCTTATACATTTGAATCTCCAAATTTCTCGACTCTCATCCTCTCCATTGTCATACCCATGAGAGGATCTTAAGTCAAATCCTTACCTCACCACATTCAAAGCAGTGAGAAGGTTCTTGGTGTTTAGGAAGCAGTTCAAGAGAGAACCAATTCATATTGGTTGATGCAATGGGCTAATTGTGGGATCCGGTAAGCTAGAAAAGACAAGGTTAGGCGTAACCTTGTTGGAGCAAGAAGCTTGAAGGGCTTAGGTACATCGGGTTAGGACAAGGTTGACTTTTGTTAAACTATTCCGTGCATCGTACGGGTTAGTGACATCAACATTATTTAAATAAATAAAATTCTGAATTTATATTTCTAAAACTCGATAAAAAATAAATAAATAAACACAAAATCTGATTTGATATTTGTAAAACCCAATACATAAAAGCAAACCCCTTCTCCTTACTCCAAAACAAAGACCCACGGCCCATTCAGACTTCAAAGTCCTCCGTTCTGATTCTCCTTCTCAAGCTCACTCGACATTCAAATACAAAGAATCTGCAACTGAAGGCAGGATTCTCTGATGAGCAAAACCTAAACCCAAGGTAAGAATCCGGATTCGCTTTCAATCGAAGACCTAGTTACTTTGTTATTATTTTCTATATATTGCTCTTTCTCTCCACTTCAATTGTTCATGTGGGTGATCTACTTTTGGTGTTTTGGGTTGCTATGGCTGAATGTTTCACCTTAGCGAGAGGAAGTTTTGGTATTTAATCATCTTGATCTAACTTTGATCTTATATTTCAAATGGGTTATTTGTTTTTTTTTTATTATTATTATTATTATTATTATTATTATTAATATGAGCCTTTTAGCGTACCAATTACTTGCATTGGTACCAATTAATGAATTTCCAATAGGTTTAATTCTTTTTCTTGGTGATAGGTTTCAAATTTGCTACATAGAACTTTTGGTCTTTGTTTTCCTTTTTGTTCTTGAAAAGATATAATAATTTCATTGTTAGATGATAGTTGGAAATATTTACAAATTTTCAATTAGTCCAGAAATTTGATTTTCTAGGTTCCAGGGATGAAGGAGATCAAGATTTCAAAGGCCAATTTGATGTAAGCCGTGGCTTTTGTGATGGGTGGAATTCAGGAAGCCTGCAATGATATTTAAATCTTTCAATGGTATCATATACATAATACCAAGTTTTGTATTTTTATATTCCCAGTATTTGATATATTGTTTTAACCAATCCAGTTGATCGTATTAGTTGTGGTGGAGGTTGGCTACTATGGTCAAATCGGAACCAAATGCATGTGGATGAAACTCTGAAGGTAGTAGTGGATTTGGTGCAAACAACCTGTACACTTGCTATGGAATATATGGAAGTTTAGAGAAATAATTAGTCTAGATAGCCTGTTGAAGGGTGTACATGGCCTCTGTGGATTTGGGGCTTCAAGCAGTTGTGGTAGAGTGTGAATTTAAAAGTCCAGTAGATGAAGTAAAGTTAACTGGACCTACCAATTTGAGCATTGGCCACATCCTTCCTTAATGATGTTATAGACTACTTTGTAGTTGGTTCTTCTATTAGGAATATATTTTTCTCTTATGGCTTTACTTGAACAAACGGACCCACAGAGAGGATAGCATGTGAAGCAAAGAACTGGCTAGGTTTACTAGACAATGATGTATTGGATGGAGGAGTATCCCCCATGTATTTAGACTCTACTAAACAATGATGTACCTACTCAATGAAAAAAAAAAAAAAAAACCCAAATGTATTTGTAGCATTTTTACTACAGTGTTACTCCAAAAAAATTTAAATCAGATTTTTTTTTTCTATTAAAAGTTGTGCTATTACCCCAGTCCATTAAAAATCACTACTTATGTTCTAGTTTTAAAGTTATAATATCTATTGGACAATATAGTATTCATGAATAATAAGAAGAATAGTTAGGTGGAATTGGGATAGTTAATGGAGATTATTTAATGGTTTTGTTTTCATCAATATATATATATATATATATAACAGTTTTTTTTTTTTTTTGGCATGTTGGAGGAGTGTGTACCGTACCGGAATATTATTGTGTACTCGTAGAGTACCATAAATGCGTACTTCCTCCTCTCACATGAATGGTGAGTCCCACTAATTAAATTCATGGTGAGACCCACCATTCATGTGAGATGAGGGAGTACGCATTTATGATACTCTGGAAGTACCTAATAATTTTCCGTACTGAAAATGTGCAATAGGTGATGTGAAACTATCACAGCCCAAAAGCTTTTAAAAGTGCAGCCACTCAGCACTTGGATAACTAAAATGATTTTTACTTATTTAATAAAGAAATCAAGGTTTTCATAATTAAGGATAATATATTATGTTACTAATTTACAAGGCTCCTTGCAATCAAAAAGATGACACCAAATCTTCTATTTAATTAATTCCTTATTTTAGGTAAGTGAAAAAAAAAAAAAAGGCATAACAATTTCCCAATATTATACACAACTCAAACACAATAAGATAAACATCAACCTAGATGTAAAAAATGACATAATCTTAGAAAAACAACAAACAAAAGCATATGATAAAGTTTAACTTATAGAAAATAAATTATTTAATTGTGGCATAAAAAAACTTTTCAAAAAGCCAAGGGCCTTGTAACTGAATTGACACCTCTTCATGCACAAAGTTTTTGAAAGTTTAAGAGAGGCAAGAGTTCGAGTTATAGAGTTAGCAATATATTGTAATTATCTCTAAAAAAATAAAAATAAAAACTTTCCAAAAAATCATGTGATGGTCATTTTACAACTATAAGTGAAGGGGAGAAAATAAGCTGACGGATCCAAGCAATGTTGATGGACGGGCCCATTAGGTGCAACACTTGATGAGAATGGATTTGCTGGCCACATGTCAGACAGAATCCCTATATGGGAATACTTGCGGCACACCCCCTAGATTCTAGGGGTAATTAGAGTCCTAGCGCAATTAGGGTTCTAGAAGCTGCGTGCATCGATAGAGATCTTCTTTATAAGGAATATGACTTGTCCATCACGTTTGGGACTCCTCAAGAGGATTTCTACAAGGAAAGACTTTGACTCCAAGTAAAGAAGGTCAACTTTCGACTACAATAAAAGCCTCAATACCCTCACAAATCGAGGTACGCATAATTTACCCTCTCTAGCACTCTAGAGTTGTGAAAAGAGTTCTAACTTGACCTTCGGAGAGTATTTGGCCGGCACCACACCGGTGCTCTCTGCAAGGTTTTTCCCTCTTTTTTGCTGTGCAGGTGCTGTTTAGAGTACGCGAGTGCCCTGTGGCTCACTGGTGATTTTTCGGCATCATCAGTTGGCGCCGTCTGTGGGAAACTCAGTAGAGATTCGCAAATAATATTAACGTTTCCTAGACAAAAGGGTTGCATGGTACTCACTCGCTCGATGGCAACCACCAACGACGTTCAAGAAGAGGAACCACACACGACTGCCCTCGAGAGACAAGTTCAAACTCTCGCCGCTGCCGTAGAACGCCTCACCAAACAAAATCATAACTTGGAAGAACAGCTGCGCCAGAAGAATGCAGCACCGAATGACCAGCAAGGAGATCAAGGGACCAGCGTGGAAAGAAAAAACCAGGAGAAACCTGAGGGCAGCCACGCCCCAAGCAGACTGGAGAGGCAAAATTTGAACATGCCATCCTTCACGGATGCAATTCTGCCACATATTGCCGCAGAGATGCAGGCGATGAAAGAGCAGATGGAGGTTATGATGAACGCGCTCAAAGGACGAGTGTCTAATGACCTTGACGACTTGGTCAACCGCACCGACTCGCCTTTCACTGCGGCCGTCAACTCCTTCCCCCTACCCCATAAGTTCTGCATGCCGCATATAGACAGTTACGATGGGGTGAAGGATCTACTGGATCATCTAGAGACCTTCAAGACCCTGATACATCTTCAAGGAGTAGCGGACGAGATCATGTGTAGGGCTTTCCCTACAACGCTGAAGGGCCCAGCGAGAATTTGGTTCAGCAGGCTGACGCCCAATTCCATCAGCACTTTCAAAGAGCTGAGTGCCCAATTCACGTCGCACTTTATTAGAGGACACCAATACAAGAAGTCCACAGCATGCTTGATAAGTATCAAGCAAAGAGAAGATGAAACACTCCGATCTTACATAGCCCGCTTTAATAAGGAAGCACTCTCAATCGACGAGGCCGACGATAAAATACTCGTAGCAGCATTTACGAATGGGCTGAGGAAAGGTAAGTTCTTATTTTCACTATATAAAAATGACTCGAAAACTATGCCGGACGTGCTTTACAGGGCCACCAAATATATGAATGCTGAAGACGCTCTACTAGCTCGCGAGGAAAAGCCCAAAAAGAGAGAAAGGCAGGAAGATGCCAGAGAGGAAAGAGGGCGGAAGATGGCAAGAACCGAAGAGCGAAGGGATGATAGGCGCTCCGAGCCCCCTACGGGGAGATTCACAAGCTTCACTCCACTGACCGCCCCTATCGACCAAGTCCTCATGCAAATCAAGGACGAGGGGACACTGACTTTCCCTGGAAAGCTAAAGGGAGATCCCAACAAACGGTCCAGAGATAAGTACTGTCGCTTCCATCGCGATCACGGACATGACACAGCTGACTGCTATGACCTGAAACAGCAGATTGAAACCCTTATTAGACAGGGAAAGTTGCAGAAGTTCATCAGCAAGGAAAGGACGGATCATCAACATCAAGAGCAGCCACCCCGTCGAGATGATGAGCGCTCCAGACCACCTATAGGGGATATAAGAATGATCACAGGGGGCATGACAACTATAGGGTCGTCCAAAAAGGCCAGAAAAACATACCTCGGGATGGTTCATAACGTCCAGCTAACGGGATCCATACCAAAAATAGCACGGATGAAAAACCCGATCATAGGATTCTCAGAAGAGGATGCCCGACGTCTTCACCACCCTCATGAGGACGCGCTCGTTATCACCTTACAAGTGGGGGACTTCAACATGCACCGAATGCTAATCGACAATGGCAGCTCTGCAGACCTCTTATACTACCCGGCGTTCCAGCAGATGAGGATTGATAGAGAACGGTTAATACCGACAAATGCTCCGCCGATTGGCTTTGGAGGTACGAGGGTGTTCCTATTAGGCGCGGTCACACTTTCGGTAACAATAGGTGATTATCCTCAACAGATCACAAAGGAGATGACTTTCCTTGTGGTCGACTGCTCATCCGCTTACAATGCTATCATCGGACGACCCACCCTTAACTCATGGAAGGCGGTAACGTCAACATACCACCTAATGATCAAATTTCCTACGGAGCACGGGGTGGTAGAGCTACGAGGAAATCAGATGGCCGCACGAGAGTGCTACATTGCTATGATGGAGATGGAAGGGAACCTACCACTTCAAGACGCTGGACGGGCAAAAGCTACAGCAACCATGGAACACAGAGCACCTACGGAGATACCACCAGTAGAGACGACATGAAGAGCATCGACGCCCCCCTAGTTTCCAGTTTATTACTAAGTTTTTATTAGTTTTTTACTATGAACAATCTTTTCTATTATTTAGTTTTGCTATCGCAAGTTTTTACTTCAAACGATTCTTTCTACAAGTGCCTTTTTAAGCCTAAAGGGGCAGGTACCTTTTTCTTCTACATGGTTTTCTTTCAATAAAAGAAATAGTCAAACACGCTTATGTTCTTCCTACTTGATAAACTAAGTCCAAAAAATGGATGGATATAAACTAAGTCCACAAGCTGGACGAATCATCCCAAAAGGATAAAAATTTCAAAGTCCACAAGGTGGACGGATATAAAACTAAGTCCACAAGCTGGACGGATCATCCCAGGAGGATAAAAAATTCAAAGTCCACAAGGTGGACGAATATAAAACTAAGTCCACAAGCTGGACGGATCATCCCAGGAGGATAAAAAATTCAAAAGTCCACAAGGTGGACGGATATAAAACTAAGTCCACAAGCTGAACGGATCATCCCAAGAGGATGAAAAAATCAAGTCCACAAGGTGGACGGATATAAACCAAGTCCACAAGATGGACAGATCATCCCAAGTGGACGACCATCAAGGTGACGAGGTAAAACTTAGTCGCCTCAACAAGTCCACGCCCCCAAGTGGACGACCATCAAGGTGACGAGGTAAAACTTAGTCGCCTCAACAAGTCCACGACCCCAAGTGGACGACCATCAAGGTGACGAGGTAAAACTTAGTCACCTCAACAAGTCCACGATCCCAAGTGGACGACCATCAAGGTGACGAGGTAAAACTTAGTCACCTTAACAAGTCCACTACCCCAAGTGGACGACCCACAAGGCGATGACCCACATGATGATGATCAACAAGATGACAAGATGACAAGGTCACACTTACCAAAGTGGATGGACGTCCACAACAAAAAAAATGGACGTCCATAAAGAAAGTGGATGGACGTCTACAACAAAGAAAAATGGACGGATGCATGCATCCGTCCATAAAGAAAGTGGACAGAGGTCCACAAAAAAAAAAAAAAAAATGGACGTCTATAAAGAAAGTGGACGGACGTCCACAACAAAGAAAAATGGACGGATGCATGTCCATACATGCATCCATAAAGAAAGTGGACGGAGGTCCACATAAAAATTTAAAAAAAAAAAAAAATGGACGTCCATAAAGAAAGTGGACGGACGTCCACAACGAAGAAAAATGGACGGATGCATGGACATGCATCCGTCCATAAAGAAAGTGGACGAAGGTCCACATTTAAAATAAAATAAATAAAAAAAAAAGAAAAAAGAAAAAAGAAAAAAGGACGTCCATAAAGAAAGTGGATGAACGTCCAAAACAAAGAAAAATGGACGGATGCATGTCCATGCATCCGTCCATAAAGAAAGTGGACGGAGGTCCACATCAAAAAAAAAAAAAAAAAAAAAAAAGAGAGAGAGATGGATGCATGTCCATGAGAATTGAGAGTTTCATCACGCGTCCCAGGGGCAGTGTGTCAATGGCCTACTATGCAGAAGGATGCTCAATTCTACATATAAGCATAAGACAAATGCCAACAGCAAGACCTCAAGGCTAAACACTACAAAATGAAGCCGACAGACACCTACTCGTCATCCCAATTGGATGGATCGACAACCAAGGATATCAATGATCAAGGATGCCAACGGCACTTGATTCTCATACAAAATTTAAGTCCTTCTACATACGGGTGGAAGGACGGACCAAGTCACTCAAGTGCCTTGGTACAAAATTTAAGTCATTCTACCTACGGGTGGAAGGACAGACCAAGTCACTCAAGTGCCTTGGTACAAAATTTATGTCCTTCTACCTACGGGTGGAAGGACAGACCAAGTCACTCACAGGTGCCTTGGTAAAAAATTTAAGTCCTTTTACCTACGGGTGGAAGGATAGACCGAGTCACTCAAGTGTCTTGGTACAAAATTTAAGTCCTTCTACCTACGGGTGGAAGGACGGATCAAGTCACTCACAAGTGCCTTGATATAAAATTTATGTCCTTCTACCTATGGGTGGAAGGACGGACCAAGTCACTCACAAGTGCCTTGGTAAAAAATTTAAGTCCTTCTACCTACGGGTGGAAGGACAGACCGAGTCACTCAAGTGTCTTGGTACAAAATTTAAGTCCTTCTACCTACGGGTGGATGGTCGGATTAAGTCATTCACAAGTGCCTTGATACAAAATTTAAGTCCTTCTACCTGCGGGTGGAAGGACGGATCAAGTCACTCACAAGTGCTTTGGTACAAAATTTAAGTCCTTCTACCTACGGGTGGAAGGACGGACCAAGTCACTCACAAGTGCCTTGATACAAAATTTATGTCCTTCTACCTACGGGTGGAAGGACAGACCAAGTCACTCAAGTGTCTTGGTACAAAATTTATGTCCTTCTACCTACGGGTGGAAGGACGGACCAAGTCACTCACAAGTGTCTTGGTGAAAAATTTAAGTCCTTCTACCTACGGGTGGAAGGACGGATCAAGTCATTCACAAGTGCCTTGGTACAAAATTTAAGTCCTTCTACCTACGGGTGGAAGGACGGACCAAGTCACTCACAAGTGCCTTGGTACAAAATTTATGTCCTTCTACCTACGGGTGGAAGGACAGACCAAGTCACTCAAGTGTCTTGGTACAAAATTTAAGTCCTTCTACCTACGGGTGGAAGGACGGATCAAGTCATTCAATTGCCTTGGTACAAAATTTATGTCCTTCTACCTACGGGTGGAAGGACGGACCAAGTCACTCAAGTGCCTTGGTACAAAATTTATGTCCTTCTACCTACGGGTGGAAGGACAGACCAAGTCACTCACAAGTACCTTGATAAAAAATTTTAAGTCCTTCTACCTACGGGTGGAAGGACGGATCAAGTCACTCAAGTGCCTTGATACAAAATTTATGTCCTTCTACCTATAGGTGGAAGGACGGACCAAGTCACTCACAAGTGCCTTGGTAAAAAATTTAAGTCCTTCTACCTATTGGTGGATGGACAGACCGAGTCACTCAAGTGTCTTGGTACAAAATTTAAGTCCTTCTACCTACGGGTGGAAGGACGGATCAAGTCACTCACAAGTGCCTTGGTACAAAATTTAAGTCCTTCTACCTACGGGTGGAAGGACGGATTAAGTCACTCACAAGTGCCTTGGTACAAAATTTAAGTCCTTTTACCTACAGGTGGAAGGACGGACCAAATCACTCACAAGTGCCTTGGTACAAAATTTATGTCCTTCTACCTACGGGTGGAAGGACAGACCAAGTCACTCAAGTGTCTTGGTACAAAATTTAAGTCCTTCTACCTACGGGTGGAAGGACGAACCAAGTCACTCAAGTGCCTTGGTACAAAATTTATGTCCTTCTACCTACGGGTGGAAGGACGAACCAAGTCACTCACAAGTGCCTTGGTAAAAAATTTAAGTCCTTCTACCTACAGGTGGAAGGACAGATCAAGTCACTCAAGTGCCTTGATACAAAATTTATGCCTTTCTACCTACGGGTGGAAGGACGGACCAAGTCACTCACAAGTGCCTTGGTAAAAAATTTAAGTCCTTCTACCTACGGGTGGAAGGACAGACCAAGTCACTCAACTGTCTTGATACAAAATTTAAGTCCTTCTACCTACGAGTGGATGGACGGACCAAGTCATTCAAGTGCCTTGGTACAAAATTTAAGTCTTCTTACCTACAGGAGGACAGATAGACCATGTCACCCAAAAGTGCCTTGGTCAAAATTTAGGTCCCATACGCCATAAATAATTTCGGGCTAACCTGTCAAAGACTGACAAGTCTCTCAAGATCTAAATCGAACCATCACCCCACAGGTCCTTTCACTCTGAGATCACGGACCCATAGGGTAAGGGGGCAACTGAAGAGGAGAAAATAAGCTGACGGATCGAAGCAATGTTGATGGACGGGCCCATTAGGTGCAAGACTTGATGAGAACGGATTTGCTGGCCACATGTCAGACAGAATCCCTATATGGGAATACTTGCGACACACCCCCTAGATTCTAGGGGTAATTAGAGTCCTAGCGCAATTAGGGTTCTAGAAGCTGTGTGCATCGATGGAGATCTTCTTTATAAGGAATATGACTTGTCCATCACGTTTGGGACTCCTCAAGAGGATTTCTACAAGGAAAGACTTCGACTCCAAGTAAAAAATGTCAACTTTCGACTACTATAAAAGCCCCAGTACCCTCATAAATTGAGGTACGCATAATTTACCCTCTCTAGCACTCTAGAGTTGTGAAAAGAGTTCTAACTTGACTTTCGGAGGGTATTTGGCCGGCACCACACCGGTGCTCTTTGCAAGGTTTTTCCCTCTTTTTTGCTGTGCAGGTGCTGTTTAGAGTACGCGAGTGCCCTGTGGCTCACTGGTGATTTTTCGGCATCATCAATAAGTATTTGTGAGGTTTTGGAGATAAGGGCTAAGAATTTAAGTCTTTAGGAAGAAGTTTCACACACATATACATTTAAATTAAATTGAAGTAGAATTCTATTGCAAATAAAAATAATAATAAAAGCTTTCCAAAAACATTCTTATAGAGCTAAACATAGGATGATCACAAAACATCTTTAAGTGGAAAAACTTATGCTTATTGAAATAATGGAATTGAACTCAATGAAATAAAAAAAATATATATATATATATATATATATATATCAAAAATTTTCAAAAAACAATATTCATAAATCTGATAGCAAATTCACTGATTAAGGAAAGAAAAACATTATAAAAAAATAAAAAATAAAATAAAAAAACAAACAAACAAACAAAGATCGATATTTCCTTACCTGATCTGAGTTTGTTTGTTGAGAGTGAGAGAAAGAGGAGAGAATTTTGTTGAGAGAGAAGAATTGAGGAAAAAGAATCTAGGAAGTAGGAACACTCTCTCCGCGTCTGAGACAAGCAAGCAATTAAAATGGATGCATTTCAATTTCATATATTCAAAATACCATTATACCCTTGAAATTTTCAATATTCCGCCTCTCCCATCTTCTTCTTCTTCTTCTTCTTCTTCTTCTTCTTTTTTTTTTTTTTTTTAAGTCGAATCAAATTTCCAAATTCCATTAGACACTTTAAAATAAAACAAAGAACGAGTTTTGTACAATCACAATTCCTAACAACTCACGGTTTTCCAGTGCCGGAAATTCCACTCATTTTTACATCAAAATCTCAGATGTGCCACTACGATCATCGGATCTTCTTGACGCCCAGCCATAGATTCGGCTGCTTCTTTCTCTTTTTATCAGAGCTTGCTTAACATTCCCAAAGGACCTTTTACTCCAATATTTCAGTTGAGATTGACTTTTTTTGGGAACCATTGTCCATTGGAGGACCAGTGATTCTTGCATCCCATACTAAGTGAACCACACCCTCACAGCCTTCATCTTTAAGCCACATTGCTTTGAAACAGAGGGCCGTTCTGTTCTGTAGAATCATGCTTGTTCATCGTCAGAGCAAAGCCATATAGGCTTGTGATCAGACAAGGAACCTTGATAGCGCAGTCATATTCTTGCATATCTGTCACAATCTTCACAAGTGCAAGGGTCTCGTCTACTATATAGAATTTTACTTTTAGTGTCACATGTGTTTGTACTTTTATCTATAATTTTCTTTTTAATTGAGTCGATGCATTTTGTAACTTGTAATTTGTCTTCAGAAACGGCAGCCTGGTGAGCAGCAGGGGCAAAAACATGTGGATTTTGGCTTTGATAATGCTCAGAAAGCTGTCAATGGTGATGAAATCTTGGCTACTGAAAAGCAGCCCTCTGCAGAGTGTTTAGTAGCTGAAAATGATACAAATACAAAGGTTTAGTTTGAATCTCTAAGTTCCTCATCTAGCCTAGGCCTGTCTTTTAATTCCTTGCATGCTATGTTTTTGCAAGCATATCTATCTTCTGATTTAACTCTATCCATGTGACACTCGCTTATTGTCAAGCAACTTTTTCCATGAGGTGGAGTTGCCATAACTTCCATTGAAGTTTTCAAAATTAAAGAAGAAAATTTATGTTCAGCACTTTGTTTTAATCAACTTTTCCCCTAGGAGGAAAAGTTGTCTCATTCAACACATATATGCATCCTTTCTCTGTTTGTTAGTCCCACATATGACGGGCTTACATAATATAAGAGGGATGATGTACGTAACTGATGCATTGCACCCTTGATTGATAAATAGAAACTTGGAACAATAAACAGAAACACATGCCACGTGTATACATGCATGTTTCCCTTTGCTAAGTGTGTTATTCAAAGTTCGAACGCAGCCAGCCAGAAAATTCATGCTAAGCAACACCATTTTCTTCTTTTAAATTTTCAATTTTTGGAAGGCTTATATTATACTAACAAAGAGAGAGATGGAAATACGAGGAACTTCAAAGGGAACGGAAGAGATTGAAAAGAGGAGAAATAGGTTTTTGATTTTTCTTTATAATTGTTTATGTTAAAGTTATGTCTGATCGCAAGCTTCACTGGTGCGTATTTTTTATTTTACAGAGAACCCTTTCTGTTGTTGTTGTTGTTTTTTTTCCCCCCTCTTATTTTTAATTTTTTAATGAAAATTGAGAAACTTTGATGTCATGTACATCATTTGGTTAAGTAGCAATTTTATGGTTTTGGTTTTTTTAATGTTGTAATCTATTTGGTTGAGGAAAAATTTCAGAAAACAAAAGGAAATGGTTACTAGGTGTTATCCTTGTTGTTCTGGTTTCAGAGAAATGAACAACTGAAAGTGAAAACTAATAGTTGTAATAGGCTTAGTTAAGTGGGGTGGGGGGTGTTAGTTTGGAAAAAGAAAAAAAAAAAAGATTTCTAGTTTTATTTTTCTTTCTTACAGTTTCTAACTAATCAAAAGGACCTAAAGAAGATTCTGGCAGGAGTTGGTTGGATATTTGTTATATTCATTGGTTTATAGGTACCTTGAAAAGGGGAGGATGGGGTTCTTTAATTGCATGCTTCAATGGTTGGGATCTGGGTTTCATTTGTTGAGGTTGCTTGAAATGGGTTTTCAAACGGTCACATTGTTGTTAAACATTCACTATGTTGAGAGTGTTTTATAATTTGTTTAGACTAGAGATCGTTGATGGGTGTGGCATATAATGAATCCAAACTGATCAAATTTGATAATTTCTATGATTAGTTAATGACTATATGTATGATGAACAGATTTCTAGTAAATATTATCATTTAAATTTATGTAAAATTATGTGATTACTATTGTAGTTTTATTTAATTATCTTTGTATTCAGAAATATATGGTAAAAGAAGAGGATGGTAGTTCTGTATCCATCTTTAAATGATTGTCGGTTGTAAAAATAGAGAATGAAGTTTGCAGAAGTATTTCTCTTGCTGTCTTTGTTTCGTATATCAGCATCAACTTATGAACTAGATTTTCTTTTGACTATTATTGAAGGATGGTGCATTGATAATTCGAAAGCCATGAACAGCATTTTTCTCTTTGCTTCTTGGCATGGAAGCGTGATGTAGATTCTAGTTTCGGCTAAGGGGACGCTCACTGAGAATGGTTCCCAAGTTTCAGCTTTCTTAAATCGATGAAGATCGGCTCTTCCATACATTTTTTTTTCTTTTTAAATTTTCTAAATTCCCAAAGATTTTGATAAAAGAATCCCCACAATAATACTAATATATTTGATTCAAGACGCAATTTCAACATAAGCATCTAACACAATACAAAACCCAGAAATTCCAAACTCCAATTCTGCTATATACACATAAGAATTGCATGGTAGTTGTCTATAAATCTCCAGGCCCTTGGAAATATGACATCCGAGAAAGCCTTTCAACATGTTGTAATTTATAAATAATACTTGTAAGATGTACCAAATGGTTTTTGAGGAGTATGTTCTTAAGTCCAATGAGATTCACAAATGACGAAAGCAACTCACAAATACCAGTGGAGTGTTAGTGCTAACTACTGTAAACATTCCATTTCTTGAGAAAAATCAGGGAACTTCTTGAGGCTTGGGCAGATTGTAAGTGTTAAAGATGCATGAGATTTCATCATGAGACAACCTGGAAGAATATGAAATTTAGTGCAATTGCTAAGTTCCCATACTTCAAGCTTTTCAAGATGCCCAATGGAGTCATGAACCACCATTCTGCGCATGTTTCGTTAGGTAATTCAGTTCAACAACAAACAAAAAAATTCCAGTAAATTCAACCTAAAAACACTGAGAACCCAATGCTGGTGTGGGAATGTGTTCCAAACACTTTATACATTGTTGTGAATCCCACATTGGTTAGGAGAGAACTCACTTATGTTTTTATATGTTGTTGTAAGCCACCATTGATATCCTACGATGGTGGGCTTTATCCATATCACACATGCACACTGCCCCTCCCGGTCGCATAGGTCCAGATTAGTTTTGTTTCGGGCTGAGGTTTTTATATTTCCTCCTCTGCCTCTTTGGTTTAATGGAAAACTAGGCTCTGGCTGGTTTGCTCTTCCCTTCTGCTCTGCTTTGCTCTACCCTCTCTGTTATGGTTTGCTCTTCCTCTCCCACATATTTTACTAGTGCAAACCACACTTCAGTTTCAGCTATATAAACTATATATATCCGTGTTCAAGGCATAGTTTCAGCCAAGAGAGCCAATTACACTGAGTTTTACTCCGGGTAGGCTTTAAGGACAATGCTTTCACAAAGTGATTCTACAACATTTTGAGATCTTTCTAACCTTCCCTTTAATTTTGTTCTTGCTAATTATTTGGGATCTTATTTGCTGAATCAAACTTGTTTTTCAATGCTATATTTCCAACACCCAACGACGATCAAGTTTATGTCCCAAAATTTTGGTATTGACTATGAATCCTCAAGAGACTGTGAAAAAAAAAAGTGGATTGCAATTGATGTTAAGCACTGAATAACCCTAATTTAGACTGCTTCACACTACAACAATTGTATGAAGTACTCACATGTAACAAAACCATTTTTTTAAAAGCTTTTTTAGTAGGTATTATATAATTATCAGATAGAAAAATATCCAAATTAGCCTTTCATTGAAAGTTGTGGATTTCAGTTAACTTAATTAGTAAAATCTTTTGTCATTAAATATGAAAGTTAGGGTTCGAATCCCAACCTATACAAAAAACCAATTGGTATCCATATGTTGAAATTCTATCATATATGTCGGAAAAAAAAAAAAAAAATTTATGGACCACAGTTACTTGACTGAAAAATGGTGATGAAAAAGTATACTCTCAACTTAAAATGAATCAATTTCATAATTAAGATTAAACATTACAAATTTAAACACTAAAATCTTAACAGTAAAATAGACCAAGCTAAGATTACATCTACTATGATAATAACAAAAACATTTTAAAAAAACAAACAACTATTTTACTATAGTCCCATGAACCACTGATGCAGTCAATATGTTTAAAAAATCTATTTTTAAGACAAGAAAGAGGACCAGCTAGAACAATTCCATTAATTATTTAGTAGTTAATAAATCTGACATATAGTTTGGTTAAGTGAAATAACCATGGTTTCTCTCATATGGTTTATAATATAACATGTATACCTTTGCCTATAGCAGTGAGATTATGTTTTTTTTCAGAACTTTTCCAAACGCAGTAATGCTTAAAGAAGAAAATGCACTATTCTAAGCATTTTAACTATTGCCTCAGGAATTCTTTTTTTTTTTTTTTTTTTTTTTAAACTATTGCTTCAGGAACAAACATTTTACATTACAATTCCTAATGTACATTTTGCGCATATGATATCCACACTTTTACACTAGGTGTCCACATTTTACACATGATGAGACAAAAAGTGTATGAAGAGTGTATAAAAGGAGTATAAGACAATCAAAGCCCTTTACTTTTTTGTCACTTCACAACCATGAATACCGCCACTACCAACACCATCATTAAAATTAAAAACGCGCTGGCACGTGATTTCTTTATGGTTTTCTTTTTACTTTTCTTTTACTCTAGGAGTACATGCAAAATGCCCAAACAATTAGTGCATGTTATCAATGGTTAATTCTTTTTCTCTTCTTTCTGCCATTTAGATGTCGAAAGATTATAGCTTCTATGAGTGAGTTCTAAGTTTCCAATATAATGTATACGTGCCAAGAGCTTGTAACTCAACTGACACTTTCTGGTGTTTCCAATAGAGATGTCAAAGGTTCAAATCCTCTCTCCTCCAACCATCAAAATATATATGTGTGTGTGTGTGAACAAGGTTTTGTCATGAGCTTGTTGGAAAGGTTTACTACGGAGTCAACATAAATTTGTCATTATCTATTATATCAAAGGTTGACTATGTTGAACCAGTCAGTCACCAGATTAAACTTCTGGTTCAATCTACAGAAGGGGTGCTTTGGTGAATTAATAATTTGATATCCCTTACTATGAAGTAAATTCTTGGGTCATGGTTGAAACTCCCCAAGAACACACACACAAGCGCGCATGCACACACGCACACACACAAAAACAAACAATGTTCACACACACACAAAAACAAACAAAGTTCATAACTTTACATCTTCCTCAAGTAAAGTAATTTGGCCACTTGCATTCATCACACAGCATATATAGTGAAATCTAATAAAATGAAAGCAGATTTTGAGGCCAAATCATACCACAGTATCTCATGCATATCATATTCTACACCACATTGGTTTCTTGGGATAAATGCCTGGTTGAGGTCTCATCCTGAAAGGAAGATGATAGAACATATTTAGACAACCACATTTGCAATTTGAAAAATATTTTGGAATGAAGGAAAAAAAAAATCAAGGATGACACTAACCATGTTAGACAACTGGTCTCTTATAGAGTACATGGAACTCAGCATCATCTCTAGAGTATCTTGAGCTAATTGGAACTTCACATCCGATTCTCCTGAGTGAGACTGTGCATCATTTTGAAGCTGCAAAAATAGTAACAGTCAATAGGTGCATAATCACACAGACAATTGAGCAATTTTTGTCTTACAGTTCCAGTAAGCGTCCATCTAATGTTTATTTCTCACTCTCATTCTCAAATTAGAAACAAAAGGACACTCATTCAAGTTCATTCACCACTAAAAATTCAAATGCAACTGATACTCTTCAGATACCTTCAAATTGATAACAGCCACAGGGTCTATTGATTCAGCATCCTGATTTGCCATATCCCATGTCATTGCCTTCAACCGGGGCAAAGTAACCTAGACATTGTTCATTCAGAAATAAAGTCAGATTCTTGTGTGCTATCTAGTAGATCAGTGAGATTGCATATACCATAATCAAATTTCTAACCTGATCCTTGAGTAAATCATCCCGCCATTCTCGTTGAAACTTTTGTAGCAGAAGCGTCAATAGTCTTTGTAGTTCAGGCAATACTTCAGTGGGAAACAGTTTATGAATGTCATCCTTGCTGACATTCTCATAAACAAACCTACGGATCAACATGCGAAGACATACCAAAAGCTGCAATATAGAACATTAGAATTATAACCCACACCAGGTGGAATTCACTAAGAAAGCCTATACTAGTTAGAAAACTTGAATCACCTTTTATGTAGATAGTGATAATAAAACAAGTAATGTAGATGAACACTTTCAAAATGGCTGCTTTTACAAAGCAACCTTGTATCATTCTACGCATGTTTAGTCAAAAGATAATTTAGTTCAACAAAAGACAGCAAAATTCCAAATTGAACCTAAAAACACTAAGAACCCAACACCAAAATTTGGGATCAACTATGGATCCTCAACAGACCGTAAACAAAAAAGCTAGATTGCAAATGAAGTTAAGCACTAAATAGTGAATAATCATGACCCAATTCACATTGCTTCACACAAATTGAATGAAGTATTCGCCTGTAACAGAGAGAACAAATAAAAAAAGCCCCAAGAAGTCATTATTAAGTTTAAACATTCAAAACCATTCCTTTCAAGCTTTTTCTAGTAGCTACTATACACATTTCCCACGCACAATTATCGATAAAAAACACTCAAATTAAATTGAATGTTTAAACTTCAATTCCTTTTTCTAATAGCTTCACACAAATTGAATGAAATACTCGCATGTAACAAAGGAAAAAAAAAAAAAAAAAGCCCCCAGAAGTTGTTATGAAGTTTAAACATTCAAAAACATTCCTTTCAAGCCTTTCTAGGAGCTACTATACACATTTCCTACGCACAATTATCAATTAAAAAAACACTCAAATTAACCTTTCATTGAAATTTTAAAGTTCTTCTTAAGACCACAACTTTTGTCAGAGTAAGAATGGTTGATTATCATTTTCACATACTCCACCACTCATAGTGAGCTACTGACACACTAGTACATCGTCATGTCATATAGATACGAGGAAATAAAATTGTAACAGTAAAATAGACCAAGCTAAGATTTTTTGTTTTTTTATTTTTATTACATTCACTATGACAATAACAGCAACATGGTAAAAAAAAAAAAACACAGAAATTCCAAGACAAGATTTTCAGCTAAATTGAATAGGCGTGTGTACTAGGTGATACATACAGGGTCGAGGTCGGAATCGTTTTCAAGCTGGAGCATGTCGCGGACGATGTGGCGGTCGGCGGTGTCGAGACCGGTTTTGCGTGTTCTCCAAAGGGCTTGGAGAATGTATTCTACTGATTCTTTCGAATTCGATCTCATCAATAGCGGCAAGTGACCCCACAAACTACGCTCCATTCTCTCTACTGTGTCTTCCTCAACAAAACAACCCAACTCCCTATTCAAGTTCTTCACATCAATTCAAAGTTCAAACCTTGTTGGCACTAGAAGTAGAAATGAAAAGCTGCGAGTGAGAGAGAGTTTCCCATGTTAAACTTCCAATTCCTTCCACCCATTGCGCCTCTGCTTTTTACCATTGAAACCGCTTGACTGACTGGAAAGCGATTAGTAAAGGGTCAGTTGTTGGTGGGTTGGGCTTTGAGTTGGGGTTCAATTGGGCTCAAGATTTGCTAAGCTTGGGGATGGATTGGGCTTGACTAATGATACAGATCCAGTGAGGGTTGGTTTGGTAAAGATCTGATGGGGTTGATACTTGATTATTAAATTTAGGCAAAAATGTAAAATTGACCCTCTAACTTTTACATTTTTTCATTTCAGTTCTCTAACTTTCAGTTTTGTCAATTCAGTCCTCTAACTTTCAATTTTTGTCAATTCAAGGCTCCGTTACAAATCTGTTACTGCTGCCGTTACTGTCACCGTTTTGCATATTTTTTTTTTAATTCAGAATTAAAAGAAAAATCTGGAAAAAAAAGAAAAAGAAAACCACCGCCAACACGGCAGGTCCGCTGCCAAACAAAACAGAAGGAGTTCTGAGTTCAAAACGGCAGGTCCGCTGCCAACACCAAAAACAGTTACAGCCTCTCCAATGCCACTCCATTGCCAAGACAACCACAACACAGCCAAAACCAAACCCAACACTGCCACAACTACAACACAACACAGCCCACGGCAACCACAACCATAACCCACTTCTACAACCAAACCCACAGCCAAAATCAAACCCATAGACAAAATCAAACACGAAACCACCACTAACACAGCCACCAAACCACCATTTCAACCACAACTCACAGTCACAAACAAACCCACAAACAAAATAAAAAATTAAACCACCACCATAGCCACTGCAGGAAGAAAAGAAAAAAAAAAGCACCGTGCTTCATCAAAATAGATCGGCAGCTACTGGAGATCGAGATCAAAAAGAGTGGATACGAAGAGAGAAAAACAAAAGAGAACAAAATAAGAAGAAGAGAGAAACGGCAGGTCCCTGGAGAAGATGAACCCGTTCCCCTTAATGTTTTCTTTTCTTTTTTTTCCTTTTTTTTTTTCTTATTTTCTTTTAATTCCGAATTTATTTAAAAAAAAAAAAAAAAAAAAAACACCCACATGCAAAACGACATCGTTTTAGTGGATTTAACGGCAGCAATAACAGATTTGTAACGGAGCCTTGAATTGACAAAAATTGAAAGTTAAAGTACTGAATTGACAAAACTGAAAGTTAAAAGACTGAAATGAAAAAATGTAAAAGTTAAAGGGTCACTTTTGCATTTTTGCCTTAAATTTATTTGGAAAAAAGAGTTTAGCTTTTAAATATGTTTGGAGCTATCATGCTCCAATTCTACTATGTGGTAATTAAACAGATAATTCACATCCAATTTTAATTATATGACTTTTTTAATGAATTATGTGATTTGTTTATATAATACATATAAATAGTTTTATAAATTGTCACGTAGTGGATTAGAGAAGGTTTCTCCAATTTGATTTAGAGCTAATTTTTATAAAAATTGATGAATAATATCAATGTAAATTTAAATAAATTCAAATCAAATATCAAAATTATTAATATAGGTGAAGACAAACATCATTGAACCTAATTCGTTGGTTCTTCAAGAACACAACAAAGGCCTTGGCTCAGCATTTTTCCCAACAAGCCATCAATGCTACCTTAGGGCATCTTTTGGTCACAAAATTGCTCCTCACATTAAGTTCACACTCCCCATGGTTGATCAGGAACGCTTCTATGACTATTCGATTATTGTTAATTGCATTGGACAAGAAGGGTTTTTACATATGTTTTATGCTATGTTTTAGTCTTAAAAAGAGTTTTTTTACCTAAAAATAGTGAGGTAGGTAAATATGAGTAACAAAACCAACTTCGAATGGGTAAAGTGACGAATTTTAAGTTAGTGGTAAGCAAAGTGAAATTTGGGCCTAATTTCATATGGTTAATCCCGATTTTCCACCCAAAAAAAAAAAATATATATATATATATATATATATATATTACAGCAATACTAAAAGGGGATTTTTGACTACTATGCATCTATAACGCAATAAACTTTACATACATATATAATTAAATTAAATTAGGGTAGAATTTTAATCTTATAAAAAATAGAATATTTTTTGAAAATCGACACAACAACGTAACATCGCTGGTACAATTACTAGTAGGAGAGTTTGAGAAGGCCCTAAAACGACAATAGAACAACGCCGGTACAATTACTAGTAGAACAACGGTTTCCTTTACTTTCCAAATTAACAAAAAAAAAAAAAAAACTAAAAAAGAGAGAGAAGACGTTCACGGACGAAGCTGGAACTGTGGAAGCAGAAAAAAATGGCACCACACGATCTCCGCCATCTGTTCAAACGAGCAGCGATCTCCGATCAACAGAGGCGCAAAGAACTCTCCCTACAACGCCAAGCACAGCACCGCCGCGACGGCCAACACCAACCTTGCTGCTTAGCCTCTTTCCTCAACCTCCACTCCGACCCCGAAACCGAACCCTCAGACTCACCGAAAAAGCTCGACATTCGCCACGCCTCGAAACTGAAAGGCACCGAAGCTCGTAAATGGTTCATCTGACAACTCATGCTCCCCGAGTGGATGATCGACGTCCCTGATCAACTCCCCCAAACTGGTCTCTCTCTCTCTCTCTCACAGTTTTCGATGTACACATAAATGTCCACAATTTCATGCGCGATGTTCACATTTAAATTTAAGTTTTGTTTTTTGTTTTTGTTTTTATATATATGTAGGTATGTGTTTGCGAGGCCAGCAGGGAAGCGATGCTTTGTGGTATCGAGTAATGGAACGACAGTGAGTGGGTTAAGAAATGGTTCGATACTGCACCATTTTCCTTCTGCATTGCCTAGAGGAGCTAGGACTAAAGATTCCTCAGGCTCTGCTCAGTCATATTCTATACTTGACTGCATTTTTCATGAGGTAATCGACATATGGATTAGCAAAGTCTTTTACTTAGTAATTGTTAACTCAAGTTTGTTTAGTTTGCTCTTATCTTAACTCTGGGTTAACTAGGAAACAGACACTTCATTTGGGGTGTTTTACTTGTGCGGTGGACACTTGACACGCCTATGCACGTCCCAATTGCATCCTTTAAAAAAAAAAAATGCAGGAAACAACCGGAACACAAGACCAAGAGGAATTGAATACCTCTTACGAAACAAAGAGAGCATTCATGTTTGAAAAATAATTGTGCATTTGAAAGTTGCTAAACATCATTTAATAGTCATGAATTTGCTTTATTGTCCGTTATTACTCTTAATTTGATATATATTTAATATTATATGAAAAATAAATACTTAATAATATATAGAAAATATAAATAAAAATATATTTAATAATTATTTAATAGATGTGTCTTGCAGAATTCGTGTCTTATTTTTTCAAAAATTTCTATGTCACATTGTTATTCCCGCACTCATGTCCGTGCTTCTTAACTCATTAATGAGTGCCTTAAGGGCACATGTTAACGAATATTAAACGATCATGATAAATCAACAATTGTATCAAAAACTTAAGTTGATAATATATTTATTCTTTAATGTAACACTCTCACATGTGTGGGTCCAAACTAAACATGGAATACAATTTCTAAATGGGGAGGTAGAGGAGAGATAGAATTCAACTTTAGTACTATTTGCTCTCATACCATGATAATATCATGTCTCCCAAATGCTTAAGTTGATAGGGAATGGGTGAATTTAATCCTTTAAAATTATTCTAATAGATCTTTAAAAAAGATAATTCATTAGTTTGCATGCATAATTCATTAATCGAGTATTAAACTTGTTAGCAAAAGCTTTCACAAAATAAATCTGCTGTAGCATCTGTTGTTTGATTTTGTGATAATTGGGTTTGTGACTTTGCAGTTGGATCAGACTTACTATGTGTTAGACATGCCTCTATGACTTTGTAGCATCTGGCGGGAGTACTCACTCTATGACTGCAAGGCTGAGTTTAGATTCCTCTGGTTGAGCTCCAAGCTTGCGGAGACTAGTGCGTGTGTCATGTGACCTGCCTTCATGGTATCATAGTCATAGATACAGATTTAGTCTGGTACTAGTGTACAATTGTGACCAGGCTGGTCTATCTGCAGCTTATACTGGTGTAGTCCCTTACATGAAGGACGGTTTGTTGTTTTTTAATAAGTATGACCTTTTTTTCTATAGCGTGGACAATGTTAAATGCTTTGAATATTTATTGTTGGATTGGCTGAGTTATTCTTATGAATGTAATTATAGGTTAATTTCAATAAAAAAAAAAAGGAAAAAAATAATTAAAATCATAGGTCAATAGTGCCTGTATGAACTGTTTACTATTGTGAAATTGGGTTGGGCTTGCTAAGTTGGTGAGTTACTTGCTTGACTAGGATTAGGAAGTTCTAGTGCATTGGTTGGATATGTATGCTATTTTGTGGTGTCATTAGGGTTTTATTACATGTGGGGTTTGTTGACTTGGGCTGGGATTGATAGGTAAGATGATGTTTTTTCTCTGGTTTATTGTGGATGCATGCACATTGTTGAACCATGCCCCTCATTGTGTTCTTTATGGGTACATGATCATTTTTCTTCATTTTCTGCTTCTTGTTTAATCGTGTGACCTGGGCACAAACGTGTGCAAGGGAGCACATTTTTATCATCATGAATGTCCAATCACTTATTGCATGTTTCTCATTGTTGTTTCTCATTTCAATTTTGAACAATTTTTAAATCCATAGTTGCCATATCATTGTACCTACTATGTGTTTTGTTTGGTTATGAATTATAGAATTCATTTGGGCCTAATGGCACTTCCAATCTCCACAAGTATGGGGTTGTGGGTAAGGCCCATATCTTGTTGGGTATGTTAGTTAATTACCAAGCAAAAAAAAACTTCTTTTTTATTTATTAATTCCTAATGCCATTTGCATTTTTCCTTTCTTAGGCATGCCCATTATTAGACTAGAAATACACCACTTGCATTAGTTTGGAAGGATGAGAATTGTAGTCAATATGTCATTGGCACGGATAGCAAAGGACAGGTTCCAAGCTAACAACAGGTATCTTGTCACTAAGTTCTGTCCTATTGCATTTGCAGTCTTTAAAACTTAAGAAGTTTGGACATGGACTATTGTGTTGTGTTATGCAAAGCATCAAATGTTTAAAACGTGTTCTGAACAGATATTTTCATGACAACTTTTGGGGTTGTCTGCGTAACTCTGCATTCACTTTATTGCAATAATTTTTTCCTTTAGTATTAAAATCGTCATACTGCTTTCTCTGATGTTTTCTATATTGCATGTTTCATGTTATATAATGGGCATGATTTTTCCACAAAACAAAATAGGTACGCCACATAGCCTAGTGGTATGTCTGGCTCCTTGTGGTGTGAACCTGGGATTGATCCCCCTGCAGCTCAAATTTATTAGAAAACATGATAGGAAAGATGAGGGATTTATATGGGACAACCATAACTTGGACATACCAGGAAGCAATAGCAGTGAAGAAGGTAGTAGCAATCAAGAAAATATTGAGAATGTGCATGATGAGGAGATGAAATTCATTTGTGACAGGATAGCTTGGTCCATTTGTGGGTTGTAATTGAATTTTCATTATTTCTAGAATAAGTTGACAACACACCTTTTTTTTTATAGGTAACAACACACCTTTGTACAAGCATCCCAATCATCATTGTAAGTTGAGATCATTTGCCATGTTTAATCCCATGTAAACCCTCTCTGTTAAAGAAGAGTTATTCATATCATAGTACTAAACTTCTAGAACGAATCTTGAGAAGATTTTTGTCATATTGCAATGCAAATCTTTCATTGAACAACATTTTATACGTGCTGGATTGTTGAAACTGTAATCTTTCTTCTTCTCCTTAATGCATTTCCCCAGCATTACATCATTGAGATATTTGTCCATTAAAAGCTGGAGTAGCACTCTCCTTTTTAAATAAGAAAAATGTATTTCAGAGTTGATAAATTTAATTCGGAAACTGATACCTCTTCTTTTACTAAATAAATGCTGAGGTGTGTATTAAAAAAAATGATAGGGCAGCATTCTCCTTTAGCTAGGGTTGCATGGATCAACATTGTCTACCCTAGTCAACAACCATGTAAACTATTTGGATTGATAATTATATGGGTTCTGATAAATTAGACTATGGATAGAAATGACAAAAAGGAGACTTGATATTGTAGGATAAGAAGAGCAGAATGAAAAGAAGGCAATATTAGTAGACGATGACATTCTTAAATGATTTGGGAAGATTGACTTTACCATCAAGATCTGCGTTGCATGCATTACATACTGAAACACTACTTTTGTTATAAAGCATAATTTTTGACGTCCAATTTGTTCTCAAACATTTACTATCAGCAGAGAAGCAACCCTCCTATTCTTCACCTACTGGAATAATGGAATAGATTAATGGGGGTAGCGATTGATTGAATCAAACATTTCAAAGTTTTATACATCAACTATGCAAGAAGCATATACTACACTCGTCATCGTTGATGAACAGTAATTTATCTAATTGCCATGATTTGGGTGCATAAACAATATACACAGCCAGTAATTCTCACTATCTCATTAGAAAATATAAAGGAATTAATAACACGATTGTTATATGGTATGTCTATCTCTATAATTAAACATGTTTGATAGAATTAAATTTTTATGATGTACAAGGACATACTAGCTAGACACCAGAACAGAGTCATGATAATGGAGGGGTTTGGTAGCTCATAACTTTATGTTGTTTTATGCTTGATCTCTAGAACAATAACCATAATAATAATAACTAAATAAAGAATTATCTTTGTAATCAAATTAATCAATACCCAAAATAGGCTTGATATAAGCAAAATACCAACAGCATACATTTCGACTCTAATTATACTTGCAACATTTATGCATATGCAAGACATGATATAAAGAAGTAAATTTTCAGTTCTTGGATCACATGATATAAAAACACACCAATATCTACAAATTAGTGTAAAGACTTGACCTTTGCACTGCTATCTCCTACCTGTCTTAAACCCCTTCCCCTCCTCTACAACTATACCATTTAATCTTAAACATCTAAAACTTCAAAAAAAGTTTAAAATCATTTTATGAAGTCCTTAAAACTCTGCATTTGTATAAGTACCATCTGTTAACAAGAACGTTGCACATGTTAATTTAGTTTTTTTTTTTTTTTTTTTTTTTTAAACTTATTTCAAGTCCTCAGCCTTTTTTGCATTTAAAGGCAAGAGAGAGAAGATCATATAGATGCCTATAAAAGAAAACATGGGGCAGCAAGTTAGCATAAGAAAAAAGAATTTACATCAAAACAGAGGAAACAAAATTATATACTAAACAAATTATTAGTTTGGAGACTGCAAAGTTTGAATACAAAGAAAGGGTGCAGCCATGAGTTATAAGGCAAAAATCTTCAGCAGAAATATATTAAAAACATGTCCAACTAGCAAAAAAGTTGATCCATGCATACGATTTCTCACTACATAGAAGCATCATTGCACGCTTATTTAAATATCCAAGTGGAGCCAACTACATTCCTGTAAGTACAACCAATATAAAATGACTACTGGTCTATTTCACACAAACAACTGGAGGGAAATCAACATTGAGAATTGGCTTTCTACTATGCAAAGGTCTAGGCAAGTGATCATAGCATTAAGTTCTCAATTGCCCAAGCTTATTCAAACCCATCTTTTATCACAATCATCCAATTCAATTGCATTTAAGACAATTAAAATCATGAACTATTCAAGTAAAATAAAATCCATTATTTTTCTATTTTTTGAAGGGAACAAAATCTATTCCTGCGATTTTAAGTCACTTTGGTTAAATACTTAGTAGTTAGTTCTGCCAAATCCTGCAGACCTAACCAGTTTGTAAAATTGTTTTAACTCAAACAACTTTCAATGCACTGTGTTTGAACAGAGTCTTCTAGCTGAAAATCAATGGCACCATGACCATTCCTTCAATCAAACCTTAACTTTCCATCAACATTCACTCAAGCTACCTATTTTAGAAGTAATACCACTATACCAGTGAGCCCCTTCAACACCCCATAACAAATACGCTCAACTAATGAATAACAGTTCTAATCTGTACAAGTAATCTCTTGACTATGGCAATGAGATGGTTTTTTGTGAGTCTTAAAAAGCATAGGCCTTTCGACTTTACTAGTCCATTAACTAGATAAATTTAATGCTTTTTTCTCAAGTAATTTTGAAAACTCTTGTAACCATTACAAGAAATTGAATTCAACAATAAATAAAATGACCATCAATTCTGCTTTTTCTTTGCATTAATGTCCTCTCAAATTGAATTAGTTTCTGTACATATGAGCCTTTGAATTTAGAGAAAGAGAATGGGAAGTGACAAGTACCACCAAAGATGCAAATCAAACAAAGCAAAAGAGGGAGACATACTCCGACATTCATCAATGTAAAGAAATCGAATAGACATGATACAAAGTAAAACAGTTTCAACTTTCAATTGAATAATAGTACCTGGGCATATTTCTTTGAAATTTGATTTAAAAGATTCTCAGTTTCTTTAATGTTGATGGTGTCATCTTTTATGGAGGGATGGCCCATTGAAGAACACAAATCAAACCCAAATTTGCTATATCAATTGGAAGCTTAGAATCAGATGTCAAAGAAAGACAACTGGTGTCATCAGTGATTAGAGGAGGTTGAGGTTCTCCTGCGTCTAAATCCATTGGGAGTGGAGAAAGGAGGTAATAAAGGTGCAAGCTCAGAGTTGTCACCAACATTTTGAGGAGGACAACTACATTCCACATGTGCCCCATCCTTGCAATGACGGGTGCGAATTTTCTGAATTCACTTGTCCAAAGAGAGATTTTACATGAAACCTCAACATGATTCTGATCACCTTGCAAAAAGTCTCCAAATTTCTGCTGCAACTGGCTATGAGGTACACCGTAAAACCACAAATGATCACACTTTAGACCTTGAAAGATCATCTACCGCATGAAAGGTTGCATATTACCATTGATGGAAATGTTGACAACACAAACCCAGCTAATTATATCATCTCGGAGAGAATCGCACTTATCATTATTTCAAGTCCTTAGCCTTCCAAGGAAAATGACTTTTTCATTTAAAGGCAAGAGTGAGAAGATCATATAAATGCCTATAAAAGAAAACATCAGGCAGCAGGTTAGCATAAGAAAAAAGAATTTACATCAAAACAGAGGATACAAAATTATATACTAAACAAATTTTTAGTTTGGAGACTGCAAAGTTTGAATACAAAGAAAGGGTGCAACCATGAGTTATAAGGAAAAAATCTTCAGCAGAAATGTATTAAAAACATGTCCAACTAGCAAAAAAGCTGATCCATGCATAAGATTTCTCACTACATAGAAGCATCATTGCACTCTTATTTAAACATCCAAGTGGAGCCAACTACATTTCTGTAAGTACAACAAAGATAAAATAACTACTGGTCCATTTCCCACAAACAACTGGAGGGAAATCCGCATTGAGAAATGGCTTTCTACTATGCAAAGGTCTAGGTAGGTGATCATAGCATTAAGTTCTCAATTGCCCAAGCTTATTCAAACCCATCTTTTATCACAATCATCCAATTCAACTGCATTTTAGACAATTAAAATCATGAACTATTCAGGTAAAATAAAAACCATTATTTATCTATATTTTGAAGGGAACAAAATCTATTCCTGAGATTTTAAGTCACTCCTAGTTAAACACTTAGTAATTAGTTCTGCCAAATCTTGCAGACCTGACCACTTTGTAAAATTGTTCTAACTCAAACAACTTTCAATGATTGTGTTTGGACAGAGTCTTCTAGCTGAAAATCAATGGCACCATGACCATTCCATCAATCAAACCTTAACTTTCCAACAACATTCACTCAAGCTATCTATTTTAGAACTAATACCACTATACCAGTGAGCCCCTTCAATACCCCATAACAAATACGCTCAACTAGTGAACAACAATTCTAATTGGTACAAGTAATCTCTTGACTATGGCAATGAGATGGTTCTTTGTGAGTCTTAAAAAGCATAGGCCTCTCAATTTTATTGGTCCATCAAGTAGAAAAATCTAATGCTTTTTTCTCAAGTAATTTTGAAAACTCTTGTAACCATTACAAAGAAAACAACCATCAATTCTGCTTTTTCTTTGCATTAATGTCCTCTCAAATTGAATTAGTTTCTGTAAATATGAGCCTTTGAATTTAGAGAGAGAATGGGAAGTGACAAATACCACCAAAGATGCAAATCAAATAAAGTAAAAGAGGGAGACATACTCCAGCATTCAACAATGTAAAGAAATCAAATAGAGATGATGCAAAGGAAAACAGTTTCAACTTTCAATTGAATAATAGTACCTGGGCATATTTCCTTGAAATTTGATTAAGAGATTCTCAGTTTCTTTAATGTTGGCTATGGATTGATGATGGTGTCATCTTTTATGGAGGGCTGGCCCATTGAAGAAGAACACAAATGAAACCCAAATTTGCTATATCAATTGCAAGCTTATAATCAGATGTTAAAGAAAGATAGCTGGTGTCATCAATAATTAGAGGAGGTTGAGGTTCTCCTACGTCTAAGTCCATTGGAAGTGGAGAAAGGAGGTAGTAAAGGTGCGAGCTCAGAGTAGTCACCAACATTTTGAGGGGGACAAGTGCATTCCACATGTGCCCCCATCCTTGCAATGATAGGTGCAAATTTGCCAAATTCACTTGTCCAATGAGAGATTTTACATGAAACCTCAACATGATTCTGATCACCTTGCAACAAGTCTCCAAATTTCTGCTGCAGTTGGCTTTGAGGTACACCATAAAACCACAAATGATCACACTTCAAACCTTGAAAGATCGGCTGCCGCATGAAAGGTTGCATATGACCATTGATGGAAATGTTGACAACACAAACCCAACTGATTATATCATCACGGAGAGAACTGCACTTATCATTATTTGCATAACTGTATTTCAACGGAACTAGATGAAAAGCAATACAAAAGGCAAATGTTGGAAATTTTGGACCAACCCAAAATGATATGGAGCTTTCAATGCTTTGATGGTTGAACCACTTTGGAATCATCTTTTCTGGTACTATAATATTATATCTCTCTCCAAAATCAATCAAATACACATCTAGATTTGAACGTAACTCTTCTTCAATTAGGAAGAACTTGGAGAGGGAGAGCTGGGAAGAGTAATCAATCTGATGTGAATGGGAATCCACAATTACATTGCCTTTCACACCTGAACATTTCATATTTGGTGAAAGCTCTAAATTTCTTCCAAACTGCATGCAATTAGTAAATTTCAGAAATTGGAAGTTACCAAAACTAGTAAAGTATTTGGAAAGGTAACCAAAATTGTTTCTTTATAAGAGAGAGGTACCTGAAGGAATAGTTTTCTTAATGATTGTGAATTCAACGAGATGCAGTTTGACACATACACAGATCTTATACTTTCTGGAAGCTTCGGAATTTTCTTAAGGAACAAAGAATCCTCAATGAGAAGAAAATCTAATCCATTGAATCTCATAATGCTATCTCGAATGTTCAAATTTTCACTCCCTGATAGTAAACATTTCTTTGAGAGGTGGAAACAAGAAGACAAATTTTTCACAAGATTCAACATCAGAAAACCATATTTTGAAAAGCCACCATAAGAATTGCATAGTGCTTGTCTACCTATCTCCACGTCCTTTGCAAATTGGACATTGCCATGAAGAATGAGTTTGCGAAGATATTGCAATTTATAGATGCTACTTGGAAGATGACACGAATAGAAATAGGAACCTATATCTAATCGCTCAAGCCCAATGAGATTCCCAAATGATGAAGGAAGCTCTCTAATGGCAGTGTATGCCAGACTTAGGAACTTTAAATTTTCCATTTCTTGTGGAATATCAGGGAACCTCTCAAACCTATTGCACTCGTAAAGAATTAAAAATTTAAGAGATTTCATCTTGATGCAACTTGGAAGAATTTGAAGTTCAATGCAACCCGTAAGGTCCCAACTTTCAAGCTTATCAAGACATCCATTAGAGTCATGAACCTTGACTAATTTCATACATTCACGAAGATTCAATTGTTTTATGTTTGGGGTGGCGATCGATAAGTCAGGCAATTCCCTAATGCATTGACAGGATTGGAAATTCATATATACCAAGCTTTTACACTGTATCCTCTGTAGAAAAAAAAATCAAAATTAATTTCAACAAATGTTAAAATATAGTTCAATCATTAATGAAGTAATTATAAATTATAAATAAATAAAATTATACCTCGAGAAGCTTGTACAATATAACCCTACTTTCTGGCATGTTAAGTACAGTGAGCTTTTGAGGATGAAAATTGGATGGTAAGGAAGATAAAGGAAATCCACGCCAATCAAGCACCCTTAATCCGTTGGGAATATTTTCAAGATTTGCACAAATCTCTACATTACTAGCTATAAGAAACTTGAGATTTTTCATCTTTTCAAGACATTTAGGCTCTAATTGAATCTTTGATGGTTCAGCTGAGCATATCATTATGCCTCTAACTTTTTTTGACCCCTAGTTAGACAAAGCATTAAGTGAATCACACTATACAATAAAAAGTATTAATGATAGTAAACTTAAACAAAAACCAAACTGATAAACTTAAATTTTCCTCCACATTTAAACGAAATAAAAACCAATACATATGCCATTTGAAAAATGAATTAAAATGATGCATACCGTATTTTCAGTTAGTACATCAAGAACATCCTCATAATGCCATAGTCTACTACGCTCTCCAGGTAGTTGTGGTGATTCCCGTCGAACAATGTCCTTACCCATTTGTTGCAACAAGTCATGCATTGACAATTTGTCATATTGATCAACAGTTATTAGACACATATCAATAAGTTTCTGAATTCCATAAATTGGATGTAAATCGCAAGAATCTAGTACATCCATGACATACTTCTTATGAAATCCCTTAAAGAAACATGCAATATCGAGGAAAATATCTTGTTCAGCTTCATCCAATCCTTCATAACTTATTTCGAGTACTTTTTGAATTTCTTTGTTAGGAATTTTTTCATACTTATCTATTGCACTTTTCCATTCAGGTTTAGATCTTCCACACAAATCAGCGCCCATTATTACTAGAGCTAATGGAAGTCCCTTGGTATATTTTATAACTTGGTTTGCAAGTTCCAAATAATCTTTTTTGGGTTTGTTGCTTTGGAAGGCATGCATACTAAAGAGTTCAAGAGCTTCATCTTGATCTAATTCCTTAACCTCGTACGTTGAAAAACATTTTCCAAGAGTAGCTCCCAAGTGTTTGTCTCTTGTTGTTATAATGATTTTGCTTCCAGAAGCAAACCAATCACATCCTCCAAGCAAATTTTCTATCTGGACCCATTTATCCACATCATCAAGAACTAAGAGAATCCTCTTAAAAGAAAGTCTTTCCATTATCATATTGACTCCTCTAGATTTGTTACCCACCTTTAAATTTCTATCCCTTAAGATTTCAAAAAGAAGTGTCTCTTGTAGTTCGATTACACCATTATTTGTCCCAGATTTTTCTCTAAAATTTTCTAGATAACAAAATCCATCAAAATGATCACAAATTCTATTAAAAATAGCTTTTGCGATTGTGGTCTTACCTATTCCACCAGGGCCATAGATCCCTATCATGGGAGCATCATTTGACTCAATATCTGAAAGAATGGTCTTTACACGATAATTTATTCCAACAGGGTATCGAGCAATAGATAATGGCTTGCGATTTAATTTAGTATTTGAGATCTCTTCAACTATTCCTTGGATAAATTTGGACTCGCTGCCACTGTCATTCACATTACATCCAAAAAAAAAAAAAAAAGTTAGACCAGAAAATAGAAATATGAAGACAAACCATATTTAAGATGTTCAATATTAGCAATTAAAGTAAGTGGCATGTACTAATTTATAAATCAATAACCATCATTATGTTAGCACTTTCTTTTTTGTTGGGAAAATAGTTTTAGCTTTTAGGCATTGTTATCAAAACAATTAAGTATTAAACCGTCAATGGAGTAGTACGGTGGTTCATTGGTTCAACAATTGTGTCACTGGCTCAACCATTAGACAAATAATTAATTTATTTTAAATAAGAATGAATTAAAAAAAATACAAAAAAATGAAGATACTATTAAAAAATGCAATGGTATTCAATTGGTACATAAATATGTAGGTATAACATAGAATGAAATTAATAGAATATTATTGTTTAGAAAATTTATTTAAATATAGAATTTAACATATACTAGTGTATAAAAATGACTAAATAATAGGACATTTTGAATTGATCAAAATGACTTAAATATTAAAAACCAAACAGATTGAATAAAATCATGCAGTTTGGTATTTTCTAAAAATCCTGGTGGTTTTTCATGGTTTAATCCTTTTTAAAAATAAAAAATATGACAGTTTCCTTCATACCAATCCAGAATTTCATATGATTCACTAGCTTGACAGTTCAATCATCAGTTTGGTACAATTTTGATAACTATAATTTTAACGTGAAGTTGCGTGGAAAATCTAGTTAGGTGACAACTGAAACTTACTAAAACTCACTTTTAATACTAGAAATAAATTATTGAGGAAGCTTTTAAAAAAATTTAAGATGAATAATATGTCGGTGAAACTCCTATTTAATTGGTAAGGTAATGTACATTTAAATTCTTCTTTCTACCAATTCTCCAAAAAAATATATCATCATTCTACTTTATACCATTGCGTGCTAACTTCTATTGTAGAAGATATGAAGGAAAAAAAATGTAGATTCATAATTTGGCCAAAAATTGGAGGTCAAAACAAACTACTAAAACTCATAAAAAGTACAAGAATTGTCACTGAATACATACCTGTGCTGGTAATGCCAACCAGATATATTGGCTGCTTCTTGGAGAGCGTTTCTCCATCTTTGTACTTTCTTGTTGTGCTTAATGTTTTTTTCATATTTAGCTAGAGCTTTTCCGAACTTTCCATTTTGGTTACGTACATCTGATGGGTCCACATTGTAAAAAATCGGTCGCACCAATTGGTCATCCTTCTTGCACTCAACAATCTTGGCTAGCTCATCCAAACACCAAGTGGATGATGCATAGTTTTCAGAAAATACAATTATTGATATTGTTGAGTTCTCAATGGTTTTCAGAAGCTCTATAGAAATTTTTTCTCCCCTTTGGAGATTATCATCGATGAAGGTGTGAATACCCCTTAAATGCAAAGCCTCATACAAATGGCTAATAAAACCATAACGGGTATCTTCACCTCTGAAACTCAAGAAGACATCAAAGTTCTTGGGTTGGTGGGTGAAAGAGGAAGATGAGGCTCCTTTGCTAATCACAAGAGCCATCAAGATTTATGAGCAGACTGTTGTAAAGATCTGGAAGGATGAGAAAGAAAACTATTAAAGGGTTGCGAATATAACTCAGGAAAGTGAATGACAAATTTGGAAGAGGGTGAATGCAAGCAAGAGGAGCCTTTAAAGGCAGCTTGCTTTCGGTGTGACCACTAACTCTTTAAACTTTTAAGTGCCATACTGATGCTGCTTTCATTGCAATATTATGGAAGTTTCTTTATGAAAACTTTAACTCTGAGAAAATTTCTAAGCACCATACTAGTCATTGCGGTCAAACAGAACTGTAATTTCATATCCTATTAGTCAATATTGAAAGCGAGCTGTAATATCTAACAAACACTTCCCACTTACCATAACAGTTCATTTTCTATGTTGGCATTTTAAGAGGGGAAATTCTTGGGGGAAATGGCAGCTTTTTTTTGGATGGAGGGGGAGAAGGAATTTAGTAGCTAAAATGTTTGTGTTTTGTTTTCTTTTTTTTTAATGAAAAAATGCTTGTGTTTGTTTACAAGATTCTGTTATTCATGAATAATAAGAAGAATAGTTAGGTGGAATTAGGATAGCTAACTGGAGGTTATTTAATGGTTTCTTTTTTTTTTTTTGGTTGGCCTGTTGGAGTAGTGTACTGAAAAAGTGCAATAGGTGATGTGAAACTATCACAGCCCAAAAGATTTTAAAAGTGGAGCCACTCAGCACTTGGATAACTAAAATAATTTTTATTTATTTATTTAATAAAGGATTCATGGTTTTCATAATTAAGGATAATATACCATGTTAACTAATTTACAAGGCTCCTGACAGCCAAAAAGATGACTCCAAATCTTCAGTTCTACTTTATGTTCCACAAATAAGAACATGTCATATGTCACATATTTAATTAATTCCTTATTTTAGGTAAGTGAAATAAGAAAAGAGGCAAACAATTTCCCAACATTATACACAACTCAAACACAATAAGATAAATATCAACATAGATGTAAAAAATGACATAATCTTAGAAAAACAAGAAACAAAAGCATATGATAAGGTTTAACTTATAGAAAAGAAATGATTTAATTGTGGCATAAAAAACCTTTCCAAAATGCCAAGGACTTTATAGCTGAATTGGCACCTTCTCATGTACAAAGTGTTTGGAGGTTTAAAAGACAAGAGTTCGAACTGTAGGGTTAGCAGTATATTGTAATTATTTCTATAAAAAAAAAAAACTTGTGGGAGTTTGGGAGGTAAGGACCAGGGTTTAAGTTTCCAGGGAGAGAGCTTCACAACATATACACCTAGATTAATGGAATTGAACTCTTGGTCATAACCATACATACTCAACTAGGCTTCATGCCCATTATAAAAATATCATAATTTCCACAATAATTTAAACATTAACAATATATTTACAAAATTTCCTAGAAGATGGGATACATATATATATATATATATAAGATAACAAAAATATAGAGATCAATAATAAGGAAGTAGAAGAAGCCGTTGCCTCACCCTTGGTCTATGCAGCATTGTGGAGCAATTCCTACAAATCCCGCAAATATTGGCAACAATAAAAGCAAATATTGCTACAGATGCGAGAAAAATGGGTTCTAAGATTTGGAGTTCAAATTCAAAAAATACTTGACCATGTACTAATTAACCTCCATTATAGAAAAGATTTTTTCATGAATTCTGTTTTTCTTTAATCAAGTGAAAGGGAAAATTTGGTGAAATTGGATATAGCTTTGGTGAGTCTTTTGGGGCCTTTTTAAGTATTGGGGTTGTGGAAGGGAGGGCATGTATCTAGCCAAAGAAATAGATATAATTTTTGTGATATCCGTAAATCTGCAATCTAATAGAAATCAATGAAATAAAAAATATCAAAGATTTTCAAAAACAATATTCATAAAGCTAATAGCAAATTCACTGATTGAGAATTATTAAAGAAAGAACAACAAATAAAAAACACGAAGATCGAAATTTCCTGACCTGATCTGAGTTTGTGAGAGAGAGAAATGAGATTGGAGAGACTGAGGAGAGCACCCTTTTTTGATGAGAGAAAGACTTCGGGAAAGACTTGCGGAAAAAGTAACCAGTACACTCTCTCCGCGTCTGTGAGAAATGACAATCAGTTAAAATTGATGCGTCTCATATATTCAAAATACCGTTGTACCCTAAAAAAGTAACACTCTCTCCTCTCCCTTCTCTTTCTTTTTTTACTTTGTCGAACCATCCAAGCACTTTCAAATTTTTATTCCGTTTGAAAAATAAACCATTTTTTTAAAAATATTATCTTTTCATTTTTTTAATATATATATTTTTTATAGAATTTCTTTTTTTAATATTTATTTATTCATTCCCAATTATTATATTTTTAAGTAAACCCCTTAACCATAATATTTTTTATATTGTTCGACCGTATCTATATATAAAAAGTGTCAATGCGCGTAACTATAGTATATACAAAAAGTGTTTTTTGGTTTGTTCAATTAACACTGTAGCTCTTTCTCAAAAAAAAAAAAAATTTAACACTGTAGCTACAAAAGCTATAGTTCTTTTTTTGTTTTAGTCATTGGTTTGTGCTTTTTTTTTTCTTTTAAATATTTATATAAGCTGGCATATATATTATTATACTGACACTACAAATTTTACAATATTTTCACAATTATTGAGGTGTCAATTTCATATAAGTCGAAATAAAATAATAAAATGAGATTGTGACCAATTACGACTAAAAATAAATGTTTTGTGGAAATATTATAACACTTGTTATGTAAATGGGTAAAAGCTATAGTATTTTTTAGTTTGCTCAATATGAACTGTTCATCACTTCATTGGTTTTTTTTTTTTAGTCATCGGTTTGTGCTCTTTTTAAAAATATATATTTATATGAGTTGGCATATATATTATTCTACTGACACAACAAATTTTATAATATTTTCCACAATTATTGAGGTATCAATTTCTTATAAGTCGAAATAAAATAATAAAATATAAGAATATGACCAACCACAACTAAAAATAAATATTTTATGAAAATGTTGTAACACTTGTTGTTATCACAATATTTTTACAATTGTTGACATCTTAGTTTCTTATAGATCAAATAAAAAAAAGCCAAGTCCATAACATTTTCAAATTAATTTCACAACAAATCATAGGTAAGCTACTATTGATGGATAAAAAAAAATGATATCAATCATGGGTCCATTTTAAAATCAATAACAACTTGTTATCTAGAATTTGTTATGAAAATATTATGATGAAAACATTTCTATAAAATAAATAATAATATATTAGACCAAAACTTACCACAGCTAAAAATAAAAACATTGTGAAAATATTGTGACATTTTATTGTGTTCCTAGGTTTCTTTTTTGGTTTAGTCAAATTTGATGGGCAAAAATTCAATGTTTCACGCAAAATTTTCTTTTGTTGGTTTTTTGTTTGTTATTTCCTTTAATGCATAGTTTAAAGTGGTTGTTCCAATTGAAAACCAATAACAATTTACTACCTAAAATTTGTTGTGAAAATGTTGTGGATGTAGTATTACTCTAAAATAAAATTATAAAAGATCATATACCGATGCTCACCATAGGTAAAATAAAGGTATTGAAAAAATATCACGACATTTATTGTGTTCCTGACTCTTTTTTTTTTTAACCAATTTGTTGAGCCAAAATTCATAGTTTTATGGATAGTTTTCTAGGGCTGACTTTTTTTTTTTTTTTTTTAAACACGTTGGTTAAAGTAAAAAAAAAAAAAACATAGTTTTACTAACAAAAAAAGATTTACGGAAAAAAGTACTTTCCCCCTTTATATTTAAGGTAGTTTCATCTCTCAACTTTAAAGTTGAATAATTTCCTCTTTTATATTTTGTAGACAAGTATATAGTCCATGTTGTTACTCTCTTAATTAAACCTTAACAAAATATTATGATTTCTAGAATATTTCATTGTACAATATCTAAAATGCCTCACGAAATTTTAATGTCCCAAAAATCTTCTTCGTGTATTTTGAGTTTTATGTGTTAATCATACTTAAAAAAGTAAAAATAGTGATGTAAGGACCAGGTTTGAGATCTCAAACCACTACGTGGATGGATTTAGGCCCAAAAAGCCTAAAACAATGAATTTGTAGAGAATAGATTGAAAACTAGGCTTCGGTTGATCAAACAAACATTAGAATAGATTCAAATTATTAGAGAATGAAAAGAAATAGGGTTGTATTGAAGAAAAATAGTCCTCGGCAAGGTCCAAGGTGCACTGTTCTTGTATATTATTTTTAAATTGGGTTACAAGTTTGGTTTCTGAATGCTACAGTGTGTCTTCTTCTGATTTTTTATCCCCCTTCTTGTTGCTTCCTTTTCCTTTTATATCATCCTCTCTTCTCATTCCCACTTCACACGTGTATACTGGTGGGTTGGTGTTAATACTTGTCCCATCAGCCTATCCTCTAAGTCACGATGCAATAGCTGTAAGGCTGAAACGTACTGTTCAGGTATCACATCTACATTAATGCAGCTAGAGAGTTAGCTGCAGTGCATTTAATGTGGAAGCAGTAGCTTTCCTTGGAGATAATACATGATTACATTCAGTCCTATTCACCTATAGTACTTATCTTCTCATATGGAATGGTATGGAAGGTTGCCTTTGTCGGTAAAACACTCTTTTCTACCTCGGCCTTGGTTAATCAAAGATGGGTTCGTCCTCAGCGTAGTTTCTTGGTTCGTTACGATTAACATTGTCTTCTTCACCTACGACCGTGGGCTTTTATGACATCACGTGTTTGTCCTCAGACATGCACTCGTCTTCGGTTTTGGCCTCGGGCCCAATACATATGTGGATGAGTACCTTTGGACCCTCTGGCTCCACAATAGCCCCTCAAAATCTTACTTTTTAGCACCTCGACAAAAAGGAGGATTTTGATATTCTCGGGCTTGTTTTGGGCTCGTCATGTCTTGTCTTCCGCCAATACAAGTGCCTTTTTAACTACCCAAGGCACGCTCCTGACGCTTTGGCGTCTAGAGCGCGCCCTTATTAAATTTTGGCTGCTCCTTGTCCCCCACGTTCTATGGTGCAAGACAAATCCAATGGCAGAGGTTTTTGTGGGATACGGAGTGGGAATTTTCCCGCTTCTAACTTCTCCTTGATATTAATACCTTTCAAATCAACTTCTCCTTTCATTTTAGCATTCACTCTGTCCTAGCAAATATACTTTGAACCTATACCCTTTTTCAATTCACCTAAACTCTTACAAATACCAAAAGCCTGTCCGAGGACACCATTACTACTTCTATAAGTCTTCTCAAACTTTACTCTTTTAATTTTCTATACATTCTTTCTTTCTTTTCTCCTCGGCACCATTCCCTCTTCTTAATTTCTTTAGTTCTTCCAACCTTTCCTAGAAATTGGTAGATTTAAGAGTTTAGTGGATTCCAAGAAGGGGATAGAAAATTTTAAGGCACAGTATAAGATTCCCCCAAACGTAGGTATTAGGTATTGCAAAGAGGGAGAGTGGCATATAAAAAAGGAGAAGGGAGAAGTAGTGATCCCAATTATTGCATTCATAGAGAGGGGAATGAGAATTCCCATTAGCCCCGTGACTAGGGATTATCTTAGGGCTCAAAGGTTAGCCCCTACTCAATGCGCTCCAAATGTATTTAGAATTTTAGGATGCGTAGATGCCCTCAACGAAAAGATGGGTTTAAGGCTTACCCGTCATGACGTCAACTGGATTTATAACCTCCACCATCTGAAGAAACAAGGATATTATCTAAAATCTAAGTATCCCGAAGTCAGGCTCATTCAGTGCCTTCTAGAGTCTAACAAAGGCCTTAAAAAAGATTTTTTGATCGTGTCCGGGGAGTGGCATGATGGCCTTCCCTACCCAATGACAGAGGGACAGCCAGGTGGGGTTTTAGCCATACGGCATTTACTTACTAATTTTTCCTTTCTTTTTGGGGTTTGTTCTCCCCCTTTTTTGTTTTATTCTAACAAAAGATTTCCTTTGTTCTTGATGATTTTGCAGATAGATGCACTGCCGAATCGAACTTTAACTTAGTAAATAGAGAGAGCTTGGATAACATACTAAAAGTTGAGGTCTTTGTACACGACGGCGGCCAATTACGAGTGGCTCATATAATTTTAGGGTATAAGCTGATCTCGACTGGCTTTCAGGCTCCCAAGTGCGTGATCAAGGCCAAGGATCCCCGCTTACACCGCATAAGTGTAGTCGTCCCTTGTTTTCTCCTCCCCGAAGGTGCACCCGTTCCAGAAGGCACCTTCCTCACTCAACCCATCCTAAGGGGCGATCTTACTTCTCAACCAATCCCAGAGGGCATTCCTGTCGTAGTTTCTTTGTCCCGAGTTGCCACTGGTGAATCCACTTCTTCTCAACCCATTAGTAAAGAAGAAAGTGAAGGAGAGGAAGAAAAACACAAGGAAGTGTTTAACGTCTCAAACTCGGACGACATCTACGAAGTTTTCTACCAACCTCCCTTTCCTGTGACCAAGGAAGTAGTTACCTCCCCAGATGAGATGGGTATTCAACGAAAACAGAGGTTGACCTTGCAAGAGCTGCTAGAATCCTAGCCCGGGGAAAAATGTCTGGGAAGTTTGCCCAATCCCAGCTTCCACCACCCCCAGCTCAGATTCGTCTACCTACTCGTCCTCCTCTTGCCCAACAAACTTGCGCCAACCCTGCTGACCATAAAAGAAAAAGGAACGACAAGGGTAAAAAGCTTATGGAGGTTGGGAAGAACCTCCCTCGCCAAGAAGGTGATCCCTAGAGGGGGTCTAAGCATCCCTGGGGCATGTAGACAAGGTCGGCTCATAAAGTTGATATGAGGGGTGAACACCAGGTTGCACCCTCGACTTGGGCTCCTCCTATGGAACTGAACGAGGCTCCCCTAACTAACAAAGCTTCCATATGGGACTTCCAAGAGGGGACGGCTAGGTACATAGCTCATGCCGTGGAACAGCCTTTACTTCTCCCCAAGGACATGGCTGACCTCAGATCTTTGAGGCAGCATGAAGTGTTCCTCAGGCTTAAAAGAGACCTGGCAATGGTAACCACTTTAACTTAAAATCCTTTCTCTTTTTTTATTTTTATTTTTATTTTTATTTATTTAACTTAACTTTTCTCTCTCCTCAGGCTACCTAAGCAGTCTTTAGGGCCGAGGAGATAATGAACTCCTCCCACCGAAGGATGAAAGAAGAGGAAGGGAGGAGGATAGCGGCTGTAGATGCCTTCCACGTAGCTGATAAGAGCATAAAAGACCTGAAAGTTTAGCTGGCCAAGGAGCAAAAAGAAAGGAAATATGCTGTGGTCGCCTTAGAAAATGCTAAGAAGCAGGCCGAGAGTCAACGATTACTTCTTCCCCTCCTTGACCAGTTACTCTAGATGATTCCACAACTTTCGGCAGTCCTCGGTGGTCTGTCCCTGCTCATGGCGGTATTGGCAATGAAGGCTTTGGTTACGGTGCAAGGGATCCCCACTCATCTTGTTCGGCCATTTAAAGTATGGTGCATTCTTGATCTTCTCTAAAACTTGATGCACCGACTCTTTAAACACAGCGTTTACAACTTGAAGAACTGTAGGTGAAGATTGCCTAGCAAAATCTCTCCGGGGTCTATTATTGTTGTAGCAGTTCGACCTGAAATACCTTCTCTCCTGAGGGATAACCTTGCCCTTTCCCATATCTTGTTGTTGATCCTCCTCAACCTTCTTGTATTTGTCAATCCGATCCATGAATTGACGTATATTGTTAACAGGTTTCCCAGTTAAAGACTTCCTTAAGCCATGCTCAACAGGTAGGCCGAGCTTAAAAGTGCTAACGACAATGTCATCAAAATCACCATCTACCTTGTTAAAAATCTCCCAATATTTGTTTGAATACGTCTTCAGGGTTTCTCATTCTCTCATGGACAAAGACAACAAAGAAGCTAAAGGCCAAGGAACCTTTCTACACGTGACAAATTAGGATCCAAATGCTTGAGTTAGTTCCTTGAAAGAATCAATGGAACCTAACCTTAAACTATCAAACCACCTCATCGCCATAGGCCTCAAACTGGACGGGAATACCTCGCATATCAAAGGCTTATTCTTGGAATGTACGACCATCCTTTGATTAAAGTGGTTAACATGCTCCACAGGGTTTGTTCTTCCGTTATACATAGTGAACGTGGGTTGGGAGAATCGTTGAGGAAGTCTCCCTCTCTCAATCCAGCGTGTGAAAGGTAACCTTGCAATCTAGTTCAATGCTCTACTCATAGCATCGTTTCCCAGGCCAACCGAGGACGAATTTCTATCTCTATGTTCATGATGATATCCTTTATCATACGAGAAATTCTCGCTAGGGGGAGTTCTCGATCTGTGCCTATAGCTCTCATCCTCCTCATTGTTAGAAGAGAAATTAAGATTGGACGGGGTTCACCTTCGCCGTTCATGATGCAGGCTTCTCCTCAGGTGGTCAATCTCCCTCTGCATGTTTCTGGTATTATCCTCCTAAGAGACATGGCTTTTACCCTTCGCTTGACTTCTACTAGTATGAGTAGTATATACACTTCCCTCTCGGTCTTTTTGCCGTTCAAGATCACATAAGTGATCTTGACGCTGAGACCCCATAGACTCTGCTTGATGTGGACCTGAACCTACCATTGTTAAAAGTTGGAGTTACTGAAACACCAATTTTACCCTTCGCTTGACTTCTACTAGTATGGGTAGTATGTACACTTCCCTCCCGGTCTCTTTGCCGTTCAAGATCACAGAAGTGATTTTGATGCTGAGACCCTATAGACTCTGCTTGATGTGGACCTGAACCTACCATTGTTAAAAGTTGGAGTTACTGAAACACCAATTTTTCCCACAGAAAGCGCTAATTGTAAAGACCAAGTTTGAGATCCCAGCCCACTACGTGAATGGACTTAAGCCCAAAAAGCTCAAAACAGTGAATTTGTAGAGAATGGGTTGGAAAACTGGGTTTCGGTTGATCAAACAAACATCAGAATAGATTCAGATAATCAGAGAATGAAAAGAAATAGGATTGTATTGAAGAAAAATAGTCCTCGGCAAGGTTTGAGGTGCACTGTTCTTGTATATTATTCTTAAATTGGATTATAAATTTGGTTTCTGAATGCTACAATGTATATTCTTATGATTTTCGATCCCCCTTCTTGTTGCTTCCTTTTCCTTTTATATCATCCTCTCTTCTCATTCCCACTTCACACGTGTATACCGGTGGGTTGGTGTTGATACTTATCCCATCAGCCTATCCTCTAAGTCATGATGCAGTAGCTGTAAGGCTGAAACGCACTGTTCAGGTATTACCTCCATATTAATGCGGCCAAAGAGTTAGCTACAGTGCATTTAATGTGGAGGCAGCATCTTTCCTTGGAGATACTACATGATTACATTCTGTCCTATTCACCTATAGTACTTATCTTCTCATATTGGTATGGAAGGTTGCCTTTGTCAGTAAAACACTCTTTCGTACCTCGGCCTTGGTTAATCAAAGATGGGTTCGTCCTCGGCGCAGTTTCCTGGACTGTTATGATTAGCACTGTCTTCTTCGCCTACAACCGTGGGCTTCTATGACATCACGTGTTTGTCCTTGGACATGCACTCATCCTCTGTTTGGGCCTCGAGCCCAATACATATGTGGATGAGTACCTTTGGACCCTTCGGCCCCACAGTGATGTATGGTATTCTATTTATAACCTAGAGTGTACAAATTTATTAGTGGTTTTAATCTTCTAAATTTATAATTTTATCTAATAGAAACTTCAATGACATATGTTTTTTTTGTTATTTTGTTATTTTTTTTATTTGTTTTCTTCCTTAAATATGTGTTCATTAAAAATTAAGTAAACTAAACATTGTAATTTGGCTCATAAAATAAAATGATGAAGAAGGAAGTATGAATATCAAAATATTCATTGCAAATGGTTGTAGATATTTAATTTGATTAAAAGTATCAATTGTAGCATATGTCATCATTTATTATGAAAATTTAAATATTGTGACAATATTTTTATCAAACCTTAGTTGTTTATTGTGGGAAGATGACAACATTTCTTATCATTCTTAGTAGAATTTTTTTGTAAGTAAATATATACTGTCTTTAGTAAATAGATTCTACGAAATGTTTTCTCAAAGAAAAAAAAAAGATTCTAAGAAATGAAAAAGTATTTTATATTAAATGATACCACGCTATCCATATCAAAATCTAATAAATGAAAGACATGTGTGCAAAAATAACTACCCACTAACATATGTTTTCAATTGTTAGTAGATTAGTTATTTTTTGCTGACGTGCCTCACACTTATTGGATTTTGATACCGTTGACATGGTATTATTTGATACCAAATACCTTTTCCTAAGAAATTATCATACTAAATAGATAACCATATGTTAAATAGTAATTCTAAATTTAAATACATGGTTTGATACAACTTCAAAAAAAAAAAAAAAAATTTAAATTTTTTCACTCAAGGGGCAGCATGTGCAACCCTTGCTAGTTTTCTTAAAATCTCATAGAGTACTTGTGACAATGATACAATAAGTTATTGACTAATTGCATCACATAAATTTAATTTTAATGCTTATATTATTTTTTATAGGACAAAATTTAACTGCAAAATTGGTTGTAGCTTAATACTACAACTTTACTCAATATATTTCTATTTGAGGTGAAATTTGACAAATCTACCACTGGATTACATTTTTTTCCTTATATCTTTCATGCTTGCAAAATTTATAAAAAATTAAAAATCAATAGATATGTCATCAATAAATTATTTAAATTGCAAGTTTTGTAATTTAAAATTATGCATAAAATATATGCTAATAGATCATACAGTAAATAATATTCAATTGACACAAAATTTGATATGTGTATTAAGAGTGTAAAGAATATTATTTTATTGAGTAAGACCAATTTTGTAGCTAAACTTTACTCATTTTTTATATTAGACTTTATTATAATTTTAAATTTATAAAATTTACTTAGTATTTGTTTAGGAATAATTTATTTAGCTGAAACTGAAAACTTTTTGTTAAAAATACTATAGATATAGTTAAAAAGTAGCTGAAATAGTACAATGAGACCTATGAATAGTACTAAAAAAATGTAACTAAACACATAAATATTAGCAAAAATAAGCTAAATAATAACAAAAAAATTGACCTTTTGGTTTTTAAGCCAATGCCAAATGCACACTAAGTTATTTGGAAGTTTTTTTAAAATTCTATATAATTTGAAATTCATCTAATTTATTTTAGTCTTAATATTTATCAAAATCTTTGTGAATTATAATGAATTTATTTAGCACAACCCAAAAACTTTTTTTTTTCTTTTTTCCCTCTTAGTTTTTTCTCCACCGTACACGTACCCACTCATCCCCTCTCTGCATAATCATTTTCTTTTTTCTTTTTTCCTTCTTGTTTTTTTTTTTTTTTTTTTTTTTCCTTACATACACGTATCCCACTCTTCTCCTCTCTATCTTCACCGTGTACCCACACACATACCCGCCACTCTTTCTTACTTTTGTTTTTGTTGATTTGCTTCTACCTCTTCCTCCAGCAGTAAATTAAAGTCATCTCTAGTTCAGAGAGTGAGAGAGATCGCCGGCGGAGATCAATGGCCGGCGAAGAGAGTCGTTCGAAGGATGAGCCACCTACTTTCAGATCAGCGTTCTCTCTTATTTATTTGATTAGTTTTATGAGAAAGATTGGGGTTTGTCTTTGTCTTTGTCTTGACTGTTCATTAGCTAAAAAACATTTTGAGTTTTAGAGAGGCCGTTACTGTTGGATACTTTTTGAGTCAAGCTTTTAAAAAAAGAAGTCAATTCAAATCCCATTGGATACTTTATCCTCATGGAAAATAAAACGAAGGAGGAGTCTTGTACAATCACAATTCACAACAACTCGCGGTTTTCCGGTGCCGGAAATTCCACTCATTTTTACATCAAAATCTCAGTTTTGCCACTACCTGTAGGTGACGGATGGGTGTCCTTCTCAGCATTCCGTGGAAGAAAAAGACTCCTGGGAGACCCGCCGAACGCCGCTCTGGAGAGCGGATCCGGTGTCCGAAATTTGAACCTTGCTTTCTTGAAAAACTCGTGGCTGCAGGCATGGTATAAACCAATAGCCCCTCAAAAAACAATCTTACTACTATCTGTAACAACGTTTTTATTTCTTAAATCTTGAATCAAAAAAGTTTAATGCAATTAAACGGACGCTTAAAGCTTTGCGTTTTGTTCTATTCTTAATCTAAAAAAGGAAAAAAAAATTACAATTAATTTTATAATTTAATTTTCGTTGTTACACCTTTATTTCTCAACATTGTAATCTGATCGAATGGTTGAATCATAGTTGACACTTGACCCTCATATAATCATCCTTTTGAAGCTTAAGCTAAGTTACTTGTTGTCTTTTGAGGTTAGGGTGGCATAGATGAAGTAATTAACCATCATATAAAATTCCTCTTGTTTCTCTGGGTGCCAAGGCAGTGAAAATACTTGCTGCCCAGCCATAGATTCGGCTGCTTCTTTCTCTGTTTATCAGAGCTTACCTAGCATTCCCAAAGGAACTTTTACTCCAATATTTCAGTTGAGATTGACTTTTTTTGGGAACCCTTGTCCATTAGATGACCAGTGATTCTTGCATCCCATACTGAGTGAACCACATCCTCACAGCCTTCATCTTTAAGCCACATTGCTTTGAAACGGAGGGCCGTTCTGGTCTTTAGAATCATGCTTGTTCATTGTCAGATCAAAGCCATATAGGCTTGTGACCAGACGAGGAACCTCGATGGCACAGTCATATACTTGACAATATGGAATTTTACTTTTAGCTTCACACCTGTTTGTACTTTTATCTGTAATTTTGCTATTTAATTGAGTCGATGCATTTGTAACTTGTAATTTGTCTTCAGCCACGGCGGCTTGATGAACAGCAGGTGCAAAAACTTGTGAAGATGGGCTTTGCTGAGGATGATGTGAGAAGTGCTCTAGAAGTTGCTAATGGTGATGAAATCTTGGCTATTAAAATGCTGCGCTTTGCAGAGTGTGTATGGGCTGGAAATGATACAAATACAAAGGTTTAGTCTGAATCTCTAAGTTCCTCATCTAGCCTAGGCCTATCTTTTAATTCCTTGCATGCTATATCTATCTTCTGATGTAGCTTTATCCGTGTGACACTAGCTTATTATCGAGAAACTTTTTCCATGAGGTGGAGTTGCCATAACTATTAGTGCCATTGAAAATTTCAAAATTAAAGAAGAAAGTTTTATGTTCAGCGCCTTGTTTTAATCAACTAATGATTTGATAAGAAGCTAGATAACTGCTATACTGTGGGAGTTTGCCATTAGGAGGAAAAGTTGTCTCATTCATCACGTTTATGCATCCTTTCTCTGTGTGTCGGTCCCACATATAACTGGGGCTTACATAAAATAAGAGGGATGATGTTTGTAGCCGATGCATTGAAACCTTGATTGATAAAGCTGGACTTAATTACTAAGTACCATACAAGTAACCTAATAAACCTTGAATTGTACAATCACAATTCGCAACAACTTGCGGTTTTTCGGTACTGGAAATTCCACTCATTTTTACATCAAAATCTCAGTTTTGCCACTACCATTCGGTGATGGATGGGTGGCCATTTCAGCGTTCCGGGGAAGAAAAAGACTCCTAGGAGACCCGCCAAACGCCATGTTGGAGAGCGGATCCGGTGTCCGAAATTTGAACCTTGCTTTACTGAAGAGCTCGAGGCTGCAGGCATGGTATAAACCAATAGCCCCTCAAAAAACAATCTTACTACTATCTGTAACAACGTTTTTATTTCTTGAATCAAAAAAGTTTAATACAATTAAACGGATGCTTAAAGCTTTGCGTTTTATTCTATTCTTAATCTAAAAAAGGAAAAAAAAAATTACAATTAATTTTCGTTGTTACACCTTTATTTCTCAACATTGTAATCTGAGCAAATGGTTGAATCATAGTTGACACTTGAGCCTCATATAATCATCCCATACTCAGTGAACCACACCCTGACAGCCTTCATCTTTAAGCCACATTGCTTTGAAACGGAGTGCCGTTCTGGTCTGTAGAATCATGCTTGTTCATTGTCAGATCAAAGCCATATAGGCTTGTGACCAGACGAGGAACCTCGATGGCATAGTCATTTACTTGACAATATGGAATTTTACCTTTAGTGTCACACGTGTTTGTACTTTTATCTGTAATTTTCTTTTTAATTAACTTGTAATTTGTCTTCAGCCATGGCAGCCTGATGAACAGCAGGTGCAAAAACTCGTGAAGATGGGCTTTGCTGGGGATGATGTGAGAAGTGCTCTGGAAGATGTTCCTCGTGATGAAATCTTGGCTATTAAAATGCTGCGCTTTGCAGAGTGTGCATGGGCTGGAAATGATACAAATACAAAGGTTTAGTCTAAATCTCTAAGTTCGTCATCTAGCCTAGGCCTATCTTTTAATTCTTTGCATGCTATATCTATCTTCTGATGTAGCTTTATTCGTGTGACACTAGCTTATTATCGAGCAACGTTTTCCATGAGGTGGAGTTGCCATAACCATCAGTGCCATTGAAATTTTCAAAATTAAAGAAGAAAGTTTTATGTTCAACGCCTTGTTTTAATCAACTAATGATTTGATAAGAAGCTAGATAACTGCTAAACTATGGGAGTTTGCCCTTAGGAGGAAAAGTTGTCTCATTCATCGCATATGTGCATCATTTCTCTGTGTCGGTCCCACATATGATTGGGACTTACATAATATAAGAGGGATGATGTTTGTCGCTGATGCATTGCAACCTTGATTGATAAAGCTGGACTCAATTACTAAGTATCATACAAGTAACCTAATAAGTTGACTTGTATTTCATGATTTGAATTCAAAATGAATGTAATTATTCCTTTCATGAGCATCACTTTAAGCCTTGCCCCATCAACAGCGAAAAAACAAAATCATGTAGTGGACTCCTTTTTTTTGCATCTGTCATTCAGGAGATATGTTTTGTTTTGAGAAACATTCAGACGTTTTGCTTATAACTAAAGAAAAGCCATAAAGGCTTGTGATAAAAAGAGGAACTTTGATCGAGTAGTCATATCCTTGCATATCTATCACTATCTTCACTATTGAAAAGGTCTCGTCTTCGATATGGAATTTTACTATTAGTGTCACATGTGTTTGTACTTTTATCTGTAATTTTCTTTTTAATTTAGTCTATGCATTTCTAAGTTGCAATTTGTCTTCAGCTATGGCAGCCTGATGAGCAGCAGGTGCAAAAACTTGCGGAGATGGGCTTTGCTGAAGCTGCTGTGAGAAGTGCTCTAGAAGCTGTTAATGGGGATGAAATCTTAGCTATTGAAATGCTTCGCTTTGCAGAGTGTGGACCAGCTGGAATTGATACATATAGAAAGGTTTTGTTTGAATCTACAAGTTCCTCATCTACCCTAGGCCTGTCTTTTAATTCCTTGCATGCTATGTTTTTGCAAGTGTATCTATCTTCTGATGTAGCTTTATTTGTGTGACACTAGCTTATTATCAAGCAACTTTTCCATGAGGTGGAGTTGCCATAACTACCCGTGCCATTGAAGTTTTCAAAATTAAAGAAGAAAGTTTTCTGTTTAGCACCTTGTTTTAATCAACTAATGATTTAATAAGAAGCTGGATAACTGCTAAACTGTGGAGTTTACCCTTGGGAGGAAAAGTTGTGTCATTCATCACATATATACATCCTTTCTCTGTGTGTCAATCCCACATATGACTGGGGCTTACATAATATAAGAGGGATGATGTTTGTAGCCGATGAATTGCAACCTTGATTGATAAAGCTGGACTCTATTACTAAATACCATAAAAGTAACCTAATAAGTTGACTTGTATTTTATGATTTGAATATAAAATGAATGTAATTATTCCTTTCATGAGCATCACTTTAAGCCTTGCCCCATCAACAACGAATAAACAAAATCATGCAGTGTTTTTTTTTTTATTTTATTTGCATTTGTCATTCAGGAGTTTTGTTTTTTTTCTTTTTTTAAGAAAAATTAAGATGTTTTGCTTATAACTAAAGAAAAGCCATAAAGGATTGTGATCAAAAGAGGAACCCTGATAGAGCATTCATATACTTGCACATCTGTCACTATCTTCACTATTGAAATGGTCTCGTCTTCGATATGGAATTTTACTTTTATCTTTTTAATTGAGTCTATGCATTTGTAAGTTGCAATTTGTCTTCAGCTATGGCAGCCTGATGAGCAGCAGGTGCAAAAACTTGTGGAGATGGGCTTTACTAATGCTGCTGTGAGATGTGCTCTGGAAGCTATTAATGGTGATGAAATCTTAGCTATTAAAATGCTTCGCTATGCAGAGTGTGGACCAGCTGGAATTGATACATATTTAAAGGTTTAGTTTGAATCTCTAAGTTCCTCACCACTCATCCAGCCTAGGCCTGTCTTTTAATTCCTTGCATGCTATGTTTTTCAAGCATATCTATCTTCTGATGTAGCTTTATCCTTGTGACAGTAGCTTATTATCGAGCAACTTTGTCCATGAGGTGGAGTTGCCATAACTATCAGTGCCATTGAAGTTTTAAAAATTAAAGAAGAAAGTTTTATGTTCAGCGCCTTGATTTAATCAACTAATGATTTGATAAGAAGCTAGATTACTGTTAAACTGTGGGAGTTTTCCCTTTGGAGGAAAAGGTGTCTCATTCATCAAATATATGCATCCTTTCTATGTGTGTCGTTCCCACATATGATTGGGGCATACACAATATAAGAGGGTTGATGTTTGTAGCTGACGCATTGCAACCTTAATTGATAAAGCTGGACTCAATTACTAAGTATCATACAAGTAACCTAATAAGTTGACTTGTATTTTATGATTTGAATTCAAAATAAATGTAATTATTCCTTTCTTGAACATCACATTAAGTCTTGCCCCATCAATGGTGAAAAAACAAAATCATTTAGTGGACTTTTTGTTTGTTTGTTTGTTTGTTTGCATCTGTCATTCAGGAGTTTTGTTTTGTTTTTTTTTGAGAAACATTCAGATGTTTTGCTTACAACTAAAGAAAAGCCATAGAGGCTTGTGATCAAAGGAGGAACCTCAATAGAGCAGTCATATATTTGCATATCTGTCACTATCTTCACTATTGAAAAGTTCTTGTCTTTGATATGGAATTTTACTATTAGTGTAATTTTCTTTTTAATTGAGTATGCATTTGTAAGTTGCAATTTGTCTTCAGCTATGGCTGCCTGATGAGCAGCAGGTGCAAAAACTTGTGGAGATGGGCTTTGTTGAAGCTGCTGTGATAAGTGCTCTGGAAGCTGTTAAAGGTGATGAAATCTTGGCTATTAAAATGCTTCGCTTTGCAGAGTGTGCACGGGCTGGAAATTATACAAATACAAAGGTTTAGTTTGAATCTCTAAGTTCCTCATCCAGCCTAGGCCTGTCTTTTACTTCCTTGCATGCTATGTTTTTGCAAGCATATCTATCTTCTGATGTAGCTTTATCCATGTGACACTAGCTTATTATCGAGCAACTTTTTCCATGAGGTGGAGTTGCCATAACTATCAGTGCCATTGAAGTTTTCGAAATCAATGAAGTTTTATGTTTAGCGCCTTGTTTTAATCAAGTAATGATTTGATAAGAAGCTAGATAACTGCTAAATTGTGGGAATTTGCCCTTACGAGGAAAAGTTGTCTCATTCATCACATATATGCATCCTTTCTATGTGTGTCGGTCCCACATATGATTGGGGCTTACATAATAAGAGGGATGATGTTTGTAGCCGATGCATTGCAATCTTGATTGGTAAAGCTGGACTCAGTTACTAAGTACCATACAAGTAACCTAATAAATTGACATGTATTTTATGATTTGAATTCAAAATCAATGTAATTTTTCCTTTTAGGAGCATCACTTTAAGCCTTGCCCATCAACGGCAAAAAAACAAAATCATGCAGTAAACTTTCTTTCTTTCTTTTTTTTTTTTTTTTTTTTTTTTTTTTTGAGAAACATTCAGATGTTTTGCTTATAACTAAAGAAAAGCCATAAAGGCTTGTGATCAAAAGAGGAACCTCGATAGAGCAGTCATATACTTGCATATCTGTCGCTATTTTCACTATTGAAAAGGTCTCGTCTTCGATATGGAATTTTACCATTAGTGTCACATGTGATTGTAATTTAGCTGTAATTTTCTTTTTAATTGAGTCTATACATTTGTAACGTGCAATTTGTGTTCAGCTATGGCAACCTGATGAGCAACGGGTGCAAAATCTTGTGGAGATGGGCTTTGCTGAAGCTGCTGTGAGAAGTGCTCTAGAAGCTGTTAAAAGTGATGAAATCTTGGCTATTAAAATGCTTCGCTTTGCAGAGTGTGCACTGGCTGGAAATGATACAAATACAAAGGTTTAGTTTGAATCTCTAAGTTCCACATTAAGCCTAGGCCTGTCTTTTAATTGCTTGCATGCTATGTTTTTGCAAGCATATCTACCTTCTGATGTAGCTTTATCCATGTGACACTAGCTTATTATCAAGCAACTTTTTCCATGAGGTGGAGTTGCCATAACTATTAGTGCCATTGAAGTTTTTGAAATCAAAGAAGTTTTATGTTCAGCTCCTCCTTTTAATCAACTAATGATTTGATAAGAAGCTAGATAACTGCTAAACTGGGGGAATTTGCCCTTAGGAGGAAAAATTGTCTCATTCATCACATATATGCATCCTTTCTATGTGTGTTGGTCCCACATATGACTGGGGCTTACATAATAAGAGGGATGATGTTTGTAGCCGATTCATTGCAATCTTGATTGGTAAAGCTGGACTCAATTACTAAGTACCATACAAGTAACCTAATAAATTGACTTGCATTTTATGATTTGAATTAAAAATCAATGTAATTATTCCTTTTAGGAGCATCACTTTAAGCCTTGCCCCATCAACGGCGAAAAAACAAAATCATGTAGTAGACTTTCTTTTTTTTTTGGGAGAAACATTCAGATGTTTTGCTTATAACTAAAGAAAAGCCATAAAGGCTTGTGATCAAAAGAGGAACTTCGATAGAGCAGTCATATACTTGCATATCTGTTGCTATTTTCACTATTGGAAAGGTCTCGTCTTCGATATGGAATTTTACTATTAGTGTCACATGTGTTTGTACTTTTATCTGTAATTTTCTTTTTAATTGAGTCTATACATTTGAAACGTGCAATTTGTGTTCAGCTATGGCAACCTGATGAGCAGCGGGTGCAAAAACTTATGGAGATGGGCTTTGCTAAAGCTGCTGTGAGAAGTGCTCTAGAAGCTGTTAATGGTGATGAAATCTTGGCTATTAAAATGCTTCGCTTTGCAGGGCGTGCACGGGCTGGAAATTCTACAATTTATACAAATACAAAGGTTTAGTTTGAATCTCTAAGTTCCACATTAAGCCTAGGCTTGTCTTTTAATTCCTTGCATGCTGTGTTTTTGCAAGCATATCTATCTTCTGATGTAGCTTTATCCGTGTGATAGTAGCTTATTATCAAGCAACTTTTTCCATGAGGTGGAGTTGCCATAACTATTAGTGCCATTGAAGTTTTCGAAATCAAAGAAGTTTTATGTTCAGCGCCTTGTTTTAATCAACTAATGATTTGATAAGAAGCTAGATAACTACTAAATTGTGGGAATTTGCCCTTAGGAGGAAAAATTGTCTCATTCATCACATATATGCGTCCTTTCTATGTGTGTTGGTCCCACATATGACTAGGGCTTACATAATAAGAGGGATGATGTTTGTAGCCGATGCATTGCAATCTTGATTGGTAAAGTTGGACTCAATTACTAAGTACCATACAAGTAACCTAATAAATTGACTTGTATTTTATGATTTGAATTCAAAATCAATGTAATTATTCCTTTTAGGAGCATCACTTTAAGCCTTGCCCCATCAACAGTGAAAAAACAAAATCATGCAGTAGACTTTTTTTTTTTTTTTTTCTTTTTTGTTTGGGAGAAACATTCAGATGTTTTGCTTATAACTAAAGAAAAGCCATAAAGGCTTGTGATCAAAAGAGGAACCTCGATAGAGCAGTCATATACTTGCATATCTGTCGCTATTTTCACTATTGGAAAGGTCTCGTCTTCGATATGGAATTTTACTATTAGTGTCACATGTGTTTGTACTTTTATCTGTAATTTTCTTTTTAATTGAGTCTATACATTTGTAACGTGCAATTTGTGTTCAGCTATGGCAACCTGATGAGCAGCGGGTGCAAAAACTTGTGGAGATGGGCTTTGCTAAAGCTGCTGTGAGAAGTTCTCTAGAAGCTGTTAATGGTGATGAAATCTTGGCTATTAAAATGCTTCGCTTTGCAGAGTGTGCACGGGCTGGAAATTATACAAATACAAAGGTTTAGTTTGAATCTCTGTGTTCCTCATCCAGCCTAGGCCTGTCTTTTACTTCCTTGCATGCTATGTTTTCGCAAGCATATCTATCTTTTGATGTAGCTTTATTCGTGTGACACTAGCTTATTATCGAGCAACTTTTTCCGTGAGGTGGAGTTGCCATAACTATCAGTGCCATTGAAGTTTTCAAAATCAAAGAAGTTTTATGTTCAGCGCCTTGTTTTAATTAACTAATGATTTGATAAGAAGCTAGATGACTGCTAAACTGTGGGAATTTGCCCTTAGGAGGAAAAGTTGTCTCATTCATCACATATATGCATCCTTTCTATGTGTGTCGGTCCCACATATGACTGGGGCTTACATAATAAGAGTGATGATGTTTGTAGCCAATGCATTGCAATCTTGATAGGTAAAGTTGGACTCAGTAACTAAGTACCATACAAGTAACCTAATAAATTGACTTCTATTTTATGATTTGATTTCAAAGTCAATGTAATTATTCCTTCTAGGAGCCTCACTTTAAGCCTTGCCCCATCTACGGGAAAAAAACAAAATCATGTAGTAGACTTACTTTCTTTTTCTTTTTTTTTTTGGAGAAACATTCAGATGTTTTGCTTATAACTAAAGAAAAGCCATAAAGGCTTTTGATCAAAAGAGGAACCTTGATAGAGCAGTCATATAATTGCATATCTGTCGCTATTTTCACTTTTGAAAAGGTCTCGTCTTCGATATGGAATTTTACTATTAGTGTCACATGTGTTTGTACTTTTATCTGTAATTTTCTTTTTAATTGAGTCTATACATTTGTAACGTGCAATTTGTGTTCAGCTATGGCAACCTGATGAGCAGTGGGTGCAAAAACTTGTGGAGATGGGCTTTGCTAAAGCTGCTGTGAGAAGTGCTCTAGAAGCTGTTAATGGTGATGAAATCTTGGCTATTAAAATGCTTCGCTTTGCAGAGTGTGCACAGGCTGGAAATTATACAAATACAAAGGTTTAGTTTGAATCTCTGTGTTCCTCATCTAGCCTAGGCCTGTCTTTTACTTCCTTGCATGCTATGTTTTTGCAAGCATATCTATCTCTGATGTAGCTTTATCTGTGTGATAGTAGCTTGTTATCGACCAACTTTTTCCGTGAGGTGGAGTTGCCATAACTATTAGTGCCATTGAAGTTTTCAAAATTATAGAAGAAATTTTATGTTCAGCACCTTGTTTTAATCAAGTAATGATTTGATAAGAAGCTAGATAACTGCTAAACTGAGGGAGTTTGCCCTTAGGAGGAAAAGTTGTCTCATTCATCACATATATGCATCCTTTCTCTGTGTTTTGGTCCCACATGTGATTGGGGCTTACATAATATAAGAGGGATGATGTTTGTAGCCGATGCATTGCAACCTTGATCGATAAAGCCGGACTCAATTACTAAGTACCATACAAGTAACCTAATAGGTTGACTTGTATTTTATGATTTGAATTTGAAATGAATGTAATTAACTAATTATTCCTTTCATGAGCGTCACTTTTAGCCTTGCCCCATCAACGGCGAAATAACAAAATCATGTAGTTATCTTTTTTTTATTTTTTAGTTTTTATTTTTATTTTTTTGGTTACATCTGTCATTCTGGAGTTTTGTTTTGTTTTGTTTTTTTTTTGGGTGAAACATTCTGATGTTTTGCTTATAACTAAAGAAAAGTCCTAAAGGCTTGTGATCAAAAGAGGAACCTTCGTAGAGCAGTCATATACTTGCATATCTGTCACTATCTTCACTATTGAAAAGGTCTCGTCATCGATATGGAATTTTACTATTAGTGTCACCTGTTTTTACTTTTGATCTGTAATTTTCTTTTTAATTGAGTCTATGCATTTGTAACGTGCAATTTGTCGTCAGCTATGGCAGCCTGATGAGCAGCAGGTGCAAAAACTTGTGGAGATGGGCTGTGTTGATGCTGATGTGAGAAGTGCTTTGGAAGCTCCTGTGAGAAGTGCTCTGGAAGCTGTTAATGGTGATGAACACTTGGCTATTACGATGCTTCTCTTTGCAGAGCGTGTACGGGCTAAAAACGAAGCAAATGCAAAGGTTTTGTTTGAATCTCTTATGTCCCTCATCTTGCCTAGGCCTGTCTTTTAATTCCTTGCATACTATGTTTTTGCAAGCATATCTATCTTCTGATGTAGCTTTATCCGTGTGACACTAGCTTATTATCGAGCAACTTTTTCTATGAGATGGAGTTGCCATAACTATCAGTGCCGTGGAAGTTTTCAAAATTAAAGAAGAAAGTTTTGATTTGATAAGAAGCTAGATAACGGCTAAACTATGGGAGTTTACCCGTAGGAGGAAAAGTTGTCTCATTCATCACATATATGCATCCTTTCTCTGTGTCGGTCCCACATATGACTGATGCTTACATAATATAATAGGGATGATGTTTATAGCCGATATATTGCAACCTTGATTGATAAAGCTGGACTCAATTACTAATTACCATACAAGTAGCCTAATAAGTTGACTTGTATTTTCTTATTTGAATTCAAAATGAATGTAATTATTCTTTTAATGAGCATCACTTTAAGCTTTGGCCCATCAACAGGGAAAAAATAAAATCATGCAGTGGACTTTTTTTTTTTTATATTCTGAGAAACATTCAGATGTTTTGCTTATAACTATAGAAAAGCTATAAAGGTTTGTGATCAAAAGAGGAATCTCGATCGAGCAGTCTTATACTTGCATATCTTTCACTATCTTCACTATTGAAAATGTCGTCTTATATGGAATTTTACTATTAGTGCCACATGTTTTTGTACTTTTATCTGGAATTTTCTTTTTGATTTGAGTCTATGCATTTGTAACTTGCAATTTGTCTTCTGCTATGGTTGCCTGATGAGCAGCGGGTGCAAAATCTTGTTGCTGAAGCTGCTGTGGAAGTGCTCTTGATGCTGTTTATTATTTGTTTATTTTTTGTTTTTTTGCTGAACTCTGAAGCTGTTAATGGAGATGAAATCTTGGCTTTTAAATCGATGAAGTGAATAATCCTCCTATGCAAGTGTCACATGAGCATGCAAATTGATTTATGGCATTCATCCAAAGTCATGAACGCATTAGAGACCAAGAAATTCATTCTCAACTCCAATCGGACCTTATCAATCATTTATGGCAATTTCATGGCAAGTCGTAGGAACTTGAGTGTGTGAGTTATGGCATGTGAGTTTTATTTGTAATTTCATATGCGTTATGTATGTGAACTTTTTGTGGACTACATTGCTAGTTTAGTGTTGCCGAAAACTATTTCAAGTGGAGAAGGTGAATTTTATGTTGCATTTATAATATGTTTACCTTTTGATATGAGTTTTGATAGGTTCATAGTTTAGTATTTGATTTATGTAAATAGTTTACATAGTGTTTGACAGGTTGATAGTTTAGTTCAATTGGAGTAGATATGTGATCATTGATAAATTTTCAATTGCGCCCAATGTGAGGCCCACATGTCAATGAGTCTTATACACATCAAGCACAAGATACATTCATAGTAGTTGAAGGGGAAAAAAAATTATGAATAACATACATGGTAGTTGAAGGAAAAAAAAAATCCAAAAATATGATAGTTATCACAAACATGGATTTTCAAAAATATGATTGGTCAATTAAAAAAATTTCTCATAAAAAAAGTTGGGTTTAAAAAAATATGATTGCTATGTTCAAATGATCAAATGAAAATACAGGGTAACAAAGAATAAAGAAAATATAAAGAAAGAATTAAAAAAAATATATTTAAATGAAGAGGAAAAAAAAAATAGAATCTTTGATGTTGGGTGTATTATAAAGTAAGTTATTAAAATAAATAAAATAACTTTTTAAGATGCTAAGATGATGTTTGGATTGGCCTGTTTTTAGTTATATAACTCAAAAACCTTAACTCAAAACTCAAAATTCGTGGATCCACCGGCTGAAATATTGTTTGGTTTAGTTTTCAACATTTGTTTCCAGTTCTCATATCTCAAAATTTTGGGTTTTTGAGAATGAGAAATGAGAATTCCTCAAAAGTTGTTTTCAGTTTTTGAAATATGAGTTTTGTGGCATTTTTCGTAAATAATTGCAAATGTGTGGGACACTCTTCAGTGTATGGTCACATTATCCTCAGAGCCGTTGACCTCTATTTTCCTCTCTTCTCTTTACTCCTCCAACTTCTCCATTTACTCCATTTACACCTTCTCCACTTTTACTCTTACTCCTCCATTTATTGCTTCTCTATTGACACCTCTCACCTACCTTTACCAACATACCATTATTTCAAAATTTTGCCTTTTCTTTTATTGCTCGAACCTCTCACTTGTTCCATTTTTTCACAAGCTACTCTTAACTCAGCACAAAGCGAGAGGAAGGAGTCCTAGCTAGAAACAAGCACACCCCGACACATCCAATACTGGCACCGACATCATTTTGAGGATCCAACATTTTCCTAGGTGACCGCATTTTCTCTCTCTCCCTCCATAAACCCACCTTGCTTTGTTTTGTGTTCCTCTAAATTTCAATATTTTTGTTCAGATGCTCTGTTTTGATTTTGTTTGTGTTTCATTGTTTTTTTTAACTCCTTTAAACATTGATGGGTTTTGTAAAATAATGAAATTTGTGTCTAATGGGTTTTGTAAAAAATTTGGGGGCAAGGTAAGAAGGGGAGAAATCAGACACAATAGAGGCCTAGAGTTGAAAAGGAAAGGACAAACCTGTGGGGTTTGGGCGCAACAGTAGGTACGATTGGCCTAGAAGACAGAGAAAGGGGTTTGGTGGAGATGGGTTTCAACCAAAATTTGGGATTTAGGGGTTCTTTCAAGACAGAGGAAATGAGCAAACGAAATCCACCATAGCCCATAAAACAGAGAAAGAAAAGGAACTCACCAGTTGGCTGTTTGCAGGCGATGGGTCTTCATGATATGGAGGCAGAAGTATAGAGAAGGAAAAGGAAAAGAAAGAGCCACGAACCTTTCTCTTACATTTGGTGTGTGTGTGTGTTTGTGGAGATGACAAAACAGTGTTTTGGGTGAAAGGAGAGAGAAGAGGACACGCGCAAGAGAAAACCAACATTCTGACTTGTGCAGGTTGTGGGCTCCACCAAAAAATGACAAAATTGAGTACTGAGATATGGAGCACGGTTTTGAGATATTGGAGCCAAACAATTTTTTTCAGTTTTGGGTTTTGAGTGAGATAGAGTTTTGAAAAATGAGTTATGTGTTTTGAGTTTTGAGATACTTTCAATCCGAACACCTTCTAAATGTTGTATTTTATAACATTTTTCATGTGAATGCTCTAAATGAATGATGAACTGATATTTCTAACAAATATTATCATTTAAATATATGTAAAATTTTGTGATTACTATTGAAGGTTTTTTTTTTTTTTTTTTTAAGTAATTTTTAGGTGAAAAGCCACTTTTAGTCCCTAAATTTTCATACGATTCTCATTTTAGACTCTACATTTTATTTTTATCACTTTTAGTCAATATCTTGAAAAATGCTTTCTGTTTTGGTTCTTGCCGTTACATCAGAAATGGATAAAGTTGATGTGGCAAACGGCATGAATAAATAATAGTAAAGTAATGTCCACGTGACCAAAATTAATAATAAAAAATGTTTTTAGGCATTAAAAAATGCCACGTCAGCAACTAAATTTAAAAAAAAAATTAATTTATTAATTTTAACTAAATAAAAAAAATTATAAACAGAATTAACAACTAAAAATTTTAAAAAAATAACCCCAAAAAAAAAAAAAAAAAAAAAAAAACCAGATCCAACCTTTAGCAGACTGAAGCCTTTATCTCTAACGCAATCACCACCATCGGTAAAGCCAAGACAATCGATTTTGAAGTTGGCGGCGCGCCTCTTCTTGCGCCAATATCGTTCTCCGCTAAGGCTTGTAGTAACGCCTCATAGCCCTCGGCGTCGATGTAATCTTCAGGATCTGGGTTTTTTTTAGCATGGCAAGAGATTTCTTTCTTTACTTTTGATATTTGGGTCCAGGTCCATGGTCTTCCTTACACATGGAGATCTAAAAGTAATCTTCGAAAACTAGGAGCTATGGTTGGTAAGGTCCTAAAAGTGGACTTCGTAGGAGAGGGTGGAGGTGCTTGGAAACAATTCATTAGACTCCGAGTTAAAGTGGACATCGAAAAGCCCCTTCTCCCTGGAGTTTTCCTCCCAAGGCCAAACCTCCTAGACTTGTGGATTGGTTTGAAATACGAAAATATAGCTGACATCTGCTATGCGTGCGGTATCATTGGTCATGAACGCCAAACTTGTCACAGCGAGATTTTCAGGCTCCGTAATCCATCCAATCACACCTTCAATGTCTTAGGTCCATGGATAAGATCAGAGGATGATTCCTTGCCAAAAGGAATATTCTCCACTCCCACAGGCGTCGGCCGATTTTGGATTTGGGTTTTTTGTTATTATTATTATTATTTTTATTATATATATAATTTATGGGTTTGTGTTCTTGGATCTGGGTTTGTGTTCCTATTCAAGACACACTTAGATCTCAATTTATATGATTTTTAGTTTTTAAATTTTTTTTATTTAGTTATAATTAATAATTTTTTTTTTTAATTTAGATGCTGACGTGGCATTTTTTAATGCCAAAAAACATTTTTTTATTATTAATTTTGGCCACGTGGACATTAATTTACTATTATTTATTCATGTCATTTGCCATGTCAGCTTTCTCCGTTTTTGATGTAATGGCAAGGACCAAAACGGGAAGCGTTTTTCAAGATAGGAATTAAAAGCGGTAAAAATAAAACGTAGGGACTAAAATGGTAATCGTTTGAAAATATAGGGACTAAAAGTGGCTTTTCGCCTAATTTTTATTATCTGTCTTTGTATTCATAAATATAAGGTAAAAGGAGAAGATGGTAGTTTTTGTATCCACCTTTAAATGACTGTTGGTTGTAAAAATAGATAATGAAGTTTGCAGAAGTATTTCTCTTGCTGTCTTTGTTTAGTATGTCAGTATCAACTTATGAACTTGATTTTCTTTTGACTATTATTGTAGGACGGTGCATTGATAATTCGAAGGCCATGAACAGTATTTAGCTATTTGATTCCTAGCATGGAAGCGAGAAGTTTCGGCTTAGGGACGCTTACTGAGAATGGTTCCAAAGTTTCAACTTTCTTAAATTGATGAAGGAATTTGATAAAAGAAATCCCCCACAATAATACTAATATATTTGATTCGAGATGCAATTTCAGCATCAGCATCTAACACACACTACAAAACCCAGAAATTCCAAACTCCAATTCATGCTATATACATATAAGAATTACATGGTAGTTGTCTATCATTCTCCAGGCCCTTGGAAATATGACATCACCGTAAAGAGAGAGCCTTTCAATATATTGTAATTTATATATACTACTTGAAAGATGTACCAAATGGTTTTCGAGGAGTAAGAGCATCTCCAATAGATTAGCTAAATCTATTTTTTGGAGAACAAACCCCAAAAATCAGCTCCAACAGATTCTCCAAATGCAAAACTTTTCCAAAATTTTTTTGAAGTTGCTACAGTGCTTCTCTAGATATAGAGATATAGAAAACATTGTAGCAGCTCCAAATGAATTTTTCTACTTAAAAACATCATACAACCCAATAAAAAACAATTCTTTCTCTCTCCTCTCACAACGGCTACAACCATTCACAACGGTTACAAACACAATAATCCTTTCTCTTAAACATCTCTAAACTTAAGCATGATCAAAATGCAAACTCAAAAACACAATCTTAAAATTAATCAAAAAAAGAAAAAAAGAAAAAAAAAAGAAAAAGAAAAAAAGATAGAAGCCATCTGACCAATCTTGGTTGCGTTGGGAAGGAAGACGAGCGGCGGCAAAGTGGAAAGCATAGCTTGGCACAGTGAACATCGATTCTACACCTTACTATGTCCCTCAATCAACGGTGAAGCAAGCAACTCTCACTTGTTCTTTCTTTGTTTCTTATCACATAAAGAGCTAGAGAGTGTTCTAGAATCAAGTAGAAAAAGAAAAAGGAGAGAGAGAGAGAGAGAGAGAGAGAGAGAGAGAGAGCTGGAGAGAGTGATCTGGAATCAAGTAGAAAAAGAAAAAGAAGGGAGCTAGAGTAGGTATGTGTGTGGTGGAGAAAAAACAAAAGAAAAAAAGAAGAAGAAAAGAAACGTATAGATGAAATTGAAAGGAAAAATAATATAAAGAATAAGAAATGACATTTTAGAAATGTTACCACAAATTTTCACAATAAATCTTAAGTAACAAATTGTTATTAGCTAATATTGGTGAGTAAAAAAATAATTTCAGTGGTGGGTTCAATTTAGAACTAGTAACAACTTTCCACATAAGATTTTGTTGTGATTCTTGTGAAAGTATTGCGAAAAATGTTGTAGATATAACACTTCTTATTGAAAAATATAGTTGTTGGGAATAAACATAGGAAGAATAAATGATGATCCAAAAAAGAATAAAGAATGAACGGAGAAATAATATTTAAATGAGATGGAGAAAATGATATAGAATCTGTTGGAAAATGTATTTGAAAAAATAGGTAAATAAAAGCTAAATATCATTGTTCGTTGTCCAAACAGTACAAAAATTTAAATAAGCTACAGGAGATGCTCTAAGTTTTTGAGTCCAATGAGATTTGCAAATGACAAAAGCAACTCACAAGTACCAGTGGAGTGTAGTGCTAACTATAGTAAACATTCCATTTCTTGAGAAAAATTGGGGAACTTCTTGAGGGCCTGAGGCTCGAGCTTGTAAGTGTTAAAGATGCAAGAGATTTCATCATGAGAAACTTTGAAGAATTTGAAGTTTAGTGCAATTGCTTAATTCCTATACTTCAAGCTTTTCAAGACGCCTAACAAAGTCATGTACCACCATTCTACGCATGTTTCGTTAAAGGATAATTCAGTTCAACAACAAATAGCAAAATTCCAGTAAATTCAACCTAAAAACATTGAGAACCCAGTGTTGGAATAGGACCCAATGCTTTATATACATTGTTGTGAATCCCGCATTGGTTAGGAGAGAACTCACTTACGTGTTTATATGTCATTGTAAGCCACCAATGATATTTTTAAGATAGTGGGTTTTATCCATATCACACACATGCACATTGCCCCTACCTGTCGCACAGGTCCAGATTAGTTTTGTTTAGGGCTGAGGTTGGTTTGCTCTTCCTCTTCCACATATTTTACTAGTGCAGACCACACTTCAATTTCAGCTTGCTAATTAGTAGTTACCTTTACCAAGTAGAAGTAGCCGTTGCCTCACCCTTGGTCTATGCAGCATTGTGGAGCAATTCCTACAAATCCCGCAAATATTGGCAACAATAAAAGCAAATATTGCTACAGCTCTGAGAAGCAAGGGTTCTAATATTGCTACAGACATTTTTAAGTTGCGTTTACTAAAACGCAGCTCTATATCAATTTAAGCTGCATTTGTTAAATGCAACTCTGGGATATATTACAAAAAAAAAAAAAAAATTCCTCCGGATGGGTCTAAAGCTGCGTTTTTATAGTAAACACAGCTATACGTTTAGTGGTGGAGCTGCTTTTTTGTAAAATGCAGCTCAAACAGTACCCTGGAGCTGTGTTTTTGAAAAACGCAACTTCCAAGTGCGTTTTTTGTAGTGACAGCTTTAGTGAGTCTTTCGGCCTTTTTAAGGATTGGGGTTGTGGAAGGGACGAATGTATCTGGCCTAAGAAATAAATGTAATTTTGTGATATCTGAAAATTTGCAATCTAATTGAAATCAATGAAAAAAAAAAAAAGATTTTCAAAAATAATATTCATAAAGCTGATAGCAAATTCACAATTTTTTTTTCAAAATAACATCATCTTTGAAACAATTTCGTTAGTTAGCATCGTTTGGAAACTATTTAGGGAACTAACATCACGAGTTTGTAAGAGTCGAATTCACTGTAGCAAATCGAGTGGAAAAGTCTCGAGTTCAAGGGAACTTAAGTTTCTAAAACTCAAGTTCCTTGCTCTTTTTCCTTGTTTCCTTTTCCTTTCGTCGTTCTTCGTTCTCCTAAGGCCAAACCGAATCAAGAACAAACCCATAAAGACCAAATCAAGAACAACCTCAAGAACCTAGAAACAAACCCAGAGACAACGACCCACAACAGAAACTACACCCACTTTAGGAACAAACCCACAAATCACAAAAATGGTTTTGGCTCAGGTTGAGAGAGATGAGCTGGAGATCGGACCACTGCCGATGGTGGTGATGATGGTCGGAGGAAGAGCCAAGGAGCTCGGCCATAGAAGTTCAAATAGCAAAGGAGTGGTTTTGTAGTTTTTTGATCTGGGTTTGTTGTTTCTCTCTTCTTTGTTGATTGCCTTCTTCTTTGTGATCTCTTCTCTTTCTTCTTAGTGAGTTTGTGGAACTTGAGTCTTAGAGACTCGATTTCCACATTGATTTTCATAGAAATCGAGTCTTTGATACTCGAGTTGCTGCAGTAAAATCAAGTCTAAGATGCTCAAGTTCTTAGTTTCCTAAATAGTTTGGAAACGATGCTAACTAACAAAATTGTTTGACAATGGGTGTTATTTTGAAAAAAAATCCCTATATTCACCGATTGAGAATTATTAAGGGAAAAAAAATAAAACACGAATATCGAAATTTCCTTACTTGATGTGAGTTTGTTGAGAAAGAGAGAAATGAGGTAGAAGAAATTGAGGAGAGACTTGAGGAAAAAGTAAAATGGATGCATCTCGTAAATACAAAATATCATTATACCCTTGAAAATTTATATATCCCGCCCGCCTCTCCCTTCTCCTTTTTTTGACTCTCTCAAATGAGCCAAGTTTTTCAAAGAGAAGCCAAATCGAATTCCATCGAATACTTTTTCCTCATGGAAAATAAAACAAAGAACGAGTTTTGTACAATCACAATTCACAACAACTCGTGGTTTTCGGGTGTTGGAAATTCCACACTTTTTTACATCAAAATATCATATTTGCCACTATCGTCGGTGACAGATGGGTTGCCTTATCAGCTTTCTGTCGAAGAAAAAGTCTCCTTGGATCTTAGTACTATCTATTACAATGTTTTTATTTCTTAAATCTTGAATCAAAAGAGTTTAATACAATTAAATGGACCCTTAAGTTTTGCGTTTTGTTATATTCTTATGGTGCATTTAGATACCGCTTATTTTGCTAAAAATTGAAAACTGCAAATATTATAGCAAAATAATTTTAAAATGTGTGAATAGTGCCGTGGAACCCATTTTTAATGAAAAAGTTGCTGAAAAAAGAGATTTGTGGGTCTCATGAACAGTGCACGGGACCCACTAGTGTGCACTGTCCACCGCTTATTCTCTGGTCAAATGTCTGTCACTGTCCCATGAACAGTGACAGACAACATCTTCATGTGCTTCTCAATAATTTAAAAAAAAAAAAAAAAAGGAAAACGCAAAACGCCAGATGCTGGCCTTTTTCATTCGTATCCAAACGCCTTCTTAATCTAAAAAAGAAAACAAAAATTACGATTAATTTTATAATTTAATCTCTGTTGTTATACCTTTATTTCTCAACATTGTAACATGCTCGAATAGTTGAATCATAGTTGACACTAATATGATCATCCTCTTGAAGCTTAAGCTAAGTTTTTTTTTTTTTTTTTTTTTTGAGAATTGTAAGTATTTTTAACACACGCACACATGGAGGGAGGGAATGAAGTTTTTTAAAGAAACTTACAGTGGTGTATATCCAAAAGGGCTTAACTCTTGGATACAAGACACAGGCTTTAAACCTCTTTAACTCACACTCATTTTCCAACGTGGAATTAACCCATTGTTTTTTCTTTTGAGAATGCTAAGTATTTTTAACACACACACACGGGAAGATGGGAGAAGGTTTTTAAAAGAAACTTACAGCGGTGTATATCCAAAAGAGCTTAACTCTTGGATACACAATACAGGCTTTAAACCTCTTTAACTCACACTCATTTTTCAATGTGAGATTAACCCACTGTTTTTTCTTTTGAGAATACTAAGCATTTTTAACACACACATACACACACGAGGAGAGAGGAGAATGGTTTTTAAAGAAACTTACAGTGGAGTATATCCAAAAGGGCCTAACTCTTGGATACACAACACATGATTTAATCCTCTTTAACTCACACTCATTTTCCAATGTGGGATTGACCCACTGTTTTTTCTTTTGTTTATTCATTCCAAAATATGTTTCAAAGTGCAAATGTGGTTATCTAAATATGCTCTATCATCTTCCTTTCAGGATGAGACCTAAACCAGGCATTTATCCCAAGAAACCAATGTGGTGTAGTTTATGATATGAATGAGATATTGTGGTATGATTTGATCTCAAAATCTGTTTTTATTTTATTAGATTTCACTATATATGTTGTGTGATGAATGAAAGTGGCCAAATTACTTTAATTGAGAAAGACGTAAAGTTATGAACTTTGTTTGTGTGTGTGTTCTTGGGGAGTTTCAATCACCCAACCATGACCCAAGAATTTACTTTATAGTAAGGGATATCAAATTATCAATTCACCAAAAGCACCCCTTCTGCAGATTGAATGGGAAGTTTAATCTGGTGACTGACTGGTTCAACATAGTCAACCTTTGATATAATAGATAATGAATTCTAACAAATTTATGCTGTCATCATAGTAAACCTTTCCAGAAAGCTCATGACTAAAACTTGTTCTCCCCCCCCCCCCCCCCCAACACACACACATATATTGATGGTTGGGGAGGAAGGATTTGAACCCTGGATGTCTCTATTGAAAATATCAGAAAGTGTCAGTTAAATTACAAGCTCTTGGCATGTGTACATTATATTGGAAACTAAGAACTCACTCATAGAAGATATAATTTATCAACATCTAAATGGCAGAAAGAAGAGAAAAGTAAAAGATATAATATTGATGACATGCACTATTTGTTTGGCCATTTTGCTTGTACTCCTAGAGTAAAAGAAAAGTAAAAAGAAAACCAAAGAAATCATGTGCAGGAGTGTCTTTTATTTTGATGATGGTGTTGGTAATGGTGGTATTCATGGTTGTGAAGTGACGAAAAAATAAAGGGCTTTGATTATCTTATACTCCTTTTATACACGCTTCATACACATTTTGTCTCATCATGTGTAAAATGTGGACACCTAGTGTGAAAGTGTGGACATCGTATGTGCAAAATGTACATTAGGACTTGTAGTGTAAAATGTTTGTTCCTAAAGCAATAGTTATAAAAAAATAAAAAATAAAAATCCTGAGGCAATAGTTAAAATGCTTAGAATAGTGCATTTTCTTCTTTAAGCATTACTGCATTTGGAAAAGTTCTGAAAAAAAATAATAATAAATAAATAATCTCATTGCTATAGGCAAAGATATACATGTTATATTCCAAACCAGATGAGAGAAACCATAGTTATTTCACTGAACCAAACTAGATGTCAGATTTATTAACTACTGAATAATTAATGGAATTGTTCTAGATGATCCTCTTTCTTGTCTTAAAAATAGTTTTTTTCAAACATATTGATTGGCAGCAGTAGTCATGGGACGAGAGTAAAATAGTTGTTTGCTTTTTTAAAATGTTTTTGTTATTATCATAGTAAATGTAATCTTAGCTTGGTCTATTTTACGGTTACGATTTTAGTGTTTATATTTGTAATATTTAATCTTAATTATAAAATTGACTCATTTTAAATAGAGAGTATACTTTTTTGTCAACATTTTTCAGTCAAGTTCATTAACTTTGGACCATAAATTTTCAGTTAATGTCTTTTTTCTTTTTCTTTTCTTTTTATTTTTTTATTTTTGTGAAATATACGATAGAATTTCAACATATGGATACTACTTGGTTTTTTGTATAGGCCGGGATTCAAACTACAAATTTCATATTCAATGACAAAAGATTTTTCTAATTAAGCTAACCGAAATCCACAACTTTCAATGAAAGGTTAATTTGAGTATTTTCGTGTTTGTTAATTGTTTAGTACCTACTAGAAAAGCTTTTAAAAAAATGATTTTGTTACATGTGAGTGCTTCATACAATTGGTGTAGTGTGAAGCAATCTGAATTGGGGTTATTCAGTGCTTAACATCAATTGCAATCCATTTTTTTTTTCCAGTCTCTTGAGAATCCATAGTCAATCCCAAAATTTTGGTACATAGACTTGGTCGTTGTTGGTTTGATAGAACGATCTCACAATGTTGTTGTAGAATCAACGAAAGCATTGACCCAAAAAGTCTACTATCTTAAGATATCATCGGTGGCTTACAACGACATATAAAAACATAAGTGAGTTCTCTCCTAACCAATGTGGGATTCACAACAATGTATAAAGTGTTTGGAACACATTCCCACACCAACATTGGGTTCTCATTGTTTTTAGGTTGAATTTATTGGAATTTTTTTGTTTGTTGTTGAACTGAATTATCTTTTAACGAATGGTGGTTCATGACTCCACTGGGCATTTTGAAAAGCTTGAAGTATAGGAACTTAGCAATTGCACTAAACTTCAAATTCTTCCAAGTTGTTTCATGATGAAATCTCTTGCATTTTTAACACTTACAAGCTGCTCAAGCCGGAAGAAGTTCCCCGATTTTTCTCAAGAAATGGAATGTTTACAATATTTAGCACTACACTCCACTGGTATTTGTGAGTCGCTTTCGTCATTTGCAAATCTTATTGGACTCAAGAAATTACTCCTCGAAAACCATTTGGTACATCTTCCAAGTAGTATTTATAAATTACAACATATTGAAAGGCTCTCTCTTTAAGGTGATGACATATTTCCAAGGGCCTGGAGATTGATAGACAACCACCATGTTATTCTTATATGCGTATAACATGTATTAGAGTATGGAATTTCTGGGTTTTGTAGTGTGTTAGATGCTTATGCTGAAATTGCATCTCAAATCAAATATGTTAGTATTATTGTGGGGGATTTCTTTTATCAAGTCTAAGATGCTCAAGTTCTTAGTTTCCTAAATAGTTTGGAAACGATGCTAACTAACAAAATTGTTTGACAATGGGTGTTATTTTGAAAAAAATCCCTAAATTCACCGATTGAGAATTATCAAGGAAAAAAAAAAAAAAAACACGAATATCGAAATTTCCTCACCTGATGTGAGTTTGTTGAGAAAGAGAGAAATGAGGTAGAAGAAACTGAGGAGAGACTTGAGGAAAAAGTAAAATGGATGCATCTCGTATATACAAAATATCATTATACCCTTGAAAATTTCAATATCCCACCCGCCTCTCCCTTCTCCTTCTTTTGACTCTCTCAAATGAGCCAAGTTTTTCAAAGAGAAGCCAAATCAAATTTCATCGAATACTTTTTCCTCATGGAAAATAAAACAAAGAACGAGTTTTGTACAATCACAATTCACAACAACTCGCGGTTTTCTGGTGTTGGAAATTCCACACTTTTTTACATCAAAATATCATATTTGCCACTACCGTTGGTGATAGATGGGTTGCCTTATCAGCTTTCTGTCAAAGAAAAAGTCTCCTTGGAGACCCGCCGATCGCTGCAATGGAAGACGGATTTGGTATCCGAAATTGGAACCTTGCATTGCTAGTATCACTTCCAACAATTCCATCGATGAAGGCTCGGTATAAACCAATAACCCCTCAAAAAACAATCTTAGTACTATCTATAACAACGTTTTTATTTCTTAAATCTTGAATCAAAAGAGTTTAATACAATTAAATGGACCCTTAAGCAAATGGACCCTTAAGCTCTGCGTTTTGTTATATTCTTAGGGTGCGTTTGGACACCGCTTATTTTGCTAAAAATTGAAAACTGAAAATATTGTAGCAAAATAATTTTTAATGAGTGAATAGTGCCGCAGGACCTATTTTTAATGAAAAAGTTGCTGAAAAAAGAGGTTTGTGGGTCTCGTGAACAATGCACGAGACCCACTGGTGTGCGCTGTCCACCGCTTATTCTCTGGTCAAATGTCTGTCATTGTCCCATGAACAGTGACAAACAACATCTTCACGTGCTTCTCAATAATTTAAAAAAAAAAAAAAAAAGGAAAATGCAAAACGCCAGATGCTAGCCTTTTTCATCCGTATCCAAACGCCTTCTTAATCTAAAAAAGAAAACAAAAATTACGATTAATTTTATAATTTAATTTCCGTTGTTATACCTTTATTTCTCAACATTGTAATATGCTCGAATAGTTGAATCACAGTTGACACTAATATGATCATCCTCTTGAAGCTTAAGCTAAGTTTTTTTTTTTTTTTTTTTTTTTTTTGAGAATACGAAATATTTTTAACACACACATGGAGAGAGGGAAGAAAGTTTTTTAAAGAAATTTATAGTGGTGTATATTCAAAAGGGCTTAACTCTTGGATACAAGACACAGACTTTAAACCTCTTTAACTCACATTCATTTTCCAATGTGGAATTAACCCATTGTTTTTTCTTTTGAGAATGCTAAGTATTTTTAACACACACACACGGGGAGAGGGGAGAAGGTTTTTTAAAGAAACTTACAGCGGTGAATATCCAAAAGGGCTTAACTCTTGGATACACAATACAAGCTTTAAACCTCTTTAACTCACACTCATTTTTCAATGTGAGATTAACCCAAAAGGGCCTAATACTTGGATACACAATACAGGCTTTAAACTTCTTTAACTCACACTCATTTTTCAATGTGAGATTAACCTACTGTTTTTTCTTTTGAGAATACTAAGCATTTTTAACACACACGGGGAGAGAGGGGAATGGTTTTTAAAGAAACTTACAGTGGTGTATATCCAAAAGGGCCTAACTCTTGGATACACAATATATGCTTTAAACCTCTTTAACTCACACTCATTTACCAATGTGGGATTGACCCACTGTTTTTTCTTTTGAGAATAATAAGTATTTTTAACACACACACACGGGTAGAGGGGAGAAGGTTTTTTAAAGAAATTTACAGTAATGTATATTCAAAAGGGCCTAACTCTTGGATACACAACACAAGCTTTAAACCTCTTAAGCTAAGTTAATTGTTGTATTTTGAGGTTAGGGTGGCATAGATGAAGTAAACAAAGAGGAGTAGTAATCAACCATCATATTACCCAGCCGGGATTCATTCTCAAGCCTTCTAACACCCGCTATAAAATTCCTCTTCTTTCTCTGGGTGCCACGGCAGTGAAAATATTTGGTGCCCAGCCATAGACTCGGCTGCTGCTTTTTCTTTTTATTAGAGCTTTCCTAACATTCCCAAAGGATCTTTTACTCCAATATTTCAGTTGAGATTGACTTTTTTTGGGAACCCGTCCATTGGAGAACCAGTGATTCTTGTATCCCATATTGAGTGAACCACACCCTCACAGCCTTCATCTTTAAGCCACATTGCTTCCAAACGGAAGGGCCGTTCTGGTTTGTAGAATCATGCCAATTCATAGCCATATAGGCTTGTAATCAGACTTGAAACCTCAATAGAGCAGTCTTATACTTTGCATATACGTCACTACCTTCACAAGTTAAAGAGTCTCGTATTTGATATGGAATTTTACCTTAGTGTTACACGTGTTTGTACTTTTATATATAATTTTCTTTTTGATTGAGTCGATGCATTTTTAACTTGTAATTTGTCTTCAATTATTGGGTCATGGGGGGTGGCTAAGTCAGCCTGATGAGCAGCAAGTGCAAAAACTTGTGGAGATGGGCTTTGCTGAAGCTGCTGTTAGAAGTGCTCTGGAAGCTGTTAAATTGTTAATGGTGATGAAGTTTTGGCTATTAAAATGCTGCGCTTTGTAGAGTGTGCACCAGTTGGAAATGAAACAAATACAAAGGTTTAGATTGAATCTCTAAGTTCCTCATCTAGCCTAGGCCTGTCTTTTAATTCCTTACATGCTATGTTGTTGCAAGCATATCTATCTTCTGATGTAGCTTTATCCGTGTGACACTAGCTTATTGCCAAGCAACTTTTGCCATGAGGTGGAGTTGCCATAACTATCAATGCCATTGAAGTTTTCAAAATTAAAGAAGAATGTTTTATGTTCAGCACCTTGTTTTAATCAACTAATGCTTTGATAAAAAGCTAGATAAGTGTTAAACTATGGGAGTTTTCCCTTAGGAGGAAAAGTTGTCTTATTCATCACATATATGCATCCGCTTACATAATATAAGAGGGATGATGTTTGTAGCCAATGCATTGCAACCTTGATTGATAAAGCTGGACTCAATTACTAAGTACCATACAAGTAACACAAGTAACCTAATAAGTTGACTTGTATTTTATGATTTGAATTCAAAATGAACGTAATTATTCCTTTCATGAGCATCACTTTAAGCCTTGCCCCATCAATGGTGAAAAAACAAAATCATGCAGTGAACTTTTTTTTTTTTTTTTGGTGAGAAAAATTAAGTTGTTTTGCTTATAACTAAAGAAAAGCCATAAGGGCTTTTGATCAAAAGAGGAACCTCGATAGAGCAGTCATATACTTGCATATCTGTCACTATCTTCACTATTGAAAATGTCTAATCTTCGATATGAAATTTTACCATTAGTGTCACATGTGTTTGTACTTTTATCTGTAATTTTCTTTTAATTGAGTCTATGCACTTGTAACTTGCAATTTGTCTTCAGCTATGGCAGCCTGATGAGCAGTGGGTGCAAAAACTTGTGGAGAATGGCTTTGCTGAAGCTGCTGTGCGAAGTGTTCTGGAAGCTGTTAATTGTGATGAAATCTTGGCTATTAAAATGCTCCACTTTGCAGAGTGTGCACCAACTGGAAATGATACAAACACAAAGGTTTAGTTTGAATCTCTAAGTTCCTCATGTAGCCTAGGTCTGTCTTTTAATTCCTTGCATGCTATGCTTTTGCAAGCATATCTATCTTTTGATGTAGCTCTATCCATGTGACACTAGCTTATTGTCTAGAAACTTTTGCCATGAGGTGGAGTTGCCATAACTATCAGTGCCATTGAAGTTTTCAAAATTAAAGAATAAAGTTTTATGTCTAGTACCTTGTTTTAATCAACTAATGATTTGATACGAAGCAAGATAACTGCTAAACTGTGGGTGTTTGCCCTTAGGAGGAAAAGTTGTCTCATTCATCACATATATGCATCCTTTCTCTGTGTGTTGGTCCCACATATGATTGGGGCTTACATAATATAAGAGGGATGATGTATGTAACCAATGTATGTTGCAACCTTGATTGATAAACAAAACTGGGAACAAAAAACAGAAACGCATGCTGTCACGCATATACATGTATGTTTCCCTTTGCTAAGTGTGGTGTTCAAAGTTCGAATGCATCCAGCCAGAAAATTCATGCTAAGCAACACCATTTTCTTCTTTTAAATTTTCAATTTTGGAAGGCTTATATTATACTAACAAAGAGAGAGATGGAAATGTGAGGAACTTCAAAGGGAACAAAAGAGATTGGAAAGAGAAAGAAGAAGAAAAGTTGAAATTTTAAAATAACAAAGATAGAGAAATGTGTTTTTGATTTTTGATTTTATTTTATTTTATTTTTATAATTGTTTATGTTAAAGTTATGTCTGATTGCAAGCTTCACTGGTGCATATTTTTTATTTTACAGAGACCCCTTCTATTGTTTTTTTTTTTTTTTTTTTCTTATTTTTAGTTTTTGAAAGAAAATTGAGAAACTTTGATGTCATGGACATCATTTGTTTAAGTAGCAATTTTATGATTTTGGTTTTTTTAATGTTGTAATCTGTTTGGTTGGGGGAAAAATTTAAGAAAACAAAGTGAAATGGTTACTAGGTCTTATTCTTGTTGTTCTGGTTTAAGAGAAATGAATAACTGAAAGTGAAAACTAATAGCTGTAATAGGCTTAGTTAAGTGTAGTGTTTTGTGTGTGGGGGGGGTGGTGGTGGGGGAGGGTGGTGGGGGAGAGGTTGGGTGTGTTAGTTTGGAAAAAGAAAAAAGATTTTTATTTTTCTTTCTTACACTTTCTAACCAATCATAAGGACCTAAAGGAGATTCTGACAAGAGTTGGCTGGATATTTGTTACGTACATTGGATTATAGGTACCTTGAAAAGGGGAGTATGGGGTTCTTTAATTGCATGGTTCAATGGTTGGGAATCTTGGCTTCATTTGCTGAGGTAGCTATGAAATGGGTTTTCAAATAGTCACATCGTTATTAAAAATTCACCATGTTGAGTGTTTTATAATTTGTTGCCTGTTTAGAGATCATGGATGGGTGTGGGATATAATGAATCCAAACTGATCAAATTTGATGATTTCTCTGATCAGTAAATGACTATATGTATGATGAACAAATATTTCTAATAAATATTATCATTTAAATTTGTGTAAAATTATGTGATTACTATTGTAGTTTTTATTTTATTTATTTTTTTATTTTTTGATAAGTAACTTAAAAATATATTGAAAAAACACAACCCCGTACAAAGGAAATGTACGAAAGAGGCAAGAACATCAAGAAAACAAGGTAGTTTTTTTTTTTTTAATTATCTTTGTATAAGGTAAAAGAAGAAGATGGTAGTTTCTGTATCCATCCTTAAATGATTGTTGGTTGTAAAAATAGATAATGAAGTTTGCAGAAGTATTTCTCTGTGTCTTTGTTTAGTATATCAGCATCAATTTATAAACTTGATTTTCCTTTGACTATTATTGCAGGATGGTGCATTGATAATTCGAAAGCCATGACCGGTATTTTGCTCTTTACTTCCTGGCATGGAAGCGAGATGTGGATTCGAGTTTTGGCTTAGGGACTCTCACTGATAATGGTTCCAAAGTTTCAGCTTTCTTAAATCGATGAAGACCAGCTCTTCCATACATTTTTTTTTCTTTTTAAATTTTCTAAATTCCCTAAAAGTTTGATAAAAGAAATCCCCCACAATAATACTAACATATTTGATTGGAGATGCAATTTCAGCATAAGCATCTAACACACTACAAAACCCAGAAATTCCAAACTCCAATACATGTTATACGCATATAAGAATAGCATGGTGGTTGTCTATCAATCTCCAGGCCCTTGGAAATATGACATCACCTTAAAGAGAGAGCCTTTCAATATGTTGTAATTTATAAATACTACTTGGAAGATGTACCAAATGGTTTCCGAGGAGTAAGTTCTTGAGTCCAATAAGATTTGCAAGTGACGAAAGCAACTCACAAATACCAGTGGAGTGTAGTGCTAAATATTGTAAACATTCCATTTCTTGAGAAAAATCGGGGAACTTCTTCAGGCTTGAGCAGCTTGTAAGTGTTAAAGATGCAAGAGATTTCATCATGAAACAACTTGGAAGAATTTGAAGTTTAGTGCAATTGCTAAGTTCCTATACTTCAAGCTTTTCAAAACGCCCAGTGGAGTCATGAACCACCATTCGTTAAAAGATAATTCAGTTCAACAACAAACAAAAAAATTCCAATAAATTCAACCTAAAAACACTGAGAACCCAATGTTGGTGTGGGAATGTGTTGCAAACACTTTATACATTGTTGTGAATCCCACATTGGTTAGGAGAGAACTCACTTATGTTTTTATATGTCGTTGTAAGCCACCGATGATATCTTAAGATAGTAGACTTTTAAGGGTCAATGCTTTCGTTGATTCTACAACAACATTGTGAGATCGTTCTATCAAACCAACAACGACCAAGTCTATGTCCCAAAATTTTGGGATTGACTATGGATTCTCAAGACACTGGAAAAAAAAAAAAAAAAAAAAAAAAGGTGGATTGCAATTGATGTTAAGCACTGAATAACCCCAATTCAGATTGCTTCACACTACACCAATTGTATGAAGTACTCACATGTAACAAAATCATTTTTTTAAAAGCTTTTCTAGTAGGTACCATAAAATTATCAGACACAAAAATAATCAAATTAACCTTTCATTGAAAGTTGTGGATTTCGGTTAACTTAATTAGTAAAATCTTTTGTCATTGAATATGAAATTTGTGGTTCAAATCCCGGCCTATACAAAAAACCAAGTGGTATCCATATGTTGAAATTCTATCGTATATTTCACCAAAAAAAAGAGAAAAAAAGACATTAACTGAAAATTTATGGTCCATAGTTAACGAACTTGACTGAAAAATGTTGACAAAAAAGTATACTCTCAATTTAAAATGAGTCAATTTTATAAATAAGATTAAATATTACAAATATAAACACTAAAATCTTAACCGTAAAATAGACCAAGCTAAGATTACATTTACTATGATAATAACAAAAACATTTTAAAAAAGCAAACAACTATTTTACTCTTGTCCCATGACTACTGCTGCCAATCAATATGTTTGAAAAAAACTATTTTCAAGACAAGAAAGAGGATCATCTAGAACAATTCCATTAATTATTTAGTAGTTAATAAATCTGACATCTAGTTTGGTTCAGTGAAATAACTATGGTTTCTCTCATCTGGTTTGGAATATAACATGTATATCTTTGCCTATAGCAGTGAGATTATTTATTTATTTTTTTTTTTTCAGAACTTTTCCAAATGCAGTAATGCTTAAAGAAGAAAATGCACTATTCTAAGCATTTTAACTATTGCATCAGGAAATTTTTTTTTTTTTTTTTTTAAACTATTGCTTTAGGAACAAACATTTTACACTACAAGTCCTAATGTACATTTTGCACATATGATATCCACACTTTCACACTAGGTGTCCACATTTTACACATGATGAGACAAAATGTGTATGAAGCGTGTATAAAAGGAGTATAAGAAAATCAAAGCCCTTTATTTTTTCGTCACTTCACAACCATGAATACCACCATTACCAACACCATCATCAAAATAAAAAACACTCCTGCACATGATTTCTTTGATTTTCTTTTTACTTTTCTTTTACTCTGGGAGTACAAGCAAAATGGCCAAACAAATAGTGCATGTCATCAATGGTTAATTCTTTTTCTCTTCTTTCTGCCATTTAGATGTTGATAGATTATATCTTCTATGAGTGAGTTCTTAGTTTCCAATATAATGTACACATGCCAAGAGCTTGTAATTCAACTGACACTTTTTGATATTTCTAATAGAGACGTCCAGGGTTCAAATCCTCCCTCCCCAACCATCAATATATATATGTGCGTGTGTGTGTGTGTGGGGGGGGGGGGGGGGGGGAACAAGTTTTAGTCATGAGCTTTCTGGAAAGGTTTGCTATGGTGACAACATAAATTTGTTAGAATTCATTATCTATTATATCAAAGGTTGACTATGTTGAACCAGTCAGTCACCAGATTAAACTTCCTGTTCAATCTGCAGAAGGGGTGCTTTTGGTGAATTGATAATTTGATATCCCTTACTATAAAGTAAATTCTTGGGTCATGGTTGGGTGATTGAAACTCCCCAAGAACACACACACAAACAAAGTTCATAACTTTACGTCTTTCTCAATTAAAGTAATTTGGCCACTTTCATTCATCACACAGCATATATAGTGAAATCTAATAAAATAAAAACAGATTTTGAGATCAAATCATACCATAGTATCTCATGCATATCATAAACTACACCACATTGGTTTCTTGGGATAAATGCCTGGTTGAGGTCTCATCCTGAAAGGAAGATGATAGAGCATATTTAGATAACCACATTTGCACTTTGAAACATATTTTGGAATGAATAAACAAAAAATCAAGGATGACACTAACCATGTTAGACAACTGGTCGCTTATAGAGTACATGGAACCCAGCATTGCCTCTAGAGTATCTTGAGCTAATTGGAACTTCACATCCAATTCTCCTGAGTGAGACTGCGCATCATTTTGAAGCTGCAAAATGAGTAGTAACAGTCAATAGTCACATAATCACACAGACTATTGAACATATTTTTTTTCTTACACTTCCAGTAAGTGTATCTAATGTTTATTTCTCACTCTCATTTTCAAATTACAAACTAAAGGAGACTCATTCTAAGTTCATTCACCACTAAAAATTCAAATGTAAGAGATACTCTTCAGATACCTTCAAATTGATAACAGCCACAGGGTCTACTGATTCAGCATCCTGATTTGCCATATCCCATGTCATTGCCTTCAACCGGGGCAAAGTAACCTAGACATTGTCCATTCAGAAATAAAGTCAGATTCTTGTGTGTTACCTAGTAGATCAGTGAGGTTGTGTACACCATAATCAAATTTCTAACCTGATCCTTGAGTAAATCATCCCGCCATTCTCGTTGAAACTTTTGGAGCAGAAGTGTCAATAGTCTTTGTAGTTCAGGCAATACTTCTGTGGGAAACAGTTTATGAATGTCATCCTTGCTGATATTCTCGTAAACAAACCTACGGATCAACATGCGAAGACATACCAAAAGCTGCAATATAGAACATCAGAATTATAACCCACACCAGGTGGAATTCGTTAAGAAAGCCTATACCACTTAGAAAACTTGAATCACTTTTTAGTAGATAGTGATAATATAACAAGTAAAGTAGATGAACACATTCAAAATGGCTGCTTTATACAAGGCAACCTTGTATCATTCTACGCATGTTTAGTCAAAAGATAATTTAGTTCAACAACAAACAGGAAATTTCCAAATTGAACCTAAAAACACTAGGTACCCAACACCAAAATTTTGGGATCAACTATGGATCCACAACAGACTATGAACAAAAAGAAAAAAAAAAAAGTAGATTGCAAATGAAGTTAAGCACTGAATAAGTGAATAATCATGACTGAATTCACATTGCTTCACACAAATTGAATGAAGTACTCGCATGCAACAGATAGAAAGGAAAGAAAAAGTCTTTATTAAGTTTAAACATTCAAAACCATTCCTTTCAAGCTTTTTCTAGTAGCTACTATACACATTTCCCATATTCAATTATCAGAAAAACACTCAAATTAACCTTTCATTGAAATTTTAGAGTTCTTCTAAGACCACAACTTTTGTGAAGGGACTATGAATGATTGTCTATCACTTTCACAAAGACCCACCACTCACACAGTCAGCTACTGCCACATTAGTACATTGTCATGTCATTTAGATAGGAAGAAATAAAAATTTAACAGTAAAATAGAAAAGGCTAAGAATTTTTTTTTTATTACATTCACCATGACAATAACAACAACGTGTTAAAAAAACAACACAGAAATTACAAGACAAGATTTTCAGTTAAATTGAATAGGCGTGCGTGTGTACTAGGTGATACATACAGGGTCGAGGTCGGAATCGTTTTCAAGCTGGAGCATGTCGCGGACGATGTGGCAGTCGGCGGAGTCGAGACCGGTTTTGCGTGTTCTCCAAAGGGCTTGGAGAATGTATTCTACTGACTCTTTCGAATTCGACCTCATCAATAGTGGCAAGTGAACCCACAAACTTCGCTCCATTCTCTCTACTGTGTCTTCCTCAACAAAACAACCCAACTCCCTATTCAAGTTCTTCACTTCAATTCAAAGTTCAAACCTTGTTGGCACTAGAAGTAGAAGTGAAAAGCTGCAAGTGAGAGAGAGTTTCCCATGTTCCACATCCAGTTCCTTCCACCTATTGCGCCTCTGTGCTTTTTACCATTGAAAACTGGAAAGCCACTAGAAAGTGTCAGTTGTTTTGTTTTTGGGTTGTTGGTGGGTTGGACTCTGAGTTGGGGTTCAATTGGGCTCAAGATGATTTTTTGAATTTGCTAAGCTTGGGGTTGGACTGGGCTTGAATCTGGTGAGGATTGGTTTGGTAAAGATTTGATGGGGATTGATACTTGATTACTAATTTATTTGGAAAAAAAAAAAAAAAAAGAGTTGGCTTTTAAATGTGTATGGAGCTATCATGCTCCAATCTACTATGTGGTAATTGTAGAGATTATTTACTTGTAATTTTAGTTATATGATTTTTTTAGTAAATTATGTGACTTGTTTAAATAATACATATGAATAGTTTTATAAATTGTCACGTAGTGAGTTGGAGGAGATTCCTTAAAATTGATTTAGAGTTAACCTTTGTAAAAAACAATATTAGTGAAATTTTAAATAAATTAAAATCAAATATCAAAATGATTAGTATAGGCAAAGACAAACATCATTGAACCTAATTCGTTGGTTCTTCAAGAACACAACCAAGGCCTTGGCTCGACATTTCCCAACAAGTCGTCAACGCTACCTTAGGGCATCTTTTGGCCACAAAACCGTTCCTCACATTAAGCTTACACTCCCGTGGTTGATTAGGGAAACTTCCACGACCATTCAATCATTGTTAATAACATTGGACAAGAAGAGTTTTTTTAATATGTTTTATGTTATGTTTTAGTTTTAAAAAAAAGTTCTTTTTCCTAAAAATAGTGAGGTAAGTAACATTTACATAATAGAACCAACATCGAGTGATGAAAGTGACAAATTTTAAGTTAGCGGTGAGCCAAATGAAATTTAAGCTTAAGAGCATTCGCACCTGGCATGCCACATGTTAGCCCATTTTACCATTTAAGCACAAAAAACTCCTTCCATCCGGACTTGTAAAAGCCAACTATTGCAAAAAAATTTGTGATAGTGCTATAGTGCAATTCTAAAGATAGAACCACATTGTATCACTATTGTAAAACTAAAAATATTCTTTTATTCTTTTTCTCTCTCCAATCTGTCTCCCTGACTCTCCCACTCTCTCAAGTCTGTCTCCCATGTCTCTTTCTCTCTCTCAAATTTCTCCCTCTCCCTTTGCTCTCTCTTAGTGATTTCTCCCTTTCCTTTTGCTCTCCCTCAGACCATCGTTGGCCACCATCGCCCAGCAACGCCAAGCCTAGGCTGCTATTAGCCACGGTCTCACCAGGCATAATTTGATGGATCTTTCCAACCCCAAACTCTTAGCCTCTCTCTTCGATCTAGTGGGTTTGTGGTGAGTTAGTGTGGTTTGTGTTTTCGTGTGTGTGGCTTTGTTGATGGTTTGTGTTTGTGTAGCTCTGTGTGTGTGGTGATGGGTTTGGATAGGTTGCTTAGTGTATCATGGGTTTGTGTGTGTGTAACTCTGTGTGTTGAACAAATGCTAAAGGTTAAGGGAGAAAGAGAGGAAAAGGAAGAGAAAAAGAAAAATAGTAAAACAAAAGGAATAAAATGGAATATTTAAATAAAATGAAAAAAAAATAGAATTTTGGAATGTTAAGTACATTGTAAAATTGTATGATATAATTGATAAAATAATTTTTTGAGATGGTAAAATAGGATGAAATAGAATTTTGAGATATAAACGCTCTAATATCGCGTGGTTACTGGTTAATAGTAATTTTTCACCAAAAATTAAAAAGAAGAATTATAACAGCGATACTAAAAGGGATTTTTGAAATCGACACCTCGTTGACATGACAACATAACATCGCCGGTACAATTACTAGTAGAACAACGGTTTCCTTTTACTTTCCAAATTAACCACAAAAGAATTAAAGAAAAGAAAAGAAAAAGAGAAGAGTTTCACGGACGAAGGTGGAAGCAGAACAAAATGGCACCACACGATCTCCGTTGTCCGTTCAAGCGAGCAGCGATCTCCGATCAACAGAGGCACAGGGAACTCTCCTTACAGCGCCAAGCACAGCACCGTCGCGACGCCCAACACCAAGCTCGCTGCTTAACCTCTTTCCTTAACCCCCACTTCGAACCCGACCCCGACCCCAACCCCGACCTCGAAACCACATTCGAAACCGAACCCGAACCCACAGACTCACCGAAAGAGCTCGACATTCATCATGCCTCGAAACTGAAAGGCCCCGAAGCTCGTAAATGGTTCACCTGACAACTCATGCTCCCCGAGTGGATGATCGATGTCCCTGATCAACTCCCCCAAGATTGGTCTCTCTCTCACAGTTTTCAATGTACACATAAATGTCCACATTTAAATTCAAGTTTTGTTTTGTGTTTTTTTTTTTTTTTTTTTTTTTTTTTAATGGAGGTATGTGTTTGCGAGGCCAGCAAGGAAGCGATGTTTTGTGGTGTCGAGCAATGGAACGACAGTGAGTAGGTTGAGAAATGGTTTGATGTTGCACCATTTTCCTTCTGCGTTGCCTAGTGGAGCTAGGACTAAAGATTCCTCAGGCTTTGCTCAGTCTTATTCTATACTTGACTGCATTTTTCATGAGGTATATATATACATATGGATTAGCAAAGTCTTTTACTTAGTAATTGTTCAATTGTGAATTGCAATTCACTTTTTCCTCTTACTTTTAAAGTTGTTTAACTCAAGTTTGTTTATTTTTGCTCTTCTCTTAACTCATTATTAAGTATGAATACTTCATTTGGGTTGTTGTACCCATGTCTACACTTGACATGCATGTCCTAGCCATGTGTAAAAAATATGTAGGACACGGATGGGACACTAGAATAAGAGGCATCAATTACCCTTTTGCAAAACAAAGAGATCATTCATGCTCTGAATAGGAATAGTGCATTTGAAAATTAAATATTTACTTTTTAATTTGATACATATATTTAACTGTGGGGGAAAAAGGGTCCGGCCCAACGTGATGGGCCGAAGGCCCATAGGAGGGCTATTTTGCGACCGAGAAGAGGAAGATGGAAAAGGCAGAGCCCGACTGGAAGTGGGACCCTTAAGAGGAAGAATTATCACAGTCCGAAGAGGATATCTCCTGTCCAAAGAGGTTGTAATCCTCTGACGCCATATCATAGATCAATTGAATGTGTGAAAGGCTAGAATGACCTTTCGAGGACTCCACCTGATCAAGATAAGCTCTGAGCATACTATGGAACGATAAGGATGGAGAAATATCTAAGGGGAAAGCTGCTGCCACTTTATTTAATGCACTACAACAACTTTTTTGGCCGCATTTATGTGGAGAAGACTCCTGAACAGTGCATCCTAACCTACCACCACTCACACAGAGCTAAAAGAAGATGTCTGACGTGACATGTACTTCAACAAACTCATAAATGAGGAACACGTGGACGATAGAGATGAGGACAGGAGTGACTATATAAAGAAAGGAAGTTCCTAACAAAAGGGGGGGGGGGGATGAAACTTGGTTGTGACCCTAAGATTTTTGTTCATCAGAAAAACAAATAGTGTAACTCTTCGGATTATCAAAGTTTACGCGTAAATTAATGTTAGCTTGTGTTTGAAAGCTGTGATCCGTTGTTATTAATCCCATACTTAATCTAACTCTTTCACCCATACTCTACAAATTAATTGTCTTTAGGCTTGGGCCACAAATACCAACCCCACATTAACATTATGTGAAAAATAAATGCTTAATTATATATAGAAAATAAAAATAAAAATATATTTAATGGGCATGTCTTGCCGTATTTGTGTCCTATTTTTTCAAAAATTTCCGTGTCTCATTCTGCTACCTATACCCATGTCTATGCTTCTTAGCTCGTTAATGAGTGCCTTAAGGCCACATGTTAAGGAATATTAAACGATCTTGATAAATTAACAATTGTATAAAAAACTTAAGTTGATAATATATTTATTCTTTATTGTAACACACTCTCTCATGTGTGGGTCCAAACTGAACATGGAATATAATTTCTAAATGGGGAGGTAGAGTAGAGATAGGATTCAACTTTAGGATCATTTGCTCTGATACCATGATAATATCATGTCTCCCAAATGCTTAAGTCGATTGAGAATGGGTGAATTTAATCCTTTAACAATTATTCTCAAAATAAATCTGTTGTGGCATTTGTGGTTTGATTTTGTGATAATTGGGTTTTGTGACTTTTAATCCTCGGGCGTTGATTAAAATTATTCTCAAAATAAATGCTTAATCTGCTGTGGTATCCATATGTTGAAATTCTATTGTATATGTCCCAAAAAAAAAAAAAAAAAACATTAACTGAAAATTTATGGATATGTCCCAAAAAAAAAAAAAAAAACATTAACTGAAAATTTATGGACCATAGTTAACGAAGTTGACTGAAAAATGGTGACGAAAAAGTATAATCTCAATTTAAAATGAATCAATTTCATAATTAAGATTAAATATTACAAATATAAACACTAAAATCTTAATCGGAAAATAGGCCAATCTAAGATTACATTTACTATGATAATAACAAAAACATTTTTTTTAAAAAAAAACAACTATTTTATAGAGTCCTCCCATGAACTACTGCTGCAATCAATATGTTTAAAAAAACTATTTTTAAGACAAGAAAGAGGACCAACTAGAACAATTCCATTAATTATTTAGTAGTTAATAAATCTGACATCTAGTTTGGTTCAGTGAAATAACTATGGTTTCTTGTTTCTCAAAAAAAAAAAAAAAAACACTATGGTTTCTCTCATACTGTTTGGAATATAACATGTATACCATTGCCTAGAGCAGTGAGATTATTTTATTTTATTTTTTTCAGAACTTTTCCAAACGTAGTAATGCTTAAAGAAGAAAATGCACTATCCTAAGCATTTTAACTATTGTCTCGGGAATTTAAAAAAAAAAAAAAAAAAACTACTGCTTTAGGAATAAACATTTTACATCACAATTCCTAATGTACATTTTTTTTTTTTTTTGCTAGTTAATTATGGGGGATAGAACCCCCGAGCTTATAGATACACATGGTACCGAGTACCACCAGGCTACAAGGCTCGGTGGTAATGTACATTTTGCGCATACGATATCCACACTTTCACACTAGGTGTCCACATTTTACACATGACGAGACAAAATGCTTATGAAGAGTGTATAAAAGGAGTATAAGACAATAAAAGCCCTTTACTTTTTCATCACTTCACAACCAACCAGGGTAATTATTGAGTACTTCGGAGTACCATAAATGTGTACTCTCTCCTCTCACATAACAGTGGATCCTACTAATTAAATTTATAGTAGGACTCACAATTTATGTTAGATGAGGGAGTACGCATTCATAGTATTTCGAAAGTATTTAATAATTTTCCAACTATGAATACATCCACTACCAACACCATCATTAAAATAAAAAACGCACTTGCACATGATTTCTTTATGGTTTTCTTTTTACTTTTCTTTTACTTTGGGAGTGCAAGCAAAATGGCCAAACAAATAGTGCACGTCATCAATGGTTAATTCCTTTTCTCTTCTTTCTGCCATTTAGATGTTGACAAATTATAGCTTTTACGACTAATTTCTTAGTTTCCAATATAATGTACACATGCCAAGAGCTTGTAACTCAACTGACACTTTCTGATATTTTCAATAGAGACATCCTAGGTTCAAATCCTCCTTCTCCCAACCATCAAAATATATATATGTGGGAACAAGTTTTAGTCGTGAGCTTTCTGGAAAGGTTAACTACGGTGTCAGCATAAATTTGTTAGAATTTATTATATATTATATCAAAGGTTGACTATGTTGAACCAGTCAGTCACCAGATTAAACTTCCCGTTCAATCTGTAGAAGGGGTGCTTTTGGTGAATTGATAATTTGATATCCCTTACTATGAAGTAAATTCTTGGGTCATGGTTGGGTGATTGAAACTCCCCAAGAACACACACACAAACAAAGTTCATAACTTTACATCCTTCTCAAGTACAGTAATTTGGCCACTTTCATTCATCACACAGCATATATAGTGAAATCTAATAAAATAAAAACAGATTTTGAAATCAAATCATACCACAATATCTTATGCATATCATAAACTACACTACATTGGTTTCTTGGGAGAAATGCCTAGTTGAGGTCTCATCCTAAAAGGAAGATGATAGAGCATATTTAGATAACCACATTTGCACTTTGAAACATATTTTGGAATGAATAAACAAAAAATCAAGGATGACACTAAACATGTTAGACAACTGGTCTCTTATAGAGTACATGGAACTCAGCATTGTCTCTAGAGTATTTTGAGCTAATTGGAACTTCACATCCAATTCTCCCGAGTGAGACTGTGCATCATTTTGAAGCTGCAAAATGAGCAGTAACAGTAAATAGTCGCATAATCACACAGACAATTGAACATATTTTTTGTCTTACGCTTCCAGTAAGTGTTTATTTAATGTTTATTTCTCACACTCATTCTCAAATTACAAACTACAGGACACTCATTCTAAGTTCATTCACCACTAAAATTTCAAATGTAAGAGATACTCTTCAGATACCTTCAAATTGATAACAGCCACAGGGTCTACTGATTCAGCATCCTGATTTGCCATATCCCATGTCATTGCCTTCAACCGTGGCAAAGTAACCTAGACATTGTCCATTCAGAAATAAAGTCAGATTCTTGTGTGTTACCTAGTAGATCAGTGAGGTTGTGTATACCATAATCAAATTTCTAACCTGATCCTTGTGTAAATCATCCCGCCATTCTAGTTGAAACTTTTGTAGCAGAAGCGTCAGTAATCTTTGTAGTTCAGGCAATACTTCAGTTGGAAACAGTTAATGAGTGTCATCCTTGCTGACATTCTCGTAAACAAACCTACGGATCAACATGCGAAGACATACCAAAAGCTACAATATAGAAGATTAGAATTATAACCCACACCAGGTGGGATTCGGTAAGAAAGCCTATACCACTTAGAAAACTTGATGACCTTTTAAGACCTTTTTGAGTAGATGGTGATAACATAACAAGTAATGTAGATGAACACTTTCAAAATGGCTTCTTTATACAAAGAAACCTTGCATCATTCTACGCATGTTTAGTCAAGAGATAATTTAGTTCAACAACAAACAGGAAAATTCCAAATTGAACCTAAAAACACTAGGTACCCAACACCAAAATTTTGGGATCAACTATGGATCCACAACAGACCATGAACAATAAAAAAAAAAAAAGGTAGATTGCAAATGAAGGTAAGCACTGAATAAGTGAATAATCATGACTGAATTCGCATTACTTCACACAAATTGAATGAAGTACACGCATGTAACAGATAGAAAGGAAAGAAAAAGTCTTTATTTAGTTTAAACATTCAAAACCATTCCTTTCAAGCTTTTTCTAGTAGCTACTGTTACACATTTCCCACATTCAATTATCAGAAAAACACTCAAATTAACCTTTCATTGAAAATTTAGAGATCTTCTAAGACCACAACTTTTGTCAAGAGATTATGAATGATTGTCTATCACTTTCACAAACACCCACTACTCACATAGTCAACTACTGCCACATTAGTACATTGTCATGTCATTTAAACAGGAACATAGACCAAAGCTAAGAAATTTTTTTTATTACATTCACTATGACAATAACAGCAACATGTTTAAAAAAAAAAAACACAGAAATTACAAGACAAGATTTTCAGCTAAATTGAATAGGCGTGTGTACTAGGTGATACATACAGGGTCGAGGTCGGAATCATTTTCAAGCTGGAGCATGTTGGGACGATGTGGCGGTCGGCGGGGTCGAGACCAATTTTTCGTGTTCTCCAAAGGGCTTGGAGAATGTATTCTACTGACTCTTTCGAATTTGACCTCATCAATAGCGGCAAGTGACCCCACAAACTGCGCTCCATTCTTTCTTCTGTGTCTTCCTCAATAAAACAACCCAACTCCCTGTTCAAATTCTTCACTTCAATTCAAAGTTCAAACCTTGTTGGCACTAGAAGTAGAAGTGAAAAGCTGCGAGTGAGAGAGAGTTTCACTTCTAGTTCCTTCCACCTATTGCGCCTCTGTGCTTTTTACCATTGAACCCGCTTGACTGACTGGAAAGTGATTGGAAAGGGTCAGTTGTTTTGGGGGTGTTTGTTTTGTCCGTTCAAACAACTATTCTCAGTTTTTAAACAATATTTTACGTATTTTAACGGACTTTTTCATGCCACGTATTTTTAAATAATAATTTTTAATTTTTAAACACATGTACCAAACGAGTCCTTTATTTTTGGGTTGCTGGTGGGTTGGACATTTTTTTTTTTTTTGAGTGGTGGGTTGGACTTTGAATTGGGGTTCAATTGGGCTCAAGATGATTCTTTAAATTTGCTAAGCTGGGGGTTGGGCTGAACTTGGCTAATGATATGGATCCAATGAGGATTGGTTTGGTAAAGATCTGATGGGTTTGAAACTTGATTATTACTAATTTATTTGGAAAAAAGAGTTTAGCTTTTAAATATGTTTGGAGTTATCATGCTCCAATTTATTATGTGGTAATTGAAGAGATTATTCACCTGTAATTTTAGTTATGTACATTTTTTTAATGAATTATGTGACTTGTTTAAATAATACATATGAATAGTCTTATAAATTGTCACATAGTGAGTTGGAGGAGATTCCTCCAAATTGATTTGGAGTTAATCTTTATAAAAATTGATGAACAATATCGATGAAAATTTAAATAAATGCAAATCAAATATGAAAATGATTAGTATAGGTAAAAACAAACATCGTTGAACTTAATTCGTTGGTTCTTCAAGAACACAACCAAGGCCTTGGCTCGACATTTCCCAACAAGTCATCAACACTACCTTGGGGCATCTTTTGGCCAGAAAACCGTTCCTCACATTAAGCTTACACTCTTGTGGTTGATAAGGAACACTTCCACGACTATTCGATCATCATTAATCGCATTGAATAAGAAGAGTTTTTAAATATGTTTTATGTTATGTTTTAGTTTTAAAAAGTGTTCTTTTTACTTAAAAATAGTGTAGTATGTAACATCTACCTAATAGAACCAACTTCGAACGAGTGAAGTGACAAATTTTTAGTTAGGGGTAAGCCTAGTGAAATTTGGGTCTAATATCGTGTGGTTAATAGTAATTTTGCACCCAGAAAAGAAAAAAAAAAATATTACAGCGATACTAAAAGGGATTTTGAAATCGACACCTTGTTGACATGACAACATAACATCGCCGGTACATTTGCTAGTAGAACAACGGTTTCCTTTACTTTCCATATTAACAAAAAGAAGAGAAGAGGTTCACCGACGAAGGTGGAAGCAGAACAAAATGGCACCACACGATCTCCGCCGTCCGTTCAAGCGAGCAGCGATCTCCGATCAACAGAGACGCAGGGAACTCTCCCTACAGCGCCAAGCACAGCATCGCCGCGACGCCCAACACCAAGCTCGCTGCTTAGCCTCTTTACTCAACCCCCACTCCGAACCCGACCCCGAACCCGAACTCGAACCCGAAACCACATCCGAACCCGAACCCGAACCCTCAGACTCACCGAAAGAGCTCGACATTCGCCACGCCTCGAAACTGAAAGGCGCTGAAGCTCGTAAATGGTTCGCCCGACAACTCATGCTCCACGAGTGGATGATCGACGTCCCTGATCAACTCCCCCAAGACTGGTCTCTCTCTCTCTCTCTCACACAGTTTTCTATGTACACATAAATGTCCACATTTAAATTCAAGTTTTGTTTTGTTTTGTTTTTTATATGTAGGTATGTGTTTGCGAGGCCAGCAGGGAAGCGATGCTTTGTGGTGTCGAGCAATGGAACGACAGTGAGTAGGTTGAGAAATGGTTCGATGCTGCACCATTTTCCTTCTGCGTTGCTCAGTCTTATTCTATACTCGACTGCATTTTTCATGAGGTATATATATATATATATACATATGGATTAGCAAAGTTTTTTACTTAGTAATTGTTCAATTGTGAATTGCAATGCACTTTTTCCTCTTACTTTTAAACTTGATTAACTCAAGTTTGTTTATTTTTGTTCTTATCTTAACTCATTATTAAGTATGAATACTTCATTTGGGGTGCTTTACCCGTGTCTACACTTGACATGCGTGTCCCAGCCATGTGTAAAAAATATGTAGGACACGGATGGGACACTAGAAGAAGAGGCATCAATGACCCTTTTGCAAAACAAAGAGATCATTCATGCTCTGAATAGTGCATTTGAAAATTAAATATTTACTTTTAATTTGTTACATATATTTAACATTATGTGAAAAATAAATGCTTAATTATATATAGAAAATATAAATAAAAATATATTTAATGGGCATGTCTTGCCGTATTTGTGTCCTATTTTTTCAAAAATTTCCGTGTCTCATTCTGCTACCTATACCCATGTCCATGCTTCTTAGCTTGTTAATGAGTGCCTTAAGGCCACATGTTAAGGAATATTAAACGATCTTGATAAATTAACAATTGTATAAAAAACTTAAGTTGATAATATATTTATTCTTTATTGTAACACTCTCTCTCATGTGTGGGTCCAAACTGAACATGGAATATAATTTCTAAATGGGGAGGTAGAGTAGAGATAGGATTCAACTTTAGGACCATTTGCTCTGATACCATGATAATATCATGTCTCCCAAATGCTTAAGTCGATTGAGAATGGGTGAATTTAATCCTTTAACAATTATTCTAATAGATCTTTAAAAAAGATAATTCATTAGTTTGCATGCATAATTCATTGATCGGGTGTTAAACTTGTTAGCGAAAGCTTTCTCAAAATAAATCTGCCGTAGCATTTGTGGTTTGATTTTGTGATAATTGGGTTTTGTGACGTTGCAGTCAGATCAGACTTACTATGTGATAGACATGGTGTGCTGGCGGGAGTACTCACTCTATGACTGCACGGCTGAGTTTAGGTTCTTTTGGTTGAGCTCCAAGCTTGCAGAGACTGGTGCGTGTGACCCACCTTCGCAGTATCATAGATACAGATTTAGTCCGGTTCCGGTGTACAATTGTGACCAGGCTGGTCTATCTGCAGCTTATACTGGTGCAGTCCCTTACGTGAAGGACGGTTTGTTGTTTTATAACAAGTATGACCTTTTTTTCTGTAGCGTGGACAATTTTATATGCTTTGAATGTTTATTGTTGGATTGACTGAGTTATTCTTGTGAATGTAATTATAGGTTACTTTCAATTAAAAAAAAAGAAAAAAATAAATAAAATCATAGGTCAATAGTGCCTGTATGAACTGTTTGCTATTGTGAAATTGGATTGGGCTTGCTAAGTTGGTGAGTTACTTGCTTGACTAGGATTAGGAAGTTCTAGTGAATTGGTTGGATATGTATGCTATTTTGTGGTGCCATAAGGGTTTTATTACATGTGGGGTTTGTTGACTTGGGCTGGGATTGATAGGTCAGATCATGTTTTTTCTCTAGTTTATTGTGGATGCATGCACATTGTTGAACCATGCCCCTCATTGTGTTCTTCATGTGTACATGATCATTTTTCTTCATTTTCTGCTTTCTTGTTTGGTCATGTGACTTGGAGACAAATGTGTGCAAGGGAGCACATTTTTATCATCATGAATGTCCAATCACTTACAGCATGTGTCTCATTGTTGTTGCTCATTTTAATTTTGAACAATTTTTAAATCTGTACTTGCCATATCATTGTACCTACTATATGTTGTATTTGATCAGTTATGACTTATAGAATTCCTTTGGGCCCTATGGCACTTCCAAACTCCATAAGTATGGGGTGGTGGGTAAGGCCGTGGGTTCATATCTTGTTGGAAATGTTAGTTAATTACCAAGCAAAAAAAAATTCCTTTTTTATTATTCAATTCCTAATGTCATTTGCATTTTTTCTTTCTTAGGCATGCCCATTATCAGACTGGAAATACACCACTAGCATTAGTTTGGAAGGATAAGAATTGTAGTCAATAAGTCATTGACACGGATAGCAAAGGACAGGTTCCAAGCCAACAACAGGTATCTTGTCACTGAGTTTTGTCCTATTGCATTGCAGTCTCTAAAATTTAAGAAATTTGGACATGGACTGTTGTGTTGTGTTATGCAAAGCATCAGATGTTTAAAATGTGTTCTGAACAGATATTTTCATGACACCTTTTGGGATTGTCTGCGTAACTCCACATTCACTTTATTTATTGCAATAATTTTTTCCTTTAGTGTTAAAATCGTTATTTTGCTTTCTCTGTTGTTTTCTATTGCATTTTTCATGTTATATAATGGGCATGATTTTTCCGCGAAACAAAACAGGTTATGTCACATGGCCTAGTGGTATGTCTGGCTCCTTGTGGCGTGAACCTGGGTTTGAACCCCCCTGGGGCTCAAATTACCTATTGCTGCTTGCAAAAAAAAAAAAAAAAAAAGTCACAACCAAGCAGGGCATGATAGTCATTAAAGTCAGTACTATTCTAATATGCATATAATGTTGAACTAATATGGTTTTGATATCAATATTGTTTGTTATAAAACAGAGTAGAGATATGCGTACTTTGAAATACAAACTCCTTGATGTCCTTCTCACAGCATTCCATTATTAGATGCTTGGATACATAAAAATGTCATATAGTGAACATTAATTAAAAGTTGGTCGCATTGAAATTTGAACAGCCAAATTCATGGTGTGGATCAAAGGTATTGGTTGGACAGGCTGCCTAGGGAGTCAGAAATTTTAGTCGCATGTTAATCTCAACCATTTAGTTTATACCTTCTTCTGCCCTGCTATGTTGCTTCATGCTAAAATGGGTATCATTGATACCATTCTTTTGCTGGTGATATATATATATATATATAAAGTTGACTTGGGGTTAGTTCTTTTATCATTCATCTTTAAGTTAATGCTTTGTGATAAGAGATTAATTTGTACCAGCAGTCTGGTGAATGAACTCTGATAAACAGTTCTCGAAATTGGAATATGCATCATGCTAGGTGATGACCATCAATGTTCTTTTGAAAGTTTTATCTTGTGGACTAGGTTGAAGAAACTGCCATATAGAAATGTAGACTTCAAGGTCAAAAAGATATTTACATGTCTTCATAAAGCCTGTTGATATGTAAAATGTCTCTAGAGATGTTTACTTACATAAAAAAAATGTCTCTAGAGATGTATTGTAGTTATTTGTTAAAAAAGATTGTTATATATTGTAAGTAGCTGATTATTTATTTATTCTTTGGATCAGGTAGTTCTGGAATTACAAGATAATGGGAACTTGTCTACATCAGATGATCCTCCTGTAATATTTGGCTGCTTAGATCAGGCCTTTATAGAACAGGTTTGTTTATTGTAGACTTCACCATGTTGTATAATGTGACGAGTGTTGGTGTCAACTGATTCAAATGATTGTTGGTATGTACTAAGCTACTGTGATGCATCCTATAAATAGACTAGAAAATTTTATGCATATTTACATGAGTGAATTGCTTTATTTTGTTAAGTGGCGTTTTTCTTTTGGTGGGTTTAACAAGCCGATTCCTTACTATGCAGTATATACATATTAAATTTCTCCAATTTTCCAGACAGAGTCACGTTCAGGGAATCTTCTGCGATTTGCTATCGGTGATGGAGGATTGAGTTTTGTGGATGGGAAGCTTGAGAAGGCTGATTTACATTATCTTGGCAAGTCCAATCGAGCACGTGCTTTTGCAGATAGTTACTCCAAGGTTAGTAGAATTTATACATTTATCAATGTTCTTAACTGGTTAAAGTAGATACATGCAAAGAGAATGCCATAACTATCATTGGGATAGTTTCATGACTAACCCGTGTAAGGTAAGTTAGAGGTACCTGCACTGCTGGATGCAAGGGTAAGGTCCACGTTGCTGTTGTTCTGTTAAGCTAACCTATGCCTTGTTGTGTCATAAAGTTGGGTTTCAATTAAAAAAAAGAAAAGAAGATTATTTCCTTATTCTATTCTGATTAAAAGACGAGAGGGAATTAGTTGCTTGCCCTCTGTGTTATTTGAAGTTGGCACTCATTCTTCCTGTTGGGGTTGTGGATGCCACTATATGTGCAAAGTTAGTGTCTATGTCTTTTTAAAGTTAGTTTCCTGTGCTCTTGTGTCTCCTTGCCTTTCACATTTTTGACAATCCGTCCATAGTCATGCAAGGCGGTTTCTTAAAAAGGCTCTTACTTTTGATCTTATTGTTGTTTACACTTGCAGGTTATGTTCCAGTATATGGCTCGGCATTCTCCTCTAAGAATTGATGATCTGCTAGCATCTATTAACTCTTTAAGTGATCAAGAAAACAAACCTTCTGATATGGAGATGGTTGGTTGATGGTGATTGTCAATGATAGTGATACGAGATTCATTCCTTGGCATTTGCCTATAATATAGCAAGCTATATATTATTTATGGGATCATTTAGTTGCTTCGTTCTCCCAAAGGCCTCTCCATTAATTGTTGTTCAATACAGAAGCTGGCTCCTATGCATCAGATGTTTGTTGTGGCAGTCATAGCTAGAGAATTTTGGTTGGATCTAGGCTAGTTATGTACTTGTATTTCTTTGTGAGCCACTTACCGCAGGAATCATACGTGTATGGAAATGTGAAGAATTTTGCCAATTTAAAGGAGCTGTATTTTGGCATTGTAAAAAGACTTATGGACGGGATGGTAGAGGTTTATTTCCCATTGTATAATTCATAGGTCAAATGGGTGTGTGGACCAAAAATGAAAAAGAAAGGAGAAAAAAATTGTCCTTTTTGTTAAAGAGTTTTGGATACAACAATTGCTTTTTAATTAAAATCAACGTCCTCTTCCTGGGATTTTTTTTTTTTTTGGGGTATTATATTCTAATTAATAAAAGGTGATTTGACAACAATATTAATTTTGGAAGGGAACACAATCAACGGGACAAGGAGGTATCACTGATGATTTTTCTTACACTTTTTTCTTCTTTTGAACTTTTCAATATTGGTCCAGTGTCAATTCCAGCCATTGCTTTGAGTTATATGCCTTGGCACAGCAGCCAGTATGACAAAAAGCTATTGAGTCTCTAATAACAACAAAATAAAAATCATAATTTCTATTGCTTTAACAATTCTTGTTGACAATGTTACATCAATGGAAGGATTGACACTTTTGGCATAAGTTTCCTAAGAAATAATAAAAAAATAAGATTTTTTTTTTTGGGTTACAAAAAAGGAGAAGAATTTGAGATACAATTCAAGAGGCCGAAGTGGTTGGTTCACAACTGTCATGAACACAGGCCAAGACATCTTTACATTCCCTTGAAATGGTGAAGGAATCATACACCCTCCCATCACGACTTTTCTTGTACTCGAAGAGGAAAGAAGAGCGATTAAATGCTGTTAGTTTGACAAAGCCCCAGTCACAGTCTCTGTAAATACTCCAATTAGGTATTGCTGTGGTGAATTCTGATAAGTGGCTACCTCCCCCTCCAACGACAACATGGATTGTTCCCTTCACAGTGCCTGAGTAATGTGATTTGTCTGAATTAACGCATTGATTCTGCATCGCCAGCATTGACGAAAAATAATTAGAAAAATGGCATGGAAGTGATCTCAAACTCGGTATTGCTTAATGGTAAAGTATGATTGGCTTAACATATTTAACAGTGCAGTTGGGAATTGCTTAGAGTGTAAATTTGGAAAGGAGTAAAGTATCCTCAAAAAGACCAGCTATAGCTAGTACTTTAAGAACTTCTCTAATGCAGCTAAGACATTAATAGTTCAAGATGGAATGCAGCCTTGAATGATGGTATGGCATGAGTTGCATATATTGCTAAATAACTCAATAGCTAAAAAAGCTACACATACATGGATGAAACCACGGAATGTAATCATGTTTGCATGGAATTCATAGAACCTCTCTGTATATATTTTACTAGCCATACCTGGTAAATGGGGCATGTTCTTTCATAGTTATGGACATGGCCATAAAATGCAATGTCTACCCTGTACTTCTGCCATAGCTTTTGCAAGCTTTCCCTACCCATTGGCTCTTCAAATGATCCTTCCTGGGCATACCAACTATTTGAGGAATATCCAAGAACAAGATGAGCAGCAAAGATTAACCATGGTCGTTTCCTTCTATCTGCAGATGCAAGGCAATACTCAATGAACTTGTACTGTTCTGTTCCCTCCCTCCAGTCATGCCCACTGTCAGCTATACAGAAGTGAAACATGCCATAATCTGTCGAATACCTAGCCTGCACATTTAATTAAAATTATGATTGTATATCTCAAATTAAAATTAACTGCTCCATAGAGAACTAAGGAATGGTGGATAAAATGAACCAAACTGATGTGTGGGACAAGGTATGACAGGATTCAACTCCCCTCCTTATCAGTCTAACCAAACACACCTACCATTCTCATATGAACTGGCTACATAAAAATAGACAATAGCAAGGGTTTCCAAATTTAAATGTCTTAGGAGAATTTTTGTGTGCTGGCACATCTCAATCTGCACACATATCAATATGCCATAAAGGAAGATATGGCTTTGCTCCAAAACATGTGAACCTTAACTCAAGGAAACCAACTGTTGTTAGCTGCTAAGGGTGTGATCTAAAGCACCAAGTAATGCATATATATAGTAATAGAGCACCAAGTAATATTGTCACTGAGTCACCAAAAGCTTAGTAGCTAAGCGCAATGGCAAGGTAATTGGGTGGAGTGACCTTCTTCTGATGAACCATCTGTACTTAATCTACCTTCTTTTGTGTACTAGTTCCAAAGGATGCTCTCGGTGTATTCTTGAGAAGGGAGGTTATCCATATATGTGTGTGTGTGTGTGTGCATTCCTACATTGTTGAACCCATCCTAATATTTCAACATTCTTAGAAATGCATAAGATAACTTGAAAAATTCATATTCAGTTTACCAGAACTTGGCTCTGTTCTCAGCAGGAAAGTAGAACATGGTCTCAGCAAGCACACCGCATTCCCCACCTGAATCTGTATTTTCATAGAAGGATCCGCTATTTGGCCAATCACGTTCGTGATTACCACTGCGAGATCAAATAAAAGATATTTTAACCAATATCATCACGTAATAAAAATAATCTAATTTTATGTGTCAATATATGGACACAAATAATGAACATTTTGTACAAAGCTTGCAACCATATATGGGACAGTTGATGCAATGGGCTCCACCCGTGATGTGAATTGGTCCCATTGTGAGATGTATCCATTTGCATAAGCAAGATCTCCTATATGAAAAACTATATCAATGTTTTTCAAGTCCTTCATGAGTTGGTCATTAGTATTCAGTGCACCTGGCTGATAATCACTATACTCATTTGAACCATCACGCTCAGCCTGAAAGATACAAGAATAGATGAACTTTACTTTTTGCCATCTGTAATGTGCAAGAAACTCAATTCAGCTAACAACACAGACACACATAATTGCAAGGGAAGGGCTTGCATTCGAGTCTTAAACTCCAAACATGGGTTCTTAAGCATCCTCCTTGGAGTGAGTTCCATTCTAGTTCAAAAACTAGCAAATGACATCTTTCAGAAAGTTCGTTTCCACCCATTTTGCAAATTGTCAATATATCATCTGGTGTCCATCTATTTTTTTTTTTTTTTAATATATAAAAATTTCTGATCTATTGATTCTATTTGCAAAATGTACAATGAATGCAGGACTAGCAAGGTTGGCAGATTGATTCAAGGTGTAAGCTTAATCTAGTCCTATATCTTGGTATATGAATAGTTAAAAGCACATTTAATCATTCTGTATTAGCTGTAGTCTAAATGGGAATCAAGAGGTTTTTCTATGGATTTTGAAAGCACAGAATGAATATATGTATACAGATTCATTGGAATCAGTAGCAAATATCATGGCTTTTAATCTACCTGGTACCCTGGTCCTAGTACTCAAAGCTAGAACACTAATGCGTCAGGGAGTAGAACAGATGTTTGCACTTTATTGAAGCTTCCTTAAAGTAAATCCCAAAAGTAACCAACTTTCAAAATCAAGTAAAAGAATGATAATGCACAGAAGGAGAAGCAGCATGACCATGTGATTTCAACCCTAAAACCCAGATGATAAGACGATCCTCCAATTAGGTCAATTCAGGGCATATAATGATATTTGTTGCCTATGGCCTCAAGAATTTATTATGTGGGATATAATGAAATATAGAGTGTCTCAAGGCAGTAAAGAATAATCTAATCAAATCAATAACCCGAAGATAGTTATATGCACTAGGAAATTACTATGGTTGAAAGTATGAGCTCATATCTCATCACTTTTGCCTACATTTCTTGTGAGAAGCAAAGATCTTAGTAGATGTTTACATTAACAGATGTCTTGACATTGTAGTTGTAATTTTTGATGCAATGGATTTCTCCTTAGAAAAGGTGACTATTTCATTCAATGTTTTTTTCCTACTGTCCGTGCAGGTGAACCTACAGAATAACAAGGAATTTTGGTTATGCAACACTTCATACCCCCTTATTGAACTATCATATTGCAATGAAGTCTATGCTTCAACAGTTTGTCCTTAAAGAGTGATAAGAACTCATGCACAACTGATATTTCAAGTGGTTGAAAATAAAAATAAATTCAGTTGGGAAGAAGAAATAAGCAATTCTAACGATATATATTTTCATGAATTGGCAGGATTTTGAAGCATAAACATTCTGTTATATTCTAATAAAGCATAGAAACGGGTACAATGAGGTAATATTTATTGAGAAGACTCTATTGGCTTTTCTTTGAAGGCAAAAGGAGAAATCACAGGACTTGGTTTGTCCTGAAATATTATGAGTTCCTCAAGAAACATGGTTCGTTAGCAATCCAGGAACAAGGAAGTGTACTTTAAATATGGAAGAATCTTGAAATATTAAGGACTGAGAGTAAAATTTTTCAGAATCTGTCAAATCCTTCACTGAATTTCATTCTCAAATGCCACTAAAAACTGATGATTGAGTTGCGATAGTTCAGTAATTTAAATGTTGAGTAATTAATCAAGGACTTTTGTCATAAATTATAAATAGAAGCTTTCTCTGAGTTGGACTTTGAGTTGGGGTTCAATTGGGCTCAAGATGATTCTTTGAATTTGCTAAGCTTGGGGTTGGACTGGGCTTGACTAATCATATAGATCCGGTGAGGATTGGTTTGTTAAAGATTTGATGGGGTTGATACTTGATTACTGATTTATTTGGAAAAAAGAGTTTAGTTTTTAATTATGTTTTGACCTATCATGCTCCAATCTACTATGCGGTAATTGAAAAGATTATTCACTTGCAATTTTAGTTATATAACTTTTTTTTAATGAATTATATGACTTGTTTAAATAATACATATAGATAGCTTTATAAATTGTCATGCAATGAGTTGGAGGAGATTTCTCCAAATTGATTTGGAGTTAATTTTTGTAAAAATTGATAAACAATATTAGTGAAAATTTAAATAAATTCAAATTAAATATCAAAATGATCAGTATAAGTGAAGACAAACATCATTGAACCTGATTCATTGGTTCTTCAAGAACATAGCCAAGGCCTTGGCTTGACATTTCCCAACAAGTTGTCGACACTCCCTTGGGGCATCTTTTGGCCACAAAATTGTTCCTCACATTAAGCTTACACTCCTATGGTTGATTAGGAGCACTTCCACAACTATTCAATCATCGTTAATCGCATTAGACAAGAAGAATTTTTTAATATGTTTTATGTTATATTTTTGTCTTAAAAATGGTTTTTTTTTTTAATCTAAAAATAGGGAGGTAGGTAACATTTACATAACAAAACTAACCCCGAATGAGTAAAGTAACAAATTTTAAGTTAGTGGTAAGCAAAATGAAATTTGGGCCTAATGTTATGCGGTTAATCCTGATTTTCCACCCAAAAAAAAAAAAAAAAAAAAAGTAATACCGCGATACTGAGAGGGATTTTTGAAAGTCAACCCAACAACATAACAAAATAGCAAAATGACAACGGTTTCCTTTCCTTTCCAAATTAATTCCAAGGAGAGAGAAGAGGTTCACGGACGAAGGTGGAAGTGGAATAAAATGGCACCACACGATCTCCGCCGTCCGTTCAAACAAGCAGCGATCTCTGATCAACAGAGGCACAGGGAACTCTCCCTACAGCGCCAAGCACAGCACCGCCGCGACGCCCAACACCAAGCTCCCTGCTTGGCCTCTTTCCTCACCCTCCACTCCGACCCCGAACCCGAACCCGAAACCACACCCGAACCCGAACCCTCAGACTTACCGAAAGAACTCGACATTCGCCACGCCTCAAAACTGAAAGGCGCCGAACTCGACAACTCATGCTCCCCGAGTGGATGATCGACGTCCCTGATCAACTCCCCCAAGACTGGTCTCTCTCTCTCTCTCTCTCTCATTATTTTTAAATTGTTAGATTGGCTGAGTTATTCTTCTGAATGTGATTATAGGTTACTTTCAATTAATAAAAAAGGGGAAAAATAAATAAAATCATAGGTCGATAGTGCCTGTATGAACTGTTTACTATTGTGAAATTGGGTTGGGCTTGCTAAGTTGGTGAGTTACTTGCTCGACTAGGATTAGGAAGTTCTAGTGCGTTGGTTGGATATGTATGCTATTTTGTGTTGCCATTAGGGTTTTATTACATGTGGGGTTTGTTGACTTGGGCTGGGATTGATAGGTAAGATGATGTTTTTTCTCTGGTTTATTGTGGATGCATGCACATTTTTAAACCATGCCTCTCATTGTGTTCTTCATGGGTACATGATCATTTTTCTTCATTTTCTGCTTTCTTGTTTGATCATGTGACTTGGGCACAAACGTGTGCAAGGGAGCACATTTTTATCATCATGAATGTCCAATCACTTATAGCATGTGTCTCATTGTTGTTGCTCATTTCAATTTTGAACAATTTTTAAATCCATAGTTGTCATATCATTGTACCTACTATGTGTTGTATTTGTTCGGTTATGAATTATAGAATTCCTTTGGGCCTGATGGCACTTCCAATCTCCATAAGTATGGGATTGTGGGTAAGACCCATATCTTGTTGGGTATGTTACTTAATTACGAAGCAAAAAAAACTTCTTTTTTATTTATTAATTCCTAATGCCATTTGCATGTTTCCTTGCTTAGGCATGCCCATTATTAGACTGGAAATACACCACTAGCATTAGTTTGGCAGGATGAGAATTGTAGTCAATATGTCATTGACACGGATAGCAAAAGGCAGGTTCCAAAGCCAACAACAGGTATCTTGTCACTGAGTTATGTCCTATTGCATTGCACTCTCTAAAACTTAAGAAGTTTGGACATGGACTATTGTGTTGTGTTATGCAAAGCATCAGATATTTAAAATGTGTTACGAATAGATATTTTCATGACAACCTTTGGGGTTGTTTGTGTAGGCCTTTGCGGGTGGGGGGGGGGGGGGTTGGGTATAAGACGGTTGGAGAACTTTAATTCTGCCTTGCTAGGTAAATGGTTGTGGAGGTACGGCATGGAGACTGATGCTTTATGGAGGAGGGTTACAGAGGCAAAATATGGGAACATTTGGGGTGGTTGGTGTACGAAAAAGGTTATAAGTCCTTATGGGGTCAGCCTGTGAAGATACATTAGAAGTGGCTGGTTGAACTTATCTAAACTCCTTGTTTATGATGTGAGGGATGGTACTAGAGTGAAATTTTAGAAGCATGTTTGGTGTGGAGATTGTACTCTCCAAGAGGCATTTCCAGAGCTCTATCGTTTTAGTAGGTCAAAGGATTCCTCGGTGGCTGAAGTTATGGGTTGGTCTGCTGGGAGGTTTCACTGGAATGTGCAATTTCGTCGTCCACCGCAGGATTAGGAAGAAGAAGCCTTTGACCGGTTTATGGGATTAATCTATTCTTCGACAGTGCGGGGGTTTGGTCCTGATAAGGTTTGTTGGAAACCTACAAGGAATAGAGGTTTTGAGGTTAGAGGTTATTATAGTTCCTTCTACCCTCCTACTCTTGTTTCCTTTCCATGGAGAATGATATGGCAATCGAAGGTTCCTCCAAAGGTGGCTTTCTTTTCTTGGTCTGCTTCTTTAGGTAAGATCTTAACAACAGACAACCTTCGTAAAAGACGAGTGATGGTACTTGACTGGTGCTATATGTGTAAGAGGTGTGGGGAGTCGGTGGAGCATCTTCTTGAGTTGTTTGAGGCTTGACAAGGAAAGTTTGTGCGACATCATCATATTGATGTTTGGAGACTAGTGCCTCATTGCTTGATTTGTTGCATTTGGCGTGAAAGGAATACTAGAAGTTTTGAGGACTGTGAACGCTCTTTGCTAGAGATTAAGTCTTTCTTTTTACACACTCTCTTTGAATGGAGTGTGGTTTTTTCTCATTTTTCTTGTTCTTCATTTTCTTTGTTTCTTGACTGTTGTTCTTTTGTTTCCTGATTTGTGCCCTAAGTACATCCCCAATGTACTCGGTTTGGCAAATTTTCTATTATTAATAATATTCTTACATTATTTATCAAAAAAAAAAAAAAAAAACTTTTGGGGTTGTTTACGTAACTCTGCATTCACTTTGTTTATTGCAATAATTTTTTCCTTTAGTATTAAAATCGTCATATTGCTTTCTCTGTTGTTTTCTATTGCATGTTTCATGTTATATAATGGGCATGATTTTTTCACAAAACAAAACAAGGCATGCCACATAGCCTAGTGGTATGTCTGGCTCCTTGTGGTGTGAACCTGGGTTTGAACCCCTTGCAACTCAAATTTATTAGAAAACATGATAAGGAAGATGAGGGATTTAAATGAGACAACCATAACTTGGACATACTAGAAAGCAATAGCAGTGAAGAAGGTAGCTAGTAGCAATCAGGAAATATTGAGAATGTGCATAATGAGGAGATGAAATTTATTGGTAATAGGATAGCTCGGTCCATTTGTGGGTTGTAATAGTATTTTTATTATTTCTAGAATAAGTTGACAACACACCTTTTTATATAGGCAACAACACACCTTTGTACTAGCATCCCAATCATCATTGTAAGCTGAGATCATTTGCCATGTTTAATCCCATGTAAACCCTTTCTGTTAAAGAAGAGTTATTCATATCATAGTACTAAACTTCTAGAATGAATCTTGAGAATATTTTTGTCATATTGCAATGCAAATCTTTCATTGAACGACATTTTATACCTGCTTGATTGTTGAAACTATAATCTTTCTTCTTCTCCTTCATGCATTTCCCAAGCAATACATCATTGAAATATTTGTCCATTAAAAGCTGGGGTAGCACTCTCCTTTTTAAATAAGAAAAATGTATTTCAGGGATGATATATTTAATTCAGAAACTGATACCTCTTCTTTTACTAAATAAATGCTGAGGCGTGTATAAAAAAAATGATGGGGTAGCAGTCTTCTTCAGCTAGGGTTACATGGATCAACATTGTCTACCCTAGTCAACAACCATGTAAATTATTTGGATTGATAATTATATGGGTTCTGATAAATTAGACTATGGATAGAAATGACATAAAGGAGACTTGATATTGTAGGATAAGAATAGCATAATGAAAAGAAGGCAATATTAGTAGATGATGACATTCTTAAATGATTTGGGAAGATTGACTTCACCATCAAGATCTGCATTGCATGCATTACATACTAAAACACTACTTTTGTTAGAAACCTTTGCACCATGTATAAAGCATAATTTTTACTGTCCAATTTGTTCTCAGACATTTACTATTAGCAGAGAAGCAACCCTCCTATTTTTCACCTACTGGAATAATGGAATAGATTAATGGGGGTAGCTATTGATTGAATTAAACATTTCAGAGTTTTATACATCAACTATGCAAGAAGCATATCCTTTATCTAATTGCCATGATTTGGATGCATAAACAATATACACAGCCAGTAATTCTCACTATCTCATTAGAAAATATAAAGGAATTAATAACATGACTGTATGTATGGTATGTCTATCTCTATAATTAAACATGTTTTATAGAATTAAATTTTTATGATGTATAAGGACGTACTAGCTAGACATCAGAACAAAGTCATGATAATGGAGGGGTTTGGTTACTTATGACTTTATATCGTTTTATGCTTGATCTCTATAATAATAATCATAATAATAATAACTTAATAAAGAATTATCTTTGTCAGCAAATTAAACAATACCCAAAATAGGCTCAATATGAGCAAAATACCAATAGCATACTTTTCTACTCTAATTACACTTGCAACATTTATGCATATGCAAGACATGATATAAAGAAGTAAATTTTCAGTCCTTGAATCACATGATATAAAAACACACCAATATATACAAATTAGTGTAATGACTTGACCTTTGCACGGCTATCTTCTACCTGTCTTGAACCCCTTCCCCTCCTCTACAACTACACTATTTAATCTTATGCATCTAAAACTTCAAAAAAAGTTTAAAATCATTTATGAAGTCCTTAGAAAACTCTATGCATTTGTATAAGTACCATCTGTCAACAAGAACGTTGCACATGTTAATTTGGTTTTTTTAAAAGAAAAAAAAGACTCATTTCAAGTCCTCAGCCTTCCAAGGAAAAGGACTTTTGCATTTAAAGGCAAGAGTGAGAAGATCATATAAATGCCTATAAAAGAAAACATCGGGCAGCAGGTTAGCATAAGAAAAAAGAATTTACATCAAAACAGAGGAAACAAAATTATATACTAAACAAATTGTTAGTTTGGAGATTGCAAAGTTTGAATACAAAGAAGGGTTGCAGCCATGAGTTATAAGGCAAAAATCTTCAGCAGAAATGTATTAAAAACAGGTCCAACTAGCAAAAAAGCTGATCCATGCATAAGATGTCTCACTACATAGAAGCATCATTGCACTCTTATTTAAATATCCAAGTGGAGCCAACTACATTTCTGTAAGTAAAACAAAGATAAAATAACTACTGGTCCATTTCACACAAACAATTGGAGGGAAATGGCTTTTTAGTATGCAAAGGTCTAGGGAGGTGATCATAGCATTAAGTTCTCAATTGCCCAAACTTATTCAAACCCATCTTTTATCAACATCATCCAATTCAACTGCTTTTAAGACAAGTAAAATCATGAACTATTCAAGTAAAATAAAAGCCATTATTTATCTATTATTATTTTTTGAAGGGAACAAAATCTATTCATGAGACTTTAAGTCATTCCTAGTTAAATACTTAATAATTAGTTTTGCCAAATCCTGCGGGGCCGGTGTCTGAAATTGGAACCTTGTTTAATTGAATTGTGTCGCGAAAATGGGTATCAACAATTGTTTATATTCGAAGATGACGACATTTATTATCATTCTTAGTAAAAAAATTTTGTAAATTGATTCTAAAAAATAAAAAAAAAATATTTTATATCAAATAATTTCACATAATTCGTATTAAAATTCAATAAATAAAAAATACGTATGCAAAAATAATTACTGTCCAAATTTTCTCACTTAAGGAGAGCACGCTGTCTTGAACGTGTGACCCGTACTGAAGTCTTAAAATTTATCAAAATCTTTGTGATTTGTAATGAATTTAGCCCAGCCCAAACGCTTTTTCCACTCTTCTCCTCTCAATATCTTCATTTTGTTTTTTGATTTTTGGTTTTTTTTGCTCCACACACGTATCCCACTTTTCTCCTTTTTATCTTCACCGTATACCCACACATATACACCCACTCTTTCTTATTTTTGTATTCGTTGTTTTGCTTCTGCCTCTTCGTCCACCAGTAAATTAAAGTCATCTCTAGTTCAGAGAGTGAGAGAGATCGCCGGCGGAGATCAATGGCCGTCGAAGAGAGTCGCTCGAAGGATGAGCCACCTACTTTCAGATCAGCGTTCACTCTTATTTATTTGATTAGTTTTACGAGAAAGATTGGGGTTTGTCTTTGTTTTGACGATGTCTCCCTCTTTGAGTTTTTGAGAAAGAAAGGAGGTGAGTTTGATCTGTTTTATTCTTTTGCTAATGAACAGTAGCACATAAGGCAAAGTGAGTGACTGTTCATTAGCTAAAAAACTTTTTGAGTTTTATGGCCGTTTGGATTGAGGGAGAGGGAGGCGAGTAGAGTAGAGTAGAGTAGAGTGGAATTGGCCTAAAATTAGCCTATTTTTAGTTGACTTTACTCTACTCCCTCCACTCTCCCCTTAATCCAAACTTTTAGAGAGGCCGATGCTGAAAATAGGCTAAAAATTATATTTCTAAAAAATTATCTTCTTTTCCATTTTCTGGTGGTGAATCAACATTGTGCTTAAGGCGAGTCCAAAGGGTTTTTCTTTAGAAAGGTGCCCTACATTATCAAGAAAAAAATGTTTGAAATAATAGATATTGCATGCTATGTAAAGCAATATTTCATGTATAGAGTACTTTAAGCATATGAAAAGTATTTGAAATTTACTCTTCCTTTCTTTCTTTATCAGTACTTTGTTATTCTTGACTTTGTTGTTGTTGTTGTTGTTGTTTTTGTTGTTGTTGATATTGTGAATTTGTGCTCTATTATTTTATTTATCTCTTAATTTCGTTTGGATGCGATATCTTCTTCCATCCTAATGTGAAATTAAGTCTGTCTGTCCTGATGTTAAGATGTGCTGTGATGCTGTCTGGTTTTCTGCTCTATATATGCTTTAGATATGATTCCTATTGTAAATTTCTGAGTTTATCCTTTTTCTTGTTAATATGCACAGGTGATGCATACACACATGCTGTATCTCTTGCGCTTGAGAAAGCTTTGGGTCAAGCTTTTCAAAAATGAAGTCAATTAAAAAATGAAGTCAATTCAAATTCTATTGGAGACTTTTTGAGTCAAGCTCTTAAAAAATGAAGTCAATTCAAATTCCATTGGATACTTTATCCTCATGGAAAATAAAACAAAGAAGGAGTCTTGTGCAATCACAATTCACAACAACTCGCGCTGAAAATTCCACTCATTTTACATCAAAATCTCAGTTTTGCTACTAGCCGTCGGTGACGGATGGATGCCCCTTTCAGCGTTCCGTGGAAGAAAAAGACTCCTGGGAGACCCCCCAGAGTACGGATTCGGTGTCCTAAATTTGAACCTTTCGCGAGAGGGGAAGCCATGGTATAAACTAATAACTCCTCAAAAAAAAACCTTAGTACTATCTGTAACAATGTTTTTATTTCTTAAATCTTGAATGAAGAAAGTTCAATACAATTAAGCTTTGCGTTTTGTTCTATTCTTAATCTAAAAAAAAATTACAATTAATTTTATCATTAAATATTCGTTGTTACACCTTTATTTCTCAACATTGTAATCTGCTGGAATAGTTGAATCATAGTTAACACTTGACCCTCATATAATCATCCTTTTGAAGCTTAAGCTAAGTTGTTATCTTTTGATGTTAGGGTGGCATAGATGAAGTAATTAACCATCATATAAAATTCCTCTTGTTTCTCTGGGTGCCATGGCAGTGAAAATACTTGCTGCCCAGCCATAAATTTGCCTGCTTCTTTCTCTTTTTATCAGAGCTTGCCTAACATTCCCAAGGTACCTTTTGCTCCAATATTTCAGTTGAGATTGACTTTTTTGGGAACCCTTGTCCATTGGAGGACCAGTGATTCTTGCATCCCATACCGAGTGAACCACACCCTCACAGCCTTCAATCTTTAAGCCACATTGCTTTGAAACGGAGTGCCGTTCTGGTCTGTAGAATCATGCTTGTTCATCGACAGAGCAAAGCCATATAGGTTTGTGATCAGACAAGGAACCTCGATAGAGCAGTCATATACCTGCGTATCTGTCACAATCTTCACATGTGAAAGGGTCTTGTCTACAATATGAAATTTTACTTTTAGTGTCACACGTATTTATACTTTTATCTGTAATTTTCTTTTTAATTGAGTCGATGCATTTTGTAACTTATAATTTGTCTTCAACAGTGGCATCTTGATGAACAGCAGGTGCAAAAACTTGTGAAGATGGGCTTTGCCGAGGCTGATGTGAGAAGTGCTTTGAAAGTTGTTTTTGGTAAAGAAATCTTGGCTATTAAAATGCTGCGCTTTGCAGAGTGTGCATGGGCTGGAAATGATACAAATAAAAAGGTTTAGTCTGGATCTCTAAGCTCCTCATCTAGCCTAGGCCTGTCTTTTAATTCTTTGCAGGCTATGTTTTTGCAAGCATATCTATCTTCTGATGTAGCTTTATCTGTGTGACACTAGCTTATTATCGAGCAACTTTTTCCATGAGGTGGAGTTGCCATAACTATCAGTGCCATTGAAGTTTTCAAAATTAAAGAAGAAAGTTTTATGTTAAGCACCTTGTTTTAAATAACTAATGATTTGATAAGAAGCTAGATAACTGCTATACTGTGGGAGTTTGCCCTTAGGAGGAAAAGTTGTCTCATTCATCACGTTTATGCATCCTTTCTCTGTGTGTTGGTCCCACATATGACTGGGGCTTACATAATATAAGAGGGATGGTGTTTGTAGCCGATGCATTCCAACCTTGATTGATAAAGCTGGACTCAATTACTAAGTACCATACAAGTAACCTAATAACTTGACTTGTATTCTATGATTTGAATTCAAAATGAATGTAATTATTCCTTTCATGAGCATCACTTTAAGCCTTGCCCCATCAATGGCGAAAAAAAAAAATCATGCTGTGGACATTTTTATTTTTATTTTTTTGGCATCTGTCCTTCAGGAGTTTTGTTTTGTATTTTTTATTAGAAACATTCAGATGTTTTGCTTATAACTAAAGAAAAGCCATAAAGGCTTGTGATCAAAAGAGGAACCTCGATAGAGCAGTCATATACTTGCATATCTATCACAATCTTCACTATTGGAAAGGTCTCGTCTTCGATATGGAATTTTACTATTAGTGTCACAAGTGTTTGTACTTTTATCTGTAATTTTCTTTTTAATTGAGTCTATGCATTTGTAACTTGCAATTTGTCTTCAGCTATGGCAGCCTAATGAGCAGCAGGTGCAAAAACTTGTGGAGATGGGCTTTGCAGAAGCTGCCGTGGGAAGTGCTCTGGAAGCTGTTAATGGGGATGAAATCTTGGCTATTAAAATGCTTTGCTTTGCAGAGTGTGGACCAGCTGGAATTGATACGTATATTAAGGTTTAGTTTGAATTTCTAAGTTCCTCATCTAGCCTAGGCCTGTCTTTTAATTCCTTGCATGCTATGTTTTTGCAAGTATATCTATCTTCTGATGTAGCTTTATCTGTGTGAAATTAGCTTATTATTGAGCAACTTTTTCCATGAGGTGGAGTTGCCATAACTGTCAGAGCCATTGAAGTTTTCAAAATTAAAGAAGAAAGCTTTATGTTCGGTGCCTTGTCTTAATCAACTAATGATTTGATAAGAAGCTAGATAACAGCTAAACTGTGGGAGTTTGCCCTTAGTAGGAAAAGTTGTCTCATTCATCACATATATGCATCCTTTCACTGTGTCTCGGTCCCACATATGGCTGGAGCTTACATAATATAAGAGGGATGATGTTTGTGGCCGATGCATTGCAACCTTGATTGATAAAGCCAGACTCAATTACTAAGTACCATACAAGTAACCTAATAGGTTGACTTGTATTTTATGATTTGAATTCAAAATGAATGTAATTATTCCTTTCATGAACATTGCTTTAAGCCTTGCCCCATCAACGGCGTAAAAACAAAATCATGCAGTGGACCTTCTTTTTTTTTTTTTTTTTTTGGTTTGTGTTTGCATCTGTCATTCAGGAGTTCTTTTTTTTTTTTTTTTTTTGAGAAACATTCAGATGTTTTGCGTATAACTAAAGAAAAGCCATAAAGGCTTGTGATCAAAAGAGCAACCTTGATAGAGCAGTCTTATACTTGCATATCTGTCACTATCTTCACTATTGTAAAGGTCTTGTCTTAGATATGGAATTTTACTATTAGTGTCACATGTTTTTGTACTTTTATCTGTAATTTTCTTTTTAATTGAGTCTATGCATTTGTAACTTGCAATTTGTCTTCAGCTATGGCAGCCTGATGAGCAGCAGGTGCAAAAACTTGTGGAGATGGGCTTTGCTGAAGCAGCTGTGAGAAGTGCTCTGGAAGCTGTTAACGGGAATGAAATCTTGGCTATTAAAATGCTTCGCTTTGTGGACTGTGGACCAGCTGGAATTAATAAATATAGAATGGTTTAGTTTGAATCTCTAAGTTCCTCATCTAGCGTAGTCCTGTCTTTTAATTCCTTGCATGCTATGTTTTTGCAAGCATATCTATCTTTTGATGTAGCTTTATCCATGTGACACTAGCTTATTATTGAGCAACTTATTCCATGAGGTGGAGTTGACACGTCTATCAGTGCCATTGAAGTTTTCAAAATTAAAGAAGAAAGTTTTATGTTCAGCGCCTTGTTTTAATCAACTAATGATTTGATAAGAAGCTAGATAACAGCTAAATTGTGGGAGTTTGCCCTTAGGAGGAAGTTGTCTCATTCATCACATATATGCATCCTTTCTCTGTGGGCCGTCTCTCATATGACTGGGGCTTACATAATATAAGAGGGATGATGTTTGTAGCCAATTCGTTGCAACCTTGATTGATAAAGCTGGACTCAATTACTAAGTACCATACAAGTAACCTAATAAGTTGACTTGTATTTTATGATTTGAATTAAAAAGGATTGTAATTATTCCTATCATGCGCATCACTTTATGCCTTGCCCCATCAACGGTGAAAAAACAAAATCATGCAGTGGATTTTTTATTTTTATTTTGCATCTGTCATTCAGGAGTTTTGTTTTGTTTTTCTTTTTGAGAAACATTCAGATCTTTTGCTTACAACTAAAGAAAAGCCATAAAGCCTTGTGATCAAAAGAGGAACCTTGATAGATCAGTCATATACTTGCATATTTGTCACTATTGAAAAGTTCTTGTCTTCGATATGGAATTTTACTATTAGTGTCACATGTGTTTGTACTTTTATCTGTAATTGTCTTTTTAATTGAGTGTATGCATTTGTAACTTGCAATTTGTATTCAGCTATGGCAGCCAGATGAGCAGCAGGTGCAAAAACTTGTGGAGATGGGCTTTGCTGAAGCTACTATGAGAAGTGCTCTGGAAGCTGTTAATGGTGATGTAATCTTGGCTATTAAAATGCTACGCTTCGCAGAGTGTGCACGGGCTGGAAATGATACAATTGCAAAGGTTTAGTTTGAATCTAAGTTCCTTATCTAGCCTAGGCCTGTCTTTTAATTCCTTGCATGCTATGTTTTTACAAGCATATCTGTCTTTTGATGTTGCTTTATCCGTGTGACAGTAGCTTATTATGGAGCAACTTTTTCCATGAGGTGGAGTTGCCATAACTATCGGTGCCATTGAAGTTTTCAAAATTAAAGAAGAAAGTTTTATGTTCAGCGCCTTGTTTTAATCAACTAATGATTTGATAAGAAGCTAGATAACTGCTAAACTTTGGGAGTTTTCCCTTAGGAGGAAAAGTTGTCTCATTCATCACATATATGCATCCTTTCTCTGTGTGCCAGTCCCACATATGACTGGGGTTTACACAATAAGAGGGATGATGTTTGTAGCTAATGCATTGCAACCTTGTTTGATAAAGCTGGACTCAATTTCTACGTACCAGACAAGTAACCTAATAAGTTGACTTGTATTTTATGATTTGAATTCAAAATGAATGTAATTATTTACTTGAATGAGCAGCACTTTAAGCCTTGCCCCATCAACGGGAAAAAAAAAACAAAATCATGTAGTGGATTTTTTTTTTTTGCATCTGTCATTCAGGAGTTCTGTTTTGTGTTTTTTTTTTTTTTTGGGAGAAACATTAAGATGTTTTGCTTATTACTAAAGAAAAGCCATAAAGGCCTGTGATCAAAAGAGGAGCCTCGGTAGAGCAGTCATATACCTGCATATCTGTCACTATCTTCACTATTGATAAGGTCTTGTCTTCGATATGGAACTTTACTATTAGTTTCACGGGTTTGTATTTTTAGTTGTAGTTTTCTTTTTAATTGAGTTTATGCATTTGTAACTTTCAATTTGTCTTCAGCTATGGCAGCCTGATGAGCAGCAGGTGCAAAAACTTGTGGAGATGGGCTTGGTTGAAGATGCTGTGAGAAGTGCTCTGGAAGCTGTTAATGGTGATGAAATCTTGGCTGTTAAAATGCTTCGCTTTGCAGAGTGTGCACGGGTTGGAAATGATACAAATTTGAAGGTTTAGTTTGATTCTCTACGTTCCTCATCTAGCCTAGGCCTGTCTTTTAATTCCTTGCTTGCTATGTTTTTGCATGCATATCTATCTTTTGTTGTAGGTTTAGCGGTGTGACACTAGCTTATTATCGAGCAACTTTTTCCATGAGGTGGTGTTGCCATAAGGCCCATAACCATTAGTGCCATTGAAATTTTCAAACTTAAAGAAGAAAGTTTTATGTTAAGTGCCTTGTTTTAATCAACTAATGATTTGATAAGAAGCTAGATAACTACTAAATTGTGGGAGTTTTCTCTTAGGAGGAAAAGTTGTCTCATTCATCACATATATGCATCCTTTTTCTGTGTGTTGGTCCCACATATGACTGGTGCTTACATAATATTAGAGGGATGATGTTTATAGCCGATGCATTGCAACCTTATTGATAAAGCTGGACTCAATTACTGAGTACCATACAAGTAGCCGAATAAGTTGACTTGTATTTTATGATTCGAATTCAAAATGAATGTAATTATATTTTTTGCATCTGTCATTCAGGAGTTCTGTTTTTTTTTTTTTTTTTTTTTTTTTTTTTTTTAAGTAACATTCATATGCTTTACTTATAACTAATGAAAAGCCATGGAGGCTTGTGAACAGAAGTGAAACCTCGATATAGCAGTCATATACTTGCATATCCCTCGCTATCTTCACTATTGAAAATGTCTCATCTTTGATATGGAATTCTACTTTTTGTGTAACATGTGTTTGTACTATTATCTGTTATTTTCTTTTTAATTGAGTCTTTGCATTCGTAACTTGCAATTTGTCTTCAGCTATGGCAGCCTGATGAGCAGCAAGTGCAAAAACTTGTAGAGATTGGCTTTGCTGAAGCTGCAATGAGAGGTGCTTTAGAAGCTGTTAATGGTGATGAAATCTTGGCTGTTAAAATGATTCGCTTTGCAGAGTTTGGACCAGCTAGAATTAATACATATAGAAAGGTTTAGTTTGAATCTCTGAGTTCCTCATCTTGCCTGGGCCTGTCTTTTAATTCCTTGCATGCTACGATTTTGCAAGCATATCTATCTTCTGATGTAGCTTTATCTGTGTGACACTAGGTTCTTATTGAGCAACTTTTTTCATGTGGTGGAGTTGCCATAAATATCAGTGCCATTGAAGTTTCCAAAATTAAAGAAGAAAGTTTGATGTACAGCACCTTGTTTTAATCAACAAATGATTTGATAAGAAGTTAGATAATTGCTAAACTGTGGGAGTTTGCCCTTAGGAGTACAAGTTGTCTCATTCATCACATAAATGCATTCTTTCTTTGGGTGTCGGTCCCACATATGACTGGGGCTTATATAATAGAAGAGGGATGATGTTTGTAGCCGATGCATTGCAACCTTAATTGATAAAGCTGGACTCAATTACTAAGTACCATACAACTAACCTAATAGGTTGACTTGTATTTTATAATTTGAATTCAAAATGAATGTAATTATTCCTTTCATGAGCATCACTTTAAGCCTTGCCCCATCAACGGCGAAAAGACAAAATCATGCAGTGGACTTTTTTTATTTTTTGTTTGTATCTGTCTTTCAGGAGTTTTTTTTTTTTTTTTTTTTTTGGTGGAGAAACATTCAGATGTTTTGCTTATAACTAAAGAAAAGCCATAAAGGCTTGTGATCAAAAGAGGAACCTCAATAGAGCAGTCATATATTTGCATATCTGTCAATATCTTCACTATTGAAAAGGTCTCATCTTCAATTTGGAATGTTACTATTATTAGTGTCACATGTGTTTGTACTTTTATTTGTAATTTTCTTTTTAATTGAGTCTGTGCATTTGTAACTTGCAATTTGTCTTCAGCTATGGTGGCCTGATGAGCAGCGGGTGCAAAAACTTGTGGAGATGGGCTTTGCTAAAGCTGCTGTGAGAAGTGCTCTTGAAAATGTTAATGGTGATGAAATCTTGGCTATTAAAATGCTTCGCTTTGCAGAGTGTGCACAGGCTGGAAATTATTCAAATACAAAGGTTTAGTTTGAATCTCTAAGTGCCTCATCCTTCCTAGGCCTGTCTTTTAATTCCTTGAATGCTATGTTTTTGCAAGTATATCTATCTTCTGTCGTAGCTTTATCCGTGTGACACTAGCTTATTATCGAGCAACTTTTTCCATGAGGTAGAGTTGCCATAACTATCAGTGCCATTGAAGTTTCTAAAATTAAAGAAGGTTTTATGTTCAGTGCCTTGTTTTTATCAATTAATGATTTGATAAGAAGCTAGATAACTGCTAAACTGTGGGAGTTTGCCCTTGGGAGGAAAGGTTGGCTCATTCATCACATTATGCATCCTTTTTCTGTGTGTCGGTCTCACATGATTGGTGCTTACATAATATAAGAGGGATAATGTTTATAGCCGATGCATTGCAACCTTGATTGACAAAGCTGGACTCAATTACTAAGTACCATACAGATAACCTAATAAGTTGACTTGTATTTTTTGATTTGAATTCAAAATGAATGTAATTATTCCTTTCATGAGCATCACTTTAAGCCTTGCCCCATCAACGGTGAAAAGACAAAATCATGCAGCGGACTTCTTTTTTTTTTTTTTTTTTTTTAAATAGTTTTTTTTGTTTGCATCTGTCATTCAGGAGTTTTGTTTTGTTTGTTTGTTTTTTTTTTTTTTTTTTTTGACTAACATTCTGATGCTTTGCTTATAACTAAAGTAAGGAAACAAAGGCTTGTGGTCAAAAGAGGAACCTTGATAGAGCAGTCATATGCTTGCATAGCTGTCACTATCTTCACTATTGAAATGGTCTCGTCTTCGATATGGAATTTTACTATTAATGTCACGTGTGTTTTTACTTTTATCTGTAATTTTCTTTTAATTGAGTCTATGCATTTGTAACTTTCAATTTGTCTTCAGCTATGGCAGCCTGATGAGCAGCGGGTGCAAAAACTTGTGGAGATGGGCTTCGTTGAAGATACTGTGAGAAGTGCTCTGGAAGCTGTTAATGGTGATGAAATCTTGGCTGTTAAAATGCTTCGCTTTGCAGAGTGTGCATGGGTTGGAATTGATACAAATTCGAAGGTTTAGTTTGAATCTCTAAGTTCCTCATCTAGCCTAGGCGTGTCTTTTAATTCCTTGCTTGCAATGTTTTTGCAAGCATACTTATCTTCTGTTGTAGGTTTAGCCGTGTGACACTAGATAATACTAGCTTATTATCTAGGAACTTTTTCCATGAGGTGGAGTTGCCATAACTAGCAATGCCATTGAAATTTTCAAACTTAAAGACGAAAGTTTTATGTTCAGTGCCTTGTTTTAATCAACTAATGATTTGATAAGAAGCTAGATAACTGCTAAACTGTGGGAGTTTGCCCTTGGGAGGAAAGGTTGGCTCATTCATCACATTATGCATCCTTTTTCTGTGTGTCGGTCCCACATGATTGGTGCTTACATAATATAAGAGGGATAATGTTTATAGCCGATGCATTGCAACCTTGATTGACAAAGCTGGACTCAATTACTAAGTACCATACAAGTAGCCAAATAAGTTGACTTGAATTTTATGATTTGAATTCAAAATGAATGTGATTATTTTTTTTGCATCTGTCATTCAGGAGTCCTGTTTTTTATTTTTTTGGAGAAACATTCATATGTTTTACTTATAACTAATGAAAAGCCATGAAGGCTTGTGATCAAAAGTGAAACCTCGATATAGCAGTCATATACATGCATATCCCTCGCTATCTTCACTATTGAAAAGGTCTCGTCTTTGATATGGAATTCTACTTTTTGTGTCACGTGTTTGTACTTTTATCTGTAATTTTCTATTTAATTGAGTCTATGCATTTGTAACTTGCAATTTGTCTTCAGCTATGGCAGCCTGATGAGCAGCAAGTGAAAAAACTTGTAGAGATGGGCTTTGCTGAAGATGCTACGAGAAGTGCGCTGGAAGCTGTTAATGGTGATGAATTCTTGGCTATTGAAATGCTTCTCTTAGCAGAGCTTGCACGGGCTAGAAACGATACAAATACAAAGGTTTAGTTTGAATCTCTAAGTTCCTCATCTAGGCTGGGCCTGTCTTTTAATTTCTTGCATGCTATGTTTTTGCAAGCATATCTATCTTCTGATGTAGCTTTATCCATGTGACACTTGCTTATTATCGAGCAACTTTTTCCATTAGGTGGAGTTGCCATAATTATCAGTGCTATTGAAGTTTTTAAAATTAAAGAACTTCTTATGTTCAGCACCTTGTTTTAATCAACCAATGATTTGATAAGAAGCTAGAGAACTGCTAAACTGTGGGAGTTTGCCCGCTAAACTGGGGGAGTTTTACCTTAGGAGGAAAAGATGTTTTATTTATCACATATATGCATCCTTTCTCTATGTCAGTCCCACTTATGACTGGGGCTTACATAATATAAGAGGGATGATGTTTGTAGCCGATGCATTGCAACCTTAATTGATAAAGCTGGACTCAATTTCTAAGTACCATACAAGTAACCTAATAAGTTGACTTGTATTTTATGATTTGAATTCGAAATGAATGTAATTATTCCTTTCATGAGCATCGCTTTAGTCCTTGCCCCATCAACAGCGTAAAGACAAATCATGCAATGGACTTCTTTTTTTTTTTTATGGTTTTTTTTTCTTTGCATCTGTCATCCAGGAGTTTTTTTTTTAAATTTTTTTTAAATTTTTTTTTAATTTTTTTATTTTGAGAAACATTCTGATGCTTTGCTTATAACTAAGTAAGGAAATAAAGGCTTGTGGTCAAATGAGGAACCTCGATAGAGCAGTCATATGCTTGCATATCTGTCACTATCTTCACTATTGAAAATGTCTCGTCTTCGATATGGAATTTTACTATTAGTGTCACATGTGTTTTTACTTTTATCTGTAATTTCCTTTTTGATTGAGTCTATGCATTTGTAACTTACAATTTGTCTTCTGCTATGGCAGCCTGATGAGCAGCGGGTGCAAAAACTTATGGAGATGGGCTTCGTTGAAGGTGCTGTGAGAAGTGCTCTGGAAGCTGTTAATGGGGAAGAAATCTTGGCTGTTAAAATGCTTCGCTTTGCAGAGTGTGCACGGGTTGAAAATGATACAAATACAAAGGTTTAGTTTGAATCTCTAAGTTCCTCATCCAGCCTAGGCCTGTCTTTTAATTCCTTGCTTGCTATGTTTTTGCAAGCATACTTATCTTCTGTTGTAGGTTTAGCCGTGTGACACTAGCTTATTATCAAGCAACTTTTTCCATGTGGTGGAGTTGCCGTAACTATCAGTGCCATTGAAGTTTTCAAAATTAAAGAAGAAAGTTTTATGTTTAGCGCCTTGTTTTAATCAACTAATGATCTAATGATTTGATAAGAAGTTAGATAACTGCTAAACCGTGGGAGTTTTCCCTTAGGAGGACAAGTTGTCTCATTCATCACATATATGCATCCTTTTTTTGTGTGTTGGTCCCACATATGACTGGGGCTTACATAATAGAAGAGGGATGATGTTTGTAGCCGATGCATTGCAACCTTAATTGATAAAGCTGGACTTAATTACTAAGTACCATACAACTAATCTAATAAGTTGACTTGTATTTTATAATTTGAATTCAAAATGAATGTAATTATTCCTTTCATGAGCATCACTTTAAGCCTTGCCCCCATCAACAGCGAAAAGACAGAATCATGCAGTGGACTTCTTTCTTTTTCTTTTTCTTCTTCTTTTTTTTTTTTTTTTTTTTTTTTTTTTTTGCATCTGTCTTTCAGGAGTTTTGTTTTTTTGGGAGAAAAATTCATATGTTTTGCTTATAACTAAAGAAACGCCATAAAGGCTTGTGATCAAAAGAGGAACCTCAATAGAGCAGTCATATATTTGCATATTTGTCAATATCTTCACTATTGAAAAGGTCTCATCTTCAATTTGGAATTTTACTATTAGTGTTACATGTGTTTGTACTTTTACCTGTAATTTTCTTTTTAATTGAGTCTATGCATTTGTAACTTGCAATTTGTCTTCAGCTATGGTGGCCTGATGAGCAGCGGGTGCAAAAACTTGTGGAGATGGGCTTTGCCAAAGCTGCTGTGAGAAGTGCTCTGGAAGATGTTAATGGTGATGAAATCTTGGCTATTAAAATGCTTCGCTTTGCAGAGTGTGCACGGGCTGGAAATTATACAAATACAAAGGTTTAATTTGAATCTCTAAGTACCTCATCCTGCCTAGGCCTGTCTTTTAATTCCTTGAATGCTATGTTTTTGCAAGAATATCTATCTGCTGATGTAGCTTTATCCGTGTGACACTTGCTTATTATTGAGCAACTTTTTCCATGAGATAGAGTTGCCATTTCTATTAGTGCCATTGAAGTTTTTAAAATTAAAGAACTTTTTATGTTCAGTGCCTTGTTTTAATCAACCAATGATTTGATAAGAAGCTAGAGAACTGCTAAACTGTGGGAGTTTGCCCTTAGGAGAAAAAGTTGTCTTATTCATCACATATATGCATCCTTTCTCTGTATGTTGGTCCCACATATGACTTGGGCTTACATAATATAAGAGGGATGATGTTTGTATCTGATGCATTACATCCTTGATTGATAAAGCTGGACTCAATTTTTTAAGTACCATACACCTAATCTAATAAGTTGACTTGTATTTTATAATTTGAATTCAAAATGAATGTAATTATTCCTTTCATGAGCATCACTTTAAGCCTTGCCCCATTAACGGCGTAAAGACAAAATCATGCAGTGGACTTTTTTTTTTTTTTTTGCATCTTTCATTCAGGAGTTTTGTTTTGTTTTTTTTTTTTGGAGAAACATTCTGATGTTTTGCTTACTAAAGAAAAGCCCTAAAGGCTTGTGATCAAATGAGGAACCTCGGTAGAGCAGTCATATACTTGCATATCTGTCACTATCTTCACAATTGAAAAGATCTCGTCTTTGATATAGAATTTTACTATTAGTGTCATGTGTTTGTACTTTTACCTGTAATTTTCTTTTTAATTGAGTCTATGCATTTGTAACTTGCAATTTGTCTTCTGCTATGGCAGCCTGATGAGCAGCGGGTGCAAAAACTTGTGGAGATGGGCTTTGCTGAAACTGCTGTAAGAAGTGCTCTGGAAGCTGTTAATGGTGATGAAATCATGGCTATTAAAACGCTTCGCTTTGCAGAGTGTGTTCGGGCTGGAAATTATACAAATACAAAGGTTTAGTTTGAATCTCTAAGTACCTCATCCTGCCTAGGCTTGTCTTTTAATTCCTTGCATGCTATGTTTTTGCAAGCATATCTATCTTCTGATGTAGCTTTATCCATGTGACACTAGCTTATTATTGAGCAACTTTTTCCATGAGGTGGTGTTGCCATAACTATTTGTGCCATTGAAGTTTTCAAAATTAAAGAAGAAAGTTTTATGTTCAGCGCCTCGTTTTAATCAACTAATGAGTTGATAAGAAGCTAGATAACTGCTAAACTGTGGGGGTTTGCCCTTGGGAGGAAAAGTTGTCTCATTCATCACTTATATGCATCTTTTCTTTGTGTGTCGGTCCCACATATGATTGGGGCTTACATAATATAAGAGGGATGATGTTTGTAGCTGATGAATTGCAACCTTGATTGATAAAGCTAGACTCAATTTCTAAGTACCATACAAGTAACCTAATAAGTTGACTTGTATTTTATGATTTGAAGAAATGAATTTAATTATTCCTTTCATGAGCATCACTTTAAGCCTTGCCCCATCATTGGCGAAAAAACTAAATCTTGAAGTTGACTTTTTTTTTTTTTTAGTTTTTTTGTTTGCATCTGTCTTTCAGGAGTTTTGTTTTGTTTTCTTTTTTTTTTGAGAAACATTTTGATGTTTTTCTTATAACTAAAGAAAGGAAATAAAGGTTTGTGATCAAAAGAGGAACCTCTATAGAGTTGTCATATACTTGCATATCTGTCACTATCTTCACTATTGAAAAGTTCTTGTCTTCGATGTGGAATTTTACTATTACTGTCACGTGTTTTTACCTTTATCTGTAATTTTCTTTTTAATTGAGTCTATGCATTTGTAATGTGCAATTTGTCTTCAGCTATGGCAGCCTGATGAGCAGCAGGTGCAAAAACTTGTGGAGATGGGCTGTGATGATGCTGCTGGGAGAAGTGCTTTGGAAGCTCCTGTGAGGAGTGCTCTGGAAGCTGTTAATGGTGATGAATTCCTGGCTATTGAAATGCTTCTCTTTGCAGAGCGTGCACAGGCTAGACACGATACAAATATGACGGTTTAGTTTGAATCTCTTAAGTTCCTCATCTAGCCAAGGCCTGTGTTTTAATTCCTTGGATGATATGTTTTTGCAAGCATATCTATCTTCCACTATCAGTGCCATTGAAGTTTTCAAAATTAAAGAAGAAAGTTTTTATGTTCAACGCCTTGTTTTAATCAACTAATGATTTGATAAGAAGTTAGATAACTGCTAAATTGTGGGAGTTTTGCCCTTAGGGGGAAAAGTTGTCTTATTCATCATATATATGCATCGTTTCTGGATCCAATCTGCAAGAATCAATAGAAAAGGTAAATCCCTTATGATACGACAGATCTGGCTCAGTTATTGATAGAGTAAATATATCCGCCATTTAACACCTCCCAATTTCCAGGAATTAGTCACTTCAACAGTCTTCGATGGTTATACAGGTATCCAAAATTCGAACGAGATGGATGTTTGTTGTCCCAACCATTATTCTTCGTCCCGATCCATAATAGAAGAGATAATAGAAGAGGGATGATGTTTGTAGTCGATGCGTTGCAACCTTAATTGATATAGCTGGAATCAATTACTAAGTGCCATACAAGTAGCCTAATAAGTTGACTTGTATTTTCTGATTTGAATTCAAAATAAATGTAATTGTTCTTTTCATGGGCATCACTTTAATCCTTGCCCCATCAATGGCAAAAAAATAAAATCATGCAGTGGACCTTTTTTTATTTTATTTTTATTTATTTATTCTGAGAAAAATTCAGATGTTTTGCTTATAACTAAAGAAAAACCATAATGGTTTGTGATCAAAAGAGGAACCTTGATAGAGCAGTCATATACTTGCATATCTGTCACTATCTTAACCATTGAAAATATCTCATCTTTGATATGAAATTTTACTATTAGTGTCACATGTTTGTACTTTTATCTATAAATTTCCTTTTAATTAAGTCTATGCATTTGTAACTTGCAATTTGTTTTCTGCTATGGTTGCTTGATGAGCAGCAAGTGCAAAATCTTGTTGCTAAAGCTGCTGTGGAAGTGCTCTCGATACTGTTTATTATTTGTTTATTTTTAGATTTTTTTGTTGAACTCTGAATCTGTTAATGGAGATTAAATCTTGGCTTTTAAATTGATGAAGTGTCACATGAGCATGCAAATGGATTTATGGCATTAATCCAAAGTCGTGAACACGTTAGAGACCAAGAAATTTATTTTCAACTCCAATCAGACCTTATCAATCATTTATGGCAGTTTCATGGTGAGTTGTAGGAACTTGAGTGTGAGTTATGGCATGTGATTTTTTATTGTAATTTCATGAGTTATGTGAACTTTTTGTAAACTACATTGCTAGTTTAGTGTTGCTGAAAACTATTTCAAGTGGAGAAGGTGAATTTTATGTTGCATTTATAATATGTTTTCCTTTTGATGAGTTTTGATAGGTTCATAGTTTAGTATATGATTTATGTAAATAGTTTACATAGTGTTTGACAGGTTGGTAGTTTAGTTCAATTGGAGTAGATATGCAATCATTGATAAATTTTCAATTGCTTCCAATGTGAGGCCCACATGTCAGCGAGAAAAATGTCTCATACACATCAACACAAGATACATTCATAATAGTTGAAGGGAAAAAAAATTATGAATAACACATACATGGTTACATAGATGGTAGTTGAAGAAAAAAAAACCAAAAATATAATTTTCAAAAATATGATTGTTCAATTAAAAAAATTTCTCATTAAAAAAAGTTAGGTTTTAAAAAATATGCTTGGCACGTTCAAATAATCAAATGAAAATACCTTTTGAAATAAAGAATAAAGAAAATATAAAGAAAGAATAAAAAAAAGAATATTTAAATAAAATGATTAATAAATAAAATCTTTGATGTTAGGTGTATTATAAAGTGAGTTGTTAAAATAGATAAAGTAATTTTTTAAGATGTTAAATGCTGTACTTTATAACATTTTTTTATGTGAATGCTTTAAATAAATGATGAACAGATATTTTTAATAAAAATTATCATTTAAATATATGTAAAATTTTGTCATTACTAATGTAGTTTTTATTATTATTTATCTTTGTATTCATAAATATAAGGTAAAAGAAGGAGATGGTAGTTTCTATACCCATCTTTGAATGACTGTTGGTTGTAAAAATAGATAATGAAGTTTGCAGAGTATTTCTCTTGCTGTCTTTGTTTAGTACGTCAGCTTCAACTTATGAACTTGATTTTCTTTTGGCTATTATTGCAGGATGGTGCATTGATAATTCGAAAGCCATGAACACTATTTAGCTATTTGCTTCCTGGCATGGAAGCGAGAAGTTTCAGCTCAGGGACGCTCACTGAGAATGGTTCCAAAGTTTCAGCTTTCATAAATCGTTGAAGGAATTTGATAAAATAAATCCCGTAGAATAATACTAATATATATATATATATATATGTCTTTTTTAGAAGAATAATACAAATATATTTGATTCGAGATGCAATTTCAGCATCAGCATCTAAAACACTACAAAACCCAGAAATTCCAAACTCCAATTCATGCTATATACATATAAGAATTGCATTGTGGTTCTCCAGACGCTTGGAAATATGACATCACCGTAAGGAGAGAGCCTTTCAATATGTTGTAATTTATAAATACTTGTTGTAAGATGTACCAAATGGTTTTGAGGAGTAAGTTCTTAAGTCCAATGAGATTCGCAAATGATGAAAGCAACTCACAAATACCAGTGGAGTGTAGTGCTAACTACAGTAAACATTCCATTTCTTGAGAAAAATCGGGGAACTTCTCGAGGCTTGAGCAACTTGTAAGTGTTAAAGATGCAAGAGATTTCATCATGAGACAACTTGGAAGAATTTGAAATTTAGTGCAATTGCTAAGTTCCCATACTTAAAGTTTTTCAAGATGCCGGACAGAGTCATGAACATCCATTCTATGAATGTTTTGTCAAAAGATAATTCAATTCAACAACAAACAGCAAAATTCTAGTAAATTCAACCTAAAAACACTGAGAACCCAATGTTGGTGTGCGAATGTGTTCCAAGCACTTTATACATTGCTGTGAATCCCACATTGGTTAGGAGAGAACTCACTTATGTGTTTATATGTCGTTGTAGGCCACCATTGATATTCTAAGATGGTGGGTTTTATCCATATCACACACATGCACACTGTCCCTGCCAGTCGCACAGGTCCAGATTAGTTTTGTTTCGGGCTGAGGTTTTTATTTTTCCTCCTCTACCTCTTTGGTTTAATGGGAAACTAGGCTCTGGCTGGTTTGCTCTTCCCTTCTACTATGCTTTGCTCTACCCTCTCTGTTATGGTTTGCTCCTCCTCTCCCACATATTTTACTAGTGCAAACCACACTTTAGTTTCAGCCATATATATTCATGTTTAAGGCATAGATTCAGCCAAGAGAGCCAATTACATTGAGTTTTACTCCGGGTAGACTTTAAGGACAATGCTTTCACAAAGTGATTCTACAACATTATGAGATCGTTCTAACCGTTTCCCTAATTTTGTTCTTGCTAATTATTTGGGATCTTATTTAGTGAATCAAACTTGTTTTTCAGTGCCATATTTCCAACACCCAACAATGACCTAGTTTATGTCCCAAAATTTAGGAATTGACTAAGGATCCTCAAGAGACTATGAAAAAAAAAGTGGATTGCAATTGATGTTAAGCACTGAATAACCCGAATTCAGATTGCTTCACACTACACAAATTGTATGAAGTATTCACATGTAACAAAACCATTTTTTTAAAGCTTTTTTAGTAGGTACTTTACAATTATCAGACAGAAAAATACTCAAATTAACCTTTCATTGAAAGCTGTGGATTTTAGTTAGTTTAATTAATAAAATATTTTGTCATTGAATATGAAATTTAGGGTTTAAATCCCAGCCTATACAAAAATCAATTGGTATCCATATGTTGAAATTCTATTGTATATGTCACACTATTTTTAAGACAAGAAAGAGGACCAACTAGAACAATTCCATCAATTATTTAGTAGTTAATAAATCTAACATCTAGTTTGGTTCAGTGAAATAACTATGGTTTCTCTCATACGATTTGGAATATAACATGTATACCTTTGCCTATAGCAGTGAGACTTTTTTTTCAGAGCTTTTCCAAACGCAGTAATGCTTAAAGAAGAAAATGCACTATTCTAAGCATTTTAACTATTGCCTCAGGAATTAAAAAAAAAAAAAAAAAATACCTATTGCTTCAGGAACAAACATTTTACATTACAATTCCTAATGTACATTTTGTGCATATGATATTAACACGAGGTATCCACATTTTACACATGATGAGACAAAATATGTATGAAGAGTGTACAAAAGGAGTATAAGAAAATCAAAGCCCTTTACTTTTTCATCACTTTACAACCAACTGGGATAATTATTGAGTACTCTCGAAGTACCATAAATACGTATTCTTCCCTCTCACATTACAATAGGTCCCACTAATTAAATTTATGATAGAACTCATAATTCATGTGAGAGATGAAAATACGCATTTATGATACTCTGGAAGTATTTAATAATTTTTTAACCATGAATACCACCACTACCAACACCATCGTTAAAATAAAATATGTGCTTGCACATGATTTCTTTATGGTTTTCTTTTTACTTTTCTTTTACTCTGGGAGTACAAGCAAAATGGCCAAACAAATAGTGCATGTCATCAATGGTTAATTTTTTTCTCTTCTTTCTGCCATTTAGATGTCTACAGATTACAGCTTCTATGAGTGAGCTCTTAGTTTCCAATATAATGTACACATGCCAAGAGCTTGTAACTCAACTGACACTTTCGAATATTTCCAATAGAGACATCCAGGGTTCAAATCCTCCCTCCCCCAACCATCAAAATATATATGTGTGGGAACAAGTTTTAGTCATGAGCTTTCTGTTTTAGTCACGAGCTTTCTGGAAAGGTTTACTATGGTGTCAATATAAATTTGTCAGAATTCATTATCTATTATATCAAAGGTTGACTATGTTGAACCAGTCAATCACCAGATTAAACTTCTCGTTCAATCTGCAGAAGGGGTGCTTTTGGTGAATTGATAATTTGATATTCCTTACTATGAAGTAAATTCTTGGGTCATGGTTGGGTGATTGAAACTCTCCAAGAACACACACACAAACAAAGTTCATTACTTTATGTCTTTCTCAAGTAAAGTAATTTGGCCACTTTTATTCATCACACAGCATATATACTGAAATCTTATAAAATAAAAACAGATTTTGAAATCAAATCATAGCACAGTATCTCACGCATATCATAAACTACACCACATTGGTTTCTTGGGATAAATGCCTGGTTGAGGTCTCATCCTGAAAGGAATATGATAGAGCATATTTAGATAAGCACATCTGCACTTTGAAAAATATTTTGGAATGAATAAACAAACAATCAAGGATGACACTAACCATGTTAGACAACTGGTCTCTTATAGAGTACATGGAACGCAGCATCATCTCTAGGGTATCTTGAGCTAATTGGAACTTCACATCCAATTCTCTCGAGTGAGACTGTGCATCATTTTGAAGCTGCAATGAGTAGTAACAGTAAATAGTCGCATCATCACACAGACAATTGAACATATTTTTTGTCTTACACTTCCAGTAAGTGTCTATCTAATGTTTATTTCTCACACTCATTCTCAAATTACAAACTAAAGGACACTCATTCTAAGTTCATTCACCACTAAAAATTCAAATGTAAGAGATACTCTTCAGATACCTTCAAATTGATAACAGCCACAGGGTCTACTGATTCAGCATCCTGATTTGCCATATCCCATGTCATTGCCTTCAACCGGGGCAAAGTAACCTAGACATTGTCCATTCAGAAATAAAGTCAGATTCTTGTGTGTTACCTAGTAGATTAGTGAGGTTGTGTATACCATAATCAAATTTCTAAACTGATCCTTGAGTAAATCGTCCCGCCATTCTAGTTGAAACTTTTGTAGCAGAAGTGTCAGTAGTCTTTGTAGTTCAGGCAATACTTCAGTGGGAAACAGTTTATGAATGTCATCCTTGTTGACATTCTCGTAAACAAACCTACGGATCAACATGCGAAGACATACCAAAAGCTGCAATATAGAACATTAGAATTATAACCCACACCAGGTGGGATTCAGTAAGAAAGCCTATACCACTTAGAAAACTTGATCACCTTTTAAGACCTTTTTAAGTAGATAGTGATAATATAACAAGTAATGTAGACGAACACTTTCAAAATAGCTTCTTTATACAAAGTAACCTTGTATCATTCTACGCATGTTTAGTCAAAAGATAATTTAGTTCAACAACAAACAGGAAAATTCCAAATTGAACCTGAAAACACTAGGTACCCAACACCAAAATTTTGGGATCAACTATGGATCCACAACAGAGAGACTATGAATGATTGCCTATCACTTTCACAAAGACCCACCACTCACACAGTCAGCTACTGCCACATTAGTACATTGTCATGTCATTTAGATAGGAAGAAATAAAATTTTAAAAGTAAAATAGACCAAGCTAAGAAATTTTTTTTTTATTACATTCACTATGACAATAACAGCAACATGTTAAAAAAACACAGAAATTACAAGACAAGATTTTCAGCCAAATTGAATAGGCGTATGTACTAGGTGATACATACAGGGTCGAGGTCGGAATCGTTTTCAAGCTGGAGCATGTTGCGGACGATGTGGCGGCCGGCGGGGTCGAGACCAGTTTTTCGTGTTCTCCAAAGGGCTTGGAGAATGCATTCTACTGACTCTTTCGAATTCGACCTCATCAATAGCGGCAAGTGACCCCACAAACTACGCTCCATTCTCTCTACTGTGTCTTCCTCAACAAAACAACCCAACTCCCTATTCAAGTTCTTCACTTCAATTCAAAGTTCAAACCTTGTTGGCACTAGAAGTAGAAGTGAAAAGCTGCGAGTGAGAGAGAGTTTCCCATGTTCGTTGGGGTTCAATTGGGCTCAAGACGATTCTTTAAATTTGCTAAGATTGGATTGGGCTGGACTTGGCTAATGATATGGATCCAGTGAGTATTGGTTTGGCAAAGATCTGATGGGGTTGATACTTGAGTACTAATTTTTTTGGAAAAAAGAGTTCAGCTTTTAAATATGCTTGGAGCTATCATGCTCTAATCTCCTGTGGTAATTGAAAAGGTTATTTATCTGCAATTTTAGTTATATAGCTTTTTTTAATGGATTATGTGATTTGTTTAGATAATATATATTGATAGTCTTATATACTGTCATGTAGTGAGTTGGATGAGATTTCTTTAAATTGATTTGGAGTTAATCATTGTAAAAATTGATGAACAATATCGGTGAAAATTTAAATAAATTCAGATTAAATATCAAAATTATCAGTATAAGCAAAGACAAACATCGTTGAACCTAATTCGTTGGTTCTTCAAGAACACAACCAAGGCCTTGGCTTGGCATTTCTCAACAAGTCGCCAATGCTACGTTGGGGCATCTTTTGGCCACAAAACCAATCCTCACATTAAGCTTACGTTCCCGTGGTTGATAAGGAACACTTCCACGACTATTCGATCATCATTAATTGCATTGGATAAAAAGAGTTTTTAAATATGTTCTATGTTATGTTTTAGTCTTAAAAAAGTGTTATTTCACCTAAAAATAGTGTAGTATGTAAAATCTACGTAATAAAACCAACTTCGAACAAGTAAAGTGACAAATTTTTAGTTAGGAGTAAGCCAAGTGAAATTTGGGCCTAATATCGTGTGGTTGACAGTAATTTTTCACCCAAAAAAAAAAAAAAATCATTACAGCGATGCTAAAAGGGATTTTAAAATCGACACCTTGTTGACATGACAACATAACATCGCCGGTACAATTGCTAGTAGAACAACGGTTTCCTTTTACTTTCCAAATTAACAAAAAAGGGAGAAGAGAAGAGGTTCACGGACGAAGGTGGAAGCAGAACAAAATGGCACCACACGATCTCCGCCGTCCGTTCAAGCGAGCAGCGATCTCCGATCAACAGAGGCGCAGGGAACTCTCCCTACAGCGCCAAGCACAGCATCGCCGCGACGCCCAACACCAAGCTCGCTGCTTAGCCTCTTTCCTCAACCCCCACTCCGAACCCGAACCCGAAACCACATCCGAAACCGAACCCGAACCCGAACCCACAGACTCACCGAAAGAGCTCGACATTCGTCACGCCTCGAAACTGAAAGGCGCCGAAGCTCGCAAATGGTTCGCCCGACAACTCATGCTCCCCGAGTGGATGATCGACGTCCCTGATCAACTCCCCCAAGACTGGTCTCTCTCTCTCTCTCTCACAGTTTTCGATGTTCACATAAATGTCCACATTTAAATTCAAGTTTTGTTTTGTGTTTTTTATATGTAGGTATGTGTTTGCGAGGCCAGCAGGGAAGCGATGCTTTGTGGTTTCGAGCAATGGAACGACAGTGAGCAGGTTGAGAAATGGTTCGATGCTGCACCATTTTCCTTCTGCGTTGCCTAGTGGAGCTAGGACTAAAGATTCCTCAGGCTCTGTTCAGTCTTATTCTATACTCGACTGCATTTTTCATGAGGTATATATACATATGGATTAGCAAAGTCTTTTACTTAGTAATTGTTCAATTGTGAATTGCAATGCACTTTTTCCTCTTACTTTTAAACTTGTTTAACTCAAGTTTGTTTATTTTTGCTCTTCTCTTAACTCATTATTAAGTATGAATACTTCATTTGGGGTGCTGTACCCGTGTCTACACTTGACATGCGTGTCCCAGCCATGTGTAAAAAATATGTAGGACACGGATGGGACACTAGAAGAAGAGGCATCAATTACCCTTTTGCAAAACAAAGAGATCATTCGTGCTCTGAATAGTAATAGTGCATTTGAAAATTAAATATTTACTTTTAATTTGATACATATATTTAACATTATGTGAAAAATAAATGCTTAATTATATATAGAAAATATAAATAAAAATATATTTAATGGGCATGTCTTGCCGTATTTGTGTCCTATTTTTTCAAAAATTTCCGTGTCTCATTCTGCTACCTATATCCATGTCCGTACTTCTTAGCTCGTTAATGAGTGTCTTAAGGCCACATGTTAAGGAATATTAAACAATCTTGATAAATTAACAGTTGTATAAAAAACTTAAGTTAATAATATATTTATTCTTTATTGTAACACTCTCTCTCATGTGTGGGTCCAAACTGAACATGGAATAGAATTTCTAAATGATACCATGATAATATCATGTCTCCCAAATGCTTAAGTCGATTGAGAATGGGTGAATTTAATCCTTTAACAATTATTCTAATAGATCTTTAAAAAAGATAATTCATTAGTTTGCATGCATAATTCATGGATCGGGTGTTAAACTTGTTAACAAAAGCTTTCTCAAAATAAATCTGCCGTAGCATTTGTGGTTTGATTTTGTGATAATTGGGTTTTGTGACGTTGCAGTCAGATCAGACTTACTATGTGATAGACATGGTGTGCTGGCGGGAGTACTCACTCTATGACTGCACGGCTGAGTTTAGGTTCTTTTGGTTGAGCTCCAAGCTTGCAGAGACTGGTGCGTGTGACCCGCCTTCTCAGTATCATAGATACAGATTTAGTCCGGTTCCGGTGTACAATTGTGACCAGGCTGGTCTATCTGCAGCTTATACTGGTGCAGTCCCTTACGTGAAGGACGGTTTGTTGTTTTATAACAAGTATGACCTTTTTTTCTGTAGCGTGGACAATGTTAAATGCTTTGAATGTTTATTGTTGGATTGACTGAGATATTCTTGTGAATGTAATTATAGGTTACTTTCAATTAAAAAAAGGAAAAAAATAAATAAAATCATAGGTCAATAGTGCCTGTATGAACTGTTTGCTATTGTGAAATTGGATTGGGCTTGCTAAGTTGGTGAGTTACTTGCTTGACTAGGATTAGGAAGTTCTAGTGAATTGGTTGGATATGTATGCTATTTTGTGGTGCCATAAGGGTTTTATTACATGTGGGGTTTGTTGACTTGGGCTGGGATTGATAGGTCAGATCATGTTTTTTCTCTAGTTTATTGTGGATGCATGCACATTGTTGAACCATGCCCCTCATTGTGTTCTTCATGTGTACATGATCATTTTTCTTCATTAGCTGCTTTCTTGTTTGGTCATGTGACTTGGAGACAAATGTGTGCAAGGGAGCACACTTTTATCATCATGAATGTCCAATCACTTACAGCATGTGTCTCATTGTTGTTGCTCATTTTAATTTTGAACAATCTTTAAATCTGTACTTGCCATATCATTGTACCTACTATATGTTGTATTTGATCGGTTATGACTTATAGAATTCATTTGGGCCCTATGGCACTTCCAAACTCCATAAGTGTGGGGTGGTGGGTAAGGCCATGGGTTCATATCTTGTTGGAAATGTTAGTTGATTACAAAGCAAAAAAAAAAAAATTTCCTTTTTTATTATTCAATTCCTAATGTCATTTGCATTTTTTTCTTTCTTAGGCATGCCCATTATCAGACTGGAAATACACCACTAGCATTAGTTTGGAAGGATGAGAATTGTAGTCAATATGTCATTGACACGGATAGCAAAGGACAGGTTCCAAGCCAACAACAGGTATCTTGTCACTGAGTTTTGTCCTATTGCATTGCAGTCTCTAAAACTTAAGAAGTTTGGACATGGACTATTGTGTTGTGTTATGCAAAGCATCAAATGTTTAAAATGTGTTCTGAACAGATATTTTCATGACACCTTTTGGGATTGTCTGCGTAACTCCGCATTCACTTTATTTATTGCAATAATTTTTTCCTTTAGTGTTAAAATCTTCATTTTGCTTTCTCTGTTGTTTTCTATTGCATTTTTCATGTTATATAATGGGCATGATTTTTCCACGAAACAAAACAGGTTATGCCAAATGGCCTAGTGGTATGTCTGGCTCCTTGTGGTGTGAACCTGGTTTTGAACCCCCCTGGGGCTCAAATTACCTATTACTGCATGCCAAAAAAAAAAAAAAAAGTCACAACCAAGCAGGGTATGATAGTCATTAAAGTCAGTACTATTCTAATATGCATATAATGTTGAACTAATATTGTTTTGATATCAATATTGTTTGTTATAAAACAGAGTAGAGATATGCGTACTTTGAAATACAAACTCCTTGATGTCCTTCTCACAGCATTCCATTATTAGATGCTTGGATACATAAAAATGTCATATAGTGAACATTAATTAAAAGTTGGTCACATTGAAATTTGAACAGCCAAATTCATGTTGTGGATCAAAGGTATTGGTTGGACGGGCTGCCTAGGGAGTCAGAAATTTTAGTCACAGCATTCTCAACCATTTAGTTTATACCTTCTTCTGCCCTGCTATGTTGCTTCATGCTAAAATGGGTATCATTGATACCATCCTTTTGCTGGTGATATATATATATATATAAAGTTGACTTGGGGTTAGTTCTTTTATCATTCATCTTTAAGTTAATGCTTTGTGATAAGAGATTAATTTGTACCAGCAGTCTGGTGAATGAACTCTGATAAACAGTTCTCGAAATTGGAATATGCATCATGCTAGGTGATGACCATCAATGTTCTTTTGAAAGTTTGATCTTGTGGACTAGGTTGAAGAAACTGCCATATAGAAATGTAGACTTCAAGGTCAAAAAGATATTTACATGCCTTCATAAAGCCTGTTGATATGTAAAATGTCTCTAGAGATGTTTACTTACAAAAAAAAAAAAAAAAATGTCTCTAGAGATGTATTGTAGTTATTTGTTAAAAAAGATTGTTATATATTGTAAGTAGCTGATTATTTATTTATTCTTTGGATCAGGTAGTTCTGGAATTACAAGATAATGGGAACTTGTCTACATCAGATGATCCTCCTGTAGTATTTGGCTGCTTAGATCAGGCCTTTATAGAACAGGTTTGTTTATTGTAGACTTCAAAATAATGATTAACCATGTTGTATAATGTGACGAGTGTTGGTGTCAACTGATTCAAATGATTGTTGGTATGTACTAAGCTACTGTGATGCATGCTATAAATAGACTAAAAAATTTTATGCATATTTACATGAGTGAATTGCTTTATTTTGTTAAGTGGCGTTTTTCTTTTGGTGGGTTTAACAAGCCGATTCCTTACTATGCAGTATATACATATTAAATTTCTCCAATTTTCCAGACAGAATCACGTTCAGGGAATCTTCTGCGATTTGCTATCGGTGATGGAGGATTGAGTTTTGTGGATGGGAAGCTTGAGAAGGCTGATTTACATTATCTTGGCAAGTCCAATCGAGCTCGTGCTTTTGCAGATAGTTACTCCAAGGTTAGTAGAATTTATACATTTATCAATGTTCTTAACTGGTTAAAGTAGATACATGCAAAGAGAATGCCAAAACTATCATTGGGATAGTTTCATGACTAACCATGTAAGGTAAGTTAGGGGTACCTGCACTGCTGGATGCAAGGGGAAGGTCCACGTTGCTGTTGTTCTGTTAATCTAACCTATGCCTTGTTGTGTCATAAAGTTGGGTTTCAATTAAAAAAAAGAAAAGAAAAGAAGATTATTTCCTTATTCTATACTGATTAAAAGATGAGAGGGAATTAGTTGCTTGCCCTCTGTGTTATTTGAAGTTGACACTCATTCCTCCTGTTGGGGTTGTGGATGCCACTATATGTGCAAAGTTAGTGTCTATGTCTTTTTAAAGTTAGTTTCCTGTGCTCTTGTGTCTCCTTGCCTTTCACATTTTTGACAATCCGTCCGTAGTCATGCGAGGCGGTTTCTTAAAAAGGCTCTTACTTTTGATCTTATTGTGGTTTACACTTGCAGGTTATGTTCCAGTATATGGCTCGGCATTCTCCTCTAAGAATTGATGATCTGCTAGCATCTATTAACTCATTAAGTGATCAAGAAAACAAACCTTCTGATGTGGAGATGGTTGGTTGATGGTGATTGTCAATGATAGTGATACGAGATTCATTCCTTGGCATTTGCCTATAATATAGCAAGCTATATATTATTTATGGGATCATTTAGTTGCTTCGTTCTCCCAAAGGCCTCTCCATTAATTGTTGTTCAATACAGAAGCTGGCTCCTATGCATCAGATGTTTGTTATGGCAGTCATAGCTAGAGAATTTTGGTTGGATCTAGGCTAGTTATGTACTCGTATTTCTTTGTGAGCCACTTACGGCAGGAATCATACGTCTTTGGAAATGTGAAGAATTTTGCCAATTTAAAGGAGCTGTATTTTGGCAGTGTAAAAAGACTTATGGACGGGATAGTAGAGGTTTATTTCCCATTGTATAATTCATAGGTCAAATGGGTGTGGACCAAAAATGAAAAAGAGAAAAAAATTGTCCTTTTTGTTAAAGAGTTTTGGATACAACAATTGCTTTTTAATTAGAATCAACATCTTTTTCCGGAGTTTTTTTTTTTGGTATTATATTCTAATTAATAAAAGGTAATTTGACAACAATATTAATGTTCGAAGGGAACACAATCAACGGGACAAGGAGGTATTACTGATGATTTTTCTTACACTTTTTTCTTCTTTTGAACTTTTCAATATTGGTCCAGTGTCAGTTCCAGCCATTGCTTTGAGTTATATGTCTTGGCACAGCAGCCAGTATGATAAAAAGCTATTGAGTCTCTAATAACAACAAAATAAAAAATCATAATTTCTATTGCTTTAACAATTCTTGTTGACAATGTTACATCAATGGAAGGACTGACACTTTTGGCATAAGTTTCCTAAGAAATAATAAAAAAATAAGATTTTTTTTTTTTTTTTTTTTGGGTTAGAAAAAAGGAGAAGAATTTGAGATACAATTCAAGAGGCCAAAGTGGTTGGTTCACAACTGTCATGAACACAGGCCAAGACATCTTTATATTCCCTTGAAATGGTGAAGGAATCATACACCTTCCCATCACGACTTTTCTTGTACTCGAAAAGGAGGGAAGAGCGATTAAATGCTGTTAGTTTGACAAAGCCCCAGTCATAGTCTCTGTAAATACTCCATTTAGGTATTGCTGTGGTGAATTCTGATAAGTGGCTACCTCCCCCTCCAACGACAACATGGATTGTTCCCTTCACAGTGCCTGAGTAATGTGATTTGTCTGAATTAACGCATTGATTCTGCATCGCCAGCATTGAAGAAAAATAATTAGAAAAATGGCATGGAAGTGATCTCAAACTCGGTATTGCTTAATGGTAAAGTATGGTTGGCTTAACATATTTAACAGTGCAGTTGGGAATTGCTTAAGAGTGTAAATTTGGAAGGGAGTAAAGTATCCTAAAAAAGACCAGCTATAGCTAGTACTTTAAGAACTTCACTAATGCAGCTAAGACATTAATAGTTCAAGATGGAATGCAGCCTTGAATGATGGTATGGCACGAGTTGCATATATTGCTAAATAACTCATAGTGAAAAAAGCTACACATACATGGATGAAGCCACGGAATGTAATCATGTTTGCATGGAATTCATAGAACCTCTCTGTATATATTTTACTAGCCATACCTGGTAAATGGGGCATGTTCTTTCATAGTTATGGACATGGCCATAAAATGCAATGTCTACCCTGTACTTCTGCCATAGCTTTTGCAAGCTTTCCCTACCCATTGGCTCTTCAAATGATCCTTCCTGGGCATACCAACTATTTGAGGAATATCCAAGAACACGATGAGCAGCAAAGATTAACCATGGTTGTTTCCTTCTATCTGCAGATGCAAGGCAATGCTCAATGAACTTGTACTGTTCTGTTCCCTCCCTCCAGTCATGTTCACTGTCAGCTATACAAAAGTGAAACATGCCATAATCTGTTGAATACCTGCACATTTAATTAAAATTTTGATATCTCAAATTAAAATTATCTGCTCTATAGAGAACAAAGGATGGTGGATAAAATGAACCAAACTAATGTGTGGGACAAGGTATGACAGGAATTCAACTCCCCTCATTATCAGTCTAACCAAACACACCTACCATTCTTGTAGCAACTGGCTATATAAAAATAGACAATAACAATGCTTTGCAAATTTAAATGTCTCAGGAGAATTTGTGTGTGCTGGCACATCTCAATTCTCACACATATCCATATGCCATAAAGGAAGATATGGCTTTGCTCCAAAACATGTGAACCTTAACTTGAGGAAACCAACCGTTGTTAGCTGCTAAGGGTGTGTTCTAAATATATATATATATATACATATAGCACCAAGTAATATTGTCACCGAGTCACCAAAAGCTTAGTGGATAAGTGCAATGGCAAGGTAATTACGTGGAGTGACCTTCTGATGAACCATCTGTACTTAATCTCTTTTGTGTACTAGTTCCGAAGGATGCTCTACATGTATTCTTGAGAAGGGAGGTTATCCATGTATGTGTGTGTGTGCCTCCCTACATTGTTGAGCCCCATCCTAATATTTCAACATTCTTAGAAATGCATAAGATAACTTGAAAAATTCATATTCAATTTACCAGAACTTGGCTCTGTTCTCAGCAGGAAAGTAGAACATGGTCTCAGCAAGCACACCGCATTCCCCACCTGAATCCGTATTTTCATAGAAGGATCCGCTATTTGGCCAATCACGTTCATGATTACCACTGCGAGATCAAATACAAGATATGTTAACCAATATCATCAACTAATAAAAAAAAATCTAATTTTAGGTGTCAATATATGGACACAAATAATGAACATTTTGTACAAACCTTGCAACCATATATGGGACAGTTGATGCAATGGGCTCCACCTGTGATGTGAATTGGTCCCATTGTGAGATGTATCCATTTGCATAAGAAAGATCTCCTATATGAAAAACTATGTCAATGTTTTTCAAGTCTTTGATGAGTTGATCGGTAGTATTCAGTGCACCTGGCTGATAATCACTGTACTCATTTGAACCATCACGCTCAGCCTGAAAGATACAAGAACAGATGAACTTAACTTTTTGCCATCTGTAATGTGCAAGAACCTCAATTTAGCTAACAACAAAGACACACATAACTGCAAGGGAACGGCTTGCGTTTGAGTCTTTAACTCCAAACAAGGGTTCTTAAGCACCCTCCCTAATGTGAGTTCCTATCTAGTTCAAAAATCAGCAAATGACATCTTTCAGAAACTTCTTTTCCACCCATTTTGCAAATTGTCAATATATCAGCTGGTGTCCATCTATTTTATTTTTATTTTTATAAAAATTTCTGATCTATTGATTCTATTTGCAAAATGTACAATGAATGTAGAGCTAGCAAGGTTGGCAGATTGATTCAAGGTGTAAGCTTAATCTAGTCCTATATCTTGGTATAAGAATAGTTAAAAGCACATTTAATCATTCTGTATTAGCTGTTGTCTAAATGGGACTCTAGAGGTTTTTCTATATATTTTGGAAGCACAGAATGAATATATGTATACGGATTCATGGAAATCTGTAGCAAATATCATGGCATCAACTTGGCCCCCTGGTCCTAGTAATCAAAGCTAGAACACTAAAGAGTCAGGAAGCAGAACAGATGTTTCCATTTTACTGAAGCTTCCTTAAGTAAATCCCAAAAGTAAACAACTTTCAAAATCAACTAAAAGAATGATAATGCATAGAAGGAGAAGAAGCATGACCATGTGATTTGATTTCAATTCTAAAACCCAGATGATAAGACGATCTTCCAACTATGTCAATTCAGGGCATATAATGATATTTGTTGCCTATGGCCTCAAGAATTTATTATATGGGATAAATAATGAAATATAGAGTGTCTCAAGGCAATGAGGAAAAATCTAATCAAATCAATAAACCAAAGACAGTTATATGCACTAGGAAATTACTATGGTTAAAAGTATGAGCTCATATCTCATCACTTTTGCCTATATTTCTTGTGAGAAGAAAAGATCTTAGTAGATGTTTACATTAACAGACGTCTTGACATTGTAGTTGTAATTTTTTGATGCAATGGATTTCTCCTTACAAAAGGTGACTATTTTGATCAATGTATTTTTCCTTGGTTAAAATTTAAAACTTCATTCCATCAATACTCAATGCTACCTTCCCCATGTCTCCAAATACTATTACACGTTGTAGGGAGTCCTGTCCAGGATATGGGGATGATTTGAAAGAATAGGATTTGCTCCAGACATATGAACCATTAGATAAGACATGGCCCATCCTGTAAGTGTACCTGAAATACCATCATAACAATCATTAGCAGATACTATCATCACCTAAGGATACTTCAATTTCAGGGAAATGAAAATATACATACACCGAGTTAGGCCACAAATTTATTAAGAAACTTGTGTGTATGAAACCAGGATCACGCCAGCCTACTGTCCGTGCAGGTGAACCTACAGAATAACATGGAATTTTGGTTATGCAACACGGCATACCCCCTTAATTGAACTATCATAGTGCAATGAAGTATATGTTTCAACAGTTTGTCCTTAAGAGTGATAAGAACTCATGCACAACCTATATTTCAAGTGGTTGAAAATAAAAACAAATTCAGTTGGGAAGAAGAAATAAGCAATTCTGACAATATATATTTTCATGAATTGGCAGGATTTTGAAGCATAAACACTCTGTTATATTCTAATAAGGAATAGAAATGGGTGCAATGAAGTAATATTTATTGAGAAGACTCTATTGGCTTTTCTTTGAAGGCAAAAGAAGAAATAAGAGGACTTGGTTTGACCTGAAATATTATAAGTTCTTCAAGAAACATGGTTCGTTAGCAATCCAGGAACAAGGAAGTATACTTTAAATATGGAAGAATCTTGAAATATTAAGGACTAAGAGTATAATTTTTCAGAATCTGTCAAATCCTTCACTGAATTTCATTCTCAATTGCCACTAAAAACTGATGATTGAGTTGCGATAGTTCAATAATTTAAATGTTAAGTAATTAATCAAGGACTTTTGTCATAAATAGAAGCTTTCTCTGAAAATAATAAACTAAAGGATAAAGCACTGTTTGATCAAAATGCAATTTGTAGTAAAACTATGCAGTGTTGTGCAATCATGCATAGATGAAATGAGTCATACCACACATGCTGTTCTGATCAATTGTCAATGTTCCAGCTGGGGATTGAGTTTGAGTTTCTCCCTTGCCCCATTCAACAAATGGAACAGCTTCATCAATGCTATAGCCACTTGTCCAGGTTACTGTCATCTGCATATCATAAAAAAATTAGTACAAATTTCTGCTAGTACATGTCCCAACAAGCCTAAAAACTATACAAAATAGAGAATACCAAAAAACATAAAGGAACAAAAAATAACAATTTTGTTTTTGGTAAACATATTTTGCATGAGTTGGGACCCAGTATTCAACATTCAACAGAGAATTTACAGAATCCTTTAATTTGAATAAACTTACTTCATTCCAAGACTTCCCTTGAGCAAGGCGTGGATATAAAGGTGCTTTAGGATTGGCAAATGATATGAAATTTGATTCTGCCACCAGTTTAGGCTGTAATTTCAATAACATAATTACTTATTAGTCCACATGAATGAAAATTCGTTAATCTGGAAAGTAAGAGCTATAAGTAACATTGAAAAGGTATGCACCTTCACAAAGATTTAAGGTGAGAAAGATATAAGACAAACAATAACATTTTGAAGATAAGACAAACAAATTTATGAAGCACAAGAACATCAAAATTGTTACACACATTTGACAAACCGCCTGAAAACAATGCAAATGAGAAATCAGCTCGCTGATTGATCAACTGGAACTTCAAAGAAGCTTTGCCAGTTTTTGTGTATGTTCTGGAGGAATTTGCATACTTGTACTGTAACAAAGATACCAAATATCACATAGGTTAGATAAGCAAAAATCAAACATTTTAACATTCTACATCAATCCCAATTCTACAATCCCCATGGTACACACCTTTATTGGGCTTGAACATAAATATGGTGTCTGGTCTTCATCATTCACTGGTGAACAGGTTGATGCGCTGCCATTCCAAAACAAAACTCCTTTAATTTATGCATTACAACAATAAAAACCAAGTATTAGTTCCAACATTTGGGTTTGGCTATGGCTTCTCAACAGACTAGTGATCACAAGTATTCTTTTTCTGCTATTTAATTCTATCCAAAGTCATACTTTCAATTATGCATTAACAAACCAAAAAAAAAAAACACAGTTTTTGGCATTATTCCTTTGGACACAACTACGGTCCTACTACCATAATCTGCATCTTGGTGAAAATCTTAAAAAAAATTCACTTCTTGAAAAGCCCAGTTAATAAGTTCTATTCTATTCAATCTTGAGTACAGAAAAGAACTAACTAGAGTGCTAGACTGTTCATACTGATATATAGAGAGATGCACATTACTTAAAGTTTGCTGGAGAAAAAACTGCAACCCAATCATCCTCAGATGGATCTGGGTTTACAATATTCACAGTCACCCATTCAGTATCCTCACCCTGTAATCATACATAGAAAAACACACATCATACCTCTATTTGAACATTGAAATAAAAGCTTGAACATGACCAATCTAAGTTCTATGAGATTCACATGATGAATGCTACATAATGTTAACAATTTAAATCCAAAATTATATGGCTACCTCATCAATGGTTATGGATGAATTGTCTTGTTTCAAAACACTAAATAATGTTAAGGTTCCAAATTCAAAGTTTTTAATGTTAGGGAGCAAAACAAAATGACCCAAAAGTCTAAGGGTGCAATTTCTAATTTAGTCAAAAAATTTATACCCTATCAAATTAAATCTATGGACCATCAATATATATAAACCATATAACAGGGAAACTAGAAATCACTTTTACATATGATTGGTATAATCATGTTGCCACTTAAATTGGACACACTGTGATTAAGATTCATTATGCCTATTAATGAGCTATGGAAGTCAACATCTTCAATTGAAAAATTGGGGGTAATGTTATCTACCAATCACCTCTCCTAAACCGAGCAAACATGAGAGTTTTGTGCTTAAGTACAACATTTATGCCTGGTAATGAGCTAAAGCAAATTACTTAAAATCCAACCCCCACATCACTTTCAATCTAATAAGCTTAAGCTCATCTCGTTCTTATATCAAGCAAATCATGATAACATTTGGTCTGACTCTTTGCTACAAAATGATTTGGCAAGTGCAAGAAGAGCTAGTTTTTTTGGTCTTCTGGAGTTTTATTTTAACGACCCACACTAAAAAAAAAAAAAAAAAAAAAAAAAAAAGAACAGTTTCCCATCTTTTTATACAGTACAAGCAATCAGTCAAGCGAATACAAATGCACGTAACATATATCATATGATTATCTTCTATAATCTTTAATTTGCTGTAGGACAATGAAATGAAATTTGTAAGTACCTGTAACCCAAGAACAACTGGGCTAGCTCTAATGGTCACAGACTCACGGAGACCAAGAGTAACCTTGTGCATTGCTATCTTGGACAGTGGCTGCTCGTCAGTCGACCCAACATCGGAAAAAGCTGAGCTAGTTCTGAACCCCAGAAGAAGAAGAAGAACCACAACCCTGAAGAACTTTAGGTAACTTGACCTCTCTTCCATGTCTGTAATTAGAGTCTAAATATTATGCAGACCACAGGACCTTAATATATATAGCTTGGACATATAATCTAGATGATCATATGCTATTCTAGATTCCTAGAATTATTCCTGTGTCTTAATTATCTTTCCGTGTTTGACTCTTTTTTTTTTCTTTTATCTTTTCTCTTTTTCTACTCCAAAATTTCATTTGGTGTTAAGAAGCAGAGAAAGGTAGGTTGAAGTTTAAGAAAGCAAGAAAGGTTTTTTAGAGTTTAGAGGAAAAACCTTACAAATTGCAAGTGTTACGTAACTTACTTTACGTGGGAATAATGTTTCTTATTTACCAGTGTTGGTTTTCTTGTCCGACAAAGATTTCCTATTTTCTTTGTTATATATTTGAAAGGGTTATGTACTTAATTTGAATCACTGATTAAAAAAGAAAAAAAAGTTAAAGAGAGTTTAGTAACACAACCAATAAAAATATTGTGAAATTCTGTTGTGTATTTAGAATTAAAAAAATGGATTAACCTATTAAAAAAATAGGATCTTGATAGGATTTTTGTATATATTTACTATATAAATATGAAATTTACTTGAACAGAGAATGATAGGTGTCCCATTGATAGTTGAAACACAGTGTAGAAAATAGATAACACATCATCTAAACAAGGTATTAAATAATGGGATACAAAAATAAAAAGAACAACCAGTCAATAGAGGGATAAAGGGAGACAACTACTTTGAAGGGCAATTAAAAGGGCAAGTGGATCCACAGCTATAAGACAAGTGTCATTTTTAGAACCACCAAGACGGTGTGATACGGTAAGGGATGAAGTACACAAAGATCAAATACTTTGAAGAAAATTAGAACACAAATATGACACAACCAGACCAATCTTTGATTATCTCTCTTTTATTTATTTATTTAATTCTTTTTATAATTTGATAGTTATAATAGGGAGAGAGGAGATTTGAATTTAGGATGTCTTAAAAACACTAAAAAGTACCAATTAGTTAAGTCACAAAGTTCTTAGTAACAACATAATTTGGAATAATCAATATATATATATATATATATATAAAAGTAGAAACCTTACGTTGGAATGCAAGATGTCCTGCTATAGGGCGCTCTAAACTTCGAATTCGATTTAGTTTTTTAAACATTTTTTATTAAGTTTTTAAACTATTACCTAATAACTTATAGTAAATTATTTTTATTATTAGTTATTGATATGAGTTGAGGTTGACAATTAGACTAAATAAATGTAATTAATTCTCTAAAAACAAATAACTACCTTTTCAAAATAGAAAAAAAGCCCAAGCCCATCTATTATGATTTATGACCCAAGTTTGAACTCTCCACTCGCGTGTAGTTCAAAACCTACAAGGTCTAAGCCACCCCCATAGTTGTATACATCGAACGTTAAACTTCTGTGTTTGTCGTTTATCCTCAAAAAATGTTAAAGTTTTGTGTAGCTAAATTTTGTATTCTTAAATGGAATATAAATATTTAAGAAAGTAATTAGTATTTAGAAGGTAGACTGTAGAGTGATTTATTTTTATCTTTTTCTTTTTGTATGGTACATTACTTTCAAGAAATAAAGTACTGGGTAATTTTTTTTTTCACATTTTTTTTTTCTTTTGTAAATTTGATATTATTAAATAGATTATAAATATTTAAGATAATAATTAGTATTTAGGGCGTGGACATAGAATGATTTATCTTTATCTTTATCTTTATTTTTTTCCTTTTTGTATGGTACTTTAATTTCAAGAAATCAAGTATTAAGTAATTTTTTTTTTCTTTTGTAAATTTTATATTATTAAGTAGATTATAAATATTTTAAGATAATAATTAGTATTTAGAGTATAGACTGTGGAATGTGGAGTGATTTATTTTTTATTTTTTTTCTTTTTGTATAGTACTTTACTTTCAAGACTATGAAGTAATTTATCTTTATCTTTTTTTTCTTTCTCTTTTTCCTTTGCATGGTACTTTACTTTGAAGAAATCAAGTACTAGGTAAATTTTTTTTTTTCACTTTTTTTCTTTTGTAAATTTTATATTATTAACTGGATTATAAATATTTAAGATAGTAATTAATATTTAAAATGTGGACTGTGGAGTGATTTATTTTCATTTTTTTTTTCTCTTTTTATATGGTACTTTACTTTTAAGAAATCAAGTACTGGGTAAATTTCTTTTTTCCACTATTTTTTCTTTTGTAAATTTTATATTATTAAGTTGATTATAAATATATAAAATAATAACTAGCATTTAGAGTGTGGACTGTGGAGTGATTTTTCTTTATTCTTTTTGTATGGTATTTTACTTTTAAGAAATGAAGTACTAGGCATTTTTTTTTCTTTTGTAAATTTTATATTATTAAGTGTATTATAAATATTTAAGATAGTTATTACTAGTATTTAAAGTGTGGACTGTAGAATGGTTTATTTTTATCTTTATCTTTTCTTTTTCTTTTTGTATGATACTTTACTTAGTTAAAAAAAAAATCACTTTTTAATTTTTGTAAATTTTATATTATTAAGTGGATTATAAATATTTAAAATAGTTATTACTATTTAAAATGCGAACTGTGGAATGATTTATCTTTATTTTTATCTTTTTCTTTTTATATAGTTCTTTACTTTTAAGAAATCAAGTACTAGGTAAATTTGTTTTTTCACTTTTTTTTTGCATGTGTAAATTTTGTATTATTAAGTGGATTATAAATATTTAAAATAGTAATTAGTATTTAAAGTGTGAACTGTAGAGTAATTTATCTTTTTTTTTTTTTTCCTTTTTGTATGGTAATTTACTTTGAAGACATCAAGTATTGGGTAATTTTTTTTTTTTTACTTTTATTTTTCTTTTGAAAATTTTATTTTATTATGTGGATTATAAATATTTAAGATAGCAATTAGTTTTTAGAGTATGGACCGTGGAGTGATTTATCATTTTCCTTTTTTATCTTTTCTTTTTTGTATAGTACTTTACTTTGAAGAAATCAAGTACTGGGTAATTTTATTTTTTAACATTTTTTTTGTAATTTTTTTTATTAAGTGGATTATAAATATTTAAGATAGTTATTAGTTTTTATAATGTGGATTGTGGAGTGATTTATCTTTATTTTATTTTATTTTTCTTTTTGTATGATACTTTACTTTCAAGAAATCAAGTACCGGGTAAATTTTTTTCACTTTTTTTTTTTCTTTTATAAATTTTATATTATTAACTAGATTATAAATATTTAAGATATTAATTAATATTTAGAATGTGGGTTGTGGAGTGATTTATATTTATCTTTTTTTTTTTTCATTTTCTTTTTATATGGTACTTTTCTTTTTATATGATACTTTACTTTTAGGAAATCAATTACTGGATAAATTTCTTTTTTTCACTATTTTTTCCTTTGTAAATTTTATATTATTAAGTGGATTACAAATATTTAAGATTATAATTAATATTTAGAGTGCGGACAGTGGAGTGATTTATTTTTATCTTTTTTTTTTTTTTGTCTAGTACTTTATTTTCAAGAAATCAAATATTGGGGAAACTTTTTTCACTTTTTTTTTTTCTTTTGTAAATTTTATATTATTAACCGAATTATAAATATTTAAGATAGTAATTAATATTAAGAATGTGGACTGTGGAGTGATTTATCTTTATCTTTTTTTTATCTTTTTATTTTTATATGGTACTTTACTTTTCAGAAATCAAGTACTAGGCAAATTTCTTTTTCTTTTTCTTTTTTTTTTTCACTATTTTTTTTCTTTTGTAAATTTTATATTTTTAAGTGTATTACAAGTATTTAAGATAGTAATTATTTTTTAGATTGTGAACCGTGAAGTGATTTATTTATTTATTTTTTAAATTTCTTTTTATCATTTTCTTTTTATATTGTACTTTACTTTGAAGAAATAAAGTACTGGGTAAATTTTTTTCTTTTCATTTTTTTTCTTTTGTAAATTTTATTTTATTAAGTAGATTATAAATATTTAAGATAGTTATTAGTTTTTAGAGTGTGGACTGTGGAGTGATTTATCTTTATCTTTTTGTTTTCTTTATCTTTTTGTCTGATACTTTACTTTCAAGAAATCAAGGTTTTGGTAATTTTTTTTCTTTTATTTTTCTTTTGTAAATTTTATTTTATTAAGTGGATTATAAATATTTAAGATAGTACATTTTTAGAGTGTGGACCATGGAGTGATTTATTTATTTTTTTTTTTGTATGGTAATTTACATTGAAAAAATCAAGTACTGGGTAAATTTTTTTTTTCTTTTGTAAATTTTATTTTATTAAGTGGATGATAAATATTTAAGATAGTTATTAGTTTTTAGAGAGCGGATCGTGGAGTGATTTATCTTTATCTTCTTCTTTTTTTTTTTCTTTTTTCTCTTTTTTTGTATGGTACTTTATTTTCAAGAAATCAAGTATTGGATAAAATATTTTTTTCCATTTTTTTTTCTTTTGTAAATTTTATATTATTAACTGGATTATAAATATTTAAGATAGTAATTAATATTTAGAATTTCGACTGTGGAGTGACTTATCTTTATCTTTTTTTCTTTATTTTTTTATATGGTATTTTACTTTTAAGAAATCAAGTACTGGGTAAATTTCTTTTTTCCACAATTTTTTTCTTTTGTAAATTTTATATTATAAAGTGGATTACAAATATTTAAGATAGCAATTAGTATTTAGAGTGTGGATTGTATAGTGATTTTTCTTTATTCATAGTTTTTATTAGTATTTAGAGTGTGGACTGTGGAATGATTTATTTATTTATTTTTTTTTTTTTGTGTATGGTACTTTATTGGGTAAAACTTTTTTTGTTGTCGTAAATTTTATATTATTAAGTGGATTATAAATATTTAAGGTAATTATTAGTATTTAAAGTGTGAACTATGGAATGATTTATCTTTATTTTTCTTTTCTTTTTGTATGGTACTTTACTTTCAAGAAATCAAGTACAAGGTAAATTGTTTTTCAATTTTTTTTCTTTTGTAAAATATATATTATCAAGTGAATTATAAATATTTAAGATAGTAATTAGTATTTAAAGTGTGAACTATTGATTTATCTTTGTCTTTTTTTTTCCTTTTTATATGGTACTTTATTTTGAACAAATCAAGTACTAGGTAAATTTTTTTTCGCATTTTTTTTTGGGTGTGTAAATTTTGTATTATTAAGTAGATTATAAATATTTATAATAGTAATTAGTATTTAAAGTGTGAACTGTAGAGTAATTTATCTTTTTTTCTTTTTCTTTTTTGTATGGTAATTTACTTTGAAGAGATCAAGTATTAGGTCATTTTTTTTTTTACTTTTATTTTTCTTTTGAAAATTTTATTTTATTATGTGGATTATAAATATTTAAGATAGTAATTAGTTTTAAGAGTATAGACCGTGGAGTGATTTATCATTTTCCTTTTTTATCTTTTCTTTTTTGTATAGTACTTTACTTTAAAGAAATCAAGTACTGGGTAATTTTTTTTAACATTTTTTTTTGTAATTTTTTTATTAAGTGGATTATAAATATTTAAGATAATTATTAGTTTTTATAGTGTGGATTGTGGAGTGATTTATCTTTATTTTATTTTATTTTTCTTTTTGTATGATACTTTACTTTCAAGAAATCAAGTACCGGGTAAATTTTTTTCACTTTTTTTTTCTTTTATAAATTTTATATTATTAACTAGATTATAAATATTTAAGATAGTGATTAATATTTAGAATGTGGGCTATGGAGTGATTTATATTTATCTTTTTTTTTTCTTTTTCTTTTTATATGGTACTTTTCTTTTTATATGATACTTTACTTTTAGGAAATCAAGTATTAGATAAATTTCTTTTTTCCACTATTTTTTCCTCAGAAAATTTTATATTATTAAGTGGATTACAAATATTTAAGATTATAATTAATATTTAGGGTGTGGACCGTGGAGTGATTTATTTTTATCTTTTTTTTTTCTTTTTGTATAGTACTTTACTTTCAAGAAATCAAATATTGGGTAAACTTTTTTCACTTTTTTTTTTCTTTTATAAATTTTATATTATTAACCGAATTATAAATATTTAAGATAGTAATTAATATTAAGAATGTGAACTGTGGAGTGATTTATCTTTATCTTTTTCTTTATCTTTTTCTTTTTATATGGTACTTTACTTTTCAAAAATCAAGTACTAGGCAAATTTCTTTTTCTTTTTTTTTTTCACTATTTTTTTTTCTTTTGTAAATTTTATATTATTAAGTGGATTACAAGTATTTAAGATAGTAATTATTTTTTAGATTGTGAACCGTGAAGTGATTTATCTTTTTTTTTTTTAATTTCTTTTTATCATTTTCTTTTTATATGGTACATTACTTTGAAGAAATAAAGTACTGGGTAAATTTTTTTCTTTTCATTTTTTTTCTTTTGTAAATTTTATTTTATTAAGTGGATTATAAATATTTAAGATATTTATTAGTTTTTAGAGTGTGGACTGTGGAGTGATTTATCTTTATTTTTTTGTTTTCTTTATCTTTTTGTCTGATACTTTACTTTCAAGAAATCAAGTATTTGGTATTTTTTTTCTTTTATTTTTCTTTTGTAAATTTTATTTTATTAAGTGGATCATAAATATTTAAGATAGTACATTTTTAGAGTGTGGACTATGGAGTGATTTATTTTTTTTCTTTTTGTATGGTAATTTACATTGAAAAAATTAAGTACTAGGTAAATTTTTTTTTCTTTTGTAAATTTTATTTTATTAAGTGGATGATAAATATTTAAAATAGTTATTAGTTTTTAGAGAGAGGACCGAGGAGTGACTTATCTTTATCTTTTTTTTTTTTTTTTAATTTTTTATGTATGGTACTTTATTTTCAAGAAATCAAGTACTGGATAAAATATTTTTTTCCACTTTTTTTTTTCTTTTGTAAATTTTATATTATTAACTGGATTATAAATATTTAAGATAGTAATTAATATTTAGAATATCGACTGTGGAGTGACTTATCTTTATCTTTTTTTCTTTATTTTTTTATATGGTATTTTACTTTTAAGAAGTCAAGTACTGGGTAAATTTTTTTTTCCACAATTTTTTTCTTTTGGAAATTTTATATTATAAAGTGTATTACAAATATTTAAGATAGCAATTAGTATTTAGAGTGTGGACTGTATAGTGATTTTTCTTTATTCATAGTTTTTACTAGTATTTAGAGTGTGGACTGTGGAATGATTTATCTTTTTTTTTTTTTTTTTTTTTTTTTTTGTGTGTGTGGTAGTTTATTGGGTTAAACTTTTTTTGTTGTCGTAAATTTTATATTATTAAGTGAATTATAAATATTTAAGGTAATTATTAGTATTTAAAGTGTGAACTATGGAATGATTTATCTTTATTTTTCTTTTCTTTTTGTATGGTACTTTACTTTTAAGAAATCAGGTACTAGGTAAATTGTTTTTTCACTTTTTTTTTTCTTTTGTAAAATATATATTATTAAGTGAATTATAAATATTTAACATAGTAATTAGTATTTAAAGTGTGAACTATTGATTTATCTTTGTTTTTTTTTTTCCCCTTTTTATATGGTACTTTACTTTGAAAAAATCAAGTACAGGTAATTTTTTTTTTCACATTTTTTGTGTGTGTGTGTAAATTTTGTATTATTAAGTGGATTATAAATAGTTAAAATAGTAATTAGTATTTAAAGTGTGAATTGTAGAGTAATTTATTTTATTTTTTTTCCTTTTTGTACGGTAATTTACTTTGAAGAGATCAAGTATTAGGTCATTTTTTTTTACTTTTATTTTTCTTTTGAAAATTTTATTTTATTATGTGGATTATAAATATTTAAGATAGTAATTAGTTTTAAGAGTATAGACCGTGGAGTGATTTATCATTTCCTTTTTTATCTTTTCTTTTTTGTATTGTACTTTACTTTGAAGAAATCAAGTACTGGGTAATTTTTTTTAACATTTTTTTTTGTAATTTTTTTATTAAGTAGATTATAAATATTTAAGATAGTTATTAGTTTTTATAGTGTGGATTATGGAGTGATTTATCTTTATTTTATTTTATTTTTCTTTTTGTATGATACTTTACTTTCAAGAAATCAAGTACCGGGTAAATTTTTTTCACTTTTTTTTCTTTTATAAAATTTTTATTATTAACTAGATTATAAATATTTAAGATAGTAATTAATATATAGAATGTGGGCTGTACTTTACTTTGAAGAAATCAAGTACTGGGTAATTTTTTTTAACATTTTTTTTTGTAATTTTTTTATTAAGTAGATTATAAATATTTAAGATAGTTATTAGTTTTTATAGTGTGGATTATGGAGTGATTTATCTTTATTTTATTTTATTTTTCTTTTTGTATGATACTTTACTTTCAAGAAATCAAGTACCGGGTAAATTTTTTTCACTTTTTTTTCTTTTATAAAATTTTTATTATTAACTAGATTATAAATATATAAGATAGTAATTAATATATAGAATGTGGGCTGTGGAGTGATTTATATTTATCTTTTTTTTTTCTTTTTATATGGTACTTTTCTTTTTATGTGATACTTTATTTTTAGGAAATCAAGTACTAGATAAATTTCTTTTTTCCACTATTTTTTCCTTTGTAAATTTTATATTATTAAGTGGATTACAAATATTTAAGATTATAATTAATATTTAGAGTGTGAACCGTGGAATGATTTATTTTTATCTTTTTTTTTTAATCTTTTTGTATAGTACTTTACTTTCAAGAAATCAAATATTGGATAAACTTTTTTGACTTTTTTTTTTCTTTTATAAATTTTATATTATTAATCGAATTATAAATATTTAAGATAGTAATTAATATTAAGAATGTGGACTGTGGAGTGATTTATTTTTATCTTTTTTTTTTTTAATCTTTTTCTTTTTATATGGTACTTTACTTTTCAGAAATCAAGTACTAGGCAAATTTTTTTTTTTTTTTTCACTATTTTTTTTCTTTTGTAAATTTTATATTATTAAGTCGATTACAAGTATTTAAGGTAGTAATTATTTTTTAGATTGTGGACCGTGAAGTGATTTATCTTTTTTTTTTTTTAATTTCTTTTTATCATTTTCTTTTTATATGGTACTTTACTTTGAAGATATAAAGTACTGGGTAAATTTTTTTCTTTTCATTTTTTTTTCTTAAATTTTATTTTATTAAGTGTATTATAAATATTTAAAATAGTTATTAGTTTTAGAGTGTGGACTGTGGAATGATTTATCTTTATCTTTTGGTTTTCTTTATCTTTTTGTCTGATACTTTACTTTCAAGAAATCAAGTATTTGGTAATTTTTTTCTTTTGTAAGTTTTATTCTATTAAATGGATCATAAATATTTAAGATAGTACATTTTTAGAGTGTGGACCATGGAGTGATTTATTTTTTTTCTTTTTATATGGTAATTTACATTGAAAAAAATCAAGTATTGGGTAATTTTTTTTTTCATTTTTTTTCTTTTGTAAATTTTATTTTATTAAGTGGATTATAAATATTTAAGATAGTTATTAGTTTTAAGAGAGAGGACTGTGGAGTAATTTATCTTTATCTTTTTATTTTATTTTTTTTTGTATGGTACTTTATTTTCAAGAAATTAAGTACTGGATAAAATATTTTTTTTTGACTTTTCTTTTTTTTATGTGTATGGTACTTTATTGGGTAAAACTTTTTTTGTTGTTGTAAATTTTATATTATTAAGTGGATTATAAATATTTAAACTAATTATTAGTATTTAAAGTGTGAACTATGGAATGATTTATCTTTATTTTTTTTTCTTTTTGTATGGTACTTTACTTTCAAGAAATCAAGTTCTAGGTAAATTTTTATTTTTTTTATTATTTTTTTTCTTTTGTAAAATATATATTATTAAGTGAATTATAAATATTTAAGATAGTAATTAGTATTTAAAGTGTGAACTATTGATTTATCTTTATTTTTCTTTCCTTTTTATATGGGACTTTACTTTGAAAAAATCAAGTACTAGGTAAATTTTTTTTTTCACATTTTTTTTTTCTTTCGTAAATTTTATTTTATTAAGTAAATTATAAATATTTAAGATAGTAATTAGTTTTAGAGTGTGGTTCGTCGAATGATTTATCTTTTTTTTTTTCTATTTCTTTTTGTATGGTACTTTACTTTGAAGAAATTAAGTACTGCGCAATTTTTTTTTTCACTTTTTTTTCTTTTGTAAATTTTATTTTATTAAGTGGATTATAAATATTTGAAATATTTATTGGTTTTTGGAGTGTGGACTTAGGAGTGATTTATCTTTTTTTTTTTGTATAGTACTTTACTTTTAAGAAATCAAATATTGGGTAAACTTTTTTCACTTTTTTTTTCTTTTGTAAATTTTATATTATTAACCGAATTATAAATATTTAAGATAGTAATTAATATTTAGAATATGGACTGTGGAGTAATTTATCTTTATCTTTTTTTTTTCTTTTTCTTTTTATATGATACTTTACTTTTTAGAAATCAAGTACTGAACAAATTTCTTTTTTTCCACTATTTTTTTCTTTTGTAAATTTTATATTATTAAGTGGATTACAAGTATTTAAGATAGTAATTATTTTTTAGATTGTAGACCGTGAAGTGATTTATCCTTTTTTATTTAATTTTTTTTTTCATTTTTTTATTTTGTAAATTTTATTTTATTAAGTGGATTATAAATATTTAAAATAGTTATTAATTTTTAGAGTGTGAACTGTGGAGTGATTTATCTTTTTTTTTTCCTTTTCTTTTTGTATGGTGCTTTACTTTGAAAAAATTAAGTACTGCGCAATTTTTTTTTTCACTTTTTTTTTCTTTTGTAAATTTTATTTTATTAAGTGAATTATAAATATTTGAGATAGTTATTAGTTTTTAGAGTGTGGACCATGTAGTGATTTATTTTTTTCTTTTTGTATGGTAATTTGCTTTGAAAAAATCAAGTACTGGGTAATTTTTTTTTTCATTTGTAAATTTTTTATTAAGTGGATTATAAATATTTAAGATAGTTATTAGTTTTTAGAGAGAGGACTGTGGAGTGATTTATTTATTTATTTATTTTTTTGATGTTTTTGTATGGTACTTTACTTTCAAGAAATCAAGTACTGGATAAAATATTTTTTTTTCCACTTTTTTTTTTCTTTTGTAAATTTTATATTATTAACTGGATTATAAATATTTAAGATAGTAATTAATATTTGGAATGTCAACTGTGGAGTGATTTATCTTTATTTTTTTTCTTTATTTTTTTATATGGTATTTTACTTTTAAGAAATCAAGTACTAGGTAAATTTCTTTTTTCCACATTTTTTTTCTTTTGAAAATTTTATATTATAAAGTGGATTACAAATATTTAAGATAGCAAATAGGATTTAGAGTGTGGACTGTGGAGTGATTTTTCTTTATTTATAATTATTACTAGTATTTAGAGTTTGGACTGAGGAATAATTTATTTTTTTTTTTTTTTTGGTATGGTGCTTTATTGGGTAAAACTTTTTTTTTGTTATAAATTTTATATTATTAAGTGGATTATAAATATTTAAGCTAATTATTAGTATTTAAAGTGTGAACTATGGAATGATTTATCTTTATTTATTTATTTTTTTTGTATGGTACTTTACTTTCAAGAAATCAAGTACTAGGTAAATTGTTTTTTCGCTATTTTTTTCTTTTGTAAAATTTATATTATTAAGTGAATTATAAATATTTAAGATAGTAATTAGTATTTAAAGTGTGGACTATTGATTTATCTTTTTTTTTTTCCTTTTTATATGGTACTTTACTTTTAAGAAATCAAATACTAAGTAAATTTTTTTTTTTTTCATATTTTTTTTCTTTCATAAATTTTATTTTATTTAGTAGATTATAAATATTTAAGATAGTAATTAGTTTTAGAATGTGGTCTGTCGAATGATTTATCTTTTTTTTTTTTTTTTTTTTTTTCTATTTCTTTTTGTATGGTACTTTACTTTGAATAAATTAAGTACTACGCAATTTTTTTTTTCACTTTTTTTTTCTTTTGTAAATTTTATTTTATTAAGTGGATTATAAATATTTGAGATAGTTATTAGTTTTTAGAGTATGGACCGAGGAGTGATTTATCTTTTTTTTTTTTTTTTTTTTTTTTTTTTTTTTTTTTATGGTAGTTTACTTTGAGTAAATCAAGTACTGGGTAAACTTTTTTTTTCACTGTTTTTTTTTTTCTTTTGTAGATTTTATATTATTAAGTGGATTGTAAATATTTAAGATAGAAATTAGTGTTTTGAGTGTGGACCGTGGAGTGATTTATCTTTATCTTTTTTTTTTTTTTTCCTTTTTATATGGTACTTTACTTTCAAGAAATTAAGTACGGGGTAAATTATTTTTTTCACTTTTTTTTCTTTTGTAAATTTTATATTATTAAGTGTATTATAAATATTTAAGATGGTAATTAGTATTTAGAGTGTGACTGTGGAGTGATTTATCTTTATCTTTTCTTTTTCTCTTTGTAAGGTATTTTACTTTCAAGAAATCAAGTATAGGGTTTTTTTTTTTCACGTTTTTTTTTGTTCTAAATTTTATATTATTAATTGGATTATAAATATTTAAGATAGTAATTAGTATTTAGAGTGTGGAATTAAGTACGGGGTAAATTATTTTTTTCACTTTTTTTTCTTTTGTAAATTTTATATTATTAAGTGTATTATAAATATTTAAGATGGTAATTAGTATTTAGAGTGTGACTGTGGAGTGATTTATCTTTATCTTTTCTTTTTCTCTTTGTAAGGTATTTTACTTTCAAGAAATCAAGTATAGGGTTTTTTTTTTCACTTTTTTTTTGTTGTAAATTTTATATTATTAATTGGATTATAAATATTTAAGATAGTAATTAGTATTTAGAGTGTGGAATTTGTTTTCCTTTTTCCTTTTGTATGGTACTTTACTTTCAAGAAATAAAGTACTGGGTAATTTTTTTTTCTTTTGCAGATTTTATATTATTAAGTGGATAATAAATATTTAAGATAGTTATTAGTATTTAGAGTTTGGTCCGTGGAGTGATTTATGTTTATGTTTATCTTTTACTTTTTGTATGGTACTTTACTTTCAAGAAATCAAGTACTGGGTAAATTTTTTTTTTCATTGTTGTTTTTCTTTTGTAAATTTTATATTATTAAGTGGATTTTAAATATTTAAAATAGTAATTAGTATTTAGAATGTGGACTGTGTGGTGATTTATCTTTATCTTTTTTTTTTTTTTTATATTACTTTACTTTCAAGAAATCAAGTACTAGGTAAATTTTTATTTTCAATTTTTTTCCTTTTGTAAATTTTATATTATTAAATGGATTATAAATATTTAAGATAACAATTATTATTTAGAGTGTGGATTGACTATCGAGAGATTTATCTTTATTCATTTTTTTTTTTTGTCTTTTTGTATAGTACTTTACTTTCAAGAATTCAAGTATTGGGTAAATCATATTAAAAAAAAAAAAAAACTTGATAATTTTTTTTTTTGACAATAAAGGGGTATTAGCATCAAGTCATAACAAATATGTTGCTGTTAAGAAGCTAGACAATATGGTGAGGGAAGTTGAGACGAAATTTAAAACTGAAGTGATTGTGATTGGCCAAAAATTGGCCAATTTGAAATATAACAAAAAAGGGTAAGTAATTATAAAACTGGCTTTGAAAAAAAAAAAAAAGCTGTTGGGGAAAAAGAAAAAAACCCTTTTAGTGTCTGAATGAAAGCAGCAACACCAGTACCGCAAAGGCAAGGACATCGTTTTCTATATCGTCCTCGAGTGTTCTGAGTAGGGATTGGAGGAAGAGGCCTGGCCATGAAGGATAGGCCATTGAGCACAAAGAATAATGCTTTGACTGAGGACCTCATTGGAGGAGAAGGTGAGGGTTGGGGAAGGGAACAAGAAAGGAGAGAAGAGAAAAAAAAATGAAAGAGAGAAAAGAGGAAGTTGAGGAAGAAGGGTGAGTAGTAGTGCATTTCTAAAGTGATAATGTGATCTATTTATAGAAGAGAAAGAGCAAGTAAAATAAATGAAAATTTTGGGCTGAACCTCACAAATGTTTTTCATAAGTTATTGTTGTGACCGATTTTTTTATTGGTTTTTATGACCAACCACTAGCATTTTTCTAAATAAGTTAAATGATTAACATATATTAAGCATGAGTAATGCTATAAACACAAAATTTTTAACAAAATGTTTACACAAAGTTGATGTGACAAATTTTTATTGATTCTCATTTGAGCTCATTACTTATATATATATATATATATATATATTTACTTACTAACTAATAATCACTCACAATATCAACTATTTGTAATATATATATATATATATATATTTGTGACTCTAGCATTTTCGTTTAAACATTGATGGAAATTGTCTCAACAAATCTATTGAATTCATCAAAGCCTTGAGAAGTGAGGATGAATCTTTAGCCTTCTAAACATTTGCTCACTTTTGCAAAGTCCTTTATAGATTTTGGAAAATTTTGTAACTTATAATCTAACTAAACATGCGAGACATATTAATTATTTAATGATGTGGATAGAAGATCTTCCTCCACATGTTTATGGTGTTAAACCTAGCTAAACTTGTGTTACTTTTTTACTTACCAATATTTTTATACATTATTAGTATGACAACTTTTTTTTTTAAATTACAAATATACTTCAATCCACTTTCAACAAAATTTCAAATAAGCCGTTCACAATCAAAATCTGTCACTCATTGAGGTTTCTTCTTCACAGTATTGTTAGAGTGGTAGCTAGCTTTGTTTTGTACAAAGACTGTCTACATATTTCGGGTATTATTTCATTGAAACCTACTGTATCTACTTCATCCCTTTCACTTTTTTGCAAAGCATCTTGAATTCTGAATTACTTTCTTTTCAATCTCAACTCTTCTCAGTTTGCAAAATTTGCAAAGTCTTCTTTGTTATAATTCCTTGGCTGTAACATAACTGCTCTCATTTTACCTACAAAGAATTCATGTATTAAACTAATCTCTCAAGCCAAAGTTAATGTTTTTTGATTGATATTTATGAATACAACTTTTTGACTTTTATTCCCTTCACTTTGAGTACAAATAATGTCCCCTTTTTAAACCCCTTAAAACACAACTAGATTAACCTAGTTAATTAGCCAAGTGATTACTTAATTAAATTATCAGATCTAGGTTAACACAAATATATCATATCAATGTAAAGTGCAGAAAATAAATAATATAAAGATATGATGACTTAGGAAAACTAAACTGGTAAAAAACTTAAGGAGGATTTAACCTAACTATTTTCAAGGTAAACCGAATCCACTATGAAAGAATTGAAGTTTACACAATAGCGACTTAGACTACTAACATCCTATTGCTAGTAGGAAATTTACTACCACGACCACATGATAGCTCCGAGTCCATGGACTACTTCTTTCTTGGATTCCTAGCAAGCATAAGCACTCCCGCTTGTATATCTTTAAACTCTTGAATCTACAACTGAATTGATCACTAAGTTCTTGACATAGTCTTGATACTTGATAACCCAAAGTATGTGTGAAGACAAACACCTCTAGATCTCACAAAAGATTCACACACAGAGCATATAAAGCAACCTTAAAACGTGGTTAGGGTTTACCCTTTTATACCTAGGGTAAAACATAAAACCCTATATGTCAAATGAGCTTGGGTTGAGTTGGAAAATTCTGCAGAAAAACAATCTACACGACTTTCGATCGATTGAGCCTAATTTTCAATTGATCAAGTCAGACAGATTTACACAGTAAATCCTGCAAAACACTCGATTCCAACTTTACATATAAATACACTTTGAGCAAGTATAAACAATACTAAAATGTTTTGATCATGGTTTACCAACATCACAAAATAAAGTTCTAATACATTAGTTCCCAATTCCTTAGAACCTAATACATTCAAGGTAGAATACCTCCTTGATAGCCCCCGCTTGCTTTAGTTTCTCCACCTCATCCTTAACAGCATCAGAGTGGTCCCTGGATGAGCGCTGAGGAGGTTGCCTCTTGGAATTGCCGATGGACTAATATTTAGATGATGGCAGATGAAGTTCAGATCCACCCCGAGGGCTTCGTAATCATTCCATGTGAAGACGTCCACGCTTTTTCTAAGAAACTCTACTAGCTCTTCCTTCTCTGAAGGAGGTAGCTGAGCCCCAATCTGAAAGAATTACTTTGGATCGTCACCGATAGTAACTTTTACCAAATCCTCACATTTAGCCTTTTTGGTCGACCTACCGACAGGTAACACTAGAGCCTTTAATTACTATAAACCCACTTCGGCATAGGCCGAGGACTCAGTTTCGGGCTGGTGCCTGATGGCAGCCATTAGGCATTGCCTAGCCACAGATTGATTTCCTAGGATCTTCTTAACCTGGCCACTGGATGGGTATTTCACCTTTTGGTGTAGAGTAGAGGAGACGGCTTCTAGGGTATGGAGCCAAGGTTTGGCCACAATGGCTGTGTAGGGTGAATAAGCGTTCACCACGATGAAGTCTACCTCTACTATTTCTGAGCTGGTTTGCATGGGTAGTTAAATTTGGCCCTTTAGGATGACGACTTTCCCATCAAAACTCACCAAGGGTGAGCTATAAGTCCTCGGGTCTCAAGTTCAGCCCTTTATACAGGTCTAGATGCATTATCTCGGCACTGTTGCCTTGGTCTACCATCACCCTCTTCACGTCATATCCCCTAATCCTGAGGGTAACCACCAAGACATCATCGTGGGGTTGGATAGTTTCAATTTATCCTTGTCTGAGAAGCCCAGGTAACACTAAAGCCTTTAATTACTATAAACCCACTTCGGCATAGGCCGAGGACTCAGTTTCGGGCTGGTGCCTGATGGCAGCCATTAGGCATTGCCTAGCCACAGATTGATTTCCCAGGATCTCCTTAACCTGGCCACTAGATGGGTATTTCACCTTTTGGTGTAGAGTAGAGGAGACGGCTTCTAGGGTATGGAGCTAAGGTCTGGCCACAATGGCTGTGTAGGATGAATAAGCGTCTACCACGATGAAGTCTACCTCTACTATTTCTGAGCTGGTTTGCATGGGTAGTTAAATTTGGCCCTTCAGGATGACGACTTTCCCATCAAAACTCACCAAGGGTGAGCTGTAAGTCCTCGGGTCTCAAGTTCAGCCCTTTATACAGGTTTAGATGCATTATCTCGGCACTGTTGCGTTGGTCCACCATCACCCTCTTCACGTCATATCCCCCAATCCTGAGGGTAACCACCAAGACATCATCGTGGGGTTGGATAGTTTTGATTTATCCTTGTCTGAGAAGCCCAGGACCGGTTGGATTTCCAGTCTTACCCTCTTTGGCTCTTGATTAGCGTCCTCGACAAGTAACCGAGCCATAAACATCACTCGTGAAGGGCAGGAGTCAGTCCTCCCTAGAGCAGCAAAGATGACGTTTATCGTTCCCAAGAGAGGTCTCGAAGAATCATTTCTTCTGGATTCTAAGCTTGCCTGGTCCCTTTGACCACTGGAGTGGTGTAAGAGTTGCTTTAACTTTTCTTCATAGACAAGCTGATCTAAGTGGTCCTATAGACTTCTACAGTCTTTTGTGTTGTGTCCGTGGTCTTGGTGGTATTGGCAATAGAGGTTGTGGTTGCATTTCGTGGGGTTTCCCACCATTTTACTTGGCCATTTAAAGAATAGCTCATTCCTAATTTTCTCCAGAACCTAATGTACCAACTCTTGGAACATAGCATTGACTGTCTGAGAGTTGGTTGATCCTGACTGCTTAGCTAGCTAAATCTTTTCGTGGCCGGTTGTTATTATATCGGTTCGACCTGAAATCCCTTATCTCTTGAGGGATAACCTTCTCCTTTCATTTTCTCTGTTGTTGGTCTTCCTTGACTCTTTTGTACTTATGGATCTGATCCATGAGCTAGCGTATGCTGGTGACAGGTTTGCCAATAAAAGATTTCCTCAAACCATGCTTGGCCAGGAGGCCAAACTTGAAGGTACTGATGACCATCTCATCAAAGTCACCATCTACTTCGTTGAACATCTCCCAATAGCTATTTGAATAAGTTTTCAAGGTTTCTTCCTCTTGCATGCTTAAGGACAATAAGGAAGCTAGGGGTTGAGGAGCCTTACTGCAGGTGACAAAGTGGGAATAGAACGCCTGGGTGAGCTCCTTAAAGGAACTTATAGAATTCACCTTCAGGTTGTCGAACCATCTCATCGCGACGGGTCCCAAACTGGATGGAAAAACCTTGCACATCAAGGCTTCATCCTTGGAATAGACAGTCATTCTCTGATTAAAGTGGCTCACATGTTCCACGAGGTCTGTCCTGCCATTGTACACGATGAACATAGGCTGGGTGAAGCGTCGAGGAAGTTTAACTCTCTCAATTTTGCATGTGAAGGGCAACTTGGAGATTTGGTCCAAAGCCCTGCTCATCACGTCGTTTCCTACGCCTTTTTGAGGTAGGCTTCTAGTCCTCCATTCACGATGGTGTTCCTCTTCATAGGAGAAAGATTCGCTAGGCGGGGTTTGAGACCTTCGCCTGTAACTGATGTCCCTTTCGTTGTCAAAGGAAGCATCAGAGTTGGGGTAGAGGGGGGGGGGGGGGGGCTCGCTTTCACCGCGCATGGCGTAACTCTCTCTCTTAACTGGTCAATCTCGAGTTGCATGCCCTTGTTACTTTTCGCATGGGAGATATGGCTTCCTCCTCAAGGTTGACTCCTATCAGTATGTGTGGTGTGCATGCTCCCTTCACGATCACCTCTCCGTTCAAGGTTGACAAAAGGATCGTCTTGCTTGGATCCTAGAGACTCTGCTTCGTGTGGACTTGATCCTACCATAGTTGAATGTTGTATTCACTGTCACACAAGTTCTTCTCATAGACGATGCCAATTGTAGGGGCATGATTTGCGGCCCAAGCCCAGTATGTATGGGATTGTAGGTTAATGAGTCCAGTACAATAAATTTGTAGATGATGGGTCAAAGAACTAGGCCCTAGTGAATCTAACAACGGCAAGGATAGGTTTGAAAGACCATTGTGCAAGAGTAAAACACCCAAGGTTAGGTGAATGTATTGTTCGAGAAGGTAAATATTCTTATAGACTAATGGAACCACTTACACATACAAATCTAGTTACTATAGTGTTTTTCTCTATTTCGTCCGATCCTGTTTCTCATGAGGGGTCTGTCACATTATATAGCTCCCTTCGAATCATCTTGATCCTACACTTGTCGGTCATTTGAGCCTTTACTTGAGTGCTTGTCCCATCAGACGCTTCTTTTGGCTCTCTACGAGTTGTAGTAGCTAAGGCAGTACTATTCAGGGGTCTTCTCTACATAAATGCGATTAGAAAAGTAGCTGCAGTACATTCAATGTGAAGGTAGTAGCCTTTCCTTAGATATTTTCGGGCTCTCTTCCTTCTTGTGTATTCTTGAAGAACATCTCTAACATTAGGGCTTCTAGGGAGGTTATTTTCGTTGTTGGGGTACGTGTCTGGGCTGTGTATGTTATGTTCAAGGAGGAATTTCTCCTTGGTCCACCTTCTTCTTCTTTCTTACTTATGAGCCTTTAAACTGGAATCACCCTTAACCATTGGTTTCTCCTCGAACATGATAACGTCCTCGAATAAGGCCCAAGACCCAATATATGATTCTGGGCCCATGTTCCTACAAAAAGATAAAGGGAAGGAGAAAGGTTAGAGAAAGTGTAAATATTGAAAAAATTAGTACAATTGATGAGGATAGTTTTTATTATTTGAATTTAAGTAAAATATTACATTTTTTATTGTTTAAAACGTAAAGGGAGAGAAAATATAAATAATTTAATGATAAAGAGGATGTTGTTGAATTTTAATATTGAATAAAATAAGATGAGAAGACAAAAAATAAGTAAAATTAAAAGATATAACAATAAACACTAAATCATGCTATGTAATAGAATAATATTATATTCTTATCTACTATCTTTAGTTCTTTATAATGTAACCGAATAACATTTAACAATCAAAGAGAACAAAAAATAATAATAATAACTTAAAACACAAAACTAAATCGTATCAACCTAAATTAGAGTTCTAAAAAACACAAAAAAATTTCAACCTAAAGTAGAGATGCAAGAAAAATAAAAACCCTCCAAAAAATTGAGAGAGAGAGAGAGAGAGAGAGAGAGAGAGAGAGAGAACATTTTTGTGAGGAAAAATTATGCAAAAAATAGAAGAGAGGATAACAAATTTATAGTAAGAAGGAGTGAATAAGAAAATACAAATAAATGAAGAACACTAAAACCTTTTAGGGCCAAAGTGTTGATTTTTCATTATAGTAAGGGTGCAAAGGACACAATCTAATAATTAAAAATTGTGTAGGACAAATATAATTTTGTCATGATAATACACATGTAATCTTAAGTCAATAAACTTGCGTAACTCACAAGATCATCACGAGAATCAAGATTTCAATTTTGATTGAAGCTTCATATATACAGAAAAGGAAGTGGTGTCCTAATTTTTTGGCAAGATATTCCACTTCTTATCAATGAGACATGTTGGAATGTTGGAAATCTTATAGTCCGATAATATGGTTCATTGAACATGGGACTTTTAGGTTTGCGTCACAAGACCAATAATTCAATGCAGAAGCATATATTTGTTTATTGAAAAAAATAATTTAGGACAGGTAATTTTTACAATTGTATCATACAAGCAACCTTATATTTGACCAATCTCCCTGTGAGAGCATGATTAGAGCCTTGGAGCCCTTGTTCAAAAAATAAGAGTGACTTTTAAGTCTCCAGTTAGTTTGTAAGGTACTTAACAAAAGAAATTACAGTGTGAGGGAACTTTTTTTTTTTTTTTTTGGAGTGAATACTGTGAGGCTCCTGCCTAGAAATTATTGTTTGGGGGAATAACTACTTGCATAATCCACTTTCATCCATTTGTAATTCCATTGCATTTTTTTTAATAAATAAAATCTATATTCAGTTCATAGTCTGAAACTCTACCCTATAATAGTGTTAACTATTTTAGGGAAAAAAAAAAACTCAGCCCTATCTTTCAAAGTATATATATATATATATATATTAATTTAAGAATTTGACTTTTAAGCGTGCCATTCATCACAGTAGCTTTTGTTGATTCAATTTCCTTTTTAAAATCTTCTCAAATTTTTTTTCCTTTTTTTTTTTTTTTTTTTTTTTTCTAAGATTTCTCAATTGTTTAGTCTTCTATATTTTATAAAAATTATTCAAATAAGATAGATTCAACCATTTTCGTCATATAAGAGGAATCAGTCAAGTGAAAAGCATCTGCAACATTTATGCTTTCAAAACGTACCGAGTTTATATTTGAAAACCTAAACATATCAATACCCAAGAGTGCTCAAAGAAATCAAAATACTAATGTTTATTTGGACCAATGACATATAATGGTCAAAGAGAAAGACTAGCCGAGTAAAATCTATCAAAGTATACTAAACTTAAAATCTATTTAAGTATACCATTTTTCCTCTTTGTTGTGTGTTTGTTTCAAATATATATGTATATAAACTATTATATTTTAGTTTTGTTATACACGTGTGTAACTCATTTTCTAATTATCTTATTAAATCAATGCACCATCATCCTCTTTATTCTCATTTTTTAATTAACAAGTCGCCATCTTGTAATAAATAAAAAATCTTAAGATTTTTTGGCTCTTGATGTAAATAAGATTTTTTTTTTTTACACTCACTCAATTTGAAAAAAAAAAAATCATAATTTTTTTTCACAACTACTATAACATGTTATGATTGGTGCTACTAAAAGTAGTATTATTGGTAGACTTATGTAAAAATGATAATACATTGATTGCAACTTTTTTTTTTTGAGAGAAAGAGTTTCAACCTATGGCGTTTGCCCTTAATAATAACTTTTTATTATCAGACCAAAACACTAATCAATTTTGGTGTATGCAGGGATTGAATCTGAGATTTCTTATACAACTATCAAAGATTTTTTCAGTTGAGTTAACTGGAACCCATCACTAATTGCAACTTGTCACAACCAAAATTACAAAAAAAAATTATAATTTTTTTTGTATCCTCAATATTAATCATGGTATATTTATTTGCACCACCTTGTTTAATGCATAATTGTGTTTAAAAACTTGTGTACGCCGATTTGGGCCCCATTTCTCAATGTTTGATCCTTTCAGACTGAAAGTTTAGTTGAAAGCCCAGCTCAGCCATCTCCATTTCTGTATATTATTTTGAACCCAATATAGAAAAGCCCAATGACCTACCCATCACCTTGGGTCTCATAAGTGAGTCAATTGTGATTTTTTTTTTCCATATAAATTTTTAATGGAGTCAATTACATTCTAAAATGATTTTCACTATTGTGTGATTTTAGCCATTTTGTTTTGGAATTTCAACAATTAACTGAAATGGATGATAGTATAAAAAGATGAAAATGGGAGCCATAAAGTTTTTTTTTTTTTTTTTGGGGTATAATTGTAAAAAAATAGCTGTAAAGTCATGCGTTAGATCATTTTTGAGGAACCAAATTCAGTGTTGAAAGTGACAACAAAATAACACATAACTTGCAAAATCCAAATGCAACATATATTTATTATTATCATTTTCCTAATAAATAAGTTATTTCATTAATGCTGGGACACATAATTTGCCACAATTTTGTGTTATAACTTGTTACGTGGTGAGTTGTGATTGGTAAATGTATGATAGTGGGCTATGCGGGGACACATTTTTACCAATCACAACTTAGTATATGATGGCGAGTTGTGGACAAAATTGTGGCATATTATGCGTCCCAGCATTACTCAACAGTAAGATACATCTTCCCAAAAAAAAAAAAAAAATTTGTGAGATACAATAAATTGTTTTCACAGCACAAGCGTATTAGCCATGAAAACTGCAGGTCAAACTCATAATTGAGACTCATATGGACTTCGTATTTTGCGAAAGCAGGAAAAAGAAAAAATTATAGTAAAAGCTAAATAGACAAAAACAGGAAGAAATAATGGAGCAAGGAACTACTGGGAATAGAAATTCAAAATTTAGTTTTAACAAAACATTTGCAGCAATGCAAATATTGATGTTTATTACATAAATTTCCTCCAAAAGAAGTTTAAGATAAAAGTTCAAGATGCCCAAGTGCTTGTTCCACAACTGTCGTGTACACATGCCAAGATATCTCTGTACTCTCTATGTATAGTGAAGGAATCATATACCTTTCCATCACTGCTTTTCTTGTACTCAAAAAGAAGAGAGGAGCGATTGAATGCTGTTAGTTTGACAAATCCAAAGTCGAAATCTCTGTATAAACTCCAATTGGGTATCCCAATGAAAGATGTTCCTAGGTGATGCCCTCCCCCTCCAACAACAACATGGATGGTTCCGTTCATGGTGCCCGAATAATGGGACACTTCTGAATTAACACATACATTCTACACCACCAGCATTGATAATACAAGATAAGAGAAAATGGAATGCAAGTGATCTTAAAGATATTTGGTGAATGCACTATCTGGAAATTCAAAAGAGAAACAGTAATGCTAAGTTAAAGAGTTGGCTAAGAAATAAAGCATTGCGGTCTACATTGCTTATTGTGTTACCCTTTATTGCATAACAATAGGCGTTTGCAGTAAGTAGTGCAGTTGAGCCTCTGACATTATCTAGAAAGCCTAAGAGTTTATATTCAACCTTCCTAATGGTTTCCAAAATGTCCAAATATTATCCAAAACATTCAATTATGTATTTTTTTTAATGGCTACCTTGTCCTAAGTGTTCACACTATGCCAATACCCTTAAAATTAACTCTAAAAAGACATACTAATAGCCCTTGACTAAGCATCTCCAGGCAGCAGTTACTGCATCTATACAGCAACGCAGAATGCAGCATTCAATGATGGTGTGTCATGAGTTGTATAGAGACTAACTCATGGTGAAATCAATTAATTTAGCTAATGTATACATGAGAAAAGAGTTACACATGCATGCATATTCAAATTACATCCCATTTTGATCTATCCGTACCTGGTAAATGGGGCATGTCCTTTCATAATCATGGACATGGCCATAAAATGCAATATCTACCCTGTACTTCTGCCAAAGCTTCTGCATGTCATCCCTTCCCATGGGCTCTGAAAATGAGCCCTCTTGGCCGAACCAATCGTTAGAGGAATACCCAAGGGGACGATGAGCAGCAAAGATCAACCAAGGTTGTTTTCGCCTATCAACTGATGCAAGGCACTTCTCAATGAACTTATACTGTTCTGAACCCTCTCTCCAGTCATGCTCAGTGTCAGCTATACAGAAGTGAAACATGCCATAATCCGTTGAATACCTATATATAAATGACAATTATGGTCACAAAACTTAGAATGAAGGACATACTCCACAACAAACAAATCAATGTAAGAGAAATGGACCAAACTGATTGTTGGAAAGGTTTGGCAACTCCTCTAATTTTACTTTCATCTAAATAAAAACACCTTCAATTTTTGTAGGACTTTCTATATTCAAACAATAACAAGGGTGTGCAAATGTCAAGAACATATAAATTCAATTTACCAGAACTTAGCTCTGTTCTCAGCAGGAACATAGTATAAGGTCTCAGCAATCACACCACATTCTCCACCTGAATCTGTACCAGTATAGAAGGAACCTGAATCCGGCCAATCACGTTCATGATTACCACTGCAAGATGATCAATTGAAAGATTCATTAACCAGTTTTATCAAGTAAGACATAAAATCTGATTTTTATTATAGATGGAAACAAGTAGTGATCAATTACAAACCTTGCAACCATATATGGAACAGTAGATGTAATGGGCTCCACCTGTTGCAGGAATTGATCCCAATCTGCGATGTATCCATCTGCATATGCTATATCTCCAATATGGAATACTATATCATAATTTGGCAAGTCCTTGATGAGTTGGTCTGTAGTGTTAAGTGCACCGGGATCTTTATTAGCATATTCAGTTGAACCGTCGCGTTCTCCCTAAAGCATACAAGAAGAAATGTGATTTTTTCCCAATCCTTCATTTACAAGAAACTCAAACATGACTCAAATTTTTAACATTATACTAATAAAATTGTCGATGGATTTGTATTAATAGTTGGTTTGGAACATTATAGTTTTTTTTTCCTTCAAAAAATTGTGACTGCTTCATTCAATTATTTTTTTTGATTGGTTATTCATTTGAGTTTGTTTTACCTTCCCCATGTCACCAAATATTATAACACGCTGTAATGTGTCTTGTCCAGGATATGGGGAGGATTTGAAAGAATGAGTTTTGCTCCAGATATATGAACCATTAGATAGGATATGACCCATCCTGTAAGAGTACCTGAAATACCATCATAGCAAACTTTAGCATATATTATTAAGACTTTCATAACACTTCTATGTCAAGAAATAAGTTAAATACATACATAGTGTTTGGCCACAAATTTGTTAAGAAACTCGTATGTGTAAAACCAAGATCGCGCCAGCCAACAGTCCGTGCAGGCGCACCTACAGGGTAAGAAAGAAATCTCTTTATGTTATAACATACAATTCATAGAATTTCTCCAATGAAAAGTGGGAAGAAAAAAAATTTAGATGTAAAAAGCTATGCTCAGAGTAATAAAAAATCATACTCAAAACATTGTATCCATTCATAAAGAAGAAATAAGCAAATTATCAATCAAAAACATTGTATCCATATATAATTATGAATTGGCAGGATTTTCAAGCATAAACTTTCTATTGTGCTCTAAGAAGGAATGAATGGCTACAATCGCACACTGGTTATTAAAAATCTGTAGCTTTCGTTGAAGGCAAGAGGACAAATCCCATGTTATGGTGTGTTACTAGTTACTAAATTACTGTAAGTCACTTGAGAAACACAGTTGCCAGCAATCCAGGAAAAGGCATGGTACTTTATAGTTTATATTGTGGAAGCACTCTTGGATGGGTAATTAGGACTGTAGGTGAAAAATTTTAGACAACTTAAGAGCTTCAACATATAGTTGTAATATTAGTTAATGATTGCAAATCTCAAATGCACTCGACAACTGTTGATTGCTTTGTGACAGTTTACTGATACAAGAAATAAGTGAATAATCAAGAACTTTTATCATCATTAAATCAGGCATAGTGTGATCTAATTGGAATTCATAGTTAAATTTTGTAATGTGGTAAAATCAGGAGTAGGTGAAGTATAACATACCACACATGCTGTTCTGTTCAATCGTCAATGTTCCAGCTGGGGATCGCATATGTGTGTCTCCATGGAGACCCCACTCAACAAATGGAACAGCTTCATCTATGGAATAGCCACTCGTCCATGTTACAGTCATCTGCATAACATCAAAAAATTATTTACATATTTTTTTCTGATCTAAGATGCACACATGTCCCAGCAAGTCTAAAATAGTGTCGATTAACCAAAGTTCTAGTGTTAATTTTAGACATTCTCCTTGCAAACATGCTTTGCACATAAATTTACAAGAGAGGGAAAAAACAGAAAAGATTAACAAAGTTATCATATATTGCTTAGGAACTGAGACCTAAAAAAATTATTTCTATCAGAAGATTCTAAAGGGAACTTTCAATGAGTGTACACTTACTTCATTCCAGGATTTTCCATTAGCAAGGCGTGCAAATAGAGGTGCGTTAGGATTGACAAATGAAATGTAATTTGAAACTGAGACGAGCTTAGGCTGCAATATTTAATAAAGTAATTACTTATTAGTCGCATGATATAGTTATTGACAAATCATGGTGAAAATTAGTTTAGTGTTATAGAAGTATAGTAAGAGATGCAGATGGTTGGACACACATTTGACAAACCGCCTGAAAACAATGCAAAGGAGAAGTCTGCCCTTTGATTGATCAACTGGAACTTCAAAGAAGCTTTGCCCGTTTTGGCATACTCTGAATCGGAGAAATTTGCGTACTTATACTGGAAGGAAAACATTTTTGTTATATCGGTTAGAGAAGCAAAAACCAAGATGTTTATGTGTTCCTTTAATCTCAGTTTCAAAATTTACTTGTACACACCTTTATTGGACTAGTACATAAATATGGAGACTCGGCTTCATCATTTTCTGCTGGACAGGTTGATGAGCTGCCATTTCAAAACAATCAACTTCTAGCTAGACTAATAGAAGATGCAAAATTACTACATAACACTGCTCTCAATGGAATCGTCCTAGAAAATTTTTTTAATCCTTGAAGTTAATATAAGTTGTGTTCTATTCAACATTGCTGAGTCCAGTAAACAATTAGCTAGACAGTTCATGGTGACACAAAGATGTACGTTACTTGAATTTTGCAGGAGAGAAAACTGCAACCCAATCATCATTGGAAGGATTTGGATTTACAAGAGCAACGGTCACCCATGCTGTGTCCTCACCCTGTAATCATATATCAAACTACATGTCATAACCTTTAATTTGTACATGTAAAAACAATGTTATGGTCACAAAAGGTTGAATTCTGAAAAAATTTACTTACTGATTGAGTGTCGGCAATCGTTATTATGGGCCATGACATGGTTTCTGGTTTCTATGTCTATCAATGACACAAATAGCCAAAATAGCCAATTCAACAAGAATAAGGATGTCCAAAAAAAAAAAAATGTTAGGGACACAAAAAAGTCAACAACTTTTGACGAGTTGTGAGTTGTGAAGACGTGGACCTACCATTTTTCTCCATTACTCACAACTCGCCATGTGATGAGTTGTGGCAAAAGAAGTAGATTTTTTAGTGTTCTTAGCATTGCTCGCTAAAAAACCTTGTGGTTTCGTGACACTATTTTCCTTTGGAAGAGGACTTAGGATCAAATCTCTAGTCTTCCACTTGTGAGGAGGGGGGATTTTATATGTCTATTAAATCAAGAACAAAATTTAAGTACAATTCTTTAAATGTAACACATTAGGTTCTCCAATTATATTTAATCACGTGATTGTATTATGAGTCATATAGTTAAATTTAATTGTCCTTAAAGGCATGTTTGGATTGCGTTTCTCCCATGCGCGTCTGCGTTTGGCTTCTTTTTTTTTATTTTTTGGGAGAAGCACATTTCAAGTTTGGCAGTGGGTCCCGTGTACTGTTCACGGGACCCACAAACCTTTTTTTTCAACAAAATTTTCATTAAAAATGGGTCCTACAGCACTATTCACATATTTAAAAATTATTTTTCTACAATATTTTTACTTTTAAGTAAAATAAGCGATATCTAAATACACACTAAAAAAAAAAAAAAACTTATCTTATTTTAGTTAATATAGTTATATGGTTGAATTTAATTAGAGAATTTAAAGTATAACCCTTAAGGAATCGTAACCAAGTTAGAACATACATAGTTAACAATTAACCTCAACTTTCCACATAAAATCCTCCCAATTCTTTTCCCATCTGTATGGCTATTTGACTTATGCGTGCACAACCAATCGTTCACAAAAACCCAATCCATCTTATATTAATGCATGCAGAGACACACCTACCATACACAGACAAAATAGATATTATAAAAAAAAAAAAAAATAAAAGATGTATGTAGCTCAGTGTTTGAGCGAGGAATCGAACTATCACATTATTATTTTTTAATTAATATTACTTTTTTTTTTAATTTTTTTTATAAATTTGGTAAGACAAACTGTCACATTAGGAGATGGGGAAGAGAAGAAGATTAAGCGTTACATAAAAATGAGAATACAAATCCTTCATTTCATTCTCAATGTCCCGCTTTATACTTCACCAAACTATAGTATGTCATATGATTAGTAGAGTATAAAATCGAAGGACAAAGGATACTTAATTAGTGGTACCTTCAAGCCGAGAATGAGCGGGTTCGCTTTGAGGGAGACCGAGTCACTGAGTGCAACAGTCGTCTTATAAACGTTGATTTTGGATAATGGATGCTTGTCATATTCATGAACACGGTGAGCCGAAGCCAAGCACCAAAAGAACACAATGGTAAACAATTTCAGGTAGCTGGGAGAGCTGTGTCCCATGTCTCTAACTTTTTTTCTCTGTATTATTATGATTTTGTTAAGAAGTAGAAGTAGAATAACACTGAGTGAAGGAATATATAGAGAGAAGAAAGCAAAGAAACTTAGCTAAAGTTTCAAGAAAACCATGCATAAGAGGTTTAGGCAGTGCATGAGAACTAGAAAAACGATTCTAGGTGTTAATATTATATAGAAGCAAAGCGTTATTCCATAATAATAAAATATACCGTGGAAGTCAGGGCGGCTCAACAACTTCTGGCCTTGGGCGGAAATTTTAAATGAAGCATTTTTATAATTAAATATTAATAAAATAATATATATATATATATATGTTGAATTTTTTTTATTTAAAATCTACTTTTCTTGTTTTTTGAGATGTAAAATTACTAATTAAGTTTTTGTATTTAAGTTCCTCTAAGATTTCCTTTTCAATTGATAATATAGGTAATCTATTTAATCTTTCTTGTGATATAGTAGACCTTAAATAAGATTTTATTAATTTTAATTTTGAAAAAATTCTTTCTGTAGATGCAACCGTAATTCTATAGATAAATAAAACACAATTTATAATTAAAAATAATAATTTAACTAAAAATAAAATTTAAAGTATAGAACAATAGAACTTGATTATTGCAATTTTTTTAAAGTCATGACCACTTTAAAGTTTAAACCTACACAAACAAAAATTAACTTAATACATAATTTAATAAATTAGTGTCACTATAATACAAATGAGTTAATATAATACACTTTAAATTATTAATTGGTATAATAATTTATAATAATAGATAAAGTGTCGGATTTAAAAAAAAAAAAAAACAAAGGTAAGAAACCGTGTAAGTTATAAAACTGTGGTCTGTGGGTTGTACTCCTGTGCAAAAAAAAAGTGAGAAACTCCAGCCTGTAATCCACTACCCCTATCATCCTATGGCAAGGTTTTAAATAAAAAACGTGTCCTATCAATTCTTATGGCTGAAAGGGGTCCAAAGATGGGCAGAATTAGAAAAGCCATCATAGCAAAGCTGTAAAAAAACGTGTTCCATCCCATCAAATTAACAATTGTGTAGTGTCTATCGTTCCTTTCAAAAAAAAAAAAAAAAAATTTATTGTGCAGTGAGTATAAAACAGACTAAAAATATATATAATTTAAGATATAACGATAAACACTAAATTATTCTATTACATAATAATAAACACTAAATCATACTATATAATAGAATAATATTATATTCTTATCTACTATCTTTAATTCTTTATAATTTAATTGGATAACATTTAATAATCAAAGAAAACAAAAAATAATAATAATAATAATAACTTAAAACACAAAACAAAATTGTATCAACCTGATTTAGAGTTCAAAAAAACATAAAAAAATTTCAACCTAAAGCAGAGATGCAAGAAAAATAAAAATCCTCCAAAAAATTGAGAGTGAGAGAGAGAGAGAACCTTTTTGTGAGGAAAAATTATGCAAAAAATTGAAGAGATGATAACAAATTTATAGTAAGAAGAGTGAATAAGAAAATACAAATAAAGGAAGAACACTAAAACCTTTTAGGGCCAAAGTGTTGATTTTTCATTATAGTAAGGGTGCAAAGGACACAATTTAATAATTAAAAATTGTGTAGGACAAATATAATTTTGTCATGATCATACACGTGTAATCTTAAGTCAATAAACTTGTGCTAAGTCACAAGATCATTACGAGAATCAAGATTTCAATTTTGATTGAAGCTTCATATATATAGAAAAGGAAGTGGTGTCCTAATTTTTTGGCAAGATATTCCACTTCTTATCCATGAGACATCTTGAAAATCTTATAGTCCGATAATATGATTCATTGAACATGGGACTTTTAGGTTTGTGTCACAAGACCAATAATTCAATGCAGAAGCATATATTTGTTTATCGAAAAAAATGATTTAGGACAGGTTATTTTTACAATTGTATCATACCAGCAACCTTATATTTGACCAATCAACCTGTGAGAGCATGATTAGAGCCTTGGAGCCCTTGTTCAAAAAATATGAGTGACTTTTAAGTCTCCAGTTAGTGTGTAAGGTACTTAACAAAAGAAATTACAGTGTGAGGAACCTCTTTTTTTTTTTTTTTTTTTGGGATTGAATACTGTGAGGCTCCTACCTAGAAATTATTGTTTGGGGGAATAACTACTTGCATAATCCACTTTCATCCATTTGTAATTCCATTGCATTTTTTTAATAAATAAGATCTATATTCAGTTCATAGTCTGAAACTCTACCCTATAATAGTGTTAACTATTTTAGGAAAAAAAAAAAACTCTTCCCTATCTTTCAAAGTGTGTATATATATATATATATATATATATATATTAATTTAAGAATTTGACTTTTAAGCGTGCCATTCATCACAGTAGCTTTTGTTGATTCAATTTCCTTTATAAAATCATCTCAATTTTTTTTCCTATTTTATTTATTTATTTAAAGATTTCTCAATTGTTTAGTCTTCTATATTTTATAAAAATTATTCAAATAAGATAGATTCAACCATTTTCGTCATATAAGAGGAATCAGTCAAGTGAAAAGCGTCTGCAACATTTATGCTTTCAAACCATACCGAGTTTATATTTGAAAACCTAAACATATCAATACCCAAGAGTGCTTAAAGAAATCAAAATACTAATGTTTATTTGGACCAATGACTCTATAGTTTGATAATATAATAGTCAAAGAGAAAGACTAGCCGAGTAAAATCTGTCAAAGTATACTAAAATTAAATCTATTAAAGTATACCATTTTTCCTCTTTCTTGTGTGTTTGTTTCAAATATATATATATATATATATAAACTATTATATTTTAGTTTTGTTATACACGTGTGTAACTCATTTTCTAATTATCTTATTAAATCAATGCACCATCATCCTCTTTATTCTCATTTTTTAATTAACAAGTCGCCATCTTGTAATAAATAAAAAAATCTTAAGATTTTTTGGCTCTTGATGTAAATAAGATTTTTTTTTTTTTACACACTCAATTTGAAAAAAAAAATTCATACTTTTTTTCACAACTGCTATAACATGTTATGATTGGTGCTACTAAAAGTAGTATTATTGGTAGACTTATGTAAAAATGATAATACACTAATTGCAACTTTTTCTTTTTTGAGAGAGAGTTTCAACCTATGCCGTTTGCTCCTAATAATAACTATTTATTATCAGACCAAAACACCAATCAGTTTTGGTGTATGTGGAGATTGAACCTCAAATCTCTTATACTATCATCAGAAACTTTACCAATTGAATTAACTGAAATCCACCACTAATTGCAACTTGTCACAACCAAAATTACAAAAAAAAATTATAATTTTTTTTTTTTGTATCCTTAATATTAATCATGGTATATTTATTTGCACCACCTTGTTTAATGCATAATCGTGTTTAAAAACTTGTGTACGCCGATTTGGGCCCCCATTTCTCAATGTTTGATCCTTTCAGACTGAGTTTCAGTTGAAAGCCCAGATCAGCCATCTCCATTTCTGTATATTATTTTGAACCTAATAAAGAAAAGCCCAATGACCTACCCATCACCTTGGGTCTCATAAATGAGTCGATTGTGATTTTTTTTTTTTTTTTCCATATAAATTTTTAATGGAGTTAATTACATTCTAAAATGATTTTCACTATTGTGTGATTTTAGCCATTTTGTTTTGGAAAATGATCCTTAGGTAGGCATCACTTTTGCCAAAAAACAGAAAAAAAAATAAAAAAAATCAATACTTGGAATTTCAACAATTAACTGAAATGGATGATAGTATAAAAAGATGAAAATGGGAGCCATAAAGAATTTTTTTTTGGGTATAATTGTAAAAAAATAGCTGTAAAGTCATGCGTTAGATCATTTTTGAGGAACCAAATTCAGTGTTGAAAGTGACAACAAAATAACACAACTTGCAAAATCCAAATGCAACATATTTTTATTATTATCACTTTCCTAATAAATAAGTTATTTCATTAATGCTGGGACACATAATTTTCCACAACTTTGTGCCATAACTTATTACATGATGAGTTATGATTGGTAAGTGTATAATGGTAGGTTATGCGAGGACACATTTTTACCAATCACAACTTAGCATATGGCAGCGAGTTGTGGACAAAATTGTGGCAAATTATGTGTCCCTAGCATTACTCGACAGTAAGATACATCTTCTCAAAAAAAAAAAAAAAAATAGTGAGATACAATAAATTGTTTTCACAGTACAAGCGTATTAGCCATGAAAACTGCAGGTCAAACTCATAATTGAGACTCATATGGACTTAGGATGTTGCGAAAGCAGGAAAAAAAAAATTATAGTAAAAGCTAAATAGACAAAAACAGGAAGAAATAATGGAGCAAGGAACTACTGGGAATAGAAATTCAAAATTTAGTTTTAACAAAACATTTGCAGCAATGCAAATATTGATGTTTATTACATAAATTTCCTCCAAAGGAAGTTTAAGATAAAAGTTCAAGATGCCCAAGTGCTTGTTCCACAACTGTCGTGTACACATGCCAAGATATCTCTGTACTCTCTATGTATAGTGAAGGAATCATATACCTTTCCATCACTGCTTTTCTTGTACTCAAAAAGAAGAGAGGAGCGATTGAATGCTGTTAGTTTGACAAATCCAAAGTCGAAATCTCTGTATAAACTCCAATTGGGTATCCCTATGAAGGATGTTCCTAGGTGGTGCCCTCCCCATCCAACAACAACATGGATGGTTCCGTTCATGGTGCCCGAATAATGGGACACTTCTGAATTAACACATACATTCTACACCACCAGCATTGATAAGACAAGGTTAGGGAGAATGGAATGCAAGTGATCTTAAAAGATATTTGGTAATGTACTATCTGGAAATTCAAAAGAGAAACTGTAATGCTAAGTTAAAGTGTTGGCTAAGAAATGAAAAGCATTGCAGTTAACATTGCTTATTGTGTTAACCTTCTCTTTAGTTGTAATGCATAATTTTGCATAAATAATAGTTTACATTAAGTAGTGTAGTTAAGCCTCTGGCATTATCTAGAACGCCTCAGCTATGTCCAAATATTATCCAAAACCCGCAACTTTGTCTTTTTTTTAATGGTTACCTTCTCCTAAGTGTTCAAACTATGCCAATACCCTTAAAATTAACTCTAAAAAGACATACTAATAGCCTGTGATCAAGCACCTCTAGGCAGTAGTTACTGCATCTATTTGTTGGGAAATTGCCTCAAATTCCAATTATGACTTGGAAAGTCAATTAGGTTTTCTAGTTGAAGAAGGAAAAATTAATTTAGATTTCCTTGTTGTGGAAGGAAAGACTATTTCTTAGTGTGGAAAGAATATTTATTCCTTATTAAAGAGGTAATATATTTCTAGTCCAAGAGAGTATGAAAAGAGTCTTATAAATAGACAATGTTACAAAGAATTTGATGGCTTTGGCCCAAAGATCCTCCTTACGGGAAAAGAGAAAATAGAGTGTGAAACTAAGAGAGAAAAAAAAGAGTTTTGCTTGGAAGAAAATAGAGAGAGGAAGCCGCACAAAAGAATTGAGAGAGCAGCCAAGAGGGAGCCGTTTAGAGAAAAAAGGCAGTCAAGTGAGAGCTGTGCCTAAAGAAGAAAATAGAAGGAAGAGAGCAAAGTGTTGCCGCCTTTGAGAAAGATAATTTGTGTGTGTGAGAGCAAAGAAAACGAGAGATATATATATATATATATATATTTTTTTTTTTTTTAGCCATGAAACATACACAATAATTATTGTAATTGATTTGATAATAGTGAAATTATTCGAAGTTTGTCCCATGGTTTTTTCCTTCAAAGAGAAAGGGTTTTCCACGTAAATTTTTATTCTTGTATGTGATTGTTGTTTTGAATTGCTAATATTGTTGATAATATTATTTGGGACCCAACACTATTCAGCAATGCAGAATGCAGCATTCAATGATGGTGTGTCATGAGTTGCATAGAGACTAACTCATGGTGAAATCAATTAATTTAGCTAATGTATACATGAGAAAGAGCTACACATGAATGCACATTCAAATTAAATCTAATTTTTCTCTATCCGTACCTGGTAAATGGGGCATGTCCTTTCATAATCATGGACATGGCCATAAAATGCAATATCTACTCTGTACTTCTGCCAAAGCTTCTGCATGTCATCCCTTCCCATGGGCTCTGAAAATGAGCCCTCTTGGCCAAACCAATCGTTAGAGGAATACCCAAGGGGACGATGAGCAGCAAAGATCAACCAAGGTTGTTTTCGCCTATCAACTGATGCAAGGCACTTCTCAATGAACTTATACTGTTCTGAACCCTCTCTCCAGTCATGCTCAGTGTCAGCTATACAGAAGTGAAACATGCCATAATCTGTTGAATACCTATATATAAATGACAATTATGGTCACAAAACTTAGAATGAAGGACATACTCCACAACAAACAAATCAATGTAAGTGAAATGGACCAAACTGATTGTTGGAAAGGTTTGGCAACTCCTCTAATTTTACTTTCATCTAAAAATAAAAACACCTTCAATTTTTGTAGGAATCTCTATATTCAAACAATAACAAGGGTGTGCAAATGTAAAGAACATATAAATTCAATTTACCAGAACTTAGCTCTGTTCTCAGCAGGAACATAGTATAAGGTCTCAGCAATCACACCACATTCCCCACCTGAATCTGTACCAGTATAGAAGGAACCTGAATCCGGCCAATCACGTTCATGATTACCACTGCAAGATGATCAATTGAAAGATTTATTAACCAGTTTTATCAAGTAAGGCATATAATGTGATTTTTATTATAGATGGAAACAAGTAGTGATCAATTACACAAACCTTGCAACCATATATGGAATAGTAGATGCAATGGGCTCCACCTGTTGCAGGAATTGATCCCAATCTGCGATGTATCCATCTGCATATGCTATATCACCTATGTGGAATACTATATCATAATTTGGCAAGTCCTTGATGAGTTGGTCTGTAGTGTTAAGTGCACCGGGATCTTTATTAGCATATTCAGTTAAACCGTCGCGTTCTCCCTAGAGCATACAAGAAGAAATGTGATTTTTCCCCAATCCATCATTTACAAGAAACTCAAACATGACTCAAATTTTTAACATTATACTAATAAAAATTTTGATGGATTTGTATTAATAGTTGGTTTGGCATATTAGGGTTTTTTTTTTTTTTTTTTTTTTTCTTCTTTCAAAAAATTGTGATTGCTTCATTCAAAATTTCTTTGGTTGGTTATTCATTCAAATTTGTTTTACCTTCCCCATGTCACCAAATATTATAACACGCTGTAATGAGTCCTGTCCAGGATATGGAGAGGATTTGAAAGAATGAGTGTTGCTCCAGATATATGAACCATTAGATAGGATATGACCCATTCTGTAAGAATACCTGAAATACCATCATAGCAAATTTTAGCATATATTATTAAGACTTTCATAACAGTTCAATGTCAAGAAATAAGTTAAATACATACACAGTGTTTGGCCACAAATTTGTTAAGAAACTCGTATGTGTAAAACCAAGATCACGCCAGCCAACAGTCCGTGCAGGTGCACCTACAAGGTAAGAAGGAAATCTCTTTATGTTACAATGTAAAATTCTCAGAATCTTTCCAATGAAAAGTGGGAAGAAAAAAAATTTATTTGTAAAAATTTGTGCTCAGAGTAATAAGAAATCATACTCAAAACATTGTATCCATTCATAAAGAAGAAATAAACAAATTATCAATCCAAACATTGTATTGTATCCTTATATAATTATGAATTGGCAAGATTTTCAAGCATAAACTTTCTATTGTGCTCTAAGAAGGAATGAATGGCCACAATTGCGCACTGGTTATTAAAAATCTGTAGCTTTCTTTGAAGGCAAGAGGACAAATCCCATGTTATGGTGTGTTACCATTTACTATAAGTCACTTGAGAAACACAGTTGCCAGTAATCCAGGAAAAGGCATGGTACTTTATAGTTTATATTGTGGAAGCACTCTTGGATGGGTAATTAGGACTATAGGTGAAAAGTTTTAGACAACTTAAGAGCTTCGGCATATAGTAGTAATATTAGTTAATGATTGCAAATCTCAAATGCACTTGACAACTGTTGATTGCTTTGTGACAGTTTACTAATACAAGAAATAAGTGAATAATCAAGAACTTTTATCATCATTAAATCAAGCATAGTGTGATCTAATTGGAAGTCATGGTTAAATTATGAATTGTGGTGAAATCAGGAGTAGGTGAAGTATAACATACCACACATGCTGTTCTGTTCAATCGTCAATGTTCCAGCTGGGGATCGCATATGTGTGTCTCCATGGAGACCCCACTCAACAAATGGAACAGCTTCATCTATGGAATAGCCACTCGTCCATGTTACTGTCATCTGCATAACATCAAAAAATTATTTACATATTTTTTCTCTTCTAAGATGTACACATGTCCCAGCAAGGCTAAACTAGTGTCGATTAACCAAAGTTCTAGAGTTAATTCAAGTCATTCTCCTTGCAAACTTGCTTTGCACATAAATTTCCAAGAGAGGCAAAAAAACAGAAAAGATTAACAAAGTTATCATATATTGCTTAGGAACTGAGACCTAAAAAAATTATTTCTATCAGAAGATTCTGAAGGAAACTTTCAATGAGTGTACACTTACTTCATTCCAGGATTTTCCATTAGCAAGGCGTGCAAATAGAGGTGCTTTAGGATTGGCAAATGAAATGTAATTTGAAACTGAGACCAGCTTAGGCTGCAATATTTAATAAAGTAATTACTTATTAGTCACATGATTTAGTTATTGACAAATCATGGTGAAAATTAGTTAAGTGTTATAGAAGTATAGTAAGAGATGCAGATGGTTGGACACACATTTGACAAACCGCCTGAAAACAATGCAAAGGAAAAGTCTGCCCTTTGATTGATCAACTGGAACTTCAAAGAAGCTTTGCCCGTTTTGGCATACTTTGAATCGGAGAAATTTGCGTACTTATACTGGTAGAAAAACATTTATGTCACATTGGTTAGAGAAGCAAAAACCAAGATGTTTTATGTGTTACTTTAATTTCAGTTTCAAAATTTTACACTGTACACACCTTTATTGGGCTTGTACATAAATATGGAGACTCGGCTTCATCATTTTCTGCCGGACAGGTTGATGAGCTGCTATTTCAAAACAATCAACTTCTAGCTAGACTAATAGAAGATGCAAAATTACTACATAATACTGCTCTCAATGGAATTGTACTAGAAATTTTTTTTAATCCTTGAAGTTAATATAAGTCGTGTTCTATTCAACATTGCTGAGTCCAGAAAACAATTAGCTAGACAATTCATTGTGACACAAAGGTGTACATTACTTGAATTTTGCTGGAGAAAAAACTGCAACCCAATCATCATTGGAAGGATTTGGATTTACAAGTTCAACGGTCACCCATGCTGTGTCCTCACCCTGTAATCATATATCAAACTACATGTCATTATAACCTTTGTACATGTAAAAACAATGTTATGGTCACAAAAGGTTGAATATATAATCCAAGTTTCTGACAAAATTTACTTACTGATAGGAGTGTCGGCAATAGTTGTTATGGTCCAAATTATGGGTCATGACATGGTTTCTGGTTTCTATGTCTATCAATGATGCAAATGGCCAAAACAGCCAATTCAAGAAGAATAAGGATGTAAAAAAAAAAAAAAAAAAAACTAGGGGCACAAAAAAGTCAATTCACAACTTGTGGCAAAATTTGTAGTGCCTTTAGCATTGCTCACCAAAAAATCTTGTAGTTTCGTGACACTATTTTCCTTTGGAAGAGAACTTAGGTTCAAATCTCTAGTTTTCCACTTGTGAGAAGGGGGGATTTTATGTGTATTAAATCAAGAACAAAATTTAAGTACAAATTCTTAAGTGTAACACATTAGGTTCTCCAATCATATTTAATTATGTGACTGCATTATGAGTAATATAGTTTAATTTAATTGTCCTTAAGAGAAAATAACACATCTTATGCTAGTCAATACAATCATATGGTTGAATGGTCCATTTGGTTGGAGAAGTGGAAAAGTAAGAGGATGAAAAATTAGTGGGAGGATGGAAAAGTGGGAGGATAGAAAATATTTGGTTTTCCCTCATGTGTGTTTGGTTGGAGGGGTGGAAAAGTGAGAGGGTAGAAAACTTTTTTGTTTGGTTGGAGAGAAAAAGGGGAGTAGAAATATGTAGTTTATATAAATTGACTATTATGTCCTTGTTATATAACATATAAAAAATAGATATATTTACACTCATTAAATAATATAAAAATTAACATAAATACATATATATATATATATATATATTACTTTTTTTTTATTATTATTAATATTATTATTATATAATTTAAAATTTATGGACAACAAAAATTGATTATGTAGACTTTATCCACATGATCATACGTAGACTGGGAAGATATTTTCTAATAAAAAAAACTTTATCTAACCATTGTTACGTGGGAAGATATTAAAAAAAAGGAAAAAAAAAAGAATGAGGAATATAATAAGGTCAGTTGCTATGAGAGGGGCAGGTGAAATGAATAAAGCGAGGGTATATGTGTAAATTACATCATTCAACATTTTTTTTCTTCCTATTTTCCTCCCAAATTGGGAGGATAAAAAAATGTGAGTGTTTTCTCTCCTAAACCAAATATCGTGAAATGCCATTTTTCACCCTATTTTCCTATCTCTATTTTTCATCCTCCCTGTTTTCACCTCAACCAAACATACCCTAAGGAATTGTAACCAAGTTAGAACATATACATACTTACATAGTTAACAATTAACCTCAACTTTCCACGTACATATAAAATCCTCCCAATCTTTTACCATCTGTATGGCTATTTAATTTATGCACAACCAATCGTTCAAAAAACCCAATCCATCTTATATTAATGCATGCAGAGACACACCTACCATACGCAGAAAAAACAGACACTATATATTAAAAAAAAAATGTATGTCTCTCAATGTTTGAGCGAGGAGTCGAACTATGATCACATTTTTTATTCTTAATATTACTATTTTAATTTGGTAAGGCAAACGGTCACATTAGGGGGTGGGAAAGAGAAGAAGATTAAGCGTTAGATAAAAATGAGAATACAAATCCTCCATTTCATTTTTAGTCTTCCACTTCATACTTCACCAAACTACAGTATGTCATATGATTAGTAGAGTATAAAATCGGACATTTAGGACAAAGGATATTAAATTAGCAGTACCTTCAAGCCGAGAATGAGCGGGTTCGCTTTGAGGGAGACTGAGTCACTGAGTGCAACAGTGGTCTTATAAATGTCGATCTTGGATAATGGATGCTTGTCGTAGTCATGAACACGGTGTGCCGAAGCCAAGCACCAAAAGAGCACAATGGTAAACAATTTCAGGCAGCTGCGAGAGCAGTCTTCCATGTCTCTCTAACTTTTTTACTTTGTATTATTATGGTTCTGTTAAGAAGTAGAATAACACTGAATGAAGGAATATATAGAGAGAAGAAAGCAAAGAAACTAAGCTAAAGTAGCAAGAAAACCATGTATTAAAGGTTTAGGCAGTGCATGAGAACTAGAAAAACGATTCTAGGTGTTATTATTATATAGAAGCAAATTCTATTGAGTTTGTTAGGAAGGAAGTATCAGTTTGTTAGGAAGGAAGTATCAGTCGTTTTGTATTATAAGACTAAACTACAATCAGTTGCATAGTGTTTTGTAAATATAGAACTAAACTACAAGTAGCTTAGTTTCAGGATAATTTAGACAGACAAGAACGACTGCCGTTTGTACATTTAGATTAAATGATTTGTTAGTTTTCCTTTCCACGTGCATAGCTTAGATTGTTTAGGGAGTTTGTTATTTCTGTTTTCAATTCTCTTCATCTTTCCCGCCTCTGTTCTACCTATATAAAGAACAGAGCATTGTAAATTAATACATTTTATTCTCTACAAGTTTTACTCTTATCTTTCTCTCTGAGTCTTTCATTCCTCCATTGATGCAAATTGTGAAGCTTGTATAGAATTCAACATGGTATCAGAGCGAACTAGTTCAGAGATCATCCAAGTATGGTATTCTGAAATTTCCTAGTTCAATTACGTTTTCTTTTCTCTCTCTTTTGTCTTCTTAATGCTTCTTTCAGATCAACTAGAAATTTACTTGTTGCATTTCTATTGATTCTTGCATTAAGTTCATCATCTTCAAGGCTTTAATTACCTTAGTGTGTTGAAATCTTGATTTTCTGTTCTTCTGTTCATTATTGAATTGAAATTTTCAATTTTAGGGTTTCAATTCAATTTTTCCCCAATTTCAGAGAGATTCTGTTTTCAAATTTACTGTTCATATTTACAATCTCATCAAGATTGTGAATTACAGGTTCATTGTCTCACAGAATCCAACTCTTGTTTCTTAGAGTTTTCTTTGAGAAAACTAATTCGGTTTTTTTTTTCTTCTCTCTTCAATTCTTGGTTTTAATCACTTGAGACATTGAATCTTCATTCTCTCATTTCTTTTCTGTGATAAACATGACTGAGAGTACCTCCAGTGTTAATCCTACTCCTACTATGAATCCTTGGGAAAACGCATCTAGTCCCTATTTTTTGTCCAGTGGTGACAATCCAGGAGTTTCTTTGGTGGTTCAACATCTCACTGAAGATAACTATAACACCTGGAGTAGGGCCATACTTATCTCTTTGGATGCCAAAACTAAATTAGGCTTCATTGATGGCTCTATTCCTAAGCCTCAATCTGTTGATCACTCACACTACACAGCTTGGAATAAATGCAATAGCACTGTCCTGGCTTGGCTGTTTAATTCTGTTTCCAAAGAGTTGCAGTCAAGTATAGTTTATTTCAAGACTGCCAGAGATGTATGGGTTGATCTGCAAAATAGGTTTGGGCAAGGAAATGGTCCTACCATCTTTGATCTGAGAAAGGAGATTAGTTCTTTGGTTCAAGAGGACTTAACTATCAATGCATACTATGCTAAGTTCAAAGGTCTTTGGGATGAATTTTCTAATTACAGAACATGTACATGTGGTCATCAAGTTGAGGAGTGCACCATGTCTTTCCTAATGGGGCTGAATGAGACGTATGCAGCTGTCAGGAGCCAAATTCTGCTTATGGAACCTGTGCCTTCATTAAGCAAAGTGTTTTCTCTTCTATTGCAAGATGAGAAACAGAGAAAAGTAGGTGCTGGGAAGAAGTTTTTGGCAGATACATCAACAGCCTTGGCAGCTTTTGGACCTAAACCTGGGAACAACAAGACTTTTGTTAAGTTCAAGAGTGGCAGGCCACAATGCACTCATTGTGGAGCTATGGGGCATGTTGTTGATAAATGCTTCAAGTTGCACGGTTATCCTCCTGGATATAAGTTCAAAAACAAAGCTGGTCCACCTTTTGCAAACAATGTTGTTGTTGCTGAAAGCCCTCCTAGTGAGTCTGTTGCTCTCACAAAGGTTCAATATCAACAATTACTTGGCTTATTGAACTCTCAATGCCATTTTGGTACCCAAGCACCACCAGAGGCATGTTTGGAAAATGTTCCTCATGTTGCCAACATCATTTCTCAGCCTTCCATGGATGTTCAAGCCCAAAATATTTCAGGTATATGTTTTTCTCCTTCTCTTCAGCACTCAGTTTTTTCTTCTAGTACCAACACCTCTCATATTAGTTCATATGATTGGATTCTTGATAGTGGTGCTACTGACCACATGGTCCATTCCATTCATTTTTTTACTTCTGTCACTTCTTCCATTCAGATGTCTGTGAGACTCCCAAATGGTGACATGGTTAAGGTCACTCATGTTGGCACTGTTAAACTCTCAACCACATTGATTCTTGAAAATGTTCTTTGTATTCCTTCCTTTTCTTTCAATCTTATTTCCATAAGTAAACTAACCCAAAATCCTTCCTGCTGCTGTGTTTTTCTGTCTCATTACTGTTTTCTTCAGGACTTATTGCATTGGAAGATGATTGGGTTGGGTAAGAGAAATGGAGGGCTGTATACCTTGCAGTGCAGTGACTCAATCACTTTGCCACCTTCTGTTTCAGAGGTTCTGTCCAAATTACCTTCTTTTCTTTGTAATAAGAGTGTCAATTCATGTAATCTTGATTCTCCTTCTGTTATTCCCACTTCAAATAATACTGTTAGGCTGTGGCATTACAGATTAGGCCACCCATCTTCTCAAAGATTGGCTTTACTGGATTCTGTTGTACCTGACCTTCTTTCTTGTAATAATAAATCCTTTGATTGTCATATCTGTCCTTTAGCTAAGCAACACAGATTATCTTTTCCTAAGTCCACAAGTGTCTCTTTAGCTTGCTTTGATTTAATCCATGCTGACATTTGGGGTCCCTACTCTACTACTTCATTAAATGGCTCAAAATATTTTCTCACCTTGGTTGATGACCATAGTAGGTGCACTTGGGTTTATTTAATGAAGTACAAATCTGATGCTTCTTCTTTAGTTCAATCCTTCTTTCACATGATTCTTAATCAGTTCAAAGTCTCCATTAAGGTCATTAGGAGTGACAATGGTCCTGAATTTGCTCTTTCCTCATTTTATGCTTCAAAAGGTATTCTGCATCAGCTATCTTGTGTTGAAACTCCACAGCAAAATGCTGTTGTTGAAAGAAAACACCAGCATTTATTAAATGTTGCTAGAGCCTTGAGGTTTCATGCCAATTTACCTTTAAAATTCTGGGGAGATTGTGTTCTCACAGCCACATATCTCATCAACAGGTTGCCTAGTCCTCTTCTAGGTAATCTTACTCCATATCATAAACTTTTGGGTCATTCACCTTCATATCAGCACCTTAAATCTTTTGGTTGTCTGTGCTATGCATCTACTTTAACTAGGAACAGGTCTAAATTTGATCCTAGAGCAAAGGCATGCATATTTCTTGGTTATCCTTTTGGGACTAAAGGATATAAGCTATATGATTTGTCCACTAGAACTTCTTTTTTGTCAAGGGATGTTATCTTCAAAGAGACTGTTTTTCCTTTTAAACATTGGCAGTCTAAATTCATTCCTAGTCCTCCTTCCATTTCTCACAATATTTTTCCATCTCAGTCACTAATTCCTGATTCTGTTGCATCCATTTCTGCTGAGTTTTCTCTTCCTTTTAATTCTGTTGATACTGCTGTGCCCCCAGATGAATTTCCAGATCTTGTTCATCCTGATCTGGGCTCTTCTCATCATCATGATCATCCTGCACTTTCCACTGATCTACATGACTTACCTGTTAATCAGTCTACCTTACCTGTTGCCCAATCTGTTTTGCCTCTCATTAGAAAATCCACTAGGCCTCATAAAACTCCAACATATCTTCATGATTATCATTGTGGTTTAGTTTCCACTATCAATCCTCATCATCACTGCAACTTAGCCTCCACTTCTCTGCCTTCTCATGATTCAATCTCCACTGCCAGTCCAGGTATCCTTTATCCTCTTTCATCAACTCTCTCTTACTCTAAACTGTCTAATGCACATAAAGCTTTCTCTGTTGCCTTATCTATTGCCAAGGAACCTTCTTCCTATGCTGAAGCTTTACCTGATCCTTTGTGGCAAGCTGCCATGAAGGCTGAGATTGATGCACTCCAGGCTAATCAGACTTGGATAATGACCAACTTACCTCCTGGTAAAGTGCCTATAGGGTGCAGATGGGTTTACAAAATCAAGCTTAAAGCTGATGGCTCTATAGAAAGGTACAAAGCCAGATTGGTTGCTAAAGGCTTTACTCAAACTGAGGGAGTTGATTACTATGAGACATTCTCTCCTGTTGTCAAATTTGTCACTGTTAGGACCCTTTTGGCCATGGCTGCTGTGTATGGCTGGCATTTATCTCAACTAGATGTCAACAATGCATTTTTGCATGGAGAATTGACTGAGGAAGTGTATATGGTTCCTCCTCCTGGGTTTGGCAGCAAGGGGGAGGTGTGTAAACTCACCAAATCCATTTATGGATTGAAGCAGGCCAGTAGACAGTGGTTTGCTAAGCTCTCATCCACCCTCATTGATCATGGTTTTATTCAATCGAAATCAGACTACTCTGTCTTCACTAAGATCAGCAAGGGTTCAATTCTCATTTTGCTAATCTATGTGGATGACATCTTGATAGCTAGCAACAATGTGGAGGCAGTCAACACCTTCAAGGTTTTCCTAGATGCCAAATTCAAACTAAAAGATCTTGGTACCTTGAAGTATTTCTTAGGCCTTGAAGTTGCACGGACTGAAAAAGGCATTAGTTTGTGTCAAAGGAAGTTCATTCTGGAGTTACTATCTGATACAGGTCTGTTAGCAAGCAAGCCTGCCAATGTGCCTATGGATCAATCAGCCAAATTTAGAAGTTCAATGGGAGAGGCTGCACCAGATCCATCTTTGTATAGAAGGATTATAGGCAAACTTCTTTACTTAACTCTAACCAGACCTGATATTTGTTACTCAGTGCACAAACTGAGTCAGTTTATGAGTTCACCACAGATTCCTCATTTACAAGCAGCTTATAAAATACTTAAGTATCTTAAGAAAGCACCAGGACAAGGTTTGTTTCTATCTGCAAGTTCTGATTTAAAACTCAAAGCCTATTGTGATGCTGATTGGGCTGCTTGTCCAGACACCAGAAAATCAGTCTCAGGCTTCTGTGTTTTTCTGGGCAGCTCTCTCATATCTTGGAAATGTAAGAAACAACAAGTGATATCCAGATCATCAGCAGAGTCTGAATATCGTGCAATGGCTACTGTCACAAGTGAACTTGTTTGGCTGGTGGCATTGCTTGGAACCTTTGGTTTAGATCATAATTATCCAGCTTCTTTGTACTGTGATAGCAAGGCTGCCCTCCATATTGCTGCAAATCCAGTATTCCATGAACGTACAAAGCACATAGAGGTTGATTGTCACTATATCCGAAGTAAAATCCAAAATGGGATGATCAAGACTTTCCATGTGCCTACCAAACACCAGATTGCTGATTCCTTCACAAAGGCCCTTGGATATAAGCAATTCTATTTTCTCCTATCCAAGATGAACCTGATCAACATCTACGGTTCCTCTTGAGGGGGAGTATTGAGTTTGTTAGGAAGGAAGTATCAGTTTGTTAGGAAGGAAGTATCAGTCGTTTTGTATTATAAGACTAAACTACAATCAGTTGCATAGTGTTTTGTAAATATAGAACTAAACTACAAGTAGCTTAGTTTCAGGATAATTTAGACAGACAAGAACGACTGCCGTTTGTACATTTAGATTAAATGATTTGTTAGTTTTCCTTTCCACGTGCATAGCTTAGATTGGTTAGGGAGTTTGTTATTTCTGTTTTCAATTCTCTTCATCTTTCCCGCCTCTGTTCTACCTATATAAAGAACAGAGCATTGTAAATTAATACATTTTATTCTCTACAAGTTTTACTCTTATCTTTCTCTCTGAGTCTTTCATTCCTCCATTGATGCAAATTGTGAAGCTTGTATAGAATTCAACAAATTCCATAATAATAAAATATATTGTGGAAGTCCACGTGCTTTTATACTGATTCACAAGCTTTTCACAAAGTTTATAGATCTAATCCTTTTGAATAAATTATAACTCATTTTAAATCAATGGGTATGGGGTCCTATCAAGAAAAAAAAAAAAGGGTACGGGAGAATAATATCTTTATATATATATATATTTTTTTTTATCACAAAGTTTATATTCAAAGGTCCAATTTTCTGGATCGTTGTCTAGCAAAGAAAATTTTTCTTGGTCATATCGAGATCTGCCGTGTGCAATCAATTGTTACAATGTTATTTTTTAATTTCTATAAGGCATGCTGAACTCGTTTTTCTATAATATAACTCATCTATTGTCCTCATTGTTCTCACTTTTTATTTTATTTTTCTCTCAACCAACTCATCCACACCATCAAATTCAAAAAAGGAAGGCAGAAGATCCTTGCTATAATAATGGAGGTTGGAGAGATTTTTTTCATATGCTCCATATCTATATTTATTTTGTTGGAGTTTCAGCGAAAACGCATTCACACAAACAAGAAATTAGTAAAATTACTTAAAGACAATGGTACATACAAATGTGGAAACTCAAACCTCCTAAGTCTCAATCACTGGCTAGATCATTCTCAATGCATAATTTATTTCAAAATTGAAATAGACTTCTTTGATTTATAGAAATTTACCAACGTTCAAAAACATGAGAATAGGAATTACATCAATAACAAATCAGATACTAGCTAAAAACAAGGTACAATACTTGATTGGCCTCATATACTCCCTAAAGATTGTGAACTACGTACTTTGATATAAACCAAATCAGGATCTGATATGGTCAAGCACCCACGTCCACCATCTCTGCACGTACTGGTTGCATCAGACAACAATGTTAGATGTGGTTCAATTAATTCCTTGAATACATCTTTGGACGACTCCAATTGATTGAGATATTCCACCATATACAATTATGTTAGGTTATAAGACTTTAGGAACTAAATGTATTAGAACTTCAATTTATAATGTGTTGGCAAATCATGATCAAAACTTAGAGTCTAGATTTAGGCTGCTCAAAGTGTGTTTATGTATAAAGTTAGAATCAAGTGATTGCAGAATTTATTGGACTAAATCTGCAAGGCTTGATCGATCAAAAATTAGACTCGATCGATTGAACCTTGTGCAGGTTATTTTTTCTACAGAATTTCCAACTCAACCCAAGCCTATATGACATGTAGGGTTTTATATTTTGCTTCAATTATAAAAGGAAAAACTCTAGCTACGTTTTAGTTGTTGTTGATATGCTGTGTGTGTGAATCTTCTGTGAGATCTAGAGGTGTTTATCTCCATATACACTTAAGGTTATCAAGATCAAGATTGATGTTAAGAACCTGGTGATCTCTTTAGTTAATGTTTCAAGAGCTTCAAGAAAAACACAAGTAAGAGAACTTGTGGTTGCTGTGGATTAAAGAAAAAAGTAATCTATGAACTCGAAGTTATCACGTGGTCATGGTAGTAAGTTTTCTACTCGAGGTAGTAATAGAATGTTAGTGGTCTAAGTCTTATTGTACAAACTTCAATTATTTCATAGTGGATTTGTTTCACTTTGAGGATAGCTATGTCAAATCCTCCCCAGGTTTTTTATCGGTTTGGTTTTTCTGGATTATCATATCGTGTGTTCTTTATATTTCTGCACTATTTACATGATATGATTTGAATGTGTTTAACCTTGATCTTATTAATGAACATGTTAATTAAATTGGCTTAATATTAGGTTAAATAACTTGTGTTTTAAGGGGTCTAAAAACGTACAAATGGTATCAGAGCTAATATTTAGATCATTTAATCTAAGAGTTGATCATTGACCCCTATTGTCATGGAACACAGTCACTTTTTTCTAATAACACCTCACTTTGATGGGAACAACTATGCCTATTGGAAAGTAAGGATGAAACAATTCCTGAAATCAATTGATGAGAGAGTTTGGAATTTCGTTGAATATGGATGGGAGAAATTGACTACTCTTGTAAGTGAGTGGCAAACTTCTCAGAAGAAGCAGCTGCTTTTAATAGCAAAGCCATGAATGTTATTTTTAATGTTATTTCCATGGAGGAATTCAAGAGGATCTCAAATATTGAGATTGCTCATACTGCATAGAATATTCTTCAAACTGTGCATGAAGGCACAAAGGCAGAACTGCAGTAGTTAACTACTAAATTTGAAAGTATTAGAATGTCTGATGATGAATATTTTGATAAAGTTTATGCTAAATTGAATGATACTATTAACTCTGCTTATAATTTGGGTGAAATTTATAATCAACCTAAAATTGTTAGGAAGATTTTTAGATCCTTAATTGAGAATTTTAGACCCAAAGTGACTGTCATTATTGAAAGTAAGGATGTGGACTCCATCCCTATTGATGAGCTTGTAGGATCTCTCCAGTCTTATGAGCTAGACTTACCCAAGACAAACAAATCCAAATCAATGGCTCTTAAGTCAATTGATGATGTTGATGAGAAAAGATTTGATGATGAACTATCTTCTACAGAGATTGCATATCTTGCCAAGAACTTTAGAAACTTTCTTAGGAACAATAACAGAAGGGCAAGAGGTAAAAACAATGTTGGACCTATGAATTTTAAGAGGAATGAACCCATTAAAGTGAACAATACTAATAAATCTAAATAGAAAGTAGGTCAAACCTCTAATAATTCTTTGAGATAACAATGTTTCGGTTGTCAAGGGTATGGTCATGTGAAATCAAAATGTCCTACATTCTTGAGATCAAAGGGCAAAACTATCGTTGTAACCTTTAGTGATGATGAAGTTTCTTATCATAAGTCTAGTAGTGATGAGGATGAAAACTTCATTACTTTCACAATTATTGCTATAGTTGATGAAATTGTTGTGGTTAATGAGAAACCTTCTAATGGGGAACTCTTTGAGAATGCTGATTTGTAAGAAGCCTATAATAAGTTTTGCAAGGTTGTTACAAAAGATGCTATAAATGTTGACTTAGGTTTAAAGAAAATTGTTTCTCTTGAACTTGATAAGAAAAAATCGTTGTTGAAATTTTTTGATACTAATGAATTGATTGATAAGGTGAAGACTGAAAACATGTTGTTACTTGATAAAGTTAATAACTTGGAACTAGAATTATCTGTTGCTAGAGAACAAACAAATAGGTCTATTAGTTCTAAACTTGATCACATGTTGAGTGTTCAGAAGTCTCCCTTAGACAAAATTGGTCTAGGTTTTGTAGATAACATCTTTGTGTCTGAATCTCATTCCACAAACTTTGTTTCTTTTTCTGAGCCTCCCGTGAGTGAGATTGTCAAACTGGTAGAAGTTACACCTCCTAGGAAAATTAGGGTTGATCTTAAAGAGTGTAAGGTTGAAATTTATTAACCATCTTGTTGGCTTTATTCCGTGTCAATTTACTTGTAATTTAAGCACTTAGTAACCCTGTATTTAGGTGAGATTATTGTAAGGGTAGTGTGTGAGAAGATGTGAAGAAAAGCTCAAGTATGTGCAAGAAAGAAGAGTTTCGCGGCTAGGACTCGCCGCTGACTCGCGACTGGCAAGCCGCCAACTGTAGGCACGTGAGAAGCACACAGGGAAGCTGAAGGATCGCGCCAACTGTCACACTACAAGACAAAAGTCCTAAGCTGGCCAGGCCATTACTTCACAACTTGAACTCGCGACTTGGACAAGCCGCGAGGCCAAGCCGCCAATCAGCCCTGTTTGGCAAAACTTGATTCTTTGTATTCCAAACACACTACTATATATAGACCCTTATACTCACTAAATTGAGAGAGCTTCTAGAGAGAATTTTGTGAGAGAAACCCTAGAGAAAAATAAGATTGCCTCATCCCCAATCTTTACCTTAGAGATTCTACAAATTTCTCTTCTCTCTTCCTCTCCATTGTTACATTCTTGAGAGGTATTTAGCCAAATTCTTATCTCACCACATCCACATCTGTGAGAAGGTTCATTTGGTACTAAGGGAAGCAGTTTGGAAGGAACCAATATACATTGGTTGATACTATGGTATAGTAGTGGAATCCGAAAAGCTAAAGAAGAAATAGGTTTGACGTAACCTCGTTGGAGCAAGAAGTTTAGAGGGCTTAGGTACTTGGGTAGATTAGGCATGGAGGGTCTTCTACTGTTCATGTATCCAAACTACATTCTTTAGTAGATTATTTACCGCTTGGAGAGCGGCGGAGAGGTTTTACGCCGAGAACTTCGGTTTCCTCTTCGATAACACATCATGTGTTGTCCATGTGTTTGCATCTTTCTTCTCTTTATTTTTGCCTTATATTTATTACTGTGGATGTGTTTATATTTGATTTAGATTGTTTATCAACTCTGTTATAAGCTTGCTATCATGTTCCGCATATTAACTGTTTGATATAAAGGTTGAATTTGTATTTTTATAATTTGGGGTCTAAACGTTTAAGGGTATTTTATACACATTTTGAACTTTCAATTGGTATCAGAGCGGGTACACTTGTTGTGGTTTTAATACCTGAGTGTGATCCTTGACTCCTTGTTGAGATGGATAGGTTTCAATCTCTCAATGTTCCACCATTTTCTTATGGTAACAATTATGCCTTCTGAAAAGTTAGAATGAGGGCATTTCTATGCTCTATTGATGACACCGTGTGGGATGCGGTTAAAATAGGTTTGACTAGGCTGGAGCCTGCTAAATCTACTTCGAATAAGGCAGCTCTTGCGGCAGTCAATGCTAATAGTAAAGCTTTAAATGTTATATTCTGTGGTGTGTCTTTAAATGAATTCCACAGGATATCTCACATGATAGTGGCCAAGGAAGCTTGGGAGATTTTGGAGACAACTTATGAGGGGACTAAGAAGGTGAAGGACACAAAGCTCCAAATGCTTACCACAAAATTCGAAGAGCTTAAGATGAGAAATGATGAGTCCTTTGATTCGTTTTATAGGAAGCTCAATGAAATTGTGATTGCGAAGCTTAATCTTGGTGAGAAGATTGAAGATGATTTGGATGAAATTAAAATCCAAGAGCTCATGGGGTCACTTCAAACGTATGAGCTTGGACTGCCTTCCCACAAGACGAGTAAATCGCTTGCTCTCAAAACCATCACTGAAAGAATGGATGATCCTTCCGAAGAAGATGGAGTGGAGAAGGAAGTAGCATATCTTGTGAAAAACTTCCAAAAATTTCTGAAGATGAAGAACAGTGGAAAACCATTCAATAGAGGAAAATATTCATCTTCAAGAGGTGATAGGAAAGAGTTTACGAGGAAAGAAGGGAAGGATGTTCAATCTCCTTCGGACATTGTATGTTTTGGTCATGGACATCTCAAGAAGAAGTGTCCCAATTTCTTGAGAGGGAAAGACAAGGCGTATACCACAACGCTGAGTGATATAGACTCTTCAAATTCTGATTCTGAAGAGAGATATGACAGAGAAGGAAATTACTCTGCATTCATGACCATTGCACATGTAAAATCTTCGAATGATTTGGGTTCACTTGTGAAAGAACTTGGCGAATATTCTGATTTGGAGTCTATTGGGATTGTTGAAGAATCAGAGGCTGAATAAGAAGAAGATACATCTAGTCTTCAAAAGAATTACGTCTTACTTCTTGAGAAATCAGGTGAGTATACAAAGGTGGCAAAGTCAGCTATGAAGAAAATGAAGAGAGTTGAGGAAGATTACAAAAGCCTGCTGGTCAGATACAAGGAGGCAAAGTGTGAGATTGAAGCACTTAATGGTGAGCTATCAGAAGTTTACACAAAAGTGAGATTTCTTGAGGAAGAGGTAGTGCAAGCTCATGCCAAAATAGATAGGGTCTCCTCCAGGAAGTTAGAAGATGTTATTTCATCACAAAAACTTTCCTCAGACAAATCCGGTTAGGATACACTAGAGGAAGTAGCTCGTCAGCCAAGGTCACCAAAAAAGTGAAGTTTGTGAAGGCTAAGGAGACGACTGCGGATAGGTCCAGTCCTGAGAAAATTAAGGCTGAGAAGAAGAAAAATGCAGCTGATCAATGGGTGTTAAATAAGTCCCGTAATCAATCAGAATTCAGATATGGAGCTAGAGGGAGATCAGTTCCAAGATCACAACAGGGTCTTAGAATGGATTATGTTTGTCACTATTGTAGATTGCAAGGACATACCTGAACCAACTGTCAAAAGCTGAGAGCAGACAACAATGCAAGTGCACCTCGGTCACGAGGAAGAAGAAATGACATGAGGTCTTGGGGTGGTGAGCAACTAAGAAGTCAAAACCATGATCCATGAATGATGGTCGTGATGAAGATGATCGATGTCTTCACAAATTGCCTGGAAAGCTTCACATGAAGGTTTGATAGTTCTAATTCTCGTACCCAATCCGTTAAGGATATCACCCTAAACAGACGTGACATGTGGGTGACGAAGGGTACTTATGCATAAGTATTACAACATGTCCATGCATTAATACTTCCCATGTTTGTGAATATGCTTGGTTGTGTGCTTCTTGTCAGTATTTAGGTTGCTATTTTGTGTGTGTGTTTGTCTTTGGTTCAAATGTTTTTACATTTTGTTGTTATGTTTTTGATCAATCTTTTACTGCTTTTGTGTCAGAAGTCCAAAAACACATAAAAAGTAGAAAATCCTAAAAGTTTGATCGACTTTGTTGAGTTTTGTCTCAAAACATGTTTTGCCTTGTACTTTTGTACTAATGGCTTTGTGCATTTAACGAGCTTAGCTTGTCTCTTATGCACTTATATCAGTATGAAAGAAATTCTGAAATCTATGTAACTGTTGTAAATAGATCTTCAACCTTGTCATGAATAATTAATGAATAGTTCTGTTGATCTTGAGACATGCATATACTCATGCCTATATATCTTCCCACTTTTTTATTTTTATGTTTAAAAGAGCTTTCTAAATGTAAATTTCCAAATGAAAAGAAATATAAAGCCGCAAAAGCCAGTCTCACATACTAGTGTTCGACTAGGAAAAAGGGAAAGCGACCAAAATAAAATGTTTGATGTCCAAAAAGCCAAAGGCTAACTCATCAATTGAAATATCAAAAATTTCAGGCATCTATCTCAAAATGAGATTTTCTTTGCTCAAAAAGTGCAAATGATATGTTGAATATGGAGCCAAATGAAAAGTTTCAAAGAATTGTTATTAAGTACTTGTGGGAGGTCATATATGCATGTTTCTATAATTGAGATAGGTCACATTATCTAGTGCTAGTTGTGTATACATTGATTGAATTGATCATTGAAGCTTCACATTGGACTAAGGATTATCTCATTTTTGATATCCACACATAACACACAAGTCTACGTTCAATGATTGCCATATTTATTTGTGTGATTGTACTTGATTAAATGTGTTTTCACATACCCAATCTTTGTTAATCAAACACAAAAAGATTTTTAAGTGTTTTAGTTTGTTTTTGGAAAGTATTTTGTTTTACAAAGATGTCAAAATTTTCAAAAACAGTGTTGTCCTGTTTTGGCGACTTAGTCGCGGGTAGGTCCAGTTGCATGCTCTAGTTGCGAAGCTCACTCCGAGAGTTTTCGTGGGTCACTGGCGAGTCAAGGTTGCAATCGCAAAAAAGACTTAGAAATTTTTCAAAATTTTGAGTTTTTGTGGTTTTCGCGGCTCAATATGGCGACTTGTTTGCGGGTGGTAGTTCCAGTTGCAAGGGGTACACAGACATTTTCGCGGCTCAGCTTGTGACTCCCTCGTGAGTAGATCTTTTAGTCGTGAAAAACACTTAGAAGATTTTTCAAAAATCTTGGTTTCACAGTGTTTCGTGACTTACCCTAGTGTCTTACTGGCGACTTGATCCAGTCACAAAAAACGCGTGTTTTGCATTTTAAAGACAGTTTTAAAATTATTTTTCAGTTTTTCCCTCAAACTTTAGTGACTGTTCATTGACTTCCCCAAATCACTATTTCAAACACTCCATGTTCACTCTTGTGATACCTTCATTTCTGCATTTTTTTCTTCTTAAATCTTCAAGAAAAAGGTATGGGTTGTCTATCCTTTACTTCAAATTTCCTGTTCTAAGTGTTTTTTTCTTGAATCTGTGTGTTTTGAAAATGGATTGTGTTTGGGTGTTTAGTTTTGGGTTGTTCAATATAGTGAATGTCATCTGATTGACTGTTATTGTTGTTGTGAATTTTTTGGTATTTTAGTTAGATTTGTTGAATGAGTTTTTGTTGCCTATGACTTGTTCAGTGTGGCTTCACATGATGTTTTGACTTATCTGAATGCATATCACTTTCATGATATTGTGTTGAAATGCTTGTTGTCTGTGACACTTTGCTACTCACGTTTGACAGAGTGTGTTGTAATGCCTATTATTCTCTGTGTGTTTGGCAATGCTTATTCTGTCACTTTATTGACTTAGTTCTCGTTCTGTGATTCTATGTCTTCTAAATCTATTTGGTCTTTGTACTCTCATCTCTTGACTAGATCTAACAAAATGAGTGTGCTGTGGATTTGGTACTTTGCTGTGTGTCTGCTCTTTTACAGATGTCTCGACGATCCTCCAAAGGAAAAGAGGTTATGACAGAAGAGGAAACATTATCTGTTGCAAAACGAACACGTTCTTCATCACAGCCATCTACTAAACTCAATAGCGAGTTATTCAGAACTCCTCAGTACTTACAAGCTTACTCAAGCATTTTTGACCGGGGAACTCCTATAGCAGAACGGGAGGTCAAATTTGACACTCTGGAAACCACTTTTGTCCCTCGAATCTTCGAGACAAAAGATTAGGCAGAATTATTTGAAAATTTTATTGATCCAATGATGGAACTAGTGAAGGAGTGTTTCGCTAACACAGTTGATCTTGAAATTGAACTACACTGTATGGCCAGGACATTCTCCAAGTTCTTGGTCCTGGCCGTGACATCTCCAGTGCCGGCTCATCCATAAGTACTACCAAGTTTTCACCTGAGTTGACGACATTGAAGCTGATCGTGTTTACGAACCTCTATCCGTTGACCAACACGGTGTATATAAACCTTGGAAGGACTTAATTTCTATGTGATCTCATCATAGGCATCACCATTGACATCTATGCCCACATTTTTTATATCATAAGAAAGACAGCGACTCGAATAGTAGCATGAGGGTGCCTTCCATTTTGCAGTCTTATTATGAAATTCAGTCTAAGTGAAGGTGTTACTCCTCCCTCAGTTGGGAAAACAATTGCTCGTCCTCAACCAATCTCTATGTCTACTCTACAAGCTAGCAGAAGTCATTCATCCAAAACTCCAAAGAGTGCACATTTCTCTCCTATTACTCTTTCTACTCCTGAGCCAGATTCATATGTACATGCCACCCATGTATCACAGTAACCTAGCACTACACAAGCATAGTCTGCCCCTCAACTTGATAGGTTGGAGATGCTATTTGAGAACCTCCACAAGCGCCTTGAGGAATTGGAAAAGACTCTCAGAGAAGGCCAGAGAGAGCAGTTAGAGAGAGTGGCAATCATGCAGGACCAGCTCGATGTTTTAGCAGCTTAAGTTGAGGGCATTTTCACTAAGTTACAACAGTGACCCTTTGGCCATTCTGATCAAAAAGGGGGAGATTTTTTTTTTTTTGGCTAGCACCTGAGGGGGAGTGCTTATTTGAGGGGGAGATTCATAATCATATGTGCTATTTTGGTTATAGTTTTGTTACTTTGGTTTGGTTATCTGTTGTTATTATAGGTTTTAGTCTTGGTTTGGATTAAACTCATATATCTTGATTGTTTTTAACACTTTGATTTATATATATATATATATATATATATATATATGATGTTTCAGCATATGTACTGTTATGCTTTTGGTTTGTACCTGCTATCTGTGTAGGTTTTAAGGTTTATGTTTAAGATTTGTACTCATGTTGCTTTTGTAAGCTTTTAGGGTTGTTTATGCACATGTAGGCCTTTGTGGTTTGTACCATGTTTTATGCAGCATTTGTGCTTTGTTATATCAGTACTTCCAACCTAATGCTATGCATTCCTTTTTAAGTACTGTCACTCTTGTGCTCGTGTAGGATTTTTCCTAGATGCACATACTCCATGTATTGTGTATTGGTTGAGTGTTGGTCATTCAAGTGATTTGCCTTGTGTTTATCACCTTGAATGTTCAGATGTTCATTCCAAGTGTGAATGAATATTGTGATCACTTGTATGAAGTGATTACCTGTTTTTGGTCTTGTCATGGTTTATTGCTTTACTACATTGTGCTTGATCGCATTATGCTTGCTCCATTTGCATTACAAGTTTTCTGCATACAATGAACTTATTGTGTTGTTGTGTTTCAGAAGTTACTTGTTCTTATGATTCTAAAGCTTCACAGATTTTAGAGTTAGGTGTGAGTGAGTTTTCCAACTGTTCCCAACTTACGCGTTAAGTCTAGAGTTTGTTTTAGGGTTTTGTCACGGAATAACCAAAAGGGGAGATTGTAAGGTTGAAATTTATCAACCATCTTGTTGGCTTTATTCCATGCCAATTAGCTTGTAAGTTAAGCACTTAGTAACCATGTATTTAGGTGGGATTATTGTAAGGGTAGTGTGTGAGAAGATGTGAAGAAAAACTCAAGTATGTGCAAGAAAGCAGAGTTTCGTGGCTAGGACTCGCGGCTGACTCGAGACTGGCAAGCCACCAACTGCAGGCACGTGAGAAGCACACAAGGGAGTTGAAGGATCGCGCCAGCTGTCGCACTACAGGACAAAAGTCCGAGGCTGGCTAGGTCGTTACTTCGTGACTTGAACTAGCGACTTGGACAAGCCGCGAGGCCAAGCAGCCAATCAGCCCTGTTTGGCAAAAACTGACTCTTCGTATTCCAAACACACACTACTATATATAGACCCTTATGCCTACTAAATTGAGAGAGTTTCTAGAGAGAATTTTGTGAGAGAAACCCTAGAGAAAAACAAGATTGCCTCATCCCCAATCTTTACCTTAGAGACTCTACAAATTCCTCTTCTCTTTTCCTCTCCATTGTTGCATTCTTGAGAGACATTTAGTCAAATCCTTATCTCACCATATCCAAGTCTGTGAGAAGATTCATTTGATACTAAGGGAAGCAGTTTGGAAGGAACCAATATACATTGGTTGATGCTATGGTATAGTAGTCGAATCCGGGAAGTTAAAGAAGAAATAGGTTCGGCGTAACCTCGTTGGAGTAAGAAGCTTGGAGGGCTTAGGTACTTGGGTAGATTAGGCTTGGAGGGTCTTCTACTGTTCATGTATCCCGACTACATTCTTTAGTGGATTATTTATCTTTTGGAAGGCAACTAGAGGTTTTACGCCAAGGACTTCGGTTTCCTCTTCGATAACACATCGTGTGTTGTCCGTGTATTTGTATCTTCCTTCTCTTTATCTTTACCTTATATTTACTGCTGTGGATATGTTTATATTTGGCTTAGATTGTTTATCAATTCTGTTATAAGCTTGCTATCATGTTCCGCACATTAACTGTTTGATATAAAGTTTGAATTGGTATTTTTATAATTTGGGGTCTAAACATTCAAGGATGTTTTATACACATTTTGAACTTTCAAAGAGTTTAAGATCAAATGAAAGATTCATTAACAAGTTTTATCAAGTAAGGCATATAATGTGATTTTTATTATAGATGGAAACAAATAGTGATCAATTACACAAACCTTGCAACCATATGCTATATGCTATATCTCCTATGTGGAATACTATATCATAATTTTTCAAGTTCTTAATGAGTTGGTCTGTAGTGTTAAGTGCACCCGGATCTTTACTACGATATTCATTTGAACTAGCTCGTTCTCCCTAAAGCATGCAAGAAAAAAAAAAGCATTAATAAGAAACTCATTCCAGCCAAAAACTCAATTTACACACTTAACTATAAGGCGTTCAATTTACATGGTTGCCAAAGATCATCAACATATGTGTACAATCTCATATACTATCACTTTTGCCTATTTTCCTTTTGAGAAACAAAGCTGTTAGTAGATTTTAATCTTCAAATTTTCTGATATTGCACTAGTTAATAGTTTGGTTTGGTACATTGGATTTTTTTTTTTGTTTTTTTTTTGAGCTTGTTTTACCTTCCCCATATTGCCAAATATTATAACACGCTGTAATGAATCCTGTCCTGGATATGGGGATGATTTGAAAGAATAGGTTTTGCTCCAGACATATGAACCATTAGATAGGATATGACCAATCCTGTAAGAGTACCTGAAATACTATCATAACAAACCTTCAGCAAATACCGTTTAGTAAGACTTTCAGGACACTTTTATGTCAAGAAATGAGTTAAAAATACATACAAAGTGCTTGGCCACAAATTTGTTAAGAAACTAGTATGTGTGAAACCAAGATCACGCCAGCCAACTGTTAGTGAAGGTGCACCTATAGAGAAATAAGGAAATCTCATCATGCATGAAATGGTACTATGTACATATTATTAATTGAACTGTTATAGTGAAAAAAAAAGTTAAAAAAAAGTATTGTATTTAGAGTGATCCAAGCTCATGCTTGATCAATGTTACACACCTAAAAAATAAAAAGTAATCCATAAAGAGGAAATAAGCAAATTAATCAAGAATTTCTAACCATATATAGTTATTGTTAGGATATAGGTGTTTTACTTGTTAGAAACATATGTTATAATTTTATGCAATTGGCTAATCCTTTGACAAAACATACTTTACTTGTAATTGGGTAGATCTAGGATGTGTTTAATGTTTTAAGAAATTGTGTTTCAAGATAAAATATTGAAGTTATCAAGTCTGTCCAAGAAACAAGCTGAAGAAGTACAAGTTCATTAAATCTCGACAGCTAGCATGTGTCAAAGTTTAAGAAGTTGTTCAGCCCGTGGCCTGACTGCTGCTCGACACCTCCTATCTATTGAGGTTTATGAAAGAAACATAAATTCTGATATGTTTTCCAGGAATCCATGTATGTGTCTTTGGGCCTTCTTTTCTCCTAACCCTAGACATATAAAAAGATTATTTTAAGGACTATTAAAGAGTACACCAGTTGCACAAGTTTTGAAAAAATTTTGCTAAAGCAAATTGCGATCGGAGACAAAGTTTTGCCCTAATTCATCATTCTTGAAGAAGTTACTATGTATGTACACCATAGAGTTTTGTGACCAAACATCTTCTTGATCTTCATCGTTAGATGAACTGAAGAATTTTGCAGCCAATAATCTTCTTTAGTTGGTGATTGAAGTCGCGTACTGGGATTTGCATAATTGGTTAGTCACGTACTTGGGAGCTGTGCATCAAAAGGAGAAATTGTCACTACAAAACAAGTTCAATTAGGTAGTAAGGTAAGGGTTCAACTGTAAGTTGATATAAGGTACTAGGATTCTTTTACTTGTAATTGCTTGTTGTGATAATAGTGGAATTTTAGGAGCGGTGACCTGAAAATCACCTTGCGGGGTTTTTGCCGTGTAGGTTTTGCCAATTCCTAAACAAATCACCGTATCAATTTATTTTCCGCTGCATAATTAGTTTAATTGGTGATTTATTTGTGTTATCACGTGTTTTCATGTTAATTTGATTAATTAATAACTTGGCTAATTAATCAATTAATTTAATCACAAGGAGTCATACGTTTTTGACCTATTAGTCATAAATTGACAGGATTTTCAACTATTATTAATTAAAAGTTGGGATCTTTCTTTGAAGCCAAAAGTGTGTCCATTGACCATACGCTACTAGAGATACACAATTGTTTGCAATCTTGGAAAAGGCACAATACTTCATATATGTATTTCATTGTGGAAGCACTCTTTGATACTAACAAGTGTAGGAATATTTTAAAACAACTTGGAAGATTAATAATATAGCAGTAATATTTGTTCAAGATTTCAAATCTCAAATTCGCACTTGAGACCAATGATTGCTTATTGATAATTTACTAATACACACAAAAAAAAAAAAAAAAAAAAAAAGGAATAATGGTGGCGCTTTTTTAATCAGTACAGCCTTCTCCAAGCCTAGCTAATAAATTATAGTGCGATCAAATTAGAATTCATAATAAAATTATGTAATGTGCTGCACTGTGAATTGATGAAATATTATAATATTTATTCAAGGCTAGGGTGATAATAGAGTTCAACTGTAAGTTGGTATAAGGTACTAGGATTCTTTTACTTGTAATTGCTTGTTGTGATAATAGTGGAATTTTAGGAGCGGTGACCTGAAAATCACCTTGCGGGATTTTTGCCGTGTAGGTTTTGCCAATTCCTAAACAAATCACCGTATCAATTTATTTTCCGCTGCATAATTAGTTTAATTGGTGATTTATTTGTGCTATCACGTGTTTTCATGTTAATTTGATTAATTAATAACTTGGCTAATTAATCAATTAATTTAATCACAAGGAGTCATACGTTTTTGACCTATCAGTCATAAATTGACAGGATTTTCAACTATTATTAATTAAAAGTTGGGATCTTTCTTTGAAGCCAAAAGTGTGTCCATTGACCATACGCTACTAGAGATACACAATTGTTTGCAATCTTGGAAAAGGCACAATACTTCATATATGTATTTCATTGTGGAAGCACTCTTTGATACTAACAAGTGTAGGAATATTTTAAAACAACTTGGAAGATTAATAATATAGCAGTAATATTTGTTCAAGATTTCAAATCTCAAATTCGCACTTGAGACCAATGATTGCTTATTGATAATTTACTAATACACACACAAAAAAAAAAAAAGAAAAAAAAAAAGGAATAATGGTGGCGCTTTTTTAATCAGTACAGCCTTCTCCAAGCCTAGCTAATAAATTATAGTGCGATCAAATTAGAATTCATAATAAAATTATGTAATGTGCTGCACTGTGAATTGATGAAATATTATAATATTTATTCAAGGCTAGGGTGAAGGGTCTAGTTCTGCTCCTACTTAGAGATCTATATCTATATGTCATTTTCATCAACTGCAAAAGATAGAGATAATAAACACCCTCTTTGATCTAATTTGGTCCATTCAGTCTGGTTCAGTTCACTTCAGTCCACTTTGGTCCATTCAGTCTAATTCAGTTATTTGGTCCACGTTAGTTCATTTGGTCCATTTTGGTCTACTTCAGTCCATTTTGGTTCATTTGGTCTATATCGATCAGCTTTGATCCATTTCAGGTGAGTATAAACTAAAAATAACTAAAACTACTATATTCATTATCTCTATCCCTTAAAGTTGATGAAAATGACATATGGTTCTTTAAGCGGCAAGAGCGGAATTGGAACCTTCAACTTGGTCGTCTTGAACACTAATTAGCATTAAGGATATGAAAACAATTGTCCAATATAACTTTTTTTTTGAATGAGTATAAACTATAAATAAATGAAGTTGTTATCCTTTTTTTCCCCCTTTGATTGTTAGATATGACATCATATCACATGTCAAAATAATTATAATTTCTATGTACTACGTGTATTTGCGACTAGTATATATAACTTACCACACATGCTGTTCTGTTCGCATCTTTGTTTCTCCCTTCAAACCCTACTCAGCAAATGGAACAGCTTCATCTATGGAATAGCCACTCGTCCAAGTTACTGTCATCTGTACAACATCAAAAAATTATATACGTACATAAATCTACTTATATATATAAAAAAAAAAAAAAAAAAAAAATGTACACATGTCCTAACAAGCCTAAACTAATAATGCTGAGATTACCTAAAATCCATTTTCTACAATAAGACTCTAAATGGAACTATCAATTAGGGTAAACTTACTTCATTCCAAGACTTCCCATGAGCAAGGCGTGGATATAGAGGTGCCTTAGGATTTGCAAATGATATGAAATTTGAAACTGCAACTAGTTTAGGCTGCATTATTTATTCACATATCATGGGTGAAAGTTAGTTAATTTGGCACAGTAATGAAGCATAAGAACAACATAAAAATTAAAAAGTCCTAGACACACATTTGACAAACCGCCTGAAAACAATGCAATGGAGAAGTCTGCCCTCTGATTGATTAACTGGAACTTCAAAGAAGTTCTGCCTGTTGCTGTATAGTTTGAATCGGAGTAATTTGCGTACTTATACTGTAAGAAAGACATTAATGTTATATAGGTTATAGAGAAGCAAAAACCAAACTGTTTTGTGTTGTTGTTACATTGTACACACCTTTATCGGGCTTGAACATAAATATGGAGATTGAATTTCTTCATTTTCTATTGAACAAGTTGAGGAGCTGCCATTTCAAAACAAGTTTCGTTCAATTTCTAGACTAATAGAAGATGTAAAATTCCAACTTAATATTTTTTTTTTCTCCATGGAATTGTCCCATAACAAGAAATTGTCAATATCATAAAAGAAGCACAACTAATTGATTTGTGTTCTATTCAACATTGTTTGAGTCTAGAAAGCAACTAGCTAGACGTTTCATACATAGTGACACAAAGATGTACATTACTTGAATATTGCTGGAGAAAAAACTGCAACCCAATCATCCTTGGAAGGATTAGGGTTTACGAGATCCACGTTCACCCAAGCTATGGCCTCACCCTGAAATCATATATCAAACAGCTTGTTACAATCACAACACGTAGAATATATAATATCCAAGTGTCTAAGTAAATTCAATCACTTCCTAATAGCGTGTAGCCTGTAGTTTTTTATTAGACACATTTAAAAAGTAGGGGTAACATGAATTGAACCACAGTGAATTCTCATTACTCATTTGAACATCTGAGAGGGGTAATTATCATGCCTAATATAAGCCATAACAGCACGATTTCTGGTGTTTATATATGCCTATCAATGACCCAAATAGCCAATATCTCAAGAAAATGATTGGGCAAGCCTCCTTTTGTGCACTAAACCATTAATTCCAAATGATTGATATGAATAATTAGCAATTAACCTCGTAGTTCCACATGTCATAATCCTAGCCAAATTGTTCTTTGGCACGTGTTTAGTTATTTGAGTTATGGACAACCAATCGTTTCCAAAAATCCAGTTCAATCTTAACACACACACACACACACACACAAAATAACTCCAGACCAGTCGTTCACAAAATATAAAACAATATGCCCACAAAAAAAAAAATGCAACAACATGTACAGTCCCAAAATGCAAAATAGAAGTGAAATTATATCCCAGTGTATATATATATACACACACACATGATATGATTTGAATGTTTGCTTCATGATAATTGTTCTTTATTATAATACTAAGATATAAATTGTTTTCTTTTTTGTGTATGTATGATTTGAATCAAAGTCTTTTTTACACATATGGAATGTATTTTTTTATTGTTGGATGAATAGCATGGAATGCATTTTTAAAGCAAGAATGAATGGAGATCAAGTCATGAAAAAGTTTTTTTTTTTTTTAACTTAAGTGACACTTTTTGATATTTCCAATGAAGATATTTAAAATTCAACTCCTCTCAGCCTTAACTATCAAATTTATTAAAAAAAAAAAGATTAAAAAAAAATCATAGTGTAATAATGGTTTTACAAATGTTTGGTCTCGAGGAGTGCAATAATGGCTTTATAAAAAAGGAAAAAAAAATATATATATATATATATATATATCTCTCTCTCTTTAGCCAAGTAAAACACTAAAACCTAATTGGGCTAATAGAATATAGGCTTTTATGAATGTATACATAATATGTATATAAGCCACCATCCCTTCTGCACTTAACTCATTATATTATGACAACCATTTTAAAATCAATGGTGATGAAATACCATTTTTATATTACATTTGAGCTGTCCATGCATGAATCATGATTGTATATCTTTCGTTTTTTTTTTTTTTTTTTTTTTTTTTTTTTTTGGTGGCATTGGGAATGAAACCATACATATTCATCCAAAAAAAGAAAGAAAAAGTAGAGACTGGTATAATAGCACATGAACCGCCCTAACATGAGTGGAATCAATATAAACTAAGAAGTACGCATATACACATATTTACACTCGCACATAAAATGATTTTAACTTTTATATATCATTTTCATTATATTCTAGGAGTAACTTATATTAAAATCAACGGCGAGTATCTTTTTAATTTTTTTATTTACTTAAAATCATTAACAAGCCCTTATGCCCACCAAATTTCATAACAGAATAATAGTAGGAACTCCATTTTATTTTTTCACAATATAATTAATTCATCTTGATCAAGTAACTTGTAGCAGTATTGGGCCTGGAGGTCCATTACGCGTGTTGTATAACGGACCTAAGGCCCACGCTGAGGACAAAATATGTCCGAGAAGTTATAAACGTTATTAGGAGGGACCACGTTAACAAACAAAAAAGTCAATTTATATTATGACAATTTAAGGGGTTGTGCCGAGGATAAGAGTCACCTAGGATAATCGAGATCATGACTTGTAGAGATGATCTGCTTTCTGAAGAAATGTCACAGAAGTATTTATTTGATGCAGATAAGTACTATAGAAGCTGAAGACATAGAAGGATCATCAAATATCCAGGGAAAAAAGCTGCTACCTCATTAAATACTTTGCAGCTAACTTTCTAGCCGCATTAATGTGAAGATGATGCCTGAATAATGGTTTTTAGTCTTACAGCTATTATATGAAGACTTTTGGGATGTGTTGATGGGATAAGTATCAAGATTCACAGTTGGGTATGCACGTGGAAGGTAGGGATGGAAAGGAAAAAGAGTATAAAAGGAAGGAGAAGAAACCAAAAAAGAGGAGGATCAGAAAATTAGAAAAGAGAGGAGATAGCATTCAAAAACCAAACTTGTAACCCAATTTGGAAGATAATATAAAAGAACAGTATACCTCGGACCTTTCCGAGGATAATTTTTCTTCAACATAATCCTATTTCGTTTCATTCTCTTATTGTCTGATTGATTCCAGTACATATTTGATCAACCACAACCTAATTCTCCAACCCATTCTCTATAAATTTATTGTTTTTGGACCTTTTGGGCTTGAATCACTCCACATAGTGGGCTACAAACTCAAAACGGGTCCTTACATAACTTATTTAAAAATCAATTAATGGTGAATATCTTCTTTTTTTTCTTTTTTTTTCCTTCTTCGTACCTAACATCATTAACAAGCCCCTCGGCCCACAAAATTTCATATCAGAATAATAGTAGAAACTCCATTTCATTTTGTCACAATATAATTAATTCATCTTGATCAAGTAACCTATTTTAAAATCAATGGTGAATATATATATATATATATATATATATATATATATATATATTTGTTAAATTCATACCTAAAATCATTAACAAGCCCGGCCATCTGTCCACGAATTTTTCTTAATCAGAATAATGCTAGGAACTCCATTTTATTTTGTCGACATGTAACTTTTTGCATCTTGACCAAATAACTTTTTAAAAATCAACGATGGATATTGTAAGGTAGGAATTTGTTCCCCCCACATCTGATTGTTATCCGACCGCGGTGCCTGGCGCGATGCGGTTTTTGTCCTCGTCCCCGAGTGTAAGACCGAGAGGCCACGGGCTTGCTGCTTGCGCAAGGCACCGAGCTTTGGCTCGAATCCCACATCGGTTAGAGAGAGCGCCCCACTACCCTTTATAATGCTTCAGGAGCTTGGGTAGTGTACCACTACTCACATGTGAGTAGTGGTACACTACCCAAGCTCCTGAAGCATTATAAAGGGTAGTGGGGCGCTCTCTCTAACCGATGTGGGATTCGAGCCAAAGCTCGGTGCCTTGCGCAAGCAGCAAGCCCGTGGCCTCTCGGTCTTACACTCGGGGACGAGGACAAAAACCGCATCGCGCCAGGCACCGCGGTCGGATAACAATCAGATGTGGGGGGAACAAATTCCTACCTTACAGATATCTTTGTTTTTTATTTCATAAAATTTATATCTAAAATTTGAAACACGATTATAGATGACTGGGACCTCCATCAACGGGCCCCACTTATTTCTTATCAGAATAATAGTAGGAAGTCCCTTTTATTTTGTCACCATATAAATAATGCATATATATTATCTAATTATATATGAAAATTTGGAAATGTTATTTTTAACGAGATAGGGTTGATTCGGTTATTCTAGTGTGTTTGATAAAAATGATGATGATTGGTGATGGTTATGATATAAGTTGATAACAAGAGGAGGGAGAGTAACAATAACAACACATATTAGATGTATTAGTCAAAGATAAGGCTATTAGCTAATGATGGTCTTTGTTAAAATTTGCTTTGACTCTCTCTCTCTCTCTCTCTCTCTGTTTTGTTGAGAAATATAATATAATCAAACAAAAAGTTAGCTTACTATTTGATACCATAGCATTTTACACCTTAATTAATAGCTACATAGAGTTCCTAGGGAAATTACACTCATGACAAGCTCATTGCCCAAGTGGAAAGATGAAGATATTATATCCAATGGTGTCTTTTCCTTATAAAAAAACACTGAGAAAATATTTTGGTTATTTTGACAAAAGACCGTTCATTTTTGGAAATCTAACGTGTCAACTCATTTTTACTTGATTTTTTGAAAAAAAATTTTGTTTGTACAACACGTGTAAATACTAATTATTTTCAATGTTTTGTAATATTAGTGGAAGAGTTGTGTTGTGTGATTCTGGTTATGGATTTTATAGAATATATAATTTATTCCAATAGATTGAAAAAAAAAAGTTACGTTTTAAAAAAACTTCAATCAAAATTTACTATAGTAAAACTGTAGAGATCATTTTTGCCGAGAGGATCACTAGCTTGCTTGTAATCCTTGGCTCAGAATCATCTCACTTCAGCTCATGCTTATAAGTGGGAAAGTGAGGGGGTTTCTTTTTATTGTAGAGATCATTTTTGCCGAGAGGACCAATAACTTGCTTGTAGCTAATGGTACACTCCCCACTTCAGTTCATGCTTATAAGTGGGAAAGTGGGAGGGTTTTCTTTCGATGTGGGATTCTGAGCCAAGGATTACAAGCAAGCTATTGGTCCTCTCGGCAAAATTGATCTCTACAAAAACTATTATTAAAATCAGTACATGTAGCCGTTAATAAAGGTATCTACTTAGTATGACCACAATTTCTAAAATCAAAATTTTATTATATAGTATATAATTTATCTATTAATTATAAATTATAGATAGATATTTTAAGTGATGTCATCATATGAAAGATTAATATAAAATAAAGGAAAGTTAAATAATAAGAAGCAATAATTAACAAAAGAAATCTTGTAGAAGAACGTCTCATCAATTGACCATATATATATATATATATAAACATTTAGAAGAAAAAAAAAGACACATAAACCAAATCAATAAATTGTTTAGAGAGCCTTTCAAATGAATTGAATATTAGTGAGAGAATTATAGATAATTCACATATCTATACTGTTAAATTATATATTATACATAGTTCCAAACTAATTCAATAAGTATTGTACAGGGTTATGATAGGATGGTTTATGGTATAAATCTACTTGCATTTTCTAATATTAAAATATGGAGTGAAAATAGATAGCTGCATTATATAAACATAAGGCTTTATAAGAAGTCTTAATAGAATTAAAATCTTAATCTTGATGTAAATTGTATATATAATATCATATGACAATGTTGAGAATTTTCCCATAAAAAAATGATGAGAATTTTCTATTTTAAGAGTAAAAAATTAGAAAGAAAATAAAATCAATTATATTAATTTCTCTTTTATATATATATATATATATATAGGGATAAAGAAATAAACACAACAAATCATGATCCCCTAGACCATTGTTAATAAAAAGTTAATACTGCTATTAATTAAAAGTAGTATACGTGGAGGATCTACCTGATACAACCACTATTTCTAATATAATATTTAAATTTTATTATATAATCATTTTTTAAAGAGACAGTTTCAACCTGTGATATCCGCTCTTGATAATAGCTCTTTATTATCAAATTAAAACACTAATCAGTTTTTGGTGTACGCGAAGATCCTAGATTTCTTATACAACTATCAGAAATTTTACCAGTTGAACTAATTGAAACCCACCTATTATATAATCATTAATTATACATTACAGTGATTGCACCAACATAATATTAATCTTAATAAAATCATTGACAAACCCGGCCGGTGCCCATCGGCAGTACCATAGTTGGGGCTTGGGAACTCCATATTATTTATTTATTTGTCATCTTATATGTAATGCATATGGACCAAAGAAAAGAACTAGATAATTGTTTTTTTTTTTTTTTGAGAGAATTAGATAATTGTTTGTTCTTTTATATATAAAAGATGTTGGGATAACGTTATGTTATTTCATTTAATGATGATGAGGACAAGAAGAACAGTAATAATAATAACAATATTATTATTTTTTTTGTACATCAATGATAATGTAACATATGGCTCTTTAAAAAAATTTTAAATTAATAATTGGCCAACCACCGCATTTACTTTTATTTTTTTAATCTCTTTTTTTTCAGCAAAAGGTCTCTTTCTCTAATTAAAAACCACTAAAATATTTTAGCTTCAATTATGACAAGGACCATAGTGGAGGACTTGAGGGAGATCTAGAAGGTGTTTGGTGAGGGTTTCCAAACAACAATTTTTAGTTTTTAAACAATATTTCATGCATTTTCACACACTTTTCACCCATACATATTTTCACAAAAGTTTTTAAATAATAATTTCCAATTTTTAAACACATATACCAAACGGGCCCTAACATTTCAAACTCATGCATAGTGATCATCAATTATGCCACACTGGGCAATATACTCTATCATTTTACACATATCAACAAGATTTCTAAATCTTTCACATACTATTTTAATTTCCATTGTTGTTAGGCAAGCAAATAGAGTTGTCCATAGCCTTGTTGCCCGACCCATTTTTGTAACAGTGTTAGGTCCTTACCACCTTCCAGCTAAATTTAATAAAAAAAATTCAATTATTGAGTATAAAAATTAAAGAGTACAAATTCAATTAAATTTTAAATTGGATTTCAATTGAACCTCAATTTTCCACCATATGTTTATTTATTTTTTTAATTTTTGTGACAAGTGAATTATTTGGTAAAAAAAAAAAAGGAGTCTAAATACAATTAAATTCTAAATCATATATATATAATGAGAAACCATTCTATATTTTAGAGATGTATGATTTAAAAAATGTAAGCTAATATTATGTATAATTTGAATCTCTTCTAAATATATATATATATATATATATATATAATTTTGATTGTTTTTAATTATATCTATGTATATGCATAGAGCTAGACACTAATTTCCAATAAAACATCACTTATTCAACACCAAAAAAAAAAAAAAAATCTTGTGGTATAAATTTTGTGTTCGTGAAAGATTACAATATAGAAAGAGTCCATTTCCATTTTATAATTTAATATAATATATTGAATTAACTTAAAATTTTAGATACAATTATATTATATAATTTCTTAATATTTTTATTTACCTATAGAAAAACTTTCTAGTCATACTATAATTTCATATATTTCCTCTCTTATATATATATATATATATGAATTAAGATATAAATAAAGACACACCTCTTTGATAATTAGTCACATCTATACCTACCAACTTATAAGGTCCGTTTTTAATTTTTTATATATATTGCTTCCCTGATATTCTTTTAGCTATTTATTTATTTATTTTAATCTGATGCTCCCTGGCTTTTTTTTTTTTTTTTTGATCTGACGTTTCCAGACATTATATCTTATGCAAAAGCTGGAATAATTTTAATGCCACGTGATGCAAAACATGCCCGATAATTATATGACGTTGAAATATATAAACTAATTATTATTGTCCTCGAGATATAAAATTGTCGGTGTCGACATGTTGGTTCATCTTTGTGATGTGAGTAAAAGAATGCGACTTTCTCGACTTGTGTTATATATATATATATATATATAAAATATAGCACTATAATGTATAAACAAACAAAGGGGGCATGGTTGGAGGTTGAGGGAGAAAGATCGAGATAAAGACTATAAGGTCGATATTCAATCTTGACACCACCACCACATAATATGGGTGAGCATGCCTGAAAGATACGTTCACCTTATAAACTGTTCCCCCTTTTTATCCGCTTCTTTTTTGTTGTTTCTTTCTCAAACATTACAGATATAAAAGGAATTCGAAATAAATTAAGAGCTCGATGGGGCCATGAATAAAAAGAGAGGGATATAATTGATTAGAACGTACAGTTGTAATATATAAATATTATCATCTCCTACTGTTAGGTGAGCACGTGAACTTTGCAGATGAACTCTATGATTGCAGATTTGAATCATTTGATACTTCATGTCTGCCATAATCATATATGTTGCAAAATATTATCTCCAATATGTGATTCTAGTGTTTTAATGTCAAATATTATCTTGATAATGCGACTTTTAATTTGCATCACAAATTTTTTATATAGCCTGTGATAATGTACGTCCTATTTATTTATTGACACCCTATTTTATACTAGTCAATACATATCTGAAGTCTTCTATTTTAATGATCTATAAAGATCACATATACTCAATAAAGATCACTACATAACAAAGATCACCACGCATTTCATCTTATTAAAAATTAGAAAAAAAAATATCATAAGTAGTATTAAATTTAGGAAATAATTTTAATATGTGACCATTTTAAAAAAAATTTGACTAATAATTTGAATAATTATTTATATTTTTATAATTAAAATTTTGTTCGATTTTAAATGTATTCATGTGTTTGCATGAGTTACATGCTAGTATATATAAAGTCAAAACTGAGAGAAATTCTAATTAAATCTCAAATTAGAGTATAATTTGATGCCAAGTTTCCCATCTAATTCTCTTAATTTTTGTGCAACTATTTATTGCACCATATATTAAATCAAATTTTAATCATCCTCCTTTTTTTGTGCCAAATGAGTCATTGAGTGAGAACCATAAAATCAAAATTTGTAAACTAAAAAAAAAATAAAAAAATTACCATTATTGTTGTTGTTGTGGTTGGACAAACTAAAATTGAGAATTTCATAGGAAACAATTTATATATATATATATATATATATATATATATATATATATATATATTATTAGCAGTTATTTTAACTTTTCAAATATACAAACATTATATATATTAGTTATAAACTTATAAATATTTAAATACACATGTTTATTTATGCTTATTTGTATATATATCTCATGTATATGCATGAGGCTACAAGTAGTTACATTTATGTTTATAACCATGCGTGTCTTTTTTTGTGTATGTATATGTAAGGGTACAAAACATATAATTGTGGAAATATGAAATTAAATGGCAATATAAACATAAACATGAACATAACTAAAACATGAATAAATATATAATAAAATATTAAAAATGAAAACTATCCATTTTGTATTGTGAGTAAGTAAATAATTGGATTTATTATTTATAAGATTATTGTTTACTAGGGCCACCCAAATAAAATATTTTTGCTCTGCCACTGATTCACAACACAACTTTTAATGTCAATCACAATATCAATTTCTACACAATTGTTTTAGAAAATTTTCAATCACAAAATTAAACACATAATGCTTGATAATGAAAATATTGTAATTTTTCTTAATGATAGTTGGCATTTTTTTTCTTCTTCTAAACATTGTAATACCAACGTAGCTTGTAATAGAAATGGTCGAAACCAAAGGGCTAGCTTAATCCTTTAGTTTTTAATTATTCATAATCCTTTAAAAAGTTTTTAGAGATATATATATATATATATGTGTGTGTGTGTGTGTGTGTGTATCACTACTGAAATTCTGGAGTTTAGCAGATGCCAAAACCACAATTTTTTTTTTTTTTTTAATTTAAAAACCAAAGCTGTAATTAAAATTACCAAAAATAATGCATGATAAATTAGCAATTCTCTCAAAAACTTATATTGTTTGAAAACTGTGAATTTAAGCACCTAATTATTATTCTAATACTCTTGTATGTATTGATCCATATTCACTTTAATAAGTATAGACATGATTCAAATATATAACAACTTAGTATGATATTGAGGTAAATTACCAATTGTACCCTTAAGTTGGTAAAAAAAAAAAAAAAAAAGTAAAATTAACTCTAACAAAGCTAAAAACTCAAAAAAAAAAAAAAAAAATTATAACAAACAAAATAGAAAATACATAAATTCTTCCAAATCAAGGATGATGCTCTTGTCCCAAGCATTTTAGCATTATCTTCATTGCCTCAACTAGATAGTTGACCGCCACAGAATTCTATGTGATTTTCAGTATTTTGTACTGCCTTTTAACAGGATTCTTCGACCTACCAAAGTTCCCTCTTCATCATTCCCTCGCCTCTCAATAACTCCTTTGACAAGTTTGAACTATTTTTTACACTAATCTCTACAACAGCTGCGCGCAAAATTAATAGAAAAATATGTAGAGAAAAGCACCTTGAAATTTGCTTTGTTAAATGAATCTAACAAATGCAGCTTAGCAATCTCTTCATTTTGGAGGGATTCTTGATTTTTCTCCAACTATATGCCGCCTAATGAGTAAGTTTAGGGTCGACACTATGCAGGCCCCTAGTGCTGTAGCCTTATAAGACAAACTTGTCATTAAGAGTTTCACACATAATACAATTGCAAATAGTATAGAAACTGACAAGATTATATAAAAATGATCAAGAAGCTTATTTATGGAGTTTAAAATAAATATAAACATAAAAAAATAGATAATAAAATATTAGAAATTGGAAAACTATACATTGTATATATGTAAAACCAAAATTGAGAGAAAATCCAATTAGTTTCCAAAATTGAAGTCTAATTCTATTCCATATGTCAATTTTTTTTTTTTTTTTTTTAAATTTTGGTTTGAGTATTTATCACTCACTAGTGGTGCTATTAATATTAATTTGGTTATTGAACATATAGGACATTGATTCGACTAGGACATTTAGAGGTACTAAAATGGTTTTTCCTTACATTTTTATGATATTGGCTACCCTAAGTTTCTCATTACACTACTACTATATATATAATTTTGAAAATTACTATTAGATACTGCATATACAATATCAATTCAGAATTATTGTCCATGAAATTCTACTAAATACAACACAAAATAAAGAATAAATTGGTCTAATAGTATCTTCTAAATTGAATGAGAATAAGTGCATGAGATTGTTCAGCTTATTTATAATTTATCATGTTCAAGATCTTCACATACAAAGTATCTAAATAGAAACAGTATAAAAAATATACTTATTAGTTTAGTGAAAAAAATAACAACAAAAATCTAAACAATTTAATTTTTATGGAAAGCTAACAAAAGCAAAATCCAATTTTGATTCAAATTGAATTTTCTCTAAGTTTTGGTTTATATATATAGTAATGGTCCGTACATAGTAATGGTATATTACATAAGTGGCTTATAAATTTGAATTATTTTTAGTTACACAAAAAATGGCTCATAAATATAAAATTATTCAAACTCTATCTTTCTCTAATTTTATATATAAGAGTTAGATATATTATTAGATTTTTTTATGGTTTATTTATATTGGACTCCTCATTTTTTATACTGAATTAACTCACTTGACACAAAAATTGAAAATTTTAAATTATGTAGGACATGTGGCACAGAATTAAACTCTAATTAAAATCTTTTTTTTTTTTTTTTACATTGAATTAACTTATTACTTGGCACAAAAATTAAAAAAAACATAGATTAGATGGGACATGTGGCGCAAATTTAAACTCTAATTGAATTCCAATTTGAAATCTAATTGGATTTTCTCTTAGTTTTGGCTTTTAATATATATATATATATATATATAGGTAAAACTTAGAGAAAACTAATTAGATTCTACAATTGAAGTTGAATTTTATGCCACATGGTCTAAATTATTTATTTTTAGAGAGTTTTATTTCTTAATTTTGCAACCAAATGTGAGACAACATCATAAATATTCATTTAAATGAGTTATTGAGTATAAAATCCAAAGAGTCTAAAATTAATGAACTGAAAAAAAAAAAAAAAAAAGTGCTTCACAATATCAAAAATTAAGAATTAATAAAAAAATTAAAAATATATGAAAAATTTACATTTTCTATCTAATAATATTCTTACAAGATTTTTTAAAGAGTAAACAAAATATAAGAATGACTATATAGTAATAGTATTTAAATTATATATATATATATAAGAATTATATTATGCATCTTAATGTATTTCTTTTAAGTATATTCATGCATATTTATAGGGTTACAAGCTAGTATGTATATTTTGCCAAAACTCAGAGAAAATCCAGTAAAATTTTAATTGGATTCTCAATTTTGTGCCACATGTCCTATTTAATTTTTAATTTTGTGCCAAGTGAATTATTAAGTGTAAAAATTGAAGAGTCCAAGCCCAATTAAATTTTAAATTGGATTTCAATTTGAGTCAAATTTTTCATCACGTGCATCTAATTTTTGAATTTTTATGGCAAGTAAATTATTCAGTACAAAAATTGAAGAGTCTAAAACCAATTAAATTTTAAAACACACACACACACACACACACACACACACACACACACACACACATATATATATGAGACACCATGACATATTTTAAAAATGTAAGCTAATAGCATGTATAATTTGAATATTTTCTAAAAATAAATGTATAATTTGAACTCATGCATATGCATGAGGCTACACACTAGTCTACGTATATGTGTGTGTGTGTGCGCGCGCGCACTTTTTAAAACCAAAGTTTAGAGAAAATTTAATTAGAATCAAAATTGGATTTTGCATTTGTTAGCTTTTTATACAAATTAATTATTTTTATTTTTACTGTTATTTTTTCTTTAAACTAATAAGCGTATTTTTTTATACTGTTTCTATTCAGATATATTGTATGTGAAGATATTGAACATAACAAATTGTAATGAAATTGAACAATTTTATGCACCTATCTCCATTCAATTTAGGAGATATTATTTGACAAATTTATTATTTTTATTTTATGTTGTATTAAGTAGAATTTCACATACAATAATTGTGAATTGATATTGTATATGCAGTATAAAATAGTGATTTTCAAAATCATATACTTAATAGCAATATAATGAGAAATTTGGCGTAACTAATATCATGAAAATTATAAAGAAAATCTATTTTAGTACATCCAAATATCCTAGTCGAACTATTTCCTATATATTTAATAACACAAACCAACATCAATAGCACCACTACAAACCAACTATTTCCAAATGTCTTAGTCAAACTAAGTTGCAGTAACTCTTGCAAAATATACACATGTCAAGTGACCATTTGGTAAAAAATCCAATCTTGACAAGGAAGTTTTCATTTGAATATAAGTCTAGATAGGTGTTTATTTAAGGTATTGACATGTGTGCATTTTTGTAGGAGTTGTTACAAGTAATTAGTTTGTAACAATTCTTTTCCCTCAAAAGTGTGTTAATATTTGCTGAATGATTTGTTCAATCTTTTAGCTTTTAAGGAAAAAAAATAAAATTGATATAAGTATGAAAAAGAACATCTATAATTCGATTAAGATTTGTGCAAACACTCTAAATAAACAACAAGTTATAAATTAGAAAATCTGAATAAAAGTATATTATGCATAGCATATATTGGGATACATAGAATGACAACATTTTTTTGCATATATTTCACGAGATAGTGGGTGCATTCGTATAAATTGTTGAAAATTTGTGTTTTGAGTTTAAAAACAGCGATTGTAAAAAAGTTATGAAGAGTTTGTGATTCTATTTTAAAAATGCTCTTTTATTCTTCCAAAATGTCCAACCAAATGGACTAGTGAACACAATGATAAGTGTGGAAAAGTAGACAGAAAGGGGAAGGAATCATGAATGGAGAAGAAACTAGCACTAGTAGATATTAATATATTTCACAAAACATTTGCATCAATGCAAAGCAATGATGCTTATTAACAAGCGTCATACATAAGTTTCCTCCAAAAAGGAATTTTAAGATTAAAAGTTCTAACAAACATAATTAATACATAAGTTTCCTTCGAAGGGATTTTAGGATAAAGCTCAAGACGCCAAGGTGGATGGTCCACAACTGTCATGGACACAAGAAATGACATCTTTGTACTCTCTGTTAATGGTGAAGGAATCATATACCTCTCCATCTCTGCTTTTCTTGTACTCAAAGAGGAGAGAAGAGCGATTGAATGCTGTCATTTTGACAAATCCCCAGTCAGCATCTCTGTATAAACTCCAATTGGGTATTGTGTCAAAGAATGATCCTAGGTGGTGCCCTCCACCTCCGACAACAACATGGATGGTTCCATTCATGGTACCCGAATAATGGGATTCTTCTGAATTAACACATACATTCTACATCACCAGCATTAATAAAACATTATTAGAGAAAATTGCATGCAAGTTATCTTAAAATTTAATAGTTAATGCACTATCTTGAAACTCAAAAGAGAAAGATATTATAGTACAGCGGGACATATATGCGCATTGCTCAATGTGTTATCCTTCTAGTAACGTAATGAAAATTTTGCATGACCATAGAAGCTTATATTAAGCAGTGAAATTGAGTGTTTGAAACTATGTAGAAAGACGTAAAATGGTTTCCAAAATGTCCGAATATTATCCAAAAACCTTGACTACGTTTTTAAATGGCTACATTGTTCTGAGGTGCTCAAACTAAACCAAGACTCATTAAAGTTAACCTTTACAAATCTACTAATATGCAGTGACTAAGCATTTCCAGGATGCATTAACTGCATGCATTAAAAAATATGCATACAGTAGCATTCAATGATGGTGTGCCATGAGTTTCATAGACACTATCTCATAGTGAAATAAATTAATTTTACTAAGTAATGTATACATGAGAATGAGTTACATATGAATGCATATTCATAGGCACGTAAGTTTGTTTACATTGAGAGTTGTGGAACCTCCGTATTAGGTTGCTCTATCCATACCTGGTAAATGGGGCATGTCCTTTCATAGGCATGGACGTGGCCATAGAAAGCGATATCAACCCTGTACTTCTGCCAAAGCCTCTGCAAGTCATCCCTGCCCATGGGCTCTTCAAACGAGCCTTCTTCGCCAAACCAATCGTTAGAGGAATACCCAAGGGGACGGTGAGCAACAAAGATTAACCAAGGTTGCTTTCGTCTATCAACTGATGCAAGGCATTTCTCAAGGAACCTATATTGTTCTGAACCCTTTCTCCAGTCATGCTCACTATCAGCTACACAAAAGTGGAACATGCCATAATCCGTTGAATACCTGCATGTTAATGGAAATTGTGGTCACAAAAACATAGAATGACAAACACACTCTACAACAAACTAATTTGTGTTAGAGAAAGTGGACCAAACTAACTATTGAACAAGGTTTGACAAGAGTTCAACTCGTCCTGTCCTTTTAAGTCTAACCAAACTCATAGCAATGGGTTGCAAATGTAAAGATAATAGTCGTATATGATTCATTTCTTGATGTAGCTCACTCGATGCAGGACTTAACACACTCCCATGCAATACTTTCAGAATCTCACTTTGATACAATATGTTAAAACACGAGGAAGTGCTAGTAACATGTGGGCGAAAGGACCAGTCTCAATTAGGTTCCTCATAATGGCTTTTGTAGCTTATATCAACTTAGTGAGCCCCCAAATTTGAGACTCAGCACATACCTATGTAACACTGTCACAATGCCACAATACAAGCTGAGCTATTTCATGTGCACTACAAATTAATTGGATCACCAATCTGACCAAAAAGTAGCAAGTGGTCAAATGTCATGCCCAAGTGCTTGGGTGGAGTTATTCTTTTATGCACTACTAATAGTAAAAAATGATTTCTCTGTAATCAGCATACAAATAATGTTTATTTGTGTGTAATTGTGCTATCTGTATTGCTCAGGCTCATCTTACCAGAACTTAGCTCTGTTCTCTGCAGGAACGTAGTATAAGGTCTCTGCAATCACACCACATTCCCCACCTGAATCTGTACTTGTATAGAAAGAACCTGAATCCGGCCAATCTCGTTCATGATTACCACTGCAAGATAATCAACTAAAAATTTATTAATGGACATTTTCATCAAGTAATACCTAAAATCTTAATCTTAATATAGATGAAAACAAGTAATGATCAGTTACACAAACCTGGCAACCATATAAGGAACAGCCGATGCAATGGGCTCCACCTGTGCTGTGAATTGGTCCCAATCTGCAACATATCCATCTGCATATGATATATCTCCTATGTGGAAAACTATATCATAATTTGGTAAGTCCTTGATGAGTTGGTCAGTAGTGTTAAGTGCACCCGGATCTTTACTACTGTATTCATTTGAGCCATCACGTTCTCCCTAAAGGAAATAGGAAGAAATATGAATCTTTTTCCCATCAATCATTTTACAACAAACTCAATTTGGCCAACAATACACACTCATACAAAAACTTTTAAGGAAGGGATTTGAGCCTTCATTCCTGGCAAGACAGAGAAGTTGTATGGTCATATGAATTCAGCTATGACAAGAACCCAAATGATTGAAAGAAAAAATCATGTCTTCTTAGGAGAAATGATGATTGTTTTTTTTTTTTTCTTTGTTAATTGTCTCATCACTTTTGCCTATATTTCATGGGAGAAACTAAGTTATTAGTTGATGTCTTAATCTATAAATTTCTATAAAAAATGTACTAATAGGTTGGTTTGGAGCATTGGAGTTTTTTTTCTTCCAAAAGGTGATTACTTATTTCATTCAATTATTATTTTCTATTGTTTATTATTTTGTGTAGGTTTTACCTTCCCCATGTCACCAAATATTATAACACGTTGTAAGGAGTCTTGTCCAGGATATGGGGATGATTTGAAAGTATAGTTTTTGCCCCAAACATATGAACCATTAGATAAGATATGACCCATCCTGTAGGAGTACCTGAAATCCATCATATATAACAACCTTTAGCAAATATCATTAATACTTTCAATAAGACTTTTATGTCATGGAAATGAGTTAAATACATACACAATGTTTGGCCACAAATTTGTCAAGAAACTTGTATGTGTGAAACCAAGATCATGCCAGCCAACTGTTCGTGCAGGTGCACCTGCAAAGCAATAAAGAAATCTCATCACGAAACAGCATTATATACCATGAATTGAAAAGAAATTTGTGTCCACAGTGATAAAACGTCATCCTCGATCTGTGTAACATACCTAGAAATTAAAATGAAGAATGATCCATTTGTAAAGAGGAATAAACAAATTAGTGATCAAGACTTTCTAACCATTAATGGTTATGAATAAGCAGGTTAAGGATAAATCCTAGGATTTGTTGTGTCTTCAACCATTAAAAGTCACTTGACAAACTCACTTGTTTGCAATATAGGACAAGACACAGTCTACATACTTGATGACTGATGGTTGCTTGTTGATAGTTTACTATTTCAAGAAAAAAAAAAAAAAAAAGTGAATAATCAGATGCTTTTTTCACCACTAAAAGCTTTATCTAAAACTAAAAAGTTAAATGGATCAAGTATAGTGTGATCTAATAACAAATTGGAATTCATAAGTAAAATTGTGTAATGTGGTGCAATTGTGGGTATATGAAACATGTTTAACATACCACACATGCTGTTTTGTTCAACTGTCAATGTTCCAGCAGGGGACCGTGTACGTGTCTCTTCTCCCTTCAAACCCCATTCAACAAATGGAACAGCTTCATCTATGGAATAGCCACTCGTCCAAGTTACTGTCATCTGCATAACATCAAAAAATTATATATGTATTGTATGTGTATCTGCTCATATATAACCTAAACTAGAGTTGATTAATCAAAGATATAGAGTTAAATTACGACATTTTTGACAATCACTAGAGGGTTTGGGCCTTTATTTTACGACATTCTCCTTGCAAGCAAGCTTCATGTAGAAATTTAAAAGAGAAAAAAAATTAACATTTTTGAGGAATTGAGACATGAAAATATAATTTGTATTAGAAGTTTTTAAAGAGAACCATCAATATTAGTGTAAACTTACTTCATTCCATAACTTTCCATGAGCTAGGCGTGCATATAAAGGTGCTTTTGGATTGGAAAATGTTATGACATTTGAAACTGCGACCAACACAGGCTGCAACACAATCCACATATATATGATAGTATCATTGACATATCATCAGTGAAATTACTTAATCTGGACAGTATAAGATAGAGATGCAGATAGGCATATTCATGAAGAATAAGAAAAGTATAGAAAGATTCCTTGACACACATTTGACAAACCGCCTGAAAACAATGCAAAGGAGAAATCTGCCCGTTGATTGATCAACTGGAACTTCAAAGTATTGTTGCCTGTTTGGTTATAGTTTGCATTGGAGAAATTTGCGTACTTGTACTGGAAGAAAGACATTCATGTCACAAAGGCTAGAGAAGCAAAAAACAAGATGCACTATGTGTTACTTAAATCTCACTTTCAATCTTTACACTATATGCACCTTTATCGGGCTTGTACATAAATATGGAGACTGGAATTCATCATTTTCCACTGAACAAGTTGATGAGCTGCCATTTCAAAATAAATTCCTTCAATTTCTAGACTAATTTATAGAAGATTCAAAATTAATATATGTATATAGTACTATATTCTCCATGAACTTGTCCTGGAACAATGTCTTATATATATATATATATCAAAGTTGTGTTCTATTCAAAATTGCCTGAGTCCAGAAAAAAGGTGTAGCTAGATAATGATACAAAGATTAACATTACTTGAAATTTGCAGGAGAATAAACTGCAACCCAATCATCATCGGAAGGATCAGGGTTTACAAGATCCACAGTAACCCATGCTGTATCCTCACCCTGTACAATCATATATCAAATCAATATCAGAATTAGGATTTGATTTCAACCAGAATAAAATTCACAACAAACATCTAACATACTTTTTTTTTTTATCACTTTTGAACCTTATAAAACATTGATAAAAATAGAAATTTTTTTTATTTTTATTTATTTTCAATAAGCAAGGGGATTCTTGGTCCACAATATTACAAACACATCATATTTCACAGTATTTTAGATTAAAATTTGTGATTAGTGCAATGTTACTTTTACGTTGAACCGTTATTAACATCAATTTATTCATTTTTACCTAAGGCATGTAGTTGTGAAAAAATTGTTAAATTTCTTTATGTATCAAGACTTATTATTTTTTTGTGTGATAAGGGCTATGATTCCATCCTTGCATCTACACATGTGAAGTAAATATTATTAAAAAAATGTAAAAATTTGTGTGAGAATTTTTACATTTTTTTATTTGTTAATGTAAGCCGACACATTTGCAACACAATAAGGGGGAAAAACGACTTGTTAAAAGTGAGTAAAAATGAAGCATTGTTTATATAAGTAGGTGCATGTTTTTATACTCAATAAGTCTGATGAACCGAAAAAATTTTATAATATTTCTTATAACTGTCTATGTGGTATATTATAATTGGTATAAAATAAAATACTATTAGTGCTGATTGTGAAAAAAATAGTATAATAAATTAACTTCTACGTCTCTAATTCTGCTATTTTATAAATGTTGTCTTTGATGTGGATGCTTGTCAAATTCACATCAAGGAAGTCAATACCGTACCGGAGGCTGTACCGGTTTGGCCAGCGGTACGATATATTTCGGATACCGGTCAATACCGGTGTACCGTTTCGGATTTATCACTATTATTTTATATATATATATATATAGAGAGAGATATACTTATTATTTATTTAGAATTATTTATAAATTTATATAAGAATCCTTAAATTTATAATAGTATATTTCTCTAAATTAATTGCTTATTTTAATATCATTATTTCTTGCTCAAATATCAACTAATTAATGTCACCTAACATACTAAATTGTAATAATATTATAATAATAAAAAGCTAAAAAGGTGCTATTAATTATTATTAAAAAAAAAAAAAAAAAAAAAAAGGAGAAATGATATTTGAGTGGCAGCCAGCTGTAGTCAAGTATGTTTGAAATTTGAACTCAATTGGAGTTCACGAGGAGTGTCAGGAGACTCAGAACAAGAGCCACACACGCTACTAAACCTCACACAAAACAATTGAACAAGAGCCACGCACAAACAACTAAAATAGAAGGCAGGGAGGTTCACTTTCTCGGTCAAAACTGAAGAAGAAGAAGAAAAAGCAGAAGAAGAAGAAGAAGAAGAAAGAGAAGCGGCTGGATAAAACAGAAGGAGGAAGGCTGAGGGAATGGCCGACAACATGGGAACAACCAGTGAGGACGGCATCGTGAGCTTTCTGCTGCAAACGTTTTCCAATTTCTTCAAGTTTTTGGTACCGCCCGGTTTTCATTTTTCGGCCGAGATGTCCGATATTCGGCGGTACGTCCGGTATAGTCCGGTAAGAACCGGTATTTTAAGCGGTACGAATCATGGCTGTTCCTGTACCGGTTCCCCTACCGGTACGAAAATTTTCGGCCGTACCGGCCGGTACGGTACGAAATTAACTCCACTGATTCACATAGGACGGCTAAAGCCAAGGTCAAGCTTAATTACCAAGCACCATGTGTTTTACCTGTTCTTATCATTTTTGTTTTTTGTTTTGTTAAGGAGGAATTGAGAGAAGAGAAGAGTAGAAACTCAGCTTTAAGTTGTAAACGAAACCATGGATTAAGGTTTAGGCAGCCCATGTGAAGGAATAAACAAACCTAATTGCTTAACCGACATGCATAATTTTAAAGTTGACTAGGTACACTTTGGCTGTTAAATTTTTGTGTTGTTTTTATTTTGTTCATTTACATTGCAAAATTTTTATTTTTATTATTCACAACTGATTTCATTTTCACACTGGTCCTTTTATCTGAATTTTGATAGTAATATTCCCTACAAAAAAAAAAAAAAAAAAGAACTCCCTATATTTCAAAGTATTTTAGAGCTAGTATTTCATGAATTAATTAAATATCAATATTAATGACTATATTACTGACAAAAATAGATGAGTATGATCAATATAAAAACAAAATCAAACACATATTATCAAAATGAAAAACTTTAAACCTAAAGGATTAAAATAAAAATAACCTTAAACTTTAAAGGCGAAAAGTGTATTTTACAGTCTATAGTCTTTATAGTTTAAATTTGGGTAAAATACAATCTATTCTCCTAAAGTTTAGGCTAATGTGTCAGTTAAGATTCATTTCAAAATTGACCAATGTGTTTTCTAATCATCATGACAAACAGTAAAAAAATGAGTAAAATTTAAAAATTAAATGAAAATTTTTTGAAATGTCTTGAACACGGCTAGTATTAGCATAAATCTCAAAATAGTGAAATATTTTATACTTTAAATTAAGGTCTCAATCATTATTTTATTATTTTTTTTTCAGGAAAATGCCATTTTAGTCAACCTATTCATCGATAATGTGAGTTATTGTCACACTTCTTTCCTGTCAATCAATGGATTCACTTCTTTCTTTGATGATAAGTAAAAGATTTGTGTATCTACCAAATGACGTGTAGGATTCATTTATTTTGACACCTCCCCACTGAATTAATATTTAGCTTAGCTTGAATGGGAATATATATATATATATATATATATATAGATATATATAAAGTTTAAAATGATTATTTTTAAATCTTAACAAATGCCATTTTACCACAGGGGGAATCAAGTCAAATAGTGCCGGTTTGGATAACACTGAAATTTGCATTGCGTTTTTAGAATCGATGTTTTAGAACTTTTTTTTTTTTTAGTACATGAACAGTAAAATCATTGTGCATGAGACAATTGTTACTGTTTACGCACTGTAGTACTAAGTTGTATCCAAATAGACCCTATATAGTACCATACGAATCCTTAGTTTAAACCTCGAGAGAGGGTGGGGGATATTTTCATAGTAATATTTTGAAATAGTGCATATATATATATATATATAATTAATTAATTAAAGAGATTGATTTTAATTAGTTCTTAACGAATAAAAAGTGATTGTTTTTTCCTGAGAAAATGCATGCACACACACAAGGGCAGGAGATATGATTTTAACACAAAAATACATTACAAATTCTACTTAAAAGTCATAATAACTTTTAAGGGAGTCTATTATGAGAGAGGGCAAGGCTTCTATCCAGTGGAAATATCCACTGGACACGTCCAGATTTAGACACGTGTCCAAGAGCGAACACGTGTCCATCATCCAATGTGTCCAGTGAAAACTTCCACTGTACACAAGCCACACCGTATGAGATAATACCTTTGTTTTTAATTAAATTTTATTTTTAAAAACAAATACATACAAAAAAGAAAAAATTAAGTAAAATGACCGTATTTAGTCTTTAATGTCTAATGGAGTGATAATGTGACAATTTTTAGTATCACCCCATCGCACAAGGGAATAAATACTATAAATATACATACTAAAATCACTCATGAACTAAACTTAAGGTTTCTCAAAAAAAAAAAAAACAACTAAACTTCAGGGTATATATATATATATATATATGCTTGATTTAGTGTTGGGTATACCTGGGAGCCGAGAATGAGTGGGGTCGCTGTAATGATGACCGAGTCACGGAATCCAGGAGTGGTTTTATAAATGTTGAACTTGGACAGAGGATGCTTGTCATATTCATGAACACGGTGAGCCGAAACCAAGCTCAAGCAAAAAAGCACAATCGTAAAGAACTTCAGGCAATGAGACCCGTCTTCCATATTTTTTTTTTTTTTTTGAACTTTTTTTTCTTATAGTTATGTTGTGAAAGTAGTAGAAGTAGATCAATAAAGTAAAGGAATATTAGAGACTAAGAGAAGGAGAAGCAAAGAAACTAGTCGATCAGCTAAAATGTTGATCGAGACCCATGCATTTATGGCTGTGGATGTGAGAAAATATGAACGATATGGAAGGGTTTATAAAGAGATGGAGCGATTTGTCGGTGTGTGATGATAATTTCTTCTGTGGCCTTCTACGCACGTTCTCTTTGTCTGATTGCACTAAAGCTTTTTGTCGTACTGCAATAAAGCTTATTACTTTTTTTACCCCCAACAATTTTACAGCTTACCGTTCCATTTAATATTGTTTATTTTTCTCAGCTTATTTTATTATTTAATTTATTTTTATTATTATTTATAAATTTTATTATATTTTTTAGTACTATTTATGAGTTTTATTGTACTATTTTAACAAACTTTACTTTTATTTACAGTATTTTTAGCAAAAAAATTTTAGTTTTACCTAATAAGTTATTTCTAAACAAACACGTGTGCATTGGGCATTGATTATTTTTGCCAGCTTATTTTTGCTACTATTTATGGGTTCCACTATACTATTTCAATTAACTTTTACATTTATTTACAATACTTTCAGCAAAAAGTATTTCGTTTCAATTAAATAAGTTGTTCAATGAAATTTTTGATATATTGTTTTTAACGAAATAAGTTTTTTGCAAAAAGAAATGTAAATAAAAATAAAATAATGTACTTGCAAAAATATATGTACATACACTGTTATTTTTAAATTAACATGTTTTGTTTATCCTATGGGAAAAAAAAAAGAACATCTTGACTAAAGAATGTTAAGAATTTAGATTCAATAAAAGTAACATTTTTGCAAATCTTAGATGAAAAACTATTATTAGTTTTAAATTGGGTCACCATAAACATCTCTTTTTTAGTCATAAATAATAGATTCTTATATAAAATTTGTTATAAAATTGTTGTAAAAATATTATAGATGTAGCATTTTTCACAAAAAGTAATCTTGACCCCAAACATAGTCCTTAATCCTTTAAACAAAAAAAATCAACTAACAATAAGAATATGCCAAACAACAACAAATAACAATAAGAATATGCCAAACAACAACAATGTACAAAATATTCAACAAAAAAAAAAAAAAAAACCATGCAAGAAAATAAAAATAAAACCACTAAAAATTCATAACACTCGTTCAACCCATTCCGTAAAAATTATTCATAATTTTTTTCTCTAACAAATGGTACCAAGAGAGATACTATAAATGGTGAGTTCTACTTGTTGGCGCCGATACCTTTGCTTTTCTTGGCTTGCAGTTGCAATAGGTATCATATGTTGCTTCCTATCTCATTCTCTTTTTGTCTCACTTTCTCCATGCTTCTCTTCCTTATAATCATTTCAGATCTCTTTCACTTTAATCTCGGCATTATCAACTATCAAGTCTCTTTTTATCTATCATTAGTTACTTTTTGTTTTTCATTTTGTTAATTAGTATAAAGAAATTGTAAAATTTCATGCATTTGCATTTTTTATGATATCAATATATTCAAGTTCTCTTTTTATTAGATTTTGTATAATTTAAGGTCTTAATGACTATGCTAAAAATAATCCTGGAGCTACCATTGAATTGAAAATCATCTCCATTAATTTTATAGGATGCCAAGACCCACTTAGTAATGTTAGAGATATATTAGCCCAACAAGTAAAATATTTTCTTGTTGTTATGTGATAAATATTTGTTGCAATTCAAAAATGTTTTATTCTTAATGTTTTGGTAGTAGCCTATAGAATTTATTTTAGAAAAGATTTTCCTAAACTCATTATTCTAAAATGGAAGTTTTAACTGGATTAGATTCCATGGTTTTTTTTCCCCTTTGTTTGGAGATTTTCCTCCTAAAATTTGGCATCTTGATTGTGGATTGTTACTAATTGTTTAATGGTTATTATGCTTGTTAAATTTATTTGAAGTGCTCGTTCAATTTGCACGAGGAAATGAAGGAAATAATTCCATTGCTTGTGCCATGTTGTTTGATTTTTTTTTTTTTTAAATTTATGGGAACATGAACATGTTGTTTGAATTAATTAGTTATCTTTTCCAAAAATTTTAAAACATTATTATAGTTGAGGACATAAAATACAAGGTTAATATTAGAATTTTTTTTTTTTTTTTTTTAAGGGTCATGTTGTGTGCATTAGCCCCAAAATGTTAAATCAGTAGCTTAAAAAAAAAAAAAAAGAGTTGAACGAAACCAACGACTAAAAAGAACACACATTGCCTAGTAGAATCAGTGCCCCTAAAAAAATAGCTTAGGTTTTGCTCTCTACAAAGAGAATGTTTTTAAAACAAAAACAATATGCTTTTTTTACTAACATTTCATTTTGTGATATATAAATTACACCTTTCAGTTGGTTAATTGTCAATTTAATCTTGTAAGTTTTATTTTGGTCATTTTAGTCATGTAAGTTCATATTTACTGTTATCATTAATTCTTCTGTCCATCTTTTAACAACTTGTCATTTTAGTCATATAAGTTCACATCCCACCACCTTGTTTTTCATAGGTTTTTGGAGATTAAAAAACCTGCTAGTGTGCTAGTACGAGGAGATTAGAGAAAGCAACAGACTTTTGGAAGAATGATAGCTAAATGTCACTCTTTCTAGAACTGTTTTGAAATGGATGTTTAAAATGGGTATTTATATGCTTAAACTAGGATTTCTAGGGATTTCTAGAGCGCCCTAGAAAATTGGGTGCTGTGCCCTTTAAGACTGAGTCATTGTGGGACTTATTTATGGAAAAATATGGTTTTTGGAGCAAGTTACATACCACTCATGTAAATGCGTAAGCATTCTTTGATATGTTGATAACATCGTTACCCAAATTTCAAATGAACATATCTCACTCATCTTATACCCAAATACAGTCAAATTTGTGTCCATTTTGAAGAAATGGATCTCTAATTTTCAATAATACAAGTCTCACTCAAAAATTACTTGTGATTAAAGAGATATGGGCAAAAAGTGATCAGAGGTTATTGAAATTCAATAGTGAATTCAGCATATATATTGTTCAACTGTTTTTGAGTTCGTTCACTTTGGTTCTCTAAAGAGGCTGTATCCCACCTTATTTCATCATCATTGTGTTTATTACTATTGTTGGAAGCTTTTGTTTTAACTTTACCAAGAACTTTACTTAAACTATACTGAATGCATGATCATGACTTTCACTAAAATATTTTATCCTAGCTTTGTTGGATCCATCCTAAAAGCTTTAATTACCAAACACGTTTTTTAATTGCTGAGTATTTTATATCAATTGATCTCATCTTAAAGTCTTAATGCAATTAAAATACTTTGCAATCAATCAATCTTAGTGTCATTATTGGACATTGTAGGCTATTTTAGCATGATTCCAAAATTACTAAATAACCCCTCTCTCTCTCTCTCTCTCTCTCTCTCTCTCTCTCTCTCTCTCTCTCTCTCTCATTTTCTTTTAATAATTAATGATGTATCAAAGTAAAACACATGTTCTCAGTAGCAAAAAGTCCCCAACATTTTTTAAATTAATTTATTTAATTTTTTTTTCTTTGATTGTGCCAGGCGTGTATATATACTATATAATAACTTACTATTTTCATTTTCATTATTATATTTTTATTTATTTATTTTGATGCAACATTTTCATTTTTCACGTTTATATTATTTTTGTTATTTATGGTTGTATCAGGTCCAATTAAAAACGTGAGATAAGGTGTCCAGAAACATCACAAAATGTATAGTAGAAATCTTTTAATAAAATCATTACTATGATGGTCCCATAAATGTTTTTTTTTATTTTTTTTTAAATCATTGTGGAAAAATTGTTAAATTTATTTATGTATCAAGACTTATTATTTTTTTGTGTGATAAGGGCTATGATTCCATCCTTGAATCTACACATGTGAAGTAAATATTATTAAAAAAATGTAAAAATTTGTGTGAGAATTTTTACATTTTTTTATTTGTTAATGTGAGTCGACACATTTGCAACACAATAAGGGGGAAAAACGACTTGTTAAAAGTGAGTAAAAATGAAGCATTGTTTATATAATTAAGTAGGTGCATGTTTTTATACTCTATAAGTCTGATGAAACAAAAATAATTTATAATATTTCTCATAACTGTCTATGTGGTATATTGTAATAGGTATAAAATAAAATAGTATTAGTGCTGGTTGTGAAAAAAATAGTATAATAAATTAACTTCTACGTCTCTAATTCTGCTATTTTATAAATGTTGTCTTTGATGTGGATGCTTGTCAAATTCGCATAGGAGGGCCAAAGCCAAGGTCAAGCCTAATTACCAAGCACCATGTGTTTTACCTGTTCTTATCATTATTGTTTTTTGTTTTGTTAAGGAGGAATTGAGAGAAGAGAAAAATAGAAACTCAGCTTTAAGTTGTAAACGAAACCATGGATTAAGGTTTAGGCAGCCCATGTGAAGGAATAAACAAACCAAATTGCTTAACCGACATGTTACTATATCATAAATTTTCTTTTTATTAATAAGTTACACATGCATAATTTTAAAGTTGACTAGTGTACACTTTGGCTGTTAAATTTTTGTGTTGTTTTTATTTTGTTCATTTACATTGCAAAATTTTTATTTTTATTATTCACAGCTGATTTCATTTTCATACTGGTCCTTTTATCTGAATTTTGATAGTAATATTCCCTACAAAAAAAAAAAATGAACTCCCTATATTTCAAAGTATTTTAAAGCTAGTATTTCATGAATTAATTAAATATCAATATTAATGATCTAATTACTGACAAAAATAGATGAGTATGATCAATATAAAAACAAAATCAAACACAAATTATCAAAATGAAAAATTTTAAACCTAAATGATTAAAATAAAAATAACCTTGAACTTTAAAGTCTAAAAGTGTATTTTACAGTCTATAGTCTTTAAAGTTTAATTACCAAACATGTTTTTTAATTGCTGAGTATTTTATATCAATTGATCTCATCTTAAAGTCTTAATGCAATTAAAATACTTTGCAACCGATCTTAGTGTCATTATTGGACATTGTAGGCTATTTTAGCATGATTCCAAATTTACTAAATAACCTCTCTCTCTCTCTCTCTCTCTCTCTCTCTCTCTCTCCAATTTTCTTTTAATAATTAATGATGTATCAAAGTAAAACACATGTTCTCGGTAGCAAAAAGTCCCCAGCATGTTTCAATTAATTAATTTAATTTTCTTTTTTTTTTCTTTTTTTTTATAAGTTAATTTTCTTTTCTTTGATTGTGCCACGCGTGTATATATACTATACAATAACTTATTGTAGGGTCTATTTTTGTAACCCAAGCCCAAATGATATGGGTTAAAGGCCCAACGTATCTAGGACAATGAATTTGTAGAGAGTGGGCGAGAGAACTGGGCTAGTTATGAAGTAAAAAATGGTTGGCTAGGTTACTTAACATGAAATAATGCTTGAACAACTCCATGAATGAATGTCCGAAGAGATGTTTTATTAAGTGAACATTGATTACAACGTTTAGAGCTACAGTAAAGCTTTTCTCTCTTTTTCTCTCGTCCCTTTCTTATCAGGGACCCTTCTTCTTTATATAGCACCATTTCCCATCATCTCTATCGTCCACCTGTTCTTCATCTGCGTATCTACTTGAGTACATGTCACGTCATGTGTCCACTTTAGTTCTTTGTGAGTGGTGGTAGCTGAGGTTACACTGTTCAGGGGTCTTTTTCACATAAATACGGTCAGAAAAGTTGTTGCAGTGCATTAAATACGGTGGTAGCAGCTTTTCCTTTAGATATTTCGTCGTTCTGATCATCTCCAAACCTACCCAGAACTTATCATTATCATTGGGACTGCTAGGAAGATTATTCGGACCTTCCACACGTTTGTTTAATCAAGGCTATTTGTGGCCGAGGAGTAAGACATCTTTAAACCAATAGTGACCTCTTCGGATGGTACTCCCCCTCTACCTCTGGACTTCCTGCCTTCAGATGGACCGTCCCCACCTAACTATTTCTCCTCAGAAATATAATGCTCCTTAACACGGTGCCTCAGGCCCATTAAGTAGCTCCGGGTTTTTACCCTCCACAATAGCCCCTCAAAATCTTAATTTTTTCCTCGCATCCGAAGAGGAAAAATGGGATTTTGACTTGTCACGGAGTAAAAGCTTGAAAAACAGACAAAAATACGGCCTAGCACGTGTGTAGGTATAGATGCGCGCGTTCCATCATTGCTGCAGTTGTTTTCCATATTCCCAAAGCGCTACATTAATTACTCCAAGGGGCGCCTTGTCCTTTGCATCCAACAGTGGGCTATTAATCCAACGGACGGGGTTCTTCCTCGGGATTTGGGCGAAATAACTCCTGCCCCTTTGTTTGACCTCGTATAAAATCTCAGAGGTAGACATTTCTTCCTCACTTTGCAACTCTCAGACCATCCCACAAGAACAAGCACACAAACGCTTCGAGCTCTTCCAATCGCCGATTTCAATCCTTCCCAGAGTTTTCAAGAATCCTTCTGCGAGTTCAGAGATCGGTTTCTAGTTCAGTTCTTGTAAGTTTTCATCATCTCAATCCTTCAGTTTTCTCTTCGGCCGTCCTTTTTTTTCCCTTTGAGCGACCATTTCCTCACTACCACACCATACCTCCATTTTTTCCATTAAGGAGCGATGGGTAAACTTGAGTATTTGGTAGATAGTCCTGCCCAGTTGGAGAAGTTTAGGGCTACATACCGCATACCTCCAAACGTGGGTGTGAGGTATTGCCCTCCAGAAAAAATACTAACTGATCGGAAAATGGGAGAAGTCGTGATTCCTGTTATTGCCTTCCTAGAAGGGGGAATGATAATTCCTATGGGCCCTATCACCATTAGCTACCTTCGAAACTATAAGATTACCCCTTGGCAATGTGCGCCTAATATGTTTAGGATCTTAAGAGCAATTGAGGACCTTAACCGCCACCTAGGATTGGGGCTCACTTGGCTCAACGTGGTGCACATGTATGAGTTCCACAGCCAGCAAGGGGCGGGATATTATTTAAAATCCTGGTCTGACATTGTTAGGCTCATTTCCTGCCTCCCTAAATCCAATAAAGGGATGAAGGATGACTATGTAATCATCTCGAGCGGCATGATGGCCCTCACTATCCGACCAAGCCAGGAGAGCCAGGTGGGACACATTAGACTTAGGCACACTAACCATAGGCTCAGGATCTTCGTCTTTTAACAGTTTTTTATTCTTCTTGTGTTGCTGTTTTCTAGTTTCTAACAAAGCTCTGCTGTGACTTGTGACAGATAAAAGAAACATTTCTCCTCGGCTCAGCCTTACCAACGTCGCCGCACTAAACTTTTTATTACGGTCAGAGATTTTTGTAAGCGAGGACGGACAACTCTGATCGGCTCCCTTCATCCTAGGGTATACAACGAAGCCAAAAGATTTCCAACTGGTTGGTAACGCTATTACTCAAGGAGAACGCCGCCTCAACCACATTGACGTCGTGTGGAAGGGTTTTTTGGCACCGCACGATCTTCCACCAGTACCATACCCAAACCCCCCAGGGTATTCCCCCTCTCATCCAACCACTTCAGCAAGTCCCCCTCGGACCAGAGGTTAAGGGTAGAAAGGTTGGTTCCTCCACCTCCTCACTAGAGGAGCAAATAGACAAGTTCCACTTCGAGGGGGAAGCTTCAGGGGCAAAACAAGTGGTAGAAGTCTCGGACGCTGAGGAAGAAGGTGACAGGCAGTCCAACGTCCACCCATTTTTGATAACTGCCCTCCCCGACGACTCTTCGGACGAAGACATGGCGGATTTGAAACACCTAATGAGGAATAGGGGCCAAGAGGCCGAGCAGAAAGGCACTGGGACCTCTCAACCAGTAGTGACCCTACCTCCAGTGCCTTCCCAGGCTCCTGAACTCGGCTTGAAGCCCATACCGAACTTACAGAAGAAAAGGCCCCTCGAGCCTGAAGAGAGAGAGGTGGGGGTGCCACCAAAAACAAATAAGCAACAAAAGACGGCGAGAGATCGAGGCAAGAGGGCCTCTTCCACTAAAAGCTGCGATGAGAACGTCGGGGCTGAGGTTTGCCGAGGAGTAGGACCTCGCATATGGTCCCCAAGGCTGGAGCTAGATGGCGCTTCCATTCCTTGGGATACATCCCTCAGGAATTATGATGGGGGAAGGGCAGGATATGTTGTTGAGGCCTTACAGCAGCCACTCCTCCTTCCTTATGACATGGAGTCCTACAGGCGCTTCAACCAGCAGGAGCTCTTCTTATCCCTTAAGAGGGATATAACCATGGTAAATGAGCTCCCTCTCTTAATTCAGGTTCTGTTTTTAATTTGCTTTGCTTCCTTTCTTCACCTTATGCTGAAAATGTTGTTATGTAGATTACTCAGCAAATCTATGTTGCCGAGGAATGGAACAAAAAGTCTTACCTTAAGGCTCAAGTAGCAGCCCAGTCTCAATCCGAGGTGAAGAAAGCTCTTGGCCAGCTGAAGGAGGAGTATGCTCACACGTCCGAGCAACTTAAAGCTGTGACCAAGTAGAGGGACAACCTTAAGGCCGGCCTTAAAAACGCCGAGACCCAGGCCGAGGAGCAGCGCAAACAATTGCACATGTCAGAGATCAACCTAGCGACCGAAAGGGAGCTAGTGAAGGGTTTCAAAGCTGAACAAAAAGCCAGAGAGAGCGCCCGAGCAACCGGGCAGGAGGCTCAACTGGCCAAGGAGTCAGTTGAAGATGAGAGAAAAACGACATATCAGTTGGGAGTGGATGAGACTGGGAAACAGCTTACGGAGCAATTTGCTTCAGTTGCTTGCGAATACTGTGACGTAACCTGGCAAAAGGCACTGGACGCAGCGAGGGTCCCTCCAGACTCTCACCTGAGGCTACCTAGGAGCATATACTATGAACCAGACATCCGAGAGCTCCCAGAGACCGACCCCCTTCCTACTCCACAGCTTTTTGAGGCTATGGAGCAAAGCTTAGTCAGTCAAGCTCCCCCATCCACCCTTGATGCACCCAAAGAGGCTGGTCAAGCAGGTGATAAGGGCAAGCCAGCTGAACCAGCCAAAGACAAAGGCCAAGGGTTGGACGAAGAGAAGACTCCTGTTGAGTCCCAGAGCCAAGCCCCAGAAGCTGTTGCTCAGGTAGGCCAGGCTGCTGATCTTGTTGTCCCTCCAGCTCAAGAGTAGATACATAGGGCTTTTTTTTTTTTTTTTTTGGTAAGAGATTGTGAGCTACTCTTTTAATTAATGAAGTAGTTTCTCCTTCACATTTATTTCCTTTGCTGTGTGTGATACAACTTACTATTATTGTTAAGTCCTGTACTTTAACTTTATGGGGATGTGGGTGATCGTGATCCAAATATCATGTTAACAACGCGCATGACTAAGATTAGTATTAGAAAGGGGTAGAATGTATGAGAACTATTACTAAATAACAAAAACTACAGGGGTTACAGTAAAAAGCTTCACAAGCCTTTCTGAATGTGCACAAAAGAATAAGAGGCGATATAGGTTAGGGTTAATTAAAACCCATTCAGGAATTTCAATCATGGCTCATCAGAGAGTGATACTTCGATAAAAACTATTGCATTGGATTTAGATTCAAACATTCAGAGAGCTGTGATAGAGTGTTAACTAACTCAAGTCGTCTAGTCCAAGGACTACGGGCATAAATAGATTTAAGTTTAAACACTTAAAGAAATCGTAACAGAGTGCTAACTAACCCATATCATCTGGTTCGAAGACTACAGACATGAATGGATTTAAGTTTAAATACTTAAAGAAATCGTAACAGAGTGCTAACTAACCCATATCATCTGGTTCGAGGACTACAGGCATGAATGGATTTAAGTTTAAACACTTAATGGAATCGTAACAGAGTGCTAACTAACCCATATCATCTGGTATGAGGACTACAGACATGAATGGATTTAAGTTTAAACACTTAAAGAAATCGTAACAGAGTTGATATGCTGATTAAAAGATAAGTTTGATTAGTAATAATACCTTTTGAGGTTATTTACATTCCATGGGCGTGGTATCACATGACTGTCCAGGTCTTCAAGGAAATATGCCCCAATGCCAGCTCCTGAAGTAATGCGATTTGGCCCTTCCTAATTAGGCCCTAATTTTCCCCAAGCTGGGTTCTTTGCAGTGCCAACCACCTTTCTTAGTACTAGATCACCAGGTTCCAGAGGTCTGAGCCTTACGTTGGCGTCGTAGCCCTGTTTAAGCTTTTGTTGGTAATGCGCTAATCGGATCATTGCATTTTCCCTCATTTCATCAATTAGGTCCAAACTCTTCTCTAGCTGTTCATTGTTACCTGTCGGACTAAACGAGCTAGTTCTCAGTATCGGGAATCCAGTTTCCAAAGGCATGACAGCTTCAGCCTCGTAGGTCATTGAGAAGGGGGTCTCTCCGGTAGACCTGCGTGGAGTAGTTTTGTAAGCCCAAAGCACATGTGTCAATTCTTCTACCCATTTACCCTTCGCGTCATCTAATCTCTTTTTCAAGTCATTCACAATGACCTTGTTGACAGCTTCGGCCTGGCCATTACCCTGGAGATAAGCTGGGGTGGAGTACCTATTCATGATCCCCAGTTCGCTACAATAACTCCTAAATGCTTTGCTATCAAACTGCAGGCCATTGTTTGAGATGAGAATACACGGGACTCCAAATCGAGTAACTATACTCTTTCATACAAACCTTTGCACGTCTACGTCTTGGATGTTGGCAAGAGGTTCTGCTTCGACCCACTTAATGAAGTAGTCAGTGCCGACCAGTAGATATTTCTTATTTCCTGCAGCCTCAGAGAATGGTCTCATGATATCCAAGCCCCATTGGGTGAAAAGCCATGGGCTAGATAGCGGGTTGAGAGTCCCCCCTGGCTGATGAATGTGTGGGGCAAATCGCTGACACTGATCACATTTTTTAACATAATCTTGGGCTTCTTTTTGCATGTTTGGCCACCAATAACCTTGAGTGATGGCTCGGTGAGCCAAGGATCTACCTCCAGTGTGGCTTCCACAGATTCCTTCTTGCAGTTCCTCTAATAACAGCTCAGCCTTTTCAGGATACACGCACAACAAGTACGGTCCTGAATAGGAATATAGTTTCTGATCTTCAGACAACCAGAACCTGGCTGCTTTCCTCTGAATTTTATCGGCTTCTCCCTTCTCTTCAGGCAAGATATCTTCCTTTAGAAACTTAACCAAAGGGTCCATCCAACTGGGTCTAGCCCTGACCTAATGTACTTGAACTATTTCTTTTCCTGCTTCGGTAGGTTTATGCAAGTCCTCGACATGGATAACTCTCGGCAAATCTTGTGCCGAAGAGGTGGCTAGAGTGGCCAAAGAGTCAGCGTGTGAGTTACCATTCCTAGGAATATGCAGCAAGCTGAAAGATTCAAACCCTGACTGCAGATGTTTAACTCGGCTCAAGTATCCCTGCATTCTTTCATCCTTTGCCTCAAACTCCCCTTGTACTTGACCCACAATCAGCCTTGAATCCGAGAATAACTTTACTGCCTTTCCCTCCATCTTTTGGACCATACTCATCCCCATCAATAGGGCTTCGTATTCCGCCTCATTATTTGTTGTCGAGAAGCCTAGCCTTAATGCTTTTTCAATAATGATTCCCTTGGGGGATATCAGCACTAGCCCCACTCCAGAGCCTCTCTGGTTTGCAGCACCATCCACGTACGCCTCCTAATAGGAAGGGCCTTGTCGAGAGATCATACCAACCGATTTTTCATCCATGTCTGGTGTAAGCTTCACTTCTTCTAATCGGGGCTCCGTGAACTCGGCTACCAAATAAGCAAGCACCTGGCCCTTGACCGAGGTGCGTGGCATATACTTGATATCAAAAGCCCTTAGGATCGCCCCCCATTTTGCAATTCTTCCAGTGTAGTCTGCACTTCAGAGTATAGTCCTGAGCGGAAGCTGGGTGAGAACGACGACTGTATGGACTTGGAAATAGTGTGGGAGCTTTCGTGTACCGAGCACCACTGCTAGAATAGCCTTTTCCAACGGTAAATAACGGACCTCGACTTCATGCAGCGACTTGTTTACACAATAAACGGGTCTCTGCACACCGCCATCTGCTTGGATCAGTACCAAGCTTACAACATGGGTAGCTACAGCGATATACACAAATAAGACCTCGTCGGGCTCAGGGTTGGACATGATTGGGGGTCGAGCTAGGTAATCTTTTAACTGTTGGAAGGCCACAGCACACTCTTCTGTCCACTCGAATCCTTTTCACTTGTTAATCAAGGAAAATAAAGGCCGACACCTATCCGCTAATCGAGAGATAAATCGATTTAGGGCTGCCGTCATCCCTGTCAGTTTCTGAACTTCCTTGGGATTCCGAGGAGCTTACAGCTCATTGATGGCCTTTATCTTATCAGGGTTGACCTTAATTCCCCTGTGAGTCACCATATATCCTAGAAACTTGCCTGATCTCACACCAAATGAGCACTTAGAAGCGTTCAAGTATAGCTTGTATTTCTGGAGAACTTCAAAGGTACTTTCTAGGTCTTTCACATGCTCGGCCACCACTTTGCCCTTCACCACCATGTCATCTATGTAAATCTCAATATTTCTTCCTAACTGTGGTTCAAACATCCTCGTCATCATCCTTTGGTAAGTAGAACCCGCATTTTTCAAACCGAATGGCATCACCTTATAATGGTAGTTACCCATGGGAGTCACAAAAGCAGTCTTCTCCTGGTCTTCCAGGGCTAAGGGTATCTGATGATAGCCTTGGAATGCGTCCAAGAAGCTCATTCGGGGGTGTTCGACAGTGGCATTTACCAGCCGATCGATTTTTGGCATGGGAAATGGATCTTTAGGGCATGTCTTATTTAAGTCAGTGAAGTCTACACATACTCACCATTTCCCATTCTTCTTCTTCACCACCACAGTATTTGCCAACCACTCTGGGTAGAAAACCTCTTTAATAGCTCCAGCTTGTTTGAGCTTTACTACTTCTTCTCTGACTGCTTTAGTGTGTTCCCTCGATGAATGCCGATGGGGCTGCTTTTTAGGGGTGATCATGGGGTTTACTTTCAAATGGTGGCATATAAATTCCAGATCCACCCCTGGGGCTTCATAAGCGTTCCAGGCGAACACGTCGTGGTTCTCCTTGAGAAGTCGCACTAACTCCTCTTTTTCCTGCAAAGGTAACTAGGGTCCGACTTGAAAGAATTTTTCAGGATTATCCCCAATGATGACTTTTGTCAAATCTTCACACCTTGCGCCCTTGTCCGGATCTTCAGTGGGCGATGCCCGGTGCTTTGGTTGCTATAAGCCCCTTTCGGCTCTAGTTGATGACTCGACTCCTGGCTCATGCTGAATGGCAACCACTAAGCATTGCCTAGCTACGGATTGATCCCTCCGAATTTAGCAAACCTGGCCTTCGGATGGGTATTTGATTTTTTGATGTAAGGTAGAAGAAACCACCCCTAACGCATGCAGCCAAGGTCTGGCTACAATCACCGTATAGGGTGAGAAAACGTCCACAACTATGAAATTCACCTCCACCACCTTTGAGCCAATTTGCACAGGTAGTCGTATTTGGCCCTTCGGAGTAACAACTCTTCCTTCGAAACTTATCAGCGGAGAACTATATGATGTTAAGTCACTAAGTTTGAGGTTCAGCCCCCTGTAGAGATCAGGGTACATTATTTCTGCAGCACTACCTTGGTCAACCATCACCCGTTTCACATCATACCCCCCAATTCTGAGGGTGACGACCAACGCATCATCATGAGGTTGGACAGTGCCCACCTTGTCCGCGTCTGAGAAACCTAAAACTAGTTAATCGTCCAGTTTACACCTCTTCGAACCCTGGCCAGATTCCCCTGCAGGTAACCAATCCACCGACATGATCTTGGATGGCCAGGACTCTGTTCTCCCTAGGGCTGCAAAGATAACATTGATAGTTCTCAGAGGGGATTTTAAAGGATCATCCTTCTGGGACTCTGCACTCATCGGACCTCCTCGGCCACTAGTGTGATGTAAGAGATGTCGTAGTTTCCCTTCGCCGACTAGTTGGTCCAAATGAACCCACAAACTCCTGCAGTCCTCAGTCGTGTGTCCATGATCCTAGTGGTATTGGTAATAGAGATTGCGATTACGTCTATCAGGATTCCCTACCATCTTGTTCGACCACTTGAAGAACGGCTCGTTCTTGACCTTTTCTAAAACTTGATGGACTGGATCTTTGAATATGGTGTTGACAGTCTAGGGGTTGGCTACTCCTGACTGCGCCGGAAAATCTCTCCTCGGTTTGCTGTTGGCGTATCGATCCGACCTGAAATCCCTCCTCTCTTGGGAGATAACCTTCTCCTTGCCTTTTCCTTGTTGTTGGTCTTCTTTAACTCTCTTATACTTCTCAATGTGGTCCATTAGCTGATGCATGCTAGTAACGGGTTTACCAGACAAGGATGTCCTTAAACCATGATCAATAGGGAGGCCGAGCTTAAACGTTTCTAGGGCCATTGCATCAAAATTGTCCTCCATGTCATTAAACATCTCCTAATATCTGTCCGAATACACCTTCAGTGTTTCTCCTTCCTGCATGCTCAAAGACAGCAGAGAAGACAAAGGTCGGGCCACTCTTTGACAAGTGACAAAACGTGAACCAAAAGCTTGGGTAAGCTCTTTGAAAGAGTTGATGGAATTTGGGTTCAGCCCATTGAACCACCTCATGGCAACTGGCCCAAGACTGGAAGGAAAAACCTTACACATCAGCGCTTCGTCCCTAGAGTAGACAGCCATCCTTTGGTTAAAATGACTCACGTGTTCCACGGGGTCTGTTTTACCGTTGTAGATGGTGAACGTTGGTTGGTTAAAGCGCCGAGGAAGTCTCGCCTCTTCAATCCTGCGCGTGAAGGGTGACCTAGAAATCTAGTTTAGAGCCCTACTCTTGACGTTGTGTCCCACGTCTCCACGTGATGGACTTCTGCGTTGCTCCTTGCGATGAGATTCCTCTTCATAAGTATAGGACTCGCTGGTTGGTGTCCTGGATTTATGTTAGTAAGTGACATCCGGCTCATCATCAGGGTCCTCATCAGAATGCGAGGAAGCCCGTTTCCTCTTTGCATGGCGTAACTCCCTTTTTAGCTTCTTAATCTCCCGTTGCAAATCTCGGTTCTTCTCTGCATGGGACATGTAACTCCCACCATGTGATTGATTATGACTAGAGGGCACGGTGTGTACGCTACCCTCGCGTTCTTGTCTTTGCTCCAGGTTAAGAAAAGGGTCCATGTGCTGAGATGCCCTAGACTCCGCTTCTTGTTGACCGTGTCCAACCATCACCTACTATTGTCTTTGCCCCTGCACAAGCTCTTCCTACAGACGGCGCCAATTTTAGGGTCTATTTTTGTAACCCAAGCCCAAAGGATATGGGTTAGAGGCCCAACGTACCCAGGACAATGAATTTGTAGAGAGTGGGCGAGAGAACTCGGCTGGTTATGAAGTAAATAATGGTTGGCTAGGTTACTTGCAGTGATGATAACATGAAATAATGCTTGAACAATTCCATGAATGAATGTCCGAAGAGATGTTTTATTAAGTGAACAGTGATTACAACGTTCAGAGCTACAGTAAAGTTTCTCTCTTTTTTTCTCTCGTCCCTTTCTTATCAGGGACCCTTCTTCTTTATATAGCACCCTTTCCCATCATATCTATCGTCCACCTGTTCTTCATCTGCGTATCTACTTGAGTACATGTCACGTCATGTGTCCACTTTAGTTCTTTGTGAGTGACGGTAGCTAAGGTTACATTGTTCAGGGGTTTTCTCCACATAAATGCGGTCAGAAAAGCTGTTGCAGTGCATTAAATACGGTGGTAGTAGCTTTTCCTTTAGATATTTCGTCGTTCTGATCATCTCCAGACCTACCCAGAACTTATCATTATCATTAGGACTGCTAGGAAGATTATTCGGACCTTCCACACGTTTGTTTAATCAAGGCTATTTGTGGCCGAGGAGTAAGACATCTTCAGACCAGTAGTGACCTCTTCGGGCGGTACTCCCCCTCTACCTCTGGGCTTCCTGCCTTCAGATGGACTGTCCCCACCCAATTATTTCTCCTCGAAAATATAATGCTCCTTAACACAGTGCCTCAAGCCCATTAAGTAGTTCTGGGTTTTTACCCCCCACATTATTCATTTTAATTAATAATTTGACCATTAACTACTCTTAATGTTTATTTATATTATAAAATGATGACTTTAAATTGCTGTAAAATGTAGTAATTTCACTACTTTTTTTTTTACTAGAAAGAATTTCATTCTTACATATATATAATCAAACATATTATATATGGTTAGATTACTAACAAAAATAAATAGTATGAATATCGATATGAAAAGTCAAATATTAAGGACCAAATGATTTTTTTTTTTTTAACTGAAACGTGAATGGTCAAAATAACTTCCTCTCTAAAAAGAAATCAATACACACTCTTAGATATAAAATAACCACAAACTTTGAGGACAATTAATAAGTGTACTTTAGTCTTGAAAAAAAGAAAATTATTAAGTGCTCTAGGAGTATTATAAATATGTATTCATTCCTCTTACATGAATAATGTGTCCCGTTGTGAATTTAATTAGTGATTTCTCAAAAAAAAAAAATTAGTGAGACCCACCATTTATGTGAGAGGAAGAAGTACGTATTTATGATACTCTAAAAGTACACAATAATTTTCTCTAAAAAAACACAAAAAAGAGGCATAAATATAGCTTACACCTACTAAATTTTCTCAAAATTTATTTAATTTGGTGCTTTAAATTTGAAGTTATTGGACTAAAATAACTAACTTCAAACTTAAATGACTAAAATGATTTTTTAAGCAGAATTAGTAGATGTAAATTGCATTAATTTGCCGCTAAAAAATACCTGCGATAAAAAGCTTTTTGGACCCCATTAATAATAGGACACTTCTCCCGGAGTCCAACCTTGCGAGTACTGTCCTCCGTTAAAGAATAAAGAAAAATAGGATATTCGAGACTCCTTTTTTTTTTTTTTTTTTTTTTTTTTTTTTTGGGGGGGGGGGGGGGGGGGGGGGGGGAGAAATGAGACTCCAAATTTTGAACACTATATGGAATTGGCCAAACGGGTTAGACGAAAATACCTCTTTCATGTTTCTAAATATAGTACTGTAGGTTGTGATAAACATTGAAGTAATGACATGTAAATTTTCTCTTCCTTTTGCAATCATATACCAACATACAAATTTTATCAACATATCATGTCGACCCTCAATAATTACGAAAGTCCAAAACGTTACATCTTTCATGTCTTTCAATGGGGTGTGAGGTGTCAAACATGCTTTGTCATGCGCTATTCCATCTTGTCATCTTGTGCCAATTTTTCCCGCAATAGAGACATGACTGATTGACACATTCTCTCTCTCTCTCTCTCTCTCTCTCTCTCTTATTTATAAGTTACTGTTTTATACATATTATATTATAAGAGAGATATTGCGTCTACAACAATTTTACAATATTTTTACAACAAATCATAGGTGGTTAATTATTATTGGTTCAAATTTGAAACTAATAGTAAGATTACTTTTTTGCCCCAACAATAATAACCGGTAACAACTTTCCACTTAAGATTTATTGTAAAATTATTGTAAAAATGTTGTAGACATAACATTTATCTATATTATAATCTATCTTAAAAATCTCATAAATGTTGGCCCTTTTCTTTTTCATTTATATCTTGTTAATGTTAAAGTTATCACGTAAAATTAATAAAATACCCCCTACCCACCTCTCACTTGAAAAAAGGAGGAGAACCTCGTGATTATAGAGGTGTTTGGTAGAATAGTTTGAAAATTATTGTTTGTAATTTTTTGAAATACATGTGAGTGAAAAAGTGTGTTAAAATGCGTGAAATGTTGTTTAAAAACTAAAAAATCTTGTTTAAAAATACAAACCAAACGGGCTATATACCTCACTCTACCTTGTTATAATCTCTATATATTTTTGAAATTAAGGGCATGACAAAAAAAAAAAAAAAAAAAAGAATAGTTAATTATTTAGTTTATTACACTCTTTTCTCCCATAAATGTGCGCTCTATTACACTCCATTTTGCAATCATGGCTCAAATAGTTTTTAAGAGTAAAATGGCAATCTTGTCTAAGAAAGGCTAATAATGTCATTTACATTTTTAGATGGACAAAAAATTATTTACAAACATCATCAAATCCTATAATGATCATAATGATAGAACGAGTGTTTAACACTACTTTCTCATCATTCGATTGTTTAATTACTTTACTAATATTGTGATTGATTTGATAATTGAGAGTAAACTACTACTTGTGATTGAATTTAGTTCTCAACTTGTTGCACTCTCACTAACTAAAGTGTCAAAATAGAAATATTGGAATTCATATAATGTAATAGGAATTCAACATATATCGAATGCAAGAAATACCCTCTCCATCACTAAGATTTCTTTAGAGTATATTGTACTCTTCAATTACCATTTAGAAATGACCATGAATTCACGATTGTGTGATTTTAGTCATTTGATTACTTGCTAGTTTAAGATAGGTCAATGCTCCTACTTATTCTTTTTGTCAAAAAATAAATAAATACTACCTAAGTTCCAAATTGTTTGTCCTATTTAGAAAACACAACTTTTTAAGGGAATATTATTTATTATCTTGTCTTTTAAATAAAAAGATATAAATTTCCAAAATTACTCTTAAACAAAGTTCTCAAAAAAATTTATCATCTAAAGTGCATGTGTTTGGTAGGGACATAATAGAAAATTCAATAAATTAATGGCTTTTAATTTTAGAAACATGACAAAATTTTAGAACATTCTAAAATGGAATACAAGACTAACAATTTGCGACAAATGAAGTAAATACTTGGGGTTTATTGAAATCGATAGGAAAAAATGTGTAAAAAGTGGAGCCACCAAAAAAAATTTTAGATTTTGGAATAATTGTGAAAATTAGTTATAAATTCATATCTTAATCAAATGGAAATAATGTCATTTTAAGATACCAAAGCCAGTGTTAAAATTGACATCAAAAGAACCCATAACATGCAAAATCCAAATGCAACATAACATAATTTTCTTCCTTTCTTTCTTTCTTTCTTTCGGATAAATAAGTTATTTCATTAAACCAAATAGTAAGATACAAGAAAAGAAAAGATATCATCTTCTTAAAACATTTGCATGACTGCATCAATGGAAGCAATAGTGCTTATTCCAATTTCCATCAAACATCATACATAAGCTTCCTCCAAAGAAATCTAAAAAACAAAGTTCAGGACGCCAAGGTGGTTGGTCCACAACTGTCATGTACACAAGCCAAGATATCTTTGTACTCTCTATTAATAGTGAAGGAATCATATACCTTTCCATCTCTGCTCTTCTTGTACTCAAAGAGGAGAGAAGAGCGATTGAATGCTGTCAGTTTGACAAATCCAAAGTCATAGTCTCTGTATAAACTCCAATCCGGTATCCCTTCGAAGAATGATCCCAAGTGGTGCCCTGCCCCTCCAGCAACAATATGGATGGTTCCATTCATGGTACCCGAATAATGAGATTCTTCTGAATTAACACACGTGTTCTACACCACCAGCATTAATAATACATGATTAGAGAAAATTGCATGCAACTGATCGTAAAGTTAATAGGTAATTCACTACGAGGAAATTTAAAAGAGAAAGATATTGTAATGTTAAGCTATAAAGAGTTGGATAATTAAGAACTGCAATTGGGGATTTGCATTGTTTAATAGGTTATTCTTCTACATATAACTAATGAAAAATTTTGCATGACAATAATGGGGTTGAGTTTCTGACTCACTATCTAAAAAGCTTATATTCAATCTTTTTAATGGTTCCAAAGTGTCCAAAAATTATCCAAAAACTGGACTACGTTTTTTAACTGGTTTCATTGCTTTGAGTACCAAAACTATATCAAGACCCTCAAAAGATCTATTAATAGGTAATGATTTAAGCGCCTCCAGGAAGCATTTATTGCATGCATTGAGCAACACAAAATGCAACATTCAATGGTGGTGTGTGAGCAAGAGTTGCATAGATACTAACTTATTAGGAAATAAATTACTTTTACTAATGTATGCATGAGAATGAGCTACTCCATATATCTAAATTTAACCATACCTGGTAAATGGGGCATGTCCTTTCATAGTTATGGACGTGGCCATAAAATGCAATATCCACCCTGTACTTCTGCCAAAGCTTCTGCAAATCATCCCTTCCCATGGGCTCATCAAACGAGCCTTCTTGGCCAAAGTAGTTGTTTGAGGAATAGCCGAGGGGACGATGAGCAGCAAAGATTAACCAAGGTTGTTTTCGTCTATCAACTGATGCAAGACAGTGCTCAATGAACTTATACTGTTCTGTACCTGCTCTCCAGTCATGCTCACTATCAGCTATACAAAAGTGAAACATGCCATAATCCGTTGAATACCTGCATATTAATTGAAATTGTGATCACAAAACCTAAGAATGAAAAAACATGCCCTACAACTTGGAGAAAATGGACCAAGAGTTCAACTCCTCTATTTTTAATTAAATCCGATGATGCACAAAATCGTACTAATGAAATGGATAAAACTGCCAGAAAAATATATATGCCATTTACCAGAACTTAGCTCTATTCTCTGCAGGAACGTAGTATAAGGTCTCAGCAATCACACCACATTCACCACCTGAATCTGTACCTGCATAGAAGGAACCTGAATCTGGCCAATCACGTTCATGATTACCACTGCAAAATGATCAACTAAAAAATTTATTGAAGGCCATTTTCATTAAGTAATACCTAAAATCTAAATCTTAATATAGATGAAAACAAGTAATGATCAGTTACACAAACCTGGCAACCATATATGGAACAGCTGATGCAATGGGCTCCACCTGTGATGTGAATTGGTCCCAATCTGCAATGTATCCATCTGCATATGCTAGATCTCCTATGTGGAATACTATATCATAATTTGGCAAGTCCTTGATGAGTTGATCGGTAGTGTTAAGTGCACCTGGGTCTTTATTGTTGTATTCATTTGAACCATCGCGCTCACCCTAAAGGAAACAAGAAGAAATGTGAGTCTTTTCCTTATCCATCATTTACATGAAACTTAATTTAGCAAACAACATACAATCATACACACAATAGTAGGGGAGGAATTGCATTTGAGCCTTAAACTTCTGGTAAGGATTCTTAAGCACTAGATTGAGGGGCAAAAAATGAATGGAGGCATTTTATATATTTAAAAATGACTTTAAAAAAAAATTAAATATTGCTTAAACTCTATTATCTTATTTTAGATGTAAATTATTAATTAACATGAACTGCCTAGAATTTTTTTTTTTTTTTTTAAAGTCTACAGATACAAAAAATTTGACAAAATTTTTCACACCTATTAATGTGGCAAATTAATAGTGGTAAGTAAAAAAAATGATGTTAGTGATATATGGAGTTAGATGAGAGCTAGTAAAAGTTTGTCTACTCAACTATTGTGAAAAATGTTGTGAAATTTTTTGTGTATTACTCTTTTTTTTTAGAAGTGCTAGATTTACAACATTTTCACAATAAATCCTAGATGTTAAGTTATTACTAGTTATAATTTGAATTTACCATTGAAATTACTTTTTAAACTATCAATAACAACCAACAACAACCTGCCCCTTCAAATTTATTGTGAAAATATTCTGAAAAATATTATGAACGTAAAATTTCTCTTTTGATAAAAAAATATTATTTTATTTATTAGATAATATTTGAACTTAATTAATACTATTATAATGAAAGAAATAGTCATAATGGTCAAAATTAGGGTTTTTTTTTTTTTTTTTTTTACTTGGAGCCTTAGGCAACTGCTTTCTTTGCTTATATGGTAGAGCCAGTTGTGACTAGACTAAATGCAAGTTTTGTATATATAAGAGCCTAGTAGCCTAGTAGACAAATAGAAAAACCATATACAAAGTACTTGAGATCTAGGGGGAGAAATTATTTAAACTGCAAGATTAGCAAAGCCTATTGTAACTCTCTCAAAAAAAAAAAAAAAAAAAATCAAATCCTATTTGTTATAAAAATGTTGTGTACATAACACTACTCATCATGAAAACAATCTGGTCTTCTTTTAAAATGAAAAATTTTAGAAATATTATGGACATAACACTTCTCATCATAAAAATGTTAGGCCAAATGATGATATGGTTTTGCTATTTGTCTCAACTCTCAAGGGTTGAAGATATAGAAGGCAACAATAGAATATAGAGAGGCCGTTTGGTCACCGAGTTTAAACACTAGTGTTCAGTGTTTAAACACTGAACACTAGTGTTCAAAAATAAAAACACGCATTTGGCAACATATCTGTGTTCAGTGTTGCTTGAAAATTATTGTTGAAAATATAGTTTTTAAATGATGCTTTTTGAAATCACTTGTGGCCTCTTTTTAAACAACGAACAACATTTTTCAAACACCGTCAGAATCACCTGATGTGACATATTTGTGTTCAGTTTTCTTCCTCAAATCAAACTCTCTGCCCTCATCAAATAAAAAATTTATTTTATATAGGGTGTCAGCTTTTTTAAAAATCAAATACACACATACCAAACACATATTTATATTTTTCAAATACTGAAACATGTTATATAAATCATGATACTAAACACATTTTTTTATTTTATAAACACTAAAACACATTTTTCAACAACACTTTTTAAACCACAGTTTTCACATCTTTTTAAACAACAATTTTTGAACTCTATGACCAAATGGGCCTAGAGTATTTGAAGGCATCCATGAAAATTTGAAGAAATCAATAAACCGAAGATAGTTGCAGGCCTTAATTAAGTGAAATACACATCAACATTAACTCATATCTCATCGCTTTGCATATATTTCATGGGAGAAGCATAGTCATTAGTGCATGGATGTCTTAATCTTTAAATTTCCTGCTGACATTGTACTAGTAGTTTGGTTAGATGCATTGGATTTTTTTAAAGGTGAATACTTCTTTAAATTTTTATTTTCTGTTGTTTATTATTTTGAGTTTGTTTTACCTTTCCCAAGTCGCCAAATATTATAACACGCTGTAATGAATCCTGTCCTGGATATGGGGATGATTTGAAAGAATAGGTTTTGCTCCAGATATATGAACCATTAGATAAGATATGACCCATCCTGTAGGAGTACCTGAAAACCATTATAACAACCTTTAGCAAATATCTTTAATACTTTCAAGAACAATTTTATGTCATGGAAATTAGTTTAAAAACATACACACTGTTTGGCCACAAATTTGTTAAGAAACTTGTATGTGTGAAACCAGGATCATGCCAACCAACTGTGCGGGCAGGTGCACCTGCAAAAGTGCAAATCAATAAGGAAACTCATCATGAAACAACATTATATAACATTAATTAATCTGTTCTAGAAGGAATAAAAAGAAAAAGTATAGGTCTAGAAAATTTGTGTGTTCAAACTTCAAAGTGATAAAAGTTCATGCTCGATCCATGTAACACACCTAGAAATAAAAAGTAATACATTTGTAAAGAGGAAATAAGCAAATTAATGACCAAGACTTTCTAACCACATATGTAATTTTGAACTGACAGGATTTTCAAGTATTATTTATTAAAGGGTTCAGTTAAAGGTTTACCTTAAGACATTCATTGACTTTTCTCTTTATTAAAAGACTAGAGCTTTCTTAGAAGGAAAAAGGACAAGTCCCAAGATTTATTTTATCTCCGATTACTATAAGTAAATTGAGAAATACAATTGTTTGTAATATAGAACAAGGCTACCTTATATACTTCAGTCTGTGGAAGCACTCTTGGATGTTAAGAACTCTTGGTGAATAATTTAAAATAACTTGAAAGCATAAAAATATAGCAGTAATATTAGTCAATGATTGCAAATCTCAAATTCACTTGACGACTATGGTTGCTTTCTGATAGTTTACTAATACAAAAAGTATGTGAATATATAATCAGGGACTTCTTACATCACTAAAAGCTTTCACTCAAACCAATAAATTAAATAGATCTAGTATGATAAAATTGGAGTTAATAGTAAAACTATATATGTAAAGTGGTGCAATCATGAGTAGATGAGATTTTTTTATAACATACCACACAAGCTGTTCTGTTCAATTGTCAATGTTCCAGCTGGGGATCGCATATGTGTTTCTCCTTTCAAACCCCATTCAACAAATGGAACAGCTTCATCTATGGAATAGCCACTCGTCCAGGTTACTGTCATCTGCATATGTAACATCAAAAAATCATATATGTAATTTTTTTTTTTTTTATAGAAGATTCTAAAGAGAATTATCAATTAGTGTAAACTTACTTCATTCCATAACTTTCCATGAGCTAGACGTGGATATACAGGTGCTTTTGGATTGGCAAATGATATGAAATTTGAAACTGCGACCAGCTTAGGCTGCAAGATAGTCCATATGATAGTGTTATTAACATATCATCATTGAAGCATAAGAAAATATGTAGAAAGAGTAGTCCTTGACACACAATTGACAAACCGCCTGAAAACAATGCAAAGGAAAAGTCTGCCCGCTGATTGATCAACTCGAACTTCAAAGAATTTTTGCCTCTTTTGCTGTACTTTGAATTGGAGAAATTTGCGTACTTATACTAGAAGAAAGGCATTCATGTCACATAGGTTAGATAAGCAAGAACCAAGATGTTTTTTAGTGTAACTTTTAACCTCAGTTTCAAAATTTACACCATACACACCTTTATTGGGCTTGTACATAAATATGGAGACTCAATTTCATCATTTTCTGGTGTACAAGTTGATGAGCTGCATTTTTAAAATAAAATTCCATCAATTTCTGGACTAAAACAAGATGCATAATTACTGCATAATACTATTCTCCATGGAATTGTCTATGAACGTAGTCTCAGTTAATGAATGAAAAATTCAATCCCTGAAGAGGCACAATTAATACAATAAGCTAGACAGTTCATAGTGACACAGATATACTTGAATTTTGCAGGAGAAAAGACTGCAACCCAATCATCCTCGGAAGGGTCAGGGTTTACAAGATCCACTGTCACCCATGCTTTGTCCTCACCCTGTAATCATATATAAAACATCGTTACAATCACAAAAAGTTATTTTATTTTATTTTATTTTATTTTATAAATGAAATCAATCACAAAAGGGTTGAATGTATATAATATATGTGAGTTTCTGTGTAGATTTAATTACTATTAGTGTAGCCAATAAAATGATTTTAAAAAAATTGTAATTATACAACATCACTTATATATACTTGAACTCTTTATTACTGACATAATTTTATCACACCCCAAGCCATAACAACAATTAAAAATAAAAATAAAAAAATGAAAAAAGTGGTCAATTTTTTGTCTCACTAGATTTATAATTTTTATATTTTATTTGAGTTGTAAACTGATGAGATACCTCTATTGTTTTCTTTGAAAATGAAATTACTCTTTCATTGAAAAATGAAAAACAAAAAGGCTACCAGAACTATGCTCAACAAATGAACCACCCTAACATTAATGAAGTCAACAATAATCTTTTTACGAGAAAAATATACAAAATTCCTTAGTGATCTCCTCATAAAATGTGAGATTTGAAGTTTTGACTTTTGAGCGTAACACTTAACCTCTTATACAGTATTGTTTTATGGATAAGGTAACATCTAATTTTCTTAGAGTACCAGTATCAAAGGGTGTAAACACTCCCAATTGCTATTTTACAACTCAAGACACCCAAATAAAACTTCATCCAGATATGTAAACTTAAAAAAAAATTTACAACATTGCTACAGTAAGGTTGCATATATGCAACCTTATTGTTCATAGGTTGTAAAGAAAAAAATAATATTTTAATCTTGTACGTGGTTGTGTGTGAATAGAGACAGAGAGTGGGAAAAAAGAGAGAGAATAGTACTTTTTATTATTTTATTAGGTAGTTTATATTATTTTATTAGATTGTATGTAAAAATAAAAATTGGAATGTTTGGTGAGTTATGAAATAAGATAGTAAAATAGATAAAACGGTGTTTGAGGATGTAAAATAGTTTTTTTATTTTTTATTTTTTATTTTTTGCATCTCTAGATGCTAGTTTTCTTAGAGGTTTTTAGTGTAACACTTAAGCCCCTTATGATTTTTAGTGTAACATAAAACCACCATGTGGTACCATTTTATATGAAAATAATATAACATGAATCTCACATGAATAACTCATCATTTGTTTTCATGAATATTGAACAGTTTACACATAAAACAACACAACAAAAGGGTTGGGTTAGGTCGTCTAACTCAAAACTTCAAGGAATTCCATATTTTTCAGAAAACCCATAAGGGTTCCTTTTCTTTTCTTTTTCTTTTTTTTTCCTTTTATATTATGATGTAAAAATATGTACCACCAAATGTTCACGAAAATTCAATTAATCTTATCACATATGGACCCACCTACATAGGGACAAAACTAGCATTGAATTTCAACTTTGGTTCCTGGCTAAATCATAGATTAAAAAAAGGAATTCAAGAATATTAAAAAATAAGCTAAAATTAGAAACTTAATCAACAACTGAAAAATAAAACTAGCATCCATTTAGTGTTCACAGAACCCCTTCCGATTGATTTTCCCTTAAAACACGGTACTCTCCTAAATTTTTGAGCGTAACATTTAACCTTTTTTATATTATTATTTTATATGTAAATCATTAATTGTGTAACACCTAATCTCACTTTCGAAGGTTTTGTGTATATTTCTTAACTCCTCATGATTTTTAAATGCAACACAAAATTCCATGTTGTATTATTTGATATGGAAATAATATAACACATAAGTAACTAATTGTTTGTTTTTATGGATATTTAATAGTTTACATGTTAAAAAATACCATAAAGGAGTAAGTTTAATGCTCAAATTTAGGGGTTGCATGTTTTACAGAAAACTACAAAGGGTGTCAATCATTTCTTGATAATCTGATTGACACTCTTTGGAGTTTTCTTGATAATCAGATTATCAAAGGGTGTCAATCATTTTAATAGTATCAGAGAATAGTAAATTATGCTGGCAATTAGCAAATATGTGGACAGAAATGTAGACAGAATAATCAATCACAAAAATTCAATCATCTTAATTATTACAGATGGACCCACTACATAGAGACACAGAACTAGAATTCAACTTTGGAGGGCCAGATCATGAATTAAAATTTTCTTGGAATTTAAGAATAAAAAATAAACTAAGACGTACTAGATTAGAAACTAAATTAACGAGTGAAAAAAAAAAAAAAAAAAAAAAAAAAAAAAACCAGTACCTATTTAGTTTTCACAAAATTTAAAATGGAAAGGAGGCAAAATGCTTGTTTCTCAATACATTTCAATCAATTATCTATCAAAAAGAAAAGCAACATGTATTTAAATCTCAAAAATTATATATGTTTGATTCAGTGATATTGGGCTTTTGCCCTTATTTTGCTAAAATAATAGCAATATGTTCCTGTTTAAAAACTATTTAAGTTCGTGTCCCTGTTTTGAAACTTAATTCTAGCAAAATCGAGTTACAAGTGGAACTTGACATTAGCAACGTCGAGTTCTATGCATATTTTACCACTTAATTTATTTTATAAAAAAAAAATTAAGTAAAACTCAACTTTGCTAAAGTCAAGTTTTAATTAATAATTTACATATAACTCGATTTTGAGAATATTGAGTTTTATACTGAACTTGATTTTGTTAAAATCGAGTTTCAAAAACTGGGATACGGACCTAAATAATTTCAAAACAAAAACATATTGCTGTTATTTTTTGTAAAATAAGAACAAAAGCCTAATATCCCATGTGCAAAGACAAAGAACCCTTTAGAAAATTACCTTCCGTTTTGAAAGACTATAAGCATAAATATAACTATTCTATTTTTTTTTTTTTTAAAGAGGTAGAATTTTTATTTTTTAACTTTTTTCTACCAACTATTTGACATAAGTAATATATATATATATGTGTGTGTGTATTCTTGAGACCTATTACCATCTCCATTAAATTTTTGAAGGAAAAAATAAATAAAATATTTTGATAAAAAAGATGAAGCACATATTATGCATATTCAAAAGTAAGAGACTACCTTAAAAAATATAGGTTTTTGTTAATGAATGCCTTAAGGGGGCAATGGTTAAGATGCATTAAATACTTTAATCAATAATATTTTTTATACATTTTACTAAAAAATAAAATCAAACTATACACATTTATTAAAAAAAAGTACACATAACTACAATAAATTTGTACGTCAATGAATCATTAACAAATGTTTTTTTAAAATGTACAATATAACTCATAATTAAGCATTTATTAATCTATAACTTATGTCTTTACGTTATTTGTTAACAAAACCCTAAAACATAAATCAAAGATTGATATTGCTTAAAGGTCCTTAAACCCTTACTTCTTAACTAGTAAAAAAAAAAACATTTTAAAAAAAATTTAAAGTTAAACAAAATTTTTAAATATTTTATTATAAAAAAAGTTTTTTTAAACCTTTTTGGATCAATTGAATTCTTGGGAGTTCAGTTGGGAGGTTTGGCATTTTCTCAGTCAAATTATTTTATAGAAAATCCTTCTTTTTTTTTCTTTTTTTTTTTCTTTTTAGGAGTGTATTCCTTTTTGCTCTAACATCATTGTTCTGTCCTTACGCCTACACACACATGAAATAAATATTAAATACCATAAAAGAATGTGTACAAGTAACTCAAAATGGAAAAATATGAACGAGAATTGTCGCATTTTTTTGGTATATACAAGCATCACTCTTTCACTTAAAAAGAAAATAGCTAGAATGGATAATACTTATATATTTGAGGAGTATAGTTTCCTCCTCTTACGTGAAGGACAGGTTTCATGGTGGGACTCACATATGTAACCCACTTCTCATATAAGACAAAGAATTATTGCTTCCGAAATATTTAATAATTTTTCACTAAAGTAAGCACTGTATGATATACCTTGAAACCGAGAATGAGTGGGCTCGCTTTAATGGAGACCGAGTTACGGAGTGCAAGAGTGGTTTTATAAATGTTGATCTTTGATAGTGGATGCTTGTCCAATTCATCATGTCTACTATGACGGTGACTGTGAATCGAAGCCAAGCTCAAGCTTGCCAAGCAGCACCAAAGGAGCACAAACGTAAACAACTTCAAGCACAAGCAGTGAGAGCTTCTGTACTCCATATTTGTTAGTATTTTTTTGCTTATCACCATTGTTGTTATTGTTTTGTTGAGATATGAGAACTGAGATGTATACAAAGGACTATAAATAGGAAAAAAATAAAATAAAATAAAACGTACATAAATTTAAAAAGAAGAGCCACTGTCGGTGCGTGATAATAATATCTTCTATTGCGGTCTAATTACATGATTAAAGATCAGTAAGTAGGACTCTCTCAAAAAAAAAAGATCAGTAAGTAGGACCGCAAAAAATTAAAGAAAAAGTAAAGAATCTACCACAATAATAAAAATAAATGAATAAAAGAGAGTAAAATACAATTTATTGGGCAAATTTTATAGCAAAGTTCCCCATTTCTATAATTAAAGAAAGGAAAGGAAATTTAGTAGGCACAGATTATGTTACAACGTTAAACTAATATAAACTTCGTGAAGAACAAAAGGTTAAACTGTATATTAGTTATCAACCTTTGAATTTAGTTTTAAAATAATGCTTATACTTAAAAAAAAATAAAAAATCAACTTGAAAGGTCAGATCAGATTAAAATATACCCAAACTCATTGCAAAACAACCCCTAAAATAATCATGCACACACCCCTAGTGTCGTTGCATCCATGCAAACAATATAAAATTATATAATAATATAAAAACGTAATTATTATTAATTATTATTATTAGGTTTTAAAAATTTAGAATAATTGACAAACCGTGAATATAAACTTGTCTAAATATAGATCTTAGAGTCTAGAGGATTTATTAGACAATACTTGAGGTACTACAAGTCAAAATACAAGAAAAAGAAAGCTGCAAGTTCAAAAATTCAAAACATGCCAAATTCGACCAATTGCGAGAACATGTTTGGCTTATCGAGATGCGTTTCTGCCAGTGGCGGCTCCATGATTTTTTTTTTTTTTTTAGGGGTATCAGCAAGAACTAAGAAGATGAATCTTGAGTAAGAAATGAATTTTGCAGTTTATGTGGTTTTCTTATTACAAATTTGTCCATAGCGTAGAAAAGAGAATAAAAGATAAACTATAAGTTCATTTGATATATTGTTTCTTAATATAATAAACATATTAATTATTGTTCTTAAGATTAAATTTTAGAAATTATCTGTTGTTTCTAAATACAATAAACATATTAATCATTGTTGTTATAAGTGAATTTTAATTATTATTGCTTAAAATGCTTTTATCTATTAGTTTATGTCTTTACTCATTACTTATTTTATTTACCAATTCAACTCAACTTTGACAACTATTGGTGTTCATAAATTATATTGAGAAAAATTTTGTTGTTTTAATATTTGCATTTATCTTCACTCAATCATTCCCCTGTCCCATGCCCCTTGTCTACTTTCTATTTTTTATTTCTTAGAATCAACCGTGTCTAATTGTTTAATTGCTTTTTAGTGTAATATTCCCTGTTTAAAAGGGCTAAAATATCATTAAGAGTATCATATTTAAACTTATTTCAATTGAACATTAAAAAAAAAAAAAAAAATGGTTTCAGGAGTTCAAAATTTTATTTTAAATTATCAAAATAAAATTATTTAAAAATTATTATAATTAATTATTATTATTATTATTGGCTAGCTCAGGGAGTTCATTTGAACCCCCTAAGCTTCACTTACCGCCACCCCTAGTTTCTGTAGAATTTTAATTAAGCCCAACAGCCTATTGGCCCAATAAGTGATTAGGGTTTCAAATCTATTTCACATAGTATTTAAAGAATACACTAAGGCATGTTTTGTTAGGACTTTGGAGGTGCTCTTGTGACTTGTGAAATCTAAAAAGTATTGTACTTTCTCCTATCAAAGTCACTATCGGAAATCATTCTCATACCATTAGAACCGGTAGATCTAAAGTTGCTGCTACAAGATCAACAACTGCTAATAATTTGAAACCTTTGATTGGGATCTTAAAGTCACAAACGGGGAGTTTGAGTTCAATAAATCCAAGATAAATGGGTCTGTGGAGTCGGAATTGCACGTGGTCGTGTTAGTAAGTTTTACATGAGATAGCTTTAGATTTACGATTTAAATCTATTGTAATCTACTATTCTATCATAGTAGATTTGTTTACCTTAAAGATAGTTAGGTTAAATCCTCATCAGGTTTTTACCTTGAAACGTTTTATTTCATTAGTTTTCTTAGATCATCATATTACTGTCTTTTTTACTTTTTCGCACTAAGTAATATGATTGTATGTGTTTAACCTAAATCTAAAAAATAAACCTAAGTATCAACTTGGTTAATTAATTAGGTTAAATAAATATGATCTATAGGGGTCTAAACATAAACAAACAATTATTGTACATAGCTTATTATACACAACCTATAAAATCGTGTTTGAAAATATGATTTTACAATTTTAACTAAAATCATGTTTTGAAAAACACAATTTTAATTGTTTGTATCCCATAAGACCCAACAATATGTATAACTATCATGGGCTCTTATAAACATTATTTAATAATTAAGTATTTCCTCTTTTCATGCTAATGATAAACTTAACTCTTTTTTTGATAAATGAGAATATTCAAACCTCTTTGAGTACTTGACTATTCTTTCAGATGTATGAAATCGTCCATCTCAAATGCACCAAGCAGCGGTGGAGCCAAGATTTCAATTCAAGGGGGGCAAAATTATAGGGAACTTTGGAAACACAATCGTTCATCTATTGATCTTCCACTCAATTTTTTAATTAATTTTTAACACTTCATTGCTAAAAAGCCTCAAAGTTCGTTACCAAAACATAGAATTTGAAACAATGAAAGAGTCAAAGAGATTGAGGGGAAAAAAAAGATTAGTGGAAAGATGTAAGCATTAGAGATTTAGTGTCATGAAAAAATAAGACATAATTGGAAAGTATGGATCTGCTACTTAGAGTTGAAGCCATGAAATATTTTAAACACAATTTAGTAGACGATTTTTATTTAAACTTAAAAAGTGTGATGAAAATTGAATTTCAATTGGTGTAAAGATTAAGTGTTGTGTATCTCCCATTAAAAAAAAAAAAAATAGAAGTGTCAATGTGTCCAATTTAGTATTATCTCTCTGTATCTTTTTTCTCTAGTATGATATTTAGTATAACTTTGTTGATAAAAGTACAAGTGTGTAGCACATCTCATGACAGCACAGCAAGTTCTTGCATGTGCTGCCAGAGAATAACCAGCCACCTTATAAGGCACTAACTCTCACAAACATTCATGATATTAGATCAATAGAATGTAAAATCTCAATTACTTGAACTTTAGATATTTGACCATATTAAGCAGCTCTTTGTATCAGAACACTGTGGTAGCCAATTCTAATTTTGCAGGTGACTCAAATGCTGTCAAACAGCTCTATGTTTCGTTTTAAGATATATAATATATTGTATACTCTTCTCTTTGTTGGGGGGAATTAATTTCAGCATCAAACTATCAAATTTGTATCATTTGCATAGTTAACTGAAATTATGGGTTAAAATTTGATGTTAATTGGTTGTCTTTGAAATTTGTCCAGAAATTCTTAGTGTGGGGGGGCAAAGTAATCCGGAAATCCTATACTAAAGGGGTTTGGGAGGAAGGTCAGGTGGGGCAGTTGCCCCCCCTCGCCCCCCCTTGGCTCCGCCCCTGGCAGGCTGGCACCAAGTTATAACAAGGAAGAATTCTATAGAGATGACCCTAAGATACCGGCAAGAAGTTTCAAATCCAGGATCTTATGAATATCATAAACTATTATTTCTTGAAGCGAATAATTTGGGTATATTCTTGAGATATTATTTCTTGAAGTGAATAATTTGGTTATATTCTTGAGGAACCGAATCGGGTGAATCAATATGGCCTTTCAAGTTACAACACGTCCCATCAAAAAATATATTTAAAAAAAAAAATTAAAACGTTTCTCAATTATTACCTAACAATCAGTGGACAAACTATCTTCCTTTGACTTGAGTTGGGCCCAGAAAAATTAAAGTGTAAAAGAAATTAAAACATTTCTCAATTATTACTTAACGATCAGTGGACAAACTATCTTCCTTTGACTTGAGTTGGGCCCAAAAAAAGTAAAGTGTACCTCACTATGAAGGGCCCACCTCAAAGGCTCACAGACGTTTGGATACTTGGACCGATTGGTCCAACTCCGTTTTCCTCATCACACACTGATAATTATTATTTTGGGACCAATGTTTCCTTTTCTCATACCAAAAAATAATAATAGTTACTTAACTTTATAATATCACCCATTATATATGGAAAAAAAAAAAAAAAAAAACATTGGTTTCATAATTATAATACTGAATAATTTTCCTCACTCAAAGTAAGAGAGCTAATATCTCATGTGTCCATCTCATTATAATACTGAATAAATTTTCTCACTCAAAGTAAGAGAGCTAATATCTTATTTGCATATCCCATTAAATGGGTCACTTACAAATTTTGTGGATCTCATAGAGCATTGGACCCATAATCTATGGAGTATTCTCAATCTCATATGATTCAATTATAATAGAGATATCAAAATTTTCTTAATAAGCAATATGAGATTCAAACTTTGTTTATACCAAAAATCAATTAGCATATTGGTATGATAATAAAAGAACTATAATTATAGAGGGGACCACCATAAATTTGAATTTTATGGATTTTAAAAAAAAAAAAAAAAAAATCAAGCAAAGGTTATCCAGAAGGGGAGGAGGGGCCTACTCCATCTTTACTATCACATTAGAATCTAGACACCACATGTTCCACATTTGATATAGAATCCTTTGGATAACAATTTCAAAGGTCCACTTACCATGAGAAAGAAATAGATGGATATTATTATTCTTCACACCTAAATAAATGGGAAAAGTGTTATTTTTTAAGACAGATATTATTAAAATTAGGGTAAAAGCTCTTCTATATATAGTTTCTGCAACTATGAAATAAATAATATCCTTTCAAAGATAAGAAAGGTAAAAGTTCAACAATTAAAATGTGTCCCGTTTCAAAGTTCCCCATGATATTTTCAATTTTTTTTCATTAAAGTAATAATATATATTAAACCCTATCATTTAAGAGATGTAACAAATTAAATTTTATAGTTTCAAAATTAATTAAATTAAAATTTTAAAATTTTGAAAAATAATTTATTAAACCATAAGTACAATACCATTCCACACAAATATTTTGAGATTTAATTTGTTGCTTTTTTAAATCTCACAAATTAATTTGTAATTTTAAAAAAATTTCAATATCTAATTTGTTACTTTTGAAACCATAGGGCTTAATTCGTTACACCTCTAAATTATAAGATTTCTAATGCCAATTTCTATAAATTAAAAAAAATTACAAACCGTTGAAATTGCATGATGTGATTAGTGTTTAAAAAAATATATATCAATAGTGGGCCATTTGAAAGTGAAATATCAACAACTATGAAATAAACAGTCTTTTGTTTCTTTCGAGCACTATCAAATGAAGAAATCGTAATTTGGGTGGGGATCCATGAAAAACAAGCAAAGGGACAGAATTACTTCCAAGTGTTCATTTCCATTGTCAATGTCATCATCTACTACTACTATGATGCGCATGTGAATATTTTGTAATAAAGATATGATTTGAGTCTTGAGATTGCTACACCAAATCTTTTTTAATTCAACTGAGCAATGTCTATTACAGACTGTCAGTTACACACAAAATTATTTCAAGTCATGATTTCAGTTTAAAAAAACTATTGCACGCAACTTTGTATGCAATAGCTTGTTCGCATTAGTCATTTTCCTTCTACTACCGAGAAGAAAAAACCCAAATTAGGATTTAATATAGATGAAATTGAGCCCATCGAAAACATCCAAAGCAGTCCAGACACCAAGCCCAGGGGCTAAACCATTGGACTGTGTAGAGTAGAAAACATCCCAAATGTTATACCTCAAAATATAAATATTATAGAACTAATAATAATAACACAGTAGAATGACTTCCTTTCAAACCCCACTTTATTATCAAAAATATATTACCAAGAAAAATAATGCAACTAGATGGAGGATAAATAACTAAATAATGCAACCTTATTCTTTTCAGAATAGTTTACAATGCTGAAAAATCTAAGTGTATCCTAAAAAGAATTCTAAGTTTTTAAGATGCTAAAGTGGTTGGTGCACAACTATCATGCACACAAGCTAGGACATCTTTGTACTCCCTTGCTATTGTGAAGGAATCATATACCTTTCCATCACTGCTTTTCTTGTACTCAAAGAGGAGAGAGGAGTGATTGAATGCTGTCAGTTTGACAAACCCATAATCATAATCTCTGTAAAGGCTCCATCTAGGTGTCACTCCACTGAACGTTGATAAGTGGCTACCCCCACCTCCAACAACAACATGGATTGTTCCATCCACAGGACCCGAGTAATGAGACCTTCCTGACTTCACGCATTGATTCTACACACCAGCAAATTAACAATAACACATTAGAGGAAGGAAATGGAAGTGATCCTGAAACTCAGTATAGCATTGTGACGGATTCATATGAGGAGGACATTAAAGCTAAACCAAGAGTTGGCTTACCAAATAAGCAAAGCTACCTACCCCAGGAGTTGCTTACAGAAAATGTTATATTGCTGCATGTTATTGAAATATGGTAACAAGAATAGTTTCTCTTTTTTTTTTAAAGGAGGGGTTCATGCTGGTTCAGCCTCTTTTTGGGGAGATTCCCTATATAGTTTAGTGGATTCAATCTTTGAATGGAAACTAAATTTCAATAGCCCCGCTACAACCATGATTAAGCACTTTAATGATAAATTGATAATATGCTGTGAGTAGCACATTTTCTATAACTTAGTGGAATTAATGACTTTCAATCTTTGAATGGAAATCAAATTTTTCAATAGCCCTGCTTAGCCAGTGATTAAGCACTTTAATGATAATGTGCTATGAGTGGCATAATTTCTATCATTCGGTGAAATTAATGACTTCTACTTTCAAATATGAGTACATGCATGGATTCATATATCATCAAGCTTGTTTGCATGAACTTGATATAACCTACATAATCTTGGCATTGTCATTACCTGGTAAATAGGGCATGACCTTTCATAGTTATGGACATGGCCATAAAATGCAAGGTCCACCTTGTACTTCTGCCAGAGCTTTTGCAAGCTTTCCCTTCCCATGGGCTCTTCAAATGCACCCTCCAGGCCATAATAATAGTCAGAGGAATACCCAAGGACACGATGAGCAGCAAAGATTAACCATGGTTGTTTCTGTCTATCCACCGAAGCAAGGCAATGTTCAATGAATTTGTACTGTTCTGTTCCCTCCCTCCAATCATGCTCAGTGTCGGCAATACAGAAGTGAAACATGCCATAGTTTGTGGAGTACCTTGTGCATTCATAGACTTTATTTAAGAATTGGACAGAACAGCTTAAAATAAAAGGAACTGACAGCAAAGAAGGCAATGCTGAAAACAATTGACCAAACTGATTTGTTCGATCACATCTGATAAGGATAAGATTCCATTTTAATCAGTATATCCAAACACAAAAGTGCCTCCAGATTCATAGGATATATTAATTAAAAATAAATAAATAAATCAAGGTTGAAAATGTACTACTATGAAAATAAACAATTTATTTATTTGCCATGCCCCTTAACAAATTTCTTTGGACTGTGGTTTTAGGGAGAATTCTAATAATAAATAGTCTTGTTAGATGAAGGATGTTAATTGTGGATTGGTGTTGTATGTGTAAAAATGCTATGGAGCTATAGACTTTTGCATTTGTGGTATTTGGAGAGATGGCTGATGCTGAGATTGGTGTATGATATGCTTCAAACTTGGAAAAGGAAACAAAAACCATTCCAGAATAAAGTTTGGAATGCAGTTCCATCATGTCTTATGTGAATTATTTGGAAGGAAAAAATAAGACAACATTTAAGGGACGTGAGCTTCTTGTAAAGAGAATAAACTAAGTTTGACAGTTCTTTAATTTCTTGGATGTTATTAGATGAGAGTTCAAGAGTAGACCATCTATCATTGTATTGTTGATTTTTATTGCAGGAGTAGTTGAGTATATAGCTTGGATACTTAAATTGTTATCCTAAATGGTTGCAACATTCTTTCTATTAATGCAATCTCAAACCTAAGGAAACAAAGAGTTAGCTGCCATGGAGTGCGTGCCATAAGGCCCATAACATACTGACTCTGCCATTGAGGGACCAAAGCTCACTTGGTGCCTAAGGGCAATGCCCAGGCGTTTAGGGTGGAGTAGCTTGTTCTTGTCACAAGCCATCATATGTAGGCTGGCTCTTGTATGTGCTGCTAGTTCAAAAGGAGGCTTATCTTTACAACTTTATAGGGAGGTTCATTTGATTGTATATGCATCTTTGAGCCCAATCCACTATTTTGAGACTATAAATGCTTCAAATAAATATTAAGAACACAGGCAATTTACCAAAACTTAGCTCTGTTCTCTGCAGGAACATAGAACATGGTCTCAGCTAGCACACCGCATTCCCCACCTGAATCCGTCTTGTCATAGAATGATCCAGTATTTGGCCAATCGCGCTCATGATTACCACTGCAGGAGAAATCAAAAGAAGATTCTTCAATCAGTTTCATAAAGTAAAATCTAAAAGTGAAATCTACATTCAGATGGATAAAAGTACTCAACAATTGCACAAACCTTGCAATCATATATGGAACTTTTGATGCAATGGGCTCCACCTGTGAAGTGAATTGGTCCCATTGGGAGATGTATCCATTGGCATAAGATATGTCTCCAATATGGAACACTATGTCAATGTCATTTAAGTCATTGACAAGTTGGTCAGTTGTGTTTAGTGATCCTGGTTGATAATTACTATACTCATTTGAGCCATCACGCTCTGCCTGAAGGACACACAAAGAAATGTTGATTATTTTACATGTGTCAATTATGAAACTCAATTGAATCAGATTCTTATTTCAACAACAAACACAACACAACACAAACAAAAAATGTATGGGAAAGTCTTGCATTTGAGCCTTGAATCTTTAGCAAGAGTCTCAAGAAACCTAACTGAATGCAATTCTGTTATAGTTCAACAACCAGAAAATGAAGTAGTTCACGGTCTTATCCTCCTATTTCCAAATATAGATTTTCAAGTGGTGCCAATTAATTACTGGGTGCTCATTTGCATTATAAGTATAAAATGTGGCATGAGTCATAGATATATAACATTTTTTCCTTAACAATATCTTTAGATATATTAATAGATTTAACTAACTTTAACCATTCACCACTAGCCTCGTGAAAAGAAAACTTTGAATTGGACTTAAGTGTATCTCTTATCATTGAAACAAAAGCATGAAATGATACCTCTGTGCGAGTTTGGCAAACCAGTAGCATTTATAATGCCTTATAGTATACACAGTTGTGGTACTCACAGGTGGAAAAGCCATTTGACCAAGAGGAACACGAAGCATACCCTAAAAAGTTACTGACTCTCAAATCAAATAAACCCTCTTTAGAGTAAGGATCAAGGCAACAATACCAGATGGATGGACACAAATGGTATATGCAGAGAAGTAGCATGACCATTGCATTTCAGTTATCAAATATCTGAAAATCTAGATGATAGTAAAATTCTTCCAGTCTGGTTATCTCCAGGATATTGGCCAACAGTGTTAAAAGTTTATGAATTAGGATATGGGCTATGATATGAAGACAATAGAAACATAGAGAATTTGAAGGCAGTAAGGAATGATCTAATCATTCTGGTTGGTCAAAATCACACTTTAATGTCACATCTCATCAATTCTATATTGTATGTGGGAACCCAAGCTGTCATTAATGTTAGAATTAAAAGATATTCTAACGCAATACTTGGTTAGGTAACAAAGAATTTCTCCTTCAGAAAGATAACTACTTTTTTCTTTTCTTTTTTGCCATATTGTTATAAGTTTCTTTTAGTCAATAAGGAATACTACCTTCCCCATGTCACCAAATATTACGACACGCTGTAATGAGTTTTGTCCAGGATAGGGGGATGATTTGAAAGAATAGTTTTTGCCCCAGATATATGAACCTTTAGATAAGAGATGGCCAACCCTGTAAGTGTACCTGAAAATAACATCATAACAATGTTTAGAACAGATAAAGTCAACCTGTCGTAATACTTTCACATCAAAGGAATCCTGAAATGCCTACACAGAGTTTGGCCACAAGTTCTTTAAGAAACCTGTGTGTATGAAACCAGGATCACGCCAGCCAACCGTCCGTGCAGGTGAACCTGCAAGGTAGCAAGGAAATATCCTTATGCAACAGGCATACATACTGCATTTATAGAACTTTCATGATAAAAAGAAGTCTGGGTTGATAAGATTTTGTGCTCCACAGAGCTCAAAATCTATCAAAAATCAAGAAATTGCAAATTGGCAGCATGATGCAATCATGATATAAATGAAAAGATTCATACCACACAAGCTGGTTCGATCAAATGTCAATGTAGCAGCTGGGGATCGACTCTGAGTTTCTCCTTGCTGACCATACTCAACAATTGGAACTGCTTCATTTATGTCATAGCCACTTGTCCAGGTAACTGTCATCTGCATAAAATATATAAAAAAATAAAAAAGCACGCATAAGTGCACATGTCATAACAAAACACAACTTTCCAGGATTATAGTTAAACGTACTACCATCAAGCATCTAAAGATTTACAATTAACCGAGGAAAGTTTTCAAGAATAAGAGGAGAAAACATATTCAGTGGGAACTGTGGTAGGAAATTATTATCTTAAAACTAGTATCAACTATATTGCTTAGGAACCCATGATCAATGTCCCTTTGCCAATGAGCTCTAGCTCAAACAGCACCTCATCTTGTGAGAGCAAGGTGCAAGGTGAGGTCAGGATTCAAGATCCATCAGCCACATGTTTATTACCAATAAAAATAAATAAATCAATGTCCTTTTGAACTTAATTAGTATTTGTTGAAAAAATACTAAAACCAGAAGATTTAATTTGGACAAATACATAGCTTAGGAACCCATAATCAAATGTCCAAGAGAAGATTTCACAAGGAACCATAAATTAAGATAAACTTACCTCATTCCAAGACTTTCCCTGAGCAAGGCGTGGATATAGTGGTGCTTTAGGATTGTCAAATGATATGAAATTTGAAACTGCCACCAGTTTTGGCTGCAATACTCAGTTATGTAATTACAATTAGTCTAGATGGTAGAATAATCTACATTATTAGGTTAAATAGTAGTAGTACAATATATAGGATCTATAAACCCTTTAGAAAGATGTATGTTACAAGTAAGTTTGAAACAAAAAAAATGATTGGAATATCTATAAAGCATATGAACAGAACAAAGAATCACGAACACACATTTGCCAAACCGCCTGAAAATAAAGCAAAGGAGAAATCTGCACGCTGATTGATCAACTGGAACCTCAAAGAAGCTTTTCCTGTACTTGCATATTGTGAATTGGATTCGTGGTTTGCAAACATATACTGGAACAACAAATTGAATGTACATAGGTCAGAGAAGTATAAACGAAATTGTGTAATAAGTCATTGTGATCTTAATATTATAATAATTACATCATACAAACCTTTATCGGGGATGAACATATATAAGGAGTCTGTTGTTTTGGGTCATTTTCAGGTGGACAGGTTGATGAGCTGCAGTATAAAATTGTAACAAATTACAATTTCTGAAACAATATATCATGCACAATTTCCTATTTATGTAGTAATAAGTAGCTTCTTCTTTTTCTTTTTTTTACATCTGTAGTTGCAAAGAAAATTAAGGAATGAAAATTTCTCTTGTTGAAAAAACAGAAGTGGTAAGTCATATTCTGTTATACCATTATAACACGTTCACCTTTAAAAAATAATAATAATAATAATGAATAAATAATCCATATCAACAAGGATGCACATTACTTGAATTTTGCAGGAGAAAAAACTCCAATCCAATCATCCGAGGACGGATTGGGGCTTACAAGGTCCACAGTTACCCATTCAGTATCCTCACCCTGTAATCATATAAATCAGAAACACATCACAAGCTTTGCACCTCACACAAAATGGTAAAGTACCATGATCACAAAAATCCAAATACAGTATCCAAATTCTTATATTACAAATAGATTCAAAAACCAATACTATAGTCCTTAGTCAACTTATAAAGATACACCCAACAAATAAGATAATAGATGGAACATTACAATATACAACAAACCACTTCAAATTTGCAACCTTTTAATCATGGTGTAAATGGGGTGCCAAAAATAGCAGGTCACACAATTTGACACTCTATGATTGCTGGTTACATATCAATCAATCAGATTCCAATGCTTAATGGTTCATAAATTTGACACACACCAAGAAAGTAAATGATCCACACAACTATGACACACAATTGAAAGCACAATACAGCAGAATGTTGATACTTAAACTTTAGCATAGTGTATGAAAAAAAAAACTGTACCTTTAAGCCAACAAGAGAAGGGCTGACTATAACGGAGGCATTGTTGTCGAGAGCAAGAGTGGTTCTGTGAATAGCAATCTTTGACAATGGCTGCTCTCCAAAACCATTAGTGTGAGCCAAAGCCAATCCCAACAAGCTCAATAACACCAAAAGCAATAAACTTTTCTCCATTTTTTTTGCCTCTGCAAAACAAAAACTGCAAAATGTGTGATTTTTTTTTTTTTCTGTTGGGTGTGTGGGATTTGTATAAATAGGCAGAAAGAGTTAGCGTTTAGATTTTATGCTATTGAGATTCCCAGAATAATCTAATCTAAGTGGACTTTGTCTTTGTGGGTCTGTTTTGATAAAGATACGGGAAAACAGATAAAGTCTACTTATGGTAGCGTACTTTCTCTGTAGTTTCATATCTTTCAAACTCTGGTCTTTGGAGTATCAGACTTTCGAACGTTTCTATTGCTGGAGAACTGATCGCAGGTTTTGTATATATCGGAAGTTTGTACTATTAAAAAAAAAAAAAAACACAAAGGAAAAGGATAATGTCAACAAATAATAACAAAATTATATATATATGTGTGTGTGTGTGTGTGTGTGAAGAGAGAGATATTAATTACTAAATTCTAGATAATTCAACAGATAAAATCTTGATTATATAAGACATCTAGGGTTTTAAATAAAAAAAGAATTTTAAGTTTAATTTGTGCCTAAAACAAAAATTGACTGATGTTTCAGTCAGATAATAAAAAAGTTACTTTCAAAAGCGGACGACATAAGCTAATGAAACTCTCTAAAAAAATATATATTCATTGTCATATTAATATAACAAGATTTTTATTTATTATACTGTTACGATTTTAATTAATATATTTATTATCATATTATAGTTGACATTTTAATTTAGAAAAAAAAAATAGCATTCAAAAATTGATTAGTTTGATTTTATTTTATCATTTTATTCCATCTTTGACTTTAAGAGCATCTTTGGATGGGTGCAAAATTATGTATATATATATATATATATAAAATGAGTTTTGAAAGTCTTAATGATAAACTGGTTTATTTTCTCTCTACTACAAGTGTCTACAATTCATTAATTATTTAAAAAGTTTACTTTAAATTAAACTTTATTACCAAAAATTTACTCTATGTGAAACTCTCTTACCTAAAATTTCAATAAATTTGTAAGGTCTTGTTTGGTAAGAGTATTTAAATATAATTTTTTTTTGTTTTGCAATTCATAAGTGGTGGGTTTCACACTTGAATCTATTATTTGGCTAATATTTTCTAAATACAATTTTATGAAAAATGTATTATATTTTTCTTATTTAGAGCATGATTTTGAAATTGGCTAAGAGGATTTTTTAATATACAGAAAATGTTTTTAATGGCATAGTTATAAATAAATTAAATAAAAACAGTAAACCCCACATATTTATACAAACTCTTTTATTTTTTTAAATTAAGAAACTTATCTTTATCACAAAAAAAAAAAAAAATAGACTTATCATTATAAAAATAAATTAAAATTAAAATTAAAAGGTACATAAGCTCTATTTCCTTATCATTATCTAAAAAAAAAATATATATATATATATATATATATGTGTGTGTGTGTGTGTGTGTGTGTGTGTGTGTGTGTGTGTATAGATTCTTTATAACAAAAAAAAAAAATCTCACACTTCAAATTTGAAATTTATCATTATTTAAATAAATAAATAAATAATGCACATAAGCTCTATTTCATTATCATTATCCAAAAAAAAAAAATATATATATATATATATATTTATATATATAGATTCTTTATCACAAAAAAAAAAAAAAAGAAAAAAAAAAAAGAGAGGCACATAACCTCTATTCCCCATCATTATCCCCACACACACACACAAAAGTAATTTCCATATTTTGCAATTTTTTTTTTGGTAAATTTTTTTATTCAAAAATAGAAATGATCTCCCAATTAATTTTTTTTTTTTATTTTGAAATTTTTTCTTAAAAGTGGAAGTTAAACACATCTATATATATAATAATAGGTGAAGTAGAGAGAGTGAAATTGAATTCCAAATCAGAACTCTAACTGTGTGCCATGTGTACACACCAAATTAGAATTCCTAATTAGAATTTTAATTTTGTGCCATGTGTCTAGAATCTGAAATTGAAGTTGAATTTTGCATCATGTGGCTAAATGTATGTGGGTTCATTCTCATTAAAAACACTTCTATGTATCAGGTTAAGTGAGTTATTGTGCTAATTAAGTTTTTTCTTGATTTTGTAGTTAAACATGAAAACCAAAGAGATTAATATCGGTGATAAGAATTTGGTTTGGGTACATTGCATAATTTCCAAAAAGATAAATGTATGTGGGCTCATTTTCATTAAAACAACTTTTATGTATTGGGTCAAGTGAGTTACTGTACTAATTAAGTTTTTTCTTGATTTTGCAGTCAAACGTGAAAACTAAAGAGATTAATATCGGTGATAAGAATTTGGTATGGGTACTGTAAGGAACGGATTCATGACCTTGGCCCAAAAGTATGGATCAAAGGCCCAACGTGCCCTAGACAATAAATTTGTAGAGAGTGGGTGAAAGAGCTAGGCTGGGTCTGATATTAACAATGATGGACAGGATTACGTTAAGCAGAGAAGAAACATGAAATAACACCAAGGAAACTCTTTTGTCAACGTCCGAAGAGGTGTTTCATTGAACAATCAAGGGTTACAAGGTTCAGAGCTACAGTAAAATTGTTCTCTTTCTTTTTCCTTCCTTTTTCCGATCCCCTCTGTCAGGATCTCTTCTTCTTTATATAGTACCCTTCTCCATCATCTTCATCGTCCACTTGTTCTTCATCTGTGTATCTACTTGAGTGCATGTCACATCATGGGTATGCTTTAGCTATTTGGGAGTGACGGTAGCTGAGGGTGCACTGTTCAGAGGTCTTCTCCACATAAATGCGGCCAGAAAAACTGTTGTATTGCATTAAATACGGTGGTAGCAGCTTTTCCGTTAGATATTTCTTCATTCTTATCATCTCCAGCCTTTGCTCTGAGCTTATCTTGATCTGGTGAAGTCCTCGGACAGCCGCTGGCTTTTCTCGTACTCAAATAACCTGAGACTTCCTGCTGAAGTGATATGTCCTCCTCGGACAGGTGATGGTCTCCTCGGAAAGGAAATACCTTCCTCGGACGGCGCTGATCTTTCATGAAGATCCCATTCCTAGCTAGGCCTTGCCCTTTTCTCTCTCTCTCTCTATCTGCATGCTGTTTTTCTCTGCATGGGAAACATGACTTCCACCACGAGGATGGGATCGTTCAGTGTGTGTAGTATGTACACTACTTTCTCGATCCTGCCTACGCTCCAGGTTAAGAAAAGGATCAACATGTTGGGAGGCCCCGGATTCTGCTGGTTGTTGCCCTTGATCAGCCATTACCATCCACTGCTATTCTTCCCCAATCGTTCAAGCTCTTTCCCACAGACGGTGCCAATTGTAAGGAATGGATTCGTGACCTTGGCCCAAAAGTATGGATCAAAGGCCCAACGTGCCCTAGACAATAAATTTGTAGAGAGTGGGTGAAAGAGCTGGGCTGAGTCTGATATTAACAATGATGGACAGGATTACGTTAAGCAGAGAAGAAACATGAAATAACACCAAGGAAACTCTTTTGTCAACGTCCGAAGAGGTGTTTCATTGATCAATCAAGGGTTACAAAGTTCAGAGCTACAGTAAAATTGTTCTCTTTCTTTTTCCTTCCTTTTTTCGATCCCCTCTGTCAGGATCTCTTCTTCTTTATATAGTACCCTTCCCCATCATCTTCATCGTCCACTTGTTCTTCATCTGTGTATCTACTTGAGTGCATGTCACATCATGGGTATGCTTTAGCTATTTGGAAGTGACGGTAGCTGAGGGTGCACTGTTCAGAGGTCTTCTCCACATAAATGCGGCCAGAAAAGCTGTTGTATTGCATTAAATACGGTGGTAGCAGCTTTTCCGTTAGATATTTCTTCATTCTTATCATCTCCAGCCTTTGCTCTGAGCTTATCCTGATCTGGTGAAGTCCTCGGACAGCCGCTGGCTTTTCTCGTACTCAAATAACCTGAGACTTCCTGCTGAAGTGATATGTCCTCCTCGGACAGGTGATGGTCTCCTCGGAAAGGAAATACCTTCCTCGGACGGCGCTGATCTTTCATGAAGATCCCATTCCTAGCTAGGCCTTGCCCTTTTCTCTCTCTCTATCTTCGGGGGTAAGATAGCCGTTTCGTGGGCCCTTGGTTCATAATGTTGGGCTTAATAAGGTCGGGCCTGGACTCTTCTCCCCCACATCAGCCCCTCAAAATTTTGTTTCTTTCCCACGCAAGCGGGAAGGAAGAATAATTTTGATTTGATAGGCGGGAACAACAGAAAAATAAAATAGAAAGAATAAATAAAAATGAAAACAAAATGACCTAAATACCCCTGTTTATACGCTCGAGCTTGTGGAGACGCGCGCCTCATCATTGCCACTGTAGATCTTTCATTCCCAAGGCGTTACATCAATTGCTTCAGGCGGCTTTGTCTCTTGTATCCAACGGTGGATCGCGGATCAGGCGGTTGGGGTTTGTCTTCGCTATTCGTGCGAGATGAATGACACCGCTCCGTTTGTCCCCATATATAAATATCCACAGGCGGTTATTCTTTTTACTTTACACATTCGTAGCATTCAAAGCGTTTTCAGAGTTTCCAGAGAGTTCTTATCTTCAAAAGCACTTCATTCCTTCTCGGATTTCTGCCTCTTTTGCTTTCAGGGTCCCTCTCAAAAGCACATTTCCAGTTAGGGGATTCGTCTTGCTTGTGATATAGTGAGTCTCGGCGTACCTTGAGTCCTTATTTTCTCTTCGGTCACTGTTTTCTTTCATTGTTCCATCCCTTCCCTTACAAAAATGGGTAAATACAAGTACCTCGTAGATAGCCCGGCGCTAATCGAGGATTTCAAAAGAACCTACCATATCCCTCAGGGGGTGAATTTGAAGTATTGTCCCCCAGAGGGACTATTACTAGACCAAGCGGAGGGACAGGTCATAATTCCTATGATCACTTTTCTCGAGGGAGGAATGACCATCCCAATGGGTCCCGTGACCCGGAATTACCTTATCAACCATAGGCTATCCCCCGAGCAATGCGCACCCAACACCTTTAAGATATTAGGGGCCATCGACATCGTAAATGAGCAGTTAGGTTTAGGACTAACCTGGCACGACTTAGCATACATGTATGAATGTCGTGGCCAAAGGGGAGGGGGGTATTATCTTAAATCCCGCTCCGATGTCGTGAGGTTGTTCTCCTGCCTTCCCAAATCCAATAAGGGGATGAAGGACGATTACTTGGTTGTCTCGGGCGAATGGCATGACGGTCTACATTGTCCGACCACGCCAGGAGAGCCAGGTGTGCCCTCTCGGACTTAGGGTTTCTAACCATAGCTTTAGGATTTTCTCTTTCTGCAATTCCTCTTTAGTTTGTATTTGTATCTACTTTCTAATTTGTTTGCTTTGTTTGTTTTACAGATAAGGTACATACTGCCCCTCGGCTGAGCCTTATCAACGTGCAAGCCCTCAACTACCTACTGCGCTCGGAAATATACGTCAGCGAAGATAGGCAGTTGAGGTCCATTCCGTTAATACTCGGCTATACTCCCAAGCCAGCCGACGTCCAGCTAGCGGGGAACGCCATCATTCAGGGTGATTATAGACTGCGACGCATAGACGTTGCTCGGAAAAGTTTCCTTGCGCCTTACGATCTCCCTCCGGTTCCACACCCTAATCCTCAGGGTGTTCCACTGCTCGTCCGACCAGTCCAACAAGTTCCTCTAGCCCAGCCGGCTGTGAGAGAACGGGTCGGATCTTCGTCCACTTCCTTGGACGAGCAAATCGATAAGTTTAAATTCGAAGGTGAGAGTGAAGGAGGGGTCCACGTCATTCCCTTGGACTCCGAAGAAGAGGCGGATAGGCAATCCTTCGTTCGACCCCCCTTACTGCTAACAACTATACCTGAAGACTCCTCGGAGGAAGAGATGTCTGACCTAAGACTTCTTCTTAGGAAGAGGACCAACAAGGTGGAAATTAAGGAAACTGGGAGTTCTCGTCCTCCTATCAATGTGCCTCCACCTCCTCCCGTCACACAGGTTCCTGATCCGGCTCTCAAACCCTTGCCGGATTTAAAAAAGAAGAGGCCAATGGAACCTGATGACAAAGAGAAGGGGATGCCACCCAAGACTAAACAGCAAAAAGTGGCTAAAGACTCCCGTCAGAAGAGAGGTTCCTCAGTGGAAAGCCGAGAGGATCCAAATCAGGCCGAGGTTCGCCGAGGGCCACGCATATGGTCCCCTCGGCTAGAGCTCGACGGTGTCCCATTCCCCTAGGAGACCTCGGTCAGAAATTATGACGGTGGTCAGGCGGCATTGATAGCTGAGGCATTGGAGCAGCCCCTTCTTCTGCCTAAAGACATGGATTCATATAGGCGTTTTAGCCAGTATGAACTCTTTATGTCTCTGAAAAGGGACTTGGCCATGGTAAGTGTATCCATTTTACTTCTCGATTGTAAGGTTGGCATTTATGTTTGTATACTAACACTGTAACTTGGTTCAGATCACTCAGCAGGTGTTTGTGGCCGAAGAGTAGAGCCGCAAGGCCAGTGTGCAAGCCCAGGCCGAGGCCCAAGCTAGGTCTGAAGCAGAGAGAGTCTAGGACGACTTAAGAGAAGAGACCTCGAAGCTCTCGGATCAGCTAAAAGCAGTAGCCCAGGAAAGGGACAGCCTGGATGCTGGCTTAAAGAATGCAGAGTCCCAGGCCGAATCTCAACGCAGGCAGCTGAACGAAGCCCAGAAAAAGTTGGCCGCGGAAAGAGAGACTATCAAAGAGCTTCGTGCCGAGCTGCTGAAGGCCAAGGCGGCTGCCGAGGATGCTCAGAAGGACGCCCAGCTGGCTAAGGAGGCCACCGAAACTGAAAAAATGGCGTCCTATAAACTGGGGGTGGAGGTGACAGAGAAAGTTCTCACTGAGCAATTTGCCGCGGTTGCTCGGGACTACTGTGATCTGACATGGAGCAAGGCATTAGATGCTGCTGGAGTTCCTCCCGACTCAGATCTTCGACGGCCAGAGAACATCTTCTACGGCGAGGATATTCGGCAATATTCCGATGATGATGCTCCTCCTGCACCTCCCCCTGAGGCTCCTGAGCAACCTCTGGTTGAGCCGAACCCCCTGGTTACTCTTGAGCCTAACCAGGGTCTTCCACTGCCATGTGGCCAAGTCCCACCTGCTGAGCCCCTTCATGAGAAGGGTGGATCTTTAGAAGGGGAGCAACCACCCTCGGGTCCTTCTCAGGGAGTCCCAGCATAGACTTAGGATTTTTTCTTCCCCCCCTTTTTTGTTTTATGTTGAGAAAGATGTAAACCGCTTTTTATCAATGAAGTAATTCTTGTTCAAACAATGGTACTTGCCGTTTAATATTATCCTTTTGTGTTACAAATGATTTTACTTGGCAATTACAGTTATGGAGAAACAAAATTACTCTCCTTTGCAAACAACTTGTACAATTAGTATTGTGTATGAAAAGTAGCATTAACCACTTGACCAATTAATGCTAACCAATTTAAACACCTAGGAAATGGTTAAATAGGGTTAATTAATCTGAAATTATCTAGTCCGAGGACAATAGGCATGATCAGATTTAAGTTTAAATCCTTAGAGAACGAGTAAAGAGTGTTAACTAATCCGAGATCATCTGGTCCGAGGACTACAGGCATGATCAGATTTAAGTTTAAACACTTAGAGAACGAGTAAAGAGTGTTAACTAATCCGAGATCATCTGGTCCGAGGACTACATGCATGATCAGATTTAAGTTTAAACACTTAGATAACGAATAAAGAGTGTTAACTAATCCGAGATCATCTGGTCCGAGGACTACAGGCATGATCAGATTTAAGTTTAAACACTTAGATAACGAATAAAGAGTGTTAACTAATCCGAGATCATCTGGTCCGAGGACTACAGGCATGATCAGATTTAAGTTTAAAAGCTTAGATAACGAATAAAGAGTGTTAACTAATCCGAGATCATCTGGTCCGAGGACTACAGGCATGATCAGATTCAAGTTTAAACACTTAGATAACGAATAAAGAGTGTTAACTAATCCGAGATCATCTGGTCCGAAGACTACGACATGATCAGATTTAAGTTTAAACACTTAGAGAACAAATAAAGAGTGTTATTATAAATAAACAGGAAAACAACTCGATTAATAATAATACCTTTTGAGGTTATTTACATTCCAAGGGCGGGGTATTACATGACTGTCCAAGTCTTCAAGAAAATATGCTCCAATACCTGCACATGACGTGATGCGATATGGGCCCTCCCAATTTGGTCCTAATTTTCCCCAGGCTGGGTTTCTTGTGTTGCCGACAACTTTTCTGAGCACCAAGTCGCCAGGTTCTAAGGGTCTCGGTTTGACCTTTGCGTCATAGCCCTGTCTAAGCTTTTGTTGGTAGTGAGCCAGCCGAACCATAGCGTTCTCTCTCCGTTCTTCGATAAAATCCAATCCAGCTTCCAGGAGTTTATTATTGTTGTCCGAGCAGAAGAAACTGGTTCTCAGAGTTGGGAAATTGGCTTCCAAAGGAATTACAGCTTCGGACCCATAAGTCATCGAGAAAGGAGTCTCTCCAGTAGACCTGCGAGGGGTAGTTCTGTAAGCCCAAAGCACGTGTGGCAATTCTTCGACCCACCTTCCCTTTGTGTTGTCCAACCTCTTCTTTAAGCCGTTGACTATAACTTTATTGACTGCTTCAGCTTGGCCATTACCCTGAGGGTAGGAGGGAGTAGAATATCTGTTCGTGATCCCCAGTTCGCTACAATAATTCCGAAACGAGGTACTGTCGAACTGCAATCCATTATCTGAAATAAGGGTATGTGGAACTCCAAAGCGGGTTACAATGCTTTTCCATACGAATTTTTGTACATCCACATCTCGGATATTAGCAAGAGGTTCTGCCTCGACCCATTTCGTAAAATAATCGGTTCCGACCAGGAGATACTTTCTGTTCCCTGCTGCTTTAGGGAATGGGCCCACGATGTCCAAGCCCCATTGGGCAAACGGCCATGAACTGGACAATGGGTTAAGGGTTCCTCCCGGCTGATGTATGTTAGGTGCGAATCTCTGACATTGATCACATTTCTTCACATAGTCCCGAGCTTCTTCTTGCATGCTCGGCCACCAATATCCCTAGGTAAGAGCCCGATGTGCCAATGATCTGCCTCCAGTGTGACTTCCACAGATACCTTCATGTAACTCTTCTAGTAGTGCCTCAGTGGCTTTCGGATGGACACACAACAAATATGGCTCCGAATAAGAACGTTTATATAATTTTTGGTCCTCGGACATCCAGAACCTAGCAGCCCTCCTTCGGATCTTGTCAGCCTCCTTTCGTTCTTCTGGCAAGACATCATCTTTTAAAAATTCGATTAGGGAATCCATCCAGCATGGACTTTTTCGGATCTGGTATACTTGAGTTGCGTCTCTTCCTGATCCAGTGGGCTCATGAAGATCCTCCACGATGATAACCCTCGGCAAATCCTGATCCGAAGAGGTGGCTAATGTGGCCAAAGAATCGGCGTGTGCATTGCCACATCTGGGAACATGCATGAGATTGAAAAACACAAATTCCTCTTCCAAGCGTTTGACTCTGTTTAGATAGCCCTGCATCCTCTCGTCTTTGGCTTCGAATTCTCCTTGAACTTGGCCCACAACCAGTCTTGGGTCCGAGAACACTTTAACGGCTTTTCCTCCCATCCTTCGGACCATGACCATTCCTATCAATAGGGCTTCATACTCAGCCTCATTATTTGTGGCGTTAAAATCTAGCCTTAGTGACTTCTCGATGATGATCCCCTCTGGAGATGTCATGACCAGCCCAATTCCAGAACCTTTCCGGTTTGCAGCGCCATCTACGTACAACTCCCAATGAGCAGGATCCTGTTGAGAAACCAAACCAACCGATTTTTCATCCATGCTCGGCCTTACCTCTGCATCTTCCACACTAGGCTCTGTGAATTCGGCCACCAGATCTGCAAGTACTTGGCCTTTAACTGACGTGCGAGGCATGTATTTGATATCGAAAGCCCCTAGAATGGTGCCCCATTTGGCTATCCTCCCCGTATAGTCCGCGCTTCGAAGTACCGTTTTAAGTGGAAGTTGGGTGAGCACCACGACAGTATGGGCTTGGAAGTAGTGAGGCAATTTCCGCGTTCCTAGCACTACGGCCAAGATGGCTTTTTCCAGTGGCAAATACTTGACCTCTGCTTCGTGCAATGATTTGCTTACACAATAGACCGGCCTCTGTACTCCCTGGTCCACTCTTATCAACACTAAACTTACAGCGTGAGGGACCACTGCGATGTATGCAAATAAAACCTCGTCGGGTTCAGGGCTGGACATAATCGGTGGCCGAGATAGATAATCCTTGAGCTGTTGGAAGGCTAAGGCACATTCTTCGTTCCATTCGAAACCCTTCCATTTATTAATTAGGGAGAAGAAGGGTTTGCATCTGTCCGCAGACCTGGATATAAACCGGTTTAACGCGGCGGTCATTCCTGTTAGCTTCTGCACATCCTTCGGATTCCGAGGAGGCTGCAGATCCTGGATAGCCCTAATCTGATCAGGATTAACTTCGATTCCCCTGTGCGTAACCATGTAGCCCAAGAATTTGCCTGACCCAGCTCCGAACGAGCACTTCGAAGCGTTCAAGCGCAACTTATGTTTTCTCAGGATTTCAAAAACCACATCAAGATCCTTCAAATGGTCAGCAACAAGTTTGCTTTTAACTACCATATCATCTATATAAATCTCGATGGTCTTGCCTAACTGTGATTCGAACATCTTGGTCATCATACGCTGATAAGTAGAACCTGCATTTTTCAGACCGAAAGGCATTACTTTATAGTGGTAGTTACCAATGGGGGTAACAAAAGCGGTCTTTTCTTGGTCGTCTGAAGCAAGGGGAATCTGATGATACCCTTGAAAAGCATCTAAAAAACTCATCCGAGGATGTCCGACAGTAGCATCCACCAGCTGGTCAATCTTCGGCATAGGGAAGGGATCCTTAGGGCAGGCTTTGTTTAAGTCCGTGAAGTCTACGCAGACCCGCCACTTTCCGCTTTTCTTCTTTACCACTACAGTGTTTGCTAGCCATTCGGGGTAGAAAATTTCTTTGATAGCCCCGGCCTGCTTGAGCTTTCCTACCTCCTCTCTGACTGCTTCAACGTGCTCTCTGGATGGCCGCCGAAGAGGTTGCTTCTTTGGTATGCTTAGAGGATTGACCTTCAAATGATGACAAATGAATTCTGGATCTACCCCCGGTGCTTCATAAGTGCTCCATGCGAAAACATCAATATTTCTTTTGAGGAAAGCAATTAGCTCTTCCTTTTCTGACTGAGGTATCTGTGCCCCGATTTGGAAATACTTTTCAAGATTGGATTCAACCATGACCCGTGTTAAGTCCTCACATTTTACACCCTCACCCTGCCCCTCGGCAGGTGACATCCGCTCCTTTAACTGCTATAGGTCTTTGATCACCCCTCCTGAAGATTTATCTTCGGATCCATGCCGTATTGCCGCTACTAGACACTGCCTAGCCGAGGATTGATCCCCGCGGATTTCACAGACTCGTCCTTCGGAAGGATATTTGATTTTTTGATGTAGAGTGGAAGAGACAGCCCCCAGTGTATGCAACCAGGGTCTAGCGACAATTGCCGTATAGGGGGAATAGACGTCTACTACCACGAAATCAACCTCAACAATTTCCGTGCCAGCTTGCACGGGCAGTCGGATCTGCCCCTTCGGAGTGACCATTCTCCCTTCGAAGCTGAATATAGAAGAGCAATACGGAGCTAAGTCACTGGGTGTGAGATTTAATCCCCTGAAAAGATCAGGGTACATAATTTCCACCGCGCTGCCTTGGTCTACCATAACTCTCTTCACATCATACCCCCCAATCCTGAGGGTGACAACCAAGGCGTCCTCATGGGGTTGAATAGTCCTGGCCTTATCCTCTTCCGAAAAGCACAGCATGGGGGATATTGCATTCCCGGGGATCCTCGGATTCCTATCAGCATCTTCTACCGGCGACCGAGCCACAGACATAACCTTTGACGGACGGGACCCGGTCCTTCCCGGGGCTGCGAAAATGACATTAATAATTCCTAGAGGGGGTTTTGTAGAGTCCCCCCTTTCGGAATCCGAGACCGGTTGTCCTCGCCCACTAGAGCGATGCAAAAGGTGCTTCAACCTGCCCTCGGCGACCAGCTGGCCCAGATGGTCCCATAGACTTCTGCAATCTTCGGTCGTATGCCCATGATCCTGGTGATATTGGCAATAGACATTGTGATTGCGTCTCTCCGGATTCTCCATCATTTTGTTCGGCCATCTGAAGAATGGTTCGTTCTTTATCTTATCTAGAACTTGATGAACAGGCTCTTTAAACACAGTATTAACTGTTTGGGCATTTGTTGAACTTGAGTGCCCAACGAAATCTCTCCTCGACTTACTGTTGTTGTAACGATCCGACTTAAAGTCCTTCCTGTCCTGGGTGGTGGTCTTATCCTTACCCTTCTCTTGTTGTCTATCCTCTTCTACCCTTTTATACTTCTCGATGCGATCCATAAGTTGGCGCATGCTGTCAATAGGCTTGCCGGACAAAGACGTTCTCAAACCATGATCAGTGGGGAGGCCTAACTTGAACGTCTCCAAGGCCATGGCATCAAAGTTGCCCTCCATCTCATTAAACATCTCCCAGTATCTGTCCGAGTACGCCTTCAGTGTCTCCCCCTCACGCATGCTTAAAGACAGAAGGGAGGATAGGGGCCTGGGCACTCTTCGGCAGGTGACAAATCGTGATCCGAAGGCTTAAGTAAGCTCTTGGTAGGAATCAATGGAGTCAGCCCTCAAGTTATCAAACCATCTCATGGCTACAGGACCTAAACTCGAGGGGAATACCTTGCACATCAGAGCCTCATCCCGGGCATAGACAGCCATTCTTTGATTAAAATGGCTAACGTGTTCCACAGGATCCGTCCTGCCATTATAGATAGTAAAGGTTGGTTGATTGAAACGCCGAGGCAGCTCCGCTCCTTCGATCCTCCGTGTAAAATGTGACCTAGAAATCTGATTCAGGGCTTTACTCATGGCATCGTTACCTATCCCTCCATATGGTAGTTCTCGTGGTCGCTTCTCACGAGGGTGTTCAGCTTCATACGAAAAGATTTCGCTGATTGGAGTTTGAGAGTTCTGCTGATAAGTAATGTCTTGTTTGTCATCCAAGTCATCATCAGGATGTGGTGCAGCACGTTTCCTCTTTTCCATCCGTAACTCCCTCTTCAACCTTTCGATCTCTATCTGCATGCTGTTTTTCTCTGCATGGGAAACATGACTTCCACCACGAGGATGGGATCGTTCAGTGTGTGTAGTATGTACACTACCTTCTCGATCCTGCCTACGCTCCAGGTTAAGAAAAGGATCAACATGTTGGGAGGCCCCGGATTCTACTGGTTGTTGCCCTTGATCAGCCATTACCATCCACTGCTATTCTTCCCCAATCGTTCAAGCTCTTTCCCACAGGTACATTGCATAATTTCCAAAAAGATAAATGTATGTGGGCTCATTCTCATTAAAACCACTTTTATGTATCGGGTCAAGTGAGTTACTGTGCTAATTAAGTTTTTTCTTAATTTTGCAGTCAAATGTGAAAATCAAAAAGATTAATATCGATGATAAGAACTTGGTTTGGGTACATTGCATAATTTCCAAAAAGATAGCAAAGCCAGAGTTTGCATCTTTGTTATAAATTGCTTACAAAGTTTGCATCTTTACATTTACACTGAGTTTTGGATTAAAGTACTTTCTTCTTGGTTCTAACACTGAGTTTTGTTTATTATTCACTTACAAAGTTTGCATCTTTACATTTGTTATAAATTACTAATATGTGATTAGATGCACATTATGCCTAAAATTCACTATCCTTATATTTGGCTTTTTGTTCAGATTTGGCACCTATAACAATGAAGAAAGCATTGCTGTGGACCGATGGATGATACTTTTTGCAGGCTGCAAAGGAACTTAGTGATCAATGAAATCTCACGCGAATTGGAGAGGACCCGACTGTAGATGTCTGGATGGCAAATGTGAGTCACTATGTTTTTAAAATTTTCAATGAAGGTAAAGGTTATGAACAATGTAAATTTTTCGAAAAGAGATTTTTTATTCTATATTTACACAAGTTGGGTCGCCTTCTTGGAGTGGATCACTCCACCTTGTCTTTCTACTGAAATTTTTTATTCAAATTGTTACAATTTAATCCAAAATTTTATTTGAATTTTCTTATTGTTGTTACTATCATATATTATCATTCCAATTGTTCAATTAGAATCTGAAATTGGAGTCCAATTTTACTATACACTTGTACAATCTAATTATTTTTAATTTTGTTGTCATGTATAGAAGCCAATGAGATGAAATTAATAACACATTAAACGCTCATATTTTGGGAATTAGTAGTACCAATCTAAATCCATTGGACCTGCTTTGTGATAATACAACTATGAAGGATGTATAAAAACACGCACAAACCCATCTCTCTATAAAAGAGATTGAAGAGAATTTCATTTATCAGCCATGGAACTTCAGAGGTTTTTTCTTCACACAAATGCCGATCATGTTACAAAATGACCCATCGTAAAACTACAAAATGAGTACAACTTTAAGGGTTTTTTTTTTTTTTTAATTTTAAATTTTTTAAGTTATGAAAATTTCAATCACCAATAGAAATTGAAGATTCAAAAGCATGAATGGATTTTTTGGATAAACATTATCACCAAGGTTCATCTTTCTGTGTAAAATATATATACTGCTAAGTTTTATTAATAAAATTTTCTAGTTAATAATATGAATTTAGACTTAACTGAACCTTTTAAACATAAATAAACTTATTATTAATAATATATTCATTCTCGTGTGGTAGCACAGGACTACAAACTAGTATAATATAAAAATTATTATCTAAAAACTATTTTCAATTTTTTGAAAAATATTTTCAAATTGTTTTGAAAACAAAAGCAAAACTCTATACCTAAGTTTCAATAAATGTTTTGTTTCTCAATAAAAAATTCATTAAGTTTTTAAATTTACCTCAACTAAAATTCTGTTTCAAAAAGTTCTAGTAATTTAAAATATACCATAAATATATTATATATCTTTTTATTATATATATATATATATATATATATATATTTGTCATGTGACTCATGGAAATAGTTAATTTATTTTAAGGAAAGCTTTTTTAAAGTCTCAAGTGACCCACTAATTATTATTATTAATTAATATAGTTCGTTTTAAAAAAATCATTAATATAGTTTGATTTATTTATACGTAATAGTTTTTAAGTAAAGTAAACAATAGAACTAGTTTTTTTTTTTTTTTTTTAGCTCTAATTGAAATAATCAATTGTGTGATTTGTCAAACGTTCCTTAAGGCTTAACAACACCTATGCATTAAGGAATTAATAATGGAGAGTGACTAATATTCAAATTTCATTTTTCAATTCCTTAAAAAAAATTCTAAGAATAATTTTATAGTTACAACAAGCGAGCAGGCATTTGAATCCTAAATGTTTATCTTGAAAACATCAAAAGTGTCTACCAATTGAATACAAGGCTGTTGGCCAGCCCATATGAAGCAATGATTAATACTTAATAGTAATAATAATAATAATAATTATAAGGGCACAGATTGATCCACAGCCCAAAGGATTTGGGCAATGGCCCAATAAGCCCACAACAATAGATTTGTTAGAGAGTGGGTTTAACACTAAACGTTCAATGAGTAAATGTGAATCACAATAGGTTAGTTTAGGGTTGGAATGACTAAGAAAAACAAGTTGAAAAGAAAAACACTCCTTGGTCAAGTACGAGGATGATATGTTCTTACATATATATATATATATATATATATATATATATATATCTCACACTTATACAAATATTCAAGTTCTTGGGTACAAAGTGGTTCCTTTCCTTTTTTTCTAATGCCCCCATTGTAATGGAATCATTTCCCTTTTATACTCCTTCACCTTCTCTCATCTTAGCCTTTCACTTGTTGATCAAATAACTAATCTTCCTGATACTTGTCCCATTAGAACCTTCTTGAAGTCGTTGTGGACAACTACAAGGCTAGAAGTCACTATTCAGGCATCACCTCCACGTTAATGCGGCCAATTGGTTAGGTGCAGAGTATTCAATATAGTGGTAACAACTTTCTTCCCAGATATTTCTCAATTCTCTATTGACTCACTTCTCTCCAAAGCTTATCCCCCTTCCAAGCATGGTTGTCCATTGCCTAGTACTTGTTGCGTGGTTAGACTGCAGACTTCCATTCTATTTTCTGAGGAGGTTTGGCACTTTGGGCATCACCTGCTTGTCGTGACCAGCCCTCGCCCTTTGCCCAATAACCAACTTGCCTTTAATAATACTTGTTTGTCCTCGGACTCTTTAGCATCCTTGGGCGCAGCCTATAGCCCGATGTCCTTATCCAAGCCCTTTATCCCCACAATAATAATAATAATAATAATAATAATAATAATAAAGATTTCTGGGCTATGGGCCATCAATACATAGGTTAGAATGAATATTTTCCATCATACATACCATAATCTATTGCAACTAAGAAAAATTCCACTTTTCCTTAGGAATAAGCCAGTATTTTCTATAGAAAAAAAAGCATCCTCTCTCTATTTTATATGAATCCATTTCATGGTTCAGTTAAATTTTACAAATTTAGAGGTGTACCTTATGTGTCATGTCATTCGAAATTAGTACATACACAGTTTTTTTTTTTTTTTTTTTTTTTTTTTTTTTTTTTGAGAAGAACACTATTAGATAAGAGAGGTAAAATCTTAACCATGATTTGGACCTCTCCATCCTATTCCTAGTCTAGGGCCAGCATGTAAACTTCAAATTTCCATGTCAAAGAGAAGCAAGGGTGAATAACATAAACTCATAACTGAAGTTCATAACTTCCTGTTTATTTTGTAGTAGTAACATCAAAACTGCATTGATAATGGAGGACCATTTTATTTTCAAGTACAATGCTGAATTATATTAACTCATGTAGCTAATGTGGTTGGTTCACAGCCATCATGTACGCAGGCCAACACATCCCTGTAGTCCCTTGAAATGGTGAAGGAATCATATACCTTTCCATCACTGCTCCTTTTGTACTCAAAAAGAAGGGATGAGTGGTTGAATGCAGTCAGTTTACCAAAACCATAGTCAGAATCTCTGAAAAGACTCCAACTGGTCTGCACTGGCCCAAAATCAGATAAGTGGCTTCCTCCTCCTCCAACAACTATATTGATTGTTCCATTCACGGTACCTGAGTAGTGAGATCTTTCTGTATTCACGCACTGATTCTGCATCAGACACATATAAACATCAAGCATATCAGAATATTAGCCAAGTTATCAAAAATTGGTGTGACAATTGGAGCAAGTACAACAGATATGGCTTGAAAGGTTATCAAGAACTTGTTCTGTAATAGAGTTAAGCATTAGGCAATATTTAAAACAAAACTAAAAATATAAATAATTTCAGTTTGAAAAATAGAGCAATCTCTGGTAAAAGAAAGCAAATTTATTTGATATTCATAGTACAATACTAAACATCAGAAATTATTTACAGGGAACCTAGCCTAACCCTTTTCTGATCCTAGTAGAACTAGGTTACTTGTCCTGCAAACACAGGATTTTTAAGCAAAAGCTATGTTACCAATTGTGAGAAGCACCAAACCTGAGCATTTTCCTGACATCATTTTTCCACCAAAAGAAAAGAATGAAAAAGCCCCAAAGAATTTCCCAAACTTATTGGTGTACTTACATAGTCTTCAAAACCATCATATCACTATCATTAATATCTAGATCAGATGGTACCGAAATGTATGGTTGCTTTGAAAACCTATGCACAGCACACAAAATACCAAATATTATTACTAACTCTAAGCCTAAGGAGTAGCTCTTAGCTACCAGCTTAGGGTCCAAATGTTCTCAGGAATTTTCTTTGGAAGCGGTTAAGGAACACATTATTGCCATTCACAGCCTTAAAGTATGGTGTGAAGTTCATGCAGTTGTATAATGTTGATATTAATCCTCAAAGACTTGATGGAAAGGATAATGCACCTACATTAATCTTGTCCATACCTGGTAAATGGGGCATGTTCTCTCATAGTTATGGATGTGGCCAAAGAATACAATGTCTACTTTGTACTTCTGCCAGAGTTTTTGCAAACTTTCCCTTCCCATGGGCTCCCCATATGAGCCATCCTTCCAATATGAGGAGGAATAACCTAGAACTCGATGAGCAGCAAAGATCAACCATGGCTGTTTCTGCCTATCAGCTGATGCGAGACATTTTTCGATGAACTTGTACTGCTCAGAACCCTCCCTCCAATCATGTTCGCTATCAGCTATGCAGAAGTGGAACATGCCATAATCAGTTGAATACCTGTAAAGACCAGTCAACAAGATTTTCAAAGGGATGTTTGGAGACGTTGATGTTTCACATTGCAAGCACAGTGTAGTACATAAAAAGCTTATAAAAACTGGCACTTAAAAAAAGTAGTTTCACTTTCTCTATGAATTTTCTGATATCAATTACAAGGCTTGAGGTGATTAACTATCAAGGAACTTGGTTTGTTATGTTGGATAGACTCACATGCCATATGTAAATGTATATCATAATGCCATGTCCTGATTAACTAGAACTAGACAACCTACTTGCTCATTGTTTGGTACACCTTAACAATTCTTGTGGTCATTAGCCATGCCATTTCTTCTGCCCAGATACCATACCTCTAAGTTCTTTTTGTAGAATTTTAAGCTAATTTAAGTTTGATAGTTGACACATATTTATTCTTTCTAAAATATTTCTCCAAATTTCACCCATTAAAACTAAGAGAGAATTCATGTTACTTACTAAAACTTAATAACTATTAGAAGAGTTCAAACTACTTACCAAAACTTAGCTCTGTTCTCAGCAGGAACATAAAACATGGTCTCTGCAAGAACACCACATTCACCACCTGAATCATTAGTGTCATAGAAGGATCCTGTCCCTGGCACATCACGTTCATGATTGCCACTGTAGGAGTACAAAATGTAAATTCAAAAAGATAGTTCAAACTTATAACAGTTTATACATGCAAAGGAAAGAACATTGCAGGCATGCGAACCTTCCAATCATATATGGTACAGCTGATGCAATGGGCTCGACCTGTGAAGTGAACTGATCCCACTGTGAGATGTATCCATTTGCATATGTGAGATCTCCAATGTGAAAAACAATGTCAATGTTATTTAAGTCATTGACGAGTTGATCTGTGGTATTGAGTGACCCTGGCTGATAATTACTGTACTCATTTGAACCATCACGTTCAGCCTGAAACATGTGACACAAAAATTTTAATCTCCTTGTTTACAAGTGGAAAAGAGTGTAATGCTTACCTAACTAGCTATAAGGTCATAGGACCACACTTTTAATGATGTGAACTACATTTATAGTCCATTCAACATTCTCTATGTCGTGAATACTTGATAGTTACAAGAGAGAATACTCTTTACAATATGAGAAACAAAACAAAAATCATGAATGTTTTGAAGATCTATTGAACCAAAGGAAAAGGAACCACTAGTAAGAAGAGATTTAGACGAGCAGCTATAGTGCATATGTGATTAACAATTACCAGGATTTCATGTTTTCTGATTGCATAGGGCAAGAAATTTTTATTCTCTGTTCGCAATTAGAGATTATACACTCACCGAATGCTATAAATAATGACTGTTATTTTAGTTTAACTTATAATTGTTTTTAGTTGATTTACTAGGCATAGTAAGGAAGATGTCACTTGATGCATGTTTTTTCACCATTCATATGGAATAAGTTTAGAAATCTGGAGGAAAGAATATAATTTATTAACTTTCACTAAAAAAATCAAGAGAATTTGGAACAAGAATTAAACTTTAGTAGTAGAGGGGAGCTCATTACTCACTGATAATACTTTCTACAACTCATTTTCCTTAATATTACCTTTCCCATGTCACCGAATATTACAACACGCTGTAATGAGTCCTCCCCTGGATATGGAGATGATTTGAAATAATAAGACTTGCTCCAGATAAATGATCCATTAAATAGCCTATGACCAAGCTTGTATGTGTACCTGAATAAAAAATAATCATCAGAATCTTAATAAGAATTATCTAAGCACTTCATGAAATAGTTTGTTAGTTAAGGTGTTTACGGTGTGTTTGGCCACAATTCCTTTAAGAAACTTGTATGAATGAAACCAGGATCTCGCCAACCAACTGTCCTTGCTGGTGCACCTGCAGAAAGAAAATATCAACTTTGTTAGTATGATGTTATCTCTCTCCTTAATATTATGCTCAGTCAAACTGTCAATAACAGATCACTGAACAAGTTAAAGAAGTCGATAATGCCAAGGTCAATTAAACTCATTCAGGGAATCACCAAAGTTTCCTTTAGATAACTGGGGCATTAACAATTTAACAATTGCTTAAGGATGGAAATAGGAGCACAATCAAGCCACAACTGTGACATATAAAGTCATAGCATGGAAGGATTTTCAATATGATGCCCTACAAAAGCGGCTAGGGGAACTGGTTTTTCATTTGAAAGAAAATAATCAAGAAAGGTGAAGAATTAAAGCTTTTCTCTAGAACAATGGATTACGTTGATGATCACAATCATCACAGTAACATAATTAGAGGAGGAAATAGATCATACCACACATTGCATTTCGAGAAAAGGTCAACATTCCAGCAGGAGATTGAGTTTGAGATTCTCCCTTAAGACCCCACTCAACAAAAGGCACGGCCTCATTTATGTTATAGCCGCTTGTCCAGGTTACTGTCATCTGCATAACAACAAAATGATGTGTTACTGGCATGTTATAGCCTCTTGTCCAGGTTCCAATTGATATTGTTTGGATTAGTGTTCAATAATTTAGCTAGGAGGAAGTAATATCCAGATGTCCATGAAAAGTAAAAAGGGGGAAAAAAACCATAATTTGAACTTACTTCATTCCAAGACTTTCCTTGAGAGAGGCGAGGATAAAGAGGTGCTTTTGGATTAGCAAAAGTTATGATATTTGAAACTGCCAACAGTTTTGGCTGCAATACAGCAATACAAACTTAGTCTACACTTGAAGTATCCTTGGTTTTTATGAATCATTTAGGCTTGAGAATTAAAAGAAACGAAGTAATTGCGCCAGGACAACACAAACAACTTGTAAGAAGTAATTATCACCATATGAAGCTTTGAACAATAAGAATAAAATTGACGACAAAGCAACAAATAACAGGAAGTCAAGGACTTACATTTGATAAACCACCTGAGAATAATGCAAATGAGAAATCCGCCCGCTGATTAATTAATTGAAATTTTAAATTTGCCTTCCCTGTCGTTATATACCCAGCACTGGAATCATTGGCAAACTTGTACTGAAAATGAAAACAATTATTATGAAATTCGTTTGATGAGTTAAATTCAAATGGTTCATAATTTATTTGAGTTCAGCATAATCCATACTGCAATAATACATACCTTTATTGGAGCTGAGCATATATATGGAGCCTGTTGTCTTGGCTCATCATCATCTGGGCAGGAAGATGAGCTGCAATAATAGAATGACTTATTCAATCCACAAGCTCATAATCAGATAATAAAAAATCCTACAATACATGCCTTCATCAACATTGACATGCATGATTATGGTTCTATAACCCAAGTAACAAGGATTCCAAACAGTCAAACTATGTACAAAAAATCAGCAAGGAAATTCTTAAGAGGCAGGCATTAATGAAAATATTACTTGAAATTTGCAGGAGAAAAAACTGCAACCCAATCATCTTGAGAAGGTTCAGGGTGTTTGAGTTCCACTGTTACCCACTGAGAATCTTCCCCCTGCATGAAAATCCATCAGACATCACCATCACATCAGCTTTTTAAAACACAAGGATGTAGCTTTGGGGAAACATATGATCCAGCTACTCATATAGATATGGTTACTATAGACATCACTCCCTCATGACAAACCAGGGAAAGCAATAATTATCTTATGCATCCAATATATGTATCATATCTCTCAAAACAAGTGGAACATACAAACCTACATGTGAGAGAGAAATGCAAATGCCAGATGCACAAGATACCTTCTTCAAGGAGAGAGGCTTATGCTTTAAACTAGTGGGATCTATTTCTAAGTTAATTATAAAGAGAAAGAGGCTCAAATGAAAGCTAATAGTCATACAGCAGATGTAACCGATTCAAGTTCAAATGTTTATATATGGAAGTAGTTATAATGAATAAATGTAATAATATCATAAGACTTTAGCTTTGTACTATGATATGAACATAACATATCAACCTAATTTAATGATCTAAACAATTCTGATAAGATTGATATGGTATTGGATTTTTATAATCATTCCTTTGAACATTTTACCCTCAATTCAATTTTTAAATCAAGAAAGAGAAATGTAGGGAGAGAAACAGAGATGATAAGACCAAAGAGTGTTCTTTTGTAAAATATTTGTCCATTTTCAGTTTTTTTTTTTTTTTTAAATGTTCATAAAGTTGCTTTCACTGTTTCCTATCACTTCTCAAATAACCAATCAAGAACTTTATAAAGTCAACAAATGTAAACCTCTTTATTCCAAGTTCCATGTGACTCAACAGAAGTTACAGAACCCAAAATTTCATATCGTAGTACCATCAAAGCAACTCATAGAACTACACACATTGAATGAACATGAAAGGAAAAAAAAGAATTCATTAGTGTCACCTTGGTGCCAAGAAGGACAGGTTCCACTTTGATAGATGCATTCTCGTGAAGCGCATAGAGAGCCCTGTGGATGGCAATCTTGGATAGCGGCTGTTCACCAACTCCATGTCTACCATGAGCTGCAACACAATACACCAGAAACAACAGTATCAAGGGAACTTTCAAGGACAGAAAGCTCTCCATAGTTTTACGTGACAAAAGCTGTCCAAACCTCAATGTTCAACAATGAAGTCTTCTCTATTTTGTCAACCTTTAGTTGTTGTATAGTTGCTTCCAAGAAAATTAATATGTATTTATTTTGACGCGCGGGAATTTTTTTTTTTTTTTTTTTTTTTGGGGAGAACTACAAGTCTATGTGATGTGAGAGTCATCTTGCTCTTCCCTTTCTTAAGGAGTGACTGATTGTGATTGAATTCAATGAATTGGCGTGTTGAATTTTCTGAGTGGCTGCAGACTAAAGATAAGGAAATTGGTGTTCTATTTTTCTTTTGTTCAGACCAAAGACAGAAAGTAACCCAAAAAAAAGGTTAGATATGTATTATATTTTTCAAAATTGCTAACATGAATTATTGGGATTGATGCATAACAAAAGTATTATTAGGTGCGAACACATACGAAAGTGATGCTATTCCAATCAAAATTGATCATGTCAACTATTCTGAAAAAATTGTGAAAAATTTTGGGCCTGTTTGGTCACAGAGTTTAAAAATTGTTGTTTAAAAAGATGTAAAAAGTATTGTTTAAAAAGTGTTGTTGAAAAACGTATTTTTAGTGTTTATAAAACAAAAAAATGTGTTTGGTATTATAGTTTGAATAATAATTTTTAATGTTTAAAAAACATAAAAATGTGTTTGGTATGTGTGTTTAATTTTATAAAAAAACTGAGCAAAAGTACAAAATTGATAAAAAGGTGTGAAGAGAGATGAGAGGCGTGAAGAGAGATGAGAGGAAGTCAGGAGACAGGAATTGATAAAAAGGCTGATCAGGTGGGCCCATATTTTTCAATTTTATTACCGAATTGCCACTCAAATGTGTGTTTATTGTTTTAAAACAGCCCGGACCATGTTTTAAAAAGCCCATGATTTTGAACAACATTTTTCAAACTTCACGTGAACAGAGATGGGCCACCAAACATGATTTTCTGGTTTTGGGCAGCACTGTTTTGTGGTTTGAAAACTAAACAATGTGTTTGAACTGATAAACCAAACCGGCTGTTTATGTCTCTAACATTGCTCAAAAAGTAACTGCATTTCAAAAAGTAATTTTTGCATTTGGATTAGCAAAAATTTTATCTAATGCCTTCCTTTTGTTTCATAATGTAGGTGGGTGAATGTGTCCACAAGTGTTACACAACTCATATTGTTAAATCATCAATTGTTTGGTTAACGAAGCAATAATTTGGCTGGTGATTTTGATAAAGGTCTCCTCCTCCTTAAGAGTTTGACTATCTTTCTATACCTTTTAATATAAGCAAGACTAATTATTAAATAAACAAAACAAAGCAAAAATACTTGAGGTCAGCCACATGAATAAGGCGTGGCATTAATCTTTTAGACAATCTCATCTGGGGTTGGGTCAACATTTATGGCTCTCTAGTAGTGCAGGACTTGGATCTAGTAGCCCCACCGTGGTTAAACTCATCCAAGGTTTGACTAATGTACTGGTTTTACTTCTATATACTATAGTCTATAGGCTATAGCTTATGAGCTAATAGAGAGAAATAGCATTAGCAAAGTTATGGTCAACGGAGACCTAATTCAAATCGTGTTGATGGAGGATGGTATATTCTACGCATCTAAACGGATCAAAATGACTTTAACCTCACAACCATCAAATTGTTAAATTGTTGTTGATTCTCATTTGGGCTCGGTCTATTACTTATATCACTTTTTATTATTAGTATTGTTTACAACTTGTTACTCAAATGTTATGAAAAAATTATTGAAAAAAATTATTACTCTAAATTTCTTGCTTAAAAATACTTTGGATTACATGCTCTAAAGGCAATTGTTTTTTGATTGTGTCTAACACCTTAAAAATACCTTTCTTAATTTTTTTTTTTTTTTCAACTGCTAAGAATACTCATTCTATCACAAATACAACCAAAGAGAAACCATGAAACAAAAGATTCAAAATCCAATTTTATTTTCTCATAATTGCCTATGTTTTCCTATCAGCCAAACATGGAGTGTAGTCTTGAAAAACTAAAACAAGATGCAAGATTATATAGAAGTGAGAGAAGTCCGTACCATTTCAAAATTTAATTTCAGTCCGAGTTCTAATCAGGGAGCACAGAAGCCACTGAAGTGGGGTCATTTGTGGAAAGGAGAAGACATTTAAGGGCGTTCTGGTAAATGGCGTTTTAAATTGTAGGGGTAGAAAAGGTATAAAATATATTTGGACCATTTCTCTATTTATGCGTGCCATCCTTGCACAGGGTCATGCTAATCTTTTCTGTATCGTTCCAATTTTATCAGATGTCTCCAAAAGGAGCTGGAATACTCTTTCCTTTCGCTTCATAAACCCTACAGCTCTGTTCCATTTCTTCACTAGTCGTGGCGGACGCACGGTTGATGTGGCTTGAAACTTCGGATTTGGGAACACGTTACACAGAGTACACTTAATTGTTTACAGTATTTTGGATGTGCTACGCTTAAATTCATATATTTGGTTGCATGGATGAATTTTTTTTGTTGAGAATAATTAAATTTAAAGCAACCAAGTAAGAGTTATTTTAGAATCGCAACTTTTATTCCATAACTTTTAATGTGATCGATTGTAAGTGTAAGCCTATTATTTTCATATGAATTTACCATTTTTTTTCCATGCACAGTATCAAGAAAAGCACATGTAATGATAGTGAGTTTATGCATATAAACCAATAAATCATTGAAAATTATGTTTTCATTTGATTGCTCATAATTTAGTATTTATTAGTCTTTTACCTATGCGCCCTATGCCCTTAATTAGAATACTTGCTAACAAGACCCTTTGTAATAAAATTTTCCTTAAATTTAGTATCTTCCTTCTATATTTTAGGTGCATCAATTTTCAAAACCTAATATTAGATTTAGATCAGACTAGTAAGAAACACAAATTTGCCAACGAAAGTCCTCAGTCTCAGGGTGTGCATGTCATGAATATTGAGAAATAATTTGACATCAAACGCCATGAAAAAGAGTCCAATGTTATGTCAAAAACTTAGGAACAGTTTCATCTCTATGCAGCGTCCAAAAGCCAACATGACACTTAGACACTGGTGAAAATATGAGCATGATTTTTGGGTTCTAGGCTTCTAGCTTGTCGAAACAAGTGTAAGAATGAATATTTGCATACCATAATCTATTGGACACCAAGAAAAACTTTCATTTTTCCCTAGGAATGAGATGCTTGTCAATTAGAGTGATGTTAGGAATGTTACAAAAGTTTGGTCACCAATCATGAAAAAATTCCCTAACAGTATTGTGTAGGGCAAGCATGTCATGCACACTACAAACTCCCATGTTTAATAAAAGAAGCAAAGATGAATACCATAAATCGATATACTTTTAAAAGCTGAATCATAGCATTTAATATTGCTATGCTCATATTACGCCACCTCATCCGCCATATCATTGATTACATAATCATTCTTATTCTTATTTAATTTTTATTCCTAAATTTTGTTGACAATATTAAATGTACAATTTTGAAAAGATATTAAATATATAAGTAGATTGACTTTACACATTCATCTTGAGAGGTTTTAACTTTATATATAACCTTGCCTTTACAAATTCATTTTGGACGGTTTTAACTTTATATATAACTTTGCCTTTACACACTCATCTACTTTAATTTAGATAATTATAACAAAGCAATAAAATCAATGAAGAATCTAAAACCAAAAACAATATGTATACATGTCTATCTATACTATTATATAATAATGGAAGGTTTAAAACAAATTTTACAAAAATCTTTTTCTACCACATCATTAGTAGCCTTTTTTATTTTTTATTTTTTGCAATTTTTACTTTGTTCAGCCTTTCATCTTCTTCAACTATTGTCTTCTTAGTTCAATTTTTATCTTCTCCAATCATTGGCTTCTTAAATTTTTCATTCGATTTCCTTTGTAAATTTTTAAATTTTCTTTATCATATCTTCATAAATTCTACTACAAGGACACATTTGGCAACCCAAGTCCAAAGTGTAAGGGATGTCGGCCCAGTGAGCCAAGTACAATAAATTTGTAGAGAGTGGGTCAAAGAACTAGGTCATAATGAATTTGACAACAGGTAGTATGGATTCAGAAGATGACCAAGCAAGAACAAGGAACAAAGAACTGAATGAATTCATTGTCCGAGGAGGTAAATCTCCATACAGATCAATTAAACTGATTACAAATATCACTTTGATTGCTACAGTATTCTTTCTCTCTTTTTTCCGATCCCCTTCTCATGAAGGGTCTTTTACATTATATAGATCCCCTTGGACCATCTTGATCTCACACTTGTTGATCATTTGAACCCTTACTTGAGTACCTATCCCATTAGACACCCTTTTTGGCTTTCTGTGAGTTGTGGTAGTCAAGGCAGTACTGTTCAGGGATTTTCTCTACATAAATGTTGCTAGAAAAGTAGCTGTAATGCATTTAATGCAGTGGCAGCAGCTTTCCTTTAGATAATTTTTGGGTTTCCTTCCTTTTCATATGTTCATGAGACCCGTCCCTATCATTGGAGTTTCTTGGAGGGTCACTCTAATAGCTGGAATACATAATTAAGCCGCATTCATCATATCTGAGGAGGAGTCCCTCCTCGGACCATTTTTCATTCATTCTTTACTTATGAGACTCTAAACTGGAATTTCTCATAAATTATTTATTCCTCCTCGAACCATTCACGTTCTCGGCCAAGGACCAAGACCCAATATATGATTTGGGCCCTTAACCCTACATCTACCGTTTCACTTTTTAAAACATTTCATCTACTTCCACCCTTCCTCCTCCAACTTGATTTTCTTATAAATTTATTTTTACTTCATTTCCAACTCTCTCCCCTATTCCTTCAAAGTTGTTCACAGCAAAAAGGTCAATACTCTCTCTCTCTCTCTCTCTCTCTCTCTCTCTCTCTCTCTCTCTCTATGAATTTTTTTTATTGTTTAACCACTTTTTCCCCCGCTAATGGTTCTTTTTGTTATTGTTGATTAATTGTCACTTCACATTTGTTTCTCTTTTTGGCAAATTTGTATTGACTTTTAAGCATATTTAGTTATTTTGGTATTCCAATTCCTGATCACAATTTTTTTTCTTTATCCCATTATGTTGATTTGATTTAGGTCAATAATTAGTTGTCTTGCAAGTTAGAATTTGATTTTTTTAGTGATCCATTTAGATGTTAAACTATGAGATTTTACTAAGTTTTGTTTATTTTTTAATCACTTTGGGTGAACAAAATTGTAGTTTTTGTATAGAAAGTACTCTTAATAATTGTATTAGAAATACTCTATATATAATACCACTTATCTACTGTTGAGGGTAATTTTTGTAAAGCCAACCCAACCCAGCAAAGTAGGCAATAAGAGTGGCAGGCATAGGATAAGACTGTTAGGCCCAAGCGGTAAAAAAAATAGAACACAAGCCCATAACATGAATAAATGGGTCTTGAGGAAGCAAATGGGCCCAAAGGGCCCAGAAAGAGAGAAATGACACCCATGGGCAATGTATGTCATGAAAAAATAAGAATGGTCCGCGGCAGGCCTAAGGCAATGTAAACAAAGAAAGTAGGGGTTGATGGCAAGCCCATGAACCCCAAGAATGAGTATGAGGAGATTGGGCCGGGGAAGCCTAATCAAGTTAGTAAAAGCCCATGGGAAAGCAAAGTTAGTAAATGGGCCGAGGAAGCCCAAGGAAAGTAAAAGGGCCACAGGCCCAAAGGGAAAAGAAGAAAGGGACAATGGAGCCCATGAGTAAGAACACCAGTAGGCTCTCTTAAGCCACTGGGGGAAAGAAAGGAACGACAGGCCTGAAAATAGGCCTAGCAGGAACAAAAATCGCCAAGGTAGGAAAGGCCGGGTAACACAGTGGGAAGCTAAGGCAATTAAAGAATTGGGCTGAAGAGAACACGAAGCCCAGTACTCGGTAAAGTCCAGACCTTGTGGGGTGGGAAACCAGAGTAAAAGTTTGGGAAAAGCCAAGGACGAACTACTGGCAATGCAAGCAAAATGTCCAGAACACAGCAGATACATGGACAGCAGGCAGACTTCAGACATGAACCACGCGCAAGGCCCAGACACCACCAGCCTGTACCCAGCCAATACAGGACATGGTGGGGTCATGGGTCAGAGGTAAGAGGGCATGGTTTGGAGGTGGGGAGAGGGGAAGGCCTGTTTTGAGATCCCTGCTCAAACTCTTTTGGGGAATACGTCCTGTTGGGATGACATATCATCCAAAAGAGGCAAGGCTGAGTGGGAACCAATAGGTGCATGCCATGAGGGATAAGAGAGAGAAACATCACCGCGGCAAGACAAGGTGTCGCGGCGGACTAACAGAAAAAATGTTGTCTGTGTCTGTGACAGAGGGACTCACAGACAACAGTAAGGGTCTGCGAGTGCGCCCAGACCAAACGAAAAACGGTTAGAGGGTAGAATAGTAAAAAATCGGTCTCGGCAGGCACTATAAAAGGACGCCTCTGCCATGTGCAAAAACAACAACAAGCACGAGAGCAATACCATGCAACTTAAAGAAAATACTCTGTAACTTGCTTAGAAAAACAGAGGAGGATAACACTAAAAAACGACCAAAGTAGAAATTACTAAGAAAGGACTAAAAAAGAAAGAAAGAAAGAGAGAAAAAAGAAAGGAGCAAGTGAGAGTGGCATGCACCGATAGGCCCCTTCCCTTCTCTCCCTCTCGAATCCCTGTTCTCTTCTACAATTATTTTGAGAAGTGTCCATTCAGGCTTGCCTCCCTCAAACCCATTAACTTTCGCGGCAGGAATCCTGTTTTCTGTCCTCGGAGGTTAATTGCATTGAGAAGAGGTGTTCTTTCTCTTTGGCCTTACTCTTGCAAACCGAACTGAATTTATTTACATAAAGCTATGGATTAGATCTTTATTACCATTTGTCCTTAATATTTATTTGTCAAAGATTGTTAAATATTATTGTAGTTTGGTCATTTCTTATTAAAAGAACTATCTGGTCCTTCCAGAACATGTGATTTTGTTTTTTCAATTGTATCTGCCTGCCGCAAGCTCTTCTCTGGAATAGCTCAATCTGCGGTAAGTATTCTCCTGGCAGACGAGGCATAGTTCGTGCACAAACCGGCCAAGTTGAGTTCCAGTTGGCTCGGTCTCGACTCCTGCAACCCAGAACACTTGGGCCTACATTTACAAAGGGCCAGTCCGGCCCAACATAATGAAAAAGGCCCCCACATCTACATATATATATATATATATATATATAAAATAGGTGAAGCTGAGAGAAACTCAAATTAGAATTCCAATTTTGCGCCATGTGTTCTAAATTATTTATTCTTAAAGAATTTTATTTCTTAATTTTATAATCAAATGTGGGATCACATCATAAATATTCATCTGAGTTATTAAATATGAAAACCAAAGTGTCTAGAATAAATGAATTGTAAAAAAAAAAAAAAAAAAAAACTGTTTCACAATAATTAAAAAAAATATATGGACAATTTATATTTTATACCTAATAATATCATTAGAAATTTTTTTAAAGAGTTAATAAAATATAAAAATGAATATCAATAGTATTTAAATTATATATATATATGAATTATATTATACATTTTATTGTATATTTTTAAATGTATTCATGCATATGCATGAGATTACAAACTAGTTTAGATAAAAGTAAAGGTAATCAAATGGAAATAATTGGATGAGTTATATATTTTAGCTTTTGCAATTGTATCTTCATTATCATTGTTGTTGTTGATGTGGTTGTTGTTGTTGTTGTTGTTGTTATTATTATAAACAAAAAATTATCTTCCTAGTCAATCAAATTAATTATTGTTAAGTGATGATTGATATGGCATTTTTTTTTTTTTTTTTGCAAAGCATCTTCATATAGGTGTTTTTTGATTCAATGTATATTTATGGATGTATTGAGATAAGTAATGTATTCAAAAAGAGATATCATGATTATACTTTGTATACTTTAAAATGGATAGATTGGTTTGGGATTAAAGATAACATTAAAATAGGATGCTACAAGTTGAAATTTTTTATTGGGGGGAAAAATCTATTTTTCTCATTCTTTTCTAAATGTCATAATTGGAAAATTTTAATCCACACTATTATATGGATTATAATATGAGCAGATGAAAATATTAATATTAAAATAAAGTAAAAATTTTCTATAATTTTTTATTTATAGGGAACACACCAAATTCATTACTTAAAAAAAAAAAAAAAAAAAAAAAAAAAAAAAAAAAAAAAAAAAAAAAACACTTGCCCTTTGTTGTTTTGGTAAACAGTTATATAAAAATGAAAATTTTTTAATTAATAGTTTAATACATTTAAAATGAAATTCTCTTATGAGAAATTAGTCCTAATATATAATTTTATGAATATTTTTTAAAAATTATATATTATATTTAATTTCAAAATAATCAGATATTACCTCGCATCACGCGGATTGCAATTGGTTCATAACTAAAATTCAAGATCTCCTTATTTATTTGGTATTAATAACTATAACAACACGACTGCATTGATAATGGCGGAGCATTTCTTTTCAAGTACATTGCTAAATTACATTAATTCATAAGGCTAATGTGGTTGGTTCACAGCCATCATGTACACATGCTAACACATCCCTGTAGTCCCTTGAAATGGGGAATTGATCATATAGCCAACCATTAAGGAATTGACAATGAGGAGTAACTAATATTCAATTTTTTTTTTCCAATTCCTTAAAAAAAATTTGTAAGAATAATTTGATAGTTATAACAAGTGAGTGAATATTTGAATCTTAAATGTCTCTCTTGGAAACATCAGAAAGTGTCTACCAATTGAGAATAAGGCCTACAGCCAGCTCATATGAAGCAATGAAAATATATATATATATATATATATATATATATATATATATATATATATATATATATATAAAATAACAATAATAGTAAATAAATAAGAAAGAAAGATTACTGAGCTTTGGGCTATCAATACTATGGGGATAAAAACCCAAATTTGTATATTGGGCCTTGGGTCTTATCCGAGGATGTGGATATGTCTAAGGAGGAATAAATGATTGGGAAATGCTCCAAAGTTGAGAATCACGTAAGTAAAGAATGGAAAAATATAGTCCAAGAAGTAGCTTCTTATTGAATACGATGAATATCGATCAAGCATGTATTTGGATAATTTAGGTGACCATCCAGGGAGTTCCAACGACTAAGATGAACCTTAAGCACGTACAAAGGTGATAAGAACACATAAATATCTAAAAGAAAAATTGTTACCACCGCATTAAATGCACTGAAACAACTTTTCTAACTACATTTATGTGGAGAAGACTCCTGAATAGTGCAGTCTTAGCTACCACCACTCATAGAAAGCCAAAGAAGATGTTTGATGGGACATGCACTCGAGTGAAGGCTTAGATAGTTAACAAATGTACGATTAGGATGGCCTGAAAGGAATTATATAATATAAAAGACCTCTCATCAGAAAGAGGGAGAGAAAAAGAGGAGAAGAAAGAGAAAAAAAGAATTACTGTAGCACTAAGAACTGCACTAACTTTCAGAACTATTCGATTAATTCATAATATGTCTCCTCGGACAATCATTCCATTGAGGTTTATGTGTGTTTCACACTTGTTCATATTTGAAATCCTTATTAACCATTGTCCAATCTATCAAAAGCTCAGCTCTTTCACCTACTTTCTACAAATTCATTATATTGGACTCATTGGGCTCATATCCCATACCTTTTAAGCTTGGCTTACAAATCGTGAACCTACAGATACATAGGTTAGAATGAATATTTTCCATCATACATACCATAATCTATTGCAACTAAGAAAAATTCCACTTTTCCTTAGGAATGAGATTTATATCAAATTGAAAATTTCCCAATATTTTCGATAGAAAAAATCATCATCTCTCCATTTAAAATGAGTCCATTTCATTATTCATTTAAATTTACAAAATCAAGAGGTGTACCCTATCTCATGTCATTTGAAATTAGTATATACACTATTAGCCATGAGGAATAAAAATCTTCTGTATCATTTTTTGTGTTCCACTTTATATTCCACCTATCACAACTTGCTATGTATTTGTTTAATTTTCCTTATAAAATAGCCAAAATATAAAATGGAAAAAAATAAACACATAACAAGTTGTGATTGATGGAACATAAAGTGGAATACAAAATGTGGTACAGATGATTTGTATTCAAATTTGAGAGGCAAAATCTTAACTACAAATTTCCATGTCAAAGAAAAGCAAAGATGAATAATATAAACTCATAACTGAAGTTCATAACTTCCTGTCTATTTTGAAGTAGTAATACTAAAACTGCATTGATAATGGAGGACCATTTTATTTTCAAGTACAATGCTGAATTATATTAACTCATGTAGCTAATGTAGTTGGTTCACAGCCATCATGTACACATGCTAACACATCCCTGTAGTCCCTTGAAATGGTGAAGGAATCATATACCTCACCATCACTGCTCCTTTTGTATTCAAAGAGAAGGGATGAGTGGTTGAATGCAGTGAGTTTGCCAAAACCAAAGTCAGAAACTTTGGTATAAATACTCCAATCAGTTTTTAATTGTGGATTTGAATTTAACCGATACCCTCCTGCTCCTACAACTATATGGATTGTTCCATTAACCGTGCCTGAATAGTGAGATTTTTCTGTATTCACACAGCGATTCTGGATAACACACATAAACACTAAGTGAGTTAGAAATTAAACGATAGCCAAGTGATTAGAGCTTCATGTGAAACTAAGAATGAGTATGACATATATGGCTAAAAAGATACTTAACAACTGGTCATTTAATTTGACATGTCAACCAATTGAGCTATAATGCTATTGGCAACTTATCCTTTAATTAAATTAAGCATTTGGCAATATTTACAATCAATGATGCTTCATATGTGATACCAAAATATACTTGGTATGCTATAACAAGAAATACACTGTACACTTAATACCAAATCAATCATTAATTCTAGCAATTAATTTTTGGCTAAAATGCAAAACTGACCTTCTAAGTTTTTTCATATTTCATTTTAGTCCTCTAATTTTACTTTCATTCATTTCAGTTCTCTAACTTTTAAGTTTATTCAATTAAGGTTTTTCCATCCATTTTTGTTATATGTTGTGGTTAATTTTTCAAATTTTTAGATTTATCTTCAAATTTTTTAATTAAAAAAATTCAATTAATGATTGAAAATATTTTCCAATTTTTTTTTTCAAAAAATTTTAACAAAAGTTTAACGAAAGACCTTAATTGAATAAATCTCAAATTTAGATAACTGAAATGAAGGAAGGCAAAATTAGAAGATTGAAATGAAATCTTAAGAAACTAAGAGAATCAGTTTCGTATTTTAACCTTAATTTTTCTACTCTATCGTGGTGGTCACATCATCCACTTGTATCTAACTCTTTCTCCTTTTTTTTTTTTTTTTTACTATTCTTCTCTTTATTAATTTTCCACCTTTGTCACAGTTCCTCCAACATTTCCCCCTCTCTTTTTACATTTTGTATCTCTCAACTACTCTCTACCTTACCATTACTCTTCATCCCTTCCTCTTTCTTTTAATTTGGCTCTTCTTCTCCCCATATTCTTATTATAAACTAGTTGAGTTCTCACACGATGTGCAGTACAACTTTTTGTTAGTTTTTTCCAATATTTTGATAAGTTTTACAAAAAATCTTGTAAATTAACTAATTGACACCTCAATTTCCAATAGAAACATTCAGGATGTAGATCCTCACCCCAAACTATCAATGTATAAAAAAGACATTTCAATAAATTTCATTGTAAAAAATTGTAATCTTTAGTTATTTTATATATAGTCAAAATAGAAATACACTAAAAGTAGTATAGTGATTTGATCATACTATATATGTGTGTGTGTGTGTGTGTGTGGGTACAAATTGAAAATTGCATGATATAATAGCTAATATAGAAAGACATGTTTCATTCCTACCAAAAAATGCATATATCCTTCAATTATTATTTTTTTACATTCTTGATTATGTGTTACTAAAAAAAATTTCCCCTTTTTGTTAAACATGGTTTCAATTGTTGCAAAAAAAAACTAAATTTGAGTAAAAATTTCATATTTCAAATCAATTGTTTCTCACATAAAAAAAAACCAATTGTTTCTCATATAAATCTTAGAAAAATTATATTAATTTTTTATTATGATTAAAATAATTAATATAACAAAATAAACATATTTATTATATTAGTAGTCTTTCTAATTACATAGAATACAAACTAAAGTGTTAGTTCCACACACACACACACATAGGCCTGCACACACACACAAAGGAGTTAGGAAATTTAAAGGATTAAGATTAGCTTTAGTGAATTCACAAGTATTTAATTTTTTTTTTATGGCTCTTGTGACAATTGTTGTCAAAGCAACTAAACATGAGTAAGAATGTCATATTCAAAATTTATTATTATTATTCTAATTAAAAATTATTTTCTATATAGAATTTATAAAAATAATCATATAAATTCATTTAATATAAATAATTAATGCATAACAATAGATAATTAATATATGCATTTACTCTATTGGTTAATTCAATAAACTAATACTTTAATATAAATGCAAACTTTGTTGAAATAGAAAACTAAATAAAGAAAACTTCAAGGAATATGTCCACGTGACACAGCCTCATACTTTCCAACATAAGGTCTTTACTTATATATATAGATTATTGTTCTATCTCCCATTCAATTCATATTTTTCCCACACAAAAAATGATTCTCTCTCTCTGACATCGGCTAGTATCAGTAAGTAGCTCATAACTACCACCCCGAGCTTAGATGCCAACATTGTCGGCACTTTGACGCGGTTAAGGAATATATTATTGCAATTCATAGGCTTAGGATATAGTGCAAAATTTAAGCATGTGTAACATCATTATTTTATTGTTTTGTTTAATAATTTGATGGTTAAAGGGTAAGAAATCTTCATTCATGTTATCCATACCTGGTAAATGGGGCATGTTCTCTCATAATTATGAACATGACCATAGAATGCAATGTCCACTTTGTACTTCTGCCAGAGCTTTTGCAAGCTCTCCCTTCCCATAGACTCCCCATATGAGCCATCTTTCCAATAACCGGAGGAATAACCAAGAACACGATGAGCTGCAAAAATCAACCATGGTTGTTTCTGCCTATCAGCTGATGCAAGACATTTCTCTATAAATTTGTACTGCTCAGAGCCCTCCCTCCAATCATGTTCACTGTCAGCTATACAGAAGTGGAACATGCCATAATCCGTTGAATACCTGTAGAGATTGATAAATTATTATTTGTCCCAAAAGCTAAAGCTGATAAGAAATTGTGAATTGAATCTTTTAACCATTATTCTAACACTCTGCTCATGTGTGAGTCTAGACTTTGCCTAAATAAGTATTGCCCAACATGTGGGGTTTTTTGACCTTTTATAGGAGGCAGAGCATAGATCTAGATTGAGTTAGAATTTAGGCCCCTATTTCAATACCCATGATAAACTTTCACTTGTCCTGAAAACTTATTTGGATAGGGAATATCATTTAGTTACTATTCTAATAGAGATTATCAATTAACAACATTTTCAAATAGCAAGCATAGAGTAATCAACTGGAACTAGACTACTTGCACAATGTTTGGCACACGTAGAAAATTCCTGTAGACATTAACCCTATTTTTCTTTTGCATAGGTATGTGCCGCTAATTTAAGTTCAACACTCAAGTACTCAACCCTTGAGTACCAACCCTCACTGTTTTTTCTTTCATATCTCTTTCTTGTAGTATCACCTCTAATATCTCAGAGAGAACTAATATTACATACCAAAATTGATTTACAGAAGAGTTCGCATGACTTACCAAAACTTAGCTCTATTCTCAGCAGGAACATAAAACATGGTCTCAGCAAGCACACCACATTCACCACCAGAACCATTGGTTTCAAAGAAGGAGCCTGTCCCTGGTACATCACGTTCATGATTGCCACTGCAGGAATACTACACATCAATAAGATAGCACAAACTTATGCTTAAAACATAATACATGTGAAGGAGCAAGGATATTGCAAGCATGCTAACCTTGCAATCATATATGGTATAGTTGATGCAATGGGCTCAACCTGTGATGTAAACTGGTCCCACTGCGAGATATATCCATTTGCATATGTGATATCTCCAATGTGAAAAAGTATGTCAATGTTGTCCAAATCTTTGATGAGTTGATCTGTGGTATTAAGTGACCCTGGCTGATAATTTGTGTCCTCATTTGAGTCATTTGACCCATCCCGTTCAGCCTAAAACATGTGGACCAAATATAAATTTCACTTTTTGCAAATGCTAAAAGAGTGTAATATGTACCTGACAGGCTATATTGAACAATTAAATGTCATGTAACCACATTTAGTGATGAAAACTGCCTTTATTGTCCATTCAACGTTCTTTATGTAGTTGATTTTTTTTTTTTTTTTTGGATATGAGATAGAAAAATTACTCTAGCCTAATCCAAGTATATATCCGTGTAAAGTTCCCTCCTGGAGACTTGAACCTCGGCCCTTATCCCTAGTGACCATTACACTAAGGGTGTGTGGTGGTTATATAGTTGATACTTAAAAGCAAATACGAGAGGGAATACACTTTATAATGTGAGAAATGGAGAAACCATGAATCTTTCCAAGATCTATTGACACCGAAGGAAAATGAACCACTAGTAAGAAGAGATTTAGAGAAGCCGCTATAGTACATTTTTTTTTCCTTCCATGTTTTTACACTAAATTTCTTAATTATAGATTTTAAACTCATCAAATACTGGTAGTTATATTTAGTTTCACTCATGAATTGAGTATTGAAGAATTTACAATGCATAGTTTGGAAGATGCTGCTTGATGCATGTTGTTAACCATTGATATTAAAAATCTGAGGAAAGAGTAGATAAATTTATTAACTTCTATTACAACCATCAAGAGAAATGCTTTAATAATTCTTTTGATAACCAGAAATCATAATTAATACCTTTCCCATGTCACCAAATATTACCACACGCTGTAATGAGTCCTGCCCTGGATATGGTGATGACTTAAAATAATAAGACTTGCTCCAGATGTAGGAACCATTAAATAACCTATGTCCAAGCTTGTATGTGTATCTGAATAAACAATCATCATCAGAGAGGCTTAAAAACAATGATCTAAGCACTTCTATGATATAAAGTTTGTTAGTTAAAGTGCTTACAGTGAGTTTGGCCACAAATCTTTTAAGAAGCTTGTATGAATGTAACCAGGATCACGCCAACCAATTGTTCTAGCTGGTGGACCTACAGAATGAAGAGTCCAACTTCATTAGTACTATGGTTTACAATTCTCATATTCTTGGGTGAATAGTTTTCCTGCTCAGGTCCACGGTGAGTTGCAGAAGCTTCAACTAATATTTTAATAGTTTTCAAGTTTTTTTATTAAGTAAGAGTTATATACTTTATATTGAGTTTCTTTCTTTGTTTTGTTGAATATAATGCCAATACATACTGAACTCATTCACTAAATCATCAAAATGCCAATTAGATAAAAGAGCATTAGTAATAGCTTTATAATCATTTAAGGATGAAATAGGAGCACAATTGTGACATAAAAAATTTAAAAAAAAAAAAAAAAAAAAAAAAAAAAAAAAAAAAAAAAAACTCACACAGCATGGCAGGATTTTTGATGTGACGCCTAATTTGACAACAAAAAATAAGGCAAGGTGAAGAAGCAAAGCTTTTCTTAAGAACAATGGGTTACATTGATGATTAAAATCACCATAGTAACTTAATAAGAAGAGGACATAGATCATACCACACATGGCTTCACGATGAAAAGTCAACGTTCCAGCTGGTGATTGAGTTTGAAATTCTCCCTTAAAACCCCACTCAACAAAAGGCACAGCATCAATAATGTTATAGCCGCTTGTCCAGGTTACTGCCATCTGCATAATAGCATAACAGTATTTTAGAAAGATGTGAATGCATATATACATACCTCTGGTAAAACAAATTATTGAAAACATTGTTCCTTTATGTTAACGTATTTTGACTTCTTGCAGATTAAAAGGAAAAAGAATTTTATAATATCAGTATGACCACTTTATTTTGACTCCTCAAAAGGACTTTCCTTCCAAAAAGTAATGCTTGGGTGTTAAGTGCTAACACCATTAGATTATTGTTTCAAAAAGTTAGCTAGGCTTTGAGGATAAATATCCAGATATCCATGAAAAGAAAAAACATAATGAACTTACTTCATTTCAAGACTTCCCTTGAGAGAGGCGAGGATAAACTGGTGCCTTTGGATTTGCAAAAGTTACGGTATTTGAAACTGCCAATAGTTTTGGCTGCAATACAGGAATACAAACTTAGTCTACACTTGAAGTGTCCTCAAATTTCCCGAATGATTTAGGCTTGAGAATTAAAAGAAGCAAATTAATTGCACCAAGACAATACCAGCATCTATGTGAGAACTAATATATTTTAAACATATGAAGCTTTGAACTATAAGAATAGAACTGAGTACAACTCAATAAAGAAATAAAAAAGAAAGACAGTGACTTACAGTTGACAAACCACCTGAGAATAATGCCATTGAGAAATCTGCCCTCTGATTAATCAGTCGAAATTTTAAAGATGCTTTCCCTGTCTTCGTATACTCAGCATTGGAATCATTGGCAAACTTATACTGAAAATGAAACACAATCATGGTGAAATTAGTTAGATAGATGGGTTAAATTCAAATGGTTCATAATTAACTTGAATTCAACATTGGATTGATTGCAATGATGCATAATTGCATACCTTTATTGGAGCTGAGCATAGATGTGGAGCCTGTTGGTTTGGGAAAATAACAGGTGGGCAGGTAGATGAGCTGCCATTATAGGATGACTTCTTTAGTACATAGGCTCTAAAATATAGATTAAAAAAAAATCCTACAACATGCAGCTATCAACAATGATGTGCATGACAATGATTTATATAATCATTCAGAAATTATTGTTAATTGATGCATGACAATAATTATATAATCATTCAGAAATTATTGTTAATTGATGTACTAATAAGAATTACAACTTTTGTTTAGTAGTATTTTTGTAAATTTTAGTCTTAGATGCAGTCAAACCAAGTAAAACAAACCAGAAAGCAAATTCAAAATATCCGCCAATGCAATAATTACTTGAACTTTGCAGGCGAAAAAACTGCAACCCAATCATCTCCTGAGGGGTCAGGGCAGTCAAGTTCCACTGTTATCCATTGAAAATCTTCCCCCTGCATATAAACCCATCAGATATTACTAATTCCCTATAACATCAACTATTTAGAACACGGAGATTTAGCTTTGGGGAAACATATGATCCAGCTACTCATATAGATATCACTATATGTTTACCTATAGACATCACCACCTCATGAAGAACCGGCAAGAGTCTCTTGCACTGTAAACAGTTGGGACCTGCTTATAAGCTATACCTCAACTCAATATATAATTATAGAGAAGAGACACTTGACTGATAGCTTATACGCACGAATCAGATGAAACTGATCAGGTTCACATCCGATTACACATCTTTGAGTTTAAGTTCTACACAACCCCAAAACAAAATGATATACATGAAAGTGTTTATAATTAATAAATGTAGTCTATCACATAAATCTAGCTTTGTATTTCTACAGACCACAACATATAGATTTGCTAACAGAGCCATGGAGGGGGCAGACAGTTTGAAATTACACATAGATGTATCGCCACTATACATTCATGCTGAAAAAAGATGAATTACCAACATAGTAACATGAGATAGTACCCCTTTAAACCAGCAAGCAATTCAATTAATACACAATTTCATTCTTTTAGAAACCTTTTTTGTATATATTTTTTTAAATGAACTATTCTTTTTAACATGGGCAAAATGCACTGTTGGTCCCAAGCCCATACGAGATTTGAGTCTCTTAGATGACGTGACCAAACTAAAAATTGACATGTTATCATTTCATTGGACACATTAAGAACTAAAAACGATTAATTTAAATTTGTTAATGGCTAAAAAAAACGTTCATTTTAAGTTATTAAGGACTAAAAGCAATCTCTTAAACTTCAATGACGAAAATCCCTCATGAGTTTAAAGTTTAAAGGAATAGTCTATTTTGACTTTTTAGTTTTTAATATTTTACCCTTTAAGTTGATCCTTGAATCGAGACTGAGATGATATGCTTAAGAAGTGCTCTTTAGTTAAGTCAGTGCTAAAAATTCTTGGTTCCCAATCTTTTCTGAAATAACTAAACAATTGGACTTAAAGAATCAATACAACTGGCTCAAAAGAAATCAAAACTCAATACTACTGTTCCATCAAAGCCAACTCAAAAAACAACATAAGAGAATGAACGTGAACAAAAATACAATCTGTGTTACCTTGGTGCCAAGAAGGACTGGTTCAGCTTTGAGAGAAGCATTAACGTGAAATGCAAAGAGGGCCCTGTGGATGGCAATCTTGGACAGTGGCTGCAAATCATCTATACCATCACCATGCACTACAACACAATGCACTAGTAATAGCAATATCATGGAAACTTTCAGGGACAGAAAGCTCTCCATTGTTTATGTGAGTGTGACCAAGCTATCAAGTGGCTTTATCTTTATATAATAGGCCATGTAGAGTCTCTCCCTCTCTTAAATAATCAGTAAGTAAATTCTACGAAGGTTCTAGCTAATGGGGGCGCCTTAAGAAAGTTTTGATACCTCTTTTATAAGAAATATATAAAAATAAAATAAAATAGAATAAAAAGGTCAAAAAATCAGTTATTTTTACCAATGTCGGCCTCTGTTAACTTTTCTATTAAACAAATTTCTATGTTGAAATTTCCGGGTGGCTTCGAACTATAAATGAGTCAACTGATGTTGTGTCTTTCAGAGAGAAAAAGCTGTTCATAGTCTGTGTGACCAAGTAGCCCAAACTGCAGAATTTAACAATGAAGTCTCAGCCCTCATTTTCAACAATTTGGTGTATTCTATCAAGTGCCTTAATGTAATAGGCTATGCAATCTCTCTCCCTCTCTTAAATTCAACGAATTGGTGTGTTGAAATTTCTGGGTGGCTTCGAACTTTAAAATGAGACAACTGCTGTTGTATCTTTTTTCATGCCAAAGACAGAATTAATAAAAAAGATACTAGTATTTCTTGACTTTAGATTTTGTACCTATATATTTTTGAGCGCGACCTTGACTTCTACGCAACAAAGATCACCAATTATTACTTGGATAATTGAAGCAACCATGGATATGAGGAGTCAAGAGTTCTGCTCATGTGCGGGAGTCGACATTCAAGGGCGTTTTGGTAAATTGGGTTTTGTATTTAAGGTGCAGAGAAGGAAAAATAATAATTAGACCATTTCTCGATTTAGCAATGATATCAAACTGCTGGATGACTAGAGAAGCTAAAATTCCACGAAAGCATTGCCACCACAATAGAACTCGAGTTTACCATACTCGAGTTTTTTCATTAAACTCAAGTTCACTAACCCACAAAAGCATTGCCACCATAACAGAATTCGAGAGTTTATCAGACTCAATCTTCGTTTGGATACTAATGAAAAATGAAAATTATTTTACTATTCAATTTTGTAAGGTTGAATTTAAACAACCATCTTATTGGCTTTATTCATGCCAAATTTGATTGTATTTTAGCATTTAGTAACCCTATATTTAGGTGGAAAACTTGTAAGGTAGTGAGTGAGTGGGTGTGAAGAAATGCTCAAGTTTGTGCAAAAAAACAGAGACTCGACACTAGATCTCCCAGGTGGCTCACAGCTTGCAAGTCGCCAGAAGTTGCACACGTGCCAAGCATGCCAGAAGCTGAAAAGTCACATCAGTTGTTGCATTACAGGACAAAAGTCCCAGGTTAGTCAGGCTGTTAGCTCACGGCTTGAACTCGTGACTCAACCCAGTCGCGAGGTCAAGTTGCCAAAATGCCCTGTTTGGGAAAAACTAACATTTCACATTCCATACTCACCCTAGTATAAATACCCCTCATTCCCACGAAATGTAGAAAGGGTCTAGGAAGAATTTTGAGAGAAAAACCCTAAAGAAAACAAGGTTGCCTCATCCACAATCTTCACCCAAGAGACTCTTCAAATTCCTCTACTCTCTTCCTCTCCATTGATACATCCTTGAGAGGTTATTGACCAAATCTTTTTCTTACCATACTCATGTCTGTGAGAAGGTTTTTTTGGTGCTAAGGGAAGCAGTTTGGAAGAGACCACTTACTATTGGTTGATGCTATGGTTTATAGCGAAATCCAGTAAGTTAGAAAAGAAAAAGGTTCGGCACAACATCGTTGAAATAAGAAGCTTGGAGGGCTTAGGTATCTCAGTAAATATGGCTTAGAGGGTCTATTACTGTTCATGTATCCAAACTACATTTTCTAGTAGATTATTTACTGCTTGGAGGGCGGCGGAGAGGTTTTACGCCGAAGACTTCGATTATAAACTAGTAATTTATATTTACTAGTTTAGACTTTACATTGTGGTAATGGGATGTGTGCTAGACTGTTAATGGTCAATAAAGAAAAATAATGAAACAACTAAACAACAAAAATTTAAGTTGAATTATATTGTTAATAGAGTCATGCTATGGACATAATAATAATTAATATTTTTATTATATCAAGAAATAATATTTCAATTGAATTTATAGTCTATTGTTTATTTTTTTTCTAGTATTATGGACAAATATTTGATGCAAAAATCATGTATCCAAGATTCATCTCATACCCAAAATATTACGGACAAATATTTTTTTGTTATCAATATATAAAGTTTTCTTTTTATTAAATTGTTTAATTTAAGTTTTTAAAGGACTACCCTCAAAAAAATTTCTGGATCTGCCATTAAGATTAGACAAGTGATGTTATGTCTTTCAGGGACAAAAAGCTGTCCATACTCCATAGTTTGTGTGACCAGGCAGCCCAAACCTTTTTTTTTTTTTTTTTTTTTGGTAAAGAGGATAATGCATTAACAACTAGAAGACCTCTGAAACAGAGGCAATAAACCGATCATACATTGTTCCAATAGAATCTAAATTAAGCAAAAATACAACATCAAATGGGGGATCCATAAAAATAGTAAAATCCTGATCCATAATAGCTCCCCTTCGCGCTAGTGCATCGGCACACTTATTTGCCTCCCTATAGCAATGTTGGATTCGCACCAAAGGGATTTGTTTAAGCCCTTCTCTGCAGTCAGCAACCAGAACATCAATGCCATTTGCTTTCTCCAAGTCTTTCTTCAAAAGATCAACTACCAACTTTGCATCAAGCTCAAAAACCACCGCTGGGATTTTAAGGGAGATACATAAGCGAATTCCATCTCTTAATGCCCATAGTTCAGCTGCAACACTAGTGGCACTACCTATAGCTCTTGCGTAACCTTTCACCCATTCGCCATCTTCATTTCGAATCAATCCACCTCCTCTAGCCAAGCCGGGGTTACCCATGGACGAACCATCAGAATTTAACTTAAACCAATTGAGGGGTGGAGGCAGCCACCTTACCTGAATCTTTGTCTTTGTTTGGTTGTACTTCTCGGTGATGCCCAGGTAGGCCATCTCGGCAGGCAGCCCAAACCTCAAAATTTAACAATGAAGTCTCAGCCATCATATTCAGCAGTTTGGTATATTCTATCAAGTGCCTTAATGCAATAGGCCATGTAGTCTCTCTCTCTCTCTCTCTCTCTCTCTCTCTAAATAATCAATAAGTAAATTCAACGAATTGGTATGTTGAAATTTCCGGGTGGCTTCGAACTATAGATAAGACAACTGTTGTTTGTGTCTTTTTTTTTAATGTCTTCATGCAAAAGATAGAAAGAAGAAAACAGATATTAGTATTTCTTGATTGTGACTTCAAATTTTTTCAAAAAATAAAAACTTTTGGATCATTTCACAAAAATTGTGGTTTTAGCATTTTCTAATTTTCTCTGTATCGTTCCAATTTTTTTGGGATGTCCGACCATTCCATCACTCTTATTTTTGCTTTATAAAAGCTTCTGCTGCTTTCCAAGTAAACCATGTGGGACTCGAACCTCGAGATATTGCACCTCGTGCGCTAAGGTTATACGAGCGGGTAGCACACTGCTCAAGATTTTTGTGGGTTGGAACTTGGTACTTAACACACAAACTTGTAATTTTCTTTTTCGCATAAATTTTTATAATCCAATCACATAGTAACATTTATGTAAAATGAATTATATATAAACAAATTGTAAAATACAATGTTGATGAGTATCCATAAAACTCTAAATCGAAGTGATAAATTTCTTGAGCTGCCATCTAATCTTTATGATATTGTCCATTTCTCTTATGTCAAAAACCTATTCAAATCCCCTCGTTACTTGTTCTAAGCCCAAAATAAAAACAAGAACAAAAAGACAATAATTGTGGAATGAGACCTGAAACATAGGTACATAACGTTTGGTTCTACAAACGAATCAATTCCATATATTAAACCTTGGGCACCTCATTAAATTGATGGTATGCCTTCATATTGCTTGTGGAATGGAATCAATTTGGCAGTTGAGCGGATCGCTATGTGATTTGATTGTTCATCAGCTCATGTTACAACATATCTCTAGGCTGTAAATAAATATTCCTAGTTACCTTGGCAGACAAATACAGCCTTATATTAGAATCAAATTAATCCATACTAGGACCCTAAAGCAAATGTGAAACCAAAACTAGTACATTAAAATTAATACAACTTGGAGCTTGGAAGCATGCTCGCTAAGAAACAATATATACTCGTCCTAGTATTACATGGAAAATTTTGCCAACAACTTGTCCTGCTTGTATCCATCAATGGAAGTAATGCACCAAACTTGAAGTGAATTTCTTAAGGCATTTTTGTACAAATGACAAGCAATTATTATCCCCCCAATCGCATATGAAATGGAAAAGGGAATACCTATAAGCAGGGCAGAACTTCCCTAAACCTTTTGAGGTGCATTGGAGAGAGAGAACATCTTTTGGTACAGAGGAATCAGCATGGCACTTCTGAGTTTGCATAGGCAGAGATTTGCAGTTTCAAGATTCTTCATTATTTTCCATCTTGTTGCTTTGAGAAAATTGGGGAAAGCAGCTTCTCCAACTCCACCAAACTGAAATCCAATTAACATAATTAGTAAGCACATTGCATCTAGCAATATACACAATAATAAATTCTGCTACATAAGATGCAATTTAATAAGAAAAACTTCATAAGCAACGTACATCTCATATTTGAGATAGGCCTCCTTTCTTTTCGTCAAGAATGCATCACCATCTTTAGGTAGATTAATTATAGTATTGCCTGCAAAACAGACAGAAAGAAAAGGAAAATGTAAGAGCCGGGGGTGCATTGGAAATTATTAAGTCAGGTAACATATATTGTACACTAGAACAATAGTAACTTTGTAAACATACTTAGGAAAAATGGCAACAAGAATTTAAACATGTGGTTCTGCATCCGTTAAGTTTGGGAATGTTTGTCACAGCAAAATGTAGATGATCTGATTAGAATGTAATGACTGGAGCAAACTTTGGTTGGTTAATCCAATCAATTAAGTGATGGTTGTGTATGACAGTCCTAATTATTATCCTGCATGTACTCTAACCGCAAAATTGAATGAGAGTATGATAGGAAAAGATAAAACTCTTTTAAACATGCTCTTTTTGAGTATAACATCCAACTGCAACGTAAAACACTGAAAGGTGCCAAGGTATATCAAAAAGAGGTGAAAACACACACACACACACACAAGTTGTTTCCATAAACAGGATTCATGGAGGCACGTTTGACATCCCATGATAACATAATTACTGTATTGTTATACACAACATTTATAATGAGTGGATTCATGCTTCTTCCAGAATTGAGCTTACAAATTTTCCTTTTATACAGGCCACCTCAAAGAACTCTTAGATGTCATTTCAAAACTTTCTGCTACTTTATCCCCCTCCCTTTTCTTTTTGCAGAGGATGACTTGAAGGCAAGCAGTCATTCCATTTCTATTAGACATCCAACAATATTTTAAAACAATAGGAAAAGCACCATAAATGAGACATACTTTGAAGCTCTTCTGGTTGTTTCATGATCACAGTTCTGCGAACCTTTAGAGAAGTTTCTTTGTTTTGATGCTGCTGCAAACCCTGTTCAAGCAAACCAGTGGCATTAACTAATTGTAATTCAGTAATAGATGCACAACAGTCAAGTAAAATATTAACCACAAGTAAATAGTAGCAGACATCAATCTTTTAAGTTCGAATTTATAGAAGCGGCCCATATATCCCAATTTATTAGCATAATAACTCTTTGAGACCGCAAACACAATAAGGAGAAAAAGTATAAGGCAAAAATCAGCCTTATATGCATGAGAAGTAGGATGCATCTATCAAATAAACATTGGTATGTCAAACTCTAAATAACATAAGAACATCCCATAACCTTCAAGTGCCAGATAGGACACTAACAATTCCCAGTATAATAGGAGTTAATAGGATAAAGTGTTTTATACCATTTTCCTTTCCTTCCTCTTCAATATCTTTATATGGCACTTTTTGATGTAGTGCATCAAATGATATCGAGTATGCCTAGAGCACAACTGTTCTTGGATGTCTGGATTCGCACTAAGCCAATCAGAAATTTCTTTTGACTTCACCACCTCCTCTTGATCCAAAGATTCTAACCAAGAATAAACTGGTCTCCATTGATCAGTACGCTGAAATCGATATGGCGGATTTTCAAGATCAAACTGACTAACTTCTTTTTCCTGCCATAAGAAGGTTGGCAAGCAACATTGTTATAATAATAATAATAAAACAAATTTCCCCTTCTAATTGTATGTGTTATCAATATGAAAACATTTGTTTTATGACAACGAGGCAAAGCACAAAATGAAAGCAGAAACCCTTTAAAAAAAACATTGTTTACCAAAAAGTAAGAGACTAAGAAAAAGAAAGATATCAGATACGTAAGATAACACAGACAAAATCCTAAAAATAAAAGGGAGAAGAACAAGGACCTTCAAATGAATCACATACAAGCCTCAGCACCAACTACTACATGCAATACTTATTAATGACTAACTATATTTGTTTCCATACTAATATATATCTTTATCAAATCACTGAATTTGCAAAGCTAAAAACTAAGGACAAAACTCAGGTAAGTGACATTTGAGTAGGTTTTGAATCCACAACATTACTGTTCACCCTTTCTTATTGGTTGGGGGGGGGGGGGGGGGGGGGGTGGACATAGGTGACATTTGAGCTAGAGCTCATTGTTCCCAACCTCCACCCACGTCACTCTTACTCTTACCAATTCCTATGTTGTACCTATTTTATCATAAAGCCTACTAATGTTATTAACTTAGGACAAAACTCGGGTATAGTTCCTTATATACTATACATTCTCCACTTAAATTCAACCACGTAGCTATACTAACAAATACATCACAAACAATAATTAAATTCAACCATGTGCCTTATTGGTTGATTGGCCAATGCAACCACATAGCTACATTCAACTAGACAGCATAAGGTACAACACCTAAGGAACTGGACACACCGAGAACACTTATACATACATGTCCCCATTATGTTGAAAAAAAAAAAAGCTATATTGAAAAAAGATTTCCTTTAATTTTACACAATTTTTTAAAGATTTAATAGTTGTAATTTATTTTGAAAACTTACAAATAAACATAAAATATACCTAAAAATACATATTGTTAAGAGTAATTGTGATATCCCCACTGTTTTATGTCCTAATTTTTCAAGAATTAACTTGTTCGCCGTGTCTCGTGTCCGTGTTCAGTGTCCATATTTTCCTTCCTAGTTCATATATAGGCCTTAAATTGTTAACACAAACATATTGCAAGTACTTCTAGTGATGCCAATTGCATAAAATTATTGCAAATATTGCGCTTCAATCAAACTCTTAAGGATTCAAGAATGTAAAACAAGACAGTAAATTTAACCAAATTCAAATTCTTCAAAAAATTGGGAGTACTTTTTGTACCTGAGTGGGGAGTCTCATTTTCTGAATGGAAATGAGTCTCTGACAGACATCAGAGCGAGGCATTGATCTGATTCCTTCAGGGAGAGAGTGGTGGTTGGAGTCGATCCAAGCTTCGACCTCGTCCATGGACACAGCTTTGGCCTCGGGGAACGAGAGGAGCCAAGCGCGAGCCATGGTTTCCCATTCCTGAGTTTGCTGCTGCTCGCTCTGCTCGCTAGGGTTTTGATCGGAGGAGGGCGGTGGTTCGACGACGACTCCGTGATCTTCTTCTAGGGTTTGTTCGCTGGAGTTTGACATTATCGTTGCGATGTTGTTGTGCCGCGAAAAGAAGAAGAAGAAGAAAGATCGTTTTTTGTTTTTGTGAAAAGCTTGTAGTTGGTAATTACTAATTACTGTTGTTGTTGCTGTCGAAAGTGTGAAAGTAAAATTTTGTTTTTTATTGATACCTATTGCGTCGAAAGCTTCGCATTAGTAACTGAAAATCTCGTTGTTACAGAATGTACTCGTAACAATCGTTCAAAATAAATTTTTTTTTTTTTTAATTGTGTTTTATGGTTTTAAAAACTGAACCGGCTCAGTTCGGCAGGTTCAGCTGGAAACCAGTGTGGTTAAACCTGTTCTTGTAATTGAAGGGGGAAAAAAAATAGAACCAAACTTCTTAAATCTGCACTAAAAGATATTAAGGAAAAGCTTAGATTTGTTGGTGAAAATAAAATGAAAGAGATACTTATGTTGGATGAAATATATGAGAAATCTATGCTTCGAACCTTTGGCTGAAATTAGATGTTGAAAAACTTGTCTTGAGAGAGAGAGAGAGAGAGAGAGTCACCATGTCTTGTGCCATAAGGAGGAAGGGAAACTGAAAAATGAAAAGAATTTGAACTTTGAAAGGTTGAAACTTTGAATACGATAAGACTTCAAACTTAAAAGTACTGACAGATATAATGGTAGAAAGGTTGATACTTTAAATATGATAAGACTTAAAACTTAAAAGTACTGACATATATAATGGTAATAAGTGATAACATGTGGTGCTAGATTTTGGGGGTTAAAAAAACAAAGAAGTAAACTAATGTAAATGTATGTGGTTAGGAAGTGGGGAAGTCGGGTTGATAAGTCAATGACTTATCTTGTCATTATGACATTTGAGTTTTATTTTTTTTTTTAATAAATAAATAGTTGAAGGTAAACTATTAAACTATTATTTAAAAAAATAAAATGACAAACTTAGCAAACTATACTTTTTCAAATAACTACTAAATAAAAAATAAAAAATAAATAAAAAAAAAAAAAAAAAAAAAGGTGGGGTGGGGGGGGGGGACTATGTTAAAAAAAATCTTTATATTTTATATATTTTCATTATATAAGTTATGAAAAATAAAAATTCACATAAAAAATTATTTAAATATTTTAATTATATTAATTATGACATCATCGATTTGACTATCGATCTAACCTCAGTTGGACCAAAAAACCGATAAACAATCTCTTTTCCGATTCTTTGTCCATATCGGTTTTTAAAACCATACTTTAAAGTTCAAACCTTAAGCATTAGTTTTTTATTTTTATTTATATCACCTTTTTTTTAATCAGATATTATATCACCGTGTTTTTAGTTTTAAAAAATTATACTTTAACAAAAACACACACACACAATGGAAAAAGAAAAGGGTTCCTATTTATAAATTTATTTCAAAAAGTGATCTTCTTTTAGATTAAAATACTAAGTCCCATTTTTTTATGCTTCTTTATACGTTAGTATTTTCTATTACAATCATAATAATAATCAAAATTGTAGGGATGCAGGCCCAAATATATATTGGACCTTAGGCCTTGTCCGAGGAGGTACAATGATCCAAGAATGAATCAATGGCAAAAGAGACATGATGATTCGAACTACACGAGCAAATTATGACCGTAATGGCTAGGAGAGGTTGTCCGAGGAGGAGTATCCTCTCTGCTAAATGCAATGAAGATAAAGATGTGCCTCTTTTCAGTCAAGCTGACGTACCAAGAGGTTCTATTGATAAAGATATGCCCTGTGAATATACTAGAAGACTCCTGAACAATGCTGCCTTCGCTACCCCAACTCATTGAGAGCCAACGAGAGTGTCCAATGGAACAAGAACTCAAGTAGTAGCCCGGATGATCAACAAGTGGAAGGCCAAGATCATTGAAAAGGAGATATATAATGTAAGAAACTCTTAGGGAGAGGGGGATCAAGAAATGAAGCAAAGAACACTATAACCATCAAGGATAGACTTTGTATCACACTTGAGAGAAATATATGAGAGTTGATCTCCACAGACTGTGCCAATGACGATTTTCTTCAGTTTAAATTAATTTATTTTCCTTTTCTTGTCACATGAATCCATTATTCTCATTGCTCAACTCGTTAAATCCCAATTTTCCAATTCACTCTATACAAATTCATTGTATTGGGCGTTTTGGACCTAAGCTCATTCATCAGTTGGGCTAGGGACTCAAATTGTGCCCTACAAAAATGTATTTGAAAAAATTGTAATCAATTTTTTAGTCAATTTTCTAATTTTTAAAATCTTTAGATATTTTTAGTCAATTTTTCTAATTTTTTAAATTTTAATATCTCCATTTATATTTTAATTAATTACTAAATTAATAATGACATAATCATTACTCAACTTCTAATCAAACCATAGCCCAACCTCAATTAAAATCTTTAAATGCAAAACTTTGATACAGTACCTTACATACTGTTCCTTAAATACCCCTTTTAAATTGCTACCATCTGTTTAATTAATAATCTCATTAAATGGTGTTTAAAACATCTTTTTTTTTTCTTTTCTCCTCCACACACACGACAATACCTGATGGCTTATTGTCCAGTAGATGAAGGATTTTGTCTTTTTGTTCTTCTCTTTTCTTTTAGTTTGTTCATCTTCCCTGACTTTATTCGAAACAAGAAACTCAGAGATATTTTTTAGAGCGACATTGATGGTTTGAGTGGTGAGCGGTGAGCAACAGAGTTATCTGAGTTGGGGAACAACGCTCTCTATGTCGAGTTGAGATGATGGATCTTGGCAGGGATTCCTATCGGTTGGGTTGAGTTCGACAATGGCTAGCCATGGGGCCTCTCAGCAGTGACTGGCATTAATACTGAGCAGTGGGTCTCTCTCATGGGAGGCTTCCTTTTTTGGTTGGGTGGCTTGTTAAAAGCCTCACAAACCAAAGCTTCATTGGCTCTAACATCACCCAAAGTATCAAACCACCTATGCCTATGACTTCTAAGTTTCCTTTTGAATTGAAGCTTTTGGCTAGTTGAAAGGAAAAAAAACCCAGACTAGGGGAAGGGGAAAAAGAGAAAAAAAGAAATTAACGCCATTTGTTGAATTTTTTTTCTTTAGACAAATTGCAGCAATTTAAAAGGGATATCTAGGAACAGTATGTAAGGCACTGTGTCTAAGTTTCGCCTAAATCTTAAAACCTCCATCTTTTCCAATTCTTTGAACAATTCCTTTTTTAAAATTGAACCATAGTCCAACAATTCAGTTTTTAAAATCGAACCATAGTCCAATCTCAATCAAAACCTTAAAGCCTTCCCCTCCCCTTTTTCCGATTTTTTGAACAATTCGGTTTTTAAAACCTTGCTTTATAAATGGTTCGTGGGTAAAACCAGGAATGAAGAAAATAACAAAATGGAACCAGCAAGCACCAAATACAAATGCTAACCCTACAACTCGGTAAATTAAGATTTATTTAGCTTCCCTTCTCAGTAACCACGTACTCTATGTATACAAATTGCAAAACTTTACTTCCTGACCAAGTTAAGGTAAAAAGAAGTCATTGCCCAATACCAAAATTGCTACTTCCCCCACAAAAATCAAAATGAAAAACGGCTTACAAAATTATCTAATATATTAACTTGTCTGCCTTCATATGTAGGCCAGACACAAAAGCTACTACAAGCAACTATCTAGTCTTGTGAGATTTGGCCAACTTCTTCTTTCTTTTCTTTACTGCCTTGGGCACTTTAGTTTTCCGAGCCTCCCTCTTCTCCTCTTTAACTTTCTTTTTGTTCTCTTTTCTAGCAGCTTTCTTATCTGCAGGGGTCTCTGAATCAGTTTCAGATGAAAAACTCCCTTCTGAATCACTTGAGTTCTCTTCATCTTCGACCGTTTGAGACTCTGTTACACTCTCAAGAGCATTAATCTGACCAGTGGTATTAGCAGAGGACTCTTCAATAGGGTTTGCTTCTTGTTCTTCCGTAGAAGGTTGAGCTTTTAAAACAGCCTTAAGTCCTGTTATGGTCTTATAATTTATATCTCCAGTGTCCTGGCCACTGGTTATCCGGAAGGCATCCTCCTCAGCATTCTTTACATCGTCTAGCCTCTTTGGAATGTGTGACTATTAAACAAAACAAAATAAAACATTCAACAATTTATTACTAATCAAAATTTATCAGGGTCAACTCCATTGTGTCTAATTCTCCACTTGCATACACACACACAGACACGCAGACCAGCCTCAAGAACCAATTGTGGACTATCAGTCCCCACGGAAACCAAAAGGAAACTATATCTCCCATTTCATGGATTATGTGTATAGTGTAAATAAAGTGAGGCAAATGTCAAGCATTTAAAATATCTTAAAAGCTAAACAAGAGGCCCAGATGTTCAAGCCTGTCACTTGATCTGGTAACTTGGGGAATTGATAAATCATAGGAGGGAAAATTTCATACGAGATTGATCAAATGTATCAAAACTTCAATGGGCAAAGACTGGGGGAAATGGTGTCACAACAAGCCTCCAAGCCAAGCTGAGGGCTCTTAAAGATGGGTTGAGTACAGCAACAAATATGGGAATTACATGGTTAGAGATCGAACTTGACTCTGACAGTTATTGATCTAATCAAATCAAACAAGACCACTACTGCCTTTTTAAGACCTGTTGTGGATGAGTGCATGTGGCATAATAGAGGGACTTGACCAGCAGAACCTGCATGATATCTATAGAGAAGCCAAAGGTTGCACAGATATTCTTGCTAAAGCTGGCTGAATCCAGCAACTTGACTTTGTGTCTTATGTTACCCCTCGAAGTCATGTACTGGAGGCTTTATTTAAAGTTTGATGTATCTGAGACCATGTGTAATCATGCAGTTAATCAGTGCACTTTGTTCCTTTCTAACCCCCCCAAAAAAAATGGTAACTAGCATGCTTAATATTTTAGGAGAACTGCTTGAAATTTACACCGTACAGGAGATAGGTAATCAAAAGAAAATCCAATAACATGATTCACTGGCACACAGGTTACCTGCTTAAACTCAGAGTCTGCCCTTTTATCCTCCACAGATCTGCCTCCTCTAGCCAAAATTTTTTGTTCCAACTGAAATAAGTTGAAAGCAGTCAAAATAAAAGCATTCTCAAGTTCTTTAGAAAGTTTGACAGGATAAGGAAGCTAACCTCTTCCAGATAACTGTCCACAGCTTCATCAGCAATAGTAGGATCAACTATAAAATCAAAGAGTTCTCGAATTGTCATAACAGCTACACCATGTTTTTCAAAGAAATCCTGCAAAGCCACTTTTGCTTAATTAATTCATTCCACAGATTATAAACACTTGTCATATGATAATTTATGTTTGGAAAAAACTTACAGAAACATGATCACAATCTTCAATTAGGAATTCAATGGCACGGGGGTGGTCAAGATCAACTGATTGAGAAACATCAATGATATACAAGTGACCCTGCAAATCAGGAGGAAAAATAAATCAAATCAATGACAAATTGAATCGATTCAATATTGGATAAGAAAAGGGGAAAAACCACATACACAAACTTTTCTTTTACAAGTAAAACACATACAAACAACTGATGCTCACCTCAAAATAAAGTATGTTATATTCGCTGAGGTCCCCATGAACCAGTTTGCACTTCTGATATAATGTGCGCATTGCAATAATCACCTGAAAAAATAAATGGGAAGAAGATATTTATATCAGTTAAAAAAGACAGTATTACACAACCCTTTTTAACTTGCCAAAAGAAAGTTATAAAAGTAGCATTTGCAGTTAGTGTAACTAAATAACAAATTTGTTCAAAAATAAAATTACAACTCCATAAAGCTAAGCATGTCTAAAGATAGATGAGTTTAAATAACTAAAACATCTCTAAAGGAACTCTTCATCTAGGCTCTCCAACCTGATCAATCCAAGTGATAAACCTCAACTACACAATTAAGCATCCTACTATCGTTCTAGATGACATGTTCCACACTTCCACTTGAGATAACCAATTACCAATAGGTCCACAGAAGAAACCACTAACCCTAAGTGTTACCCCCAATATTCTAGAAAGCAGGTTTCACTTCACATAATTAAGAACTCTTAAAGAATGACTTAAAGATATGGACACACCTCCACATAACCTTCACGTAACTTGTCAAGAGATAAAGCAGCATCCTTAAGACGAGGTGCAGCCCAACCTGCTTTTCCTGTACAAGCACAACCACCAAGAAACATCAACCAGAAATATAACCGAATTTTTAGAAGCTGAAACTTAAATCATTCAAAAGGGACTAAGAATGAAATTAAGCAGTATCAAGGATAACCATAGGGACTCCACTGACTACTAACATGTAAGGTCAACTTACAGGGGGATATAAACCCAATTAAATCAGTCTTTGCACAAAACTCTGACTAAAAAGTCACATCCATCTGACTAAATGTTTCTTATAACTCACACATGCACACAATACCTATGAATTCCATGACCAGAACATGAAGTCTCAAAAGAATTGGAGTTGGGCATCTAATTCCTGCTGCCTTTAGCCTGCAGTTCAGAATGACCATATTAAATATGATAAAATAGCACTATTTCTCAAACAACTTCTAAATATGGTCATGACATTTTTTTTGTATTGGTAAATTACACATGAATTCAGTGGGTCTCGAACCACAACCTCGCCCTCCTTGAAGGACTTAAAAAAGGAGGTGGCAATTGAGCTAGAGTTCATTGGCCTAAATGATGGTCATTTCCTTCCCATAAACATTAATATCCTAACAACAGTTAAGTATCAAGAACAATGTGTTGGACTTACCTCATAAGGTTCCTCATCTCTTTCTCGGCCCATGTTTTTACCATTTTCCTGGGATTACGCCTGCAGTATCCATGTCTGAAACGGTAGTCACCTTGTACATAACGATCTCTGTCCCTATAATTGTTTAGAACAAGAAGTTAAATTCATGTCAAGAAAAAAAAATGAGAATACATCTCTGAACGATGGAGTTCAGCCACAAGATAAACTCATTAACAAGCTAAAAGGTTCATCTCAACATACTTAAATACCAGAATAGAAGTTTTGTATACTTTGATTGCCAACTCCTGACTATCAGCTTTGATTGCATGATAAACATTTGCCTGTTGGGAAAGGGGAAAGAAAATTGAATGATTCAGCTTTTTAAGAATTAAAAACTGGAACATGCAGTAGGTATCATCAGTACAGAAATTAAAGTTCCTACATACTTCTTTTCCAGTTGAAATGCAGCCATTAATATCATGAAATACACCTCTATTCAGCATCTTGAACAAGACCATGCGAGTTCTAGGATCAATGGCCTGGGGGAAAAGTATGTTAGTCACATACTCCATGTGAAGAAGTCTTTGATGCAGCTCAAAGCAAAATATTGAAAAATAAACTTATAATGAGTAATAAGTAAAACTAGGACTGCACAACAAAACAATTATCCTCAAAACAAAAATGCAGATAGGTCCACAACACAACTAAGTTGAGATAACAACTAATTCCTTCAAAAGTGGAAAAAAAGGTTAAACATGTCACTTCAATGCTGAAGTACAAACAAGAGTGATTTTCTGTTAACGAAAGTCAAATAAGCAAATAATCGCTCAAAAGTTGTATAGAACTCCTTCACAATTACCATCAATAGAAATCCAAAGCAAGGAGACACCAGATGATAAAAATAAAACGACCTAGAAGAAATGGTTTTAGCTTCAAAAACACAAGGAACAAAGAACACAAAGAAACTAAAATAAAGACACTTTTTTGATAATTCAAAGTTGTCAATAAAATTTTTGTACAGTTCACCTGCTCAACAGTCGCACGATCTGATTTCTCAGTAGTTCTAGTTTTACCAATAGCCATCTCCCGAACACTTCCGCGGATTGCAGTTGTCACAGAGTTTGACATGCCAACACATCTCCCCTCCCACTCCTGCACCATCAATTGACTTGGTTAAAAATCAAAATACTCTTAAATATAATCAAACCCAGCCCACATATACATGCAAAAGCAGAGAAATTATAGCAAAAGTACCAACATTTCTTATCGTGATTACTCATATTAACTACAACAGTAAAGCAACAACTATGCAATATGCAGAAAATTGGTTCACACCAAAAGGATATTAAACCCACCTTCACAGTTAAAGCAACAACATTGTTTACCATGGTGACTTGCATCAACTATGCAAATAAGAAAACAACCATGCAATATGCAGAAGAAATTTTGACAACAAAACATTTTCAAACAACACCTCCATAGTCTGTCTTAGAAACTTTTTTTTTTTCAAAACCAACAAAAAAACGTACATATAATCCCTTAAAATTTTCGATAAGTCCAAACAATAGGTAAAAAAGGATAGTCAGAAATCTCATGTGGAGAAATGCCGCTCATGGCACACAGGGTACAGTGCTGCACTAGCATAGAGATTCTCATCATTCTCTTCAACTAGTCAACAAAGGACCAATGGTGTTGAGTTTATGCATGCTGAAACAAATCCCATGACATTAAACCAAATAGCCCCAAAAATGTGTAAATACAAACACAACGTGGAAATTAACCAAATTCACAAAAACTCAAAAAATAGTAATAATAATAATAGTAACACTATGCATACCTTCTCAAAATAATGAGTCTAATACAGAAAAACTTGAAATATAATCACAATCTCTATGACCCAAATGAGCAAATTTCTTTGACATATAAGCAACCCACACATTCTTTAAAGAAATCATAAAATTTAAGGTTGATTACAAGTTCCTCCCCTTAAGTCTAAAACAACAGCGCAGTTACAATGTTCCCTAAACTTCAAAAACCGAGGCACGTCACCTTAACTATTAGTAATAAGCACTCTCCCATCAACTATTAGAATCCCCATTAAATTTAAAGAATCATTCAATTTTAACTGAATTCACCAAAACTTTCAAAACTAACACTACGCATATCTTCTCAAATTACTAATTCTATATCTAAAACCCTAAAAATGTAAAATTTACCATAAGAAACTCACACATTCTAAAATTCAATACATAAATCATAAAAATTCACCATCTTTTCCTGAAATTCATTCACAATAGCTCAAAATTTGATACCTCCAAAGGCGAAGCACGAATGTGATGGGCGAACTTCTGGTTTCGATTCGAGAGAGGCTGAAGCGTCGACGTATTGAGGCGAGAGTGAAGGCCACCATGCGCATTGGGACGCCGAGGATTGAGCATTGTAATCGTTCCTTCTATGCGTTCTCCATCGTCCTTTGAGTCCAACCAATCCAGTGCTTCTTCAACCTCCGAGTCCGATGACCACGTCAGCTCTTCTTCTTCCTCTTCCTCTTCTTCTTCTTCTTCCTCTTCTTTTTCTTCATTCAGAACCACTGGTTTCTCTTCCACAACAGACATTTTCAAATTTTCTTTTTTCTTTTTCCTGTTTGTTTCTAGGGAAAATGAAAATTGATTAATTTTTTTCTCGAATGTTTGAAAAAAAAAAAAAATTCGAAAAATTCGTAAGCTTTTATTACAGGTTTATGGTTTTGCAGAAACCCTAGCGGCGCGTGTTGACTGAAATTTTTTTGATTTTTCCGTTGGGGTTGGGGTTTTGGAGCTGAAAAACGATGTCGCTTTTGGTGTTTCTGTTAACGTACAAAATGGATTTGGGCTTTTTAGACTTTGTCGCAATCTTGGATCGTTTTCATATGGTGATGAGATAAGGTAGAGCCCATTATTGAGCCCAATATCTATATACCACTTCTTTATTTATTTATTTTTAATAATTCGATGTCTTGAGTGTTATTTTGAGAGGCCAAATACTATAATTTTGTTTCCTTAACATTTGTTACAGTTTCAACTTCGTTATATACTTTTAATTTAATCAAATTCATCCCTTAACTTTTAGAATCAAGATCACTCAATCAACTGTTAATTATGTCAACTTTGCGTGAGTTTGGATAGCGGCCAGTGTGCGTTTTCAGCGTTTACGTTTTTGGCTGGGTCTTACGACACTGTTCACGATCCAACCAAATACACAAAAATGCGCATATCAATGCATTTTTGGGTCTTACGAAACTATTCACACTTTTAAAAATTATTTTGGTACAATGTTTTTAGTAATAAATTTTTAATTTTCAACAAGTTAATAGTATCTAAACACACTCTTTTTCTAATTTTTTGAAGCACGTCAATTTTTTCTTTAGAAGTTCACTTGATTAATTTTGAATGATCTATGTGAATTAAAAGTGCCGTATTTTTTTAATACATAAGCAACTCATACTTTCTTTAAAAAACAAAAATACAAATTCAAAAATTAAAGGATGACGTACATTTCTCCCCATAACTATGGTGCAAATGCAATTATAATGCCAACGAAACTTTAAAACTAAACAATGTACCCCTTTTTTTTTCTTTTTCTTTTTTCTTTTATTTATTTATTTATTTATTTTTTGTTAAAACAATGTACCCCTTAATTGTTAGCAATGAGCATAGCACTCCACCTCCTACCAACAAAATTTCTGTCAAATTTTATGGAAAAACTCTTCTTTTCTTTTCTTTTTTTCAAAAAAAATGTGTCATAGCAATTTGAATTTTCTATTAAATTTTTTGTGTAGGGTGAAAGTTCTTATTTCCAATATTTCAATGTTTGTTTGGATTGGTTTTTGCTTACGTGCTTAAACCTTGAAATAGGCAAGAGTGCACTTTTTTTCCTATTGAAAGCTACCATTCCCTTTCTAACTTGAGTTTCACAGTTTCCCCAATCAACTCTGTTGGTTGGCGAATAATAAATCTCGAAAATTGTTCTCTCCTTGTAAGATTTCGAATGTTGAATCTCTAGACATTCAACCACCTCGCTCACTCAATTAATCATTGTCATTGATGTAGTTCATTTTACTAAAATCCATCCACCTATTGGAGTAAACATTGCAAATATCTCCATTTTTTTTTTCTCTTATAATCAAATATCTCTATATGAGGAGAATAGGAACTTCAATTTCCCCGGCTTAAGAGTGGGCTCAACCAAATGGGTTTTTAGTGCTTTCATATTCACGGTTCATTCAACAATTGGTACAAGAAGGAATCAAAGAAATGGCTAAAGAGCAAGTTGATCTAACTTTTGTTTGCCTCACACTTTTTTATTTTCTAATTCCACATAACAACACATGCTTTTATCATTATCTTCTTGCTGTCTGTCCTTTTCTCTCATCAACTTTCCTCTCTCAAATCCAACGTGAGTTTTCTTAGTTTATCTATGTACCCACATTATTCATAGAATTCCCATCCAACAAGTAAAAACTGATCCGTGATTGGAAAATTTTGGTCGCCAAGAACTATTAATGAGCATGTGATAACTCTTTTTTAAAAGTTGCATTAGTTGGAGTCGTGAAGCAAATCCTAGATTCGAAAGTCTACTCAAAAATCCGTGACTAGTAACTACCATATTAACTTATATGTACAACTTTGGGTCCTCTACTTGGACCATTTTCACTTGCGTGCACATAATGCATTAGTTTCCCTCTTTTAAGCAAAGACAATTTTCTTAGCCTGCAAGTACATCTTTGGTGCCTCTAACTATCCTACTATATTATCTGTTTTTTTTTTTTTTTTTTTTTGAAGAAAAAAAATGGTTAGGTTTCGAAGAAAAAAATGGTTAGAGACTTAGTGGAAAGGGAGCGATCAATATGCTTTTCCTACCTGAATGTTACTATAGTAGCACCATAACTACTATGTACCCGACTAAACCTCCGCTTTATATACAATACATAAATATAAAAGTATCAACGAGTTGCTAGTGCATAAGGAGAAACTCGAACCCACAAGCTGCCAATTGGTAATTATCTTATGCACATGACAAGTGGATCATTAGTGCAAATGTGCAATAGTGCCTCTTGTCCTCTTTCTGCGCAATGTGCGCATAGTGCATCCTTTCACGATTTCATTATCTTGGGTAGCTTTCGGAGAAGAGTCCTCCACCTCTTTTATTGGTAGGTCTAGTGGTGTGCACTACGAGCTAAAAGAAATAGATGTAGAAACTAGAAAGCATCCATTTATTTGATTCTCTTAGCAAAAGTGAAAATCAATGGTCCATTCATTTGATTTACTCTTTATGCACTGTGACGTTTTATTTAAAAAGAAAATGAATCTAACATCTTGTCAATTTCGAAAGCACATCATGTCAATTTTGAAAGCACTTTTTCCCTCAACTTGTAAGGTGGGAAGGGACATTTATGTTATGTTTGATTTTTTTTTTTTTCAAAGAAATATTAAAAAAAGAAAAGAAAAGAATGAGATATAATAAAAGGAGTAATCATAAGGAGACTGAATAAAATGAAAAATAAGATACCTTATTTGTTGTGTACGAAAGAAAAGAAATATATATTTTCAGCATTATTTGATTAATGAAATAGGTACCATCTGTAACATCATCTCTAGTATAAGTTACAAGATACAGTTTTTTTTTTTTTTTTTTTGGTTGTGCATATTTCATATGTTAAAAGGGAAGATAATCGACCAGTTTACATCTTGTTTAATATACTAAGTCTATTGATAATTATGTAACTTAGATAGAGAGAAATCTGAATTTTTTAGGTCTATTTTGGATCAAGATGTATTGAACTTATCTTATTCTTCTTAATAAATTTTCAGTCTTTTCACAAACAAACAAAAAAAGGTATATGTTCTTTTTGAGTTTTGAAGGAAAATCTTAGAAGATAATAAAATGAAATGGACACTCTCTTATAGTTATTCTATTCCTAACTTCTTTTTTTTTTTTAATCAGTTATTCTATTCCTAACTACTAAAACTCTCAAATAAGAGCATAGATAGAATATGCTTTCAAGATCTTTCGTATTATGATTTCCCCTCTTCCAAATGGAGTGTTAAATCAGATTCTATCTTTGAAAAGACTGGACAACATCACTAACTCTTGAGAGATGCAACCCACGTAAGGCAGTCCGTACACCTTTCCCTTTTCCCTTTAAAGTAATGGCAACTTTTTTTTTTTCCAACAATATGGTCGCAATGTTTAATATGAACAACGAACATAACACTTTTTTTTTCTTTTTTTTTTTGTGGATTAGTGCTCAGTATAAATAGGTTCACGCCAAAAAATGGACCGATTCAAATTGATTTGTTTAACCAGCAATTAATTAAAAATGATCAGATTCGTTTATGTAAATATTTAAAAAAAAAAACATAAATTTGAATAATTAAAAGAATTTTCAATTGTTATATTGATAAATTTATCTTTAAAACTCTAAAGTCTGTAACACTTTTACACAAAACATAGGAATAAAAAAAAAAAGCTTTTTTCATTTTATTTTTCTTAGATTGTGTGTTAAACGAGTTGAAATTAATTGTGTTGTGTCAACTCATTCAATATTGATGTTGATTCGAGCACAACTTGATACTAGAGGAGGCAATTTGTCTTAGCGAATCATGTTCTTATTGCGTGTTAAGTTAAGGATGTTCAAAAACAAGTTGAAATTAATTGTGTTGTGTCAACTCATTCAATAGACAAGTTGCATTAAAGGTGAATGGTTTTGACACGGTTTTGATATTGGTTATTTTAAGATAGAGATGTATGTGAACATCCTTACCTTAACACGCAATAAGAACATGATTCGCTAAGACAAATTGCCTCCTCTAGTATCAAGTTGTGCTCGAATCAACATCAATTTAACCTTACTACACCGCTAACTTCATTATAATTTTTATCGTATATCAATTACAACACCACAATAATATTGTGAAGAAAGATGTGTTATTATACTTGTTGCTTTCTTTCTTAATGTGTTAAAAACCATAGAGTGAGACTAGCATTTTCCAAGTATAATCTAAAAGTTAACAATAAGTTCGACAATCAACCAAGTAACAATTTTTTTTTTCCCCAAAATTTAAAGAGTAGCACAAAATATTCCGAAGCCTTTACACGCTTCATACAATAATAACTACCCAAAAAAAAAAAAAAAAAAAATAGAAATACAAAGAAGAAAAATTCGAGCTTGAAAACTCATACACCAAGTTTGATATCACCAAGATCGAGCTGAGCAGCAATTTCCTCGAGCTGCTTCTTCACACTCATGTCAATCAACTTGGACCCAGAACTCCCATATCTAATGGTGAACCCAGCCACCAAACTCGGGTCGATCACAGTCTTAACCCTCACATTCTTAGCCCCAGTCAGCTTCTGAACCTGCTTAGCTATCTGGGCCAAGTGCTGCGACTCCAACTGCACCACCGAGCTCACCACGGCGAGCTGCGTGTCGGTGAGGTCGTTGTACACGATCTCGAACTCCGACACTATGTCCTTGATCAAGTCGATTCGGCCCGAGTCGACCAAGATGTTGAGGAAGTTCGCCGTGTGCGGCGAGAGGCCCGACGAGCTCGCGATCTGGTCGAGCATCTCGCGCTTCTTCTCGACGTCGATCACTGGGTTGGCGAAGAAGTCGAAGACCTGTTGGTTGGCGAAGATTTTCTCGATCTTATCCACGTCGGCGCTCGTCGCGTCGAGGGTGTTGTTCGACTTCGCCACGTCGGCTAAAGCCGAGGCGTAGCTGGCGGCTACCGACGCGGCCATTTTTGCTGATGATGCTCCGCCGGTGGCGACGGCGGAGGAAGCGAAGACGGCGGCTTTGAGTTTGAGGGATGGGAAGGTGGCGGAGAAGGAGAGGTTGTGGATGAGGTTCGATCGAGATGGAATGGACGGTGGGGATTTGGTGGATTGGAGGAAGATTGGGGTGTGTTGGAGAGAGGCCATTGTTGTGTTTTTTGGGAGGGTGATGGGAGAGAATTGGTGGTGTGGCCTTTTTTGGTGGCAATGGGTGGATGGGATTTGTGAAGAGTTTTACATGATTGACGGTGGAGAGAGAGGATGGGTTTATCTTTTAATTTTTTTGGAGCAACCATAGGCCTCTTATCTTGCAAAAGGATAAGAGGTGACACGTGGTTGCATTTTGTGTGAGGCAGATTTTTGATTTGGACATACAAAAAGGCTCACTTTATATCCGTTTATGATTTTGATTTAAACGTAACTTTATCTAATTTATAGGATTCAGGGCCTCTAAATTTTTTTCTAGTATTCTACTAAATAAATTTTTTTAAATTTTAATTATTTTTTGATAATTTAATGGTCTGACATTTTAGCATTTTATTAACAATAATCTTAATTGTTTTGTTTGCAATATTATTTTATTATTTTTAGACATTTAAATTATAAAAGAGTGATTATGATTTAAAGAAATTTATTGGGAGTACTCTAGAAAATCTAAAGGATCTGAATCCCTAATTTTATGCTAAAAAAAAATTTATATACAAATTAGTAAAAGTTAAAAGTTAAAGGGAAAAGAGAAAAATGCTCATACATCTCTTGAACTTTCAATTACTAGCCAAAACACCTCCTAAACTTTTTTATCGGCTAATTTACTCCATAAACTATACACTTCTGACAAATCAATACCTCTGTTAGTTTGGTGTTAAAAAACTAACAGGTACACGTGAGATTTAAAAATTAACTCAAAGCTCAAATACTCATCTTCAACCTAAACCCTAACTCTCAAAAACCTAGTCAAGCTCTACTTCCATATTGCTAGAAACACCCCAATAGCCAAATTGGTCCTCTCCAATAAACTCACTTCTTACTCTTTCATCAAAGTCCTATCAGATTAAAGAACAAGGCAATGATGATAATGATGAAGAAGAACAAGAAGGTGAAGATTCTTGGTGGGTTTTGAAAGTTGGGTCCAAGATTAGAGTCAAGGTCAATTAAACACTTTTTGTGACCAGCATTGTGTTGATTTTGTGGCTAATGGTGTTTGGGCAATGAAGTTCTCTATCAACGACAACGAGGACTGTAAGGGGTTTGTAGCTAAGTTTCAAGACTGTTTGTTTTTTTGTTTGATAACCTTCAAGACTATTTGTTTGAGAACATATATAGGGACGAGTAGAATGTAGAATGAGAAGAACAATGTTAGGGTTTACGGAAAAGGACTTCTTGTACGAGTTTGCTAATTTTTAAATCTCATGTGTCTCTCACGTGAGTTAACCGTTAGTTTTTTATCATCAAGGTATTGATTTGGTAGCTATGCATAGTTTAGGGAGTAAATTGGCTAATAAAAAAAAAATTCAGGGGATGTTTTGCTCGGTAATTGAAAGTTCAAGGGATGAATAAGCATTTTTCCCAAAGTTAAATAAAATAAGTTGATTTTTTTTTCCTCAAAAGTAGGTAAAAAAAAAAATTGATAGGATCTGCAAAAAGTTAACTTCACAATGACATTTTAAGAAAAAACACTCCAATGGGACCTGTAAATTGTACAATATAGTTGACTTTTTTATTTAAAAAATTTTAGGTGGAACCTTCATATATGAGTAGGCCTACTCATGGATATACTGGCATTGACAGAACCGGTCTAACCACACCACCCCGCCCCACTCAGGTTTCTGCTGAAGGCTTCCGGCATGGTGGTCGACAATAGATCTTCAATACCAACGTCAGACCAGTGTGGCCATCAGCACTGAGATGTGTACTCCAACGAAGACCGAACTGACCCAAGCATGTTTTATATATATATCTGTGTGTGTGTATATATATATATATATATGTATATATATCATAACATTCTAAGAAGTAAGAACATGCCTAATGTTCTTATCCATGAAGCATGAATAGGCCTATAACGTTCTTATCAAAAAATAAAATTTGAATTAAAAAAAATAACTCGTGTGAGACTACCTTTCTCAGTCAAAAAATGTATGTCAGGAGGAATAGTCTCATCATTGAGTGGTCTTGTCTAGTAATTCTAGTGTCTTGCCACTTGCATTTTTTGAAAAGAAAAAAAAAAAAAATCTCGTATGGCTGTGGGTTACAATCTTACCACTTGCGTTTTTTGAAAAAAAAAAAAAATGCCACATGGGTTAGTCACTGTCTTGCCACTTGCGTTTTTTGAAAAAAAATATATTAAAAAAAAATAAAAAACATGCCGTATTGTCAGTTATCACTGTTTGAGAAGCTTATTGTTGTCACTGTTGGAGTCACTGTTTGAGAAGCTTATTGATGGAGTCACTGCTGTCACTGTGCAAGATATATATATATATATATATATATATATATATATATATATATATATATATTTTCTCTTTTGATCTCAGCCACACACGTCTTTTCTCTTAAGTTGTCTCCTACTCAGCTACTCTCATTTTTCCTCTTTAGATTTCTGCTCCTCTCACCTCTCAGACTCAGAACTCAATCACTCATTAGTCATCAGCCACCTTCATTTTTCTTCCAAACCCTAATCCTACAGAACAAACATTTGTGTTTCCCTCTCAATCTTAGAATCTCATGCTCTCACCTAACCATTTTTCTCTTCTCTTTTGCTCTCAGCCACATAATGTTTCTTCCAAACCCTAATCCCACCAAACAATTAGTAGTGTTTCCCTCTCAATCTCAGATTTGCAGGCTCCCACCAACCATTTTTCTCTTCTTTTTTGCACTCAGCCACATAATTTCTTTTCCATACCCTAATCCCGCCAAACAAACAATTGTTTTACCCTAAAAAATTCTCAATCTTAGGCTCCCACCTAACCTTCCACTATTTAAGAACACAAGCTCTCAATCTCACTCTCAAGACTCATCTCTGATTCTCAGTCTCACTCTCTCTCACAAAGAAAGACTTTCCTCTCAAGGTCTCAAGAGATTCTTGGTGGGTTTTGAAAGTTGGGTCCAAGATTAGAGTCAAGGTCAATTGAACACCTTTTGTGACTAGCGTTGTGTTGATTTTGTGGCTAATGGTGTTTGGACAATGAAGTTCTTTATCAATGACAACGAGGACTATAAGGGGTTTGTAGCTAAGTTTGAAGACTATTTGTTTTTTTGTTTGATAACCTTCAAGACTGTTTGTTTGAGAACATGTATAGGTACAAGTAGAATGTAGAATGAGAAGAACAAGGTTAGGGTTTACAGAAAGGACTTCTTGTATGAGTTTGCTAGTTTTTAAATCTCATGTGTCTCTCATGTGAATTAATTAGTTTTTCAACACCAAGGTATTGATTTGGTAGCTGTGCATAGTTTAGGGAGTAAATTGTCTAATAAAAAAAATTCAAGGGGTGTTTTGGCCGATAGTTGAAAGTTCAAGGGGTGTATGAGCATTTTTCGCAAAATTAAATAAAATAAGTTGATTATTTATTTATTTATTTATTGCTGAAAGTAGGTAAAAAAGATCGATAGGATCGGCAAAAAGTTAACTTTACAATGACATTTTGAGAAAAACCACTCCAATGGGACCCATAAATTGTACAATATAGTTGACTTTTTTATTTAAAAAATTTTAGGTGGAACCTACATATATTTGAGGAATAAGCTAATCGACCTTATAAAAATAATAATAAAGCAGTTGAAATCGAGACTTATGTGGGACCCATAAACAATGCATAAATTAAGCTAAAAGTTAGATTGAAAATTGAGTGCGAAACTCACACTAAATCTAATCACACCACTTATTTAGGTATGGTCATGAGACAAGGGCAACGTGGGATCATGAGTGCCCATCTCCACCTTGTCTCCTCTTTAGGATGGGGAAAACCTATGCAAGGCAATAGTGAGGCAGGTTGGATTCAAGACGAATTGAAAATATCTTACTAATATGAATAAGATTGCTTTGACATTGATGAAATAAAAATGAAATATGATAGGAAAGGGTGATCGTGAGAGTATTAAGATTTAAGAAAGAAGTAGACACAGATATTTTTGAAGATAGTGAATATATATAAATATATATATATATATATATATATATGTATGTATGTATGTATATATAAAATCAATGTATGTATAGAAAATATTATATTAAATGTATAAATAAGTTAAAAATATATTACATAATATATGTATATAACTATATATACATTCAGGGGGTGAGTAAAACTTATTCTGATTCCGTCACCTCTTTGTGATGAGAAAAATCTGTGCATGACAAAGTAGGGCAAGGGTGGGTCATTTTTGTCATTCCTAGTCTGGTTGCTAGTGATGAAAAGTAAAAGTAGTACCAATGATGAATTATGAGTTAATATATAAATAAAAGAAAATTTTGTCTACTAATCACAATTTATCATCTCACTAAATAGTAAAGGGTCATGCTAATGAGTACCCTTAGGGTATTGGTCAATAATCTATTTTAGGAAAGTTTTGACAACACTTTTATAGGAAATGAAAAAAGCTGTTAAAACATTAATTTTTCTTTTCTTTTCTCATTAAAACTTTCTTTAAATAGATTGTTAACCAATGCTCTAAAGGCATTCGTTAGCATTTTCCAATAGTAAAAACAAATTTATAAAGGACCTTGTGTTACATGTAGTTCAACTGACACTTTATGATGTTTCCAACCTAAATGTTTAAGGTTCAAATCTTTTTTCCCTATTATTTGGTTTTAAAAGAAAAAAGGTTGCGAAAAAAACATAATAGAGTCGTCAAAAAGTTAGTAGCTTTTATAAATTAAATATATATAGTTCAAATATTCCCTATCCCAATTATTGAATTAAAAAAAATTATTAAAAAAATCTACAAATGTATTACATTATTTTTTTTGTCTTGGCAAACTGGCATGGATAAAGAAGACTAAAAATTAGATTTTTTTTTTTTTTTTTGGTTGATGATATACTAGAATTAAAGTACTCTATCAGTATTTTTTTAGCAATTGATAATGAATAATTAGGACAAGTGAAAGAGAATTATAAAGGCCAATCCCAAACCTACTCTAAAAGGGATATTTTAATTAATGACCTCGGTTATTACTTGTTTGGTGAATGGTAAACGGATGATATAATGTATAAATTTAATAATAGGTTCTAGTTAGCTAAACTAGTAAAATCTCTGATGGTTAAATAAGAGATTTGGGGTTTAATCCTCTCCTACACCAGAAACCGATTAATGTTTTGGTCTAATGATAAAGAGCTATCATCAAGAGCGAACGCCATAAGTTGAAACTCTCTAAAAAAATGTATAAATTGAATGGAGTTGAACGAGAAATATAAACTTCATCTCAATGACTTTAATAGGAAGGTCTTAGTCAAGTTGTTTATTATTTGTTATTTAGTACTTAGTAGTGCCTTAGAGGTAACCAAATTATATGACATATCAATGCTGATAGGTGTCAATACCCATTTTCACAACACATTCTCTATAAGCCCAACTCAATCAAGCCCGACCTCATTATGGGCCCAAATCATGTAGTACATTATTTTTTATTCTTTTAAGCATGGCCCAAGCCCATGCAATATATGGAGGAAATTGAGGAAGTTTGGTTTGGAAGGAATTGGTCAATTCCTTTTGGACCTTTTGCATGAGCTCAACCCATGCGCGCTACCAAGTGGGTAAGGGACATTGGTAGCACCTCAGACTCATGGAGGAGGTCTTGTACCCAAAATTTCCACCTCAAAAGGGCTTTTATGCTATGGGTGACTGTGCCCCTAATTTTCAACCCAGCTCCATTTTCCACACCAAAACACAATTGACCCTAAACTAATTAGCTAGCCTATTGTAGCCACCAAATGCAGCTATCAAAAGCGTACAATGACAAAGAAACAATAGCTAAGGGAGTCAGCCACTTTATTTCCAAAATCATGCTAAAAGCATGCTAGACTCTTCCCTAAACAAAAACAACCCAAGCCAAAACACCAAGTTAGTATCATAGGGGATAAAAGCCTCTTCCACTACTCAAAAACCAGTCATTAGCAACACCCCAAACTCTATATAAAACTCTCTCTTCAGCTCAAAAAATGGACTAACCACGTTTTACCCACATACCTAAAACTTTAGAGCAAAAGCCCTTTTAGTTAGTCAGCAATCTCACAATTTTGAAGTTTGGGGGTGGAAATATGGGTACAGGGGAACCATCCTTCTCTTCCTCACGGCCTCCCTCAATTCCTCTTCTCTATGATTGTGAGTTGAAATTTCAGACCTGTTGAACCACGTTTTCCCCATAGAACTGAAACTTAAGAGCAAAAACCCACTGAACTAGGAAACATTCTCACAATTCTGAACCTTAGGGTGGAGATATGGGTAAAAGGGAACCTTCCCTCTCTTCCTCATAACATCTCTCAATTTCATCTTCTCGGTGACTGTGGGTCAAAGTTTCAAACTTATTATGTTTTTATGCTTTTTCTTCACTTTTGTTATTAGCATTTTGATTCTCTCTTGTCAAAGCACCATTAGCCTTTTGTTCATTATACATTTGGAATTTTGGGCTTGAATCTCCACAAGAAACACTTCTAAAAACCCAAGGGGAGATTTGGGCCATTCGCACATTTTTAGCCCTTATCGCAAAAACAGCCTCGGTATTTTGGTAACTCTGTTAGGGAGTTAAGCCACTGAAACAAAAGAAGTCATGTATCCGAAGATGCAAAACAAGCAAAAAGATGATGTTTCTCACACCAACTTGTCGTTCTAAGAGAAATTGTATGATACTTTGCCGCGCAAGAAAAGCATGGTGTAGTTGAGCTAAAATAAGTTCTATCCTTAGCTCATTGAGCTGCTAGAGATGCTTCAAATCATGTAACGAAATTGGTCCAACCTCCGGAAGCTACCTAAGAAGTAAAGTATGGAAGAAGAATCCACTCATCTATATATATATATATATATATTTTAGCTATCATTCCTATGGATGAATCATCCTATATCTCTTGCTTTACATGATATTTGTGAAAATTTTGTTGTAGCTTAAAAATGCAAAAATGGTGAGCCACAAGTCCAATAATCAACAATGTAAAGCTCTAAACATTGATTTCAAACCAAGAACCCCAACGACAATGGCTAAAAGCTTATCCTCAACATCTTCTCAACAAATATGTCCTTTATTGTTGAGTTGTATTGTTGCTAAGTTAGCGCCGAGCATATAGGGGTTGTTGCTGGTGATTGACTCGTTTTGGGACAAGTATAGTTGACACTATGTGCAACCCTTCGGAATTGAATATTTTTTGTGTCACCACTAAATAAAGTCTTCACCAGATTTCTAAAGGTCATAGCTAAGCCCACCGCAAGTCACTAGGTATTCGACACACCAAGTTTTCAAGTAACGACATTTTATAAACCAAGTCTTGAAGTCATACGAGCGATATGCTATTGGCAAAGCATGCTTAAGCTAAGACTCTCAAGCTTTCTCTTTACTAATTCATCTTTTTTACATATTGCTTTAAACATTTCAATCCTTCAATTTTTTTTTTATCAAAATATTTTCTACAAGTTATTTGCACTAATGCTTAGCCATGACTATCATTTACTAATATAAATCATAACTACAATAGGGGACAAAGCGAAAACCTTCTCGGAGCATCCAACAAAGAAGGAAAGCCGAACTTGATTTCCTTTCGTTGAAGCCGTGACACATTCACGCACTCTAAGCCATGACAAGCTCACACATCCAAAATCATGGTCGATTGGCACACACTAAGCCATGGCATGTTCATATATCTCAAGTCGTGACAAGCACATGCATTCGAAGCCAAGCCAACACTTTAATCATTCTTGAATTCACTATTATGTTTGAAAGGGAAGCACCAATGTTGCCATTCTCAAGAAAAATTTTCTTGTCACTCAACTCTTACAAGGAGAATTCCTAAGTAAGCCTAATGGTAGGAGGCTCGGCACACACCTTTGAAGAATGTTTTGCTAGACATCGCTCTAGATATTGGTGTTAAATAGCTCAAAAGCTTGAAAATGCAAAAATGGTGAGCCGTAAGTCTAACTGTGAAGGGAAGGAAGGCTTCGTCCAATAATCAACAAAGCGAAGTTCTAAACTTCCATTTCAACCCAAGAACCCCTTACGCATTGAGCATATGGGAGTCACGGGTAACTGACTCATTTTGGTGCAACAATAATTGCCACTATGTACGATCCTTTGTAGCTGAATATTTTTGGTGTCATCGCTAAATGAAGACTTCACCAAATAGCTAAAGGCCACATCTAAATGGTCCACCACAAGGCGTTAGATATTCTGTACACCAAGCCTTGAGAGTAAAACGGAAACCTCTCATAGCACCCAACGACAAAGGAAATCCGAACTCAATTCCTTCTCATCGAAGCCATGACACACTCATGCACGCTAAGCTATGATGAGCTCACGCATCCAAAATCATGGTCAATCCACGCACGCCAAGCCATGGCATGTTCATATATCTCAAGTCGTGACAAATGCATGCATTCTAAGCCATGTCAACGCCTTAATCATTCTTGAATTCAAGATTATGCTTGAAGAGGGAAGTGTCAATGTTGCCATCCTCAAGAAAATTGCTCTTGGCATGCACCTTTGAAGAATGTTTTGCTGGAGCTCACTTTAAACATTGATGTCAAACAGCTCAAAAAATTGCAAGCTAGTCGCTGAAAATCCATTCCAAAGATTTTTGAGTGGAGTCTTAGTACAATATGGAAACTTGGAATTAACAGCATAGAGGCTAATGATAGAAATTTTTGTGCTAGAGATGATACAACCCTACACTAACGTCTCTAATGCTTAGCCCATCATTATCTCAAAGTTAAAAGTCAAGCAAGCAAAGTATGGAGTCGCTGTTTGCGATACCATGTATCTTCGACAAAGTGGCTAACCAAAGCGCAAAAAAAAAAATGTTGTGCTAGGAATGAAGCAACACTATATCGACATCTCTGATGCTTTGCCGATCATCGTCCCAAAATTAAAAGCCAAGTTAGCAAAGTATGGAGTTATTGTCTACGGCACAACATATCTTCGGTGAAGAAAAATCATGTTCTACCCTCTATATAGCAAATGGAAGGACCCCAATTTTAAAAACTTATCTTCGAGTAGTATTGAGAATACTAAGGGAGGAAGAAATGCTACCAAATAACTCTTGGCAATGGCATACCATTAGTTTGACATTGCCAAATTCACTAAAAGTCGCCGTACTTCCAAATGCACTCCAAGCTTGTACGCACACACCTTATAAGCATTCAAGACATGAACGCCTCATAGCCTTTTATACTTGGGGGCTTGATCTCATCGGACCTATCCATCCACCCTTGAATGGGTACATTCAAGTCTTTGCTGCACTAAGTAATTCACTAAGTGGGTAGAAGAAATTCCACTCAAAGAAAAGTAATGGGAGGGGCCATAACCAACTCCCTCAAAGAGCATATCATTCATCGCTTCGGCATCTCGCACAAGATCATAAGCGACAACAATATATCTCACTCATACTAATTTTCGGAGGCAAGTCCTATGAAACATTAGGAAACCGACGAACTATCATATTATCCAAGCATGGTGAGACCCCTAGATGTAAAGGTGCAATGCCTTCAATAAGTTAGGGAAAGCCAATACTTTCTCCAAATGGAAAACCTTGCAAAGCAGTGAGAAAGCCTACAAATTACTCTTACGGCAAAACCTCTACATGTTAGGGTAAATTTAAAAAAAAAAAAAAAAAAAAAAAAAAAAAAAAACTCTTAATAAGGTAGGGAAAGCCAAACACATACTCTCTCAATGGTAAGTTCTATCAAATGGTTGGGAAGTTAATGGGAGATTTCATTGTGGCAAGACCCCCTACTTGCGAGGATGCAACGCCCTCAACAAGGGAGGGAAAACCATCATTATCTTAACGACAAGCTACCCAATTCAAGCACAAGTCATTCTCAAGAAACTAGTGCATATAATCTAGCAAAATTATGTTACTCAATCACAAGGTGCACATGACATTTCCAAGCAAGCTCTCCTTAACATACTCAAATGCTTAGAGCCATACAAGGGATATTTTCACAACAAAAATGTGTTCATAGCCTATCAACGAAAGGTACAACGTCATTCTCAAGGTATAAATTACAAACCATATACATCCTTGAGGTACAAATCAATTTTTCATTCCAAAAAACAAAATATACATCCAAATATCATATATGTTTGCTTTGTATATAAATGCAAATTATGTCAACTAACCATGATAGTACAAACTCAAAGTAGCACCAATACAATTAAATAGGAGCTACTCTATACATAAGTGGACTGTCCACAAAGGTGAAATACAAGAGAAAGTGTCTCCAAGACAATAGGCCCTATTACACACTATAACTAGTTTAAACTTTCAAAGCTTGGAGCTCAATACAAGACCATCAGATAAAAAAAAAATTTTTTTTTAAAAAAGCAAGAAAAGCAAGAAAAGAGGTAAAGGAAAATTTGTAGTGATGTCATAGTCCCCTTCCAACATCACCATCTTCGAGGCCTTGGCTTGCATTCACTCTCTTCTTTACTATAAAGCCGCAAGAGAGAGACGAACTAAAAGGATTCAAAGTTACTAGCGGTAACCATGGTACCATCTATTGCAGCTCCATGTTGCCATTTGCAACGGCTTCAACCTCAAAAAATGATGCATTGGAAATAGGAGGGGCCTCGGGAATGAAAGTCCCAACGACGACATCACAATTGTCTAAGCCAAAGTTCCCGCTCAATAATGGTGTATTTCCCAAAATACACTTATTCTATGCAAGATGGAAATGCGGCACACTCAACAATCCCTATTGGAATGAAACGAGGTTGACAACAAGTATTGACTTGCCACAACAAATTTTAACTTGCCAGAGAAATTTTAGCTTTATTTTCAAAACAAATCTGCTGTCTGTGCAAAGTGTCGAGGCTGTTGACAATTACATTAAAGGAATAGTGGATGCAACATGGAATCACCAACTTCGGCTCCACCAATTCATGCTAATAATCAAGCTATGTAACATATGGCTTACTCTCAATGGCATCGCTGGGGGCTAAAGGCTTACTCAACCGTTATGCGCCCCTGCACTAGAAATTCAAGTTTCATTCCTACACTTTCATTTCAAGCTTACTAAATCGAGAAGTGACTACCACTCGATGACTATCACTCTCACTTACGTTCATTGCAAGAATACGATACAGGGGGCTACCAACCAATGTAGTAGCTATGTCACACCCCTATACTACATCACCAAGTGATATCTTCACTCCATTCTATCTCAAAAAAGCTGTCCCAAGACAGCCAGAAATATCGCTCATTGCTACGACTTCATCGAAATTAATCTTAGCAAACATAATCTAACCAAATTGGCCAACAATAAAGCTACTAAAAAATTGAATCATCCTCAATTTGTCGTTTCATCGTCATCTCCTCATATGGACCTAATTCGCTCATTCAAATTTACAACAAACAATGGGGACAATTTAATTCCAACACGAAGTCAAGCATAGCCGCATTGCAAACTAATTTCCATGACTATCAAAATCAATGGGAATCAGCTTCGACATGAGCTTCGGCTTCAATGAGAATAATGGCTCAACCTCATGAATCGACATAACGAGACTACCATTTTTCAAAGGACAAGCTACCCTACAAATTGAATTGAACATCACGTTCAACATATCAACAAGCACAACCAAGAGATAGTGAACAACCAAAAAAAAAAATCAGCTCACCAAGGTGGGTATCATGCATTTGCATTTATTAAGTTTGCTCAAAGAAAGAATTCAACATCTTGTCACCGCATTTGGCATCAATCTCTTACAACAAAATCCTCGCTCCTTAGTGACGAAGTTTCCTTCCTCTTCACCAACACTTTGCTTAGCCAAAATTGGTATAGATGGTTTAGCAGCCATGGGCAGCAATTTATCGCAAACCCCCACTAACATCATCAATGGAACAACTCTACTCTTTGTCGATGGGTTTCCTCTTCCTTTAGCGATGGCACTTCATCCCACCTAAATCCACATTTTGAAATAGTGGATGGTGTTGAGCTCTTCAAATTTATGCTCTCCACCAACAAAGATCTCCTCCAGCCTTCCATTTCGCCATCATCATCTCACCGTCCTTAGGTTTTAGCAAATGTGGATCAAAGCAAATATTCACAGCTCTTGAAGCAAATAGCAAAGAATAGAAGAAAATATGAAAGATGTATTGCTAAGAAGACAAAGTGGTTGAATGCCATTGAAGGAGGAAAAAAAAAACCTTTTTTTTTTCTCTAAAGACTTTCCACAGTTGATATTAGGAGGATTTCCTCCTACACTCCTAGTATCCTACAAGAAGAGAGGAGGAAAATAAAAGCCTAAAGAAAGTGGCGAGAAGGCCACTAAAGAAAAAAAAATGGTCTGTCTGCTCATGGATGAAAAAAACAAAGGACACAAATTTCCTCCAAACATGTTTGCAGCAATTGTTGCAAACAGGGACAGATGTCAAGCACATAAAGAAACACATAAGTAAGGATCATGTGCAACGCACATGACCCATTTTAAGTTGAATGTTGTTAACCCTAACGTTAACAGTGTTAGCAAGAAGGAGGTCTTCTCCTCAAACACGCCTCTCATTGCTCTCTCTCCCATCTCCTCCACAGAGCTTCCTCTCTCTCCACCTTCGACCACCTCTATTTTTCTTCAGCACCCTCAAACCGGCAAAGGCATCTACTCTCTCAATCTAACCCAGACGGCATACAGCCAAGCCAAGCCCCTCTCATCCTCCTCCACCTCTGTTTTTCTCAAAACCCCAAATCGGCCAGAAAGGGGTGGCCACATATAGTTGTCATCGAACTCACCTGACCACATAATAAGAGAATGATTTGTATTTCACCACCTTTCATTAATTTCAAAACCCAAACACCTTCCCTTTCAATGCCTTTATCAGAGTCTTAGTTGAAAAGGGTCTCTTTTCCCATCCCTTTTTCATCTTCAAAACCTTGAAAAAGATGTCACTTTCACCTAATAACTTTTCCTTTTGTTTTCTCTTAAAGGCGTGTTGATGCGAATCTCAATCGACACACTTTGAGACCCAACAAAAATATTGGAATATTTGCCCAAGAAAGCTAAAATTCAGATTTTTGATAGAACCTTGACCCAACATTTATAATCGAAACACGAACCAAAGGTATAAGTAACAAACCTTGACCCAATAATTATGATTGAATCATGAACAAAAGGTATAAAGTTTGAACGCCATAAGGAATAATCTCTGATAAGTTCACAGTTCTTAAAGAACCAAAAGAAGAGCAAAGACTTACCTTTTCTGATTTTTATTCAATAATCTCTGAAAAACGTTTACAGAATTATGGGCCAAATTAAGGGCTCCATAAAACTTGACAAAACAAGAAAATATATTCTAAAATAACTCCTAATTGATACCTAACCATATCAGAAATCAAATTTCACCTAAAAAGCATTAAATGCACCTAAAAACAAGGAAATAAATCGCCTAAACCTAAAATAACATTTTTTACATAAAAATACCAAAAATAATAAATTACAATAATTAAATAGTAAATTGTGTCGTACATCACATGTTTTAGGTCCAATAACGCCTATCATGTCAAACAAATTCATACCTATGTTATGAAAATGGGTTTTCTTGGTTATCCGTTTGTGTGTAATGGTTTTTTTGTAGCTTATTGTAAGAGTCGTAAAGATTTGGTGTCTGCGCGTAAGCTATTTGATGAAATGCTTGATAAGGTTGTGTTATGTTGTTGGACTTCGTTGATTTTTGGTCATGCTCAGTTAGGCTAGAATAAGGATGTTTTATAGTTTTTTCTTATGATGGTTATGTTATGAGATCGATGGCCACTACATGTGGCCGCTCCTTTCTGGCTGGTCTGGGGTTCTGAGAAAAACAGAGGTGGAGGAGGATGAGAGGGGCTTGGCTTGGCTGTGTGCCGTCTGGGTTAGATTGCAAGAGTAGATGCCTTTGTCGGTCTAAGGTTGCTGAAGAAAAACAGAGGTGGCCGGAGGTTGAGAGAGAGAAAGCTTTGTGGAGGAGATGAGAGAGAGTAGTGAGAGACGTGTTTGAGGAGAAGACCTCCTTCTTGCTAACACTGTTAATGTTAGCGTTAATAGCACTCAACTTAAAATAGGTCATATAGGTTGCACATGATCCATGCTTATGTGTTTCTTTATGTGCTTGACATCTGTCTCAGTTTGCAACAGTTGCTGCAAACATGTTTGGAGGAAATCCATGTCCAAAAACAAAAGCCCCAGCTAAAGCATGAAGGGAGTGAAAAAAATTGAAAAGTCAAAGACCTTATATGTATAAGGGAGAAAGGCATTATATATTGCAAGGCTAAAGTGAAATGGTAGATTTAGAGCCATGTGCAATTTAAATGGAGGAAAGCTAAGGTTACTTGCATGAGCATAAAAGCCAAGCTTTATGGCTTTTCTTGAGGTGCTTTGGATCATATTATGCATATGGTGCTACTTGCATTGGCCAATTGATGTTCTTTAGTGGAACCAATAACTGTCAAGTGCCTATGTTTGTGACCACAAAATTTTTACAAGCGGGTTTGTTTGGCTCGAGATTTTTTCTACAAGTGATCTTCACGAGCCACAATATATCTAGGCTTCATCAACCTGTATCTTCTCAACAAAAAATGAAGCATTTGGATCAACTAATTCCCAAACCCACAAGATCTACAAGTAATGGGAAATATCAACTACTCACACACATGCCGCAAGTGTCATTCATGCTTAGGGGACTAATGTTTATACCCATTTTCGCAACACATTCTCTATAAGCCCAACTCAATCGAGGCCAACCTCATTATGGGCCTAATTCATGTATTATATTATTTTTTATTCTTTTAAGCATGGCCCAAGCTCATGCAATATATGGGGGAAATTAAGGAAGTGTGGTTTGGAGGGTATGAGTTGCTTCCTTTCGGACCTTTTGCATGAGTCCAACCCATGCATGCTACCAAGTGGGCAAGGGACACTGGTAGCACCTCAAACTCATGGAGGAGGTCTTGTATCCAAAATTTCTACCTCAAAAGTGCTTTTATGCTCTAGGTGACTGTGCCCCTAATTTTCAGCCCAGCTCCATTTTACATCAAAACACAGCTAACCCTAGACTAATTAACTAGCCTATCATGGCCACCAAATGCAGCGAACAAAAGCCTACAATGACAAGGAAACAATCGCTAATAGAGCCAGCTACTTTATTTCCAAAATCATTCCAAAAGCATGCTAGACTCTTCCCTAAACAAAAGCAACCCAAGCCAAAACACCAAATTAGTATCATGGGGGATAAAAGCCTCTTCTACTACTCAAAAACTAGTCATTAGCAATACTCCAAACTCTATATAAAACTCCCTCTTCAGCTCAAAAAAGGGACTAACCACGTTCTACCCACATACCTGAAACTTCAGAGTAAAAGCTCATTTAGCCAGTCAACAATCTCACAATTTCGAAGTTTGGGAGTGGAAATATGAGTACAAGGGAACCTTCCCTCTCTTCCTCACAACCTCTCTCAATTTCCTCTTCTTGGTGACTGTGGGTCAAAGTTTCAGACCTGTTGAACCACGTGTTTCCCATTGAGTTGAAACTTTAGAGAAAAAACCCACTAAGCCAGGAAACATTCTCACAATTCTAAACCTTAAGGGTGGAAATATGGGTATAGGGGAACCTTTCCTCTCTTCCTCACAACCTCTCTCAATTTCCTCTTCTCGGTGACTGTGGGTTGAAGTTTCAGACCTATTATGTTTTTATAATTTTCTGCACTTTTGTTATTAGCATTTTGATTCTTTCTTGTCAAAGCACCATTAGCCTTTTGTTCATTATACATTTGAAATTTTGAGCTTGATTCTCCACAATAAACACTTCTAAAGAACCCAAGAGGAGATTTGGGCCGTTTGCGCATTTTCAGCCCTTGTCGCAAAAACATCCCCGACAATGGGATAACGTTGAACTAGTCAATTTGAAGATATAAAAATCACACCCCTAGAGTTTCTTTCAAATTAGGCTATCTTTGTTAATCCCACAAACATAATGATATGTGTTCGTACTAACAATCCAAGGTGAAGGTACCCTCTCCAACTCGACATGGGCTACATTTGAGTGAAATTAAAATGGTATTTATTGCTTGAGAATAATATAGAAAAATTATAAATGATTACTCAAATATTTTATTTAAAAACTAACTATACATAGAACAATAATTAAAGGTTCTTCACAACCAGCTGGATGATTTGAATTCCAAGCATAATGGAAGCTAGCCTACCACAGTACTCTACGTCCTAATCCTCCTTCCCTAGCTAGCTCAGTTTGATGTTGCCCATGCTTTAGAGAATTTAGAAGTTAGTTATGGGAGCCTCTCTTGATGACTTCTGTAGGCAATTCTTATGATGAGACGTCGTTTTAGTTGATTTTTGTCAGAGAAGCCAACTTTGTAACAATCTTTTGCTAAGCTCATGTTGTATAGTTTCTTTCTTTGAATAAAATTTTCTGCTTATCTTAAAAAAAAAAAAATAATAATAATCATGAAAATAGTTAATAGTCACCATCCTTAGGCTTACATATTATTCAATTTTGATTGGTCCCAAATTAAACTTACCACACAAGCTTTTTTGGGTTTTCCCTTGAAATCATTTTCTAGCTTCAATTATGTATTATTAATAAGTGTCAAGATCATATCAACTATATTTATATCAGTTAGATTCCTATAATGATAGTGTTTGTTGAAAGTCGATATCATGATGTCCCCTAAAATAATAACGTTGATATTATTCTAAGGAAAACCACAAAACAAAAATGCTACACATGTGTACCTAGGTAACCGTAAATAATATAGATCTATGTGTCACATAGCTCAATCTCTTTCTATCATAAACACTTCCGTGTATCTCTATGCATGCTGCATTTAGTTGATCGATCAGAATTGTCAAGATGAACTCTATGACTTGTGTGGTACTAATTTTCTAAAAATCAAGTTGAGTTCAATGGAACCTGCACCTAGGTCATCAGACCACCTCATCGCCATAGGTCCCAAACTAGATGAGAATGCCTTACACATCAAGGCCTCATTCTTGGAGCGCACAACCATTCTCTGGTTGAAGTGGCTTACATGCTCCACAAGGTCTGTTCAACCATTATACATGATGAATGTAGGCTAAGTGAACTACCGAGGAAGTCTCTCTCCCTCAATTCTGTGTGTGAAAGGTGATCTGAAAATTTGGTTGAGCGCTCTACTCATCACATCATTTCCCAAGCCTTTGGAAGATGAGTTCCTACTTCTGCGCTCACAGTGGTAGGCCTTATCATATGAGAAAGACTCACTAGGAGGAGTTCTTGATCTGGGTCTATAACTACCATCCTCTTCATCGTCAGAAGAGAAGTCAGAAATGGAGGGAGTAAGAGAAGTCAGAAATGGAGGGAGTTCCCCATCGCTGTTGGTGGCGCAACTTCCTTTTCAAATAATCAATCTACAACTACATGTTCCTAGCGTTTTCCTCATGAGAGGTGTGACTTCCAGATCGAGATTGACTTCCACTAGTATGGGTGGTATGCACACTTCCCTCCCGGTCCTTTCTTCGTTCAAGACGAAGGAAATGATCTTGACATCGAGAACCCATAAATTCTTCTTGGTGTGGACCTAAACCCACCATATTTAAACGTTAAACTCACCACAACACCAGAAGTTCCCCACAGACGGCACCAATTGTAAGTTCACAATTTGATTCCCAAGCCTAAATGATGGATGAATTTAGGCTCAAAGAACTCAATACAATGAATTTGTAAAGAGTGGGTTAGAAAACAGGGCTTTAATGAATCAAGTAACAAGTAAAGTGGATCTAGATGGTAAGAAAATGAAGATAAATTGATTTAATCTAAAGAAAATCATCCTCGGCACAATCCGAGAAAATCAGTTCTTATATATTTCTGCTCAAGTTTGATTATAAGTTCAACACTTAATTGCTACAATGTTTTCCTCTCAATTTCTCTATTCCTTGTCATCAGGGTCATCTTTCTATTTTATACTATCTTCCTTCTTTCCTCTTTACCCTCCACATGTAGGGTAGATTACTGGTGTTGATTCTTGTCCCATCAGCATCTTCCTAAAATCTTTAGTAGTGGGTGTAACGCTGAAAATTACTGTTCAGGTATTACCTCCACATTAATGCAACTAGTTGGTTAGGTGCAAAGCATTTAATGCAGTGGTAACAGTTTTCTGTTTAGATATTTTAGGACTTCCTCCTATCCTATGCTTTCATGATGCTTATCCATATCAATAGAATCTCCTAGAATGTTGCCCTGGATGGTAGATCACCCCCCTCGGACCTTGGCTTTGCTCAGCCGAGGATGGATTCATCCTCGAGCCACCCTCACAGACCCTTATGATCAAAACTAATTTCTTCACTTACTAACACGGACTCTTCTAATTATGTTTGCCTCTCCTTAGACTACTTCATATCCTCGGATTGGGCCTCTGGCCGAATATAAACATAGAGAGAGAGAGAGATATATATATATATATATATATATTGCTGGGCCTAACACCCCAACACACACACACATACACACACATATATATATAATCAAGGTATGTATAGAAAGTATTATATTAAATGTATAAATAAGTTAAAAATATTACACAATATATGTATATAACTATATATACATTCAGGGGGCAAGTAAAACTTATCCTGATCTCGTCATGTCTATGTGATGAGAAAAATCTGTGCATGACGAAGGGGGGCAAGGGTGGATCATTTTTGTCATTCCCAGTCTGGTTGTTAGTGATGAAAAGTAAAAGTAGTACCATTGATGAATTCTGAGTTAATATAATAATATAAAAAAAAAAAAAAATCTACTAATCACAATTTATCATCTCACTAAATAGTAAAGGGTCATGCTAATAAGTGCCCTTAAAGTATCAATTAATAATCCATTTTAGGAAAATTTTGACAACACTTTTATGGGAAATAAAAAAAACTGTTAAAACATTAATTTTTTTTTTCCCATTAAAACTTTTTATAAATAGATTGTTAACCAATACCCTAAGAGCATTCATTAGCATTTTCCAATAGTAAAAACAAAGTCATAAAGGACTTGGTGTTATATGTAGTTAAACTGACACCTTATGATGTTTCCAACCTAAATGTTTAAGGTTCAAATCTTTTTTTCCCTATTATTTGGTTTTAAAAGAAAAAGGGTTGCAAACAAAATATAACAAAGTCGTCAAAAAGTTAGTAGCTTTTATAAATTAAATATATATAGTTCAAATATTCCCTATCCCAATTTTTGAATTAAAAAAATTATTTAAAAAATCTACAAATATATTACATTTTTTTTTTCTTGGCAAACTGGCATGGACAAAGAAGACTACAAATTAGATTTTTTTTTTTTTTTTTTTGGTTGATACTAGAATAAAAGTACTTTATCATTATTTTTTTAGCAACTTTTTTAAAGAATTTTTTAATTTTTATTTTTAGCAATTGATAATGAATAATTAGGATGAGTGAAAGAGAATTATAAAGGCCAATCCCAAACCTACTCTAAAAGGGATATTTTAATTAATGACCTTAGTTATTAGTTGTTTGGTGAATGGTAAACGGATGATATAATGTATAAATTTAATAATAGATTCTAATTAGTTAAACTAATAAAATCTCTAATGGTTGAATAAGAGATTTGGAATTCAATCCTCACCTACACATGAAACTAATTAATGTCTTGGTCTGATGATAAAGAGTTATCATCAATAGCGAACACCATAAATTGAATCTCTCTAAAAAAAACGAATAAATTTAATGAAGTTGAATGAGAAATATAAACTTCATTTCAATGACTTTAATAGGAGGTCTTAGTCAACTTATTTATTAGTTGTTGGTTATTACTTAGTAGTGCCTTAGAGCATCTCCAGTAGAATAGTCAAATTTTTGTACTGTTTAGCTAATGAACAGTGACATTTAATTTTTACCTACCCACTTTTTCAAATACACTTCCAACAGATTCTCTATCGCATTCTCTATCTCATTTAATTATTTCTTCATTCATTCTTTATCATCATTTATTCTTCCTATATTTATTCCCAACAATTATATTTTTTAATGAAAAGTGTTATATTTACAACATTTTTCACAATACTTTCACAACAAAATTTATGTGAAAATTTGTTACTAATTCTAATTTGAACTCACTATTGAAATTATTTTTTTTTCTCACAAATATTAACTAATAAAAATTTGTTACTTAAAATTTACTGTAAAAATATTGTAGTAGAATTTCTTAATTAGGATTTTTTTTTTTATATTATTTTTCTACCTTTCCTTTCATTTTCATCCACGTTTTTTTTTTTTTTTTTCCTTTTTCTTTTTCTTGTTTTTCTCCTCCACACAAAACACACAGGCCCCTTCTTTTTATTTTCTTTTTCACCTCACAAGAACATTCTAGCCCTTCATCACATCAGAGCTTCATCACATCAAAGAAAAGAGGGAGAGAGAGAGAGAGCTTGGGCCTCCACCGCATGCACTGCCGCTTCAGCACTTCACCGTTGCTCCAGCCGCCGCGACAGCATCTCCATCGCCGCTCCAGCCACCGTACTTCGTCCTCCCCCCAATCGGCTTGGGTCAGATCGACTTTTTTTTTTTTTTTTTTTTAATATTTGCTTGTTCTGATTCAATTTTATTTTAAGAATTGGATTTTTTTTTTTTTTTTTTTTTTGTGTTTTGTGTTTGGATTAATTCTTTTGCTCATGATCAGGTTTCTCTGTTTCCTCTTCTTTTCTTTTCTTTTTTCTTTTTTGATTTCGTTTTGTTTATGAGAAAAAAAAAGAAGAAAAAAAAAGGAAGCAACGGCAACGGAGAGAATGAGAGAATGAGAGGAAAAAAAAAAAAGAAAAAAAAGAAGAAGAAGCAACGAAGAGAAAGAGAGGGAAAAAGAAATCTGGAGGAGAGAGAAAGAATTAATATAATAAGCAGTTGTTATAATATTTTATTCAAAAAATTCAATAGCTAATGTACAGTAGCCTATCAAATTTGTTGGGCTACTGTTCATTAGCAAATTTTTTTTTGAGGAATAGAGAAGCTGTTGGAGCATGAACAGTAGAGATTTGGAGCAAACATTCTCTATATTTTGACTACGCATTAACTATTGGAGATGCTCTTAGAGGTAACCAAATTATATGACATATCAATGCTTTTTTTTTTTGGTTATATGACATATCAATGCTGATGGGATAACGTTGAACTAGTTAGTTTGAAGATATAAAAATCACACCCCTAGAATTTGTTTCAAATTAGGCTATCTTTGTTAATCCCACAAACATAATGATATGTGTTAGTACTAACAATCCAAGGTGAAGGTACCCTCCCCAACTCGACATGGGCTACATTAAATTAAAATTGTATTTATTGCTTGACAATAATATAGAAAAAATTATAAATGATTAGTTAAATATTTTATTTAAAAACAACTATACATAGCACAATAATTAAAAGATTCTTCACAACCAGCTGGATGATTTGAATTCCAAGCATAATGGAAACTAGCCTACCACGATACTCTACGTCCTAATCCTCTTTCCCTAGCTATCTCGATTTGCTGTTGCCCGTGCTTTAGAGTATTTAGAAGTTAGTTATGGGAGCCTCTCTTGATGACTTTTGTAGACAATTCTTATGATGAGACGTTGTTTTAGTTGATTTTTGTCGGAGAAGCCGCCTTTGTAACAATCTTTTGCTAAGCTCATGTCATATAGTTTCTTTCTTTGAATAAATTTTTCTGCTTATCTTCACCAAAAAAAAAAAAAAAATCATGAAAATAGTTAATAGTCACCATCCTTAGGCTTACATTCTTTTCAATTTAGATTGGTCCCAAATTAAACTTACAACACAAGCTTTTTTGGGTTTTCCCTTGAAATCATTCTCTAGCTTCAATCATGTATTATTAAGTGTCAAGATCATATCAATTATATTTATATATCAGCTAAATTCCTATAATGATAGTGTTTGTTGAAAGTCGATATCTAAATGTCCCCTAAAATAATAACAACCTTATCTTTTTTTTTTTGAGAATCATAACAACGTTATCTTATTCTAAGGAAAACCACAAAACAAAAATGCTACACGATATGTGTACCTAGGTAAACTTAAATAATATAGACCGATGTGTCACATAGCTCAATCTCTTTCTATCATAAACACTTCCGTGTATCTCTACGCATGCTGCAAGCTGTTGATCGATCAGACTTGTCCAGATGAATTCTGTGACTTGTGTGATACTGATTTTCTGATAATCAAGCTGAGTTCAATGGTTATGACTTCTGAATAGGGACATGAAAATCAAGTCGAGTTCAATGGCTTATAAATCACGGAAAGTGGAATTCAAATCCAAGTTATTCTCATTAGAAAGAACCAAAAAAAAAAAAAAAAAAATGGAACCTTTTTTTTTTTTTTTTTTTTTTAAATTATTACTACATAGTACATACTATATAAAACAATCTAATTTCATCTCCTTTTTTCTTGGCAGTTTCAAAAATTAAACAAATCATGCATAAGATCTTTGAAAAAGAAATAGCCACTAAAAAGCAATTAGTTCAAACTGAATGTCATGGATTTTGCACCCCACAATTTTTGTTAAAACATCTTTATCCAAATATGCAAAATAGATGATACTATTCACAAAAAATATTTTGTAAAAATTTTTACAATTGTTATAGTGCTTATTGTAAATATTTATTCATAAACACTATAGCATTATGTAACCTACTTTTGTGTATTTATAATTTTATTCCTCCTCTCTTTTTCTCTCGTGTAATTCTCTATTCTCTCTCACGTTCTCTCTTCTTTCTTATTTATTATTATTATAATATGATGTATTGTAAAATGAAAAATGAGATGTAAGGTGTATTATTTAAGTTGTCATGTAATATAGAAAAAGTAAATTTTTGGTAATACAAAATAAATGAATTTGACATAAATGAATAGGAATTCTCTTAGCTTAGTAGTTAAAAAGTGAGATAAAAATTAACTTTAAGTATATAAGTTAAATTACTTTTTCAAGAAAAAAAACAGATATTAGTTTATTTATTTATTCTTAAAGGTGAGATAAAAAGTTATATGAAAAAAAAAAAAAAAAAAAAAAAAAAAAAAAAACTAGTAAAAATACGAGATGCAACATGTTACACCTCATACCATCTACTCATGCTTTTTGTTTTTTAATAGGAAGAGTGACTAAGAATTTTATTCAAATGGAGAAAAAGAGATTATAATATAGAGAATGAAGAGCTTTTTCTTTAAAAAAAATTCTCTTCAATCCAATCAGAAAAATAATCAATACCTAAAACATATTTTGCTCACTAATGGACAAGTCTTTTGCCTTACCTGCATACATGTATGAGAACTCGATTCTACAAAAATCATGACACTGTTCTTGCTTTGACAATTCATTTTAAACACTTTGTAATTTGTATAGTTTGTGTTTGTAAACTTTAATGTGAAGGGCCTGTAACACATGCATGATCATATCACTGGGTGCGCTATGAGTCATAATTCAAAGCCACAAAAGCTCAATTATTATACTTATATGATATCTACAACGAATTTGACTAAAATTGCAGTTTACATCAAAAGATTAGCCCATATTCATATATATATTTTTTAAATGCAACATGATTTGACTGCATGCTATCATGTACATTCATCTCTCGCATCATTTGGGGGTCATATACAATAAACTTCTAAATTCATCCACTCTCGAGTCTCGATGACATCAATGATCGATGAACACTATTTTTGCTTCCACTTTTTTGGTCTATATCCCATGTACTCAAAATTTTCAATTCATTAGCTCACCACTTTGGGCAAATTTATACGTTTTATTAGGACATAAAAGATGAGAAAAATCCTCTCATTTTTTTAGTTTCCCCTTCAATAAAATTATGTTTATTCCCCAAAGAAAAAAACAATATATGCACCACCTTTTTGAAAATTTCATTTACATATAATTCACAAAACAATAACTTCATTTATATAATATAAACATAAAGCATCAGAAAAATATAGTATAAATTACATATAAACTATATGTATTCTTCAATCTGCTTCAAGAGTCGCCCAAAGAAACACAAATCTGGTCATTCATATAATCATTTCCTCCATAAATAATGTGTAAACAATGGCCATTATATTATTAGTTGCATGTTGAATAATCTTTTTTTAGGTAATTGTTTGCGTGTTACTTAGTGCTATCAATTTCCTTTCCATCAGCCGCCGAAAGAAACACCCACAAATTAATCAAACCTTTTGACCTCAACTTGCCACTACAACATTGCTGGCATACATTTATATCATATAAAATCAGTATGTGATAATATTAAAATTATTATCAGATGCGAGCAAAGGAAACATTGTCACTATCCATGGTCTACAAGGGACAAACATTCTGGTATTATTTATTATTTTCGAGCCAATAAATTTGGGATTAACCATGATCACAAGCAAAGGTTGAATCTTCACCAATATATATATATATATATATTATTTTCATTTATGAGGCATAGTTTCTTGTCTAAATCAGCCATTAGCAATCAGCCATTAGCCCCATGAATTATTTGCATGACTAATTAATTACTAGATTTTTTATGTACTGATTACGAAATGTGAGTTCCTAATTTGTTCTTATCAAAGTTATATATGGACAATGGGTTTTAATTAGCTCAAATGGCATTATTTATTATTTTCGAGCCAATAAATTTGGGATTAACCATGATCACAAGCAAAGATTGAATCTTCACCCAAAAAAAAAAAATTTATTTTCATTTATGAGGCATAGCTTCTTGTCTAAATCAGCCATTAGCCCCATGAATTATTTGCATGATTAATTAATTACTGGATTTTTTATGTATTGATTACAAAATGTGAGTTCCTAATTCATTCTTATCAAAGTTATATCTGGATAGTGGGTTCCAATTAGCTCAACTAGTAAAGTCTCTAGTAGTTAAATAAAAGATCTAAGATTCAATCTGTGCATACACCAAAAACTGATTAGTGTCTTGACCTAATGATAAAGAGCTATTATCGAAAGTGGACATCATACGTTGAAACTCTCTAAACAAAAGTTATATCTGGATAATCTTTGGGGGATTGACATCCATCACTTACTTGAACTCTCTTGGAGAAGCAAATCAGCTAGTATGCTGATCAGCTAATGAGCTGGGTAAGAAGATTGTAACAGTTATGAAACCAAAACATATATGTGTACTGATGAATACAAGAAAAATAGTTGTCTGTAATATCAGGCGGTCGTTATGGAATTAAGTAGTCATTAATTACTTATATTGTAACTGATGGAAACAACATGCAAAATGATAGTTGATAAAAACCATAAATGATCACCAAGTCAACAAGAGCGTTATAATTTCTTTTAATGAGGGCCCAACGACTACAAACATGAAGGGTATATTTGACGAATTCCTCGAACATAGAAGTGTATACAAACTGTATTACTTTCAATTCATATTAATTATTGAAGGGTTTTTGACTAGCACCATCCCAGTAACAGTAGTTTGTATGCTTTATATTCTTTTCAAATCACATTTAATTTTCTATCGAACTTGGATGAAAAGTTTAACTTGCGATTTTTGGCATCATCCGATATGATAAAGTACTATTATTAAAGAAGATTGTAACACTCATGAAATTAATGATAAATGTCTTATTTTCTTTAAATACCTGATTTAATTTATGGATTGTTTATATTCAAGATTATTTTATAAAACCTTTCAGAAAAAAAAAAAATTATGTTATACAAAATTGAATGAAGCTTCTACTTTATAATAAGAACTTATTAGGAGAAAAGTAAAGAGAAGAAAAAGTTAAAGAATAAAATGGCAAGGGAAATCTAATTCTGCTTCTATTATGACGACTCTCCGTACAGCTTGTTGTTATCACAGGTGTGATAGTGCTTCCGTAAACAAGAAATGCTTCTATCTATTGTTAACAGGTGGCTTGGGAGTAGGAACGGGTAACATGCACACTGACATGACGTGTATATGAAATTATTAACATTTCCTTTACGGAAAATCTTATCTTAATTATTAAAAATAAAATAAAAAAGCTTTATCTTGTAGTGATTTTTTTTTTCAATAATATGGATTTTACGTGAGTGTTTGGTTTGTGTTTTTTAATAACCATTTTTAGTTTTTAAACAATATTTTACGTATTTTTATGCACTTTTTCACCCACATATATTTTTACAAATATTTTTAAAAAATAATTTTCAGTTTTTAAATATATGTACCAAACAGGTCCTAAGGCTCTTAAAAGGCTTGATTAATTCATAAAAAATGAGTATAGTTTTCTCGTTTTACACACATTAGATAATTTCCAAAAACAATCCTTTGAAATTGATTTTAAAGTATTGACCAAAAGACTTATACACAAAACTTCTTTAATTATATTAGGCTTGAAAAACCCCTAAATATACACGAAAAATATATAGAGTGTTACATTTAGTTTAGTAACTTCCTCACACTTGATTTATTAAAATCACCAATGGGCAAGGATGGTGCCTTACTCCAACCCACCTTGACATGTCTCATGTAGATGTTTATCGCCTCGTAAAGATAGTGGAGTGGGAATGTGACAAGGTATGGAGAATTTAGGCTGTCCTGCCTTGTCTTGCATATATTTACAAAAATTGCCTTGAATTATTTAAAATTCATAAAATACCTTAGAGGTTATTGTATTACTAAATATTTAAATGGTTAGATATTAACATCTCTTGTATTTATTGTGATATTGTCTTGTTAAATACCGTAGATTATATTATTGAGTCCTTGAAAAAACTAGTTTGAGTTAATGTGATCAATTTAATCACAACTTCAAATACGAATTATATTATCATAACAAGTGTTGACGAGGTCAGGACTCGGGACAAGGACACTAAATTACGGAGTGACGATGAGGCACCCATGATCGTGGACCTGCTCTCCCTTGTTGCCATCCTAATCCAATGGGAGGTTATTGATTTGAATTTTTCTTCACCCTGGCTTGAAACAGAACTCACTTATCCAAACACAAAGAAATGAAATATGAAAGACTATTCTGCATATCATCAAAAAGAAGCAAGATATACTTTTCTCTGCATTAGCTTGTGATGTACCCATTTTAAATTGACACGCTTGTTATCAGTGAATGTGGTGGGACTTGGGAGACACTAATCTCTTCATTTGGTGTGGGGTGGGCCAATAATCCAGAAGTTACTTTCGTGTAATCTCATTTAAGAGCCGACCAGGTCTTTCAAAGACTGTGTATCAAAAGGGCAGTTGGAACAACAAATAAATATATTCTGGTGTGACTTGCAAGAATTACTGCTCCCCCTCCTATGTTCTTCTAGATGAAACAAAGGTTTATAAAAAGGATTCAATAGTTTCCCAATTCAATTCAATTGAATATCCTGTAGTTACTACAGGGAGACTAACGTCAGGTGGCCTAGTTGGTCGATACCGAACCAACAAGTCTCAAAACTTGGGTTTGAGTTTTAACAATTAGTTATGTGTTAGTCTTTCTTATATCTCGTCTCTATTGCAAACGATAATAAAAAATTAAAATTAAAAAATTAAAAAAAAAAAAGTGAGTTTTTCACATTTCGAAAATACGGAATCATGTCCAGAGTGGATAAAATGTTGCTATGATCATGTTTAGGAGAAATTATAAAGGATCCGTTTAGATACAATTTATTATTGCTGAAAGTTGCTGAAAACTGATTGTTGCTGAAAACACTGTAGCAAAATAATTTTTAAATGTATGAATACTATTGTAAGACCCATTTTTAATATTTTTTTTTTTAATAAAATGGCTGTGGGTCTCATGAACAGTGCGTAAACAGTATCAAAACAGTGCATGGACAGTATTTTTTCTCATAAACAGTAACTGCACAGTAACTTCTATCTCTGACCCACGTGAAAGCCAAAAAAAAAAGGGGGAAAAAACGTATCGCAGGATTCAGCAAAAAACGCTAAATTCAAACGCTCGCAAAGTCCCCTAGTAGATTACGTCACTTGTTTATTATTCTACTAAAAAACTTTTATTTATTTAAAATTACTGAATCAGTAATTAATTTATGTTTAAAAAAATAATACTAACTAATAATTTTAAACAAATAAACTTCTTTTAATATAATAGTGAATCACATCACTTATATTAAGGCACGGCAATTTTATAATTTCTGGAAGAGAAGTCATGCGGCTCACTCTACCCTTTTTTTTCTTTTTAACAAAAAAAAAATAAAAGAAAAAGAAAAAGAAAAAAAGTTCTACAGGTGTCCTCAAAATGCACAGTGTGGTGCACTTATACAAGTCACCAAGCACTGAAAGCAGCAGAGCAAGTGTCAGCTTGTCAGGTACTAGTGACGTGAGAATCCAACACACATGCCAAACTGAGTCCATAATCCAAGATAGCCTCACTCTTTTATAATTGACCATTCAATTTCCTTTTCTTTTCTTTTTTTTTTATTATTATTTTTTTAAAATAGTAAGATTGAGGATACAATAATTTTTTTTTTTTAAATGTTTAAGTTACCATCAATTCTATCCTCTCAAGTAATAAGTTTAGTTAATTTTATATATGGGTAATTATTGGTTTAGATAGTAGACTAAATAAGGCTATGGCTTTTGTGACACTGGACCTATTGCGATTTTGACGCGTGTTCGTTTTCATGATCGTAATAGGTACAGTGTCACAAAAGCCATACCCTTATTTAGTCTACTATCTAAACCAATAATTACCCATATATAAAATTAAATAAACTTATATATAATTACCCATATATAATTATTCATTGCGATCATGATACGTGTTCATTTTCAGACACGCGTCATGATGGTAGCAAGTCCAGTGCACTAGAGACATTAGACAGAAGTCATACCCACTAAATAAAAGCATGTACAATACTTTATATATTTGTAAAAAGTGTATAATATTGTACATATTTTTTGCAAACAATATAGTACATATTTGTTTAGTTTATAATGTAAATTTTATATTATTAGCACAATATAAACTAAGAATTTCCCTTTATATAGATACGGTAAGATTCATTCTCAAAAGAGAAAAAAAAAAAAAAAAAAAAGATACGGTAAATTTTATTATTCATGAGAATGTGTTACTTTTTGATTGTTTTCATAATTTTATTATTAAAAAAATCTTATAATTAATATAAAAATAAATGAGATTAATGTCACATCAACAACATAATAAATAAAATAATAAATATCTTTTTGTTTTTTTTGTAATTGATAACTGTAAATTTGAAAGACTAGTATAATAAAATATGTCATGTTGCTCAAAAATTTTGCAATCTTTTTAAAATTGTTGAGGTGTTATATTTGTAATCAGTGCTAATAAAAATAATATTGATGGTAAGATTATATTAAAGGTAAACGTTATTTGACTTATTTCAATCATAACGTACCGTATCAATAATTGCAAAATAATATTCTGAAATTTTGGGTCCCTATTCTTTTAACCACATCCATACTCTTTGTAATCTATATCTACCTTAATTTTTTTAAACGGTTTCTCAAATTTTTTTTTTTTTTAAACGAAGTAAACTCAATCAAGCACAACCAAATATTTTAGATAAGGCAACGGCGCCGAAAATATTAAGAAACGTAATTTAAATAAAGCTTTTTAGATTGCGTTTCTTATTCCTTAGTTTCTTTCACAAATTAATCATCAAATTATTAATTGAATTAAAGTCAAATTTTATTACTAGACTGTCATGCATGTCACTTTTATTGAGTTAAATGTGGAAAAAAGTAGTTAGAGATAATGACTGAAAACTAAATACGAAATTAGTTAAATGTGCATTATAATAAACATAGAATTTAGTTGAAATACGAAATTTTCATAATATTCAATTAAATATATAATAGGTGGTTGATATTCTACTTTACCTTGGTGATTTTGTAAAATTAAATCTAACAAACCCGATATAAAAAATCATAATCTAAGTTTTTTACTTACTTATACCTAATGATTTGCATAAAATATTTGATGGGGTCACATACTATTTGTTCCTTTATGTCCTAGAACTTATCTACATATATGGGTGCTTGTGCCTCGAATGCTCGAATTTTCTTTCTCTATGTTATGTAATGCATGTGAATCTGTGATGATGGGTCGACCTTAGTATAGAAATCGACCTTCAATAAAAGAGAAACTTCATTGAAGTTTCCCAACACAATTGCTTTCACCCATCAGCAAGAACCAACAAATTTTTTGGCTTCTTCTTTGAAAAATACTTGGTGCGTAAGTGTGTGGTTCATATAATTTCAAAGTATTTGTGTTTTATTTATACCCTTCTAGATGAAATTAAAGAAAGATTAATCTATGTCTCAATTGGGTTTTAGTTAGCTAAAATATCTAGGGCCATTTGGTTAGAGATTTATAGTATCGTTGTTTAAATGTTGTGAAAATATATGTGAGTTAAAAAGTATTGTGAAAATACATGTTTCAATGTTTAAACACTGAAAACTGTTAAACACCTCTATCAAACATCCTCTAATGGTTGAATAAGAGATCTTGAGGATTTTAATTACTCCTTACACAAAACTCGATTGATATCTTAATCTGATGATAAAAAGCACAATTTTTAAAAATGGACATCATAGTAGATAAAAAAAAAATAATAAAAAAAAAATTCTTGATGTCTCATTTTTTACAATTAATTTAGTTATCACTTATCAAAGACTAGCTTACTGGCTTATTGCTCAAGTCATGTAAAGATAAGAATTCAACTAGTCTTGCAAGTATACACATATGGGTCCGGTTAATATGTGCTCTTATGGAACACATTAACAAATCTATTTTTGAAAAAAATTTATTGAGAATTAAAAAAATTATCAAAATTTTTTCAATTTCAACAAACTTTTTTCAAAATTGATTTGCCTAATGGCACACATTAGTAATATTAGTATGGCACACATTAACAAATCTTTTTTTTTTTTTTTAAATTTATTGAGAATTAAAAAAATTATCAAAATTTTTTCAATTTTGACAAACTTTTTTCAAAATTGATTTGCCTAATGGCACACATTAGTAATATTAGTAATATTCTACGTATAATTATTTTTTTTTGACAGAGAATCCTACGTATATTAATAAAGACAAAAATGGATTATGGGAACAAGTTGTAACTTAAAATCACGTGAAGGTTACTTTATGGGTTGGTTCTATCAAAAATAGTTAGTGGATCAATTTAATGCTCACTCAAAATAAGTAAGAAATAGATGAAGAAATTGTGAAAGTGGGAAATGGGTTTTTAAATTTTAAACTCTTATCCCGTTTCCAACAAAACACAACGTTATGATTTTCTTTATGTCCCTGTCAATGTATCTTTCATTGTTCATGCTTAATTTGCACACAAATCCAATCTTTGTCCATATCCTCAGTTCGTCCTACAATCTCCTACTCTTTCTCTCTCTCTCTCTACTCTAGGATAAGACTTTGAATATAATAATATAAAAATTCAAAGTTAAAGAAATATAATTTAACGATTTTATTTATTTCTCACCAAATAAAATAAAGTATGGTTAAGAATTTCAACTTAATTTGCACACAAATCCAATCTTTGTCCATATGCTCAGTTCGTCCTACAATTTCCTACTCTTTTTCTCTCTCTCTAGGATAAGACTTTGAATATAATAATATAAAAATTCAAAGTTAGAGAAATATAATTTAACGATTTTATTTATTTCTCACCAAATAAAATAAAGTATGGTTAAGAATTTCAACTTATAGATTGGCGTCTGGCGGTTATATTTTTTTCCATCAAATCAAAGGTATTGATTAATTTTTTGTGTAGATAAAAATTAAACTTCAAATTTTTTATTTAATCATAAAAAATTTTATTAGTTAAATTAACAAGTATAGTATGAAAACCACAAAAAACTATAAAAAAGTTTTTTTTTATAAAAAAAAAATTAAAACTAATTTTCTCTTTTTTATTTATTAACTTTTTCCATAAAATAAAGGTATAAAATAAAGTAGGAAATAGGAATCGTTCATAGTGTGTGACATTGATTGGAGCTTGCCCTTAGAGTCACAACTCACAACTACACTACCATTTCACATGGAACAAAATCCTGCAATTTGACCTTAAAAATTCCCATTTTGGTAAGAGACCATAAAAGCTTAAATCAATATAAGTCCGCTTCAATCAAAATCTACTGAATCATTAATTTAAATTTTTGAAAATGCAATTCATCTTCAACTCTCAAACCATAGGCTGGATGCTTATTAGAACTTATCTTTTTTTATTTTATTTGCTTCTAGAACTAATTTATAATATCCATCTTAGCGTCTTTTTGGGGATTCAGATAGCCTCCAATATTTGTTTAGAACAGTTTATACTCATCGATTTGTACCTAATAAAAACTTGGGACTCCAAACTCTTGACGCATTAAAAAATATAAACCAACCCAATCTAACTTCCAATAATTTTTTTTAATTACATTGGGAACACAAGATGGTTTTACTGTTCATCCTTGTTAAATTTTCTTATTACTTGATTAAAATATTTATATGAATTAAACAATCAAAAAAATTTTCAAAAAATATTACAAATCTTATAGTTCAATCGATACTTTCTACTGTTTCGAATAAAAATGTTCACTTTGAATTTGAATCATCTCAACCCCAACCCCAAAATAGTTCAATCGATACTTTTTACTGTTTTCAATAAAAATGTTTCCAATAAAAATGTTTAATTGATACCTTTTTTTACTGTTTCCAACGATCGAATATTAAAAAAAGAAAAATAGAGGCCAGGTTGTTTTTGGTACATAATAAAGGTCCAAGAAAACCTTTTTTTTTTTTGAATTTTTAAATTTTCCCAAAATGTACAACAAACAAAATCTGAATTAAATAAATAATAAAAAAACTAAACTTAATTACATATTTTACTAACTTTTTTTAATTTAGCTCTCCCACCTCTTCTTGACCACCATCACCACCGGCGACACCGCCATTATCGCCGCCGTTATTTTCCTCTAACCACCGCTCCATCGGCACACATTCCATCTTATGCCTCAGCTTCCAATCCAAAGCTTGACAGCCACGCGAGCAATAATTCACCGCTCCACAAACAGAGCACCGCCGAAACTCATGCGGCCTAGTCTCGGGTCTCCCACACCCGACATGCGAGCACATCCGCAGACCCGACCCGTCGCAGCCCGACCCGAACCACTCCTTTAAAAAAGTATTCACCGGGTGCGTTTCCGGCTCCACCACGTCGCATCCGAAGTCGCTCAACAACCCGCAACCCGACCCGTTTAAACTCGGGTCGGGAGAAGCCGACCGGGCTCGTAGGACAGACGCGAGCTCGCGCGTGTTGGCTTGGACGAGCAGTCGACGACCCTCGGCGACGTTCTGGCGGACTCCGTAACCGTCTTGGAGGCAATGCCCAAGCTCGCGCAGCGCGTCAACGTGGCCGAGAAAAGCGGCGCGTGCGCATAAAGCCACGCCGGCTTTCAAGTTCTTATCGTTTTTGGAACCTCCGCTGCCGTTGAACTGTATAACCGCTAGCGAGTACAGAGCCGGCGCGTGAGTCTTAATCGCCGCCTTCGCCATTAGTGACGCTCCACTCCCTCGATTTTGAAGACAATAAAAACGGATCTGAAATCCAAAAAAAAAAAAAGAGAGGATAAATTAGACTTTTTACACTCTAAACTACACTTTAAACCATCGCGACCCCTCACTTCCAAAAATATCCACTTCTGTTTTGCGGTTAACTCAAGCGGAATTTAGTATTAAAAGACCAATTTGTCCCCTCTATTTTGGTAAATTGAATCTATATGCTTAACACCAACGCAACCCTCAAAATTGAAGAAATAGGGAGAGGCTTGTTACTGACCATGCCGAGTGTATACGAAGCTTCGATGCTTCCAGAATTGACACATAGTCTGAGAAAGCGGTGGGCAGAATCAGACCAGTTTTTGGCTCTGATTGCAAGAGCTTTAGGACTCGCTTTCGATAAAACCAGTGAATGAAGACCCAAGCGGTTCAGTCTTTTACACCTGTTTCAAAATTCGAGACGTTACTTGAATCCAAAAAAAAAAAAACTGAATCTGATTCAAAAATTTAAACCTAAATCAAAAAGAGAAGAGGTCTTACGTGATGAGAATGCTGATGAGATCGGAGGGCGAAGAAGCGGAGGAGCTGACTTTACAGAGGATGAAAACGACGAGGTCGTCCGGCAATCCATCGAAGAGATCGGATTCTTCGGCGTTTGTGCGCGGCGGCGGCGGCGGCGTCGTTTTTTGCTTTTTCCTCATATGTTTTGGTTTGGTTTTTTTGTGTGTGTGTGTATGTGTTTTGTTTTAACTTCTGCTATACAGTTTTGCAAATGGAATTAGTAAATGCAGATGAGAAAAGGGGAGAAGGTGGTATTTATACGCGAGAGGGATTAGCATTTTGATGTGATGGAATGGGCCCAGCCCAGGAATTAATTATTATTATTTTAATATAATAATAAATAAAATAAATATAAATAGTAAAAGCTTAATGTAATGAGTGCACGAAGGCACGAAGGTTGATGAAAATGAGTGGGCTAGAGTTAATGTGAATGGAGATTTCCCATAAATAAAATTTTGAAATTTCAAGACGTTACAAGTTCAAGCCAATTTGGGTTCTTGGTTTCCTCTATTGTAGTGTGTTGTTTGTATACTACGGCAAACAGACTGGTCAAATACTCTAGAGAAGACCCAAAGGGCCCGCACCACACACATAGTAGATCCACCAATTTTTAACTAAAAAAAAATCAATTTAAACAAAATTTTTTTTAAAGTCTGTTTGAGACCCGCTTATTTTATTGAAATTACAAACTTTTTATTGAAATTACTGTAAATAAAAGTAAATATTAGTTGAAATAGTACAGTGAAACTTATGAATATTACTAAAAAGTGTAGTAAAAGTCATGAATAGTAGCAAAAACAAACTAAATATTAAAATAACTTGGCAAAAAATAAGCTAGCCAAACAGATGCTTAATTTGTATTTTTACTCGATGAAAAAATATGTCATGCATTAGATATATAAAATCTCTTACATGTGTGGGCCGACATAAAAATTATAACCCTACATGATGGACAAATGTTTACCTTTAAAAAAATCCTTTAATCCACTATGTATCGATTGGCTTCAAACATGTTTGAGTCAGTGGTGGCTCCAAGAATTTTTTTAAGAGTGGTTCTTAAAAAACTTAAATTATACAAAATCTAATAATAAAAAAATTTCATACATTGACAAAAAAAAAAAAAAAAAAAAAAAAACACACACACACACACACGCACACGCACACGCAAATATATAAAATCTTATAATTTCTTTCTACAAATCTTTTTATTTTGAAATCGTTACATGATAGTCTCATTATCAATGTTGCAAGTTACATATCTTCAAAAGTTTAGTTAAATAATATTTTTCTTGGACTTTTATTTTTATTTGTAAAAACCTGATATATTGTTAAGGAGACCAAAGTTTAAGAATAAAATTTGGCTACAAACTTTGTTGTAGTCACTCTCACTAAATAAATTAACATTGTTACATATTTTAAAAATCTATTCGATGAATTGCATCTTCACTATATTCTTAAAACACATTAAAATTTCATGTTAATCGGATGTTATTTGTCATTCGATCCATAGAATTATTTTTTATGTATAATATTAGATTATAAAAACTTGAAATTTAAATATATGATTAATAAAATAGCTATAATCTTTTATCTTCTTCAAATGTTGCAAGTATGAAAAATTTAAGAAGAAAATGTAATTAAATGGTAGATTTGTTAAAATTCACGTTCAATGAAAAAAATATTAAATAGAGTTGTAACCTTAAGCTACAACCATGCTTGTTGACAAATTTTTGTCCAGAATTTAATTATATTTTGCCTAAAAAAAATTAGGGTAGTCACAAAGTTTTTTAAAGAAAAAAAAAGTCATAATTTTTTTAAAATTTATAAGTAATAATTGTATTTTTTTTCCCAAGTCAAGGTGGTCCCATGACCACCGTGAACTTTATGTAGAGCTGCCCTTGGTTTGAGTTATCTTACTTTAACATATTGTGTGGCAATTGAAAATATCATTTACATGTATTTTAAGTTATATCACTTTTTTTAATGTGTTATGTGACTTGTTTTTTTAAAAATACATATAAATAGTCTTATAATTTGTCATGTAATACATTGAAAAAGATAACTACAAACATGTTTGAAACTAAACTTTGTCATTTAATGAGTTATGTGATTTAAGTAAAAATAGAGTTTAGTTTTAAATCAATTTGGAGCTATCTCTTCTAACCTACCACGTAATGATTTATAAGACTATCAATATGTATTATCTAAACAAGTCGCAAGATTTATTTAAAAGGTCATATGACTCAAACTACAAATTGATGATTTCTTTAATCGGTTCAAACATGTATATTTAAAATACATGTGAATGATCATTTAATTATCATGTATTTAGTAGGAAAGGATTCCTCTAAATTATTTGGAAGGATTTTATACATGATTCTTTAAATATTAAGGGTTTTTTTTTTTTTTTTTTTTTTTCTATGTGTGGAAAAATACAGTTGAAAATTGACGAGCATGATGATTTTGTGTTTATAATAATCTATGATTTTGTACATTATATAATTTATATGATAAAAGTTCCGTGAGTTATGATTTTGGTATAGATTCTAAAATGCCATCTCCAATCAAATTAATTTATTCAAATCAAATGATTCCAAGTGAGTACTTTGTATTCTATCATGAAATCAGCTTTTTGAAAATTGATTTGATTGTACAAATTAATCTATTCAAATCAAATGATTCCAAGTGATTACTTTGTATTCTATCATGAAATCGGCTTTACGAAAATTTATTTGAGCGGATATGAGTTGGTTTGGGCAAGACTTTGTAGTATGAGCCAATTTATGTTATAATAATTAATTTTTAATTGTTTTGAATAAGCTTGCTTTTATGTTAAAACTCATATCTGCCATAATAATATCACTTGATTCATAAAAAAAGGACCTTCTTAAGAATCTTTTAGAGGGTTAACGTGTAAATCCAAACTCAGAAACTATTGGTTTGAGTTTGCCGTTCAAATCTAGGGCAAATTTATTATGGAAGTACATTCACTATGGCTAGCTTTCCTCTCCAACTTGCCCATCTCCATCTTTCCCAAAAGGCCAAAATCCACTTTACCTCCATGTTATGATAGGAAATACTAGATAATTACACGTTTTCCTTGCAAAAGATAATGTTTAACATCCAAATTCGAATATTTGATTATTCTCTTGAGCATGTGCAATCTTCCGTTCTACACATATCAGATTATTATAGAGATGAATTCTTAGAAATAGCCTTAAAATGCCGACAAGAGGTTTCAAAGGTTGGATTGTAGTCTCTAAAACATCTACTTTGCGAGAATTCATTTTTATTTTTATTTTACAAATAATAATAATAACAACATCATCCCTTTGAGTAGAGATATAATATTGTAACAGAGGACTTGAGGTTGCCTATATATTTCCTAGTAACTATGGTATAATTATAATCACTATATATAATTGAACTTAATAGTGGCAGCTACTCTATCTAATAGTCTAAAAACACTCTAGCTGAGAAATTAAGACAACAGAAGTCCTAAGTGTCATCATATTGTATTTGTTTTACTTGGAGTTGGAGCACCATATAGGGTTAAAAAACTTAAAATTTAAAAATCCATGATAAACGTGTTGTTTGACTGAAATAGTCTTGGTGCCGTCTCCAAGAGTGACGGAAAAGCCAAATCTCCCAAATTGTAAGTCTGATAGTACTTATATTTCAAGTTTTAAGATTGTGTTATATCTTCAATAAGCATCCATCGATCTAATGTTACTTGTTAGTGCTGTTATAGTCCGCCAATGGTTTGTTTGAATAATTGTATAATTAATATTTATTTTATAAATTAAATATATGCATCTTCACTCCCATAATATACGAGTCTCATAATTACATGAATTATACATAATGTCAAAAGGATGGTACATATAAATGATATAATATTCAATATATAATATACATTTTTCTTCTAATCAAGTACTTATGTCTTTTAGGGTCGAGGTGGTTTACGTGGTTAAATTCCAGGGTAAAATATAGCTAATACTCTTAAGATTTGGACTAATACTAATTAAGTTCAAGATTTCTTAAAATTGACTAATTTAGTCCCTAAACCCATCTTGATCTCTAAACCATTACCCGTTTTTTCTCTTTTTCAAAATGATTAGAGTCCTAATTGGTCTATATTTAAAAAACTTAGATTTTACTGTTATTAACCCAGACCTCCAAGCCGAGGTGTTATCTGTATTTTACCCAAAATTTTATTTCTAGTCAACAATCCCGCGTCCCACGTGATTCCCACATGCACTTGATTGCACGGAAGGCCACAGTACAATTTTCTAAATGCATTGTAACTTTGGAGTTTAGCTAACAATGATGGATATGGCATGGCTTCCTACTTCCTCATCTCTTATAAAACAAACTTACATACTAGATCTTTACGCATAGTCTGCAAGTTGACAGAGCTAGCTTAAAACTTTTTGTAAATCAAGTTAACCTAGATATTTATGTGGTGGGGACATATTTAAAATAATGCAAAAACATGTTTTGAATTGGATATGCAAGAGAAATGCGGGGTTGGATAAGGTTGGAAGATGTGGAGTTGGTGGAACACAAATCTTTAGTTTTTTTTTTTCCCTTTTCACCAAAAAGAAATGAATCCCCTTTGGTTTGGTAGGAAAACAGCCACAAGTAATCAATGGCGTGAAGCATTTACAGTAGTGAGTAATTAAACTTTGAGTACTGCCTGTCTGTAATGCTTTTATAACAAATCTTAAGTGGTAAATATTTATAGATTATAATTGGAGACCGTTATTGACATTATTTTTTCAGTTATTAGTAATAATTTGTTATTTAAGATTTGTTGTGAAAATATTGTAAAAGCTTTATAAATCTAGTATTTCTCTTAAATTTTAGCACCGTTTGTCAAGGAAAAGTTAATGAGTCAAGAAAGATTATCTATATTTAAAACAGATCTATGTCGTTGTTCAAATTAAAATTATGAATCAAACATTCCGCACACAGTAAGATTCAAGAAATAAGATTTTAATCATGAGATGGTCTTTCTCCATCTAATTCCTAATTTATTAGGCCTTTTACACTTATAAATTAGGAGTGCCAAAGACATGTATCAAAGAAAAGTTTGAGGTTTCATTTGACATGTTAACCATAATTAGCCAACAAATCATTTGTAACATGCTTGGATTTTTATTTTATTTTTTATTTTTATAATTAAACTTTGAGTATTACTACGTCCATAACGCTTTTATAACAAATCTTTAGAGGCAAATTTTTACAGGTTATAATCTGAGTCCACTACTGACATCATTTTTTCAGTCACTAATAGTATTTCTCTTAAATTTAAACTCTGTTTGTCAAGAAAAAGTTAACAAGTCAAGAAAGATTATCTATATTTAAAACAGATTTATTTCATTGTTCATATTAAAATTATGAGGATTAAAATTATGAATCTAACATTTTGCACACAGTTATATTTAATAAATAAAATGTTAATTGTGAAATGGTCTCTTTTCATCTAATTCCTAATTTATTAGGCCTTTTACACTTAAAAATTAGGAGTGCCAAAGACATGTGTCAAAGAATAGTTTGAGGTTTCATTTGACATGTTAATCATAATTAGCCAACAAATCATTTGTAACATGCTTGGATTTTTATTTTATTTTTATTTTTATAACTCATAATTACAACAATGGAGGATGAAGATTTGAACTTTGATACTTCTAACAAAGAAGATAAACATGTGAGTCACAAGACTCTTCTTGAGTATGCTATTGCTAATAGGAGTGATGTTTAGGGATCAACTAGATATGATAGTGGACAAAAAAAATCATGTATGGTACGGTATCAATTAGTTGCGTCGAGCACACCAAAATTTAAGATACAAATGGCTGTGAGACGCCTAAGCAGTTCTCAATTAATTTTTCTAGCAGCGAAAGTGATATTGAAGACTACTAAAGCCCACTAGTCTATTAATTAATATGTATATCAGTATATGGTACAGGGAGAATAATGCCTTAATCAGGGGACTCAAAATAGTCTAATTTGTTGAAAAATACATCGCAGTTTCTCACATATTTCTTTATTTTTTATTAGTTATAGAAAAAAAAACACACACATAATATATTGTAATTGATAAAGCATGAAATGGAGCACTTGTTTTTTTGGTATAGACTATTGCAAGCTTGGGGGATTTAGTTGGGTCAGAGACATGTTAGAACATTAAAAATAGTTAATTGAACGGCAAGAGACTCTTAATTATGCCGCTTGTGTTTGGCAAAGCATTTAAGTGAAGCAATTTTCATGCTACAAAGAATTGTTGTTCACCAGAAGCACCTCCCGTTGTTTTCATGAGTTAATTTCAACGAAAACATCGAGGGTTGGATAATATTATATAGTATATACCCATAGGAAGTGCCACAGTGGTTAGAACTGGAGAAGTGGATTCGCTATGTGGCAACGCGCAAGGTTTTTTTTTGCTTTCTCAATTGCCCCCACACACTACTTGATTGTTTTAAAGACCTTCAAGCAATTGAATAAACACCACGTAGAAACTATTTTTTTTTTTTTTTTTTTTTTTGTTGTTGTTGCTATAGTGATTGCTCATATAAAGGAGGAAAAAGAAGCCACCTAAGAAAAAGGCATGACATTAATTTCGGGCCTTTCGGCTAGGCATTAGTTATTAATTTATTAATATTATTATCACTCATTATTGTTTTTTTGTTTTTTTGATATATAGCTAGGCATTAGTTATACACTTATACGTAGGAACTAACTCTAAATTCGGTGATAAGTTTTAATTAGCTTATCGATAAAGTCTTTTAGAAGTCTTGGAATTGGGTACTATTTACATAAAAAAAAAGAAAAAAAGTATTGCTGTCTTCAATTTGACTCGTTTATTTGAAACAATCATCATTAAGCGAATTGAAATAACCCAAAAACAAAAATAAAAGAAGAAAATGTGTTTTTTTTTTTGGGGGGGGGGGGGGGGGGTGAGATGGGAAAAAATATCTTTTCCTTCATATTTTTATCCTATATCAAGGTAATAATTTCATTAATTTGCAAGATTAAAACTTAATTTCATCCCCAATTTGGGTTCAACTAAACCACATGTTTAGCTAACGAGTCCTTCCAAAATAAGAGAACTTGGGTGCTAATAAGTAATATTTAACAAAATTTGCACAATTTTGAATTGGAAGGATCGATGTAGCCATGTAGGGAATAATTATCTGAAGAGGCAATTAAAAAGATTGTTTGGTAGTATGATTTCAAGAATATGCTCACAAAGGCTACTAGAGACAATTGCTTGTTTTCGATTGACAGAGATTTCTTTTTACAGAGACCAGCATATACCACAGAGTATGAATATTATATGGGCATGGTTTTGTTGCACCGACACAAATTTCTCCACAAAATAAGGTCGATGCTAGAGTCCTAGAAGTTCCTAGTGTGTGAATTGCATTAATTTCCTTCTGACATTATATTGTACCTTATTAATATATTGCATTTCCACTAGGAATTAGTACATGATGATAGATATATAATGCCAAGGTTCTGTTTAAATTTCCTAGTAAGAACTAAGAAGTCAGCTATATCCTTTGAACCTGCTTCAAGAGACACCATACTATTCTTTGATTCATGAATCATGACCCACGAGCTTTAATGCTTTATGCCTTTTAAATTTTACCTTCTCTGCTACAAGTAATCCACAAAATAAAATGTTTTTACCTCAGCTTGAAAGTCTTAAAATCAGTGATAAACTTCACTATCAAATAAAAAAGCTATATATACTCATACACACATTCATTTAATATCAGTGAATAAAGTCATATAGGAGTATGGAACCCACTTGACTTGGAACATTGTGAATTTATGACAATTTGACAATCCATTTTCTGCAATGAAATAAATCATAAAATTTTTGGTTTTGGTGAGGCAGTAAGCACCGAAATTGGAATGGCCCTGATGTATCACAAGATCGGTTGAATCATGAGAAACATATTTTTTTTAAGACAATAAGAATTAATTAGGGATTGGTCGGTACCTAATTAACTAACTTGTACCTCAATAGAAAAATATGAATGATTGTCACTTTTTTCTGTTCAATTTCATAGTCAGACTAAGCAAATCAATAATGCAAAAGGGGTCACAAACTTGATGAACTTGGTACTTAGGGAAGCATGCATGAAAATGACTTTTATTTGTAGTGATTGATAAACCCTACACTACATAGATGCTTATGTGTTTTTAACTTTACTGATGATGGTAATTAAATTACCCCACATCGTTATCCTAACCCCAATAACAAAGGTCTAGAAAAAGAAGAAATCAATAGGACGGCAACAAACAATACTGAAATAAAGTACAGAAAGAAACAAGACGTGGTACAAGATCTACGTGTAATACGGATAAAACTCAAGTTTCAAATTAATAAGATCCTATTTCAACATTAAAAAAAAATCCTACTTCAAAATTAAATACGAAAAGAAGTCAACAATAGTAAAAACTTAGTTATAAAAACCATACCGGAAATTGATCCGGCTGAAGAATTAGTTCACTAGTTCATTCGTTCAACTAGTAGTTCATTGGTTGAATTGTATATTTATTAATTAATCAAATAATATATTTTATAATTATAAAAATAAACTAAAATAAAATAAAAATATTCCATTTAGGTAAATTAATAAATTATAATAATAGAAATTACATCATATGACATAAAGTTAGAGAGTATAAAAAAAATAAACACATCATTCACATAAATCATCCAATAAGCAAGTTATGTAGTCCAAAAGTCTTGAAACAACATATCTCATAAAAATTTAAAATAAATTTTTAGCTTAATCATTAAACCCTAGAGCATAACAAAATTATTTAAATCTTCAAATACAACTGATGATTAAAATCAATCTAGTGTTGTTGTTGTGATATTGGCCTCTTGTGTTCTATGTAGATCAGTCGATATTTTTTTGGTTTTATTCACAGGTGAAAAGGATTAACCTGTGCAATCCATCGATTTCCCCAATTTGATAATGAGTTATTACATATTCAGTATTTTACACCAAACCATTTCAGATAATACTTTAGTTCACAATTTTCACGATTTAACTGATGGTTTGGTACGGTTTTTATAACTATGAGTAAAAGTACATTCTTAACTAATGTAATTAAGACTCAAATAAAACCCCAACATTTTGGAATGAAAATATATATATATATCATTTACATAAATTGATTCATTTCATGTTTTAATTAGATTAAATATTACAAATTTAAATAGCAGCAAAGTTAGCAAATTTTCAATATTCAAATTTTAGGAGGCCAAATTCATATTTTTATACACATATATATGATATTGAAAATAAGTTCAAAATTAGGGGGGCCATGCACTCTTCAACATGGCCCCGCCATCAAATTTAAAGATTTATAAACCACCATTTCAATTATAATTTTAAATAACGTGACATTCGTTACATAGTTAGATTAAAAATAACGTGACAAGCTTGCACCGCACACGTACAAGAGAGAGAAGTGGGTATGCCGACATCCAAAACAACAACAGCGTCTGCTATCGGATGCGTGCATGTGATTACTCCTCAGGGGCATGATTACAGTACTAATAATTATGACTTCCACATGCAAGCTTGAATGTGAAAACTCGAAAGATGCAGCAAAAAAAAAAAAAAAAGAAGAAGAAAGATAGCTAGCGTGCTCACCACATAAGATTTATCACAATAATTTTCAAGTAATGCTATCTGCTTAGTTTAAGGACTATCTGAACTGGTTCAAGCACCTTTCCGCGGTTGTTGATGGAGATAATTAAACCAAGTAAGCTAGAAATGTTGACAAGGGCACTGTGGAAACTAGTCATGGGCCACTTTTTTGTGTAACAATGATAGCTGTCCTAAGCTTGAATGTGAAAACTCGAAAGAAGCAGCCAAAAAAAAAAAAAGAAGAAGAAGAGAGATAGCTAGCGTAAGATTTATCACAATAATTTTCAAGTAATGCTCTATGTTTAGTTTAAGGTTTATCTGAACTGGTTCAAGCACCTTTCCGCGGTTGTTGATGGAGATAATCAAACCACGAAAGCTAGAAATGTTGACAAGGGCTCTGTGCCTGTGGAAACTAGTCATGGGCCACTTTTTTGTGTAACAATGATAGCTCTCCTAATGAGAGTTGAGACCCCATATATGCATGAAGAAAATCACTGATTGCTTTTCATCTAAAAGTAATGATATGGTGCACTTGCTTCTCATGCTGAAGCATGCAGGAACAATGTGAGGATGGCCCAGCTATGCGGTACATTTTAAACAAGGCAGAATTTGATTGGCAGGACTAGTCCTATCTTCGTGTGCACGTTAAGGTCGTTTCTACCATAATTTTTCACCACGCTATCAGTCTAGAAATAATGTGCTGCTTGTATAGGTTAAATCAACATGAAATGGTTCACGGGAAAAGACAAGGGTTTTTCTTCTTTTCTTTTTTCAATTCTTCTAAGCAGGGATGGAGCCAGCTCCACAAAACATCATTAAAATTTTAAATTATATAGTGTTATACTAAAAAAAAATACAAATTTAATTATAAAATGGGCTATCTAAGTGAAAAGGAGAGCGTCATTTTCCCATTGGAATTTGGAATCCCTATACTTTGTTTCCGTATATTGACTAAATAAGACTTCTACAAAAAGGAATTTTTTTTTTTTTTTAAATGGAAAAATATTTTGACAAAACGTCTAGTAAACAAAGAAGAAATAATGAGGATGATACAGCGATTACTTGGATATAGTTAGGAATTTTCATTTCCAAGATTGGAATTTCAGACAAAAATGTTTTTGACCTCATACAAGTTTCCGGGTCGATCGGGATCCAAGCAAGAAAAATCATCAAATTCTATCCTTGAATGTTTTACAAGATATAGAAATAGAGTGGAGCACTTGGAATCTCTTGAACCATATTAAAGCACGTACTCTAAAATCAATCAAATCATTACCTCTTTTTTTGACATTTTTGTCTAGTGCAAATCAACTGAAATATCTTTATAACGTAACTTCTAGTTACCTTAACCAATGAAAGACTTCATTTAATGAGTTCAAATCTTATCGTATCTATAAATATCGTAAATAAATAAAATAATAAAATAATCGTTGTGATTCATTCTAATAATCCTATTCATTGGTAACAAATATAATATCTATAAGTTCTAGAAAATATCACCCTTATAGTTATCAAAATTATCAAAATTAAGATATGATTTAAAAAAATAATAGAATGAACTGAATTGAGGAGTACTATATATTCAGACATTGACATGGACATGAAGGGTTGACAAAATTATGTGAGCCTGTTATATTCTTCTTGGAATGGTGGGTGGCGTATCAATCTCTTTGTTCTCTGTGTCAATATTGCAAAGCTGGACCTTTGTGCAAGTTGTGATTGAAAATGATTGTGGGATCTGAATTTTTCTTTACTTGTGGGCTCTACCCTAATTTTAGAAAAATAGATTAGTGATGTACAAAGAGAAAATCTTTTGGTATAAGATTTGAAAGTTACCAAACGCAAAATTAAGAAGCATATCCATTCATCAGCCCAATTGGAAAATTTTTGGGATAAGATTTGAAAGTTACCAAATGCACAATTAAGAAGCATATCCATTCATCAGCCCAATTGGATTTAAGATTTGAAAGTTACCAAATGCAAAATTAAGAAGCATATCCATTCATCAGCCCAATTGGATTATTATTATTATTATTATTCATAAAAAAATTGATATATATATATATATATATATATATATTTTAAATTTTAACTCTAGATTCTTTGTCAATTACAAATATTTTCTCATATATTTAGTATATTAAATCTCAATCTCAAAGCAAAATTAAGATTACAAAGCTTTTTATGCATCCAATTCCAAGGTGGAAGGTTTAACTTCTAGCAATTTCTTCAATTAACATGTTAGAAGTATGTAGTTAAATGATTAAATTTGTCATATTCTAATAATTTAAACTTTTAGAACAATTAATTATTTAACATAATCAATTCATAACTATTCATTATAAAAATTAAAAAAAAAAATCTTTAAAGATTCAACAAATTTCACTATAATTAATCTTCTAAAAAAAAAAAAACCTAATATGGGACAAAACTTAGGTACAGTACTTAGATGCTGTTCTTTAGGTTATCATTTTAAGATTCAGCCATGTGGCTATACTTAACTTAAAATACACTTCCATCCCATCCATCCCATGAGAAAGAAGCCATATAGCTGAATTTTAAGAAAAAAAACCTAATAATAATACAATAAACTTATAATTAGTCAACATTCTAATAATATCTTCTTGTTACTTGTGCTGTGAATGTGTGTATATATATAATTCACGTGTATATAATAACAATTGCAATTGGATCATATCTATGTGCCTTTTATTTGAAGGCAATGATTTTAAGTAGGCAAAGTTAGTTTGATCATGAGAACAATAAAAAAAAATAAAAATAAAAATAAAAGGTAGTTCGATCATGATGAATGTAAGTAAGTAGGGTCATTGATATATCATGAAAAAAAATTAGTCATTAGCACAAGTTGTACACCTGTACTGTGCTTTTTTCCTTGCCAAGGTTGACTGCCCATCCTTGTCTTAGACTCACGATAAAACTTTTTCAAAGGGATGTTTCAAACTTTCAATCCTCTCTCTCCCTTTACAATAAGCTTAGTGATGAGCCACCCACAAGTACTACATGATATTATTATTCTATAATTATTATCTTCCCAATTAAGGCATCTAAATTTATCCCTCTGAGAGTCTTATCGCTTGTGATTCATCTCCACTCTTCCCCAATAACAATTGTTTTCAATATTTATTTCACTTATACAATGTTAGAAAAATATTGAGTGAATGAGAATTAACTCCTCCTAATACGTTCACAATCCACTTGAACATTGTATTGAAGTGATAAAAAATTTTGAGTCCCGTATAGAAAAAGAAAAGAGATAATATATGAGTTTATATGCTCGTAGATTGGATGTTGGGATGAGTTCTCTTATCCAAATAATAATATATTTTTATTTATATTTATATTTTTTGAGTTAGTAAGTTTGTGCATGGCACTTTGTCCTGGAGTCTTGTACATAACATATATGTAAAAGAAAGAAAAGAGTAGCATAAAATTCAAACCCTTTGATAAAACTTTATATATTTCTTAAGAAATACATATAAAATAATACTTTAGGTGTCTAAAGACTAATATTTATTTAAAAAAAAATTCCAGTTCACTTCGGTCTTATTATTTCTTATTTGATCCACTTCAGTTTCTATGCGGTCTATTTTGTCCACATTGGTCCTAATCAGTCCACATTGGTCATATTCTGTACAGATCGGTCCTATTCAGTCCACTTCAGTACTATTCGGCCACAATCATTCTATACTCCTATTTAGTTCTACTCGGTCCACTTTGGTCTTATTCGGTCCATTTAGTTATATTCAGTCTACTTGGTCCTATTCGGTCCATTCTTTCCACTCTGTTCTTATTCAGTCCACATTGATCTTATTCGGTCCACTTCGGTCATTCGGTACTATTCGTTCCACTTTGGTTTATTCGGTCCATTCGATCTTATTCAGGCCTAGTCAGCTCACTTTAGTCTTATTCGGTCTACTTCGATCCTATTCAATCCACTTCGGTTCTATTCAGTCCATTCAGTCTTATTCGGTCCACTTTGATCTTATTCAATTCTATTCAGTCTATTCAATCTTATTCGGTCTTCGGTCTTATACAATCTCCACTTCCGTCCTATTTGGTTCACAATTTATTTTGAGCCCAATTATTAGTGGGTTCAAAATTTATTCAATTATCTGTAATCCAAGCCCAGCTACCAATACACTGGGCCTTCAAAAATAAAAACAGCCCAAAAAATTAGAATATTCAGACAAGCTGAATAGCAAACTCTCAAATTCATCAACAAGGCAAAAGTGCGAAGAAGGAAACCAATTTAATAGGCGAGACACAGTGATATATCTATCAGAGTTCTCAGATTCACACACCGATACAGAATTACAGTTACAGATCGAAAAGCGCCACACAGAGAGAGAGAAGCAATGGAGGTAGAACTGAAAGAGATGCTGCATGATCTCGAATCGCTCAAGGAATCGCTTCCTGATCCCTCTCATCGCGCTTCAATCGATAAGGTATTTTTCCAAATTCATAGCTAATCATATGTATGCATGCATTTATGTATATATGTATATGAGTAGTAATGGATGTTAATTTTTACGGAATTAGCTCGAATTCTGGATTTTATGCATGTGTGTATGTATGTGATCGTTGGTGAAATGTGAAAATTTGCGGACCTAGCTTGAATTCTGGATTTTATGTATGTGTGTGAGCGATGATGAGTGTTGAAATTTGCGAACTTAGCTTGGATTCTGGATTTTATGCATGTATGTGAGCGGTGATGGATGTTAAAATTTTTAGATGAAGCTTGAATTGTAGGACTAACTTGAATAAGATAGAATTGGCTCGAATTCGAATTTTGGACCTGGCTCTGTTGATGTAAGAAATGTAAGCGATGATTGCTAACTGAAACATTATTTTAGTTCTCAAAAGAAAATCCATTTATACTATCGGATTTGGGCTGTGAAAAATGAGGTCTAAACTATCAATGTAGATTCTTTTTTGGTTGCTGATAAAATAATGCAAAAAGAAATGTTGTAAATTTCGGATCTTGAAGAGCAAAGAGAGAGAATCATTGCAGATGATTTACGCGGTTTGGCAGTGTGCCTACAATCATAGGAAGCTCCGCTCTGCTCGTTCTGCTTTGCCCATGAGGCCTCTAGACTAGAGACTAGTGTTACTTCCAATTCGGAATATGAGTCACTATCTCTAACAAGAAAGTAAAGCTTATTTTTATTTTTATTTATTTAAGTATATTAGCTTGTGTTAATTAGGGAAAATTTAATGATTTTTTTTAAGGCTTTCTTGAGTTTTAGAAAGATGGAAATTTTGAAATTTTGAAACTTGATATAATTTATTTTCAAACTTCAAAATATGTCCAGGACTGAGTTGGCCTCAAAGTTTGAGCATGTTGTTCTATGAACAGTATTTTGTTATGAAGGAGAACCCTTTTTCTCAACACTTTTGTGAAATTTTAAACCTTAGTCGTGATTTATCAATCTATTTTGTTGCTACGATTGCATAGTTCTGATTTCTTTAAGTGTATTTTGTAGCTTTTTTTTTTTTTTTTTTTTTTCGTAAGTAAAAATTTTATTAGAAAAGGAAAAGAGAAAGACACATAATAATATGTGTACAAACATTTTCAAAGAATATAACGCACAACTACCATTTTGTAGTTACGGCTGCGAGTAGAACAACTTACAAGTCTGGAAAAGTCAGGACCTGCTCGGCGTTTAAAAGTCAAGGTAGCTGTCTTTTGTATTGTACTATTTTTGTGTTTTGTTATTGCATTGTGCCTGATTGCATTACTGACTCACAAACTAATTTCCGTGGCTGCAGGATATGAGTGCAGAGGTTGTAGATAGCAATCCTTATAGTAGGCTAATGGCTCTTCAGAGGATGGGAATTGTAGAGAACTATGAAAGAATACGAGAGTTCTCTGTCGCCATAGTTGTATGTACTTAAGTCTCCTCTTTAATTTTTTCTTTTGTTGCTATAGAATGAATGTCTATTGACTAGAATACACCTTTTTATGATATACATATGTTTGCACGTGTGAATCAATTTGTGTGTATTTCCTAGGGAATAATTTTAGGCGTTATTTGGTTATTTAAAAAAATAATTGAGAATTGGGATTTTGAAAACTCAAAAGCCCGCCATTACTTATGTTGGTTCAACTTAATACTGTTGGATTTTCTTGATCTACTTTACTGACTTACACCAAAAGAAAGGAAAGTTGCAAATCCTGTATGTATTTTTTCTGTTAGTATTTAAAACTGAATCCTCAAATTGTTATTGCAAAACACTCATACTTTTGCAGCAAAAGTATGAGGTACTTAATAGAACTAGTCTTTGGCATGTTTTGAATGATAGATAGTGGCTTGCTTCTCTGTATTTGGGATGCCACTTTCTTAGAATTATGTGTGACATCAACAACAACAACAAAGTCTGTCCCAAAATTTAGGGTTGGCTATGGATTCTTGACAGATTTGGTTGGGTCGGCCACAGATTTATGTGTGACTTAAAAAGTAATATTTCATTCAGATTTTTTTATGAATAAAGCATACTAATATTCCATTAGAATATTAGGAGCCCAACCTAACCGTGTGGTATTGTTATTTGGGTGTAAAATTTAATATGGAGGTTATTTTCTAGCATGCATGTGTATGAATTCAATCTAAATTACTGGTTTCATTTACCCTCATTTAGTAATAGCAGTGTGGCCCTCTTGGAGATATTGTTTTCTTGTTATTTACTCTCATTGGCGGAAAGCTTTAGAGTGGCAACAACAAGCCTATGTCTGGTTCAGTCAAGTTGTTCCTGGGCCTCTTTCAGGAGTTCTCCAACTTGTATACTTATTTAAAATATGTAATATGTACATACCTTACAATAATCAAGACATTTAGTAGGGTTGCTCTGATTTTCTTTTATTTGTCATTCTCTTGAGGTCACAGGGAATAGGTGGTGTAGGGAGTGTTGCAGCTGAGATGCTGACAAGGTGTGGTATAGGTCGCCTTTTGTTATATGATTATGACAAAGTGGAGTTAGCAAACATGAATAGGTTATTCTTTCGTCCAGAACAGGTATTTGTCCTCATAATTCACATTATTGATTCCATGTTTTAAAATTTTATCATAGATTTTCTTCTTTTGGAAATTTTATGGTTTGAAAGTTAAGTGGCAATGATTTTAGATAATGGCATATACCATTCCCTCTTTATTAACTGTTGTGAAGATGCTGCTTCAGTCTTCCTATTTGTTATACAGATCAGGAATAATTATATTTCTCTAGCATAAGAAAGTTCTTAAAAATGAGCATTTAATCCTGCTAATAATGGATGTAATGCAATTTGTCTTTTCAGGTTAATATGACAAAGACAGATGCTGCTGTACAGACCCTCTCAGACATAAATCCTGATGTTGTCCTTGAGGTAAACACTTCACAGGATTTAGTTGCCTTATGATTTGATTACATATGTGAAGTTGTTATCTAGAATTCTCTATCTGCATTTTTTGAGGAATTGGTCTTTCTTTTCTTTCTTTTTTTTGCTAGCATGTGATCCTTGAATTAACCTATGGACTTGACTATCTACTTCTACTTACAAATAGGCCATCCTTAATCTGTCTAGTTTATAGAACCCCATAATTAAGGTTTTATTATGAACTCATGGGTGCATATGTAAGTTACATATGCACCTGGTGGATCGTAAACCTATGACTTTACCCTCCACCTTGCTCTTACAAAGTGTGGATGTCTCATTTGAGTTAGAGCTCGTTGACTTCATTGTGACTCATGGTGTGGAACTCATTTATTATCAACATAGGACAAAACCAAAACAGTTGCAACAACAACATTAACGAACAGAAAAATAAAATATAAGGAATTAGCATGTAGGTTACACATGCTTGTTGACTGGGGACTGAACAATCAAACTATAAGTAGCTCTTAATTTTTAATTCCGAGTCTATATCCCAAATTATAGTCTGACTTTATGAGTCGGCCATGTCCATGTCTGTGTTAAATCGAATAAATAGCAGTTATTGTCATAGTTTACAGTTAAAAAAGCTCCTTGTTTAGGAGCCTGCAAAACCAAGAAATATGATTTAACATACACGTGCCACTTTTCTAACCCACCACCTTGTGTGTGGTCTTTAATTGCTCATGATCACTATATTTATTTCATTATAACTTCTTTATTGTTACATAATACAAAGTAATAGATCTTAGTGAATAGACTAGATCAAATTTTGGAGAAGTGAAGAGAAGCAATTACATTTATATATTTATGGTTACTCTTGTAGTTTGACATGGTTAAATCTTATTAATGTGTTTATTAGTGTTTCCATTATGCTGATCAGTACATCCTTTGTTTAGAGCTATACAATGAACATCACCACAGTGCAAGGTTTTGAAACGTTTGTGTCAAGTTTGAAAAACAAGTCATTTCGCCCAAATAAAGAAGGAAGCGGAGTTGATCTGGTCTTAAGCTGCGTGGATAATTATGAAGCAAGGATGGCTGTTAATCAGGTAATCAGACTTTAACATAGTTTCCTGTTATTGTTTGAAATTCATTGTTTCTCTCTCTCAATTTCGTATCTAAATTTATAAATGGTTATACAGGCTTGCAATGAAATGAATCAGACATGGATGGAGTCAGGTAAGCATAAGAGTTCCTCTTTTTCATTTTTCCTTAGTGGCAAGCAGAACCCTTGAACTATATATTTATCAGTACATGCATATGTTTTAACGTGAAAAGTTTTGATATGGGTCTATGTTATGCTTACATTTCAATTCTCTCTAGCTGGCATTTTCCCCTAGTGTAAATTTTATATGGTTGACAATTTGCTTGCCTGTGCCTCATTGTCTAGTTCTGAAAAAAATCAATATCTGGATACTTACGTGTGTATAGTATCAAAAGGTGTCTACTATGTATTATACTTGTAGACAAGCTTACCCACGTCTATTAGATGTAAAAACTGTGTATTGACATCATCAGCCATATTGAGTGGGGTGCATTTTAAAACCAAGATCTATGCGCTGTTGCTAGATTGCAAGTTTTGTATGTTTAGATGCACATTGATGTACTTTATAAGGAAATTTAAGACGTACATTTGTGTAGGTGTATCCGAGGATGCTGTTTCAGGTCATATTCAGTTGTTGATACCTGGTGAAACAGCCTGTTTTGCATGTGCACCTCCTTTGGTATGTTCTTTCATTTATGTAAATTTGGATGAGAGTGCATGATTCTCAATTTTCTATCTATGATGTTGTTATGTAAAGTATTCCCATTTGAATGTGTATTTGTATATTTCTAAGGATGGTTTTATATAGTAGGTGGCTTTGACATTAAAGGATTATACTCTTGATTCTTTATAAACATCTTCCTTTGTCTTACCTTTCGATATAAAAAAAAAATTAGTTTCTTCTATGAATGGACACTTTTATAATGGAAGTGTGAAGGGATTTGTGCTTTCCCTTTTTGTGGTTTAGGTTGTGGCATCTGGAATAGATGAACGGACACTGAAGCGTGAAGGTGTTTGTGCTGCATCTTTACCTACCACCATGGTAAGGTTTTTCTTTCCCACTATTTACCTATCAAAAGAGAATAAAATTCTTTTCTCACATTCTTTCAACTGCTCTTCTTGGGTATTTATTTCCCCTGTACTTCTTCAAGTAGAGATATTTTGTAATTTTTTTAGTGGTTGACTGAGTTGTAAATATATTCTGCACTGTAGCGTGCTTTGTGTACGTAACTGTTGTTACTGCTATATTTCCTTACTCAGCATGTTTTATTTGGTTTTGTAGGGAGTTGTTGCTGGGCTTCTTGTCCAGAACACACTTAAATACTTGCTAAATTTTGGACAGGTTTCCCCATACTTGGTAAGTCTTTACATTTGCTCTCTCTCATACACACACACATACTCATAGGCATGTGATGTTGACTTGCATAGCGCTGAGGCAAGCTACTCTAGGTTAAGGTCACTGCCTACTTTTGTTGGAAATCAACAGTGATATACTGATCTCCTGCCTGGTTTTGCTTTCCTCCAGGGATATAATTCTCTTAAAGACTATTTCCCAACCATGGAAATGAAGCCAAACCCTCAGTGTTCAAATGTTGCTTGTCTAGAACGACAGGTGATAAGATTAATTTCTAGCCTTGGTTCACCAATGTTCATCTTGTGAAATATACCAATGTCAGGTTATTAGCTTCCCTTCTGAGGAAATGATATGTTCTGTGCAGCAAGAGTACATTGTTGCAAAGCCAGCTAGGGATGCTGCACTTAAAGCAAAGATGGAAGCTGAAGTTTTGTTGGTTCCAGAATTCGCACTTCATGCTGATAACGAATGGAGCATAAGGTGCTTCTCTTGAAATTTGTTTTATTTGGTCTTAGTTATGGGTGAAAAAAGTTTAATAGTGCTTAAATGAGGGAAAAAAAGAAGAGGGTTACTGGGTTACATGGATTTTAAAGGAAAAGTTTGATGCCTTAAATGTAACGGTCAAGTTTCAACTCTTGATACTGACTATACTTGCCGTCAAAGCATAGTTGTAATTATTATCAGATGTCACCCATTAATAATGCCGAATTGTTGATTCCCTTGTGAAGCATATATTGAGTACCATGTCTTTTTGAGTCTTAGCAGTCAAAGGTATTTGAAATCTTTTCTCTGTTGATTTTTCAGTGTTGTTGATGATAGTGGGCTGGATAGCATGGATGCAACCAGTTCTGGTAATTTATCATTTTACACTTTAACTTATTTAGATAGCCTTGTGGTACAAATTTGCTTAAGTTGCTATTGATTATGGATTACATTAGTTCTTCACAAAGTTCTTGTTCAATGTGAATCAAGCTCCCACATAGATGACCCTTTCTATTCTGATTACATTCACTGATTGTTTAAGGGGCTGTGTTCTGCATCTATGTCAGGAAAGCAGGCACCAAAATGGCATTGCTTTGCTTCACAGATTGTGTATTTGCATTTCACTAAATTGCTAAACACTCTTCACACGTTTGTCATTTGCTTTTAAGAGACTTTGTCCCTCATGTGGGATTCCAGTCCCTTATGTAGTATATTTTTCGCTATGCTTCTACCATTTTATTTCGCTTCTCTGCTCATCATAGTTTATTTCATTATATTTAGCTATTCTTTCATTTACAGGCATGGAAAAGAGAGCCACCCCAGGTGGGAGTTTAAAAGACCATATGCCTAGAAATTGCAACAGGATTTAGATATTTATGTCATGCTAGCAGCCAACTAAACCATGCTTGTTTGTTTATGTCAATTATTTTCTCTGACATGGCCTTTCACTTCAGATACTCTCCCGGAAGGTCTTGTCCGAGAGCTCCCAAGTGCAGACAAGTCTAAAGAACTGCAGACTTCTGAAGCTCCACTTACGTCTAATGATGACTTAGAAGATCTTAGGAGGCAACTTGAAGCTCTCAATTCTTGATACCCCCAACAGTTCCCCACCCACCATGCTAATTTCTTTACCAAGTTAAAGATATTTAACTTATTGACTCCATTTTTGTAACATGATTTGTGATTTTTTTTTTTTTTTTTTTGGAGGGGGTTGTTTGGGGTTACTTCCTCTCCTTTTGGGAATTCATCTGTACAAGTTTAGATGTTATACATCTTCAAATCAAGCATCAGATCCTTTGAATTAAGAAACAGGATAGAGACTTCAACATGATAAATGGGTTTCCCTTTTGCACTACTGCAGTGGATTCTGTTTTTCCTCTCTTTTTTGAGGGGAGGGTAGGGGAGCGCGAAGAGTGTAAAAACAATGAGTAGCTGATGATAAATCGAGTGCAATACTGTCTATTATTCAGCAATAAGGAAAAACAAAGAGTGCGTCACTATTTATCTCTGCATTAGGATATGATAGTTCCATCAACTTTACCAAAGATAAAAAACTGGCTTCATTCTGTGACTGCAGGCCGCCCAATAATCCCATGCCTACGATAACCCTTCCTGTTTGTTTAGAATATATATATTATATATACATACACGCGCGCACATTTTTGGCTATTTTGAAAATCGTTTGTTTAGAAGATATGAATAAGTATTTTGATGTCCTCCCTATTTGTACTGTAACTCCTACGCAGTCACTATGTTTCAAGATAGTACTTATTATTGAACACACAGGATATGCAAGAAAGCCACAATAATAATAATAATCAGAACAGTTGAAAACGAGGAGCTAATATGATACAATATTGCTTCAGTGAGCAACAAACTTAAATGTTCAGTTTACTAAGAACATGCAATACAAGTAACATTGGGTTTGATCGGAAATGTGAAATCTAGGGCTCCTCAAACTTGATTAAAATTTGATTCATATGTGGCTGATGTTTCCTTACCTGCAATTTACAAAGAAGTCTCGTCTTAAAATGTTAGTTGGAAAAGTTTAACTGTCTCCAAGATATTTAACATATATACTACATAGACATTGCACACATGCATATCCAGCACACAGCACTTTTACCATAAAAGACTTGAGAGTTAACTACGGATTAAGATAGGAGCCAACTTTTGCAAAAATCAACAAAATTGAATCAATGAGGGTATTCTTAAGCCAAAACAAGCGCAGTCCTTGTCTTTTCAAGTATTCAAATTCAGAGTTTGGAAAGATCTATACAAGAAAAGAGGAAGGCTTACTTTTACACCAGCCATTGATAGTAGTTTGTGAGATGCAATATATGCAATGTTGGAATCATTTAACCTCTTCTCTACAAAATATATAACTTCAGACACACCTGACTGCAAGAAAGAAGATGAATTAGATATATTAAGCAACTAACTACGAAAAGTATGAGCAGATGAGATGGAAACAAATGCACAAAGTCGATATGTTGGGATAGATCCTGATAATTATGAAGCAAGTATCACCTAAAGGCTATGACCTACATGCCAGTAATAGGTTGTTACTATTTCTGGATACAGTCTTTTAGGATCCTATCAAAAACTCCAATGGGACTCTACAAGCTGCAAAGGCAGTTTCTGGATTCAAAATATTACACTGCAATAGCCAATATGGAAGGTATTTTGACTTTGTCCCATTACTAGTAAATTTAAATATCACTCTTCTTATCAGGTAAGTATGTTGAAATGTTCAACAGTTGTTGTTTATGTGAGACTTGTGAGTTGCTAACCTGACGCTGTCGATTATAGATTTTATCTAAATTTGTTGTGGTCTCACCAGTCTGGAGTTCTGGTTGTGAGTGCAATTGCTATTGTTTGAGTAAATGGTGCACATCAAAGGGTCTTGTGATTTATTTAAGAGGACTTAATCCCATAGTTTGTATCATGTCTTGCAGATAAGGTACAACCTGTGCATAAACTAAGTGAGAGAATGGAAAAGTCCATGCTTTAGCAATAAGGGGTGTTTAGTTAGACCTAAAACTTCAGTTCCCTGACAAGAAAAGGAATGAACACAACATTCTCCCAGCAAGCCCCTTAACCATGGATCAAATTCTTGAGAGAAATATTAGCATTACTGAATGAGGGAATTTAAAACCTCAAATAGTTATACTTACTATAACTTTGTATATATAGAAAGAGGACAGAAAAACCATACCTGAATGATTATTTTGGCACATTCATTGCAAGGGAACATGGTCACATAAAGCCTCTGCAAAGACAAAAAAAATAAGGGGCCACTTTCACTAAAGTACTAGGATCATTGGGGGGTAAGAAAAAGAAGCAAGTATCATTGCCAATTAATTACATTTTTAAAGATATTTACATGAGAATGAGAGAGATTATGAAAAAAAAATTCAAAGAAATTAATAGAGGGGACAATGAGTGGAACTAAAATATGGAATGCCTGAAACAAACCTGCCCAGCGGCAGAAGCGTGATTTGTGTTTAGGATAGCATTGACTTCAGCATGACAAACATAACTGCAATAGACAATTTAAGGGGCTGAAAAAAAATCCAAGCTAAGATATAGAATAACTTGGTAAAGATTTCAACTTAGTACAAAGCATTTGCTGATACAATCTTGTGGTCTTATGAGATCATAATACTTACGGATACTTTGTCTCTAAAGGATCCCCACTTTTGGATTTCTGGAACATAAGAGGGCAGGTATTACTACTAGCTACTACTTGACAATAAGAGGAATTTATTCATTATAAAATGCTGACCTTTGCCCAAGAAAGCTTGTCATCAGAACAGCCTCTAGGAAATCCATTATAGCCAATCCCTGAACAAAGAACATAGAACACAACCCTCATTCAACATGCTGTACATGACTTTCGCTGTAATTTTCAAACTCACAAATAGCAGAACCCATATGACAAAATGGATAGTGTGATGGTTTACCAAATGTTTATATCATTCACCACAATCATTGCTTCATGTTTTTAAAATGATCCCACTTCTTTTTTACTCTTTTTCTTTTGGGACCATTTAGAAGGCTCTCATTCATAGCAAATGTAAACAAGGCACAGCATTTTAGATAAGATCTTACACTAAAATACTTCAAATGCCATCTTGAACAACTTACCAAGAATTATGCCATTTTGACTCACTAAGCATGCACCAACCTGGATCACCAAATAAATAATCTCATATTAGACCAAGTAAACTACCAAAACACCCGCATCAGATGCAAAATCATGCATTTCAATTCAAAACATAATAAAATTTTAGAAGTAAATTAGAAAATGGAACTTAGCCCCCTGATGTTACCACTTTTATTTTATTTTTTCTGATCTTTCTTATCATATAACCAGCCTGATTAGTATGTTATTTTAATAAAAATAAATTTAAACAATACATATATTTTAACTCAATTTAAACAATGCTTGATCGAGGTATTTGACTATTTGTTATATAAATCAATACCTTAAGTGGGTTATTGATATTTCTCCGAACCCTCAAGCGAGGTTAGTGTAATTTACACAAATTTCTCCTCCAGTACTTTATTTGTTTCACAAAATTGAATAAAGATAATTAATTTACTATACTCTTTTTAATTACAAAATAAGCAGAGAGCTAATAAAAGATATAAATGTATGACCTGCCTGTTAGGGTCTTTGGATCTTTCAGCTGATAAAAACGCAATTGCCATAAAATAATCATCCCATGACAAATATCTGAACCAAACAAATTCAAACCCACACAAAGAAACAAAAATTAGCCAATACCCAAAACAATGAATAAGAAATTACTAAAAAATAAAAACTGACTCTTTGCGTTTGGAGGGATCATATGGGTTGGGAGGAGAGAAATTGGCGGGAACGACGCCGTTGTGAGTTTTGGGAAAGTGCTTCTTTTTAGGGTTTAGGAAGAAACGGAGAGCAAAAGCAGAGGCTAAAGCGCCGAACACGGTGGCCGTAGAGACCAGAGCGAGCTCCCGAGAGTTCATTGAACAGTAGAAGATTTTGTTTTGGGGGGTCAATTTTTGCCGAGAAAATTTTTGCTTTAGGTTGAGCTTTCCGCTTCTGTGTTTGGCTTCTAAGAAAAAGTAGCGGGAAAATAAAATGGAAAACGCGCGCCAAGAAACCCTAAAGTTTAATAATTTTTTTATGATTTAAATTTTGGAAGGAAAATAGAAAAGAGGGAAAGTGTGGAGAGTGGGATTTGAACCCACGCCCTTTCGGACCAGAACCTTAATCTGGCGCCTTAGACCAACTCGGCCATCTCCACGAGGTTGGCGGGTTTTTTCGAAATAAATTATATCTATGTCTGAATATTAGTTAAAATAAAGGAAAAGTATAAATCACAATATTTTTTACAACTTTTTAATATGGCAGGATATGAGTGGTGCAAAACAAATTGTATGTCTATGTAAAAGTAATAGACTATCAACTAAAAAAAGGTATTTTGTATCAAATAATACCGTATCAAAACCCAATAAATAAAAAACATGTGTGTAAAAATAACTACCCACTAATACATATTTTTCATTTATTAGTGAGTTATTTATTTTTTTCTGACATATTTTATACTTATTGGATTTTGATATCGCTAACATGGTATTATTTGATACTAAATACCTTTTCTTTAATTATAGTCTGCTATGTAAAATAATTGTGGTAAAAGTTGTTGTTGTTGTCATTTTTTTTATTTTTTTATTTTTTATACTAGTGATTTGTTTAAGATCTGCTTATTTTGCTGAAACTAAAAACTTTTTGTTAAAAATACTGTAGATAAATGTAAAAGTTAGCTGAAATAATACAATGAGATCCATAAATAGTACCAAAAAGTATAGTGAGACTCATGAATAGTAGCAAAAATAAGTTGAATAGTAAAATAAGTTGGTAAAAATAATTTTTGCCAAACACACACTAGGAGTTTGTTTGGGATCCATTTATTTTGTTAAAATTGAAATTTTTTTTACTAGAAGTACTATAGATAAAGGTAAAAATTAGTTGAAATAATATAATAAGACTCATGAATAGTATCAAAAAGTGTCATGAGACCATAAATAGTAGCGAAAATAAACTGAATAGTAAAATAAGTTGGCAAAATTAATCATGCCAAACAGATACTAGAATTATTCTAAAATAAAGCATGACATATCTTTATAGAGAAATGTTACATCCAAAAACTTTTAACAAATCATATGTGATAAGTTATTATTAGTTCTAATTTGAACTTATAACTGATAACAACCTATCACTAAGGATTTGTAGAGAAAGTGTTGTGAAGTAAAAATGTTGTAGATGTAATATTTCTCATATTTATATGGACAAAGTTTGGCTACAAAGTATAAACTTGGTTTTAGCTTAACACTCTTTTTGTTTTACTGATAATGTTTTCTATAAAACTAGTAATTTTTCAAAAATTATTTTCTATAAAACTATCTCATTTTCTTAGGTTTAATAGCAACCTTAAATGAGTTAAAAAAAAACAATCTATTGGATTACACTTTCTTTTTATATTCTCTATGCTTGCAAAATTTTCCGAAGATCAAAGTTTAATAGTTATGTCATCTATCAATTGTTTAAATCACAAGTTTTTGTAGTCTTAAATTATGCATAAAAAATAATTTATAGATCATGTAATAAATAACATCTAATTGACACAAAATTTGACACGTGTATTAAGAACATAAAAAAACATATAATCCAACTGTTAGACTTTTAAAATATGGAGCAATATTAAATTTTTTTTTTTTTTTAAAGGAAGTTATAGCCTTAAACTATAACTAAGTTTGTAGCAAAATTTTATCTTTTGTATATTATTATATTTTGTTTCTTATAGTGATTATGATAAAAGAGAAAAAAAAAAAAATTGGTGCATGTATTAACACTAGTCACTTATTACTTGTAAGGACGCAGTTTGAGTTTCTAGCCTAGGTGATGGATAAACTTAGGCCCAAAAAGCCCAATATAATGAATTTGTAGAGAGTGGGTTGGAAAACTGAGCTTTAATGAGTTGGACAATAAGTAAAGTAGATTCAGATAATAAGAAAATGAAAATAGACTTGTTTAAACTAAAGGAAATCGTTCTCGGCATAGTCCGAAGAGATCATTTTTTTTTTTTTTTTTCTCTCAAGTTTGATTACAAATTTAGTTCTTGATAGCTATAGTGTTTTTCTCTTAGTTTCTCAATCCTCCACTCTCAGAGTCTCTCTTTCATTTTATATTATCTTCCCCTTACATCTTCATCTTCCATATGCATATCAGATTGTAGGTGTTAATCCTTATCCCATTAGCATCTTCCTAAAGTTTTTAGATAGTAGCTGTAAGGTTGAAAGTTACTGTTCAGATATCACTTCCTTATCAATGCATTCAAAGAGTTAGCTGCAGAGTATTTAATGCGGTGGTAGTAGTTTTCCCTTGGGATATTTCATGATTTTTCTCTGTCTTGTTCCTTCCTGATACTTATTCTCATTCATGGAATGATCCAGAATGTTACTCTTGATGACTGACCACACCCTCTAACCTCGGCTTTGCTCAGCCGGGGAGGGATTCTTCCTCAGACCATCCTTCTAGATGACCTTAACCAGATTTTACCTTTTCACTTACTAACATGATTCCCTATGAAAGTGTTTACCCATCCTCAAATTGTTTAACGTCCTCAGATTGGACCCCTGACCCAATATATACATAAATATGGGAACACCCCTACACTACTTATTGTAAACACTCGATTTTGCATTCATAATTTAATCTAGGAAGATGGCCAGAATGACCATTTATATACCCAAAATTTATAGTTTTATTATATGCATTAATAAATTCATTTCATATCATAAAAATGATATTGAGATTCTAACGATCGCGACGGTATGCCTGATTCCCAAATCGAACCGTCAAATTGAAAGATATCACATGATCAAGTTTTTACGGTCTGCATGCATTTTGTTTGGGTGGAACCGATCAGGCATGATTAATTTAAATTAATTCTAATTGGTTAAACAATTAAAATTAATTAAAAAAAATTGTAATTGGTTGTTGGTTAGTATAAAAAATACGCCTGCTTGCATAGGAATAAAGTAGATAATTAGATAATAAATAAGTTGTGGATAATTAAGTCTTTTTTGGAATAATTATCTATAAGATAATTATTACTTTAAAGACCTGAATATTAAGAAACACAGATTAATTTTTAGAACACAGATTAAAAACGTGTCTAGGTGCAATTTCCGGCTTAACAATCCGTTACAAAGGAGGCCAAATCGATCTAAAACTCAAATGCGGGCCTAGCACCCAAGAGGGCCTGTTGGCACTCTTGGAGTGCCGATTGGCCCGAATGTGTGGCTCAACCCGGGAACCTCTTGATTGAGATAAAATTTATCTTTTTCAGATTTATAGAGATAAGGACGCGTTCCAATTCGTATATCTCATTCAACTTATTTTTTAAGCATCCCAACCTCCATAAATAGAGGTAAAAGATTAGAATTCAGGGCTTTTTTTTTCTGACTTCTCTGCTCTCCTTATGTTAACGACATTCTAAAGACTTTTGCTTTAAGAACTTCTTTTTTGTAAGTAAAGTATTTTAGACCTCAAAAAAGTAAAAACTTCTTTGATTTCTAAAGTATTCGTTTAATTGAAGGACACACTCATGCAATAGATATCTAGTTTCATTCTTCTGTTTGTTTGTTTGTTTGTTTTTGTTTTGTTTTGTTTTCTGTTTTTTGTTGTTGTTTTTTTTTTTTTTTTGCATTTTCCATTAATTAATGGAGTCAAATCTTCTAGATTTTTTAGAGTACTCTATCAAATAAATTTCCTTAAATCTTAACAATTCTTTAATGATTTAATGGTCTAGATTTTACCATGTCATCATTCTACTAACAATAATATTAATTGTTTTGTTTGCAACATTATTTTATTATTTTAAGAGTACTGTTAATGAAATACTGACATGGCAAAATCTAGATCTTTAAATCATAAAAGAGTGATTTGGATTTAAGAAAATCTATTATTAGAGTACCCTAGAAAATCTAGAGGATCTGAATCCTTAATTAATATGTTGTGATTGTTCATTGCATGAATTTGGTTAATATGTTTGATTTTATTATGCCTTGTTTTTAATTCATGTTTGTCATGCTTAGATACTTAGTTGGAACTTTCTTTGACATATTCTTTAGTTGATTGTCTGATTTAATTTTTTCTTTGATTTCAAAATCTGCTAATGATCATCAAAATGGTTTTTTTTTTTTTTTTTTTAAATCCGAAACTGGTTTGTATTTTCATTAAATACATTTCTGTATTTTTTTTTTTGGTCACAATACTGGTCTGTATTTTCATTAAATATAGATCTGATTTTTTTTTTTGTCACAAACTGATATGTATTTTCTTTGAATACAAGTTTGATTTTTTTTTTTTTTAACCACAAAATAGATTAGTATTTTCATTAAATACAAATCTGAAAATTTTTCTGAAAAAGTTTTCTTTTTAAAAATTGCAGATTTTGAAATTTCAAAGAATGAATTAAGAGTTAGGTTAAAGTCTTTTTTTAAATATGTGATGTATGCATAATAGATTTGAATTATGAATATGAGTCATCTTTTGCAAATCTCATTTTTTTAACTTTACAAAAAAAAAAAAAAAAGATCTGATTTTTCTTAATCTTTCTTTTTATCTTTTACAAAAAAAAATATATGATTTTTCTTAACAAAATCTTTTTTTTTACCCTTTACAAAAACATATCGATTTTTTTTAACAAAATCCCATTTTTTTATCCTTTACAAAATAGATCTGATTTTTATTAGCCAATTCCTATTTTTTATCATTTACAAAAACAGATCTGATTTTTATTAGCAAAATCCTATTTTTTATCCTTTACAAAAACAAATTTGATTTTATTAGCCAAATCCTATATTTTATCATTTACAAAACAAATCTGATTTTTATTAGCCAAATCCTATTTTTTTATCCTTTACAAAATAGATCTAATTTTTATTGACCAAAATCTTTTTTTTTTTTTTTTTATCCTTTACAAAACAGATCTAATTTTTATTAACCAAATCCTTTTTTTTTTTTTTTTTATCCTTTACAAAACAGATCTAATTTTTTGTTAATCAAATTTCATTTTTCTCAACCATACAAAACAGATTTTATTTTTCTTTGAGAAGAGGGCATATTCATAAGACAAGTTTGTTTAAATTAATTGTTGCCAAGTGTTTGTCATACGTGTTACAATATATCATTCAACATCATACAAAAGGGTATATAATGGTCATTAGAGTCTAGAAGACCAGACTTTGTCTGGGCGGAATGGGTGCTTAACACCTTCCCATTCCATAACCTAGCCCTTGAACTTAGGATTTTGGTTAGTAGATTAGTGTTTTGTCTTTAGTTTTGGTAGATTGTAACTAGGATCAAAGTTTTGTATTTTTTTGCATAGATTGTAGTTAGGACCAAACCCTTGGAAGGTTATGTTACCAAAATTGTACTTTATTATTATTATTATTATTTTTATCAATGACATTTGATGTATTTTGGACATGTGATTGTACTTTATTTATTTATTTTTTTATATAAAAAAAAGTGGCGACTCCACATAATTACCCAAAAGAGAGGTGCCCTAAGCACCCAAATCTCTTTTTTGAGAGCACCTCATTTTCATGGTCTCCCACACTTATCATGTCTTAATAAATTAAGTATTAGTCACATTTGGTCTTATATACTAATTGTTAGGCACTAAACATATGCCATTGTGATGTCCTAATCATTCTTTTAAACTCCTTTAGTCGCACTAATGCAGCTATATGTCCTTAGCCCTAACTCCTAACCTTTTTTGTTTAACAGGCCCACATATATATAATAAATTATGGAAAAAGTGATAATCATCAAAAACATGCAAAAAATGCACTAACTTGTCCATTAAAATCCTCTAAACAATTCTTATTCTCTTTTTTTTTTTTTTTTTTTTTTTTTTTTGAGAATACTAAATATTTTTAATACACACACAAGAAGAGAGGAGAATTTCTTAAAGAAATTTACAATGGTATATATCCAAAATAGTTCTGATTCTAAATCTAAGCAATATCTATTAAATCCATCTAACAGTTACATGATAAGCTAATTACTAATTTAAAACTAATTTTTTTAATTTGATTAGCCAATTGATATATCCTTGGGATGCATAATCATAATAGCAACAAGCACCAAAATACAACAATGTGTTAACTAAGAGAAAAGCCCCAAAATCGAGCAAAAGACAATTTATTGCCTATTCCACCAACCAATATCACTAATAAGGATAGTCAAAATAAATTTCACTTACAAACCCTCCAAGCTATGTAAATGAAAATGTATTCGAGCTCTTTGCTCCACCTTGCAACTAAATACACCAATCTTTTCTCCTTGCTAATTACTAGTTTCGCAAATTGAGCCACCAATCACCAGACCAAGTCTCCTTAGACACTTTAAGACATCTTGAAGAATTAGGGATTGCTCCAATGTTTCTCAACACCATACAACAACAAAAAACACTCAAGATTTTTGAGTGTGTAAGGTTTTAATATCCTCTTAAAGGATTTGGAAATTGGTGAGAGTGAAGGTAGAGAGAAAAAATGAGTTTTTGCTCTAGAATGAAGGGTTGCTTTCTAACTCTTCAATATGAGACTTGGGTGTAGAATCTCAAGGATTTGAGGGTTAAATAAGAGGGCTAAGTATATGGGTATAACAGAGAGTGAGTTTAACAAATTTCTCTCAGGTTTGCAATCTTGCTAGACCAAGAGAGGGGCGAGTATCGTGTGAGATTGTAGGTTAAATATTTTTCAAAAATTGTACTTTGCCTGACATGCAAATTTCACGGGATTGAGATTTTAACTACAACTTTAACTTTAGTTCTTGACCTCTTAACTAAGTACAATGTAACCCATAAATGTGTAAATTACAATGAAAATACTAACAAAGAAAAAAAAAACATGAAAATTTGACACAAAATATGCTTACATTAAGGTCCTAACAATAAGAAACTTGATATTTCAATAAGTAAGCAACATTTAAGAGCATTCATAATGGTGAAGGTAAAATTTTTAGTTTTTAGCATCTCAAAAACTCACTTTATCTATTTTATAACTCACCCTACATCAATTCTCTTATTTTTCACATCTAAGCCAAACACTATTCATTTATTTATTAATTTCTTTCTCACTTTCTCTCTGCCCCAAAACCCCTACAAACCCACCCACAATGTTGGCCACAAAAACCCAACAAACCCACACAATCGGCCACACAAACTCAACACCACTAGCCACCGGCACCGTTATCACTATGCACAATACGACATTAAACCCAACAAGCTACAACCGGCCACAAAACCCATCATCACAGCAAAAGAGAGCGAAGAGAGAAAAAAAGATTTCAGTATGAGAAGAAGAAGAGAGAGAGAGAGAGAGAAAAAACAAGAAGATAGAAGAAAGAGAGAGAAATGGCTGGAGCTGAAGAGAGAGAGAAATAGAAAATGAGAGAGAATTGGAATAAAATATTATTTTTATTAACTTTGTAGTTATAGTAAGCTATCATTTTTAATAGTTTATTGTAGCTTGGGTGTTAAAATTTGTAGCTTTAGCACCATCAATGCAGTATGCATTTCGTTGTTTGTGGTGCTAAATATAGTTTTTTTTAGCAATTTACGAGCATCACTGTGAATGCTCTAAATAATTGAATAGCACATCAAATTATTAAAATTGTCTAAGTAATCCTGGTTTTGTATAATTTACATGGGATTGGGATGCATGGATAGATCCCAATTATATATTTTATGATCCTAGGACGTTATGAATTGTGATCATCTCATGTACATCACAATCTACATTGCTGAAGAGCAATACTAGATGAGAATAACTCGTCAAGACACTTCAAAACATTTTTGATATGATTTTTTTTTATCATCTTAGGAAAAATACAAAATTCATAGAAGACATGTTTTTGATGAAAGTAATAATGATTCTCACAGGGGTGGAGCCAGAGGGGGGCACCTCACCCCACCTCCCCCCCCCCCCTCTGGTGGGGCTCCTTCCAAAAAAGTCCTCATATTTTTCTGCAAACCATACCCCAACATGGAATAATTAATAAATAAATAAATAAATAAAATACACATTTTTATTTGAAAAATTTTTAAAATGCAACAAATTTTCACAACACTCTTTTTTTTTTTAGTTGAGATTCATCTCAGAATAGATATATTTTATTTTTATTTTGACCAATGACATACTGATATTTTAATTTATTGTAAAAATATTGTGAGATTTTGTGATTTTACTCAAACAACTCCTTCCACTTTAAACAAGGAGTCTGACACAAAATAAATGTCATTGCCACCAAACCTTTTTAGACTTTTGACTAATTTGGCAACTTCTATCCTTTTTCTTTTTACTTTTACAAATTTCTTTCCTTTCATTTCAATTTAACCACGTGGAACTCAAACTTTACACAAAATAATAATAATAATAATAATAATAATAATAATAATAATAATATCTTGTATGGCACTAAAGTAGTAAAGCATCCATTATTTATTTTTCCTTCATTTCTTGCATTTTCATAGTTTCAAATTTTGATTTTTGTCATAAATTCAAAATTTAAATAATTAGAAGAATAGAGAAAGAAAAGTTGAAAATTATTTTCTCAATTTATTTTGAGGAATCAAATTAAATGTCTAAACTTGATGTATATAGATTAATCTCTTACTTTGATGATTGATAGTCAGGAATGTTTTACAATTGCTTATTTATTTTACAATTATTTAAATTGTAATAGATTTTGTATGACAATTATTGTTGATTATAATTTTATTATTAATATCAATTAATAATTTAGGCTCTTTTTTATTATTTTTTAATCTCCTCCCCCCCTCCCCACAAAACAAAAATCCTAACTTCGCCATTGGATTCTTACGAAAAATGAAATGGAATGAATAAAATAAATGATAATAAGTTTTTTTTTTCCCCTTATTCCAAAAACTACAACAACAAAAATCATTTTTTACAATTTCATTTAAAAAAAAAATTTGAAGGACGAATAAGATCAGAAAACTCTTCTTCTTTAGCCATATACAAACGACCTAGAGAGTAATTAACCTTGGCTAGTTGGCTTTAGCCCACAGATGATCTCCACATTCCACACTCAGTTCTCTCAATCTAGACAACAAGCACTTTCCTTAATGGTCTTCTCTGCAAACTATTGCCAACATAGTAGAGGAGCTTCGCACTACTACATGCCTGCATCAAAGTTGAGCTTTACCATACCCAGTGGAGGAGTCCAGATTTCCCCCACTCTTCAATTCATGCAAAACTCCCTCCCAAGCCTCTATATATAGGCTTTTAAGATATTCAAGAATGATAGGATCAATCTCCTTAGCTCCCAGATTTGCTTATTTCTCAACATCCATAACATGTAAAAAACTAAAACTACGTAGTACAAAAAGTTTACAAACTCACATGGCAATGAATGTGATTAGTGTTGTGGGCTTTAGTTGGCTTAATCAATAAAGTTTCTTATCGTTGAATAAGATATGTAGGGTTCGAATCCTGCTTACACCAAAAATTGATTGACGTTTTAGCTTGATGATAAAGAGTAATCATCATAAAACGAACGCTATATAAAAAAAATAATTAATGTGATCCTATAACCAACATCAATATAATATATATTTTTTGTTAATTACTTTTTAATAGTAGTGTGTTTAAAAATTTATACAATATTTTCTAATTCTAAACTTATGTTTTAAAATTTATAGTCTCCCTATAACATTTTCCAACATACAGTTGCATTAAGTAGTAAGTTATGTGTAATTGTATCCTTTAGAGATATCATAAGAAGTTTAGTAGCATTTAAAAGAATGTTGACCCAATGACTAATTGTTGGATTATCTAGAGCTCGTTTGGTAATATTGCTCTAATAACGTTTTTTTTAAGTGTTGTGAAAATATGTGTGGGTAAAAAAGTGTTATGAAAATACGTGTTGTGTTGTTTAATCAATGAAAATTGTTGCTCATACAACGTTACCTAACAGACCCCTATTTTGCGAAATTTAAATGATCAATTAGACATTGACTACACAATTTGAGTCATTGTACATATAGTAAGAATATATGTTCAAGTGTTCCTTCTTAACATTGCAAAAGGGGCATCTATCATCCTCAATAAGGATTCGATGCTTTGATCGACTAGTGAATTCAGGGTAACTTTCCAAATAAACAATTTTAAATCTCTAAAATGAATCTTTGAGCTCTACAACTATAAGCCATCCATATGCTCTTTACAGACTGTATTAAAGAGATTGAATAAGATTCACTGCTAATTTAGTCTAGAAAGAAGGATTCACCAATAGTTACTAGATAGAGGGGGACTACTCTTACTATACTCTCTCTGCGTATCTTGCTGTCTGCAGAAACAAATCTTATAAAACCTCCCACCACCCACATGATGTGTGACGCAGAAAGGTCTTCCACAAAGGGACCCATCGCTGAACGGTCCAAGTGTCCATAAGTAACCCTACCCAAAAAAAAAAGAAAAAAAAAAAGAAAAAAGAAAAAAAGAGTAATGTTAAGGGCACAAAATTTTTATAACAAAGCATAATCGTTAGTCTATTACTATCTCTTATCTCAGAATGTTAGCGTCTTAGATGGTAATTTACTACTGATTCTTGTCTCGGCCGTTATTTACTTTATTTTTTCAAGTGTTAATAACATTTTATTTGTTGAATTTTGTTATGAAACTATTGTGAAAATGTAACGTTGTTCAACTTTATTTAAAAAAAAAAAAACACAATAATCATGGGGAGTCTCACTAGGTGTGTGCCCCTCCCACGTGCCGACCTGCCCTAAGCGTGGGCTGCTCATGAATACAAAAGTGGAAGGCTTTTTTGTACTAGGGGCCGACAACCTAGGCCTACCAATAAAGCCTAAAATCCATCTCCAGGGAAAAAGACCCCCCCTTAACCCAAAAACCCTCAACGCACGTGCGACTCTAATTATTACACAACCCATTCACACACATAACCCTAGAAAAAAAGAAACCCCTAGAAAAAGAAAAAGTCAATTTAATTTTTTAAATAACCAAAAAGATGAGAAACAAACACTGCACAAGAAGTCAAGAAGGAACACACAAAAAAAAATAAAGAAGAGAAAAGTTACTCTACTCATAGCCCAATAACGTGATCCGTTATATTTTCCTCATGATTAGGCCTTTTAGGACCTTTTCATATAACGGAATGTCACCCACTGTTTTTCTTATCTTCAAGCTTCAAAATATTCACCAAATAGCCCTTTAAACTTGACTTTATTTGCAGTGAGTTTTGAGCCCATGAATGAACAAGAACAAGGGTGTATTGGTCACTTCATGGTTTTTGTATGGTTATTAAACCATTTTGCATGGGAACAATGGGTATAATGGTCACTTGGAAAGGTTGACAAGTTGCTCTCTTTTTCCTTTTAATTATTAAGTCCAAGTTGATAAAAAAGTTCTCAAATTTTTCCCCTTGTATTTTACTATATTATGATAGATTCAAAGGTGTTTCACTTAGGTTGAGAAACAATAAAAATTAAGTTGATTGATTACATTATTAAATTCTACTAAATAAAATTATATAATGACTGGTGTACAATAAAAGTAATTGATTAATAGAATCATGTTTTAATGTTGAGATGATATAGAAATTAATGAAGTTATACCAATTACTACTAGGCACCATAGTAAGTATGCGTTTGGCAACACTTATTTTTGTCAACTTATTTTATTATTCAGTTTATTTTTACTACTATTTATGGGTCTTATTGTATTTTTTTAGTACTATTCATGGGTTTTAATGTACTATTTCAGCTAATTTTTACATTTATCTATAGTATTTTTAACAAAAAAATTTCAGTTTTAGCAAAATAAGTAAATTCCAAACAGACCCTAAGTTATAAAAAAATGGTTTTTTTTTTTTTTAATCTCTAATTATTTTGTGTGGTGATACTAAAGATGTCACAAATTTTATGACATCAACCTTATAAACTAATGTGTCGACTTTTAAATACAAAATAAAAGAATAAATTATAAAATTTTACTACATCAAAATGGTTTTTTTTTTTTTTAATCTCTAATTATTTTGTGTAGTGATACTAAAGATGTTACAAATTTTATGACATCAACCTTATAAACTAATGTATCAACTTTTAAATACAAAATAAAAGAGTAAATTATAAATTTTGCTAAATAATTATTACAAACTAATATGTCATCTTTACTTACAATACAAAAAATAGTTAAATTTTTTTTATTTATCATGTTGTTAACATAGCCCCAACTAAGATAAGTGTAATGTTATTTCATAAGAAAAGTAGAATTGTATAATATAATTGATTTAAATATAGCCAAAAAAAAAAAAAAAAAACCTATTTAGTATATTGGTATGATAACAAAGAGCAATTATGTCATCGATTTCAAATCTTGTCATATCTGAAAAGAAATATTTATTAGTTTATAACAAAAATTGTATGATTCACGAAAAGTGATTATAATCCGCGAAAAGTGATTTTGCACCGATCACAGTTAAACAGTCTGGTAGATTTACGTACCCAAAAAAAAAAAAAAAGTTGTGAATTATTATTTTTTATCTGACATTGCTGTTTGTTTATATATACCACAAGTTTCTGCTACCCCCACTTGAAATTTTAAACCTCTCTCACCCACAAACCTTAGTCATTTCCTCAGTACTTAACCTTTTTGCTTTCAATGGAAGGCAAAGATCAAAAAGAGTTACAGCTACTCCCAACTCCATACTCATCTGTACGATCTTCTTCTTCCTCATCACACATGTCATCTCGTCCGTTCGATCCTTCTTCGTTCAGATATCGATCATCATCATCATCAAGAACTGTGTCTGATCCCTTTGAAGCCCCAGCACTGGACCTGCAGTTATCAATAAGCGTTAGGCCAATCCAACAAGCATCGGATTGTGTTCTTGGAGGCCCCATTTGCGGCTACGATGAGGATGAAGTGAAGCCGGAGACAACAAAGACGTGTGTCGAGGCAATGAAATGGCAAGCGGCGGAGCAGATTCGATTGGCCGCGATAGAGAAGGCTTATGCAGAGAGGGTGAGAGAGCTTACAAGGAGAGAAATGGAGATTGCACAGTCTGAGTTCGCACGTGCAAGGCACATGTGGGAGAGAGCTAGAGAAGAAGTAGAAAAAGCTGAGAGAATGAAGGAAAGGGCAACGCTGCAGATAGATTCTACGTGCATGGAAATCACTTGCCAGTCTTGCAGACAAAGGTTTAGGCCTTAGTGCTCAATGATATATATATGGATTTCGAGTATTCATGAAAAACCCGAGTTTGTTTTGAGTGGGAGTTTCGTGTACTGAGTACTTTTTTTTTTTCTTTTTTCTTTTTCTTTCTTTCTTTCTTTCTTTCTTTTTAATGTTTATGCAGATCTGGGTATTGGGTTTCTGCAATTTGGTCTTAACAAAATCATATATAAGGTTAAAGATAAAGCAAACAATAAAAGTAGCAGAAGCTTGAACTTGGTGATCGATGCCCTTTTCTTCTTTTTCATCATGATCTGTATGCTGCTGAATAATTATTACAATAAAATGTTGCCACAAATTTTAAATACTCCTATTTCTGTTTAGACTTGTGTGTAGCTTGAAGCACTTGTTAAACAATTTGTACTTAAAGATAAAGATCATATGTATTGGCATAAATATCAAGTACTTCAACATGTTATTTCACACCCATATGATAACACACACGGTTTTCTAAGTAACAGGATCAGAAAAGTTGAAAAAACAAAAAGCTGTTTTAATTCATCGTTGGTCTTGATGACAACCGTTCCTTGATTCAGCAGTGACAACTCAGAAATTTGATACCGTTTAGTTGTCTGAGTCATTGACAATTGTTTTGTTGTGGTTTCCTTTTTTTCCTGTCATGTGATTTTCAATCATTTCTTAGTACCCAGATATACGTACAAAGCTAGCTGTAGGGTGCAATAGATACACAACGTGTGATTTAGAAATCCTTTGAGTATGCTCTAAAAACAATTTAATTTCCTGACTACCGTATAAATAATTCATCTGACATGAGATAGAGACCGCGGATGATTAGATTTTCATCCCAATATCTGGAACACATGCTAGCACAAATGTTTGCATGGACACCATATAATTAGAAGTAAATGAGTTTCTAAAAATGTGTAGCTACTTGAAAATTGCCATGGTTGATAGGCTGACTTTTCTGATATCTTGGCTTGTATCATGACCAAATTAAGAGATGATATGCTGATATGATTATCCCCCTTGTAAGCACAGATTAATTTCATGGAATTGTAAAGATACTACATGATTGGCAAAGTTGGCAGCTTGCCATATTATTTGGTGATTTATACAATCTAGAACCAACACATTTTCTCTTTAACCATTCCATGATTTAGCTTAAATATTATAAATATAAAAGTGTATCTAATGTTAAATAACGTGACATTTTGTATGTCGGTAGGTCTAAGAAATAAATTTTTAACCGTGAAATAAACTCTTTTCGTTTCAAGATGAGCTTATTCCAACATTGAAAATATATGACACAATCAAGAGTTAAATCAGACCCTTTAAAATCAAATATAAGGCAAATTAACAGTTAAGAAAAAGTATCAGCACACCCAAATATACTTTAACATATGATCATTTGCTACTAATTAAACAGCTGCATCCTGAATTAGCTAGAGTTTGTGAAACAATTAAAATTTTGAAAGCTACTGCAACTCTAGGCCTATGTCGACACTGCCTCAACAAGTCAAACATGGTGGTCAAGTTGGGAACCTTGACTTGATAGAAAGGCAAATGAATCAGAACAAAAAGCGAGTAAAATTCATCAAGAACAAGACAGGATAGCTGTATTCACTTGTATTCAACTTCTTAACTTTTGCTCATCAGAAACCAAACACCCACTACCCATGTCTTGTGATGCAACACAAAAGAAACATTTTTGGATAGGATGACTCTGCTAAAAGCATCAATCAGAGAGCAGTGAGCAGTGCTCCTTTTCTAGTTGTCGCGAGAATAGCATTAGCTTGATTTGTCAGCAACCTCCAAACATATTACTCAAATACAGTTAATCAGTCAAGAAGTGGCTTCAATAATACACAATTTGATTCTTTGATGAGGTCATGACATAATCTAGTGGGGCAATGGATCATAAAGTCTCAACATTAGGTCCTTCTGAAAAGTACATTTGGGTGCAGCTAAGAAAGCATGGGAAGAGAAAAAAAAAAGTGATTCTGATCTAACTATTTATTAGTATATATATTTATATATAGTCATATCCTTAATTTGGTAGCCAGAATCTTCTTAACTGCCAATCTTAATTAAGGTTCTAAAGACAACTTAATTTCTCCCCTCCTAACCACTGGTGTTTTCTTGCTTCCACCAGCAATTGTTGCTAATATAACTTCAAAAAGAAGTTAAGACCACCCTTTTCATTTGTTCAATGCTTGTGGTTTCAACAAGATCAATCTGTTCTAGTCCTTTTTAATCCTTTTTCCTTTTACAAAAACAACAATCAAGCATTAGTTTCAAAATTTTTGGGTCGGTTATGGATTATCAACAAATTAGTCTGGTCGACCATATGTACTCTTTTTTGCTGGTCATTTTATTGAATCGAAACCATACCATTTGTTATATTACTTCCTTAATGGACATATCAAAGTTTACAACTTCTATTAATGTCATTTTTGTCTTCCTCTATCTTTTTTTACTTCCCAACTTGAAACAAGTCATTCATTGTAATTGGTGCATTAATTATTTTCCTCTAAAATAATCAAAATATCTCAAACGACTTCCTCTCATACTTTAATACAAGAAAATTTCTCTTGTTATTATGTGTGCAGATTTTGAATGATGTCCTTACTAGCTAGCTTTAAACCACAGTTTTATATGATCAAAATCTTCAAAAAGGTGTAAGGAAAATTACAGTTTCTCAAAAAATGAGTGCAGTTTGTTCTATAGGAAACCTAGATAACTGTGTATGTACTGCTCTCCACTGAAAAAGTTGGATGTCATTGATAGAAATTTACAACCTTGACTGGTAACATAACATAATCACTGTGGTGAGTTCATATGGACTCACAACATCAGCAGAATCTAATTCATGATAAACTGCACTCCGACATATGACCAATTTCATCATGGATACCTTGTCTTTTATCTTTTATTTGATTACAATCATAGAAATGCAAGAACCATCAATTCTTTCAGAAAGTTGAAGTGCATGATAAAGATGTAGGACACACTAGCTGAGTTATCAAAGTAGTCATCATGACAAAACCTTAAAATTTGTCTTTTTTCACGTTGTCCACATATGATCGTCGAGTGATACTGTTTGTTCTAATTGAATTGCAAAGAATAATATGTTAACTCATAAATCCATCACTATAAGTAATTCTTGGAGGAGAATTACGTTTAATTTTGACTGTAAATCAATGTCTGAGAGTCTAAATTATATATCAGGATTTTCTCAAGTCACCTTCACTTTATCCGACAAACAAATCTTTGCCAAACTCAGAGATAATCAGTGGGGAACCACATTCATGCATATCATGATTTTCTATGACTACACGGCACAAACAATGTATTCTTGCCCATAGAGAAGTCTATAATTTCTTATTTGCTTTAGAGATGAATATTGGTGGACTAAATCCTGAGATAGATATATATATATATATATATATATGTATAAATTAACAGTTTCAATATTTATTGATGTATGATAGGAGATGAGAATCCAATTCATCTGAACTCTAAAGGACAGTGTCAATGCTTTTCAATTCAAAGTTGGAAATTAAAATTTGGACAGGAGTGGTGAGCAACTATTTAGAATTAAGAAGGGACAAAAATTGGTGGAGTCATGGTATCATGTGAGGATTCACAGAGTTCAGCTATGATGATATATAGTAATTATTGAAGAGGTGAGATAAAAATTTTGAGGTAAACAAAAGAAGAAAAAGAGAGGCCTGTAAAAAAATTATGTAGTTTTATAAGTAATAGATTAGATTAAATTAAATTACGAAGTTTCAAAAAATAACAAATAAAATTATTTACTTTCAAAAATGTAAGAAATTAACTATGAGGTTTCATAAAACAAACAAATGATATTTTTAGATAACAGAATGATCAAGAATGTTCAATTAAGTCATTTATAAACCAATCAAGAGGAAAAGTCTAATGACTTTTGAATGCATAAAGTTTAGATCATGGTGGGACTAAACTCTTGCTGTCACACCAATGCGAATCCCACCATTTCATTAATTATAGTAGACTTTAATAGCAGATGTTGTCTAGGTTCTTTATGATCTTTTCAACCTAAAAAGCTAAAAGGATAAAGAGAACCATGACATTTATCATTCTAGCTAAGAATTTATTATTCATCAGAAAAAAAAAAAAAAGAAAAAAAAAAGAAGGAAGCCCATACTTATCATGGAAACAACATGCTTTCCAGCTGCTTGTGTACCAATTGAAGTAAGAGAAAATAACGTTTCACACTCGTTGATATATATACACACAATATTCATACTTTCTCTTTTTGTATTCACATTTTTTAATGAAAATTTACATTTAACATGAGATTGATGATGTCTATAGAAAATATATATTAATAAATGTGAGATAATCAATGCCCTTTTTACTCATATACCCCAAAGTAAATTGTTAGTCCATATATGTGATAGAAACCAGAGATTTTTTATTTTTTATTTTCTTAAAAAAAAATGTGCGAAAGTGGTTGCGATGCATTTTATTAAGCCTGAATCTCTCAGCCACATGCAACTTGCCAATAATGATTGCTATTAGGTATCAGTCCTAAAAAGAAGCTAGCCAGTAGCCAATATACAATGTCGCTAATTATTGCTAAGTTTCTATTCTTTTGGAACAAACTCATCCAGTACTTCAAGCAATCTTTAACTTTGACTGTAATATGATCAAATATTAGGGTAAATTCAGAAAATCTGAATATGTATCATAAAGATCATAATCTTCCAATTAGGACAATGAGTCAGGAGGTTTGCGCCCCACAACTTATTATACTTTTTTGATGATTTTTTTTAGTTTTTATTTATTATGGATTGCACCCCCACAATTTATAGCTTCCAAAGATTCATGACCACTCTCAAGAGGTTGACTTAGTAGTTCCTAAGGTTTTTTGATATCTATGAGATTTTGGGTTAGAAACCTCTTGGCAGCATCTTGAAGCCACCCCCATAAGATTCATTTTTGTAATAACCTGGTGTGTGTGAAACAAGAGACTGTATATATCCAAGGAAATAGTAAAATATTTGTAAAGGTCTAGATACCATCATTTATAAAATAAATAAATAAGAAGATTCATGATCATAAATATAAAATTATTGGAAATTCGATGATACATAAAAAGTAAGCATGCTATAATTGTAGACAGATTACTGATGCCAAGTTATAGCTCGAGGCATAAAGGAATACATATACAGATAAGAAAATGTTTCATGACATGAAATAACAACTCTATCTAAGAAAGAACTCAAATCATACATAGGTATAAGGTGACAGCCATAATTAATAAGTAATTCTCTCCTTGATCATATTTTCTGATTCAAGCATCATAGCTTTTTATCACGTGGTTAGTGTAGCACTCCGAGGTTCTCTTATTGTTGGCAGGCATCTTGTGGATCTATACGTTATATAACCAAATGCATCTACAATCAACATTTTTGGTTTATTCAGTCTAAAATTAAAATGTTTATAGGGCTGCAAATGAATTAAATTGTTTATGAAAAACTTGAATTTGGCTTTGAAAATTGGAAAATGCTTATTTTTGTTAAACAAACCAAGCTCAAACATTATAATAAATGTGTTCATAAACAAAACATGAGTCTTGATTTAACTATATAAATATTATATTCTTATATGTATATTTGTTTTAAAATATATTGATATAGACATGAGAATGGATTGTGTAAGTTTATAAATAGGTCTATATGATATCAAATTATTATTTGTAGTTTATCAATAATATAAACAGTCTATCTAGTAAAAATTCATAGATTTATGAAATGATAAAAAGTTTTAGTCATGATTTACTATATATGAGAAAAGAATAAGTTAATAAAGTATCTCGTGAACAAGTTTGAGCTTGTTTGACAAGTAAACAAATAAAAATTGAACATGTAATCTTTTGGAAATGAACTTGAGCTCGGCTCGCATTCAAAATAAAATTAGGTGTTTGTTTGAAATAGAGGGGGATGAAGGAAAGGAGAAAGGAGTAAATGAACAAGTTTGAACTTTTAATACTAGCTTAAACCTTTACTAGCCAATTTAAGTGTAACCAATTAATAGCAAACTTCTTCATGTTAGAAGCAAATAAGAATGAGCATATGAACTTACAAGAGCTAAAGATATGTGACATTTATTTATTTATTTGATAATTCAATAGTTGGTGGATTTCTAGGAAATTCAAACTAGCAGAGAGACAATTTCAAGCTTCTTGTACGTGATTAAGGATAAACAAATAGGGTTGCAAGCAAATCAATCTAGCCCTTTTATTCTTGGAAGCTACTTGTTAAAAAAAAAAAAAGTCTTTAAGTTATTTAAACTTAATAATTACATACAACATAGGCTTTTTTTTTTTTTTTTAATTTTTTAAAAGAGGCAGAAATTAGATTAAAACAAATTAAAAAGCACAAAGCTTAGGGTATATAACACCTCAAGCGTCAACTAAAAACTAATACAAAATACTAGGGAAAGCTCATTACTTAGCCAAAAGATCCGCGCATATTTGATATATTACTTTCTCTACCAACAATAAATTTCCTTTGGAAGTTAGGAATTGGCGGGAATTTTAGTTGCTACGAAGGCGCATACAGAAATTGCGCTTTTAGCTTTTTAACGGCTGTAACCTCGAAACAAAACACGCTAATACAAATAGCGTATTCGTGAATAAGTTAAGTAAGTTATATTTTGGCGCAGAACCGTTTCAGTGACCCGAACCCGAATTCCAAAACTCCGCAACCCGATTCTCTTTCTCTTCTTCTTCTTCTTCTTCTTCTTCTTCTTCGAATTCCGTTTTTCGTTTTCAAAATTTCCCAATCTTTCAGAGAGAGAAGCTTCCGTACGATAATGGAGGAAAAATCGAAGGCGCAGAAACCAAACCCTAACCCTAACCCTAAAACCAGTACTGCGAAGAAGAAAAAGAAGGAGAAGAAGAGTGAGTACGAGTTCTGCAAAGTGTGCAATCTGAACCACGATCAAGGCCAGCGACACAAGTACTTTCCGAGCCACAAGAGTTCGCTGTCGAACTTTCTCTCTCGGTTCCAAGCCAAGCTCTCCGACGTTCGCTTCTTCCTCAAGAACCCTAGCCCTCTCCGTCCTGAGCTCGCCTCTAAAAACCGGCTCTGGTGCGTCTTTTGCGACTCCGAAATTGACGAGATCGGCAGCTCCTTCGCCTGGTACTGCTACAGTTTCTGTTTTAGCCAGTTTTTGAATTATTTTATTAAATTCCTGTTTGGTTGCTGAGAAAATCAGAGGAAAAGAGGAAAGGAAGTAGAGTTTTATAAAATTCTATGCATCTTGTTTTGGTTTTATGAGGCATTGTAATTATGAGAGACTTACGGAATTTATCGCCGAATTATAGTGATTTTTCCAATTCTAATCATCCAAAAAACTTTAATAGTATTGTTAAATTCATGTTTGGTTGCTAAGAAAAGAGAGGGAAAAAAATGAAAGAAATTATAGAGTTTTCGAAATTCTATGTTTTGTTGTTTCAGTTTAGTGGAGGTTTTGGTTTTCTAAGGCTTTATAACTGTGAAAGAAAATTATAGACTCAATTGAATTTATTGATGAATTTATTGTTGAATTTGTAGTGATTTTATAGTTGCTAAACTGGTCGTATATGGTTTCAGAATTCTGCATTTGATTACGTGCTTTGTGTTTCATTAACAGTTATAATGCGATTAATCATCTAGCAAGTGCTGATCATCTGAAGAATTTGAAGCATTTTTTGTGGAAATATGGTGGTGGAATGGACCGCGTGGATGCTTTTAGGATTTTGGAAGCTGATGTAGCTAAGGTACTTAGTTATAGTAATTTCTATTCAACAGTTTTTGGACATTGTGTAATAGTTTTCGAGATAACTGAATTTCTTCAAAATCGAAGTAAAGGGTCTAATACTCGGTTTCAGTTAAGGATGGATTATTAATTGGCGGGCATTTCTTTTGTGACTGCAGTGGGAGAAGAAGTGCATTTCTTTGAAGAGCGACGCTGTCTCCTTGAGTCAAGGAGCTATTGGACCAGAAATTGGACCTTTGAATGATATCCACAATGAAAACAATTATGGAAATATTGATAATTTTGAAAATAGTAGTATCCAATCTGTTAAATCAAGTCTTTCAAATGGTGTTATGCCTTTACAGTATTATACGAATGAGTATCAGGTATCCCATTCAGGACTCTATGAAGCCACAAATGTTGGCATGTTTGCGCATGATTTTGGCTCTTTTTTACCTGCGGAGACATGCTCTGACACAAATTTATGGAATTTGAAGGATATAAGAGGTAAGCATATATTTTGTTTATATTGCCATATTTTTTTTCATTTTTCTTTTCCCAGCTTGAGTTATTTTGTTTATGTTGTGGTGGAGCCTCTTGTCAAATGAGAATCCTTATGGTAGTTTGTGTTACCTGCTATGTGCTTTCATTGTGACTCAGTTAACAGGAATAGCCAATGTTCTTTTCCTTACAACAGTTATAGCTCAGCTGATGGCTCTTTCAGTAATGGAAGGGTAAGTTTTCTAAACTGGAGATATATTAGTTCTTATTTCATCCATCATTGAGTTACTTAGCAAAAATATAAAAAAGACTTACTAGGCACCCTTTAGTGAAATGTGTTTTATTTTTATTTTTTTGATAGGTAAATGAGACACCCTTCAGTGAAATTTCATTGATGCCTACCCATCGGGATATGATAGGATTGCCTCTTCTCTGGAAATGAACTAGAGAATGGTCTGAGAGAGTGAAGGGAAAGCATTTTGATTGAATGTGTCAATAGCTTCTGTTTACTTGTCTTTTAATGGAGACTATCCTCCACTGCCTTAAATTTCTAGGAGTGAATAATACTCTATGTACATGGGAGTGATATCATTCTTGTTTACATGTGCAAATAATTGCTGATTTTGTACCATACATGCATTCTTATTATGTTGCATTTATTCAACAAATAATAATATTTCATGCTTCACAAACTGATGCTAACATTGGGGCTAGTAATTTGCTTTAAATTCTTGTAATACACTAAGCTCTTAATGCTTACAAAATCCAAATATCAGGTTGCAGTAGGGCAGGGTAACTCTATATAGTACTTGTGTATGTTCAGGTATAGCATTATATCACATTTTGGAAGTCTGCTGGTAGCCCAATGTTCAGCATGACTATTAGTATTGTATTTTTTTTTTTTTATAATGTAATGGTATTTTGTACTAATGTCCTAACAGTGAAGATTTCAACTTTTAACTTCTTTCATGACCTGCCTATATATCTATAACCCTCCCCCCCCCCCCCCCCCCCCTTTTTGGGCACTTTCTGTTCATATGTACTTACAACACCTTTAAACATTTTTATATAGATGTACCAGGTGCATGAGGATGAAGGAATTGTAAAAGGAGAAAGCAGTTCTCATGGTACGAATATTTGACTTCTTGTTCTTGTTCTTGTTGTTGTTTTTTTTTTTTCTTCCTTCTTCTTCTTCTCATGCATCTTTTACCTAGATACCACTTGAATTCATCATTTGAGTCTCAGGTGTTCTTAGGATTGAAGTTATTGGCATATAGATTTCTGGTTAGCTTAGTGAACAAGGATTTTGGTGGAGTGATACTTTATCTTACAAATGTTTCCCCTTATCTTGTGATTCTTTTTCTTTAGGTTTGCAGAATCTCACTCGAATTTCTACCTTGGCCCCTGAAGAGGCTAGAGGTAATGTGCATACTGGAGCGCCTCCCCCCTGGTTGGAAGCAACTGAAGCAAGCCAGATCAATGCTCCACTAAAACCAGCAGCAGGCAGCCTTGTGCCTCTTAATAAGTCAGGGAAGTCCAAAAAATTGAACCCAAAACGGGTTGGAGCTGTTTGGGCAGAAAAGAGAAAGATTGAGCTGGAAATGGAGAAGAGAGGAGAGATTGTGAAGAATGATTGTGATGCTAACTGGCTTCCTAACTTTGGTAGAGTTTGGCAATCTGGTAGCCGAAAAGAATCTAGAAAAGAATTTGAGATAGAGAAACAAAAATTGCTCAAGCTTGGGAGTCAATCTGAAATGCCAATCGAGATACAACCTTACATCAGCAAGCGAATGGTGAACTTCACATTCTCACATACCATATTTTAGGTTTTAAAAATTTTTGGGCTTCTAGTAAGGTTAGGTGATGGAAATATCTTGTTGTTTCATGCCATGCTTATTGCTTCAAGAATTAAGAAAAGAACTGATGTTTAGCTCTGTCCTTAGTTATTCGAAACCTTATATTAGAGTTTGTTGCATGTAGTTTGGGTGATTTTATGCATATTTCATGATGATAATAATAATAATGAAAACAGTTTCTTACATGCAAATGCGTGCGCACGCACACACAAACCCTTAAAATAAATTAAAATAGTTATACTAGATTTTGTGTTTTATGATTATGAATGGAATTCCTAAGGCTAATGCTTTTCTTTTTTCTGGTCATCTTTGCAGCGAACAGAAGCAGGTGAATGATTATGTCAGAGCTAAAAATGCTAAGCATCAATATTCCTTGTGGCTGTAATGTTAGGGAATCACTATGTGTATATCTTAGTCACATCTCCCCCATGCCAAGTTTTGATTGTAGATAAATGGAGCCACAATCTTGCAGGAAAGGTGGGAAGCTGCATTGGTTCAATACAGCCCAAAATGGGTAATGCATATACTAGGCTATTGTACCCAAAAAGAAAAAAGAAAAAGAAAAAGGGAAAAGAAGTGCAGTCTGTTGAAACTTCATATCATAATTTGTGATATTGGAGGCATTTAGTCTGTTTGCAAAATGCACTCAACATGATTTTTGGGTATGTGGTAATTTTATTTTTTTGGGTAACATCAATATTCCCATCTACAAAGTACATATATAATTGATGTGTTCTTGAGCTTTCACTGCTTCCTTGATTTTTGGAATACAACAAGCTACTTGTGCTTTGAAATGTTGCATATATTGCACATTCAGTCTTTTATGTTGATGTACTCACATGGCAATGAAACAGGCTGCTGAAATAACTTCATATTTTAAATTACTCTCTGTTGCCTTGAACGGTTTGCAGTCCAAAAATTGCATGGATCTTATCCCTTGATTGGCATGCTCTAGGGTGGTACAACAAAATTGCCACAGCACGCTGTTTTCATACTTTTGCAATTGCATAATTTTGTTGCTTTGTGCTCTCACCTATAAGAAAAAAGAATAAAAGAATGCTCTTACTCTATGACAGCAGTTTTAGCAGGGCAAAATGTTGTAGAATTTAATTGACCTCTGATCCTGAAAATCCACAGTTTCCCTTTGGAAGAAACTAAGTTCTCATCACATAGAAACTCCCAAGAAAACCACTTTTCAATCATTCGATTGACGTCATGTATGACTACATCTGTCATATTTCCAGCTCTTGCTAGTATACTAGCAGTATAGATTGTTCCCATCCTACCTGGTGCCTCTGGTGTATCCCCACTCGGTCCATCCACCACTATCACATCCCATTTATGCTGATATACTTCTTGTGGTAAATTTGTCAACTGAAGCCGGCATTTTGATACTTGAAGCAGTCCTGAGCTAGGCACACAGGCTGGATTCTTCCTTGCGTGCTTGAGCAGTTTGTAAGCCTCTTTTCCAGGTATATTGTATCCAACCTTGTAAGCTTGAGTGCTGTTTGAATTGGCTTTGATTGTGCGTAGCTTGTTAATATCATCCTCTATAAAAATGGTGGTGCCACCTGCATTGATTTGTGAGAGGTACAGGTATTGGGGTTCAAGCCCAAAAATGAGGAGGTTGCAGGGGGCTTTATGGGCAACAAGGGTTGACAGGAGTTGAAATTCTTTTTCTGTAAGCACGATGGCATTGGCAGAGGTTTTTGGTTGATTTGTTGAGGAGCCTGGTGCATCTGTGTGCCGAAGAATAGTGGGTAAAGCAGGCAGTGGAGGCGAACTGGATGATGTAGTGAAGAATGTGATTAAAAGAAACCTGATGATGGAGAAGCTAGATAGGATCATGATGACTGCCGGGATAAGTTTCCTCACGTTGATGTTCATCTTTTTACGCCCTCTGCAATATTTGTAACAGATTGCTAGATTTTGTTGTGACTCAGGTGAGAGTGGTGGAGAAAATTGAACTATAGGAGTTGAAAGTGAACGGCAGTAAGGCACTTCTGGGGGCATTGTTTTACTTGTTCTCTTTTTCTTTCAGTAGTATCACAGCTATCATCACATACTTCACATCCCCTTTTTACAATTTGATGATGGTTTTGTTTATCTAATGTAGCCCCTTGGAATCTTCTTGAGTGACAAAGAAGGAAAATGGTTTGCTTTTGTTTCAAGTGTTACGTTTTCTATTTATTATTTTTAAGTTGTCACCTTGTTACCTAATTGCTTGTGATTGCACTTTGCGATATCAAAACTGGCTACGTGTATATATCCCTTTGGAAAAAGAAAAACAGTAATAATGAGTTTGGTGCTTCAATCATTTTAAAGGGATACTGACTTGGGACTTGGAATTTTCTGAGATGAGAGATTGGTCCATATTTTTTTCATTTTCTTGGTGTCGTTTGGTAGTGTTGAGTGAAGTATAAGGTGGTTTATGAGTAGTTGTAAGGCCATTTTCAATCAATTTTGACTTTCTCAGATCATTTTCATACTATAATTATAAATTGGAGTCTGACTGTTACGGATTTCGGTATTGGTGGCCATGAATGTTTAGATTTCTAGCGTAGAATATTGATATTTTTTTATTGGATAATGAAGAGGTCTATAAATCAAAACATGGAAACGTAAAAATGAGGTATAGAAAAAACATAGGATTCGGGTTTGCTTAGGTTTTAAAACAAATTAATGTCGGTGTTTATGAAACCCTTGGTGCTTTAATGTAGTTCTTGTAGAAGGTATCTGTTACTGTTTAATGGAGAAGTTGTATACTGTTTGCGGCAGATAATCCTATAGCTCGAACCCTTTTCCCCCTAGACCCCCAAGCACTTTGTGCATGGGAAAGCATCAATTCAGCTACAAGGCCTTTGGCGGCTCTTAGTATTTTTAATATATTTATACATGAGATAAAATTCTACTCTAGTCTAAGTTAAATGTACGTGTGTGAAGCTCCTTATTGAAGACTTAAAATTTGGTCTTTGCCTCTCACATTTCACAAGCACTTATACTTGTGAAGTGATTATCATACCAAGAATGCGCAGTGGTGCCTTTTAGTATGTTAACCTCTCACAATTGTGGTTGTGAAGCACAAATGTTGTGAGAGGGATGTGCATGAGTTAATTATTAGCTTCAATGGGCATTTAGGGGTCTAAATGATGGACATTCTTCCCCATTTTGACTCAAACCACAGAGTTTAGGACTTAAAAACCCTTAATTGTGGAGACATTTTAGAGTTCAAAGGTTGAGTGTTTAATTGTATACATGCTTGATTTTAGCATTTTCAAACCAAACGGCGTTTAGAATTAACGACAGGGCGTTTAAGGTCCAAGCGGCGGACCATTTATACTGACACACACTAAGGGATAGAGCCAGGATATTGATTAAGAGAGGCCGAAGTATGGAAAAACATTTCATGAAATACAATGATTCATTAAAATTTCATGATTGCTCATCAGACTTTATTTTTTCTTTTTTGAAATGTTAAAAAAAGGGCTTCTTGTTAGAGTTCATTTGTTGTTATTTGGGATAGTTTTGTTATTGTTCGGATTATTTTTGTTATTGTTTGAGTTCATTTTTATTATTATCAGACTATTTTATGGTTCAAGGGGTTAAGAATTATGTTTGGTCTAAGGCTCAAATTCTAAATCAATCTTAAATATATCTACATTTTTATTATTTTTTTTAGACCTTAAAGGGGGACTAGTATTTGGCTCTGTCCCTGCATACACCACCTGTCGAGGTATTATGATTGTACTTTAAACCAAATCCATGATCACAAACAGAATTTGATGAAATGGCCCCTAACAAAGTGATGCAAGTCCAAACTTCATTTACGACCTAATACAAATGCATACATTTCATGGGCTTGTAGTTGCATTTTCATGGTTCCAACTTCCAAGGCGACAAAAATTGATCCCTTATTTCCACTGCATATGGCAAAAACATGAAATATTGCTTCCAAGGCTACGGGAAGTTTACTTTGGTGGCTAGGTTGGGACTATGTAAGCAAAACATGACTGATTTGAGGTCCTAGTCCTAAGAATGAATGCACAAGTGGCATAGGGTATTTAAATCTTAAGATTTTATGATCTAAAAAGCTCAATGCAATTCAAATCTTAAATAATAGAATGTGGGATCTTATAAGATCCCGATACTTTTTACAATTTTATTAATTTATAAAATTATTGGATTTTTAATTGTTTTATTTAAGTCCACATCTCGTATAAAGGAGAAAATACTATTAAAAAATCTAAAATTTTTATAAGCATAATAAATAAATAAATAAAATAAAAGCACTTGAAATGTCTATGTCTATGATACAAACTCCAAATTAATTAAGGTATTTGATTTTGCTACAATTACCCAAAAGTTCAAACTTTTTAAACAAAGCTAATAATTAACTAAGGTAATATTTCATCTATTTTGCTAAAAACCCCTTATGTTATTGTTTTTTCTTCTTTCAAGATAGAGTATTTGAATAGTAGACACCTATTACTTGTCAAGAGGTTTGTAGCTTTTACTAACACTTTTTGGTGTTTCATACTAAGACGTCTAAGGTACAAATATTTTAAGAATTTTAAAAATATTTAACCTTAAATTTAGAGGAAGACAATCATCTAATATCATATTACTATTTTACCATTAGTTATTTTAATATTTTGTAAAATCTTACTATCTTTGATTTGTTGTACTATACCATCTTAAAGACCTTTTTATTGGCCAACGAGGACTTGGCTCAACTAGTAAGGCTCGAGCACTTTGTCTAACCTACCTAGGTTTGAGTCCCGCTATCAACAGGAGTTGGTTGGTGGGCATCCATAAGGATTGGTTGCATCCAAAAAGGATGGGCTTTAACCTGAGCACCTTGCTTGGGAGCTGGCGTAACCTAGCTAACTCCTATTTTTGTTTCCCAAAAAAAAAAAAAAAAAAAAGACCTTTTTATTGATTTGACTTTTGAGGTTAGATTTCTACTCAAAAATAGAAAGTAACTCCTTACATTTAGAAAGGTTCAAAACCAAGATTCGAGGTTAGGTTCCACTCAAAAATATTACTTACATAAAATATAACAATCATAATAATTGCTATATAGACATAACATTGTCATGTTATATCTAGGGGATTAAACAATACACATAAACCTAAGTTATCTTAGTGGTTAACACGCATGCTATGTAGTTTTTACCACCGCACACTCTTGTTACAATGGTCAGTACTCTACAAGTATAAGTACTTGTAGGGTGTGAGGGGTAAGGATTGAGGTTCAAATCTCCAGGAGGGAACTTTATATACATATACACATAGATTATGCTAGAATATAATTTTTATCTTGTTAAAAAAAAAAAAAAAACACACACACACAATATACATTAGAAAATATTTTGATATATGAGTGCTCACGAACTTCGGCTCAATAAGCATCAAGGGCCGCACAAAGAATATCATTTAAAGATGCTCATTTGTAGATGGCTAATTTGCTGTTTGGTCCACGAGTAAGGTGTGTGCAACCGTGCAAGGGGGCTTCTACAATTATATGACCCAAGAAAATAAGAAAGAAAGGTTGATTAGCCATGTAATTAAACATGCAAGTAGATAAAATTATATCAATGCACCTATTTTTATTATAAAAAAATTGTCAAAAATTAATGCAATAGTCAAATTGGTGAAAGTTTGTGCCGTTTACTGTGGTAAAGTGAAAAACTTTAAGTCAATAAGACAATTACAAGAGACTGATGTTCTTAAACTTGCTCAAAGTAAAATTACTTGTTTCTGCATACACATAAAATAAACCAATTAGTGTTTTGGCTTAATGATTAAGATTAATCGTCATATAATGAATGTCATAAGTTCAAATTCTATCGTATTTATAAATAAAATAAAAAATTAGTGTTTGGTCTCAATGATTATTAAAACTAGTCGTAGACCCGTGCGATGCACAAGAAAATTTGATATGATTATTTTTTATTGGATAATTATTGAATGAATATATTAGATTGTATATTTTTAAAATTTCAATATGTGTTATTTGAAATTATATTTTAAATTAGAAGTTTTTTGTAGTCATGTATTATATATAGTGAGATACATATGAAAACACAATGCAATATTTTTTTAAAAAAAAAAAATTGATAATGTGAGAACTATTAGACCAAGTTGTAACTATGTATACTTTGTTTATTACTATACAGATGTATGCAATTCAACTCTTATAGGTATATTTTTCTCCAAAACATAGATTCACATCTCTTTCTTCCTCACAATTGAAACTAAGTGAAAAAGTAAATAAAGATAACTATGCAATAGGTCATTATCAATAAATCATATTTCATAAAGTGGAAATATAAAATAAAATAAAATGCAAAAAGGAAAAATTCCTTAAGTATCCATACATAAAAACATTAATAGCATAATGATGCTATAGAGTAAATATATTTTATCTTATTCACTTTTTGGCATTTTCAATAAAGATCATCAACTAAGCAAAGTAAAACCTTACCAAAAAAAAGTTCAAATTAACTAAAAATTTGATGGTGGAGACGCTAATTATTTGTAATAAAATGACCAAAATATAAATAACAAAAAGTCAAGAAACTTATAGCAAAATGCTTTCTATACAAAATTCTAGTAGAAGGGAGACTAATAGGCCATACATCCTTTACCTACCCTTTTCTCTTTCTCAAATTCACATTAGCAAAGAAGTATATGAAGCTGAAAACATTGTGAATACATTTCTGTTCAATGGAAGTCTATTGGTAGACATATTCAAATTCCTAACCATGTATAAACTCAAATTTCTATTTAAAAAAGAACTACATATTAACCCAAACCAAAATTCAACCAAAGCTATAAGAGTGAATTGTGATGGGAAATTTAAAAATTACAATACAAAAAAATTAAATAAAAAAACCATCAACCTAAATTAGAGCTATAAGAAAGAACAAAAATTGAGAGAGAGAGAGAGAGAGTACTCACAGTTTTTGTGTGGAAAAAATATGGATTAAATAGAATAAATAATATCAAATTTATACAAAATAAGATGGGGAGAAGAAGAGTCAAAATATAAGAAAGTAAATGATGAAAGAAGTTTAATGGTAAAGTAAAGAGTAGTAGGTAGATAAAGAAGCAAAGGGAGAAGAGAAAGGTTTGAAAAAGAGAAGAAGAGTTTTTTTTTTTTTTTTTGAATAAGAAGATGAAAAGTTTAAAAATTCAATTTTAACAATTACTTGAAATTAGAAAGAAGAAAACGAAAAGTTAAAATCAATTTAGGTAGTTGAATATAATCAAACATTTGCATCTAATGAATAGTAACGCTTGTAATGAATAGTCAATCATGTGCATATATCTACTAAAAAGATAATGAATTATTCAATTTTAACAATTAATTGAAATTAGAAAGAAGAAAATGAAAAGTTGAAATCAATTTGGGTAGCTGAATAGTCAAATATTTACATTTAAAATAAATGAATAGTAACATGTTGAATAGTAACGGAGTGTATTAACAGATTTGTCCATAACTATATTTAATTATTTTATATAAAATAAAATAGAAAAATCATCAAGGAATAATTTTTTTTTTTTTAAGTATGACATAACTAATGAGATGGCTCAACAAGAGTATAACAACATTAAATTCTACGTCTCAATGTAGTAAATTCTCAAAAAAAAAAAAAAAAAAAAAAGCTATAAGGAATGGCATATATAGTTGACAAAGAAGATATATCATATATGTTTAAGGGCAAAATTTGCCAAATAGTATGGTTTTAGAAAAATTTTAGGGAAGCAATACACAAAAGAAGTTACTCCCTCCGTCCCAATTTTTTTGTCCTGTTTGAAAAGTCAAACTTTTTAAGGGAACATCATTTATTGTCTTGTCTATCTTTTAAAAATGTATAAATTTCCAAAACTACCCTTAAAAAAATTTATTAAAAAATTGAATTAGTAAATTAATAGGGTTATAATAGGAACATTAGTAAATTAATGACTTTTATTTTTAGAAACAGGACAATATTTTGGGACATCCCAAAATGGAATAGAAGACAAAAAAAATGGGACGGAGGGAGTATTTAGTTAGTTAGATTGTTTTCGGAAGTCGAGTTTGGGCTAGAAGTCGAGTTTGACAAACTCGACTTCCAAGCTAGACGAAGTAGGATGCATCAATATTACTTGGAAGTTGAGTTTGTCAAACTCAACTTCCAGCCCAAACTTAAGTTTGCAAAACTCGACTTACAAAAACAGTCTAACAAACTAAAAAACTTCAAACATATGCTATTCACCCAATTTTTTTCTAAAAAAGTACTATTAAGCAAATTTTGCCATGTTTAAGCTTTGTAGACCTTTTCAAGCGGAACTTTCCCGGAAAGTACGTTACCACAAACTTCAATGAAGGAAGATACTTGTTCAAAGACTGGTTGATATGAGTCATATAAAGAGAATAAATAGACCATATGGTTAATTATTTTATTTTCCAAAGAGCCATAGCTAATATTTATGGTTATAATAATATATGATTGAGCAGTTAGGTTCAACTGAAATTTTAGGTCCATGCCTATGAATTCTGCTGCATTAGCTGTTCCTAGTCTGGAAGCTTAAGTGCTTAACAATTTTCATACACTGTTTTTAAATTATTCTATAAGGTAGTATTTATTATATATACAGTTTTAATGTCAATGTCCATTATTTATATAACTTGTTTGTAACCTTGTCTTTATGTAAGCTCCTGACTCAGGCATCTCTACATAGAATACACTCTCCTGTCTCTCTCTAAACATTGTTTGTACCGAATCAAATGCAATAGCTTAAAATTTGTTTTGGTTTCTTCTGTAGTGAGAAACAAAACTAAAGTCATGCCTAATTGACCCAATTTAACATATTATATGGGTAAGCACAAAGAAATCTCAAGCAGATGGCAGTGCCAAGCGGAAAATTTGGGTGGTCTTGGAAAATCTTTGAGATTCTTTGCTATTATATAGACTGCAGCAAGTGACATAATGTGTAATGTGAAATAGTAAGAGTCATTATCTTGACAAATGAGATTGTTACATATTCTTTGCATCAATCCTCAGTTTATATAGCTAAACCTTGACAGCAAAGATATTACAAAACAATAGGTACAATAACCTGTTCATAATGCCTTAGCTGGTAGTTTCTTTGTACATTTCATGCTCACTTTTAGTCTTCTAGCAGATTTTGTAAATAATGCCTCCTCTAAGTTGTTAAATTTCTAGGCCATGTCTTCAAAAAAATTGCAATCACCGTGCCCCCGAAAGATTTATGATAGGCTGACCCCAAGAGTAAACTTGACAAAGATTTCATCTTCCTTCCAATTTTCCATAGAAAACAATTGGCAACAAATAGGTCCATTTCCTGCCACCAAACGCCCTCAAAAAAGTCATTTTCCATCCAAAATTTTTAAACTAACAGGGTGACAATTCATCTCCAATTAAATATATAATTTGGGTTTTGTTATCTTTTCATAGTTTCATTTAAAAAATTGAACTTCCCTTTAGTCGGTGGGCATTCTAGCCATACAAAAGGTTTAATCTAAATCCTAAACTCAACCAATGGTTGAGTAACACATATTAATCTTGAATACATAATCTATATTCTAAACCATGGTTATGGTGAAAAATGGTATTACTGATTCAAGGTATCCTGTTTTTCAAAACATTGCCGTTGTCATTGTGCACGTCCCTCAGTTTATAGAATATGTTAATGCCCCCCAATCAAATCCACATCTGCAACAACAAATTGTTATAGTTTATTGTTTAGCAAAAAAAAAAAAATTGTTATAGTTTATTTGGCTTAGTCTTCTCTTCACACCTGCCTTTGTTTGTTCTTCCATATACTTCTTTCAATCTTTCTAGTTGTTTCTTTGGTTTATCTAGCACACCAATGAGTTTGGCTTGTTCTTCTATATTCCCTCTACATCTCTCTTATGTTATCTTTGCAATGAATTCTATTATCTCCTAAATATTTTCCAGCCTAATCCCATTTCTGCAACAAGGTAGTTTTTGTTTTGGCAAGGGAGTTTATAAACACATAACTCCTATTTTCCTCCTTAGATCTTCCTAAGACTTGTATATTTGGTCCATGAACAAATCTTTAGTTTCTTATTCGTGGAGAGAATAATTACCATCGGAAGGAACACTGAAGAACAGATTGTTCCACATGCAGGATCTAAGGTGAGTGCTTTTAATTCAAAACTAAATTTTTTTGTTTGTAAATTTAATTGTCTTACACAGTTCTCATAGCATAAAAGATTCAAATATTCTCATAAAATAATTGGAAACAAATCAGGCGATGAAGGAAAGTAATCGTAACAAGTCCCTCTTTGCTTCCATACACAAACCATCTATAGATAATGGCAGATCAAGCGGTATGATTGTTAAGGTAAAATTCATATTCTTTTCTCCTGTTACAAAAGATTTAAGAGTACCTAATATTATCTCTATGGGATTGGAGTTTTTATTTTTCTTGAACTGAATTTTTGAACTGGAACAGAAAGTGCATACAGTTATACCTGCTCACATTGTGGCTGAAGCTATATCAACAGTCCGCAGTCTTGACCTTAGATGGTCAGGCCCAATTACACCAACAGAAACGCAATATGTTGAACAGTATGTCCTAGCAAAATATCCATAATATGCTGGGTTAGTTGGAGGAGAAAAGATAGACCTCTCCAGTCTTTGCATCAATGAGGAGCCTGTAGAGCCCACGCTTGATGATAGGCGAAAGTCCCCAAGGGGTAGTGTCAGAGACTCTTCCCCCCCATCCTTTGGAAGCAATCATCCTGACTTGGATAGGACCCAGTTGGAGCATTCAAGGTTGCTTGACATTCTCACCAAGAAATCTACCTTTCCCGGAAGTTTTATCTCAATCCCTGAAATCCAAGCTGGAAACAAGGTTTTGAAGCACTGTGGATTAACTGATGATGAGTACCTTGTTCTCTTCACTCCAAGCTACCAGGATGCCATGAAGTTAGTTGGGGAGAGCTATCCTTTCTTCAAGGGAAACTTATACCTGACCATTATTCGTGAAGAAGAAGACTGCATAAGAGAGTATGCTACTTTCAAGGAATCCAAATTGATATTGGCACCAGAGACTTGGCTGGATTTGAGGATCAAAGGATCACAGCTTAGCCAATACTTTAGGAGGAAGTGTAAGCACAGCCCAAAGGGGTTATTCTCTTATCCGGTTGAAGTAAATGGGACTCGTTATTCAATGCATTGGGTTTCAGAAGCTCATAGGAACTTCTGGCATGTTCTGCTTGATGCAGCTGCACCGGTTGTTGGGGAGGATATGTTGAATCTTGCACATCATCAGCCAGACTTTGTGTTGTGTAGTCTTGATAATACACATGCTAGTCCTTCAAGGATCACTTGCCTCTTGGTCAGGAAGAAAACCTTCGACAGTAAAACAGCTCCATCTCAGTCCAATGAGTGAGGAAAAAAAAGTACTTCACTACTATCAGGGCGTTAGTTCTGGCCAATGAATTAATAGTTTTTGATTGACAATGTGTTGTAGAATATGTTCAAATGATCTAGCAATAACAATACATTTTAGCTACTTGGACATTAAAATTTCCTCGGGTACAATCTGTAGATAAATAACCTTAATATGAGAGTGTATTACATATAGATAATGTTTAAGGATCATTACTGATGTTGATCTCTCAAAAAGGTAATCCTGGACTCCCAATCCCAATGGGAGCTTTCCTTTAGATAGGATATTATTTTCAGATAACAAATTCAGACAGTTTCTAGCAATTGAGTTATTATGATTATCCATCTTCTACTTAGGAAAACTTTCATATGAGCTTCTTGAACAAATGCATGATTTTTGTCATAGAAAGTCCCACTACAAGAAGAAAAAAAAAATCCATTTATACTCTTGAAGTCCCTAGTATTACTTATGAACCACACAGGTAATTGAGATTCTCTTTATGCATTTATGATCTGATAATGAGGTTGGGATAGGAAATGTTAGATTTTTTTTATGTGACAGAAAGATAATATGAACCCTCTACATGAAAAACAATATCAATTGTGCTCTTTTTTTTTAATAGAAGAAGAGAAGCATACAAACTATTCCTATGGTACACAGGATGTGTAGTAAAGGAAACAGAACATTAAGCAAAAAGAACACAAATCTAAAAATTCCGAAAATGATTGGATAAAAAGACCACTCATTGCAGTCATCCAATCAAGCAAAGTAAGCAAGAAAAACCGTTTCAGTTCAATGATGGAATGTTCCTCCCCCTCAGAAGTTCTAAGATTCCATTCTTGCCAAATAGTTCACATGATATATTGTGGAATTTCTCCCCAAATTATATGCACAAGAGCTGTGAAGGAGCAAGTGATCCGCCGATTCCCAACTGTCCTCGCACATCCTGCTCAAATTATCCAAAGTGAGAATCTATCCCCTAGCAGTTGTCCAAGTAAAAAAGGCCACTCTAGAAGGAGCTTTCACCCTCCAAATACTTTTCCAAGTGAAGGCATGACTTCTTCCGGTCTTTAGGGCCCTATAATAAGTCCCTAATACTACTTATCAACAACATAGTTAATTGGAGCTTGTCTGTGGACTATATTTATGGTCTAGTTTTGTAAATGGGGGAGAAATTTAGAGTCAAACCTACTACTAGAACCATTTTACTCTCAAAAATCCCTAATACTAATTATTTTAGGAGTGGATTCATATTAATTCCTATAGTTTAAAGTTTTCAAAATAACCCTTAAGTTTAACATTGTTACAAATTAAGCCATATAGTTTTATTAGTTTCAACCAAACTCAACTTTTAAACTATATCAATTTAAACCCTAAATCAAACTCAAAAAATCAATATGCAAATCAAATCCAAAAAAGTTAAGAGTTTAAAGTGATATGATTTTAAAAGTTCAGGGTTTGATTAGAAACTAGCAACACTTTAAGATTTAACTTGCAACAATATGAAACTTTGAGGTTTAATTTAAATCTTTTGAAACTACCCATAAAAATAGTCATTAAAGTATAATTTACCCAAACATGTGGTCATGCTTGTTTTTATTGTTGTATCAAGTAAGGAAACAAAATGTTGTTCTCTAATATGCTTTCCATGTATTAAAAAGAAGTACACGAGCAGCATGTTGAAGGAGATTAGCTTATACCACTTTACTAGCATATCTGTTTCAATCCTACATTGAATATTTCCCATTGCTTGTAATCCTACATAGGTATTGGGGTAATGGAAAAAAGGGGACAATGAAATGTACGAAACACTCATAGAAAGCACATGTACAAAGGCACTCTCTTTTTTTTTTACACGGGAAATCCTCATTGAATCGAGCGAATAAACTATGGGCACAAGCTAGTCGATTCTCTCACTGTTATATTTCATATTGTTCAATTACAAGTCTTCCTTCCCTTTTATAGAGGAAAGGGAGGGGAAGGTAGATTTCAAGTGTTCAAATTTTGTTGGCTATAGGCATTGTTGCATACAAACAAATTTCTTCATTTCTCAAACATACTCTGAGTGCATGGCACAGTAAACTTTTGAGTGCACAATGAGGCATGCCCATATGAAGGGAAATGCCTTTAATTCCTACTGTACTTAGCAAGGCGAAGTCCCAACACCCATGCCTTTTTAGCTGAGGTAGTAGTTGGTTCTGCAATGCACATGAATAAGTTTAGCCAACTCCTCACTCATACACCATTGCAATTGGTCCTCTAGCCTTAAAAGTTTGAAAAAATTTGCAATCCATGCTTCTATGAGAAATTAAAGGGTAACACTTGAAACATATATAAGTAAATCAGTTGGCAAAAATGTCTTGCAACATTTATATTCGTGATGCTAATACGTACACCTAAGTATCAGCTACATGGATCTGTTCTTCTCACAGCTCCCCTTTGAATCATCAATTTTGGAGTGCCAGAATTATATTAAACCTTTCATGACCATAAGCCTTACACAAGCAACATTCATAATTCTGCCCATGCTTCTTCTCATTGATGAAAATCAAGAAGAATTGTGGGAAAAGACATCTATTGGGATCTTACCTAAAAAATCAAGATGTCATGAGTATGCAATGAACTGGCCTCAACAAGAACCCCTTTCCAAAAAGAGAACAAGAACAAAACTGCTTTAAGTTTGATCTAATATGTGGGAGTTGTTGAAACCAGCCTTGATTATTCAACAAAAGATTAAAAGAAAAAAAAAAAGGAAAAGAAAGGAAAGAAAGGACTCAAAGGATTTCAAACTTGAAAGTGCAAGATGCAAAGGTAGTGTTGTGGGAACAAGATGGAGGGCATGGTTATCTTGGGGTGGTGGGGGGAGGGGGGGTTGTCGTTGTTAATACAGTTTCGATGATACTTTCTCCTAGATCTCCCTACCTCATTTCTCCCACCAAGCAAACACCAAGTTGTGCAAAGTATAAATTGAATTGAGTACACCTTAGCATCTATAAAAAGAACAGTAAGATAGCTACATAGCATTCCACCTTGACACATTCACATGGACAATTGGACATTAATTAAGTTAAAAAAAATTCATGATCATTATCCATACTCAATTTGTCTGAAGGGAAACGCTTTTCTTCCTATCAAATTTCAGTGCTGAAAATGAGGACCACATATGGGCTGTGGCCATTCTTTCAATTGCTCTAGGAAGTCCAGTCTTGAACAAAAGTAAATAGTAAATGCTCTTAAGCCCTGCAACAACAAAAGAAGCATAGGACATTGTATCATTGTTAGAAGCACCTATTAAAAAATATGTCAAGAAATACATGTCAGCTGGAAAAACATGCAGAATGACGCGGCACAATGAAATTAATATGGGAACTTAACTGGTCGAGTAGAACTGATATAGGTGGCTGACTACAAAACTTGACTTGTAAACTTTTCCATGCCTCCTTTGGAAGTATTAATTCGTAAATCTATGGGAAGCTTAATGAGAACATTGAGGTGACTGTAAAAAACCCAATCAGAAAGAATTATGAGCATCCAAGAAGGCATGAAATCCTTTATTATTTTTCTCATCTTCTATAAGTATTAGTATTCTTTCAATATTTACAAAGAGAAATCATTTTCAATATTAATAGAATTTTTTTTATTAATTTAAAATAAAAATTATTTGTCACCAAAAATGAAATTAAAAATAAATGCAAGTAAAATCAAGAGCTAGTCAAGTAGAACAAATACCTGATTATCAAAGGGGGTTGCATCGTCTCAAGATGAAAATGGAGAGAAAATTCTAATCTATATTAATTTGGTGTGATTTGTTTCATATATAATATGAAAACAGGGGCTGACCATTGATTTGGCTACGGTGATAACAGATTTTCAACAAACATAACCAGTCTTGAAGCTGGAGTTGGTCAAGATATCAATTTGGTCAAGCGAAAATGAAGACTAACAATTGAAATGACATGTGATTCAATTTTGAAAAGTTGTTGGGGCAGTGATTTTGCCAGACACTATCCTGATGTTGGCTTGAACGAAATGGATGAAACCTCAAAGAAATCAATTACTAAGGGTTCGTTTGGATGGAGGGGGGAAGAAGGGAGAGTAGAGTAGAGTTGTAATAGGCTAATTTGGGCCAAATCTACTCTACCCCCCTCCCTCCTTCTCAATCCAAACGGACCATAACTTCTCTATATTTCTAGCCCTTAGCCTCTCTATATAACCTTTATTTCTCATAAAATTTGTAAGTCGAATATCCATATTGAAGAGCTAGAGAGAGGCCTAAAACCCTAAAGCTAAAACCTTCTCATTCTCTCTACCCCCTCCCTCTCAAATTGCCAAATTTTATGGGAGGATATTCAAATCATCATACACATTGAAAGCTTCAGAGTTTTCTAGCGTGTGTTGGTGCCGGGAATCATTGGAGAGCAATCCCGAATCTACAAGAGGCCTTGGAGTGAGCAAGGTGACTTGAACATGCGGTTGGCAGCTCAATTTGTAGATCCAGTGACTAGAGAATAGAAAGGATTCAAAAAATTGGTTGCAAACTTGGAGGACTCAAATACATTGCTACTTCATAGCTTGGAAGGCTTTGTATGTATGATTTATTGCAATTATTTTATCTAATGGATTATTTGGTGTAGTGGCACCTTAGAGAGGTTTTTCTGCTTGGTTCTTAGGTCTTCCTCTTTATAAACACTTTGGGGTTATTGTGGGTTTTTGACTTTGTTATTTGGATTATTATTTATTTTTTTGATAATCTGCAATTTCATTAAACGAAAAGGAAGAACATACTGGGGAATCTCCCTTACAGACAACCTCAAGAGAGGGAGGGAGATTTCCTTTGGAAAAACAAAAGGGATGAATGGAGTTCAAAGCAAATTTTGCAGTTTCATGTGCTGCAGAATTACAAGTCCTCCGGACCCAACAAAATTATAAAAACTAGAAACTAGCAGTTAAACTACGAATGTTACTAATGGTTGTGCTTAGAGGCCAGCTTGGGATAATATCAGGGTGAGTCAGGGGGTCGAAGCACATTTTTGCATCCCCTTCAAAGATGACCAAACTCCATCTCTCTTGGATAGCTATGCACAGCCCACTGGAGAGCCGGGCTTCAGCTTGTGAAGGAGAACAGAGGTGATGCTCTTTACCCCACATGAATAAGACTTCCCCATTTATGTTTATATTCATGCGTGCTTTTGTCAATTGGCTAATCACTTAAACAATTGGGCTTTAAATTGTTTAATTAGCTTAAAATTTACTAAGTTGTAAATAAAGGGGTGTTACTTTCACCTAGCTTGGAGACTCAATGAGTCAATTGTTTGGAGACTTGAAGAGAACTATGTGGTGCTTCTGCAGCAGTAACTACACTAGAAGGAACTTTCACCCTCCAAAACTTTTCCAAGTGAAGGCATGACTTCCTCCAGTCGTTAGGGCTCTATAATAATATGTCCCTAATACTACTTATCAACAACATAGTTGATTGGAGCTTGTCTGTAGACTATATTTAAGGTCTAGTTATGTAATTGGGGGAGAAATTTAGTTTACTCCTGCCATATAACCTGACAGATAGAGTTGAACCTACTTATACTTAAAAAATCAGACATTTATAAAAGTCCACTATTTTGTTCTTACACCATCTTTGAGTTGAAGTGATGACCAGAAAATCCAGAGTTCCCACCTACAAAATTCTGAAAATTCAGGCACAGCAAGTTCAGATATCAGAAACTTTTATAAATCATGCCAATCTGATAACCGGATGAGGAATCCACACATCACAGATAGACTATGGAATGTTGAAGATAACTCTATAGGGATTAATTTTGCATATTTTCCCAGATTTTAACCATGTTTCACATAAAAAATGGCACAAAATTGCTAGTACAGTCTAGGAATCCCATGATTAGGTTGGAAACCATGCAGTGAGGAATTATAAACGCATATTCAGTGGAAGGAAAATTACATAGTTTTGGAGTTTCTTGAATTCAGACTGGAATATCAAATGTAGTACTCAGATCATTATGACAGTTTGTGATTATCCCAAAAAAATCTCATACATTATGTTATTTTGATAAGAATTATTTTTAACTTGAGTACTGCATTCAACTCCGAGTGAAGCCTAATGTAGTATAAAAATATGTCATTGTGTCAGCTTAATAACTAAGCCTTCTTTTGTTTAAAATATTGAAGAACTTTTCCCCATTCAACTTCTATGAAAAACAGCTCCTAGATTATCATTACTAAAAGAAAGCACCTAAAAAAGGGTCAATGGAATATGCAGCTGGAAATTATTAACTTACAGCCCATGTAAAGACCAAGGTGACATCTGCAGAAGTCCTTCCTTTATTAGACAACTGAAGAAGGCATAAAGCACTACCTTAGAACTGTGGCAACGTTATCAATTCTAATATAAATGAAATTTCTTGCATTCTCTTTCGTACCGTATAAGTAAATACCGATACTGGGAAACTGCTCTCCTTATAATTGTGGGGAATAAAAGGTGAAATTTGGCGAGAAACAATTGTAAGTTCTGGGTCAGGTTCACCTGCTTTGACAAATCAATACAAAATACAGAATGTTGTAAGTGATATCACAAGTTTGAACTGTTTCCAGTGGGAGCAAAAAATTTACCCTCATAGGTTGTCCAAGCCCTTGGAAACAAAGCATGGTATGTACACTTCTCGCCATTCAAATTCCAATCCCAAGTTTCAATACTAGAAGCAGTGTCATCTCTACATAGTGATTGACAAAGCAATAATGTGATGTCTCACTCACGGTTTTAGATGGCATATACTAATTTCAAAAAAAGTAGAGAAACGCAAGTCCTGGATAATACGTTACTTACTTGGGTACCTTTGGGCTTTTAGTGCATAATACACTTGAGAATTTTCCACCATTTGGGAGTGAAACAAAAACCTAAATGAGTAAAGGAAACCTAGAGATTCACTACTGCTTGACAAGAAGTACTAAAGATAAATCTATAGCATTTTTATTCATTCAACCAAAAAATATAATTTTGAAAGAAAAAAGGACAAAGTTTGTTCATGGTAAAATTCAACAGCATGGTGTTAACATACATATAAAACCTAAGTACAAATGGATAGATGCATAGTTGCTGGCTGATTGATTCCTTCTTTTCCAGTGATTGGTGGATTAGTTTATGCAATTCTCATTTGCCATTTCACTATATTTACTAATATCCACTTGTGCTTATCTTGTTTGGAGTAATAGTGATAACATAAGGGATAAACTGTCCTGATAATCTATTCAAATCTGTAAATGATCTTCTAGTCACCATATCTGAGCTTGTCCAACAAACTTCATTGTTCCAAATAAAAATTATTCTTCTATGTCATACCAATTAATATATCTCACAGAAATATTTTCAGCAACTAGTGGCACTTCTATAAATGAAAACCTTCTGTTTATGATGTTCAATTTCACCCCAAAACATGTGAACTCATTCTGGTGCCCTGAAATAGTTTCCATTGTTTAGGAGATAAGTAATAGATATGGCTTCAGTAGATGCGAACTCACAGAGAATTGATTTGCTAAAATGGGGCTTTCTTCACATATTCTAGGGAACAGTTGAAACTGGCCTCTATAGCTTCTTCCAATGCTTCCTACACTAAAATCATGCTTTCAAACATAAAAATGATATTGGAAGAACAAAACAAAATAGCTGTATTCATATATGCTTGAACTACTAGATTTTTTTATTATAAATACTTGAACTACTAGATAATTGCAATTCATTTCAAATAATAATAGCTGATAAAATTTCTGATTCACTATATATATATATATATAAATGTACAGTGTCCAACATTAGTTATGTAGCACATTTTTGAAACTTGAGTTTGTCAAACTCGAGTTCCAACTCAAACTCAAACTCAAGTTTGACAAAAATTCTAAGCAATATGCACCCATACTGATTGGAACTCAAGTTTGTCAAACTCGAGTTCTAGCCCAAACTTGAGTTTGACAAACTCGAGTTCCAAAAAATGTGTTACATAACTAAATAACTTTGTTTGTGTGCTATGCTCCTAAATTTTTTCTAAAAATGTGCTATTTGGCAAATTTCGCCGTCTACTATTTGCAGATTAATATATGAGCCCATATACAAATGGGCTAAAGCTAGCGCCTCTTAACTTGCATATGAATTTTGAAAAGGTTCATAACATATAATGATCTCAACAAAACAGTGATTCAGATATATTATCTGAATGAAGTTCAGAAAAGCATCCATTGCCGCTAGCAGTTTTGTGAGATGGCGTGTTCCTTGGCATCAAAAAAAAGAAAAGAAAAGCATCCATTGAATATTATATATGCAATATGGACGCTTATGATTGCACCCATAGCGAAGTCCACCGAAGATGCAAAATAAAACTAAATTTCAGTTGATTATAATATTTAATTGCTTATGCAGAGAACACAGTAAAGCTCATTAACAAAACAATTGATATTTATATAGATCTAAGAACAAACACCCCAAAATCCTCAACATGTCTGTGTCTGACATGGGCATGCCAGGGACACTCCTATCTTTTGCATGTGCCCTGGTACGTGAGAAGGAAAAATATATATATATATATATATATATTTTTTTTTTTTTAAATTCCTTTGATTTTATAAAGGTGTTTATTTTGAAAACTTAAGATAAACACAAAAATACACCTAAAAATAAACATAACATACCTCAAGATATCAATTATTTATTTATTTATCATATCTTAACGGTGTTGTATTCTAATTTTTCAAGATTTTTTGTGTTGGGGAGTGAGGATGCCAGGCATTCAAGACTAACACATTTTATTTTTATTTGAGCTAATAATATGCAGGCTCACAGTGGACTTTGTTTTACATGACTAATCCACTCATCATACCAAACTCGTTTTTTTTTTTTTTTTAGAAGGTGAAGGAGATGAACTCAACCAAGCTTCTTCTCAACAACAACAACAACAAAAACCAAAAAAAAAATAAAATAAAATAAAATAAAACTCAACAAAGCTATAGTCCTATATCACAACTTTACTCCTGAGGCCCAAAAAGAAAAGGCTTAAAGATGGGGGAAAACTGCTCTTATATGGTCTAATTAAGTTCTGACAATAGAACCCACTAAGAAAACTGGATCAGTATACTTAGATTCAATCCAACGTTAATTTGGGCCATTGAAATATATGCTACAATCGAAGGCATGCCTGGGCCCAAAACAAAAAAAGGAAATTGATACATTTTGAATACTAGATTTTGAGTGACACTTGCAGAGTTGGCTTTCCTTAGATGGTACAGAGCTTCATTCCTAAAGCTTGTAATTTCTATGATCTGCAGTGAGTCTCCCAATTTAATCCTTGACTAAAGACCTTGATTCTAAAAGTCTTATTAAGAGAAAAGGTTCAATCAAGTATCAAACCAGATGTGTTCCACTCCCTAATGGCTTCGTTTCTATTGGATAGATCCACACCACAGCACAAGTAAAGCTTAATAAATTATTTTTTAAAATTGGGTGTTTTTTTTTATGGCCTATGTTCACTTAGAAAACTCTTGAGGGCTACATCTTTATTTTATAAAAGTGCAGTACATCTATATTACAATGATCCCAATGTGGGTATATATAGGAGGCTAAATTCTAAACTAACCATACACTAATTATGTTTAATAGACTTCTAGACTTTTAGTACAAGTAAAAGACTTGACTTGCACACAAAATAAAATTGAGCTTAAGCATATGGCCTAATATATCTCTAACATTTGTTTTGTGTTTTTTGCAGTGGAATTGACAGAACTTTGTCGGCCATCTAAAAATGCAGGTTTGAATTGTTCGCTGCTACAAAGCTCATGCGTCCAAATGCAAGGAACCTAAGCACAAAAAGACAACAAGGTATGTATAGATGGCAACTGCTTTATGTTCATGGAAATTAAGGACCTTCATTATTCATAGATTAGGACAAATAGCAATGACTTTTCTGTATCAAAATTCATCATGATCCGTAAAAATAGCCACCGATTCTTTTAACTAAGACGCAACTTATGATTGCACCGAAGATGCAGTACTGAAGTCTAAAGATGACTGCCACATGCAACTTTCAAACCCTTAATAGTTCTTTCATCCATATTGCATCCATAATGATCTCAAAAGAACAGTGATTCAAATATCATATCTGAATAAATTTCAGAAAAGCATCCATTGAATATTGAATATGCAATACGCAGTACTAAAAGCTCACTGTCGCAAAATAAAACAAAATTTCAGTTGATTGTAATATTTAATTGCTTATGCAGATTCTAACACAGTAAATCTTACTAACAATGCAATTGATATTATGCACCAGTTCTAGCATAAACTCCAAGCCATTGAACTATGGATTATTGGAGGAGAATGTATTTCTTATATCACAGGAGATCTAAGTACAAACACCCCAAAATCCTCGACATGTCTGTGTCTGACATGGGCATGTCAGGACACTCCTATCTATTAGCACGTGGCCTGGTATGTGAGAAGGAAAAATATAATTTTTTTTATTTTAAAAATTTTCCTTTGATTTTATATAGGCGTTTATTCTTAAAACTCAAAATAAACACAAAAATACACCTAAAAATAAACATAATATACCTAAAGACTACACATTTTATTTTTATTTGAGCTAATAACATGCAGGCTCATAGAGGACTTTGTTATACATGACTAATCCATTCAAACTCCTTTTTTTTTTTTTTTTAATAGAGGGTGAAGGAGATGAAGTGATGAACTCAATACAGCTATATGCCTCTATAACAAATTAACTCCAATCACAAAAAAAAAAAACAAAAAAAAAAAAAAAAAAAAAAAAAAAACAACTTAATTCCTGAGCTGTCCACTGATTAACCGCTGCACTTACAAGACACGTATCCAAGGCCCAAAAAGAAAGAACTTAAAGATAAGGGAAAAACTGCTCTTATATTGGTCTAACTAAGTTCTGAAATATGGACCTCACAAGAGAACCCACTAAGAAAACTGGATCAACGTACTTAGATTCAATCCAACATTAATTTGGGCCATTGACAAATATGCTACAATCAAAGGCATGCCTAAGCCCAAAACAAAAAGGAGGAAAATAGTGTAAAGCTGGTAATCTGTAGTGTAAAGCTAGAATTGGTGATGACGCTGCTTGGTTCCTAAGCCATTGTGAATCCAAAATTTTGAGTGACACTTCAGAGTTGGCTTTCCTTAGATTGACAGAGCTTCATTTTCTAAAGCTACAATTTCTTAAGTGCAGAGCTTCATTTTCTAAAGCTACAACTTTAAGAATCAAGGGCTGTGAGTCGACAGAACTTTGTTGGCCATCTAGAAATACAAGTTTGATTTGTTTTCTGCTAAAAAGCTCATGTGTCTAAATGCAAGGAACCTAAGCACCAAAAGGGAAAAAAGGTATGTATATTTGTGTATAAGGCAACTGCTTTATGTATTTTCAGCCAATTCTATTCTACTTTCCTCCACTTCCCCCACCCTCCCCCCTCAATTCAAATGGAGCCTAAGGGCTCTCTTTTTTCAAAACAAAATATGACACCAAAATTATAGGAGCACCTTAATCTGGGCCCTGTGCTGTGAAGTGTGAATTAGTATAACCGCAGAGACAAAGTGTGCCACAAAAAAACTGTTTCTGTGAGTAAGATATTTCTGGTTAGCAAAAATTGACCCATTAACTTCATATAATAACACTTACAATCAAATATTATAGCAGCTGTTGTCTTATCACTGCTTTATCTTAATAGCAATTTAATAACAAAGTTTTCTTGCATGTCAACTGAGACATTTTGCCAATTACCAATTACAGAAGATGTATTCCCAAGATGCTGCAACTGATTTCTTACTAAAAGCACGATGCTTGGAAGTGCATGACTTGTAATTAAATATCAAATGAGAGATACATAACTCTCAAAAAATATGTCAGAATCCACATGTAAAGCTACCCAACCACATGAGTAGGTAAACAAGACCTACATACACAAATTCATAGTGCAACGTCTGTACAATTTTCAAGCAAATTGATCCACCCACTTTTTTTTGAAGTACTATTTGGGATCAATGATCTTGCTGCCTAGAATCTCAAATTGATACCATGCTGTGAGCAGGATGGGCTTTATAAAACTGAGTACCATTAGACCACAAGGAACAAGTAAGTTGGAGCTTATACTTGATCTGCCATGGTCACATAAGCAGGTCATCAAGAAATGGGGTGCTGAATGGTAGCTTGATGAGCCCAGAGGCCACTAGGATTGACAAAGTCCAAATCGGTATTACCCATTGAAACACAAACATGAGGAACCATTTTCCTGAAAATAGCAAAAGTATTAAGGCCAATCTTTTGCAGAATATATCAGCTTTTTAGGATATAGATTTTTTTTTCCTGAATCAACAGCAATTTGTTTTCTGATGAAATATTTGGGACATTACTATTTATATTTTTGCATTTTATATTCTTTGTTTAAGTTGATTTTCTGTGGTCTATTAGTTGTGTACTTAACTTGCACCTCAGCTAGTGGCCTTCAATGAATTTCAGATCATTACATTGCACAACAGAGCAGTCAGAGACAACATTTATCAAAGATTCAAACATCTTACAAATGTAGCTATATACAATGAGGATGACTGATTTATGAAGTTCCCTTCCCCCTCCCCTTCGGCCAAAACTTAAAAAACAACAACAAAACCTTAGTCCCTATTTTTTTGGGGTCAGTTATGACCATGGATCTTTAACAAATTAGTCAAGATCGGCCAAAATTTAGATGTTGATTTTTTTTTTTATTAAGTATGACTGATTGATATTTTCCTTTCCTTGCAAGGTACAAGGTTTGACCCATAGTGGAATTTTTTTTAAAGTTAAAGCGTCTTTCCATCATTTGGGGAAAATTTTCTTATATGCAACAGAAAGACATTCCAAGAGACAAAAGCAGTAATAGGTAAATTGCATAAATCATGCTCACCGGGTGTCATCAGCTACTACATACTTGCATTAAACTCTAGAATCTTCCTCAAAACCATATGAATATTTTATTGACTTCAGCAGCAGCCTAATTAATTAACTCTTAGTCTATTAAAAAAAAAGTTTAACACAAATCCGTTAATAACAATAGGTAATTCTCCTCATGCATTCAAAACTAGAAACATAAGGATTCAAGTGATAGTTCAATGGTAATGGCATTCTTTATGATATCCCATATTTGTGGTTCGAATGCCACTCCCTGCTCTCCCCCCTCCCTCCACTATCTACTTTAAAAAATAAAAAACTCAGAAACCACAGAGAAAGCGACCCACTCAAAATTTCAATGAACAAAATATACTCTCTTTATTGGTATAAAGAGTAAAGACATTACACCAAATCCTCTTGTTTAGTTGTTCTGCTAATCAATTTCACTCTAAGCCAGCATGCCACTGCTCAGCAACTCCTGCTTGCTACTTCTTCTAAGAATTGAATTACACGGTCACAATTAAAAAACCCAAATTATTCAATGATGCATATAGAATACTAGTCTTAAATTAATAGATGGTCCTTCAAACTCTGGCATCTTCAGTAAACCCTACGAACTATTTTATATTATTGACTTCTGCAGCTCAATTAATTTTCCTCTTTCTTCCACCAACCACAAGTATAAAAATTAAAAATACCTTCACCAGCTCACAAAGACTAAAGGAACACTTTACTCTTTTATAACCTAATCCACTATCACAATAAGTAATCAATTACAAATAAAATAAACATCAGACATCCAAAGCTTATAATGCTGTACAAAGATAGGAAGTTATGCAAACTTGATTGAGTCTGATTTCCTAATTGGCCAAACCACAATTTTGGTCCCTACACATTTAAATGTGTCAGACTGTCAGTTTTGACTCTCAATTGTCATTAGAAGTAGACTTGATTGAGGATAAAATTGACTTGAGAGTTGAGATTGAAAGTTGAGCAACAAAATTGACACAATCATGTAAAACAATGAAATTACAATTTCCCTAATTTTTGGAGGACCAAAAGTGTAGTTTGGCCTTCAACAATCCAAAAATAATGTTTACATTTTATGATAAAAAGAGCAACAAAATTGTTTACTTCATAGTCTACTTGTGTTTTGGACAAGTGAGTTTAGCCTGAAAAAGACTCGAATTAGAGACCTCTGTTGATTGTGCTATTGAGAATTTAGTTCATTTTAATACTTTTATATTGCAAAAATTATAGAGAACCTAAATGGTCTTCATCAACAATCACACCACAAATGAACATACAAGCAAAACATGTTTGACTTCCCAACACTACTGTCTAAAACATAAAATCACAAAGAATTGAATTTGAAAAATGATTACCAGTCTCTAAACCTGGTTTGGGTCCAAGTCTCTAGCGACTCTCCGTTTTCACGGAGCTTCTTCTCCACAGGGCTTTCAAACTTGTCACTAAAACTCATGGAAGCCAAGTCGAATTTAGACTTGCCTAACTCATCCAATTCCCTGAACAAAGTAACCTCAAAACAAACATTTAGAACCACAACAATGTCATTACCTATATATGAATATGATGTCAACAATACATCATGGACAAAAAATGGACCTTTATTCAAAATCCACTATTAGAGTTCGAAATCATCATTTAAATATCAGATTACTTATGAAAGTGAATCTTTATCTTATTTAGATTCAACAGGACAGAGATAACATCACTGCACTATAAGATAGCAGTAAACGAACAAATAATTCAAGAACTATATATTAAACTTCCTCATAGCAAAACACCAACATAGTTTCTAACTTAAAAAAACAACTAACAAACTCGCCACAAACTGTATCACAAGCCTGAGCTAAGTAAGCTAAAACAACATATACATACAAAAGCATAAAATGCAAATGTCTCTACCCCCACCAAATCAGTAAGCAGTTCTTCCATCACCATCGGTGATCATATCTTTGAATGCCCCACCACTTGGAATCATAGGAAGCACATGTTCTTGATGTGGTACAATCACATCTAACAAGTACGGGCCAGGAGTATCCAACATCTTCTGAATTGCACCTCTTACATCTTCCTTCCTAGTCACACGAGCTGCAGGTATATCACAAGCCTCAGCAAACTTCAACATATTAGGGTAAATCTCACTCTCTCTAGAAGGGTCACCAAGATAAGTATGAGCCCTATTAGCCTTATAAAACCTGTCCTCCCACTGCACCACCATACCCAAATGCTGATTATTCAACAACATGATCTTCACAGGAAGATTCTCCACTCGAATCGTTGCCAACTCCTGCACATTCATCATAAAACTCCCATCACCATCAATGTCCACAACAACTGCATCAGGATTCGCCACGGCAGCTCCAACAGCAGCAGGCAATCCAAACCCCATCGCGCCTAAACCCCCTGACGTCAACCATTGGCGCGGCCTCTTGTACTTATAAAACTGAGCAGCCCACATTTGATGCTGCCCAACACCAGTACTTATAATTGCATTTCCATCAGTCAATTCGTCGAGCACTTGAATGGCATACTGTGGCGGAATCAACTCATCAAAAGTCTTGAAACCCAAAGGGTTCTTCTCCTTTACTGCCTCCAACTCATCCCTCCAAGCCGAGAAATCAATCTTACCCTTGTTAGATTTCGCTTCTAACAAGTTATTCATTCCCTCCAATGCCAATTTCACATCAGCACACACCGAAACATGAGGCTGCTTATTCTTCCCTATCTCAGCCGAATCAATATCAATATGAACAATCTTTGCCCGACTCGCAAAAGCCTCAATCTTTCCAGTAACACGGTCATCAAACCTGACCCCAAAAGCAAGCAACAAATCAGACTTATCCACAGCGTAATTCGCATAAACCGTACCGTGCATTCCAAGCATTTGAAGCGACAAGTCGTCTGATAAAGGAAACGCGCCGAGACCCATCAAAGTACTCGCCACTGGGATCCCAGTCAACTCGACAAACCGGGTTAACTCGGGGCTCGAATTCAAACACCCACCACCGGCATACAAGACTGGCTTTTTCGACTCGGAGATCAATCTAATGATTTGTTCCAACTGGGCTTGGCTCGGAGGCTTTGGTAACCGAGAATTATAGCCTGCTAATCCAATGGGTTGGTCCCAATCTGGCACCACAAGCTGCTGCTGAATATCTTTCGGGACATCAATAAGAACCGGGCCGGGTCGACCCGAAGTGGCCAAGTAGAATGCTTCTTCGACGATCCGAGGAATGTCCTCCACATCGAGTACGAGATAATTGTGCTTGGTTATGGAGCGCGTGACCTCCACGATGGGAGTTTCTTGAAATGCGTCTGTGCCAATCATTCGGCGAGGGACCTGGCCGGTGATCGCGACAATGGGGACGCTGTCAAGGAGCGCGTCGGCGAGGCCGCTCACGAGGTTGGTGGCGCCGGGGCCGGAGGTGGCTATGCAGACGCCGGGGAGGCCGGAGGAGCGCGCGTAGCCCTCGGCGGCGAAGACGCCGCCTTGCTCGTGGCGAGGGAGGACGTTGCGGATTGAACTGGAGCGCGTGAGGGCCTGGTGGATCTCCAACGACGCGCCGCCGGGGTAGGCGAAGACGTCCCTCACGCCTTGGCGCTCGAGGGCCTCGACGAGGACGTCAGCGCCCTTGCGAGGCTCGTCAGGAGCAAATCTGGAAGCGAAAGGCTGCTGCTTGGAGGGCAGTTTGGGTATTTGAGGAGTTGCGGCGGCTGGGGCAGCTGGGTTCGTTGTTGTGGCGGTTGATTTTGGGCGAGGGAGGGAGTTGGAGATGTGGAGAGTGCGAATGGGTTTGTGGGGAATGTGGGAAAATGGGAGAGTGAATCCGGAAATGAGAGATTTGGACGACAAAGAAGAAGAAGAATAAAGCTTACAATTAGGGAAATTGGTGGCGGTGGTGGCTGTGGCTGTGGCGGTGGCGGAGGTGGTGGCAGCCGCCATTTCTGACTATTTGGAAAAACTCAAGAGACTTTCGTTTGAGAGCAGAGTGGTGCGATGCGGCAAAAGGAAATAAAAAGAAGGGAAGTGGCGCTGAGAATAAGAGGAGGCGGCAGTTGTAGGGTTTTTATAAATAAAGAGCTGTTGTGGTTTTTGCCTAAAATGCCCATGGGATTTTTGTATTTTTTATGGGTATAGTAGGAATCTGATAAATTTTATGGTCCAAGATGGAAGATTCCATGAATCCCATAAATCAATTGTCTTTTTTTAGTGTATTTTATAAAAATACAAAGCAATTCATCAAACGTGTAAAAGTAATATGAAAAAATTAATAAAATTGTAGAGAAATTTAGAGTGAGCAATACCTGTGGTGTGCGGAGAGACAAATCAGACATATATAAAGAAGAACCCTTTTTTATCCTCTATTTCTTACTCTCCAAATCTTCAAGAAAATAATTGCAGCCTGAGCAAGAGAAAGCACGATAAATAACCCTTTTTTTTTTCCTCTTCAATCTAACCGTATTTTTCACCATTACATGCAACAGTGTTGAGTTTCACTGATTCTATTCTAACCCACAGTATCAAATATAACCGAAAAATCTTTCTCAAAATATATATATATATATATATATATATATCCGAAAAATTCACAACAATGAACATAAATAGTGAAAAAGTGACCTTTAATAATTCTTTGAGCATGAGGTGGATTAATCATGAAACTTTGACTTTCACAATGTTCACATACTTGCAGCGGAAAGAGAATGGGTGGCATTGAAGTACAAAACACACAGGTAGAGAACTTGAAAACTAGGGACTCTATTCGGGTAAAAAAAGTGGGGTTTGGTGGGGCTAAGTGAAATATTAAATGGGCACCCAAGCAAATAGTGACACGTTTTTCAGTTCTGGCAAATAGTGTCCTTTAGGCAAAAATCTAACATTAGCTGACAGTTGAAAATAGGAGTACCACTTGTTTTTATATAAAAAAAAAAAACACACATACACACATTGTTAAAAAAAGCATCCAATTAATAGTATATAAATAACATTTTTTAAAAGGAGTAATCCCCCTATTATTTGCTTATTTGTGGTTACTTTGGTAATTAATTACTTATTATGTTTTGGAAAATTTGTTGATATATATATATATATAGGTGCCAACTTACTCTCCTATGTATGTATAAACTTATATGTGTTGCCGCAATCTATTCTTTTATTACAAACACTTCTTTCTCAACCTCAAGGTACGAAAATTTCTATCCATAGCTTTCTCTCTTTAGTTTTTGTATTCTTTCTTTAATAGTAGTTTGTGTATGTTTTTCCTTTAATGGTTTGTGTTTGTATTTGTTTTTCCTTTAATAGTCTGTGTGAGTATATTTCCTTCATATTCCATGTTTCCTTTTCGTTTGCTATTTCTTGGCTTATATTATTGATTGTAATGTATATATTCATCAAACAATTTAGTTAATTGGTTTTTACATCCTTAAACATCACTCGTTCATGCATGGAGATCCCGTGCAATATACCACTAGGTTATTGTAGAGTGAAATTCTCTCACAACAATTTTGACATTTTTACTTTTTTTTTCCAATTTTTTTTATTCAAGGGTTTAGATTCAAAGTTATAGAAGCAACTTTCAATCCAAACCTTTCAAAAAAATTTCTATTGATGAATTAAAAAGCTAGTGACTTTATTTCATAAAGTCATTTTTTTAATTCTTAAGTAGAAAGGATAAGATTAAAAAAATGCAAAACTATTTTATAAGCGTGCTAATTACATGGAAACCTAATTCAATTAGGAGAGAAGTTCAATTAGACTTAGGAGAAGAAACTATAGGTCAAATGGAAACCTAATTCAATTAGAATTAGAAGACAGGAGTTACCACATAGAGTAGAAACCAAATTCAACTAAAATAGAAACATAATTCAATTAAAATTAGTAGAATAGAAGTTACCATAGAGTGTTCCGTATTATATGTTAATATATTTATATTTGGTTTTGAAATTTGCTATTATTGTTTTAAAGTGTGAATAATAAAGGAAAAAATGTTCCAAATTTAGAAGATACGCTTTAACCCTCTATTCCAAATGTTAGTTTTATTACTTTTATAGGTTTACTTAAACTAAGTGATATTTGAATGTTGGTGGAATTTTCATAGTGAGCCTGTGTTTGAAATTGTAACTTTTAAATTAGTATGCTAGATTATGATACTTTTTCGATTATAAATATTGTTTGCTTCCTTAGCATAATAGTTAGAACTTAGAAGCTATATGGGCATGGTCATAAGAATATGTTTGTTCTATTTTCTACCCTGTACAACACTTCAATATATAACATTGGTTACACATTTTTGGATTGAATATTCACTTTAGAATGCTGATTATAATGAGAAGAATTTTGTGTAACAAGTCACCTTCTTTGAACTCTACCATTGGGCCCAAATATTGGAAAAAATATTTCTTATAGGACCTTTAATCTGTCCTTAACAATTGTAGTTGCTCTTGCTTGTACTAAAATTTATGACTTTTTAAATCAAATTGTTTTCTTCTAAAAGCCTATGTTATTACCCAATCCATTAAATATCATTATCTTTGTTTTCATACTAAAAGGTTGTGTTCTAGTAAATTTATATCCTTGTGGTGGGGAGTTTAATGAAAAGTTTTTAAAATCTCATATTCAATAGCTTTTCCGTGCATCACATGGGTTAGCAACTAATTGGTTATAACATGAAACTAAAGTGATAGATTTAGCCTTCAAAATTTAAAAATTTGGGACTAAAATTTTATTGTGGTTATATAGTATGACAAGATTATAAGAGGGTGTATATATAAGAGGTTTCTTTGCATGAGAAATCTAAATGTTGCAAAAAATGTTGTAAACACATTATTTCTCTTTTTCTGCATGAGAGTTGAGTCTAAACCTTCTACCCAACTTTTTCTGTTCTACTCTATCCTCCACAAATAGAAATTTGCCACATATACACCTAATTAATGTTTGATGTATTTAATTCTTGGACTTTTCTCATATTTTGGTAGTTTGGTATTTGAGTTTGACACGACAATAAAAAAAAAAAAAAAGAAATATTCCCCCCTTCCCTTGGAAAAGGGGATCACTTGATTTTGTTGTCGTTGTCAATAGGAATTAGATATTAATTAAGAGTTAATGTCTTACAACACTATTAATAGTGTAACTTATTTCACAACTTGTCAATATAGACCAAATAACTCTTGAGAAATGCTACGTCACATTTTCATGACAAAAATTAGAGGACAAACTGCTATTGATGGGTAAAATAAGGTCATATTAACGAATACCGTAGGACATTGGTTAACAATCCAATTAAAGAGAGTTTTTATAGAAAAAGAAAAGAAAAAAACAATTAATGTTTTGACAGCTTTTTTCATTTCCCATAAAAGTAATATCAAAACTTTCTTAAAATGAATTCTTAACAAATGTCCCAACGGCACTCGTTAACATTTCCCAATAATAATATCAGTGTTAAACTCAAATTAGAACTAATAACAACTTACTATTCAGAATTTATTGTGAAAATATTATAGACATATCATTATTCATAACTTTTAGGCTCCGCTTGGAAGGAGGGAACGGAATGGAATGGAAAGGAATAAAAAGAATAATTTTAGAATATTCTTCCCTTCTCTTGTTTAGGAGTTTTAATGGAGGGAATGGAAAGTCTCTTCCCTTGTTTGGAAGTTTAAGTGTGAGGAAATAAAATGAGTAGGAGGGAACACTCATTTCTCTCTATTCCTTTAAAACCTCAAATTTTCATTCTCCCCGAAATTGGGAGGAATGGGAGGGAATGAAATTAGATTTAATGATTTTTTTACTAAAACTCCCAAAATACCCCTATATATTTAACCCTTTATTTTTAAATATGGGTCTAATAGTAATAGTGTTATAAAATGATTCTATTCCATTTCCTCTATATTGCTCTCAAACACGATTACTTACATTCCATTCATTTTGATTCCTTTCCATTCCTTTATTTTAAACCATCCAGTCAAGGTTATTTAATTACATTTCATTCCATTCTTTTTCATTCATTTCTCTTACTTAAATACATTCCATTCCATTCCATTCTTTTCCATTCCCTTATAATCATCTCATTCCATTCCATTCCATTCGCTTATGAACTCCCAAGCGGATCCTTACATAAACACACTATATATATATATATATATATCAATTTCATTTCTCATCATTATCTAACTTGCTCAAATTGTGGAAAAAATTACCACTATATTCTTTCAAAATTGTGGAGAAAATTGATACTAACGGCTATTGATGGTTTATGTGGTAAGCCCAATTAAAACCAATAACAAATGTGTCATCTTCATTCCAATCAAACAAGAAGATTGAAGGCATCATCTACAAAAATTGTCATGGCTTAGAAGTCAGACCTTGGACAAAGATGACTAAGGATCTAAACAAAGTGGCCGAAGAAAGACAATTAGACAAGTGTGCATTGAGACATGAGAGGGAAACAACATTCACACACAGCTATTATAGCATGGGCATCCAAAATGTTATTTTGCCCCCACAACAATAAAAAAACAAGCAACATTTGACTGTCTATTCTTAAAAAAATTTAAACACTTGCTATAGTAACCTCCTTATTATACTACAACTTACTATAGCAAGTTTTACTCTCTTTTTTTATTAGCTTTAATTCCTCTCGCCTCTCTCCTAACTCTCTCTTCCCTCACAGTCTCTCTCACCTTGTTTTCTCCCTCTCTCTCTCTCTCTCTCTCTCATCAAACCTCTATGACTGAGCTAACAAATCTCCATTTTTGCCACTGTCATCATCGATGGCTGTGCAATGATGCATGAAGTGAAGCGGCGGATAAATGTGGGTCTCATGGATTGGTGGAGCTCGCGGGCTTGATGTGGCAAATCGAGAAAAATCATGTCAAAGAGAACGAGAGAAAAATGAATAAATGAATAAATAGTGCTGATTTTATGTGAAAAATAAGAAATTGAATGTTGTGTGAATTATAAAATAATAATGTGTTAAAATAGATAAAATAGTTTTTTTGTGTTAAAATAGTTTTTTTTTTTTTTTTTTTGAATACCCAGACGCTAATGCTCTTGGCTATAAATAATCCTCAAGTAGACCCATTCGCCTACCAAAATTGATCTATCCTTCCTTCAAAGCATTTTGGATGCCAGATCGTTTTACTAGTCTTGATTAGTGCTTCTTTCAAGGATTAATCCCATTTTGGGGGGTGGGGGGTGGGGAAGCCTGTCTCCAGTCCCCCTCCCCATGACTACCACACCATCTCACAAGGACAAGGGGCTGTCATAGCCGTCAGCCCAACCAAGCCTAGTCCAATTGAGTAAACATATTCTGAAAGATTAACGAAGCCAGAAGGATGCTCTGGTTTTATTTGTTTTTAGGCCCATTGAGCTCAAACTCAAAAAGGAGCCAACCAATTCACTATCCAAAATATAAGAAGAACAGTCAATACAGGTCTCATTATAGAAAAACAAAAGTACAAAACCACCAAATTTCATTGTCTACTAGAGAAATGCACACATATCAAATAATACCTAAGAAGCTACTTTCTAAGCATTCCTCTTTAAAATTAAGTTTCACCCTGACCCATCTGCCTTCCACCTCTAGCAAATTAGTGCTTCTTCACATGACCTGCATTTTCATACAAACACAAAATCCATCCTCGCATTAATTATACACCAAAAGTTGAAAAAAAAAAAAAAAAACCTAATCTACTTCAAGTAGCTAGAGGCTAAAATTCATAAATCATTATATTAAAACTACCAAAAGCATCTCAGGAACAGCCTCTCAACAGCTTACTTATGAACATTGATATCAGAAACTTTCTCCAAAATTTGGATGTGCAAACAGATGACATCAAGTACAGCTTATAAAAAATGTAAACATTACATTCTCAAACTATTTTTCCCAATAATATATACGCGATGCCTTTAAAAAGCAGCAATATAGATGGCTAGTGCTGATGGTTATCACAAGTATGATTAAACAATACACTTTTCAGATAGGCTTTTAAATAATGGTGCGATACACCACAATGGTAGCGATCCGGCAGAAACCACTATTTTATAATAACCTACCTGATAAGCCCTTTTAAATATTTATTTTTTGATCATTAGTCATGAATTATGTAGCATCACAACATTTTGAGTTTTCAACCTATACAAAAGTCTATCACCAATGTCTGCAAGTACCAAAATCCACAATTCTGAGACTGAGACTAAAATAAAAACTAAGAACCATTCATTGCACCAAACTAAAATGCCAAAGAAATACGAAGATCATATTCAAACCATCTCCAATAAATGGTGGAGAAAAAAATACCATCAATAAGACCATAAAATCACTATTGCGATTTCTCATAATGCTTCCATTTCAACTCTCAAACTTTCAGTATCATTTTTATAAAGTCATACTACAATTTTTAATCCTCTAACAATGGGGCTAATATCGATTTTATCCCTAAGCATTTAATTCAGTCAATTTTTTCGCTCACAACTTTTAAACTAGAAAGCACGGACACAGAAACGGGTATGGGTACGGGTACGACACGGTAACATGGTATTCTTTTGAAATAATTATTAAATATATTTTTATTTCTATTTTCTATTTTCTATATATTGTTAAGCATTTATTTTTCATAGAATGTTATATATATATATATATATATATATATCAATTTAAGAGCAATAATGGATAATAAAGTGAATTCATGACTATTAAAGGATGTTTAGAAATTAGAAAACAAACCAAGAATAAGAATATTTATTACTTTTCAAATGCACGGTTACTATTAGAGTATGAATGCTCTATTTTTTTTTTTTTTGTGAAAGGATATTCGACTCCTCTTGTTCCTGTGTCCCTCCCCTGTCCAGCATTTTTTTTTTTCTAATTTAAAAAAGGGGCATGACTAGGAGACGCATGTAGAAGCGTCCGGTGTCCAACACGGGTACAAAACTCCAAATGAAGTGTCCGCGCTTCATAGCTTTTAAACCAAGTGTATTGATCCTCAAAAGAGTAAACTCTATGCATTAAAACTGACTCTTTTTTGTGGGATTCGAACATAGGTTCTCCTATAAAATAAAATTTACTCAGATTTTTGAAAGTTGGGAGACAATATTGTCCTAATTAATAGCTGAGCGATGAAATTGAAATTGTGACAAATGTACAGGATTACAATTGATGTTTGGATTTTGTCAAATTGACAAGCAATGATTCTAATGGCCTCGAGCAATACATGAAATTTATTCAAAACGAATCGCGATGACAATAATTCTAGAAACCAATCCTGAATCATCCAAATAAGTTTAATCAAAGAATTGCATGCAATCAGTACTACTCACAAAAATGGCAATGAAAAGAGGATTTCATCAAGTGCATGTAGATTTGAATGACAAACTCTTAAACCTAACAGAAAATTTTGAAATAAATTTTAATAAAAATAGGAGTATAAAGATCGAATTCGAAGCAATACATGAAATTTATTCATAACGAATTGCGATGACAATAATTCTAGAAATCAATCCTGAATCATCCAAATAAGTATTTACTTTTTTATCAAAGAATTGCATGCAATTACTACTACTCACAAAAGAGATGAATATCATCAAATGCATGTCGATTTGAATTTTCGATGGAATAAGAATACAGAGATCGAAATCAAATTCCGAAGCAAAATACCTAAGCGGAGCCGACGATGATGTTGTTGATCGGAATGAAGATGAGCTTCACGAAGAAGCCGACGAATCCCATCACCACGAATCCGATCGCTGTACGGAACGCCACTTTCGTGAATTCTGCAACAAAAACCCTAATTTCAGTGCCCGATCCACACAGATCCAAACAAAATCCACAAATGTATATATATAGTGAGAGAGAAAGAGAGAGAGATACCTTTGCGATCGGGCTTGTGGCAGCGCTTAACAAGACGGACACTGTCCTTGGCGAAGTCTCTGAGGGGATCGACGACTGAGTCAATGGCGTCCATTTCTCCGATTCTATGTGAGAGAGAGAGAGAGAGAGAGAGATCTGAAATTGATAACTGAAAGAGAGAGAGAGAGAGAGAGAGAGAGAGAGCTAGATCTGAGGGTTTGAAAGAGAAAGAGAGAATTGAGTATTTGTTGTGAAGGAAAAGATTTGGTATTAGGACACGTTTGCAAGGAGGATGGGCTGACTTTGTATTGGTCAAAATTGGAAGGAAATTTTTTTTATTGATAGGACGAAAATACCCTTGAATAAACTTTGTGCTTTGACGACTTTTTGGTTTTTATTGGGCCATAAACAAGTTAACCGATTATTAAAAATTCAAGTAATGCTGGGAGTGCATAAAAATGTACAATTTTGTATCATGGTAGGTTATAATTGGTAAAAGTGTGTTACACATTCATCACTTACAATTCGTTATATGACAAATCATGATATAAAGTTGTACATTTTTATATGCCCTTAGTATTACTCCAAAAGTTCAGGTTTATTTTATTTAGTTCTGTTTCGAATACAAGCCCACTCAAGCTTATTACTAAATAAAATTATGTATTCAAGCTTGTTTCATTTTTTTGTCAAATAAGTTCAAAATTTTTTACCTTTACAAAATTATGAATTTTTATTACGAATTGACTATTTATATTATCAATTGATTAATTATAATATCAAGTCTATGTAAATTTTTTTTAGACACCTATGCGAATAAAAGTATAATTATTATATGTATTGAACCGATCATCCCTCACATCACTAAAAAGAGTTGTAATCCTTTAAAATCACATCACTAAAAAGAGTTGTAATCCTTTAAAAAGTTTGCTTTCATTGCCTTTCAAGTTTATTTTATTTAGTTTTTATTTTTTTAATACAAGTCAAGCTCAAGCTCAAGCTTATTACTCAACAAAATTTCATTACATATTCAAGCTTACTTCATTTTCTTGTCAAACAAGTTCAATTTTTTTTTTTTTGTTTACCTTTTCACAAATTTATAATTTTTATTGCAAACTATTTATATTATCAATTAACTATAATTTTAAGTCTACGTAAATATATTTTTAGACACATATACATATAAAAATATAATTTTTATACGTAGTGATCCGATCCTTTCCCTCGCATCACTAAAATAAAGTTGTAATCCCTCTTATTTATTGCTGAAATTTACACATTTGTGGTTTTCTTAACGTAGTCTCTTTTTTTTGGAGGAATTCTTAACGTAGTATTTAATTTCATCTTAAACTGCATGATTCAATTACTCCTCAAGCGTGCAAGTTGTGACACAATTGTGTTGTGGCACATTTATGTATGTTCCTATGGATGTATACAATGTATAGAGATACCTATAAATATGTATATTCTTCTTATGTATTTTTCACTTGAGTTTGGAAACTGCCTTAACAAAATTCTAATTCAATGGGGTTTTGTATTCTGAGTCTCTTAAATCTCTTTGCCTTTCTCATTTGTACATCAGTGCATGCAAGAGGAGTCAGAGGACCCAATAAATACAGTTTTAAACGGAATTACAATGTCACTTGGGGACTTAATAATGCCTTATTACTAAACCAAGAAACTGAAGTACAACTTTCTATGGACCAAAAATCAGGTTGTGTTTCTCATTTCCTCCTATAGATTTCTTCCTTACTTTAAGAAAAAAAAAAGGGTTTTGAAAAAACAACACTTAAAAAAAAAAAAAAAAAAAAAGGTGCAGTTTCAAATTGATGAAGCAAACTATAATCCCACCATGAAAAACATGAAAAGAAAAAAAAAAATATTGCATATAAGTTATACAAAACAGATCAAATCTTGCAAAAAAAGAAATCTCCTTTATTATTTTAAAAAAAGTATTGCATTTATGTTTGTATATATGTAATTATGTATGCATGCGTATGTATTTGTTGTGTCGCTTGTGTTTGCATGTAAGAGCTAGAAAATGGCATCTAATGCTTTTCTTGTGCATTTAATATCTTAGGGTCTGGATTTGAGTCCTACAATCACTACAAATCTGGACTCTTTCATATGAGGATTAAACTACCAGAAAAGAACTCGATTGGAATTGTTACAGCTTTCTATGTGAGATTTTATATACTGCTTCTCTCATTAATCATCTTGTATTACTTTCCTTGATCCTCAATGGTTGGCATTGTCTTGCTTTTGAAAGGAAAATAAGGTTGAAAACTAATAACGTGGTGATTACTGCAGCTATCTTCACCACGTTCAGCAGTTAACGACAAGCACGACGAGCTCGACTTCGAGTTCTTGGGTAGTAATGGACCACCTTATACATTACAAACCAATGTGTTTGTCAATGGTCAAGGGGGTAGGGAGCAAAAGATTAAACTTTGGTTTGATCCCACAAAACGCTTTCATTCTTACAAAATTCTTTGGAATCAATTTCGAGTAGTGTATGTTTGAATTCTCTCTCCCTCTGTGGCTTGCAAGTATTTCATGCCCAAACAACATTCAAGGAGTCAATACAACATTATACACAACTTTTTTCATAATTATTAACACATGGTCTGTTTTGTTTGGTACATAATAAAGATGGAGTTAATGGTGAAGCCAGATGAAAGTGATGTTATTCCAATCACAACAAACCATGTTAACAATAATGAAAAAATGGTGTCCTAACATTAGCTGACAATAATTATTCTGATATCATGTCATTATGACATATTTGGCTTCTCAGGTTTTATGCGGATGACATTCCTATCAGAGTGTTTAAAAACAATGCAAAAATTGGGGTGAATTACCCATCAAAGCCAATGCGAATAATAGGAAGCCTATGGAATCCAGAAAGTTGGGCATCTAATGGGATCAAAACTGATTGGAGTCAAGCACCCTTCAAGGCCAAATTTCAAGATTTCAAGATTCATGGCTGCACACTGCAAACCAGAGGCAATAAGAATTGTCATTCTTCAAAGCTCTGGTGGAATAGTAAGAAATACCAGAGTCTAAACGTTAGAGAGCAAAGAGCATATCAAAATATAAGGAGGAAGTACATGACTTATGATTACTGTTCTGATAGATCAAGGCACCGTAAAACCCCACCAGAATGCCGAAGAAACAAATAGAAAACAAAGTGGCAGTATAATGTATATAGACTCTAAAACTCAGACATTACATTGGTCATGGTCTCTTACAATTATAATAGTCAGAAATAATTACATATACCTTATCATATCTTTTCTTCTATTTCTCTTTTCATTTTGATCATCTTTATACATTTGAAATGCAATCTGGCCAATCAATCATGCTAAAGTGACACTACTTAATTAGTCCTCATCCAAAGAGAGAGAAGATAATTTTTTTATTGAAATTTGGAGGCTTCATAATGTGAAATATTTGAACACCTAACCTACTTGGAAAACAGTGTGGCCATATACAAAATTGTCAAAATCGAGATCCTACATAGGATCATAAGAGGTTGGTGAAATCATGGATTGTAAAATCTAACATATTTTCATATTTAAAAGAAAAAAACACATTGATAATGACTTTATATATTGAATAATCACGTAAACTGTGATTTTATCTATAAAAAAAAAAAAAAAAAACAAACAAATATTTGCATCATATATCACTACGTCTATACTAACGAAATAAAGATATTTAAGTTTTGACCCAATGTATCTAAAAAATTCAATAAATGTTTAATTAACAACCAAATACCAAAATATTTATAAACACATATAGAAATATTTTCCAAGTTCCAAGTTTAAAATCCAAAATAAGTTATAAAATGAAAACTAGCTAACTAATATGAAATCTAAAAGCAAGATGAATATTAAGGTGAAGTGAACATTTATTTATTTTCATTCTAGGTTTCTTATAACCACCGTCCTAATTAGGGCTGTCCAGACCAGACCTAGACCCGCCGGCCCGACAAACCCGCCCGATTTTCACCCGATTTCAGCTCGAACCGACCCTTTCGTCGGTCGGTGACGAGTTTTCATGCCTTCCACTCGATGCCGGCGGGTCGAGTGGCGGGTTTTCTTCTCCAAAACCTGAGCCACCCGACCCGACCGATGTAATATACAAAGCCATGAACTTCGGCAAGATCAAGCTCAGATTCGAGGAGATCTCGACCTTATTTGGTGAGATCCGGCGAGATTTGAGGAGATCCAAGTGGATTTCGGCGAGATCTGGACCATACTTGGTGAAATCCGGCGAGATTCAAGGAGATCCAAGCTGATTTCGGCGAGATCTTGGCCATATTTGGTGAGATCCGGTGAGATTCGAGCTTATTTCGGCGATTTTTGGAGCAAATGTACTGAGTTTTTGAAAATTCCAGTGACTCTTTTGAAGATTTCGGCGATGTTTGCAGAATTTGGCGAATCAACCGAACTGACCGAACACTACCCAAACTTGAAACCGACTCGACCGATTGACGTCGGCGGTCGGATTCAGGTCCCTTCGCCTTCCACCTGACGACGGCGGGTCAGGTCCAGGCTGGGTCGAAAACCGACTCGGCCCGACCAGTGGACAGCCCTAGTACTAATCATCATCATCTAGTTCATCATCTATGTAAACATTGTATATTTTTATATTAAAACTGCAAAAGAGATCAAGATACAACTTCACACTCAACTATTCAAGTAATACCACTCAGCAACAATTATAGAGCATGCTCAAAAAAATCAATCAATCAATATACAAATACAAGCATAATAATAAAATTATATATAAGCACAAATTTTTTGTAATATTAGAACATGATCAAACAAATTTAACAACATTATAGCTTAAGAGGTAGCAAAGCCAAAATAAATTCTTCATTTAGAAATGATGAAGCATTCCTTCATTTTAATTACAAGTGAACTAGAAACTAGAAACTAGAAAACATTTGCTTAGGTTAACATAATTATATAAAACAGAAAATAAAAAGTCATATCATCACAACATAAAGAAAAAAGAAAAAAGAAAAAAGAAAAAAAAAAAAAACTGATGTTTTAGGTAGGATTTGTAGGATCTCATACGATCCTACATACAATCCTAGTGCAATCCTAAACGTTTTGGTGAGATAAGATCGTAAAATCTTACAATCCTACGGTTCAAATTGTGATTTTGGCAACCACGGCCGTACAATGTATATAGACTCTAAAACTCAGACATTATATTGGTCATGGTCTCTTACAATTATAATGGTCAGAAATAATTACATATCCCTTATCACATCTTTTCTTCTATTTCTCTTTTCATTTTGATCATCTTTATACATTTGAAATGCAATCTGGCCAATCAATCATGCTAAAGTGACACTACTTAATTAGTCCTCATCCAAGGAGAAAGAAGATAATTCTTTGATTGAAATTTGGAGGCTTCATAAAGTGAAATACCTGAACAACTGAACTTGTGTAGATATAACTAAGCCAGGCCTTATCACCACCAAGTGGTGCTGATAAATTTTGGTGGTAGTTGCACTTTGCATATGGGCATTAAATACCCTATTTGAGTAACCTGAGAAAACTAAATCCCAGAGTGTACCAAACTGGGTTCAACACTTCCCTCAAGCGACAGGTGCTTGATTACCCAGATACATTTTATGAAAATTTAACCCAAAATTTTGGGACTCAGATTTGGTTCCAATAATCATATTCAAACAAGTAAACAACAAACATGAAATAGTAGTATATAGTTTGTCATCAGTGGAAAACTTGGGAGGGCGGTTCAAAATTATAGTCAAAGAAAGTGAATTAAAAATCAAAATTCTAGCAAAGATCTATCCCAGGTAAAAGGTAGGAATATAGTATGAGGCAACCACATTCATTCCAATCCGCAACACAGGGATCCTAAATCTCAAGACTGCACAGTAAATATTAATAGTGAAGTCATAGCAGCAATTTTTTTATCTGCACTGGATCAAGTTAAAGTTTTAATAAGTTTCTAAAGTAAAAAATAACAGCTGACAAGCGAACTTAATTCATAAGTAATCAAAATTCCAAGTCCAATCAGCTAAGCTCGACCTCTTTCTGTTGCGCCATGCAGCAGATCAGCTTCAAATGAATTACTCAACTGTAGAGAACAAAAAGAAAGAAAAATTGATATCAGACCCTACTTTTTCTATAATTTTTGAATAGTTCAATCATCCTACAACTTAGACTAACATATTCTTTTCAGAATGGCATCAATTTAGTTGACACTTTTTTCTTTTTATCAGTAAGTTACATACACACCCACTGGGTTTTTGAAGCCAGTTGCTTACCCTCCACCCATTATTGTTGAAGGAGGAAGTGTTATTTGAGTATGAACTCATTGGCATTAATTTAGATGGAATGCATACTTAAGACATCGGAAATTCAATTTTGGGTATAAAAAAAACTAGGAAAACTATCTATAAGGATTACAAAATAATACATAGCATGAACGTCACATACAATGAATAAAGTTTTCCTAAAATTGAATGCCATTATTAATGTCATCACCTTAATAATACATACTTAGCATGAATGTCCTATACAATGAAGAAAGTTTTATCAATGAAAATATAGTTGCACACTAACTTATTTTGTATTTCCAAAAATGACTGTCTAGTCAGAGTGATGATCAAAACAAGCATATAATGGCACCGATGAAAATACTAGGAGAAAAGGATACTCAAAACAGCATGAGTGACAGTGTCAATGTTAAGGTACACGAGAATCACGAGATACCATTACAGATACTCATTCTTTCAACCTAATGTTCATCTTGCATAAGAAATGAGGAAAGGAGGATATTCAATCACCCAATTAAAGATCAAACGTGCCAGTGCTCTCTCTCTTTTTCTTCTTCTTCTTCTTCTTCTTTTTTTTTTCCTTAATTTTAAATATAAATTTAATAACAACTTATATATAAACATGAAAAACACAAATGTACCCTTCAGAAAAAAATTCTGGGGCACTGAACAAATGTTCATTTCTTTTTTTTTTTTTTTAAAGTGAGCAAAATTCTTTCTTACTGAAAACATCAGGCACCATAAATTGATTACTTTCCAAACTTTAACCATCCAGGCATTTTTCCAACATACACTGTCACTTTCCAAAAATGGATGCAACCCAATTCCACAGGGATTATACAATACTTGCCTCACAGAATTTCGTTGTAAAATGATACAGAATAGATGTGGACTTTGTTTATTTCCATTTCTTACCATGAATAGCTTATCTCTACTTATCTAAAACGTAATTATATCAACACTGCTATCAAATGAAAAAATAATAAAACATTTATGGAAGCAATTGTCTTTAAGTAAGAAACGTTTAACAATCCAGCAACGTATTTACTAATACAGTTGTGGTATAAGTTGAATGAGAAAGGTTCAAAAGAACTTTATTGGAGGCTCATTTCCAAGAGAGAAACTATTGCAGTAATCCATCTTTATTCTACTCCACCTATAAGATCCATGACATTATTTAGAAGATAAAGAACTCTGGAACCATTGAGGAGTCTATTTGGCATCCCATATTTTAGTGCAAGGTGTAGTCAATATCGACCATCTTCATTTGCATGCTTATATAACTCCTTTGTAAAGGTTGTGTAAAATCCTTTTTCCCCCCATTAAATAAGGTTGTGTAAGACCGTTTAAGGTTGTAAGCCAAGCTCATTTCTCAAATTAAGAATTTTTCCAGATACAAGCTTGTAAAAAGTCTCTATTAGGTTTATGATAATAAGGCTACTGAGGCCTATGTTAGTATATTCCAAACATATAACTGCTTTTTTTACCATTAGTTCTCTTTTTTAGAAATGACAGTTGGTAGTGAAAGATCAATTCTTTCATGCATACAAGTCGGCAAAGAACCGCCATTGGACAACTTTAAGACAAAGTAACTAGAAGTGTGCCAAACTCCACATCAAATAAGTTAAAAATGCCCCTATTAAGGAGATCAGTCAAAGTATATTTCCCCTTATTCTATCCCCATCCCTCAATACTTTCCATGTGTATCCATTCAAGTCTCACACCCACAATGACAACCAATTGTAAATATGCAACCAGATCAAGATCCTAATATCCTTTTTAAATGCTTGCAAAACAACAAAGTAGTATCAAATCATATCAATCCAACAACTGGCTCACATGCACAACGGCAACCAATTGTCAATACGCTAACCAGATCAAAATCCTAATAGCCTTTTTAATGCTTCCAAAACAACAAAGTATTATTGAATTGTATCAATTATACAATTGGCTCTATTTTCCCCAAGTATTGGGAGATCATAATTTCAAGCAAAACTAACCAACAAGAAATAACACTAGCAAGCAATGACAAGAGAAACAGAAGCTTCAATCCACCCCAACTAAAAATCACCACTATCACAAACTCTACATACCCATATTCACAAATCAAACGGAGAAACTCAATCACTGTCAGCCACCATCATAGTGCTAAAAGCCTAAAAGTCCTACAGTCTTGCCACATGACTGAGAAGTCAACACTTGGAATTCTACTATACCACCCACCACCAACAACTGAAAGCAACATTTTTTAGAACATTCAACCAAAACATTAAAAATCCAAACACCAAATAATTATAAATAAATAAATAAAAAACACTTTTTTCCACTCAAATCACACCACCCAGATAACAAAGATCGCGCCTTGCTGCAATCTCAAGACCCTTCAACCCACAGCGACATGTCACTTTGTGTTTGGGTCACATGGGAGTAAAACTGCCTACCAATCACCTCTTCCAAACACCCGCAAAAGTGAGAGTTTTGTACACAGAATATGACCAAAGTAAAGCTAACAACCACTTCACAAGTCACAACCATCACTCACAATCACAAACATATATATAGTTTAAAAAAGACATTGACTTTAAGCTCAAATGTCACTTCCTACTCATTTGGGTGTTTTTTTTTTTTTTTTACTTTACTTTATTTTATATAAGCTATCTTTTCTAAAGAAATACTCTTTTGTACTCAGTTTCGCTAGACCCACCTGCCATAACCAGTTGCCGCGGCGCAATCACCTCTAACCTTACTATCTACTAATAAAAACATAAACTTTTTTTAAAAAAAAGGAGCAAACCCAACATACCTCTGGCCATCAAGATTGCCATGGCCACTGCTAGCTCCACTCCCATAAGACCCATCATCAGCAGCAGCATGGCCTTGCCACACAGACTGCCAAGCATTCGAAGGTGGCTGAACGTACACTCCTCCAGCAGTGGGGTCCATTGCGGCGGGTCTCCCAATCATCATTCCTCCGTGGGGCCCACCGGCGGGTTGCCCCATCGGCGGGTAATAGTACGGGACGCCACTGGCCGTGGTGGCCCCCACAATCCCGCCGACTAGCCCGGCGGCCTCGTCTTTAATCTCGTCCCTCGGCACGATATCGACCAAGAAGTCGAATATGTCGGTCCTCGTGATCGCCGCCGCGATGTCGTTTTTCTGGAGCGTCCGCCGCTTGTTCTCCTCGGCGTGCAGCCACGACCGAATCGTGAGCTCGAGGATGAAGAGCTCGCAGGCCTTGGCGAAGAGGATGGGCGCCTCGGCGGAGATCATGCGCACGTCCTCGTCGGCCTTCATGATCTTCTTGATGCGGGCGAGGGGGAGCTGGTGGTTCTTGAAGTCGTTTACTTGCTCGATTTCTTGGCGCTGGTAGGACCAGAACATTTGGAGCTGCTGCTGCTGTTGTTGGAGGAGGTGGTGGAATGGGGTGGCGGAGGACGGCGGCGGAGGGGGGGGCGGCGGCGGGGTGGGTTGGAGAGGGTAGGAAGAGGACTGAGCTATCTGGTTGTTGCTGTTGCTGTTGCTGTTGTTGTTGTTGTTGTTGTTGATCTCCATTGCACAAAAGGTGTTTGATGATGGGTGTGTGTGTGAGAGAGAAATTACTCTCAATTAGTGACAAATTGGTTTTTGGGAGGATGGGGATGGTGATGATGATGGGTGGGTGGGATTTGAAGGATTTGAGGGATGTGGGGAAATGTGGGGTGAGGATTTTGAGGGCTAGAGATATGTGGGGGAGAGAGAGAAAAGATGGGATAAGATGCATGCACTTATAACTCATCTTATTGTGAACCTAATATATATATATATATATATATATATATTTTTTTTTTTTTTTTAATTTTTGAGAGAGAGAAAATCCAAATGGGGGTATGAGTACTTATTTATTTTATTTTTTATATTATATATTATTATTTTTTTAATACAATATATTATTATTAAAGTTTTGTGAAATGGTTTTTTTTTTTTTTTTTTTTCCTTTCAAATTATTTTATTCATGTTAAAAATTCAAGGATGGAATGAAGGAAGATAAAAGAGGTCAAGAATTTTATCCTTGGTTTCAAAAAAATAAAAAGAATTCTATCCTCTCCTTCCATACTGGTGCAAACATACCTTAAAACTTTCTTATACCATATTTGATGAGAGTTATCTTAGTTCGTATGGAACAATTTCATAAGAATATTCATTCATAGTATATAAGACTTATAAATGTACAAAACCCACGTATTGAGCGAAGGTACCTTTAGTGAAGGAAGACGAGAGAAATTAAGAAATCTCTCTTCCCATCCATTTTGTTGTAAACATACCTTAAAATTTTCTTATACCATATTTGATGAGTTATCATAATTCGTATGAAATGTATACGGTTATCGGCCTATTATTGGAGGGCCTATGGGTCGTAGGTTGAATTATAGTTCCCTAGTGGCCCCAATCCATGATGTTAGTGGATTGGGCTGTGGACTGTTTAGTTCTCGAGGGTTTGACGTTGCTAAGGGCCCACTTTAGGGTATCTCGGTAATGTCTTGGGGGATGTCGCCGTCAAGTAACATTCGACGCCTATTGCAATTCCCAAAAACTGACACACCTGTTTCCAAAGTGGGGCCCATTTTTGTTAGGAATAATCCTAAAGGGCCCTACCTGCATGAAAAATCCTTAAAAGAAATCATTACTGACCCACTAAGGAAGGCCATAAATAGGAAGAGAACATGAGAGAAAGGGGTTAGTCACTGGAAGGTGAGGAACCAGAGAGTTAGAGAGGAAGAGAGAAAAACCCAGAGAAAACCACCTCAAGAAGAAGGTAGGCAGTTGTATTACAGGTATGAACTTTCGTCCTTAGGATCTTCTCATTATAGGATATCTATACACCCACTACAACAATTAAATTGTGAGCCCAGCAAAACAATTAGCCCATTAACCGAGGTTTAGGTGTGCACAAAATGGTTTCATAAGACCTATCCTTTCATAGTATGTGAGACCCGTATTGAGAGAAGGTACCTTTATAGAGTTGCTCAAAAATAATATTATGAGAAAAGTGAAGGAAATAGAAGATATTGAAACAAAAACTTTTAAAAAATATATATATATTTATTTATTTATTTATCTTGAAGAAAAAGTACAAAGAATTTTTTCATTTTTTTTGTTGCCACAAATTAGTAACTTGGGCTTTCCTACAAGATAAGAAAGTGATAAATGTTGTTCACTCTACCTTAGTCAAGGTGGAATCACCTGCCTTTTCCTAAGAGATTGCATTAGGGTTAGACTTATATGCGAAAAAAGCAAGCCCTTCTTTACGATTAACTTTAATGTTAGGGATTGGTTCAAATCCAACTCTACTAATATCTCTGATTGAATGGCCACAATTGTATCGAATTTAAAAACCTTTTTCCCTTTGATTTGTTGCAAAATTTAGAGGGAAGGAAGAAACAAAGCTTATCATGAAAGGAAAATCCTTTAGAGAGGAAAACATCTTTACCTCCAATTCCCTTACAAATTTCTTTCACCTTGGGAACTAACCTTACAAGAGTAAAAGGAATGTATGCAAACCAATTGGTTGGTCCCCTCCTTCTATTTTCTCATACAAATTTAATACAAATGGGTTAGCAATTGGCTACCTAGGATAGGCAAGTGTCAAGGAATTAATTAGAGGACAAAGTTTAGCTATAAAATTGGTTGTAGCCTAAATCTACAACTTTACTCAGTAAAATAAATATTACTACATATTTTAAAAATCCAACCATTAAATTGCATGTCCTTTACACTCTCAATACATATGTCAAATTTTGTGTCAATCGAATATTATTTACTATATGATCTATAAGCTTGTATTTTATACATAATTTTAAACTACAAAAATTTGCAATTCAAACAATTTATTGATGGCATAGCTATTGATCTCTAATTTTCTATAAATTTTGTAATCATGGAGGATATAAGAAGAATAAGATGTAATCCAATTGTGAATTTGTCAAAATTCATCTAAAAAAAAAAAAAATATTGAGTAAAATTGTAATTTAAGGCTACAACTAGTTTTATAGTTAAACTTTGTTCTTAATTAGAAACTTTGAAAGTAAATGGATAAAGGGTTTCAATTCATGTGAAACATAAAAGTCAATAGTAATACAAATGGGTTCACATTGGTATTTGCAACCTCATTGTGGAGGTCGGTGCTCAAGTTGTACAAATATTGATTATGAATAACTTAAAAGCATGTCCATAATTCTCATACCCTAAGGGCCTAAGCATTATGACTTTTTATTGTCCATAATGAGTGAATTTCGTGCATTATCGTTATTCACATACTTTAGGAAGTAATCATTATTCTGATTTGCTAATTGAAATATCTTAGATACTAGGCTTTTGTTATGCTCTATTTCCCCTAATTTTATTGTAGCCAATTGTTAGTTAATGCTAGAGGTTTTGTTTACTCTAGAACATTTTGTTAGGTTATAATTCTATTTTATTAATGAACTAGTTTCTTCAATAACAATAATAATTCTTATATATGAAGTCAATTATAAAATCACCCCCTAACCCCCAAAAAAAAGAAAAAAAAAGTGAGTCTTTGACAATGACATAGCAGAAATGTTTGGCTAGTGTAAGGGTTAAGACTTAAGGGAGCGTTTGGTTTACCGTAATGTCGTATTATACCGTAATATTACATTATTGTAATATTACATTAATGTTATCTCAATGCAAGAATACAAAATTGCATTGTTTAGGAAAATGATGAAATTAAGGTGATATGATATATTTTATAATTTTAGATTACAATAATATTAGAAAAAAATAAAATAAACCAAAAATCTCAATGTCACATCATCGTAATGTGCATCACATTAAAAGTACATTACAACGAACCAAATGCCCCTAAGAATGTTTATTGTCCATCTATTAATCATCTAAAAAAAAATACATGGACCAAACTTCACATATAAAAAACAACCTTTATAAACTACTTCCTCAATTCTTTCTTTATAATTCTAAATGGTATAGAAGATTAGAAGTGCCATTCAGAGCCCAACACCAAAATGTTACGAGTTTGATTAAGGGGTGGGTCTACCTTGTAAAGGTATCCCATATATAAATGGTTGCAATCAAAGCCACTTTTTCATATTATGCCAGTAGCAATTAATTACGAACAGCAATGTGGACCACCTCATGTCTAGCTTATCGCATCATTTCTATAGTTGCCTTAAAAAAGATATTTGAAAGCATCTCTCTCCTTCTAAACTATTTTCCTCTGTTTTTTTTTGGGTCATCTTGTTCTTCTCCTTAAAGCATAATCTAGTGCATGCAGCATGTTCCACAATTTTCACAAGTCGGATTCTATGATGCCTCTAAATCCAAATCTCCTTAATATTATGTCTCTTTGTAACTTTGTTGATAGAATAAGTGAAAATTATGTGACACTAGAAGGAAAAAAAAAAAGGTATGATTCTTGAGAAAGTGGCAAAAGGGTTCCTAAAGGTGCTTTCTCCATTACCCGAAATGTATATACAAAAAAATAAATAGAAAATATCCCTTGGGTCCACTTAGGTCGAAAAGGCAAAAAAAAAAAAAAAAACTCTCATGTGCTCTTTTTACTATACTCTCATGTTTGACACACTTAAGGTTGTGAAATATATATATTGGTTCACTTTCTCCACCCCCGGTGGGGGCCCCCACTCTTTAAATTTTAGATTCATTATAATCTGCCCTTAAACTTTAAAATTGATCAATGTCCCCTTGACCTTTAAGAATTAGGCAAATTGCCCCTTATAATTACTAAATTCCATTAAATTCATTTATTTTATACAATAGAGGACGGTTTGCTAATATCCAATATTTAAGGGAAGCATTGCTCAATTTTAAAGTTTGGAGGAGGGGATTAAAGTAAACAAAATAGTAGATCCTAGTTATGATCAGTGTTTTTTTAGAAGGGATAAGGGTAGTTGTGGGACTCGAATTAGAAGAAGCCATATGTGTTATTGGTGGTTTAAATAAGGTGAACTTAGTGAAAGAGGTTGAAAGGACGGAACAAAGGTTGAAATTGTGGATGCTTGTGTTTCTAAGGATGCCTAATTCTTGAGCAATGGCCACCCAATGGTTGCATTGTAGAGGTGAAAAAAAAGAAAAAGAAAAAAAGAAAAAGAAAAAGAAACCTTAAGGGTGAAAGTTTGGCCACCCAATGGTAGTGTTTGGGAGAGCCCATCCTTTTTTCTTTTTCTGAAAATTTTAGTTAAATATAAGGGTGAAAGTTTAATTTTTGAAAAGTTGGGGGCCATGGCTCCAAATACTTCATTCGATTAAACTATGAAGTTAAAACCTGAAATCAATCAAAATCGGACCCAATTTTTCCTTTTTCATATTTTCATTCTTTAATTTATTTTTCTTGATGTGACATTCTTTATTTTATTAATTAATTAATAGTAATAATAATGTTAAACAATGGGACTCTTAATATTTTATTAATAATTAACATATCCAGTTGTTTTACCATCAAAGATTGAAGGTTTTTTTTTTTTTTTTTGGGGGGGGGGGGGGGGGAAGTTGAATAGTTCATTTATTCTCTTTTTAAGTCTATATTTGGATTGCACTGAAAACTGAATTTTTTGTGTTTGATATATTTTTTGGGTCTCGTGTACTATTTATAAAACTCACAAGTACAAAATTTAATAAAAATAACTTTAAAATTGGCTCATAGGTGCTATTTATATATTTAAAAATTATATTACTACAGTATTTTCAATGTTTACTTTTCAATAATAAACAGTATCTAAACATATTCTAAAACTCTTATTTTAACGATGCCCCATCCTTTAAGAAGCATATAACTCTGCTTATACACTTTTTTTCGGGAGCATTAGGGCCCGTTTGGTTTGTGTTTTTAAACAATATTTTTTAGTTTTTAAACAGCATTTCACGCATTTCAATGCACTTTTTCACCCACACGTATTTCAAAAAACTATAAATAACAATTTTTAAATTACTCTTCCAAACACCCCTAAATGTTTCATTGTTTTTTTTTTTTTTTTTTTTCAATATTTGATGAGCAATGATTTCGGTGGGACAATCGAGCAAGATCCTATTCTGAGAGGAGAAGATGATTTTCAGGATGAGTTTGAGAGAAAGAAAAAAAAAAAAAAAAAAGTTATTCTTAATATGTTTATCTGTTTTCTATGAAAGTTGACTCATAAAAAGTGGCGGCTTTAAATGTTTTCTTAACTTGTGCCTAAGGGCATTCATTGTTCAACTAGACCCGTTTCTTTTATTTTCGTCTTTGCCTTTATCTTAGATTGAATTCCTGAAATTTTATGCTTGTGATTAAATTCTAATGAGACAAAATCCACTAGGAGTTAGTTTACACAAAGTAATGATCAATATATTTCCCTCCAAAAAAAGGAAAAAAAAAGTAATGATCAATATTTTGTGACAAGTGATGATGACACACTATTTTTTTTATTGAGACAGCTATATGATCTCTTATGTCTTTGTCAAATTGTTCGGCTAATGGTCTAATAGCATTAATATGATAATTATAGTGAAAAAGTTAATAAATGTCTTAAGAACATTAGTTTAAGAAATATTTTTAATTTTTTTTTTATAAAAAAAGAACAATTGATTTTTTTTTTTTAGTTTTTTATATTTCTCATAAAATTTGTATTAAAATTTTTCTAAAATGGTCTATTAACAAATACCCTAAAGGTATCCATTAACGAGAGTCTAACTACAATTTCCTTTGTTCTCTTAAATAATTCTTCTGGTTTGTTATGCCAATAATTTGGAAGCATGTACCATTAGTAAAGTTCATTGCAAATTTGGCTCCCCACACTTTGGCAAGATGGTCCTTAGTAAATGGTACCACAGGTTCTTTTAATATAGGGGACGGTCCTCCTCCTATTGTAAATGTAATGCAGGATGAGGCTGGGCTCTCTTAATCTTGGAAACTTGCTTTTTTTGCATCTTTCATGTAGAATAGAGTACATTAGCTTGTTTTGAGTAGAAAACAAAAATCCCAAAAAGAATACGAAGAAAGGACCATATACGTTACTGTTGCCTTCAAAGACCATAGAAATATGATTAAGATTGGAGGCCAAGGAAATAGCTAGAAGGTAAGCTTTTGCTTCAGCTCAAGCCTGATACAACAACAACTTCTTTAGCTGTGATAGCCTTTATAGTTTTGCCAATAGAATCTTTGCATACAGCAGCAAGTGAGCAATGATCACTTCTAACTGCATTAAGACTCTATGGGGCAGCTATATGAGACTTGAACACCTTGGTGATTTGAGCAGCAAGTTGGATTGTAGTAGAATCCAAACCAGACCACCAAATTTAGTCACAAAGTATGGCTGCATAAAGGAGTGACACAAAGCGCTTCTCCTGTCCAAACCTGGCTGAATTGCTGGGTAAAGAATCATTCTGATCCAGTGTTGGATTGGGATTGATTCTTGAGGGGAAAAGTTTAGATTCCATATAGAGAGACCGTATTTGAAAAGCAAAAACACCCACACAAAAAAAAAAAGGTTCGTATGAGTTTGAGGAAGAAAGCCACATCTGGGGCATAAAGAATCTGCAGCTCTGATTCTTCTGCTTAGTATTGCTTTGGTACCCAGTGCTTCGTTTGCAAATTTCCAGAGAACATCTTTCAGTCTTTTCCAATCTTTTGGAAGAAAAGGGCCATGTGTAGAAAATCTATCTGACAAAATAGCAACTTAAAGGCCATATTGGCAGCACCATGTTGATCTGGTGAAGGTCTTGCACTATAGCTGCCAAAATTCAACTTGGTTGTCTGATAACATTACATAATGAATATAATTTTTTTGCAGCTTGAAAGACCAGGACAAAGGAAAATCCTCTTTGAGGCCTAACCTGCCCTTCACAGATGACCATAAAAATAGCAGCAACATAATGCCTATGACTGTAAGTCCAGCAAAAGCATCCTACCAAAATATTTTCCCCATGTCTATCTTTACAGATTGTAAAATAATAATACAAGATAGAAAGCACAGTTTCTAGCATGTCAGTATCAATCAAAATGCAACTCAAGCAAGAAACAAAGACTGAGAAACAAAATTTAAGAAAGGAAGTAACTAGTTTGACTAAACAAAAATTAAAAGAAGGATAAACAGATGATGGAACTTCATTCACATTTGATATAATGACAAAAAACAGGCCATTGCAAGGCATTATGAACTGTATCAAGATACATGCAGCTCATGGTACACAAATTTGACCAGCTGCAAAAAAAATTGTGATATTGGAGGGAATTAAACTGAAAATGTAAAAAACAGCTCTTGCAGCAAATAAAGAGCTTAGCCTATAGGCCACTTCCCAGCAAACATGCAAGTCATGTAATCTGGCCTTCAAAGTTCAAAACTGCCTTCATGTCACGGGTACAGCAATCTAGAGGGCATTCTAAAACTTCAAACAAAACTGTAGTTCCACCAATATACAGCAAAGAAAATCAAAGCCTGTATCATTACCAGTATAGTGACTCACCATTAGTGTTGTGATCAATTGCCAAGAAAATGGGGAAAATGAAAAGAAGACTTCTAATCAAACATTAATTTAGGTTGGAATGGTGAGCCTAAGCTTTCTAGGTTTCAAAACTCATTCCACCATTTTCTTGACCATTAGAGTATGACTGCAAAAGAATATTCTATATAGGTCAGTTCCAGGATTTTGACATTTAATTGGCACTTTCCACCATTTTCCCTTCCCTCAACCGTCTCCTATTATATACCAGTATCTTTTCTTCCTTGGTTTCCTTTCCCTTCTTCATCATCACCTCTGCCACATCCTTTCTTCCAATATCTTCTTCCAGACCTTTTCCCTCATTTGCTTTGCCATTCTCCACCAGCTCTTCTTCCTTGCAGTTTTTCATGCACCCTAAGGGATCTTCTTGCCTATTATTTTCAACAGTATCTGCCAATTCTCCCAACTGAGCATCAGTCACTACCTGAAGAAGTTCCAAAGGCGTAGCTGCAGGATCAAGCTCCCAGCAACCTTTGGGGGTATTATGAGCCTCTTGACCTGTAAGCAAGTAAGAAGGGACCTGGTGTGAGAACCGAAACATCTCTGCTCTTGGAATTGTCCTGGTTTTATCCAAATTATGGCGAAACACTGTTTTGAATCCAGCAACTTTAACAAGTGGAGCAACAGTCACACCCTGCTCTTCATTGTAATCTTCAAGCACTTCCACCATGTCATATTTGTGTATCACTTCATCAGGGGTAAGCACATTCCAATCAGGGGACCAGTTCCTATAGAGAGCCCAAACATCTCCCTTCATAGGATATATTTGAATGGCACCCCTTGTGCCCTTTGTCCACTTGACCTTATGTGAGAAAGAATTAAGAGAGTCATTGACTTCATACTTGCCAATCCGGAAATCCCCGCTAGTCTTGTAAAAGCCAGAACCAATCCAATTCAGAGGGGCCAATTCATCATTGCATTTCGAATTAAGCCAACTAATCCGCATTTTGAATGGTCTCCTGGATATCACACTATGAATCATAGCATAAAAACGGGGCATCCCATCATCATCATCATAAGCAGCCCAAACCTGGTTATCACCAAATGACTTTTCTGTACGATCCTTGTCAAAGTCATGAAAATCTGGATCTGGGACACTCATTGACATTGGATCAGCACCATCTGCATCGGAATTCACACTAGAACTGGCATGCGAAGATTTCTCAGTGTTAATGGTGTTTTTGGTATGCATGAATTCTCCACATTTCTCCCCTTCTAGCCCATTTACAGCAGCATTCTTCTCCTCAACCTCCTTTTTTTCCAAAGTCTTTAACTTGTGTGAAGTCTTTAATACAGAAGCCATGCTCCACTCGCTAAGCTTCTTCTTAATCTCTTTCTTAGCCTTCTCCATCAACATATTTCGCGTTTCCATGTTTGAAAGCTCCCTTGTAGAATTAGTTCTATAGTTTCCTGAAGCATTCATCCTTCCTGCTTCAAAACTAACTTTCTGAGATCCAGATGCACTCTCCATGCCAACTCTTCTTTCCGTTGTCATTTGATTTGCCATATGTCCCCCCTTATTATCCATCCTACTTCTTTTCTTAGGCCTGTCTCCTTTCTGTGGCATACTGCAGCCAGCATTAGACAACCCAGCTGCTAAACCAACCCCTGGTTTGGTAGTAGCATGAGTTTTTGCCCAATAAGCCTCCTCCCTCATGACAGCTGCTGCTGCATCTTCATGCCCTCTCTTCAAATGCTCTGATGCTGGCTGAAAAACACCAGTGACTTGAGTAGCAGAGGAAGCCGGCACGGGCACACTTACAACACTGCCCGTTTTAAGGAATGCACCTGAATGGAAATTTTTCTGTGATGAGAGATAAGCAGAAAATCTTGCTTGCTCATCATTTGTAGCAGAAGTTGGTATCTTTCCTGGAGCATATTGATTCTTGACTGTTTGTGGACCAAAATTCTGTGGCTGCATGAAAGAATTCCACGGAGTGGCAGGAACATTGCCATTAAGTGGAGGTGGTACAATCTCTAAAGCCATAAATGGCTGACGGCAGTTGGAGCAAACAAGATTGCAGTTGAGATATTTTCTAAGGTACTCAAACTGAACCTTGCAAGAACTGCAGAGAGTCCAAAATGTGGGGTTCAATAGATGAGGAGTCCCAGCAGGAAACGGATGAGTAGCCCCAGCAGGATGGGGATGAGTAGCCCTAGCAGGATGGGGATGAGTAGCACTCTTCTGATATTTTGTGTTGAAATTATTACTCTTGGAGAAGTTATGGAAACCATTCTGACCAGTTGGCACTGAAGATTTTGCATCTGGAACTTTCCCATATACGCCACTAAACTTCCACTTCTGGTCGTAGTCAATTTTCTTGGCTTTGTCTGACAAAAACGTCCAGGCTTCAGATAGTATTTTAAAGGCCCCATCTGCACCAACTGATTTGTTTTTATCAGGATGAAGAATAAGAGCCAACCTTCTATAATGTTTCCGGATTGTATCATCATTGGCCGAAGGGTCCACCCCAAGGACTCCATACCAATCGATTTCCCCATGTATTCTTTTCTCAGCAGAGATGTATACATCAAGTGTAGCCAGAAACTGAGGAAGACCATCAAGCGCAGAAAATAAGCGTTGGGCTTTCAGAGCATATCTTTTTGCCCCAGAAATGTCCTTCTCCATAAACTTCTTCTCCGCGATTTCTTTTGCCCTGAGAGCCTCATCCTTGTTGCATTCCATCCCCGCTATATTTGTCATGTCTCTAACCAATTATCGATTTCTTCTTCGATTCTTTCCTTTTAGAGGTAGGTCAGCACTATATGAACCAAGAACTTAGCCACATATATCTAGATCCCGATTCTTTTGCGTGCATCATTAAAGAGCTGCTCTCAATTGTCTGAGCCCTAATAAAAAAATAAAAAATGGATCCAAAAATAAGGAAACTATTTATGCAAAAATGGTAGAAGGGGGGGGGGGGGGAAGCAAGGTTTATGCCAAATTTACGCAAATGGTTAAATATATGACTACAATTACACACTAATAAACACTATAGAATGCTTCTCCGCATCCATCAATTCCAAATAAATTAACACCTCTTCAATCTAGAAACCATTCAATGACCAAACGAATTATGTGGGAAAAGAATTTATGCAATTCAATAAATACAAGTACTGAACTTCCAAAATAAGCAAAACGGTTTTTTAATATAAACTTGAGAAAAACACAATAGCAGTTCCATTTGCATTGCTTATTCAAATTAAACACAGAAATCACAAAACAAACCAACACTGATCTTTTATAGCCTGTGGTCAAAATAAGAGTAGGTCATTGAAAGAAAAATCCGAGTGGTCTGTTTGGATAATAGAATGGCTTCTTTGGTAATGATGAAACCAAAATCAAAATCTTTCCACAGGCATTATAAACTTCGAATAGCTCTCCTAAGAGCTTAAACTTTCCCTCACTTTTTCCTTGATTTCACATAAACCAATCAGTGCATAAGCCCTAATAAATAGCTATAATTGAAAAAAAGGAAACTACTTCCGCAAAAAAGGAAGAAAAGAAAAAGAAAAAAACAGAAGAAGCAAGGTTTACGCCGAAATATACGTATATGATTAAATATAAGACACTCATTAACACTAATAAATGCTTCTCAGGATCCATCAATTCCAAATATATTGACACATCTTCAATCTAAGCCCATTCAATGATCAAACGAAATATGCGGGAAAGGAATTTATGCAATTCAGCAAATCCAAGTACCGAACTTCCAAACTACACAAAATGGTTTTATAACTATGTGAACTTGAAAAAAGATATGATAGAAGTTCCATCCGTATTACTCATTTATATCCAACACAGAAATCACAAAACAAACCAAAACTGATCTTTATTTCCTGTTGTCAAACTAATAATAGGTCATAGAAAGCAAAATTCCATAGATAATAGAATCTGTTTATTCTTAATGAAACCAAAATCAAAATCTTTCAACAGGTAGCAGTTTGAACTTTGAATAGCTCTCCTAAGAATTTAAACTTTCCCCCATGTTTTCCTTGATTTCACATACACTAACCAGAGCATAAGCCCTAATAAACAATAATGAATGCTTCTCCGGATCCTTCAATTCCAAAAATATTAAAACCTCTTCAATCTAAAACCTATTCAATGATCAAATGAAATACACCGGAAAAGAATTTATGCAATTCAGAAAATCCATATACCGAACTTCCAAAATAAGAAAAACCTCTCCAGATCCTTCAATACCAAATATATTAACACCTCTTCAATCTAAAACCCATCCAATGATCAAACAAAATACGCGGGAAAAAATTTATGCAATTCAACAAATCCAAATACCGAACTTCCAAAATAAGCAAAACCTCTCCAGATTCATCAATACCAGATATATTAACACCTCTTCAATCTAAAACATATTCAATGATCAAACGAAATATGCGGGAAAAGAATTTATACAATTCAACAAATCCAAATACCGAACTTCCAAAATAAGAAAAACCTCTCCAGATCCATTAATACCCGATATATTAATACCTCTTCAATCTAAAACATATTCAATGATCAAACAAAATACGCGGAAAAAGAATTTATGCAATTCAACAAATCCAAATACCAAACTTCCAAAATAAGCAAAACCTCTCCAGATCCATCAATACCAATATATTAACACCCTTTCAATCTAAAACCCATTCAATGATCAAACAAAATACGCGGGAAAAGAATTTATGCAATTCAAAAAATCCAAGTACCGAACTTTCAAAATAAGCAAAACGGTTTTTTAACAATACAACAGCAGTTTCATCTGCATTACTCATTCATATCCAACACAGAAATCACAAAACAAACCAACACTATTCTTCTAATTTCCTGTGGCCAGACCAAGAGTAAGTCATAGAAACAGAAACCCCAATGGTCTGTTTGGATAATAGAACAGCTACATTGGTAATGAAACCAAAATCAAAATCTTTCAACAGGTAGCAACTTAGAGTTTAGACCTTAAATACCACTCCTAAGAAATCAAAGTTTCAAACTTCCCCGCACTTTTTCCTTGATTTTCACATGAACCAACCAGTGCATAATTCTCTTACAACAAACATCATAGCTATTTGTAAACTTCAAATCAATTCTCAACCCAATACAAAGAAAACCTAAGCCAAACTTTTGAAACCAGAGAAAAAAACAAATACCCACTTCTCAGACTGACATGCATTCTAGCCAAAACAAACAAAACCCACAACCCAACAACTATTAAAAATTCAAAACAGCTTCTAAGAATTGCAAAAAAACCACACAATCAAAGTGCCAAAAATTTAGTAGCTTTAACTTAAAAGAGTTAAAACCCCATGAAAGTCCTATCACCAGCTACACAATTTAACAAACAAAAAATAAAAATAAATTTATATTCCATAGATAGCACAATGAGACATACAATATAGAGTCATAAAGATGAAATTTTGAGAAAAAAGAAAAGTACCCATTTTCAGAAATTGCAATCGCAGTGACGCCAATGATGAATTGCCTTCAAAGTTTTGGTTTTGAACGCTTTATGTACCAAAGAGATCAAAATATAAAAGCCAATTCAGGTATGTTTTGGGAAAATCCTCCAAAACATAACAGAAACTGGCAAAAGAATATTATATATTATAATGAAGAAAAAGTGACCTGGGCTTCCCTCTATTTAAATAATAAGTCTGTTAAGTGTTAACAATAACCCCACCTTCAATTTTTTGGAGGGGCATTTGGTAAAACCCTAACTAAGGTTAATTTTTAACTATGGTTAATGGGATAGTGCCATTGCTAATTTCCTATATATGGTAAAAATAGCAAGAGTAAATAATTTTAATGGAACCCTTTATTTCTTTTTTTCATGTTTATTTCTCAAAATTTGATTTTTATGGTAACTGAGTAATTGCATGCATGGTTCTTTAATTTAGTGAATAGGTGAAAAAATTGAGTCGGTTCGACGTATTATGTGGTTGAATAATCAAATTTACGTGTCGAATATTGTATTTTGAAAATGGCTTTAATTTTAAGCCCAAAATTTCAAATTCATGTTCAATTTCCCTTTTTTTTGGTGAATTTTACAAGAATTTTCAATATTATATATTTAAAAATTCTGAAATTGGCTCATTTATTAACTGTGAAAAGGACCATTAATTCTGAATTTAGTTCATTAAGGAAATTTAAAACATTTAAATATTATGTGCTACTTCATCATCTAATAAAAAATTATTATTAGCATGCACTTTCCTTTTATTAGGTATATTAAAATTCAAGAAGTGTTAGATTTTTGTTTTGATGAAAGAGTTAGATTTCCAAAGAATGCTACATTAAAGCAGTCCTTTAAATATAGCTATATTTGACTGGTATAGATAATTATAGGGATATTAAAGTATGCATATGCTTTCTCCTTTTATGAACTTTTTTTTTTTCACTAAGAAAATTTTACTTTCAATTTTCTTGATGCATGTATGCCATGCTAATGTTTAAGGTAAGTTTGCTGTTAATCGGTTTCCATGCATAATGCAATTGCTGATGAGCATGTGTTTATGTTATTTCCATGTTAAGAGGATTTTGTCATAAAATTAAAATCCGGCTCTACTTACTGCTTTTGCTTGAGTGGGACCCTGCAAGAGAACCTTGCCAACCATGGTTACCTTGCCCAACAGAGGATAGGTTAAAGGGTCTAACTTTTATACTGTTACAACAATGCTGAAATAGAAGGTCAGAGGAGCATGCACAATGCACAGTCAAAATACTATATATATCACACAATAGATACCCTACTTATAAAATTGGTGTTAGATAGGTGCCTTGTGTATGTGATAGAGAATGATGGGACCCAGCTCTTTTACCTTCCTTTTTATTTTTAAATTAAATTTTGAATTTGGTATCATTCTCTCTTAAAAAATGCCACAAGAATTCCTCCTTTTTGTGTAAAGACTTCAATGAGAATGTCAATAATATGGCAAGCCTAGCAGAAATGCACAATTTTATCATGGAAACCAAGTTATTATAGCCTCATTCAAAAATTGCCCCACTGGATCCTACTGTATTGTGTTATTTGCCATACTTCCTGACTTGGGCTAGACCTAGACACTAGTCTGTTTCAGATTCTCATTTCATATGGGATTATTCCACTTGAGCAGTTATGACAGGGCTGCTAAAGTATTCGACCAAACAATACGCTTTATCAACAGGTCAACAACCAAGTTTTAGTCCCAAAATTTTGGAGTTAGTTATTGATCCTCAACGGACTAATCGGGTTGCCTACACAATATGCTAATGAATAAAAATAGCAGAACCAACAAACTTGTAGTCCAACAAGCATGAGTCACAAATGTGACTTGCACTGCTTCAAGGAATGAGATTTCTGTGCAGTAAACTATCAGTCTCCAATTTAGCATTGTTGTTTGTTACTCGTTTATGAAATGAACCATGCTAGATCGTGAAAGACACCAAAACTCATACCTTTGACATTAGGGAGGGAAAAACCATTTCAAATAAGAAGTAAAGAGGTGTAATTAATAAGTATCAATTTAGTAGTATTCCTTTTGTTGAGGGAGACCATAAGCAGTTAAGAAAAATTGGCCATTGAATATCAAGACGAATCCCTTTGGTCTCAACTCTCAAGTAATGCTAGTTTGCAATACATCATCGATTCATATTTCTGTATGCTGGTTTTGTTCTTCATTGCATTCTGACAATTAAGAAGTTCCAACCAAAGGCCACTGTTGTGGTGACCTTTGGTAATCCCCACTTGCTTCTTGTTCAGCCAGTGATTGGATTCTCTCACGAAAAAACTTGCCTAATTATTGGAAAGTTGAGCTCTCCATTATCTTTAAAGCAATTTTTCTTTTTTCAGAAGAATCCCTAATTAGGTACACAACAGGATCAACACCAGTATCACAGTGACCATGATAAAGAGATAAATGTAGTGTCCTTTGAGGATCCTTAGATTCCATCAGATTGACCTTTTCATCAAACAAAAGAACAAGGACATATAAACCGATAGATCAATGACATAGACATCGTTCAAGTTGTATGTGACATATAAACCAAAAACACTGTAGAGGTGAATGAAATAGACCACATTACACAGACATAATTGTCCAAAGCAAGCAAATCTAAGCAGTATAATCCATATTATTTCATTAATAGTATAGGGGTCTATGGCAGATGGGGCAAATAAGATTGTGGTAGAGGTAAATTCTATAGTACAAAATACACATTCTGCAATTACTGCACTTAGTCCAAAATGTGGGACTATTACAATTAGAAAGGTTATGGAAACCTTTCTGACCAGCTCAATCTGAAGGTCTCTCATATATACCCCTTAAATTCTGTTTCTATCATAAGAACTTCAATTGGTTTTATCATATAACAAATTCCAGGCTTGAGATAGAATCTTGAAACCGCAATCTGTGGCTATCGGTTTGAGGAAGACCATCAAGCACGGGATTCATCATCTGAGCCTTAAACCCAAGTTTCTCTGAGACTGTTTTGGCATTGATGGCATCATTTGTTGCAATCCATTCCACAAAGTTTGTCGGCCACTGAACACAATGTCAACAAGAACTCAACCCACCAAAAACTATCCAGTAATACTTGGGATACAAGAAATTTTACTATAAAGCCTTACAAAATGAAGTGTCACTAAAATTACATTTGTTATTACGTCACTTTATAAGCCTTTTGTAATAAAATTGGTCGTAGCTCTAGAATTTTCCAAAACGATATATTCAAATCCTAGCATATTTTTGGATATGTGTCTTTAAACACATCAAGAGAAAGAGAGAAGATTTTGTGACATTTATCAAAACCCATAAGGTCATGATTCAAATAACAGGAAAGCTATGTGGATTGCTTTCGAGATCCAGCAATTCCATAACTTTTTTACAACCCTCCACCTAGAAAGTAAAAATCAATTAAATGATCAAATGAAATTCCCATGAAAGCATCAAGTAAATTTAAAACAAATTCAAATTTGGAGCTTTCAAACTAAGCTTAGATGAGTGAATAATTCAAAGTTGAGGAAAATATTAATTGCTGTCACGCATCAACACTACCCAATCATACTCACAGTCACAGTCAAAAACTGATGAAGCAAAGATTCCCATAGTCTAGGTGGCAAAGAAATTGTTACAACAAGGTTTAGAACATGGTAAAGAAAAAGAAAAAGAAAAAGAAAAAAAAACCACATTAAAAGTAGATTCCATGTATAGGATCTGCACATGAGACCCACATTTATGCTAGAGGAATTCAACCAGCGTCCCCAAAAAAAAAAAAAAAAAAATGTAAAAAATTTTATAAACCAATATTCTACATAGTAGATTGTCAATATTAACCAGCTAATCGCCCACATGACCTCTCACTAAACAATCTATATCCTCTCTCAACACCAAAATTAAAAATTAAAAATTAAATTACAACTTTTCTTAACCAAGTATCATCTTGTCCAAGATAAAGTGATCATTTTTTAAAATATATTTAATTTTCATTTACTATTATTAAATTTTGTACTTGAACAATGGTATTTTATTCTCTATATGAAATTAACCTTGATTTGATTATTTCCTATCAAAAAAAAAAAAAAAAACCCCTTGGTTTGATTGCTATTAATTTGTCAAGTTATGTATTTAATTTATCACATTTATCTTGATTTGATTAGTATTAAATTAAGTTATTTTTAATTGATGTTTAAATATAAAATGTTCCACTTAAATTTATTGTCTTAAGCCTCGAACTATCAAACCAGTCTTAGGTCTCAAACTATATCAAGCCGATCTTGATTGACATGATAATATGTTGTTCTTTGCCTAGTACATCCGTATCAAAGATTATGGAAAGAGTAACTTGGTATGTTTATAATTTTTTACCGACTAAAAAGAAATTTTCAAAATTCAGAGACTAAAATTGAACTCAATGAAAATTTTAGTGACCAATCCTACTATTTTTACCCAAAAAAATTAAAGTAGATGTTGCGTCGACTTTGTTAAATATTAAGCGAATGAATAGCCGCAAGAATACGCTCACGTAATGCATTTTATCAATTTTGTTACAACGAGACTCGATAGTCGATATATATATATATATATATTCTCGACCCAATAAAACTTTCTGTAACGCCGTTGCGATTCGCTTCGGAAAATGCTTGTTGAGACGGCTGTTGAATTTGTGAAGCTAAAATTTGTTTTCATAAATAAAATAAAAAATTAAAAAATTAAAGTGAAGTTAAAATTTGTCAATTCCAGAAGTTTCAGAAATGAATTTAGTGTCTTCACTTGTCTTCACTTTGAAAGATTAAATTGGTTTTCTGTTTCGCGGCAATATATATATATATATATACTAGTTATAGGCTCGTGCGTCGCATAGTTTTATGAAAAAACTTATAAAACAAATATATAAATAATTATATATTTTAATAGATTCAATAAAGATAAAATAAAAAAATTATCAAGTGTAAATAATTATCTCACTAAAATAAGGGGTAAGATTTCTTCCTAAAACTAAATTAAATTGATAATTCCAAATTGAATTTTAAATTGATAATTATTTAAAAAAACGTACTAAACAATTGATAAATCTAAAATTAATATAATCTTGATAATATTATAAATTAGAATTAAAGTTGATAATTCAAGAATACACGTGTAGAACATCTTGATAACTTGATGTAACATAAAAATCAAATAAGAAAATTGTTAAAATTAATCTATTAATTATAACCATATTTAATCATAAATTCTAAGACCCTAACCCTAAGCATATAAATTAGACCAAAGCTAAGAAAATTAGTTTAAACAAAAGGCAACCAATACACAAAACCTAATCAATTTAATAAAAACAAAATACAAAAACAAAGAAGGAGCCTTTAGAAACTTGATAATGTTTTCGAATGTTTTGGAATTCATTAATTAAAATCACATGAAGACAAAAAACCAATAATAACACTAAAGAAAATAAACAAAATGAAAATGATAATAAAAAAAGAAGAAAGAATGCATACCTGCATTGTCATGGGATTTAGGCATTCACATATTGAAGTAAGCTTCACTCCAAAAATGATATATAGGGTTATATATATTGGTTGAGTTCCATTTGAAATATAATTCATTTAAATCTTATTGAAATTAAAGATATCTAATCAATGTGTTTGTTTTTATCCCATAAAAATTGGAATTAAAAAATTTCATATGAATAAAATGAAAAAAAAAAAGAAAAAGAAAAAGAAAAAAAAAAGAGTTGATTCAACATAACTTAACATATAAAAAATTAAAAAAATTAAAAAATTAAAAAAAAAAAGAGAGAAAGAGAATGTGGTTGACAGCTATAAGGAATTTTGATATATATATATATATATATATATTAATCAACTCTTGAAGAATTTGGATTGTGTTTATCCCATAATAATCAAGTTTTGTAGCTTGATATTCCGATAAAATAATATTAATTTAATAATATTAAAATTTTGAAAATTTAGATGATAAATATTATCTAAATTAAATTTTTGTATGTCAAATATTATCCCTTAATTTAAGAAATATATCCTAACAAATAAAAAAATAATGTTAATCTAATTTTATTTAATAATAAGAATGAATTAGAGTCCTGATAGAATACTATTCATTTTTAGTTCTTTAAAAATCTAAAAATTTAATAAAATTTCTGCAATTTAGTGAAGCCACGTGGCACAACCACGACATCTAAGGCCAACTTTTATTATATATAATATAATATAATATGATATATATATATATATGTGTGTGTGTGTGTGAAAAAAAAATTGGGGTTCGGTTATTCATTTGGGCTGATTTTAAAATTTTATTTTATTTATAAAAAAAATCATATAACTTTTTCAGATCTATGAGTAGAAAAAGAACTACCAAAAAAAAAAAAAAATAGTGGATAATGTGGGAAGAATAGAGTAGAATTAACAAAAACATAATCCATTTTACACCAAAAGGTTTTGGTCTCATGTAATGCCATTATACTTGGAAGGTAATATAATTTGTTGTTGGCAACTTGGCATAAGGTCTTGCACAAGGGCTTTAGAGACTTTTTTTTTTAATTAATTTTTTTAATCATAAACGTGTAACCATTAAAATATATATAGATATTGTCATAAATATGTGAATCGTGAATATATAAAATATTATAAGTTATTGTTGTTTTATAATACCATGAGCTACCGTGATTTTAAAATTACTATAATAAACTTAAATGTATGCTTATTGTAACACACAATTTAGGCAACCATGTTGATTTTTTTTGTTTTGTTTTTTGTTTTGTTTTGTTTTTTTTTTTTTTTTATATTTATTTTATGCTTTATTTCTTTTTATTTTTCTTATTTACAAATTAATACCCACACCAATTTTGTCTTCCTCCTGCCTGGCTTACTATTTGACTTCCATAGGTCCTTACTCGACCCAATAGAAGGACCTTGTGCTCTTGTGTGTTTTTCATGTGCATCATGGGCCTCACAAGCTTCCCTTCTACTGGATGGGCTTCTTCCTCTTAGACTGTGATTTTTTTAGAGATATTTCTTGGTGGGTTCCAATCATTTCAATTGCCACTAAAGAACATCTTTGCATTGAAGACTGTTCTTCCAAATTCAAGTTTTCTTTTAAACCTCTACCTTGAGTTTAAAGGGATGTCAGAATATTTTATGGTATTATTATAAATGTGTAGCTTGTAAAATATATTATGATATTTTCATAAGTGTGCAGATCATAGTTTTATAGAATAATATGGGCTACCTTTTTTTGTAATACCATAGGCTACCGTGGTTTTAAGATTACCATACTAAATCTAATGTATTCTTATATATAATTAAGGAAAAATGTAAGCTATCAAAACCGAACCATGATAGCAAAAATGTAGTTGTTTTAGACTTTCTACTATGAATGTAGGCCATCAAATCGATAATTATCTTGATTCCACTTCCTTACCTTTCACATCTTTTTATTTTCTTAGATACAATTTAACAAGAGATTTGAAGGGGAGAAGTTTCAAGGCCATGCTATTGAAATCAGACTTGATTGGTGCAAAAATTCACTACAACAATGTAAATCTGAAGCAGCAATGTTGCAGTGTTTGAAACAAGACATTAGGCCTTATATTGAGTGTTACAAGAGAGTTAAGAGCTTTGTTTTAAACAAAATGTTGCGTTGGAATTGGGAAATAATTGATTCAGCTTAGTTGCTTGTGTGTAACTAGTCTATTGTGTCTTCTGTGAAATGATCCTTGATTTGTTTCTTTCTTTAATAATTTTCTCTCATTCATATAAAAAATATATATAATCCATTTTCAAAAGATAGAAAAAACAGATGGTAAGCAGGAAATCATCCTGCAGATAATGAAAAAAAAATGGTATTTTAAGGGTACAAGAACAATATGTGCAAACTACATGCCAAACCAAGCAAAGGTTCCAACCAGAAAACCTTATAGGTCTTGCTTTCCATAATAAACTGATAGAATTTGATAGTAGATTTGTCCTTGGTTGCTGGTTCTCACTTTATGCACTATGTGCAGCTAAAAATGTTTGCATCATTTCCATACAGGTTGGCATAAACCCTCTTAGTCCGATAAACAACAATCAAACTCAAGACTGTTGCAACAAGGCAAAGTCCAGACAGGATCCCAAATGTGATGGAATAGCATATGGTTCCCAAACAAGTGAGGTCGTCATCACGAAGAGGAATTGCAAGCATGGCTTCAGAATTTTGATGTGAGAGGCCAGCTTGCAGCTCTGCATAATAGTCATATATACCACTAGCAATGACACCTGAGAAAATCAGAGAACCTACTGGATTAGCAAGATTAAGAAAATTATACAAGGCCCCAAAACTCCTCAGGCCAAATAGCTCAGAAGCTGAAGCTGGTACAATTGCCCAGTGAGCACCATACCCAAGCCCTATCAACACAGTGAGAACATAAATTTCTCCAGGCCATCCCATAGCAGCGTAGAAAAGTCCCATTGCCATGATAACCTCAACAACAGCCATTGTCACTGGTCTTGGGTAGGCATATTTTCTGGTAAAATAAAATAACAATTTACAAAACAGGATCAGGATCAGGAAATGACGTGCTTATAATGACTGAAGGAAAGTACTAACGTTGTACTTTTAAATTAAGTAATTAGAGTGTACCTTATTACAAGCTCAGAGAAGTAGCCGGCACCAACACGGCCAAGAAAGTTCCAAACACTGATCATGGATACGTATATAGTTGTATCATCATATCCCAGTGATTCACAAATCTGACCGAAGTTATCAATAACTGTCAAACCGGATCCAGAAGCCAGAACGAGGGAGAAGAAGATCAGCCAAAAATCTGCTTTTCTTAATGCCTGCATTAAGGAGAAATCCTCTCCTCTACGAGGGCCTTTTCGCCTTCTCACAGCTCCTTCAGCAGCAGCTTGGAACAGTTTAGCTTGCAAATGAGCAATTCGTTTTTGCCTTTCTGATGCCGGAAGGGAGTCTAATTCTGGAGGCTTCTCATCTTCAACCTCACTGAGAATAATCTCATTCACATCCTGCTCAGATTTACTTGCTTCTTGTTTCTGTGCTTCAGAGAGAAGGCTCTCCTCAGCTGGAGGCATTGGTCCCGAGAAGAATACCAATAGAATGGGAATTATAACTGGAAGCAGTATAAGAAGAATTAAAATAATTGCAAATAACGTGATTATAGCTTGACTCACGTCAACCAGATCCTCAATCACCAACACTGCCAGCAGATAAATTGCCAGAATGAGGCAAACACTGTAGGTAAAGAAGAAGCTTGAATTATCAGACGGTTTAACTTGTTTGTGACCTCCCACAGGTCTAACAATGAACATCAGAGCAATAATAACCATTGTTGGTCCGACTGCAACCATGAAAATGAGTGATGATTCATTCGGAAAATTGATCATAAGATAAATCTGAGTCAAAATTGCACCACTCAATCCAGCAAATCCCTTCAATATCCCCACAACAGGACCCCGGCTTTTGGGGAAGTTTTGCACACATGAAACCAGAGCAGCTGTGTTGAAGTAGGTCTCACCGTTTGTTCCCACAAATAATGCAAGGCACAACTGCAAACTAAAAAATGATGAACATTTTTGCCAGCACAACATAGTTTAAGAAATCTTTCAGTTCTTTCTAACTAAGTGAGTTAACAAATCAAATCCAAAGTACACGCTTCGCAGCAGGATAAGTTACACGTAAAGATATAATTGCCATTCTCTTGTAGTAAGCTAAAGGGAGTAATACCATCATCAATGTACATGAACCTCTATGCATTTATTCCACTTCAATTCAGATCTAGGAGTTATATGACCATTTCTCCAATATGGACTCTGAAATGCATCTTCATATCTGTCAAGCATGCTTTTGTGTGTGTGTGTGTGTATCTTTGATACCTATCCATATTGCAAGTGAAAACATATATGTATCTCATAAATAGCAGTTCCTACAGTTAATTTGTGTGATAGGCAAACTTCAACAACTTGGTTTGTAACATCTACAAGAAATTGCTACAGAAAAAAGTTGTATAATTGCCTCAAAAAAAGAGATTTTTATCCATATTCTTTGAATTGGTTTAAAAAAGAAAAAAGGAAAAAGAGAGAGATGTACACCGGCTATCGTCAAATGCTTTTCAGGATGAAGTTACAATTCAAAAACACCAGAGAGGAACAATAAGGGATCTAGCTTCAGGCAGAGAATCACTTAAGGCAAAGAAACCCCTAATCATTCAACACATCCATACTTTCTTTTGGACATCTTTACTCGCAAATTAAGAAAACTGACGAATCACATCCTTATACAAAACAGAGGACTTCTTCTGATATTGAACCAAAACATCATGTTCAAACTTCACTCAAGTGTTTTAATTCTGTAGTTAATTTCAGCAAGTAAAGCAAACCCTTATAAAGATTAAATCTGTAGTTATTTTCCGCAAGTAAAAACAAATGGCTGGCTTTTCACAAGGATCTTACACCCATATCAGGTATCTATTTCAAGCTTCTTACAATTTTGATGGATTGACAAAACACTGACTAATTTAATCAGTTTCTGAAAGTTCTAATTTTGGTAATTCATCTTCCAACTAAAACAAAAAACGACAAAGGTTTTGGCAATTGGCATTCATGTCGGACCACATCACATTCGCTCATCACCACTGTAAATTCAGGGACGGAGCTACTCTTTGACCGTGGGGGCCACCCTTGGATTTTGGAGAAAAAAAATTTCTAGAGGTATATTTAATGTTCAATTAGGCCAAAAATAAAATAAAATTGGTCATCATTAGTCACTTCTTGTTTATTATTAGCTCGCCAGAGATGGAGCTATGTTATGGTTAACTATCTCATATAATAAGATACACTTGGAGATGAAGATGAGAGAAAGAAATTTCTCATTTAATTAATAAGAAAAGTACAGCTCTGCTGGTATATACAAAGAACAGAGCAATAGAAATTTCTCATTGAATTAATAAGAAAAGTACAGCTCTGCTCGTCAAACCAAGTGTCAATAGAATTCAAAAGAAAAAACTCAGTGTCAATTGGGCTTTGAAATGTCTAACTAATGTGGCAAGAGCCTATGACAGAACATGAGGCCGAAGAACGTGGTCTTAAAAACATACGCAAATAGATGATAAAATATTAAATTGACCCAAATTATTTATTTATTTTTATTTTTTTTCTTGAAGTTGCGATTTATTTATTTATTTATTTTTACTTTTCAAAAGTCCAAACTCCCCCCCCAACAAAAAAAAACCTTCAGCTCTGGCTCCGTCCTGACTGTAATATTGCCGAAGATGATCACCATGAAAGAGAGAGAGAGAGAGAATCTCATAGAGACATCAAGCATTTATGAACATTCAATAATAAAAATCGAACTCTTCCATAGACCCAAAAGAGAAATTAAATTTAAATCACACAAACAGAAAAAAGTGAACAAATGAGAAGTTGATTAAACTCACCACCCACAAAGGCAAAGCAGGCAATACACCAGCAACCACAAGCCAAACCAAGCCATACCCAACAAAGTTCTGTACCACCCCAATGAGCAAAATGACCCAGATGGGCAAAACCTCACACAAACTCCCAGCCACAAAACCAATGCTATCACCCAAGTCCTTAGCCACACCCAAAAAAGCCACCTGCCTCTGATCGTACCCCATGGCACTCTTTATCACAGGTGATATGCTCCCAAACAAGTACCCAACACCTGCACACGACTGCACCCACATTGCACACACAAACACCAGCCATCTGTTGTTGATCAAAACCTCGAACTTTTCATGCCACTGAAGCTGCATATTCCTATCTGATCAATTCAAGACCACAGTCACTGTTCAAACAAGTTCAATTTTTGCATACCAGTTTGATTAATTGAACAACTATGACGGTAAAACGTTCAACTTATTGTGTTTTATTTATTTATTTATTTATTTTTTCTGTTAGTGTGAAGGGTCTGAGAGAGAGTGTACCATAAAGCGAGTTATAAGGCTCATGACTCATCGTGCTCTTTCCGACCAAACGGTCATTGTATTACTACAATAATAACTTATCAAGCTTTTTTTATTTTTTATTTATTTTTATGAAGTAACTTATCAAGCTTATATTAGTAACAGATTTCTTCAACTATATAGCCTGTTGCTTTGCTCCTATATAGTCCTATTATTATAGACACCACCTATCATCTTCTTAAATGAAACAATGAAAGAAAGAAAATACCAATCGTTCGTTTCTTTATAAGGAAAAGTACATTTTCTTGCAAATATATATATATATATATATATATTTAGAAGAAAAAATATTTACATGAAGTACTAGTGTTTAACTAATTGGGACTCAGGACTTTTATTAATACCATGATAAATTACATATTCTCTCCAAATCTTAAACCATTAAGAAATAATGTATTTAATAATTTAATAATTATTCTAATTAAAAGATAGCATTCAAATCACAAATAATCATTTACCGAACATTTGCATTTGGATATAATTGTTGAACTTAACGAGCCTAACCAAGATGGACGCTAACAAAACCCTTCATATAAAATAATCTACATGAATTTACCTAGCTAATTTGAGATATGAGACAATTTTAGAGAGGGATTAGTATCATAGTAAAGGGTAGTATTTACACTCGTATGCATACATATTAAGTGTGTGTTTGGGAAGCATTTCAGGCCAGCGTTTGTGCATTTTGCTGAAAAAATGTGGGTCCTATGACACTGTTCATAGACCTATAAAAGTCATCCAAACACAAATTTCAATTTAAAACTAAGTCTCACGGCACTATTCACACATTTAAAAATTATTTTGTTATAGTGTTTTTAATTTTTAGCAATAAATGGTATCTAAACAGACCCTAAATGTGTAATAACACTGAAATTGTGAGTCTGATTCACAATTTCAATATTAAATATGTAAGTTAGACTCACAATTTTAATATTATTTAACACTTGTGTGGATGCTCTCAAATGTGTAATATGTTTCATTTTTGTAATAAATCACAAGAACAAAATGGCACTATTAATATCATTGATATGATATTAATATATATAGTGCTAACAATATATAACATATGATGGGGATTGGTAATGAATAGATTTTTTTGATAATAGGACATGAATAGATTATAGATAAATTAGGATGACACATGTGCTGTTGCATGTGACTCTTATTGGACATTGATTTTATTTTTCATTTTAAATGATAAATTAGTCATGTAATAGACTAATAGGAAGATGCCAGAAGGGTTTATCAGTCAACGAAGTAAACTACAGAAAATATTGGAGTTTGGACTGGAGGACAAGAATTGTAATATGATATTAACTAGTAGTATTAACTATTAAATGATGACTATGACAACCGTGGCGGCAAAAGAAATTATTTTAGGTTAGCCAGTAGTATTAATTGATGACTATGACAACCGTGGCGGCAAACGAAATTTTTTTTAGGATGTGTCGAAGTATAAATTATATTATTTAATAAAAAAAATTTATATATTGACAATAATAATAACAATAAAAAAATATGTAAATACATAAAATTTACAATTACCTTTTATGAGTATTCATATTTTAAAATCGGTGTTTAATAATCTCATTATCAATGCTACAAGTTACATTTCACACAATCAAGCAATTCTTCATCTACTGAATGTAGAACAAATTATGGAGTAAAATTTAATTTTATTGGCATAAAAAAAAATTGGGGATATTTTCAAATTTTTTTTAAGGGATAAACAAATAAAAAATTTTAATTTATTATATATATAAAAAAATTTCGGCAGGACGGTCGTAGGACCACCCTGACCTTAAGAATGTGTCATCCCTGTATGACGGGAAAGTTCTGCATGTTTCAGAAATACGCATCCTCCCCCTCACAAGTACATGACAATTGTACATGACGATTATGACGATTATATAACAGTGCAAGGAGACCCCACTATTACACTAAATACAAGTTCATTGATCTTGTTTTGGATTTGAATGAAAGCAAATGCCCTGACTTAACCCTTTTTTTCAGATAACTTGCCGTCACTTATGTTACAAGACCTCCAGTTAACTAAATTATTTGTTTAAGAATGTGGCAGTTGATTATTCTTTACTATTATGTCAATACATTACAAATTTTTATTTTTTATTTTTAAGATAAAATTCGGACTCAGATTTTTTTTTATTTGAGCTTAAAAAAATTCACCAAAATTGAGTAAATTAAAATTCAGAAAACCCTTTTAGATTGCCAATAAAGAAAATGTAAGCAGTAGTGTCCGAGTCACATGCATGTCCAGATAAAAAAAGACACCCGAATCAGAAGCAAATAACAACTTTTCAATTAAGTACTAAATTGTTATCGATCATGTCAAGAAATTAAATAATATAAAATCAAATTTCTTGAAAATGTGCTGTTTAATGAATATCTTAGAGCCTTAGCAACCGAGTTTGCAAAAAAAAAAATTCTATTTTACAACCTAAAAACTTACTATCTATTTTATTATCTCATTTTATAACTCACTCAGTTTGTATTTTTCTACACAACTTATTAAAATAATATATATTACAACATTAAATAATACTAGCCTCTGAGTACGCAGCTCTTCTATTTTTTGGAAAAAAAGTTAATAATTTTCATCTATAATAATTTGGGATTATTGTATTTTTCATTCACAAAAAAACCTAGGAGCGTGATGAAAAATTATTTCACTTGAAAATGCATATGTAAGGTAGGAATTTGTTCCCCCCACATCTGATTGTATCCTACCGCGGTGCCTGGCGCGGTGCGGTTTTGTCCTCGGCCCCGAGTGCAGGCACGAGCAAGCAAGCGCTTAGCTTGGACTTTAACTCGTCGAGTCCCACATCGGTTAGAGAGATAGGGTAGTGGGGCGCTCTACCCAATATTGGGTAGTGGGGCGCTCTACCCTTTATTGGGTACACTACCCAAGCTCCTGAAGCATTATAAAGGGTAGTGGGGCGCCAGTGGCGGCTCCAGGATTTTCTTTTAGGGGGGTCAATAGTGTCTTGAGCTAAGATTTGTTGTAGGGAGTAAAAGATAAAATGATTTTTTTTTTTTTTGGTATATACAATTGTCATATTACATATAATAATCTAACATAGTATTTGAAATAGTATACAATACAACTGTCTTGTAAAATAGTTTAAAAAATTATTAATAGTTTAAAGATCGGTAAGAAAACAACAATAGAATGCATATAAATAAATATAAATAAATAACTAATCATAATATTTGTCAAATTAATAATAATTTATTATAATCATATGTAATATCAGTTAAATAAAAATATATTATAAAGAAGAATAGTAACCCACCTAAGAGTTGGTTTGAGAGTAAACGTTAAACTAAGGAAAATAAATAGTAACTTATATAAGATTTTGCTTTTGAAGTGTATGAATTTTTAATCACATGTGTGGTCGTTCTCTTGAAATTGGAGCAAACACTAAAAGGATTTTTGAACTAAAAAAATTGTAGAACACTTACCAAACTACTTGATTAGATAGAAAGAGATATAGAAGGGAGAAAGAGAGTACGAGAAAAGAATCATAGATGGAAATACAGATCAGTTGGTTGTACAAGTAGTGTAATTTTTTGTTGATGAAGAAGAAAAGTGTAGAAAAAAATAGTTTCATTCAACCATCAATAGTAAAGTAAGCCAAAGTCCAAAGAGAATGTTTATTTATTTTTTAACAAATGAGCAATGTTAATAGTAGTGCTATTGACAAAACACGCAAAAAATTTAGATGGCAAGTTGTTAAAAGTATGTAAAAAAGTGATGTTAGATAATGGTTTAGATAAAAAGTCAATTACAACTTGTCACTTAATTTTTATTGTAAAAATATTGTGAAAATAGCACTAATATGATTATATTTTAAGTTTATTTCAATTGGGTTTAAACAAAATTTAGGGTCAAGGTGTTCAAAATTTTATTGGTCAAAATAAAAAAAAATAAAAAATAAAAAATTTTATATATAATATTTTTTTTGGGGCCAAGCCAGGGGGTTCATTTGAACCCCCTGGCCTGGCTGTAGAGCCGCCCCTGTGGGGCGCTCTCTCTAACCGATGTGGGACTCGACGAGTTAAAGTCCAAGCTAAGCGCTTGCTTGCTCGTGCCTGCACTCGGGGCCGAGGACAAAACCGCACCGCGCCAGGCACCGCGGTAGGATACAATCAGATGTGGGGGGAACAAATTCCTACCTTACAGCATAGTACTCATCACACCCTTAGGGTTTTTTGTAATTGAAAAATGTAATAATCTTCAATTATAATATATGTAAATTTATAATATATGTAAATTATTAACTTTTTCTCCAATAAATATAAGAGCTTCACGTGCTTGCTCAAAGGCTATTTATTAGTACTTATATTTAATCCTAACATTTAGCCACTTACTACACATTCATAAAAAAACAAGGTACAAAATTTTAATATTTTTTATTTATTTTTGTTATGGTAAAAGGCTGCCATTTTTTTGTGTTAGTATTTTTTTTTCTCTTTTATTTTTGTTAAATGAAAAGCATCCAAGATCCACGTTTGTTTTTGTTTGGGTGTTATTGTAGATGTCTTTTTTTTTTTTTTTTTTTTTTTTAATTTTATTTTATTTAAAATGTAGTGTTTTAATCCTAAAATTTAGTCATATACTACACATCCATAACAAAAAGTAAAAAAAGTGCTTAAATTTAAAATTTAACAGCTATACATTTTTATTTTATTTCTTTACGGTAAAAGGTTGACATTTTCAACTAGTGGTGGTGTTGTTGTTGTTCTTTTTCTATTTATTTATTTATTTATTATTTATGACAGATATCATTTTTTGTTTAATCCTAAAATTTAGCCACTTACTACACATTCATAAAAGAAGTAAATGAAAGCTTAAATTTAAAATTTTGCAACTATTTTTTTTAATAAACGATCAAAGGCTCATAGTTTTTTTTTTTTTTTTTTTTTTGGTGGTGTTAAAGGAAAGGCTCAACAATTATCAATTTTTTTAATCCATAAATTTAGTTTTTTAATCTTAAAATTTAGCCACTTACTACACGTCTATAACAATAAAGAGCTTAAATTTAAAATTTATCAACTACCTTTAAAACCAAGATAAGGTACGTAAAGTTTTTGATAACATAGTAAATTAATACTTATAAAAAATAATGTAAATTGAATTTCACATAGAATTATACAAATGATAAATATAGTTTCTGTTACAAAAGGAATTTTTTTACAACAATTTCTTAAATAACAACCACTTCATTCATGTGAGGTTGAATTATACAATAATTTTTATAAATTCTCTCACCCGAACTTATCTAATATTCCATTCCAATGCCTCCTCAATGCAAATGTTCCATTCCAATGCCTTCTCAATGCAATCTAATAAATTTGTGTGTATGTCAACCTAAGAAAAATAAAAGAATTAATGTTAAACCAAGTATTATAAAAAAAAAAAAAAAACTTTAATCAACAAACCAAGTACCTAGCGTGCGTGTTATTAAAGAGTTTATTATAAATTCACTCTTTTTCTATCAACTTAATGTGTCATTTTCCATATATTGGGTGTGTGATTTAAAACTTAAAAAACAATTCAAAGACAAAACAAACACAAAGTGTCTATAATTCATTTTGATTCAGGTTTTTGGAAGAATTTACCAAAGAAAGTAGTGATGGTCCTACTCAAAACTTATCCACCATCAATGATTCTGAGATACTTTATTAGAGTTTGTGTTTGATTAGGAAAGCAAGTAGTAGCGTAATCTCTAAAAAAAAAACAAACAAACAAACAAACAAACCTAGTAGTATAAAGTAATCCCCTCAGAAGAAAAAAAAAAAAAAAAAACAAAACAAAAACAAGAAAAGAGTTTGTGTTTGATTGCAAGCCAAAAAAAAAAAGAGAAAGAGCTCTTACCAATATTCTTTCTCAAATAGTCAGTTCAAGCAAAAACCCTATTTTTTGAAAATTTTAAGTCAGCCATGGGTAATAAGCAATTGTCAAACACCCTTGAATTCCTAATCACATTCATCCAAAAGTAAGTACTCCTTAAACTATGAATACATGGCAACCATATTTAAACAAAACACAAGAATATAAGGAATATAAGAAACGTGGTTATTATAATAAAATAAAATAAAAAGGAACCGTGAGAGTGCAACAGGATAAGAACTCATATTTGAACAAAACACAGGAATATAAAAAACGTAGTTATAAAAAAAATTAAAAAAAGGAATATAAAAAACGTGAGAGTGTAATAGGAATATAAGAAAACCTGTGAATGTAATAGGAATATAAAAAAACGTGAGACTATTATTATTGTTTTTTTTTTTAAGACAAAATAATGGTATAGAAAGGATAATGATAACAAAGCAAGGAAACAAAATATAAACCAAATACAGGAAAGTAAATAGTGAATGGATGAAAGATACTTATTTTTTTGCTATTGACTACATATCCACTATGTAAGTCTCATAGCTGTTGAGTTTAATTAATATGCTATAAATAACAAATTCCAAAAGAAGCTATAGAACAATGGTATTAAATAGAATTTGGTGACAGAGATTCAAAAAACATAAAAGCTTAAATTATCTGACATGAATGGAAAAAAAATGATGAATAAATACCTTTTTAAGTGGCTTCCTCTAGCATGTAGTCACCTATTAATATTGTTCCTCTTAGTATAAAAAGTAGGGACTTGAGGATAGAGATGGGGAGTATTTTCATTTTTATGGAAGAGATGGGAAGTAATTTGATAATATTATAACTATTGAGGAGATTTAAATTTTTTTTTTAAATTTTTTTTATATAAGATAGAATTTCTACTCTAGCCTAACTTAAGTATATATGTGTGTGAAGCTTCCTTCTACAGACTTGAACTTCAACCTTTGCCCCCCACACTCCATAAGTACTTATACTTGTGGAGTGACTAACGCACTAAAGGTATGCGTTGGTAGATTTAAATTTGTTAGGTAGTAGTTTGGAGTTGTGTATGTGACTAAAATATGGGTGTATGTCTTTTTTCTTTTCTTTTTTTTAAATGATAGTAATAAAGTATTTTAAACAAACAATAAAAGTGGATTAGTGGACATTTACGTGTGTTATTTATTTATTTATTTATCAGTACATGTCTTATTCTTATTTTTATTTTTTAAACTATTAGTACGTGGGGTGTTTTTTTCCTTTTAAATAATAATAAAGTATTTAAAAAAATAAATAAAAGTGAAGTAGTGGGAAAGTGTTCTTACTTTGTAGACAATATTTTACCAAATTATACTTTTGTTCGAAAAAAAAAAAATCCTGTCCAAACATAGAAAACCCTTTAAATAGTAGTTCTGTAGTATAGATAAATCACTCTCTCTCTCTCTCTCTCTCTCTCTCTCTCTCTCTCTCTCTCTCTCTCTCTCTCTCTCTCTCTCTCTCTCTCTCTCTCTCTCCAATAAAGCCACACAACCACCTTCTACCAAAACTCAGCCACAAACACCAATTCTTC